>CM062293.1:222893797-224152977 GCA_031216915.1 Pictodentalium vernedei
GGAAACAGGTTTGGTAGTTTTATTTGTTGCTTATTTCATTATTTTTTTGTGCCTTGATGTCTCCTTCAGTATCTGTTGATATATCATAACCATAGCACAAGCATAAACTCAAGATTATCCAATCAATTAAATCTATGCTGTCCACATTAGAGGATGTAGTGTGTAGTGGTTACCAGGTCCTATTTTACCAGTGGTGCAGAACTTTTTATCACAGTAAGCAAGTACTGCTCTACTAAGCAGTGCTACTACAGGGGATATAAAAGGGCTAAAGTGGTATTCAACTTCCTAAATGAATTACACCTACACACCTGTAAATTATGAGTCCAGACTCGATCACTCTCCACACATATTCATTTTGGCCTGCCAGAAAAATTCAATCTGGATTGGAAGAGTCCAGAGTCACTTCTTGCATCATCCAAAATAAAACTTGTCCATCTGAATGCAAGATACACATTTGACTTGCTCAACAAGATGAAGTCTTTCAAGCATTCAATCACAAGTTTCCATCACAGGGGGTGCATGCAGTGGAAAAATAAAAGAGAGGCCCCAGGGGACCTGAAGGCACTCACCTGACAAGGTAGCCTAAATATCAACCCATGGAATTGATTAGAACAAGTTGCATCTGCCCCTCCTATGAAAAGCTTATACCAAATATCCAAAGATTCTGACCAGTAGATCTAAAAAAAAAGAAGATTTTTATAGAATATTCCTCATACTGAACTAAGTAATAATTCGGGCTCCCACAGCCCAAATATGAACCCAGGGACTTGGCTTGAACCCCCCCCCCCCCCAAGGATATTGCATACCAAATATGAACAAGAAGCCCCAGGGGGCCTGAGGGCGCTCACCTGACATGGTAGCCTAAATATCAACCCAGAGAATTGATTTCCACAAGTTGCATCTGCTCCTCCTAAGAAAGCTGAAACCAAATATCCAAATATTCTGACCAGTGGATCTAAAAAAAGATTTTTAAAGAATATTCCTCATATTGAACTAAGTCATAATTCGGGCTCCCACAGGGAGCCCATATATGAACCCAGGGACTTGGCTTTAACAAACCTGAATCTCACACCCCTAAGGATTCTGCACACCAAATATCAAAACATTCCGACTGCTGGATCTGAAGAAGAAGATTTTTAAAGAAAATTCCTCATTTTGAACCAAGTTACAATTCGAGCTCCCACAATCAGCCCAAATATGGACCTAGGGACATGGCTTGAACAAACTTGAATCTTACCCCCCTAAGGATGCTGCATAAAAAATATCAAAAGCATTCATCTGCTGGACCTGAAGATTTTTAAAGAAAATTCCTCATTTTGAACTAAGTTGTCATTCAGGCTCCCATAGTGAGCCCAAATATGAACCAAGGGACTTGGCTTGAACAAACTTGAATCTCAGCCCCCTAAGGTTGCTCCATGCCAAATATCAAAACATTCCAACTGCTGAATCTGAAGAAGAAGATTTTTAAAGAAAAATTCCTCATATTGACTAAGTTATAATTTGGGCTCTCACAGGGAGCCCAAATATGAACCCATGGACTTGGCTTTAACACACTTGAATCCCCCCCCCCCCCCCCCCCCAAAGGATGCTACTCACCACATATCAAACCATTCCGACTGCTGGATCTGAAGAAGAAGATTTTTTAAGAAAATTCCTCATTTCAAACAAAGTTACAATTCAAGCTCCAACAGTGAGCCCAAATATGGACCTAGGGACATGGCTTGAACAAACTTGAATCTCACCCCCTAAGGATGCTGCATACCAAATATCACAAGATTCTGCCTGCTGGATCTTGAGAAGAAGATTTTCAAAGAAATTTGCCTGAAATGCACTAAGTTCGAATTTGGGCTTCTATAGTGAGCCCAAATATGAATCCAGGTGGCCGATTTGAACAAACTGGAATCAGATCCACTCCACAATGTTGCATACCAAATATCAAAAGATTCTGCCTGCAGGATCTGGAGAAGAAGATTTTTAAGAAATTTGCCTGAAATGCACTAAGTTCAAATTCGAGCTTCTATAGTGAGCCCAAATATGAATCTAGGGAGCCGATTTGAACAAAATAGAATCAGATCCACCCCACAATGTTGCATACCAAATATCAAAAGATTCTGCCTGCTGGATCTGGAGAAGAAGATTTTTTAAGAAATTTACCTGAAAAGCACTAAGTTCAAATTTGGGCTCCTATACTGAGCCCAAATATAAACCCAGGGAGCCAATTTGAACAAACTTGAATCAGATCCACCCCACAATGTTGCATACCCAATATCAAAAGATTCTGCCTGCTGGATCTTGAGAAGATGATTTTCGAAGAAATTTGCCTGAAATACACTAAGTTCAAATTTGGGCTCCTATACTGAGCCCAAATATAAACCCAAGGGGCCGATTTGAACAAACTTGAATCAGATCCACCCCACAATGTTGCATACCAAATATCAAAAGATTCTGCCTGCTGGATCTAGAGAGGAAGATTTAAAAAATTTGCCTGAAATGCAGTAAGTTCAAATTTGGGCTCCTATACTGAGCCCAAATATAAACCCAGGGGGCCGATTTGAACAAACTTGAATCAGATCCACCCCACAATGTTGCATACCAAAATATCAAAAGATTCTGCCTGCTGGATCTGGAGAAGAAGATTTTTTAAGAAATTTGCCAGAAATGCACTAAGTTCGAAATCGGGCTCCTATACTGAGCCCAAATATAAACCCAAGGGGCCGATTTGAACAAACTTGAATCAGATCCACCCACAATGTTGCATACCAAATATCAAAAGATTCTGCCTGCTGGATCTGGAGAAGAAGATTTTCAAAGAAATTTGCCTGAAATGCAGTAAGTTCAAATTTGGGCTCCTATACTGAACCCAAATATAAACCCAGGGGGCCGATTTGAACAAACTTGAATCAGATCCACCCCACAATGTTGCATACCAAATATCAAAAGATTCTGCCTGCTGGATCTGGGAGAAGAAGATTTTTTAAGAAATTTGCCTGAAATGCACTAAGTTCGAAATCGGGCTCCTATACTGAGCCCAAATATGAACCCAGGGGGCCGATTTGAACAAACTTGAATCAGATCCACCCTCCAATGTTGCATACCAAATATCAAAAGATTCTGCCTGCTGGATCTGGAGAAGAAGATTTTTTAATGTTTTTCCCATTGCCTACAGTGTTAAAAAGTGCTGACTCAGCACTTTTTCCAAGTTCCGAAACTGTACCCTATGATAAAAACCGATGGAAATTTTTTTTACCAATTCTTTCTGTTGGTCCTAAGGAAGCTTCACACCAAATAAAAATTCTCGGTGCCGTGCAGTTTTGGAGATATGGGCGTTTTAATTTTTTCTATTTTTAGCTCCTGCGGTTCCCATGGGGGCTACGGGAAAAATAAAATCAGCATAAATTAGGTACTTATGACCCAATAAGCCCTCACATAAAATTTGGTTCAAATCAGCCTCTTGGTTTGGAAAATAGAAATTTTGGGCGGGGCCAAAAATTTTGCCCCTCCCATAACGACGCCAAGTATAGCCCCACAAACTTCTCTTGAACAAATCTGAGTCTACACCTCAAAAGGAAGCTGCACACCAAATATCAAGTCTCTGCTACTGCTGGTTCATGAGAAGAAGATTTTTTTAAGATTTCAGCACACTTTTTGGGTGTGGCCCTACCCACGGGCGGGGCAACTTGATTTGAACAAAATCAAATTGCGATGTCATAACAAACTATTATCTCAAATATCAATTAAATTGGTTCAGCGGTTTGGGAGGAGAAGACGCAAACACCATGTTCACGGATGCCGGACGACGGACAACGGACGGTGAGTGATCACTATAGCTCTCCTGACTGAAAGTCAGGTGAGCTAAAAAAAAATCAGATTGGTGGATCGGAAGAAGATTTGTAAAGAATACTCCTCATAATGCACTAATCTGAACATTTGGGCTCCCACAGAGAGCCCAAATATGGAACCTGGGATTTGATTTTGACAACATGTGAATGAATCTTCCAAAGATGTTATATGTGAAAAATGAAAGCATTTGGAGCAGTGGTATGGGGGGAAGAAGATTCTTCAATGTTTTTCCCATTACTTGTAAGTGTTTTTCAAAGTCCGGGAAATGTACCCTGTGATAAAACCAATGGCAAAAAAATTGGGGGGACCATTTCAGCTGTTCCTAAGGAAGCTTCACACAAAATAAAAATTCTTAGTGCCATGTAGTTTTTGAGATGTGGGCGTTTTAAATTTTTTCTACTTTTAGATCCTGCGGAAGCACTGGGAAAAATATTTTTTGGCATAAATTAGGTACTTATGACCCAATAAGCCCTCATATTAAATTTGGTTCAAATCGGCCCTCTCAGTTTGGAAAATAGAAATTTTGGTATAATTTGGGCTCCCACAGGAAGCCCAAATATGAATCCAGGGCTTTTGCAAACTTATATCTCACCTCCTTAAGGATATTGTAATAACTGTATACCAAATATCAAAAGATTCTGACTGGTGATGTGGTGAAGAAGAAGATTCGTGAAGAATATTCCTCATATTGAACTAAGTTATACTTCAGGCTCCCACAGGGAGCTCAAATATCAACCCTGGGACTTGGCTTGAACAAACTTGAATCTCACTCCTTAAGGATGTTGCATACCAAATATCAAAACATTCCGACTGCTGTATCTACAGAAGAAGATTTTTAAAGAAAATTCCTCATTTTGAACTAAGTTATAATTCAGGCACCCACAGTGAGCCCAAATATGAACCCAGGGACTTGGGTTCAACAAACTTGAATCTCACCCCCCTAAGGATGATGCATACCAAATATCAAACCATTCCAACTGATGGATCTGAAGAAGATTTTTAAAGAAAATTCCTCATTTTGAACTAAGTTATAATTAAGGCTCCCACAGTGAGCCCAAATATGAACTAGGGACTTGGCTTAAACAAACTTGAATCTCACCCCCTAAGGATGCTGCATTCCAAATATCAAAAACATTCCGACTGCTGGATCTAAAGAAGAAGTTTTTTAAAGAAAATTCCTCATTTTGTACTAAGTTATAATTCGGGCTCCCACAGTGAGCCCAAATGTGAACCCAGGGACTTGGCTTGAACAAACGTGAATTCCCCCCCCCCCCCCAAGGATGCTGCATACCAAATATCAAAACATTCCAACTGCTGGATCTAAAGAAGATTTTTAAAGAAAATTCCTCCTTTTGAACTAAGTTATAATTCAGGCTCCCACAGTGAGCCCAAATATGAACCCAGGGACTTGGCTTGAACAAACTTGAATCTCACCCCCTAAGGATGCTGCATACCAAATATCAAAACATTCCGACTGCTGGATCTAAAGAAGAAGATTTTTTAAGAAAATTCCTCATTTTGAACTAAGTTATAATTCGGGCTCTCACAGCGAGCCCAAATGTGAACCCAGGGACTTAGCTTGAACAAACTTGAATCTCACCCCCCAAGGATGCTGCATACCAAATATCCAAAGATTCTGATTGGTGGATCTGAAGAAGATGATTTTTATTTAAAGACTATTCCTCATACTGCACTAATTTAAACATTTGGGCTCCCATAGAGAGGGCAAATATGGACCCAGGGATTTGATTTCAATAAACAATCTTCCAAAGATGTTATATGTGAAATTTGAAAGCTTTTGTAGCAGTGGTTTGGAGAAGAATAGTCTTAAATGTTTTCCCCATTACCCACAGTGTTAAAAAATGCGGAATCAGCAGTCCTGAAAAAAGTACCCTATGGTAAAACCGATAGCAATTTTATTGGACCATTCCATTCTGTTGGTCCCAAGGAAGCTTCACACCACAAAAGAATTCTCAGTGCCGTATAGTTTTGGAGATGTGAGCATTTTAAATTTTTTCTATTTTTAGCTCCTATGGTTCCCATGGGGGTGACGGAGAGAAACAATTTGGGCACAAATTAAGTACTTATGACCCAATAAGCCCTGATACCAAATCTGGTTCATATCAGCCTCTCGGTTGGAAAATAGAAATTTTGGGCAGGGTGAAAATTCTTGCCCCTCCCAAATATTGTTCCTGAACGTCTCTTGAACAAATCTGAGTCTACACCTCAAAAGGAAGTTCCACACCAAATATCAAGTCTCTGCTACTGCTGGTTCATGAGAAGATTTTTTAAGATTTAAGCACACTTTTGGGGCGTGGCCCTACATAGGGATGAGGAAACTTAATTTGAACAAAATCAAAATGTGATGTCATAACACACTATTATCTCAAATTTCACTTAAATGGGTTCAGCGGTTTTGGAGGAGGAGACACAAACACCATGTTCATGGGCGACGGAGAACAGATGGTGAGTGATCACTATAGCTCCCCTGACTGAAAGTCAGGCAAGCTAAAAAGTGTGGGGGGGGGGGGAGGGAGGGGGGAGGAGTTTCAGGATGAGTAATCAAGCCTGCAAGTCAAGTCGGTGTGCATCGGGATGGGAGATGAGTAATTATCCTTTGACTATGATACAATTTTGAAGAAAACCACCTAAGAAAGAGAGAGTGCACTCCTTAATAAGAAATATCCACCCAATTATCTCACACATATTTATCAACTGTTTTAATAAGTGATCAGTTTAAAATGCTGAACAAATTGAACATCATTCGATGTTTTGACAACTGCAGACCTTGCTGTCAAGCCATATTTTATTTTGAGGTATCACACGCTTTGATTGTTATCATTTTGCATTAAAATTTAGAGTGAAAAAGTTAATAAAAATATGAAAAAAATAAATCTTCCTTTCAAATAGTTCGTAAATATGTTTGAATTGAACAAAAAATAATAAAATTTTGATTATATTCCAATGTTTACTTGCTGGGTTTCCCCCAACTGTCGGTGTAATGTGATGTAAACTGTATGTAAAGTGGAGATCATGAGGTGAACAATGGATTTGAATAATCAAAATTACACTGTATATATTGAAATCTTGAGAAAAAAAATGCCTGGTGAATTTTTCTAAATCTTCAGTAATAACCCCTGTCAGTGTATTCTATATATGAACGCACCAATCACTGCTGCTAATATTTTATTTTTTCACATTAAATAAAATAGATTCTGCAGAAGACAACATGTGCACTTGGAAACTGAAGCACTGTTCAATAGGGGTTATCCCTGTCCATAAATATCTATATTGACAATCTTTGAGGACTCTCCTTGGCAATTATTTCCCTTTCATAAACAGATGATTTTCAAAACTGGGACACCTCTATTTCTGTGATGAATAAAATGGATTTAAGGTCTCATTCAATAAAAAGGGGAATAAATGAGCAAAGTGAACATCATTACATATTTTCTATTTACAAAGTTTATCAAATAAAAGCTAAAAAAAATCACTTAAAAAGTCTCATTCAGTAAAAAGGGGAATAAATGAGCAAAGTGAACATCAGTATATATTTTCTATTTACAAAGTTTATCAAATAAAAGCTAAAAAAAATCACTTAAAAAATAAAAACTCCAATATCCAGTCCTGATTTGATAAGGAGAATGTTGCAGCAAGTCACCTATTTTTGTTTCACTCACCTGAAATTGACACCTCGGTCAACTTGAAACTTGGGGAATGGGCTCCTTGATTCTGAAAACATGGGGGGTGGGCTTCCACACGAGTATGGGCTTGGACACAGACAGTATGGTAAGATGCAAAAGCCAAGAAAATAGAATTCCCTGGTCAAAACTCAAATTTATTGGACCAAGTCTGACCTAAATGTCATACAAATCCTTGCTCCTATGAGTGGGACTACAACTAGATAAAGATGATAAACAAATTCCATCCACAGATGCATACATATTATGAATGGAGTGAATATTGTCCAGCGACTGTAGCAGATCAGTGTGACATCATGCTTCAGTCAAGATGAATTAGAATGTCTTTGGAGAATGTCGTCAAGATGTGATGAAGATAACACTATAAGTAATTGTGATGAAATGACATTAACATGGTCTGAGGTTTGTGACTTGGAGCTTATGTTCAACTGCGACATGAATAAGGCCCTACACACAAGGCCCTAAACATTGTGAAATGAACAAGGCAACTTTTAACAGTAACAAGTTTATTAAATAAACCTTTCATGTATCCCACAACATCACTGGACAAATAATAAACAAGGGGCCTGCATCGCAAAGGGCTGCTAATGCCCCCAACCGCAAAAAAAATTGTTCAACTCAAAAGTGAAAAGAGGCCACAACTTGGGAAAAAAAGTGTCAAAGAAACTCAAGCTATACAGGCATCTTTCCCCCATGATGCTCTATCATAACACCAAATATCATTCAAACTGGAGTAGCAGTGGCTGAGATACAAGGGAAAATGTTGGTATGGACGGACAAATGGATGGACAAATGTGTGGACAGATGTCTCCACTACATACCCCTTCGACTTTTCAAGTCAGGGGCATGAATAAATCAGATGAAGGTCAAGGACACTCCATCTTAGTTCAAATGGTAAACTGATTTGTAATTTAAAAAACATTTCATTTGGAACACCATCTGCTGCAGGTGTGAAAAATCTAGAAAAGCGAAGCAGTTGTTTGCAAGTCACTCCGTTGATGAAACAATTGCAAAATGGGCAACCTCAATTCAAATAGTTCATGTGGTGATGTCAAAGGGTAGCATCTTCTACTAGAGCTATAAACATAGAAATGAAAGTGTCAATGACACTGTAGCTTAATTTGACTGTGTGTAGTGTTTGATGAAGAGGATAAACATTTAATGTTTATGAAAGGACTATGAAATATGACAAGAATTGTGATAATTGAGAATATGTAAATTTATGTTCCCTATATGCTATGTTTTCAATAAAAATAATATAAGGTGTAGACTGTACTAAAGAACTGAGGAGTGGGTTAATATGACCTCACAGTTAATGTATGTGGCCCTCACAGTTAACGTATATCAACGAAAGTTACCAGGTTACAGTGAAATTATTCCAAAACGAGTCATCCTATCAAGTTACATTAAAAACCCCTTCATAAATATGGCCTGTAGACTCTGCTAAAGGTCTTCCGGCTTCGGGCCCCTGTAGCCGTCAGTTTTCCAATTGCGTCCAAAGGGGACATTCTCATCTAGACATTATATGAAGTCAGCCTACCAAGTTAATATGGCCCTCATAGTTAATGAAAATCAACCAAAGTTACCAACTTACAGTAAAATTATTCCAAAATGAGTCATCCTACCAAGTTATAACGAAATCCATTCATAAAATCTAGAAAAACTGTGAGCACTGCTCACTAAATGAAACCACCCACTCCCACCAAGAAACATTTTACAACAGTAAAACTGTGTTTAATGTAAAGAGCACAAACACTGACACCAATGTTTGAAGGTTTCATTGAAATCCATTCACTAGTTTAAAAGAGGTCGTGGATAGCAAATGTGAACAACCTCCCCCACGCAAGCTTGAGTTGACAAAGCCCATTTTTAAATATGCGAAACCCTAAAAATGAAAATATCTGAAAACAAAACAGGAGTGCACATCTTCGATATATGTAAAAGAATGTCTGAAAGTTTCAATGAAATCTGTTCAATGGTTTAAGAGGAGTTGCGGATAGCAGATCTGTACAGAATGTCAACTGAATTTGACAAAGTTCATTTTTTAATGTGGGAAACTGTAAAAATAAAAATATCTGAAAAGAAAATAGGTGCACAACTTCAATGTATGTAAAAGAATGTCTGAGAGTTTTAATGAAATCCGTTCACTGGTTTAAGAGGAGTTGCGGATAGCAGATGTGTACCCCGTACCCCCCCCCCCCCTCAAAACGTAACATGCCTATTGCATAATGGACAGACAGACGTATGTCGGAATATGAAAATATCTGAAAGAAAAATAGGAGGTGCACATCTTCAGTGTATGTAAAAGAATGTCTGAGAGTTGCAATGGAGTTTGTTCAATGGTTTAAGAGGAGTAGCAGATAGCAGATCTATACCCCTCCCGACTAAAACCTGAATTGACAGACCATTTTTGAATATGGGGAACTGTAAGTATGAATATATCTGAAAAGAAAATAGGAGGTGCACATCTTCAATGTATGTAAAAGAATGTCTGAGAGTTTCAATGGAATCCGTTCACTGGTTTAGGAGGAGTTGCGGATAGCAGATGTGTACATCCCTAAAGCGTAATGGATGGATAGATGGACAGACAACGAAATATGAAAACATCTGAAAGAAAAATAGGAGGTGCACATCTTCAATGTATGTAAAAGAAGGTCTACAAGTTCCAATGGAGTTTGTTCAATGGTTTAAGAGGAGTAGCAGGTAGCAGATCTACACCCCTCCCTACTAAAACCTGAATTGACAAAGACCATTTTTGAATATGGGGAACTGTAAATATGAAAACATTTGAATGAAAATAGGAGGTACACATCTGCAATGTATGTAAAAGAATGTCTGAAAGTTTCAATGAAATCTGTTCAATGAGGAGTTAAGAGGAGTTGCGGATAGCAGATCTGTACAGAATGTCAACAGAATTTGACAAAGTTCATTTTTCAATATGGGAAACTGTAAAAATGAAAATATCTGAAAAGAAAATAGGAGGTGCACATCTTCAATGTATGTAAAAGAATGTCTGAGAGTTTCAATGAAATCTGTTCACTGGTTTAGGAGGAGTTGTGGATAGCAGATGTGTACCCCCCTAAAGGGTAACTGATGGATGGATGGATGGACAGAAGGAAAGATGGACAGACATACGGATGTACAGACGGACCAAGTGAACACTATATACCTCCCACTTTTCAAGTGGGTGGTATAATAACTCATAGACTTTGGAATCTAAGTCATATGATGGTTCACAGTTGACTAATTATGTCCACATTAGGAGAGTCTCATCTAGATTTCATACCAAGTTACAATGAAATCCTATCATAAAAACAACCTGTAAACAGTGCTAAAGAAATCTAGGTCGCATGACCAGGTGGCGGTAATGGCTGACCAATCATGACCAAAATATGAGTCTCATCTAGACATCATACCGATGACCGATGTTTGGCCGATCCTGGCCAAAATAGGCCGTTCTCATCTAGAGATTATACTGAGCCATCCTACAAATTTGCAATGAAATTCCTTCGTAAATGCAAGATGTAGACTGCACTAAAGGAATCTAGGTAATGCGCCCCTGCAGCCATCATGGTTGACTGAACCCGACCAAAAAAGGATTTTCTCATGTAGACATTATACAGAGTCATCCTATGAAGTTACATTTAAAAATCCCTTCATAAATACTATCTGTAGACTGTGCTAAAGATTTTTGGACTTCAGGCCCGCATAGCCTCATGGTTGACCGATCGTGGCCAAAATGGGACATTCTCATCTAGACATTATACAGAGTCATCCCATTATGTCACAGTGAAATCCCTTCATAAATACAACCTGTAGACTGTGCTAAAGGTTTTTGGGCTTCGGGCTTGTGCATCCATCCTGGTTGACCGATTGGGACCAAAAAGGGACGTTCTCATCTACACATTATAGAGAGTCATCGTACCAACTTATAATGAAATCCCTTCATAAATACAGCCTATAAGCTGTGCTAAAGGCTTCCGGGTTCGTTCAGCCATCACGGCTAACCAATCACGACCAAAAGACATGACAAAACAGGACGTTCTCATCTAGACATTATACTGAGCCATCCTTATATGAAATCCCTTCATAAATACAAGCTGTACACTGTGCTAAAGGAATCTAGGTAACGTGCCCCTGCTGCCATCATGGTTTACTGAACCTGACCAAAAAAGGATATTCTCATTTAGACATTACACAGAGTCATTCTACGAAGTTACAATAAAATCCCTTCATAAATACTACCTTTTGACTGTGCTAAAGGTTTTCAGGCTTCAGCCCGCGTTGCAGTCACGGTAGACCTATCGCGACCAAAAGGGGACATCCCATACATTTCATTATCCATAACACTGTTTATTTTTCCAATCATATTGTTTATCTTGGTTTCTGTCATGAAATTTGGAATGCATTTCCATGGCAGTTTTCAGTGTTGTGAAGACAATACAAATTCTTCGTACATAAATGCTCGAGACATGAGATACTTTATAAAATATTAGAGTAACCTTATCAAGAGAAGTGAGGTTCTATTCACTCTTCTTAACCCTTTACGTAACAAATCGACCACATCCACCCTCATAATTTACAAATTCAGCAGTTGAAATAAATATTATTTTGCAAAATTCCAATAAAACTATATCATGTGACCTCTCATTGGAACGAGCTCAACAAGCTCGTTCCAATGAGAATTCACATGATACGGTTTTGAAATTTTTGGAATATGAGTAAAAAATGAAAGTGTCAATGACACTGTAGCTTAACTTGTGTGTTGTGTTTGATGAAAAGGATAATGTTCAATGTTTATGAAAGGATTATGAAATAAGACAAGAATTGAGATAATTGGGAATATGTTCATTTCTGTTCCCTGTATGCTATGTTTTTGATAAAAATAATATGAGGTGTACACTGTACTAAAGAGCTGAGGAGTGGGTTAATATGACCTCACAGTTAATGTATGTGGCCCTCACAGTTAACGTATATCAACGAAAGTTACCAAGTTACAGTGAAATTATTCCAAAACGAGTCATCCTATCAAGTTACAATTAAATCCCTTCATAAATATGGACTGTAGACTGTGCTAAAGGTTTTCAGGCTTCGAGCCCCTCTAGCTGTCAGTTTCCCAATTGCGTCCAAAGGGGACATTCTCATCTAGACATTATATGAAGTCAACCTACCAAGTTACAATGTAATCCCTTCATAAATATGACCTGTAGACTGTGCTAAAGGTTTTTGCGCTCTGGGCTCGGGCAGCCATCATGGTTGAATGATCGCAACCAAAAGGGGACATTCTCATCTGGAGTGATCCTACGAAGTTACAATGAAATCCCTTCATAAATATGACCTGTAGACTGCACTCAAGATTTTTGGGCTTTGGGCCCCTGAAGTCGTCACAGTTGACCAATCACGACCAAAAAGGGATGTCATCATCTAGGCATTATATGGAGTCAAACTAACAGGTTACAATGAAAACCATAAATATGACCTATAGACTATGCTAAAGGTTTTGGGGTTTTGGGCTCGGCAGCCATGAAGGCTGAATGATCGCGACCAAAAGGGGACGTTCTCATCTAGACATTATTTGGAATCATCCTACCAAGCAACAATGAAACCTCTTCATAATTATGACCTGTAGACTGTTCTAAAGGTTTTTGGGCTTCAGGCCCCTGTAGCTGTCACAATTGCCCAATGGTGTCCAAAAGGGGACGTTCTCATCTAGACATTATATGAAGTCAAACCTACCAAGTTACAATGAAATCCCTTCATAAATATGACATGTAGACTGTGCTAAAGGTATTCGGGCTCAGGCAGCCATAATGGTTGAACGATCACAACCAAAAGGGGACATTCTCATCTGGGCATCATCTTGAGTGATCCTACGAAGTTACAATGAAATCCCTTCATAAATATGACCTGTAGACTGTGCTTAAGATTTTCGGGCTTCGGGCACCTGTAGCCATCACAGTTGACCAAATCACGACCAAAAGGGGATGTCATCATCTAGGCATTATATGAAGTCAACCTAACAAGTTACAATGAAATCCTTCCATAAATACGACCTATAGACTATGCTAAAGGTCTTTGGGCTCAGGCAGCCACAAAGGCTGAATGATCGCGACCAAAAGGGGTTTTTCTCATCTAGACATTATTTGGAGTCATCCTATCAAGATACAATGAAATCCCTTCATAATTATGACCTGTAGACTGTTCTAAAGGTTTTTGGGCTTCGGGCCCCTGTAGCCATCACAGTTGCCCAATCGTGTCCAAAAGGGGACGTTCTCATCTAGACATTATATGAAGTCAACCTTCCAAGTTACAATGAAATCCCTTCATAAATATGACCTGTAGACTGTGCTAAAGGTTTTCGGGCTTCGGGCTCGGGCAGCCATCATGGTTGAATGATCACAACCAAAGGGGACAATCTCATCTGGGCATCTTCTGGAGTGATCCTACGAAGTTACACTGAAAACCCTTTATAAATATGACCTGTAGACTGTGCTCAAGATTTTTGGGCACCTGTACCCATCACAGTTGACCAATCACGACCAAAAGGGGATGTCATCATCCAGGCATTATATGGAGTCAACCTAACAGGTTACAATGAAATCCTTCCATAAATATGACCTTTTGCCTATGCTAAAGGTTTTTGGGCTCGGGCACCCATCAAGGCTGAATGATCGCGATCAAAATGGGACGTTCTCATCTAGACATCATTTGGAGTCATCCTACCAAGTTACAATGAAATCCCTTCATAAATATGACCTGTAGACTGTGCTAAAGGTTTTCGGGCTTCGGGCCCCTGTAGCCGTCACAGTTGCCCAATCAGGACCAAAAGGGGACTTTCTCATCTGGACATTATATGAAGTCAACTCACCATGTTACAATGAAATTCCTCAATAAATATGACCTGTAGACTATGCTAAAGGTTTTCAGGTTTTGGGCTCGGGCAGTCGTCACGGTTGGCAGATCACGCCCAAATGGGGAAATTCTCATCTAGACATCATAAGGAGTCATCCTACCAAGTTACAATGAAATCCCTCCATATTAAACATGACCTGCAGACTGTGCTAAAAGTTTTTGGGTTTTGGGCTTGGGCAGCCATCACAGGTGACAGATCGTGCCCAAAAGGGGACGTTCTCATCTAGGCATTATACAGACGCATCCTACCAGGTTACAATGAAATCCCTTCATAAATACGACCCGTAGACTGTGCTAATGGTTTTTGGGTTTTGGGCTCGGGCAGCCATACCGGTTGACTGATCGCGACCAAAAGGGGACGTTCTCATCTAGATATGACCCCAAACCTGCAAATGAAATTTTGTGACGATCAGACAAGAACTGTGGGGTGTAGCCCGTGCTAAAGGAAAATGTGAACAGACTCACAGACTAACAGACGCACAGACTTCCGCACACGTGATGGCAATAGCTTATCTTGACTATGTCAAGTTAAGCTAATAATTAAAATAATAAATTTTGATACCGTGTAAATTGGGTAAAGGTTTAATCAAAACTCCTTCACCAGTTCCTAATCCAAAATGTTGTTTATGGCATTCATCTGTAAGACACATGCCAAATTATATTTTGTGTGCTCAGTGCAATGTTATAATAATTTCCTATAAGTAGAACTTCACTCAACCAGTCAGGAAGAAGGACATTTGTGTCTATTTTATAAAGACCTCTCAGGCAAATGTTATTAATATGATATCTCTTCTTCAAGCATTCGTTTGAGATTTCTAAAAACTCAGCAGCATCAGAGTGTTTTTTCAGAAAGAGTTCTCAAAAAATTGGAAATAGTTCTTAGTCTGGTTTGAAAGGACATTGATACAGAATTGGAGCATCATAATTGTTTTCTACATACAATGATATTTGACATACAAGGCTGGTCAATTTTTAAGGTCACATAAAAAATGTTAGATTTGATGCAATATTATTTTTAAGCTCACCAGGTAATCAGCTCATCTAGAAGTCCCATGTAATTATGATACTCAGTTTCAGAGAATTCCTGGAAAAAAAATTAAACGCAAATAAAATTTGATACAACTGCCAATTAGCAGTCTGTTTCTTGTACAAGTATTACTGCACCACATAAAATGTTCATTCAAAACTTTAAAGTTTGGTTTTATAGTGATACACAGCAATTCAGTAAAAGACTTTAGAAACTAATCATAACATGGCAACAAGTACTGAATCTCATTTATAAAATTCATCATTCATATTCTTCACTTTTTATAATAACCTGCATTTAACACTGTACCTGACGAATCACCCGCATCCGCCTTTTTGTTATTTGCAAATTGAGCAGTTGAAAAAAATAAATTTTTAAAAATATTTCAACAAAACCTTATCATGTGACCTCTCACTGGAACAAGCTTGTCACGCTCGTTCTAATGAGGGGTTACATTATAAGTTGTTTTTTTATTTTTTGGAAAAAGTTTAAAAAATAGTAATTAAAACAAGAGGCCCCAAGGGGCCTGAGGGCGCTCACCTGACATGGTAGCCTAAATATCAACCCAGAGAATTGATTTCAACAAGTTGCATCTGCTCCTCCTAAGAAAAGCTTATACAAAATATCCAAAGATTCTGACCAGTGGATCTAAAAAAAAAAAGATTTTTAAAGAATATTCCTCATATTGAACTAAGTTATAATTCGGGCTCCCACAGGGAGCCCATATATGAACCCAGGGACTTGGCTTTAACAAACTTGAATCTCACCCCCCTATGGATGCTGCACACCAAATATCAAAACATTCCGACTGCTGGATCTGAAGAAGAAGATTTTTAAAGAAAATTCCTCATTTTGAACTAAGTTACATTTCAAGCTCCCACAGTGAGTCCAAATATCGACCAAGGGACATGGCTGAACAAACTTGAATCTCACCCCCTAAGGATGCTGCATACCAAATATCAAAACATTCCGACTGCTGGATCTGAAGAAAATTCCCTCATTTTGAACTAAGTTATCATTCGGGCTCCCACAGTGAGTCCAAATATGGACCTAGGGACATGGCTTGAACAAACTTGAATCTCACCTCCCCTAAGGATGCTGCATACCAAATATCAAAACATTCTGACTGCTGGATCTGAAGAAGATTTTTAAAGAAAATTCCTCATTTTGAACTAAGTTATAATTTGGGCTACCACAGTGAGCCCAAATATGAACCCAGGGACTTGGCTTGAACAAATTTGAATCGCACACCCCCCCCCCACCCCCCCCCCCCCCCCCCCCCCAAACATGATGCATACCCAATATCAAAAGATTCTGCCTGCTGGGTCTTGAGAAGAAGATTTTCAAAGAAATTTGCCTGAAATGCACTAAGTTCAAATTTGGGCTCCTATACTGAGCCCAAATATAAACCGTGGGGGCCGATTTGAATAAACTTGAATCAGATCCACCCCACAATGTTGTATACCAAATATCAAAAGATTCTGCCTGCTGGATCTGGAGAAGATTTTTTAAGAAATTTGCCTGAAATGCACTAAGTTCGAATTCGGGCTTCTATAGTGAGCCCAAATATGAATCCAAGGGGGCCGATTTGAACAAACTGGAAGCAGATCCACCCCCACAATGTTGCATACAAAATATCAAAAGATTCTGCTTGCTGGATCTGGCGAAGAAGATTTTTGAAGAAATTTGCCTGAAATGCACTAAGTTCAAATTTGGGCTCCTGTACTGAGCCCAAATATAAACCCAGGAGGCCGATTTGAACAAACTTGAATCAGATCCACCCCACAATGTTGCATACCAAATATTAAAAGATTCTGCCAGCTGGATCTGGAGAAGAAGATTTTTGAAGAAATTTGCCTGAAATGCACTAAGTTCGAATTCGGGCTTCTATAGTGGGCCTAAATATGAATCCAGGTGGCCGATTTGAACAAACTTGAATCAGATCCACCCCACAATGTTGCATACCAAATATCAAAAGATTCTGCCTGCTGGATCTGGAGAAGAAGAGTTTTGAAGAAATTTGCCCGAAAGCACTAAGTTTGAATTCGAGCTTCCATAGTGAGCCCAAATATGAATCTAGGGAGCCGATTTGAACAAACTTAAATCAGATCCACCCCACAATGTTGCATACCAAATATCAAAAGATTCTGCCTGCTGGATCTTGAGAAGAAGATTTTTGAAGAAATTTGCCTGAAATGCACTAAGTTCAAATTTGGGCTCCTACACTGAGCCCAAATATAAACCCAGGAGGCCGATTTGAACAAACTTGAATCAGATCCAGCCCACAACTCTGCATACCAAATATAAAAAGATTCTGCTTGCTGGATCTGGAGAAGAAGATTTTTTAAGAAATTTGCCTGAAATGCACTAAGTTCGAATTCGGGCTTCTATAGTGAGCCCAAATATCAATCGAGGGGGGCGATTTGAACAAACTTGAATCAAATCTACCCCACAATGTTGCATACCAAATATGAAAAGATTCTGCCTGCTGGATCTAGAGAAGAAGATTTTTGAAGAAATTTGCCCGAAATGCACTAAGTTCGAATTCGGGCTTCTATAGTGGTCCCAAATATGAATCCAGGGGGCCGATTTGAACAAACTTGAATCAGATCCAACCCACAATGTTGCATACCAAATATCAAAAGATTCTGCCTTCTGGATCTGGAGAAGAAGATTTTTGAAGAAATTTGCCCGAAATGCACTAAGTTCGAATTCAAGCTTCCATAGTGAGCCCAAATATGAATCTAGGGAGGCGATTTGAACAAACTTAAATCAGATCCACCCCACAATGTTGCATACCAAATATGAAAAGATTCTGCCTGCTGGATCTGGAGAAGATGATTTTTTAAGAAATTTGCCTGAAATGCACTAAGTTCGAAATCGGGCTCCAAAATGGAGCCCAAATATGAACCCAGGGGGCCGATTTGAACAAACTTGAATCAGATCCACCCTACAATGTTACATACCAAATATCAAAAGATTCTGCCTGCTGGATCTGGAGAAGATTTTTTAATCTTTTTCCCATTGCCTACAGTGTTAAAAAGTGCTGACTCAGCACTTTTTCAAAAGTCCTGAAAAAAATACCTTGTGATCAAACCGATAGGGATTTTTTTTAACCATTCTATTCTACTGGATAAAAGTAAGCTTTATACAAAATAAGAATTCTCTGTGCCGTGTAGTTTTGGAGATATGGCAGTTTTAAGGTTTTTCCTATTTTTAGCTCCCGAGGTTCCCACGGGGCATTGAGAAAATTTTTTTTGCATCAATCAACTACTTATGACCCATTATCATCTCATATCAAATTTGGTTCAAATCTGCCTCTCGGTTCAGAAAATAGAAATTTTAGGCGTGGCCAAAATTTTTGCCCCTCCCATAATGAAGGCAAATAATGCCCGACAAACTTCTCTTGAACAAACTTGATTCTAAACCTCAAAAGGACTCTGTATACCACATATCAAGTCTTTGCTACTGGTGGTTCATTAGAAGATTTTCAAAACATTTGGCCATTTTTTCCCCACACCTCTGCTCAATATGAGCCGATACCTAATTTGGATAAAAATCAAAATGCCCCTATATAACCACTAATTACATGAAATTTAATTAAAATGTCACCAGTTGTTTAGGAGAAAGAGGCTCAGACACCACCTTCACGCAGGACGACGGACGAGGGATGAAGAGTGATAAGAAAAGCTCACCCTGACTTTCAGTCAGGTGAGCTAATAAAATATTTTGATATTCTCTATGTTGGGCAAAGGGTTAAAAGACCATAACAAAATTCTTGAAATCTACTCAAAAGTTTTTCTCCCAATCATCAGCAGAAGGAAAAAAGTTTCTATTCTTTTCTGAGGATGCATGCGCCGACTTCCATTATGTAAAAACTGTAAGTGTTTAACAATTTCAAGTTTACTGCCAAATTTCAATTTTAAAAAAAGATTTAACTATTAACCCGCAGAGTATTTTCAAGATATTTTTTTATCAAATCTTGTCATAGCTGCTGACAAAGTTTTATGAAATGCTAATCCAAATGTACCACAAGAAATCATTGGTGAAAAATTTCATTCAATTTACAGGGGTAAAATATGTTTAATTGAGCCCAAATTATACTTATTTCAGTGAAAAGAGAACTGGAGTTTTGTACACTTGACTAAAAGCAACAATCAAAATTTATTCTCTTTTGTAATTAACAGGTGGAGTGCCAGAAGCCACTATTATGGCTTTCCAAATGAAAGTGTCAGTGGCACTGTAGCTTAACTTGACTGTGTGTAGTGTTTGATGAAAAGGATAATGTTCAATGTTTATGAAAAGATTATGAAATAAGACAAGAATTGTGATAATTGGGAATTTGTAAATTTTTGTTCACCATATGCTATGTTTTCAATAAGAAAAAATTGAGGTGTAGACTGTACTAAAGAACTGAGGCCTGGGTTAATGTGGCCCTCACAGTTAATGTATGTCAACCAAAGTTACAAAGTTACAGTAAAATCATTCCAAAACGAGTCATTCTACCAAGTTACAATGAAATCTCTTCATACTTGTAACTCGTAGACTTTGCTAAAGCAATCTACATGTAGGTCACGGTTGACCGATCATGACCAACATAGGAGAGTTTCATCGAGATATCATACCACGTCATCCAACCAAGTTACAATGAAATCCCTTCATAAAAACAACCTGTAGACCAGGCGGCGGTAATGGCTGACTGATCGTGTTCAAAATGGCATAATCTCATCTGGACATCATACCAAGTTATCCTCCCGAGTTACAATGATTTCGCTTCAAAAATATGAACTATAGACTGTGCTAAACAAATCTAAGTCACGTGCCTGTGCAGTCATCACGGTTGACTGATCACAGTCAAAATAGGACGTTCTCATTGTTAAAATGGTAGACATACCTTTGAATGTCAATCTTTATACACAATACCATTTGTAGAATTCAAGACACCCTCTCTCAGCCTAACACAAACACAAGTGAAGAGCATGCTTTTCTTATTCTTGACCTCATTACAGGAAGTTCTCAGTGTATTGATACTGAAATAGTTCTCTACAGGTACTGGGTGTTTAATACAGTTCTGTACAAATTAAGCAGTGCTTTCTGAATATCAACATTCTCCCCTTTCTTTTTACAACTTGTGAAACTGTAATCTTTGTACACTATACAACTATATACATATCTGCTTGAAATGTTACTAGCCGTCAATTCTCCCTGTCTCTAACGCTTGTAGTAGAGACAAGGAAGATGCACCACTCTTTGTTAAACAGTCTGCTATTTGGTGTTTGGTATCAATCCAAGTAACAGAAGAAATTTTGTGACTTTTTATCAGTTCTTTGATATTGCCGATTTCAATTCGTAAGCGTTTTTCAGAGACTGATTTAGTAGAGTTGATTGATTCTAACAAGGAGTAACTGTCGGTGAAACAGTGAAGATATAGTATGTTGGAATCAGTAGACCCTTCAGTAATTTCGTTGTGAAAAGCTCTAAGATACAAAGCTGTATCCACAGCATCAGATAAAGCTAAAGTTTCTCCAGCAAGAGTACTTCTAACAACACGACGAACTCTTTTTGATTTCCATGCTATAGCAGTTTCTAAACCTAAGTCACCACCTATTGTAATAACATAGCCACCTTGTGTTCCCCCATCTGATAAATTTCCAAATGAAGCATCACTGTATATATTTAGATGTAGAGAAGTGTTACTTCCTAAATACTGAAATGTTAATCTCACAGACTCAGCTTTGTTTTTTCTTATGAGTTTATTGACAAATACTATTGAATCAACCGTTGCATTTTTTAATGAACTAGCAAGATCACTGGCATCAAATGCCAAATCAGGACGACTCTGAGAAGCTATCCATAATATTTGACCAATTTTTGATTGAAGTATTTCAAACTCTGCTTCATTCAACTGTGATAATTTATCAGTTCTTCTTGCCTTACAAAGTTCTATTGGTGTAAGATTGCCTATGTATTCTAATTGTGAAAGTTCAGTATGATCTGTAGAAGACGTGATGTCAAGTCCAATGTATCTAAAAATGTCAGATGCCTCACGACTAATGTTAAATGTATCTCTTATTTTATCAATGACATCTCTCTCAAAAACTGACGAACCACCCCAGAGAAAGTCATCCACATGACAGGATATAATACCCTCTGTCTGTTGTCTGTATCGATAATAAAACACTGCCGGATCTATCATTGATTTCTTAGCACCGCAATCATCAAGAACACTGCACACTTTATTATACCACTGGTATGAGGCATCTTTCAGACCATATACACACTTTTTAAGACGCCATACAACATTAGGAGCATAAGCCTCAGGAGGAGGTTTGATATAAACTTCTCTATTAATACTAGAGCCTTGCAGAAATGCAGCCTTAATGTCCATTGAAAATGCTTTCCACTTGTTCTGTGCATAGATAGAAAGAATCATACGCATAGATTCACTTGAACAGGTTGGTGCATCTACAGTTATGCTGTCTGTATTAAACTCCTCAAAACCGCGAGCTACCAATCTTGCTTTAGGTACACTTCCCATTTCTCCTTCTTTAAAAGTACATACCCAACGCGTTGATACACAACGTTGATTTGAATATGGCACCACTTCATAAACCTTATGTTTTTTCCAATTGCTAAGTTCAGCTTCTTTGGCTTCCTTAAAAACATCACTTGAAACAAGAAGACAATTTTCTGTTGTAGTTTCAACAACATCTGGTGACATATTAACCGAGTCATTTATTGTAAGCTCCTCTAGGCTAGACTGATTAGTAGAATCTTCTTGTTGATGACTAGCAGTATCTGGATCACTAATTACTTTAAGGTTTTTAACTTTATTTAAGTCAACAGATATCATCGATCCCTGTAATGATTCAGGTTTTATAATTTTTATATTATACCACATTCTGTTCCTACCAGTAGCCTTACCAGCTCGGTTCAACACTACAGCTTCAATATGGTCACCGCTATCATAATGTTCGTATGTCACACACTGTCCCTTCTTAACCTTTGTATCACATAATTCTTTATAATCGGTAAATTCAATCTCCGTATTGAATTGATCCAATTCTAGTATAGTACCTTTTACTGGACTGACTTGATTAGAAGACATTTCCTCTTTATCAGGATTATTATTCTTAGAATCACAGTTTTCACTATCAATATTGTCAATATTTGTGTTTTTACTCTCTGTATTATTGACATGCTGTAAATGACATGGGTTAACACGGAAGTACACACCACCATGTTTGATGAATATTTGTTGATTATCTTTGCCAATAACAACACCTGGCCCATGCCAAAGTTTTGAACCCTGCCGTTTAAAGTACACTTCATCGCCATTTTCAAAAACTAGAGATGTTGCTGTTCTGACATTATGTCGAAGAGCTCTTCGCAATTTTTCAGATGGTTCATTTTTAATAAATGCTTCTCTTGCAGCATGTAGAGCATTTAAATGATCTGCAGTGAGTTGACTTGATGTTTTTCCTTCAAGAGCTGGCAATTTATTTATTAATACTGCAGGTAAATTGGGATTCTCACCAAAAACTGATTAGGACTGAATCCATAGACGTTCTGCAAAGCATTTTTGGCACTAACTGCCCAAGCAAGTGCAATTTCAACAGAACAGTTTGTGTCGCAAATTATTTTTTGAACCATATTTGCAAGAATAGCATTATGTCTTTCAGTAATTCCATTTGACCAAGGAGATTCTGCAGCAGTAGTGAGCACATGAATATTCAAGTTTTCACACATATCTCTAAATAACCTATTGTTAAATTCACCTCCAGTGTCACTTAGAAATCGCTTTGGGGCTCCAAAAATGGATATCCAGTGTTTAAAGATTTTGTCAACTATTACCTCAGCCCATTTTGACTCAATCACTGAAGCACAACTGAATCTTGTCACATGATCAATCATGTGTAAAAAATAAACATTTCCAAATACTTTGAGGTCCATAAATACACAGTCATTAAAGTTTTCTGCGAGACTGAGCCCTACTATTGGTCTTGGACTTGTACTTTTGTATATCAAACAAATGTCACATTTCTTATCAATATTTTGAATCAAATGAAGAAAAATTTTATCATCAACCTCACTTTGTTTAACAAGTCGAAGAAGTTTAAACCCATTAGCATGTCCAAATTGTTTATGCAACTTTAATGCTGTTACTTCCTTATCTTTCAAACGCATGTCTGAAACTTTTGTGATCAAAATCACTTCTGAATGTGACAATTCATTCCAATAAATGTCACCTTCAGCAGTATTAGTTTTCATCAAATTTTTATTTAACAAAGGAACTGCATAATGCCCACTTGATGTGAATTGAAGTTTCACCTCATTTCCAAAAATAATAGCACTGTCAGTGGAGAAATTAACTGAAATTTCAGCCTTTTTCATCGATTCCTTACTTAATAATAAAGGTAAAGCATTTGGAATCACATCAGTTTTTATAAGAACCTTGCGATTAGCAATTTCTGCAGGAAATGTTACTTGTCTTAAAGATTTGATTAGATGTCCATCTCCAAACTGAAATGATGTATTACTATTCTCAGAGAAAATTTTATTCATATCTTCCTCTTGTAGAGTATCAAAATAACACTGAAGCCATGTCTGACCACACACAGTTTTTGTACATCCGCTGTCCAATACAGCAGAATTAAATGTTTCTCCAACAAATTCCTCAATATAACAACTATGAACATTAGAGGAAAATAGTGTTACTTCCACAGGTGCATTTTTATGAACAGATTCATAACTATGTGGACATTGTTTCGCCCAATGATATATAGATTCACATATGACACAACGACTCACTTCACCATTCGAATCAAGTGGATTTTTATGTCTAGAATTTTGTTTTGATATAAACGTATTTCTATTAACATCTCTGTTGCCTTGAGAATATCCTCGACCCTGACCAGTAGCCTGCGCACCTCGAGAATGTGTACCTCTACTATAATACACATGTTCAGATGAAGTTCCTGTAGCCTCATAAACTGGCTCTACTTTTATGGCATTATCAGTTGACGATAAATGTGATGATACAAAAATTGCTTTAAGTTGCTTTTTCATATTTTCATAAGTTAATTCTGGGAGTGTAGCTCTTGCCAATTGTTGCTTCTCTGTTGAGATATTAGCACTCTTTAAGAGTCGGTATGCTTGTACTCTATCGGGGAGAGCCATGTCATGAAGTTTAATTTTATTATATACACGTTCATATTCTTTGATGTAGTCAAGGACACTCATATCTGCTGGCCTCTGAAACGTTTCAAAATTTTCATATGCAATGAATGCAGACTGTTGTTTCTCGGTTCCATAAAGTGCTTTTAATTTTTTAATCAAATTTTCCATTCCCTTCTCACAGTTCAATTCTGATATTGACAAATCAGCACAAGCCTGTCTATGTTTTTCTGGCAAACAAAGATAAACAGTAGGAGCTTGTTTCTCATTACTTAGTGTTGTTACACACTGCCAAAGTTCCAATTCATGCAACCACATGTCAAAGTCACCATTGTCCTTCAAACATGGAGGCATCAGAGTTGTCTTATTTGCAGAAACTGACATTTTTTCTATCTCACAAAACAACAAAGTTAAAGCTGCCAAAAACACTAAAGTTTGTAGAGTCACACCTAACCTCGCTTTGCTACCATTGTTAAAATGGTAGACATACCTTTGAATGTCAATCTTTATACACAATACCATTTGTAGAATTCAAGACACCCTCTCTCAGCCTAACACAAACACAAGTGAAGAGCATGTTTTTCTTATTCTTGACCTCATTACAGGAAGTTCTCAGTGTACTGATACTGAAATAGTTCTCTACAGGTACTGGGTGTTTAATACAGTTCTGTACAAATTAAGTAGTGCTTTCTGAATATCAACACTCATCATAACATCAACCTATAAATTTGCAATGAAATCCCTTTAAAAATGCAAGCTGCAGATTGTGCTGAAGGAATCTAGGTGAAGTGTCCCTGCGGCCATCACGGTTGACCGAACCCGACCAAAATATGACGTTCTCATCTAGACATTACACAGAGTCATCCTACAAAGTTATAATAAAATCCCTTCATAAATATGACCTGTAGACTGTGCTAAAGATTCTCAGATTTCGGGTCTGCGCAGCCATCACAGTTGACCGATCGTGACTAAAAGGGGGCATTCTCATCTAGACCTTACACAGAGTCATCCACCAAGTTACAATGAAATTCTTTCATAAATACGACCTGTAGATTGTGCTAAAGGTTTTTGGCCTCGCAAACCCATCATAGTTGACCGATTACGACCAAAAGGGGATGTTCTCATCTAGACATTATTGCGAGTCATTCTACTAAGTTACAATGAAATCTGTTCACAAATACGACCTGTAGACTGTGCTAAAGGTTTTCGGGTTTCGGGCTTGCATAGCCATCATGATTGACCGATTGCGACCAAAAGGGGACTTTCTCATCTAGACATAACCTCAAACCTGCATTTGAAATTTCGTGATGATCAGACAAGAACTAAGGGGTTTAGCCTGTGCTAAAGAATATGTGAACAGACTCACAGGCTCACAGATTTCCGCAAAACCAAAATAGGACATTCTCATCTGGACATTGTACAGAATCATCCTACCAAGTTACAATGAAATCCCTTTATAAATATGACCTGTAGAGTGTGCTAAAGATTTTCGAGTTTCAAACCTGCACATTCATCACAGTTGACCTATCGCGACCAAAATGGGTCGTTCTCATCTTGACATGTTCTTGAACCTGCACATGGAGTTTAGTGATGATTTAACAAGAACTACAGGGTTAGCCTGTGTTAAAGAAAATGTGAACAGACTTCTGCATGCATGATGGCAATAGTTTATCTTGACTTTGTCAAGTTAAGCTACAAATGAGGATACCAGAGCAAAAGCCAACATTTTCCTTGCTCATCTTCATATTTAGTCAAATGCAAATAATATTTTGTTTATATAAATGTTTTAACAGTTTGCATGCTTTTCTTATAATAAACTTGTCGAGTGCAGGAAGCCCAAAAATGAAAAAATTTATAGTAATTTATATATTTTTTATACTTACCAATGATCCAGACTTAGCTAGTGCTAACCCAAAAATATCTAGGGCCAAACACAAATTTTGCCCCCCAATCCCCCAAATTTGCATGCAAAACCAAAAATTAGAAGTCCTAACTGGCCCTCCATACATTTTACCCTCCGTGAAAGCGCAGACGCCAGGAAGTCACCGAATCAAGCGCCAATAAAATCATTCTTTGTAGAAAGAAGATTATAATAATTCAGCGGGGCGGTATGAGTGCCCAGTACTGCCCACTCATGGGAGGGTCATTCCCATCTGGGTCATTGGTAAGTATAAAAAATATATAAATTACTATAAATTTTTTCATATTTTTATATTAAAACCAATGACCCAGACTTAGCTGAATTGTAAAAAGGCGGAGGGCCTAGAACTTCCGAAATATTAGATCAACATAGATCAAATCCTTCAATCCATGATGAAGAAATTAGAATTTACATGAATGTCTCTTAATACCATAATAGAAGAGACATTACCTAATATGGATCCCAATAATGTAAATCCTAAATCTAAGCATAAAATCATGTTAACTAGGATGTAACAAATAAACAATTTTAGAGACTAGTCTGGACTAGGCCCTAAAAATTATTATGGCATACTGAGAATGAGAGAAAATTTCCCATAAACCTACGCCACACAATAATACTGCAGCTGATCGCCAAACATAGTATGGGCAAGACAGCTTCCTCAATAGTTACATACCCCATAAGGCAGAGAAGTGGACAAAATGACCCCCCGCCCCTTTTTTTTTAACATAACTTCAAAAGAAAGAGGGGAGAGCTCTGTAATCAATTAGCAGAAACCGGAAACGATATAAATAAATATCGATCAGGCACTCAAGAAATTAATTCATGAATAATAAATGGTGCTTAATGCCACTTCACAGGCCAAGGCTATAGCGATGATTTTGGTAAATAGAATTATCCACTATAAAATATGCACTGCAGACGCCGTATACAGGTACGACGAAATCAGTGAGAAATTAATTATAACATGCAGACGCCGTATACAGGTACGACGAAATCAGTGAGAAATTAATTATAACATATACATACAAAAGTGGAATAAGATGAACAATCTCTGCAGAGAAAACACGCTTCAAGATCATTCACAGGAGGCCTCTGTAATATTAAATCCGCTAAAAAACACTCTCCAACGTGTACTATTTGGTATCTACAACTATAAACACGTGAGAATATGCGATTTGAGAACCGACAAAATAGAGACCAGGATCTAGAAATGGAGGTAGGTATGATAAACCGGCTCCAAAATCAGAAAATAAATACTGGAAACAAATGCAACAGAACTGCATATATGCGTATGATGGTGCCATCCAACACGACCCAGACGCAAAGTATGTATGTATTAACAAGTATATGTGTGTGTGTGTGTGTGTGTGTGTGTGTGTGTGTGTGTGTGTGTGTGTGTGTGTGTGTGTGTGGGGGGTGTGTGTGTGTGTGTGTGTGTGTGTGCGTGCGTGCGTGCGTGCATGCGTGCATGGGTGCGTGCGTGCGTGCATGCGTGCGTGCGTGCATGCGTGCGTGCGTGCATGCGTGCGTGCGTGCGTGCATGCGTGCATGCGTGCGTGCGTGCGTGCGTGCATGCATGCGTGCGTGCGTGCATGTGTGTGTGGTTTTTTTAGGTTAAAAAATCGCACTGGTACAGACATTTCCTACTGAAACGTTTTTTTCTTTTAATATGCCGCCGAAAAATTGTTTTCATTTACTGAACCCTGATTGGTTTCATACATGACAAAAAAGTACATAAAATTGATTTAAACTAAGTAATGAGCTTAGGAACTGGTTAAACTGACTGGCAAAAATTGATGTTATTCATTGATGGGCTCTAATTTAGTCCTTACAAGGATGTTACGCAAGCTTTTGTTTTTCTTATAGGCGATGACAGGTCGAAGATTCAAAGGTTCATTTAATTTAGCATTGGCAAAATTGAATTCATCTTTTAACATTTTTGCTATTTCGATATTCATTCTGTTGTAGGTTAAAGTGAAAGGAATGATGGACCTCCTTTCGCATTCGCCCTCTGATATGTTCATACCAAATGGCCAGAGGGTTTGAAGCATACTGATCCAAAAAGCTTCACGTTTTTTTCTAAATTCATCTGTTTCTTCCAATGTGTCTTTAATTGGTGGTTGTTCAATAGGATGGATTTCGAAATCGTCCAAAGAGTGGCCGAGAAGGAAGGTTAAAATGTTGTGCTACTGGGGCATCAGCATTATGTTTTATATCCTGTTTGTGTCTGGTAGTTCTCGGAAAGGATTTGACTTTGACCAACATACTGTTTCCGACATCGCTTACAAGTGATAAGGTAAATAATATATGTTTGGTGAATCACAATGGAGGGGGTTACGGATCTGATGATTTTTCGTTTGTTCGGAGGAAAATTCCTCTTTCTGATCAGGCATAAAAGTATGCAGTCTACAACGAGGCTTTTTGCAATTAAATACCGCGCCACTACCATTTTGCAACGGTCTGTTGTGTTCAATCTTCAGTGGTTCGAAATCGGTAGTTTCAGCTGGACTTTCGAGCTTTTTCAGGGTTTGGGATTTCAGGCTACGCAAAAGGCGCAGCGAGTACCCTCTCAATCTGAGGGTGCCAAATAGAGTACAACAAGCCTCATTGAAATTTACCTTATCACTTGAATTGCGGTGAAAACGAATGAGTTGTGATTTGATGATACCTTTAAATGTATGTTGAGGATGAAATGATTTTGTGTGCAACAATTGATGTGAATCAGTTGGTTTAAAATACACTTTATAATCTAAATGACCTGACGCCTGAAATTGCTTGCCTTTATACACGGTCACATCGAGAAAATCAACATAATTTTCACTGATAGTAGCTTTCAATTTAATATTTGGATCGTGATTGTTCAAAATTACTAAAAATTCATCAAAATCTTCTTTTGAATGTTCCCAAATAATAAAAATGTCATCTAAATACCTGAGATATACGAGAGGATGCTTTGCACATTTGCTTAAGGCATTTTCCTCCCATTCCGCTACATAAATGCTTGCAAAATTAGGACAGAATCTTTTGCCCGTAGGACAACCCATTATTTGTAGAAAATATTCTCCATTGAATTGAAAGTCATTACCTTTTAAGCTCAGCTCTAAAAGATTCAAAATTTGTTCATCCGGGCGTTTCGCATCCGGATATTTGTCAAATGCATTTTTAACTGATTTAACACCTTTATCAATATCAATGTTCGTATACATACTGTCGATATCCAAAGTAGCCAGAAGTGCTTTTTTCGATACCCCGGGTGTCTATTAGCTATAGGTTTCAGATGATAATCAATTAATTCCAAGATCGCATAAAATTCCGAATTACAATCTGATACAATTGGTCTCCCGGGTGGAGTTAAATCATCCGTCCATGAAGAACGGTCCTTGTGGATCTTTGGTAGGATATAAAATTGTCTTGTTTGAGCACTGAGCTTAGCTGTTAAATATTTCAATTGTTTTTTGGTAATGTGACCTTCGTCGAGGAGAAATTTTAAGATCTTATTGAATTTTTCGATATTACTAGGCCAAATAAGTGAATCTATTTTCTTATAATGTTTAGTATTGCTAAGTTGTCTCATGGCTTCCTTTATATAATTATCCCGAGATAGAACAACTAGCGACCCACCTTTGTCGGCTGGTTTAATTACTAATTTCTTATTTTTTCGAAGTTTCGTGAGGGCTCTCTGTTCACCAGTTGTTAAATTGTCTTTATCGGAGAGTATGTTCATGCTGAACACCTTTTGAATGATTCGTTTGCTAGCCTCAATAATTTCGGGATCTACTTCAATATTTGGAGGTGACCAACCAGATGATTCTGTAAAAGGAAGTTTCCGACCGCTGGAGTTTCTAAAGCGGTCTGCTAATTTCATTTGCCTAAGAAAATTACAGTTGTACGATGGTAAATTTGTTTGATTATCAGTTTTAGGCTTTGGTGCTGGTACAAAAGTTAAACCGCGATCTAAAAGCGATTTCTCTTGGGTTGTTAGGTCATTGGTGCCAGACAGGTTAACCACATTAGTTCGTAATCCCACATCTGTAAGGCGGTTGTTACCTTTGCCTTTACTTAGTTTAAATTTAGGTGGTTCAACCAGTGATCGTACATAATATTGGCGGTTCTCGTGGTCCAATGGATTAAATCCTGAGCAACATCAAACTTCGCGTCATCAATTTTTGGTATAACGTTAACGTCCTTCACTTTCCGAATGGTTTCGTTGATGATGCTCAGGGTTCTCCTCTCAGCCTGAGGGAGTTTTTGCGAAAAGTTTAGTTCAGCGAAATAAATTTTTGCTGATCTAAACTTGACCCTGATATCGCTAAGCATATTCCGCAACTGCTTAACTACGAGATCAGAAGTATCATTTCGAGAATTCACACCAATATTTAATAATATTTTTGGGGGACTGGACTGGCCCCTGTGCCCTTTAAACATAGAGCGCAGATGATTGAATTTGGCGCCGGGGTAACACTCCACCTGGATGTCCGGATGGGGATTTCGATCAATGCGTCCTAAATTTGAACTTCCAATCATAAGGATGTTTTTACAAACATCAGGGAGGCGCCAATTCCTTTTGTCAAAATTAACTCCGCTTTTATGCCGAAACTGGGAGAATTTAGAATCAAATGAGCGGCCCGGGTTGCAGCTCGGTGATTTGACTTTCTCTGAGTACGATATACCTGGTTGAACCACACTAGAGGCAGGAGAAGGGGGAGAAGAAACAGAAGCAGGAGAGGAAACAGAAGCAGGAGAGGAAACAGAAGCAGGAGAAGAAACAGAAGGAGGAGGCAGAGTTCTAGTGAGAGCACTAGGAGAACCAGAGAAGAAAGGCCGAGGAGGAGTAGGAGGTAGAGGAGCAAGACGAGGCGAGACAGCGTTACTCAATTTGCAAGCATCTTCAGTCACAATATGGACCGGAGATGTTTGCAAATTGAGGCGCTTACTCTGAGAGAAAGCAGAAGAAGTAGAAGGAAAAGAAGAGGGAGAAGTGCTTTGCCTTGATCTTTTCTTGTTATGCTTTTCGCGTTGGGGTAGAGCGACAACACGGGCCGGAGTTAGCTTGCTCCCTCTCGTATTGTTCCTTACTCCAGACGCTGGGCGAAGTTCCAAAATGTAAGACACATAGGCCGAAATCGTCTTATCTGTTAACTTATTTTTAAAGTTCTTTTTAGCCCAGATCAAGGCACGTGCCGAAGTGCTGTTGAAGTCTATTTTTTGGAGTCCAGGAGGTGGTCGCATAGCCAAAGTTATCTTAGACTTCAACTGGTTTAAATTTATCTTATAATGCTCAATTAAAGCATTTAACGTTTGGTTGGCCCATCCCACACTAATCTGTCAAAAAACAGAACAAGAGGGATGTTACATCCCAATGCTCACCTACATTCGCGCTTGATAATGTCGTTCCAATGTAACATGCCTAATATTTAGTTAACATAAATCATTAACTAGGCATCAAATGATTAATGTGGTTTATGTGATGGCTTTGGAAAGTCTATATTTCTGCATTTATTATTTCTCAATTCAACATAGAATCATTGGATATAAAAGCATTTTTTTCTTTTAGAAATGTTTATGATTAAGAATATGAATCGTGAGGCCAGATATTAAATCATAAATAAGAATTAGGAAAGGCTTTCATAAATCACTGAAATTGTAATTGAAGTACATTCATTGGTTAAAGAGGAGTTGCGGAAAAACATTCGTTTAAGAAAGTGACTATAAGTCCCAACAAAAATACATCACATCAACAACTAAAATAAGCCTTAATGTTACTAGTAACAAGTATGAGAAAGTATTAAATAAAAAAAAAAAGTTAAAAAATTTTTTTTTGAAAGAAAGTGAATATAAGTCCCAAAAATCCCCCTCAAATTCCTCAAATATGCATGTAATAAGGGCGCAACGTTACCGCAATGTAGTTTATTAACCCATGCGTACAATATCAATTGCCTGGAAAGACACATAGAAACAGAACTCACCTTAATACCTCACCTTAACACAAACTTTTAGAACTTAAAATTGAGTAAGTCATAGAAAAACGTGAACATTGTAACTGAAAAAAAAGAAATCAGTTAAATTTCTGCATACAGTAGGGTTAATACCTACAGTTGTTATTGAAATGAGAAAATAAACAGTAATGAGAGGTGAAGGCACCACAATCTGCACAAAAGCTGACTTTAACGCAAATTCTTACAACAAGTTTTGGCAGAAAATCAGCCTCAAATTCCTCAAATATGCATGGAATGAGGGTTAAATATTACTGCAATGGAGTTCAGTAACCCAAGTGTAGAATATTAATCGCCTGGAAAGACACATAGAAACACAACTCACTTAAACACAAAGTTTACAAAGTTTTACAACTTAAAATTTACTGAGTCCGAGAGAAACATGAAAATTTTGACTGAAAAAAAAGAAAATTTCCGTTATTCTGCATACAGTAGGGTTAATACCTACAGTTGTTATTAAAATATGAAAATCAACAGTAATGAGAAGTTAAAGCAGCACAGTCTGCACAAAAGCTGACTTTAATGCAAATTCTTACAACACCTAAACGCAAATTCTTACAACAACTTTTGGCAGAAAATTTTAGGTGAAATTTGGAAAAAAGTCGTAGTATCAGAGTTAAATACTGTTCTGATAGTTCCCTACAACCTACATATGCAATATCAAAGGCCTGAGCCCACTGATCTTTGAGAACTCACCTTAACACCTCACCTAAACACAAACTTTTAGAACTTAAAATTTTCTATGTCCGAGAAAAACATGAAAATTTTGACTGAAAAAAAAGAAAATTTCCATTAAATTTCTGCATACAGTCGGGTTAATACCTACAGTTGTTATTGAAATATGAAAATCAACAGTAATGAGAAGTTAAAGCTGCACAATCTGCACAAAAGCTGACTTTAACACAAATTCTTACAACACCTAAACGCAAATTCCTACAAGTTTTGGCAGAAAATCAGCCTCAAATTCCTCAAATATGCATGTAATGAGGGTTAAATAATACTGCAATGGAGTTCAGTAACCCAAACGTAGAATATTAATCGCTTGGAAAGAAACATAGAAACACAACTCACCTAAACACAAAGTTTACAGTTGTTATTGAAATATGAAAATCAACAGTAATGAGAAGTTAAAGCTGCACAATCTGCACAAAAGCTGACTTTAACACAAATTCTTACAACACCTAAACGCAAATTCTTACAACAACTTTTGGCAGAAAATTTTAGGTGAAATTTGCAAAAAAGTCATAGTATCAGGGTTAAATACTGTTCTGATGGTCCCATACAACCTACATATGCAATATCAAAGGCCTGAGCCCACTGATGTTTGAGAAATTAACCTTAACATTAAATCTTACAATACTGGACACGCCGGACGCCGACGCTGACGCCCGAGGTTATGACAATAGCTCACCACATCTTACAGATGTAGGTGAGCTAAAAAATGTGAAGGGTGTGAAGAGCCAGCTTTAGAAAGCCACCTAACTCATCTACTTTCTTCTCCAACTGTTTCGGGATATCCCAGTTGACCAAATGCTGCTCTAGGAGCCCAATATGGTGCATACACTGAATCACCTGAAAAAGGGCCTTGACCAATCTAGAATAGGCCTGGAACGATTGTTCCTGGCCTCTTCCAGACTGGGCAACTCTCTTTCCCTGATGCTTCTGTCTTTTTTGAGCCATTTGAAGAATAGGTAGATGAATTTAAAATGAAATTAAAATGAAGAAATGAAATAAATTAAAATGAAACCTAAATATTACCTATTAGAGAAGATACCTGGATTGGTTGTAGTCTTCAGCAAAGGTAGAAAATAATCCGTCTGTCTCGTCGCGTTTCGCTTGGTTTGGCTTTTTCAAAGAGACTTTGAGGAAAATGATTCCAACTTGATGAATGAAAGGTTTTAGCGCGCCGAAGGCGCGCAGGGACGATGTGGGATTTACAAATCCCTTGCGACCCGGTTAACCTTATTTTTTTTTTCCTTGGATCACACAGACCTAGCTTTCCTATTGCCCAAAATGGAGTCTGAGGGGGTTATGCACGCGGTTAGAATACCCGGCAGTTTAAGTTGGAGTGTTAGATGGTCAATACTCAATCCCCCAACGCCTTTAAAACTATTAGAGAGCAAGCTCTGTTTGGTTCCAGTTTGGCGATGGTAGAGGTTTGAGTCCCACCATGGTGGCGAGCCAGAATGTAATGTTGTGCGATGGCAAGTTTAAGGGAAGAAGAGAAAAGAAAACCAAACAGCAACGCCGGTTTGGTAGCGGCCCCGGTATATGACCATAGCGGTTACAAAAAAGAAGTGGAGAAAGCTCCAACAGTTTAGTTTTAAGTAACCGGGAGTCATCCATCAAGCCTTCTGGGAGATAGGATGCCGTATGTGATTTTGAGGTATCTGGTTATCCTTCGGGAATCCCAAATGACCTCCTCCACCCCAACCCAACCCCCCCCCCCCCCCCCCCAAAAAAAAAAAAAAAAAAAAAAAATCACTGACACACACCCACAAGCCCTTAAAAGGGCTGTTAAATCTTTATTCAAATGTTTATTTATATCAAATGTACACTCGTTCCCAGCCAGACAAGCTTGTTTCAATCCTTGCCTAGCATTTGGTGGTTTCTTGTATATGTTGCAGAAAGGTAGGTTGCACCAATTCCTCCTACGCTTTGTCTACCATTTCCATGCGTCTTCTTGATAAGAGTGTTGCAAGAAAATTTGAGAATGTTCAGTTAGAAAAGTAAAAGGTAGAGAGAAAGATAGGTATCCGCTATTGTATATTGTGCCTGCTGTGTGATTGTTGCTATGGATGGGGTAAGGGGTGTGTTTCTTCGGAGTCCACTCCCAACACGCAGAGTTGCGAGGCAATCCTCACAGACTCAATCCTAAAGACCTCAATGAGTAGCGAGGCAATCCTCACTGACTCCACGCAGTTTAATTCTATTGAGTAATTTTAATTTACTGTGGATTATTTTGTTTTTCTGTTTAGGGTTCGGTGTTCGTTCAGCTTCACCATTGATTCACTATCCTGGAGTATGTGGAGGGTTTTGTTATATAGATCTTATTAAACACGTTTCAATCGCGCTTCAGCAGAGTTGCGAGGCAGTCCTCACAGACTCTATCCTAAAGTTCCCAATGAGTAGCGAGGCAATCCTCACTGACTCCACGCGATTTAGTTATATTGTATAATTTTTATTTTATTTTATTTTATTATTTTTTTTTTTTTTTTTTTTTTTTTTTTTATTATTTTCTGGAAACTTATTTGGTTTTCTGTTAAGGGATCGGTGTTCGTTCAACTCAACCATTAATTCACTATCTTGGAGTCTGTTGAGGGTTTTGGTTTGTAGGTCTTTTAATCGCGTATCAATAGTTTCTATTTTTCCTAGCTCATGAAGTTCCTTTATCGGTGTCCATTTCGGTTTGCATAGTGCCACTCGCAGGGCATAATTTTGAACCCTCTGTAGCTTCTGAATGTTGGTTTTGCTTAGGTCGCTTGTTATTATGGCACCGTATTCTAGTACCGGACGTATAAATGTTTTGTAGAGCTTGAGAAGCACATCTTTGTTTGCTCCCCAATTTCTACCTCTGATCATCTTCAGAAAATTGATACGTTTAGTAGCTCTAACCGTAATGGAGTTTACGTGACTGTTTAGACTGAGATTGCTATCTAGGATAAATCCCAAAAATTTGGCCTCTTTGTTTGCTTCTAGTTTGTGATCGTATAACTGGAGATCGATACTCGGGACTGGTTTTTTCCTTTGCTTTTTGAAGAACGTAACTTTTTGAGTTTTGGCGGCATTGAGTTTGATGCGCCACAGAGCACACCAGCTTTCAAGATCGCGAATGGTATCCTGCAGACGATTTTTAATTATGTTTCTGGACTTGCTGGCTGTCCAAATGCCTTTGTCATCTGAGAACTGCGATAGTTCAACAAAGTTTTTCCCTACTTTTTCTATATCATTCACATATATTATGAAAAGAAGCGGACTTAGAACCGACCCTTGTGGTGTTCCCGCTTCGAGTATTACTTCCTCTGACACCTCGCGATTAACCCTCACCTTGATTTTTCGGTCAGTTAGAAATGATGATATGATCCTTAGAATTTTAGTGGGTAATCCCATTTTCGCTAGTTTATATCTCACGCCATTGTGCCATACCGAGTCGACCGCTTTTTCTACATCCAAGAAAAGCGCAGTTCCGATTTCGTTTTGACTAAATGCTGTTTTCATATAATCGACCAGTCTATATACGTGTTCGATTCCCTCTTTCTGACTCCTATACGCTCTTTGCCATTTGTTGAAAAAATTGATTGATTCGAGATAGCTGCGAAGTCTCGTAGTGAGAATCCGCTCAAATATTTTCCCAACACAGCTAAGCAAGCTGATTGGGCGGTAGTTAGAAGGGTTGGTAAGGTCTTTGTCGGGTTTAGGTATCATGACTCCCGTGGCCACTTTCCAGCATTTTGGGAAGTACCCACAGGAGAGACAGCAGTTTAAGAGTTTGGTAAGTCTGCAGTAGAAGATGTTGGGGCACTGTTTCATTATTTTGTAAGAGACTTCGTCTTCTCCTGGGGACGAAGATGACCTGCATTTTCTGATTATACCCATGACCTCTTCTACGCTTATTGGTTCGGTTAATTCATGGTCGTCCCCGTCTTCATGCCTTTTGTCGAAGTTCGGTTCATTGAAGATTGAGTTGTTATCTTGGACAAATTTATTTACTCGTACCTTAAAATCGTTGTCATATCTGTTCCCTTCTTGTGGACAATGTGCCTTCTTTAGAAGTTCGGCAAAAGCAATGGCCTTTGCCTTGTCGTCTATGGCCATAGATCCGTCGCTAGTCTTTAGCGCATTATTATTGGCAATTTTGCTCTTTTGGCCAGTAAGAGTTTTAAATGTATCCCAGAACCTCTTAGGTTCTCTCAGCCCATTTAGGTTTTCGGTTGCTTTTTCCCATCTCACGCGATTGTCGTTAGCTATGGCCTTTTTTACTTCCCCATGAAGGCGATTATACGCGGTTTTAAGTTCTGCTCTTTTCATTTGATCATTCTCTGATTGGTAAGCCCGGAAGGCTTTTCTTTTTTGTTTGATTATTTGAAGAGTTGTTTGGGTTATTCTGTTTATCCGCGTCTTTACTGTTTGCTTGGGACAGATTTCATCTAGCGTACTGTTGATAACGTCGTTAAGGTGGGTGCAGGCTTTTTCTAGTTCATGAACATTTGAGGGGTCATTTGCCTTTATTTTTACTTCGATAATGTTTCTGAAGAGGTTCCAGTCAATTTTTGATAGGTTCCTCCTATTCACGGGAGGATACCTTGCGGGACCAGTATTACATTTCAGAGTGGCGTGAACCGGCAGGTGATCACTGCCTAGATCATCATCTCCTACAAATATGTCTTGCATTTGGCTGGTTAGTGATTTGCTGGTGATAATCAAGTCTAGGATATCTGATTGATGGAGTGGGTTGTTGCTTATGTATGTTACGTCTTGATCGTTATTTACCACGAATAGATCGAGTTCTTCAATGATATGGAAAAGGGCGTCACCATTAGGCTCAGTCTTATGACAACCGAATACCTGGTGTTTGGAACTGAAATCACCCAAGAATATGCAGTGCTTGTACTTGTTGGTAAAAAATTCAAATACTTTACTGTCTACTCCCAACTTTGGGAGGGCATGCATGGTATATATCCATATGTGGGCTGGGGTGTTTATCACAGCTCAGTACATAATTAAACTCAGTAACAAGCTGACAAATGTCACTCATCTAATTAATTCTTTTCAATCTGAGATGTCCCAAGTTTGTTTTTCACAACTCAGTTTGTGTCGTCAAAACAAATTAGATGAAGCCCTGATGATTGGCTTCCACTGAATTTTAATCAGTCAGTGAGTGGTTTGCTTTACTGACCCCATGAAGCCCTATTGGTTGGCTTTGCTTTAAGTAAAACCAATCGGGAGCGGTTTGCTTTACTGGCTTCAGAAGTATGTGAAAATAATATGATAAATGGTTTAATAAAATATATTGAGACTAAAGAAATAAATGAAAAAATAACGCCAAAGATCATGATGCCTCACGAATGTTATCAGTTGGAATGAATATCCCCCGACGGAGGTTTATGACGGAAAATATTTTACACGACATAGAAATTATGTGTTTTACCTTCTGAACCTCTACTTTGTGTGAAAGGAATGAAAAAATAAAATTAAAAATAATAATAATTTAAATAAATGAATAAATAAATAAATAAGTAAATAAATAAATAAATAAATAAATAAATAATAATAAAAAAAAATTTAAAAATAATAAATAATAAATATATATATAAATAAATAATTTTATTTAGGAAATACATACACATGATTGAAATTGGAACCTATTTTGTTTTGGGGCATATATGAACTCTGGCACTCGCCTGTATGTGTTTGAGGTTAAAAAATCGCACTGGCACAGACATTTCCTACTAAAACCGTTTTTTTCTTTTAATATGCCGCCGAAAAATTGTTTTCATTTACTGAACCCTGATTGGTTTCATACATGACAAAAAAGTACATAAAATTGATTTAAACTAAGTAATGAGCTTAGGAACTGGTTAAACTGACTGGCAAAAATTGATGTTAAACCTCCTCACCCACATTACTTAATCATTGCTGGTGCAGAAAGCAATAATATAGTGATCATAAAGCTCTTCACGTCTGAATACTCCGTAATGCCACTGAGAGCGGAGAATGACATGAAGAATAAAACTTCCCTTAAAGAAGAAAACTCTCTAATAACTCTTTGGCCAGCCGCTGATTTGTCGCGGTCAAGCTAATGGGGAAGCTTCTGGCGAATGCTCAATAGCAGACCCCATAACCTCAATGAAATCAATAGAAACAAATGAATTGAAGGATACACATATCCTATCATTCATTCCCATGAAAATGGCTGAGCGTCAATGTATGCACTCAAAAGCCTTATACTAACGACACAAATAATGGAAACTATTATTCCCATGCGCCGAAAACTTAACTATCCTGAAGAGATCCCACATAAGAACATATAATAGCCAAACAGCTAGAATAAGTGCAAGATATAGCCAGCGCTTACTTATGCGCTGAAATCTTAAGCATGGACTGCTAATTGGAAGATAAATAACCTAAGCAGTACGAATAGCTAACTGACTTATTTAACAATAGAATGAACATAAACGTCCCTTCTATTGAAAAATAATGACAACAAAAGCGTAACTTCTCTTCTGATAAACTCTGATGTGCATAGAGAGACCCTCGGACTCAGGATTGTAACGCAATATATGAACTCACGTCCGAAATAATTGAGAAAACCGTAATATATGCCCAAACTTGACCTTATGTTAAAAGATTCTCTAAAACAAAACAGGTCAAGAGGGAAAAACGTCTACCACTCCAGTTAATAACTGGAGTAGACATGTGTAAGCGACCCATCGAAATAACATTCGAAGCCGCTCCACACAACTCCATCTGGCGTATAAAACTATTGCTGTTAATGCATCAGATAACCGATAAAAGGGAGCCAAACAGCTGGTTAATTCGCTCTGTGAAACAGATGAACCAGCTAAATGAATAGTGGGATACATGAATCCTATCATAAATCCCATGAGACATTATCTAGTTCACAAAACAAGTGATCTAAAGAACTATACTCGCTACAATTGCCAAATGTTCGCTTATCGGCTGAAAGATAATAATAAATAACCTAATTATCCACTTCCAGTCAAAATCAGCCGGACCGAGTTCTATAAGAGCCTCGAACCACCGGCTCGGGGGAGTCTGATCAGTAACTCAGTCTGACGAGAAACCCCTATCCAAGTGGCTGTATAGACAAACCTAAAGAATTGTATATAGGAGAGATACCTATACCTTCGCTATGAGCCTTATAAGCGAATTGAGTCTAAGACAACTCTCCTAATCTTCTGTTGGCTGTGGTCGATTAGACCCCAATTTAAAGAGTCGAGAATAGATGCTTTCTTGTAGTTTAATCCTACAATAATGAAAGCTTACCATCAAAGACTTAGGTATACCTATACCTTGCTAGGAGTTCTTATAGATGATTTGAGTCCAGGACAACCTCTCATACTCTTTCTGCTGGTGATGGTACATTAGACCCCAGCTTAAAGAGACGAGAATTGATTCTTATCATAAAAACTAGAGTTGGAAGACTAAAGCGACCTATGGCAAGTTTTCCACCTAGTCAAATGCAAAGATGAAGACACAAGGCTTCGTTGCATTGGAATAACTCCCACTTAACATTAGTTAAGACCGAGAAATAAATACTAGGTCTGTAAAGAATTTTAAAAGGTACAAATGACCACAAAATTCCTTCCATATAGATGATGCGTCACAGTACTTAAAATTAAAGTACATAAGACCATGAGACTAAATTCGCTCTAAGAAATTATCTTCTCAATTGCATCCGAGTGAACAGCTAAATGATGAAGGTAAGGCTAAAACTAGGATCTTAGCCTGCTCAATCAATGCTGAGGAACTCTCCACATCTTCCCCTGTTGTTTTTAAAAGTATGTGAACCATCACAAACGATTAAAAATACAGAGGAAGATGATAAGAAACCAAATTACTTTTTCCCGCCGGAAGTTAAATATGGTGTCGACTACAGAATCGAAGACCTGTGACACCCATGTAGACTTAACCGGAAAGAGATCTTATTACCCTGCTCTTTACCCGAATGAAGTCAGCGTTGAACTACGTTAGCGGTTTCTCATAATTGCTCGCAGCATGTTGAATCACTGGAAGAAGTTCAAGGAAATGATAATGTATGGTATCTATATCATCCAAGAGTTGTTTCGGAAGGAAAACTTATCCTTTCCATCATGTGTTCAAATCAGTTAGAATCACAGTCACTAGCATCTAAACAGGCAGGTGACTGGACCAAATAAGCACTATGCAACACCTCAAGATTTGAGACTGACATTGAGCACTTCTGCCTTAGCAGGAATACTGCGATTAGCTGCACAACTGCGACAGCAAGTCCGTTACAGAGGCCTGAGGAGCAGCGGTCATGAATAGCCTCTTCGCCGGCTGCTCCTAGGACAGGGAGTCCAATATAGTTATTAATGCGGACGACCTGATGAATGAAGCCTCATCTCCTTGGCTACTAGATGGTGCGACTTTCTTCACTAAAGATGGACCTTTTGACGATGCAGACTGGAAATCCTGAGTCACTTAGCCAAAGTGCAGTCGGGAGTGCTTGGTAGACGCTAAAGAAGCAAATCTATAGCTGTCCCGGCTAAGAATTGAACTAAGCGTACCAGACAATAGCTATGTATGTAAGCTCTGACTGACGCAAGTTCCTACCAACAACACCCGGCTCTAGATGTTGTTGAAAGATAGAGAGGGGCTCCCTCTTGCTCGCGATCCAGAGAGACCTGGATGAGCAACCCTCAGAACTTGCCATCTTCTTCCTTCCATCAACACTAGGTGAGCATGGATTCGATCAACATGCTCGCTACACCCTTATTCTCTCTCGACCGCCACGGACATATCCGGCATCACATCACCCACATACGAGTGAGATCTGCCGGTTGAGCTAGCTGTTTTTAGACAAGGGACGTAAGCCTCCGTGAAACCTAGCCCGTGTCTTTTTTTTAAATCATTGAGCACTTTTCCACTAGCTCTAAATACAATGCATATGCGACACATCCGGAGTCACGGTCCAAGTATCCAATCTTAACCGTTTCACCGTCGACAGGGAAATGACACCACTCATCGAGTTTTATAGCCCTGTGCAATATAAAGATCACTTTGTCCATTATGTAGAGGAAACCATAAGACTAGCCGGCCCCGGCTTCCTATTAGACGGGACGTCCCAGACAGGAGGAATGGACGTATACTCCGACTGATGCAAGTTCCTACCAACAACATCTGTCCTCAGATGATGCCGTAAGAGAGAGCGGCCTCTCTCTTGCTTGCGGTCCTGAATGACCTGGACGAGCGTACCTCAGACCTTGCCAGTTTCCTCCTTCCGTCGTCGCTGGCTGAGCATAATTGCATATCATACTGTTCGCTCCACCCTATATGATCTCTCTTTCTAGCCTGGATCGTATACACCTGGCATCACAGTTCTCAAGGACCTGAGTAACTACTTCACCGTTCAAGCTAACTAGCGACAACGGATCTGCGCGGTCATGTGCTTTTCGAACATAGAGGAAGCTGTAAGACTGGCCGGCCCCGGCAGTCTATGGAAGGAGCGTCCCGTGGACATAAGTTCCAACTGACACAAGTTCCTACCAACAACCTCTGACCCCAGATGTTGTTATAAGAGAGAGGGACCTCTCTCTTGCTCGCAATCATGGAAGACCTGGACGAGCATACCTCAGAACTTGTCTGACTGACACAAGTTCCTACCAACAACCTCGGACCCGAGATGCTGTCATAAGAGAGAGAGAGGCCTCTCTCTTGCTCGCGATCATGGAAGACCTGGACGAGCATACCTCAGAACTTGTCTGACCGACACAAGTTCCTACCAACAACCTCTGACCGCAGATGTTGTAATAAGAGAGAGGGGCCTCTCTCTTGCTCGTGATCATGGAAGACCTGGACGAGCATACCTCAGAACTTGTCTGACTGACACAAGGTCCTACCAACAACCTCTGACCTGAGATGCTGTCATAAGAGAGAGAGTCGCAATCACGAAAGACCTGGACGAGCATACCTCAGAACTTGTCTACTTCCTCCTTCCTGTGCTTCCTCCTTCCCGTCGTCGTACGGTGAGCATGTTCGTATGTTTATAGTGCTCGCTACACCCTTATTCCTCTTCTCGACCGCCACGGACATATCCGGCATCACATCACCCACATACGAGTGAGATCTGCCGGTTGAGCTAGCTGTTTTTAGACAAGGGACGTAAGCCTCCGTGAAACCTAGCCCTTGTCTTTTTTTTAAATCATTGAGCACTTTTCCACTAGCTCTAAATACAATGCATATGCGACACATCCGGAGTCACGGTCCAAGTATCCAATCTTAACTGTTTCACCGTCGACAGGGAAATGACACCACTCATCGAGTTTTATAGCCCTGTGCAATATAAAGATCACTTTGTCCATTATGTAGAGGAAACCATAAGACTAGCCGGCCCCGGCTTCCTATTAGACGGGACGTCCCAGACAGGAGGAATGGACGTATACTCCGACTGATGCAAGTTCCTACCAACAACATCTGTCCTCAGATGATGCCGTAAGAGAGAGCGGCCTCTCTCTTGCTTGCGGTCCTGAATGACCTGGACGAGCGTACCTCAGACCTTGCCAGTTTCCTCCTTCCGTCGTCGCTGGCTGAGCATAATTGCATATCATACTGTTCGCTCCACCCTATATGATCTCTCTTTCTAGCCTGGATCGTATACACCTGGCATCACAGTTCTCAAGGACCTGAGTAACTACTTCACCGTTCAAGCTAACTAGCGACAACGGATCTGCGCGGTCATGTGCTTTTCGAACATAGAGGAAGCTGTAAGACTGGCCGGCCCCGGCAGTCTATGGAAGGAGCGTCCCGTGGACATAAGTTCCAACTGACACAAGTTCCTACCAACAACCTCTGACCCCAGATGTTGTTATAAGAGAGAGGGACCTCTCTCTTGCTCGCAATCATGGAAGACCTGGACGAGCATACCTCAGAACTTGTCTGACTGACACAAGTTCCTACCAACAACCTCGGACCCGAGATGCTGTCATAAGAGAGAGAGGGGCCTCTCTCTTGCTCGCGATCATGGAAGACCTGGACGAGCATACCTCAGAACTTGTCTGACCGACACAAGTTCCTACCAACAACCTCTGACCGCAGATGTTGTAATAAGAGAGAGGGGCCTCTCTCTTGCTCATGATCATGGAAGACCTGGACGAGCATACCTCAGAACTTGTCTGACTGACACAAGGTCCTACCAACAACCTCTGACCTGAGATGCTGTCATAAGAGAGAGAGTCACAATCACGAAAGACCTGGACGAGCATACCTCAGAACTTGTCTACTTCCTCCTTCCTGTGCTTCCTCCTTCCCGTCGTCGTACGGTGAGCATGTTCGTATGTTTATAGTGCTCGCTACACCCTTATTCCTCTTCTCGACTGCAACGGACATACCCGGCATCACGTCCCTCATCTAGAGTTAGATCTGCCGGTCGAGCCAGCTGGCAACAAGGTCGTCAATCATACTAAGGATCTAGGCACTTGTCTAATACCTGAGCACTTTTGCCGCTAGCTCTTCATTGATTTGTGACAACGACAGCACACTCCTTGACGGTGTCACGAAGCCACATCATATTCTTGTTCCTCTGTAAATAGAAACTAAACAAGAGGCCCCAAGGAGCCTTAATCGCTCACCGGCAAAGTGGTTCAAAGAAGTATTTGGGGTCACATTCAGTTAGACATGGTTCATCAACACTACAAAGGAATGAAGTCATGAGAGATAAATTTTATGGAACTAGGGACATGGCTTAAACAAACTTGACTCTTACCCCCCCTAAGGATGCTGCATACCCAATATCAAAAGCATTCATCTGCTGGATCTGAAGAAGAATATTTTTAAAGAAAATTCCTCATTTTGAACTAAGTTATCATTCGGGCTCCCACAGTGAGCCCAAATAGGAACCCAGGGACTTGGCTTTAACAAACTTGAATCTCACCCACCTAAGGATGCTACACACCACATATCAAAACATTCCGAATGCTGGATTTTAAGACAATTCCTCATTTCGAACTAAGTTACAATTCAAGCTTTCACAGTGAGCCCAAATATGGACCTAGGGACATGGCTTGAACAAACTTGAATCCTCCCCCCCCCCCCCCCCCCCCCCCCCCCCCCCCTAACGATGCTGCATACCAAATATCAAAACATTCCGACTGCTGGATCTGAAGAAGAAGATTTTTAAAGAAAATTCCTCATTTTGAACTAAGTTATCATTCGGGCTCCCACAGTGAGCCAAAATATGGACCTAGGAACACAGCTTGAACAAACTTGAATCTCAACCCCCTAAGGATGCTGCATACCAAATATCAAAACAGTCCGACTGCTGGATCTGAAGAAGAAGATTTTTAAAGAAAATTCCTCATTTTGAACTAAGTTATAATTCGGGCTACCACAGTGAGCCCAAATATGAACCAGGGACTTTTCTTGAACAAACTTGAATCTCACCCCCGTAAGCATGCTGCATACCCAATATCAAAAGATTCTGCCTGCTGGATCTTGAGAAGAAGATTTTTAAAGAAATTTGCCTGAAATGCACTAAATTCAAATATGGGCGCCTATACTGAGCCCAAATATGAACTCAGGGGGCCGATTTGAACAAACTTGAATCAGATCCACCCCACAATGTTGCATACCAAATATCAAAAGATTCTGCCTGCTGGATCTGGAGAAGAAGATTTTTTAAGAAATTTGCCTGAAATGCACTAAGTTTGAATTCGGGCTTCTATATTGAGCCCAAATGTGAATCCAGGGAGCCAATTTGAACAAACTTGAATCAGATCCACCCACAATGTTGCATACCAAATATGAAAAGATTCTGCCTGCTGGATCTGGAGAATCTGATCCACTCGGAGATAATGTATACCAAATAGGAAAGAATTCTGCCTGGTGGATCTGAAGAAGAAAATTTTTTTGAATTTTGGAAAGAAATTCATGGGTGCTATCAGAGTTATCCCTTGTGGTGCCCCCTGTGTGTGCGGCAAGTTTATTTGTACAAGTTTGAATTGTCATATCATAGGGAGCTAAAAAACTATAGTGACCTTTTGACGAGAGGACCAGCCGAATCCTCTCACCGTGATAGGACGGATAGAGTCCACTCGCCTAACACAAACCATGACGCCTGTCATTCAGATTATCAAATCTGATACATGAAGTAGAATTAGTGGTAGTACATCAAGTAAACTCATACAACGACCAAGTAAATAAAGGAAAGGTTTCCTCTATTTGCCATACTATTAGATAAAAATAATTACCTAAAAACTAATATATGTCATTGTACCACCACCAAATCTACATATAATATAAGATAACATTAAATATAATCAATGAAATAAATATATCCAAAAGAAAAACTCTCAAAAATAAAATAACAATTTTTGAAAAAATTTTCCTAATATAAGAGCCCAAGTTCCCTAAGGGAACGATGAGCCCAAAAAAGCCTAAGTGTGGACAAAATTATAAAAACTGTGTAAAATTAACTGCCACACTATCAGAATATTTAATGTCACTTACAACTGTTGTTCCTAAACAACAATAGGAAACTACCTAGAGTAATGTAATGTAAACAAAACACCGGAATCAAGACCCCAGGCAACATGGCCCGAAGTCAGTAACAGAAACAAGACTATCCGATGTAAAGCAAGATCTTCCTCAGAAGAAAAAACGATACACTGGATGTAAAATGCATGACCAAAATGCCCAAACACCCTAAGGATGAGGACGTAACCCTGGGGATGTACAGAATAATCTTCTGCATAAAACGCTAAACTCGCAATAAATTTTATAATTTTTTTTTATTAAAACAAGCCAAAAAGCTTGGGAGCTTAACTGGGGGATCAAGGGAAGGCAGGGAAGGAATATTAAATAAACAATGGATAGATCATAATCAATCAGTGATAACGTCAGGCTCATGTCTCGAAATTAGGGAATGTTAAAAAATTTATAGTAATTTATATATTTGTTATACTTACCAATGACCCAGACTTAGCTGGTGCTAACTCTAAAATATCTAGGGCCAAACGCAAATTTTACCCCCCCCCCCCCCAATCCCCAAAATTTGCATCTAAAACCGAAAATTACATGTCCTATATGGTCCTCCATACTTTTACTCCACTGCGCATGCACAGTGTCAAGAAGGTATCGAAATTGGCGCCAAATGTCATTCTTACAACCAGTGCCTGGTAAGCGTTATGTACTCAGCGGGGAAGTAAGAGATCCCAACTCATGGGAGGGCTATTACCGTCTGGGTCATTGGTAAGTATAAAAAATATATAAATTACTATAAATTTTTAACATTTTTATACTGTACCAATGACCCAGACTTAGCTGAATAGTAAAAAGGTTGGAGGGCCTAGGACATAAAGGAAAATCCAATAGACTCAATTACATATAACAGAACTATCCCCTGAAGGAGAAAATGAGAGATAGGCTTTACATGTATCTTTCTTATTTGTATCAAAAAGAAAGATACAACACCATTCTGTAATTGAGCACAATAACATCAATGATCTCTATTAACATTCAGTATAACCCTTTATACTAATATTTTTTAAAGGAAAGCCAATAAATAAGGAAGTCCAGCAAAATGAGACTCTATATACTCATTTAATTAAAAGTGTCCGTGGATTGTATATTAACGCCTGATTAATACGTGATATATACAAATGTCTCACACCGAGCAACACTTAAAAAATATTACATAGATGAGTAAACATTAGCTTTACTTTAAAACCATCCAGGTACCGACTCGGAATTACTGACTCCAAGGGAGGTATTCCCTTGCTTTACACTATAAAGCAGGTGACCTAAGGGAACACCCACCCACCTCCCCCCTTCCCCTTGCCCTGGATCAAATACTCCAGAGCAAAGAGGGCAGCAGGACAGAGTCACTGCCGGAACCGAAAGCCTACATATATATAGTTGCCACTGTTTAGTGGACGACATTCGGAGTGAAAAATAACGGACCTAAACAATGCAGATCTGCAGAAAAGGACCCAATATTTCTCAGATACAAATTCAAGAAAGTGGAGGGCTAAGAACAATATGCAGCCCTCATTAGATCTGTAATAGCAACATTATTAGCTTAAGCCCATGATGTAGAAAGAACTCTTACTTCATGAGCTTAAAACTAAAGCACAGACTGCTGAATGAAGATATTATCATAAGCAGTACTGATAGTAAATTGAATCCATCTGACCATAGAATGGACCGAAATGTGGAGGAAGCTTCCACGGCATGTCCCACAACAGACGGCTGAGTAGATTAATCCACGGTCTTTGTGGAGCTAGAAATGCTACCAACAGAATTTGCATTGATATATATAACTTGAGCAATATCTGCTGAATCAACGGTGCTGGAAGATACGCATATCCTATTATTCCATCTCACTAGATCGATAGAGCGTCTACTGCAAACACTCAAAGATCCAAACATTATGACACATACGTCTGCAACTGATTGTTGAGATGCGTCACAAATCAGTCGATCATATCCCGCTCTCCTTGGTAGCAAATCTGATTGAATACTCGTTTGTTGAAAGTCCATTCTGGCGTCAACAAGCGGCCCCTCCGTGAAGGGAGTCCGCTAATACGTTCAGACGACCTAGAATATGACAGACTGATAGGAGAACTTGATGTTCTAGTACAAACAGAAAGATTCCTTCCGTTAACATGAATAACAGAATGGAATGAGTGCCTCCCTAGTTCCGAAAATACGCTAATACCGTCGAATTGTCAGACAGAATTAGCACGTGAGCATTCTGAATAACGTTCATCCAATAACGTAGCGCAAGCCAAAATGACATCATTCTTGATGTTAATGTGCTTGATTAGGAACTACGGATCCCAAAGACCCTGGCCCTTCAAATCCGTTGGGCTCAATGATACGACCCAACCTGTCTGACTGGCATCCGTCAAGACTGTAAAACTCGGATCCAGCAATTGCAGTGGAACTGCCTGAGTTAACCACTGAAAACCTGCCGAAGTCTGAATCTCTTATTCACTTGATTGACAAGAAGATGTCCGTATCGAGTAAAAAAATCTTCACCCTCCAATTCTGGATAAAAGAAATTGGAGAGGACAAGTGCGTAACCGCTCCATCGGAATAAAATCACGGCAGCTCCACACAAACGTATCAGTCTCATGAGATCTCTCGCTGCGACCTTGTCTGAGCGACGACAATAGTGAGCATAACAACTGATTAATTTCGCTCTGGGTAACAGCAGACGAACGAGAATGTTGTGCGTTTCGAAGCTCATCCCCCGGTGGGTGAATGACTTGGATGATACCAGATCCGACTTCTCCTCGTTTACTTATGAAACCGAGATGTCAGAGCAATAGAAGCAGATTCTGCACATCGTTTTGAAGCATTAACTCATTGCCGTACCTCTAAAGAATGTCGTCCAGGTAGGTCGACGTTATCACAGACGAATGAGCTCGGAAATGAGTCATTACCGAGTTCGTTATTTGAGTGAAAGCCCAGGGGGCTAGATTCAGACCGAAGCACATTGCTCGGAGCTGATACACGACTCCTATGATGAAGAAGTGAAGGTACTTTCTGAATGCCTCATGTACCATGACGTGAAAGTATGCATCTTGAGATCTATGTATGTAGCATAGTCGTACACCCGAATACTCGCTCTGACCGATCGAATGAACTCCATATATAAACTTGGAGCCACGATCAGCTTGTTTATCCAGCTCAGATTTATGAGTGGACGGAACGAGCCATCTGGTTTTGGAACCAGAAAAGGATGGTTGTAGAAACCTGTAAATTTCTGGATTTCTACGATCTCTATCGCGATCATTCCAGAAGAGACTGGACTTCTGATGGAAGCGAGCCTCTTTCCTGCGGACTTGACGGAAGCTGAGTCCATCTTGGACTTAAAGTTAACGGAGGCTTTCATTTGAAGGACAATTTAGTCCTTCCGAAATCACCCCTCGAATCCAAGGGACGTCCGTAATCTACCCCCAATTAATTGAGAAACTCGACAGTCTTCCGCTCACTAGTATACGATAGAGGTTAATACCCTTACCTCCTGGTCCTGCGAGGCTTGTGGAAGGAGAAGCCATGTCCTCCATGGCCCGCACCTCGCCCCGTCGACCAAGGGGCGTCTGACCGGATGTCTCGGCCAGAATTTTGGCCCCTACCTGAGTCACTACCCTGACGGTCTCTAGAGTAAGACCTGGAGGATGCATAGGAACCTCTATAGGAACTTTCCTTGGACGTATTCGTCCCAGAAGTGCCTGTCCTACTTTCTCTGCTGAATCCGACTATATGGAAGCGGATTTGAATAGCAGAGAGTCTGAAGCTTTCTTAGTTATCTGATCATAGATTGCAGAAAGCTTGCCGTCGAAGAAAACTCTCCGGAGACCGGAGCGACTCTGAGTGAGTTTTTCACCTTACTATCCACACGCGTGGATGTAGCCAGGGCCACATCACATCTAACCAACTCCATATTGCCACTAAAAGGGCAAAGTTTTACGTGAGGCCCTTGAAAGAACTCTTAAGGAGGTTGTACATCCTAGAATTCTTTTTCCTTTGCGACGTAATGATAACGTTCTGGTAAGGTGATCTGCGTACGATGATGCGTCTAAGCTAACCCTGCTAGACGATATTGTCGTTTCCAACATCGTGGTTGGAAATGACATTGACAACGGTATAAACAATACTAGGCCCTGGCCTGGTCGTCTAGACGCAGAGAACTCTCAGAATGCTCTGTCCTGCCGTTTCAAAATATTCCTTGAAATGATGAAAGGCAGATGTAGAGCTGACCTGCCCATTTAGGTAGCAAGTTATATAAATATAGCGTCATTCAACAAATCAAATGTCCGTGAGACATATCTGGACTATGTCGGGAACTGAGGGATGATGTCCCTACACCGATAAGAATGCTGAGTCCAGTGGCGCTATCAGTCTCTTATCCGGCAACGCAGCAATTTTTGGTCCGGAAGAACAACTTCAGAAGATAATGCCGGATGCACTCTACGGCAATCATGTTGTTCCAAAAGGGAAAATACAACTCATCCGTATCCCTTTCACTATCCTGTCGGACCACTTGTAATTCTAGGTCGTCCGTGCCTGAACCTGCAGCGGAACGTACCAACCCAGCTTCCTCGGATAATTCTTAATCCGACAGAGTTACTGTCTGGTGCTGGGATGCTGCGATAATTTGTGCTATCTGCGATAGCACGTCCGTAATGGGGGCCTATGGAGCTGCGGTCTTACAGAATTTAGCCGCTAGAAGCTCCTTGGATGTTGACTCCTGCATATTTCTTATATGCGAACGTCCGGAGTATGAAGGCTTCGTATCCTTGGCTACCGGATGGCGTGACCTGGTCGCCGTAGAATCCCTGGTCGGCGATGTTGGTTGAATATGACTGGTCATGTAGCCAAGGTGCAGTCGCGTGTGCTGCCGTGAGGATGAGGAAGCCGAAAGAGCAGTCTCTCTGGACTGTCTATATAACGGAGCATCCCGAGCGGTGGACGTATGCCCCGACTGAGGAAGATTTTGTACCACAACATCTGTGCCCAGATGTTGTAGTACGAGAGAGGGGCCTCTCTCGCTCGTAGCCCGGATGGACCTGGATGAGCTAGGAACCGGACTAATAGGCTTCCTCCATACCATCCTCGTATCCGTCGTCACTGGGTGTGCACATTATATTTTATAGTGCTCGCATCACCCAAATTTCCTTCCTGGACTGCAACGGACGAACCCGGGTGCTGAGCCATTCGGTAAATGGTCGCGACACTGGGCGAGCTAGCGGACGTCAAAGCCATCGATCCTACTAGGGAACTCCAGGCAATTGACATATCTACATGAGCACTTTTGCCGCTAACTCTTCATTTGACTGTGACGACTGAAGCACACTTTACGAAGACATCACGGTAACAACACCTTGTTCGTGTTACTCTATGAGACCTGTGGAGCCGTGGTCCTACGTAAATTATCTGCTGAAAGCTCCAGGGACGTTCATTCCTGCATTTATACAATATGCGAACATCCCAACTGGAAAGGTCTCATATCCTTGGCTAGCAGATGGAGTGACCTGGTCGACGTGTATTCCTTGGTCGGCGAAGCAGGAGCTCCAGGGACGTTCAATCCTGCATTTATATAATATGCGAACGTCCCTTGGAAATCTGTGGTCACGTAGCCAAGGTGCGTGTGTGTTGACGAGGATGACGAAGCCAATATAACAGCCGTGTCGGACTGTCATGCGACGGAGAGTCCCGAGCAGGAGGAGTGGACGTAAGCTCCAACTAAGCGAACAAACATACAACAACATCACGGCGCAGATGTTGATGCAAGAGAGAGGGGGCCTCTCTCGCTCGCGGTCTGGGTGGACCTGGACGAGCTAGCTACCGGACTGACAGGCTTCCTCCATACTATCCTCGAATCCGTCATTGCTGGGTGTGCACATCTGATGTTTTATAGTGCTCGCACCACCCAATCTGCTTCCCTGGCCCGCGACGGACGAACCCGGGTGCTGAGCCATTCTTCCTAGTGAATGGTCGCGACTCCGGGTGGACTAGTGGGCGATCAATGCCATCGATCGAACTACCTAACTCCCGGCAATTGTCGTAATACGCTGAGCACTTCCCGCTAGCCCTAATATTGCAACGACGGAGACACACTTATTGAAGACATCACGGAAACATCACTCTGAATTCTGAAAAAGAAAGTGATAATATAGAGTGACCCTACGGAGTGAGGACTGTAATGGACCCCTCACCGCTAACAAAATACCATGACACACGTCTCCAACGTTGTCATATCAATCAACACACACAGAGCAAGAATTAGTGCGAATACACTGACTATAAGAAACACAATGAACCTGTGAATTAGAGGAAGATATCCTCGCATTACAATTTGAACAATATTTTTTCATCATGAAAAGATATTCACAGTCAAATTACTCGCACTAACCCTTGAAATAAATATACATAATATATTATAATCCATTATAACATTTCAAAAGAAAATAATTTAAAAAAAAAAAATTTTTGACAAAATTTTCAGAAGAGCCCAAGTTCCCAATGGGAACAATGAGCCCAAATGGATCCCAAAAAAGCCTAAGTGTGGACAAAAATTTTAAAAACATTTCAAAAAATTAACGTAACACTTACGGACAATATTAATGTATCTTGCTATGATCTGAACTAAGCAGAGGACAATTAATCACTATAAGAAGTAACCGTTAGTCAACATAAACAAAAAGTGTAAACAAACCGGAAACATGACTCCAGGCACTGATAAACATGGCCCAAAATCAGTTACCAATTTAAACACTAACTGATGCAAAACAGACTTCCAGAGAAGAAACTGCAGAACATCAGATGGTAGATGCAGACCAAAACGCCTAACCACCCAAGGGTGAGGACGTAAACATGGGGATAAAAAACAGAAAATAATTCTGTTTCCAAGCCAAAACTCCCAAGAAATTTTTGTAATAAACATTACAAAAAATAAGCCAAAAGCATGGGAGAATAGCTAGGAGGGAATAAAGGAAAGGGAGAGAGGAAACACTGATTAAACAATGGAACATTCATAGCAAGAATGACCACAACAAGGTCATGCCTCGAAAATAGGTAACATGAATAATTTCATAAAATAATTATAAGTTACAGCCCTGAACATTTGTTTCCACTGTTTTTTCCTCTCCTCCTTCTATTTCCTCCTTATATCCACCATTTCTCTCAAAATTATGTGTATGGCATCCTTAAAACTGAGATTTACAAGCACAAATAACAGTGAAGTCTAACTGTATTGAGGGCCAAACAAAGAATGACATTTGGCGCCAATTTCGAGACCTCCTTGACACTGCGCATGCGCAGTGGAGTAAAAGTATGGAGGACCATATAGGACATGTAATTTTCTGTTTTAGATGCAAATTTTGGGAATTGGGGGGGGGGGTAAAATTTGCGTTTGGCCCTAGATATTTTAGAGTTAGCACCAGCTAAGTCTGGGTCATTGGTACAGTATAAAAATATGAACTAATTTTAATAAATATTACAAAATTACAGCCCTGAACGTTTCAAACCACCGTTTCTTCCTTGCTTCATCCAGTTCTGTCCTTGGATCCACCAATATAACCATTGATTTGTGTCTGGCATCATTAATAATTGAGATTTAAAAGCACAAATATCAGTTTGTTGTTATCTGACAAGTGCCAACAAAGAATGATTTTACTGGTGCCAGATTTGGTGACTTCCTGGCATCTGCACATGCGCAGAGGGTAAAATGCATGGAGGGCCAGATAGGACTTCTAATTTTCGGTTTTGCATGCAAATTTTGGGAATTGGGGGGCAAAATTTGTGTTTGGCCCTAGATATTTTGGGGTTAGCATCAGCTAGGTCTGGGTCATTGGTTACAGTATAAAAATATGGGCTCCACACAGAAATGCTCATTCCACATTAGAATTCATATTCATGGATGAGATTCTCATTCTCTTGGGAGCAATATTATTTTGTCTAATGGTTTTGTCATGATGCAGTTTATTGGAGAGTGCCAATAATTTATTGGATAGTGACAATACTCTCCAGTAAATTGTCATAAAGAAATTACCAGCTAAGAAATCATAACATATGAATAATAAACACACACTTTGAGATCATGAAATTTGAAACAGAATCAGGTCTTTGGGAGTTAACCAATTATCTAACAACATGATCAAATCTTCTTAGCATTCTTCCCAAGAATTGTCATTCATATCACGTGATGTCTGAAGCCACGATTTGAAAGCAATAATGAATAATTTTTGTTTATTTATGAAAATATTTTTGAAGTATTATCTGGAAGATCTGTTATGTAAATGGTTAAGAACTACCTAACACGTGAAGTATAAGGTTAAAAAAAAACAAGGGCTATGCAAAACATGGGCCACTGCCCCGACCAACAGGCTTGTTTGACGTAGCCCTTTAATTAAAGGTATTGTGGGATGCAGAAAACAAAAGAAAAAAATTTTATTATCCAGGAATTTTGTTTGCAAGTGTTGTGTTAGGTAAAGGGTTAAGATACAAAATTAATTTCCTTGGTGATAACAGGAATAACATTAACTAGTCGACTTACTGCTGGGTCATGTCTAGCATGTTCATATGCATCAGAAAACTGATGTATCAAATCAGCTGAGGAGAAAGTGAGATGCTTTGGATATAAACTGAGTAAGTATTGTCTGACGGTTTGGCTTGGATTTCTTGCACTGACAGTAGAATCTTCTGATATCAACAGTTCAGCTGAAACAAGTATTATGAATAAGAGATTAACTATTTTACTGCCAAGTACAAATGGATAAGCCTACACGACTGTTGGATGACTTCCGGAAAAATTTCTTTTATAACTGAAAAAATCATTTTTGCCTTGAAAACCCCTGAAAAGCTTTAAAATTCAATTCAATTTAAAAACATTCATGATTTGATTCAAGTTGTGCCAATTCAGAAATTTCGACATTCTCAAAATCCTACTAAATATTTGCTTCTGAACACTCTTTCTGTCATCAGGTCTCCTGAACAGAAGACCTGATCACAGGAGAAGAGTTCAAGGAGGTTCCACCTCTGAAACTACTTTGATTCCATTCATAATTATTCAGTTCTTTATGATTAATATGTCCAAACAGATGAGTTGCCATTGTATACTTGAGTGTAAACTAACAATATATGCTGTTGTTAGGTGTAATATCTACAGTAGTGTTCAACCAATGACCGAAATCGACCATCACAATCGGCTGATTGCAGGCAATCAGATGACAATGGCAACGGCTCCTGGAACATCGGTTCAACTGATTGTTGCCAAGTATTTTGTGATGATTCATAAACCTCATTTTATTATCTTCTGCAATTGTTCAATTGTTAATTTAAAATGATGTCAATGATACCATTCAATAAAGTTGAGAAACAACCACAATGTGTATTCTTAATCTCTCTAGACATCCCCCAAGAGAGATGGGTGGGGAATGGCTGAAAAATCTACAGCTAAAAGAGCAACAATAGTGTTCATTTCTTTTGAACGATGTCAATTTCTGACTGACTTCAAGATCAAAAGCGATTCTGCTGATTAGGATGAACAGCCTGCTGCTCAGACTGTAAACACTGCGAAATATGTTCAATTTAATACAGTTCTTTCGAGCCTTGACTTGTCTGGTAGTGGATGGTAATACAGTTGTAATCAAAATCAGACGATTGTGAGCTCAAATAACTGGTAATTGGTCAGTGGCTATTTTTGGTAAATGGTTGAATACTAATCTACAACTTAAAGAGCAATGAGTTTTGATTCAACTCCTCTGTCTTATTCGAGTTGGGATTCAACTCAACCTAAAATTCACAAAACTGTATGAAAAACATAACTTCTGTGATGCTTCATCCAATGAAAGGTCATAAGCCATGTTTTGGAGGTTGAAGACTGAAAAAATAAAATTTGAATCTTGATTTCTGTGTATAGCACTGGCCAAATATGATTTTTTGCATAATTCAGGGCTCGATTTTACTGGAATTGCATAGTGGTTTTCAAATCAATTTTCAACTATAGCTAATCAATTTCACATGACAAAAACATAAAAATAATAGAAAATGCTAATCAAAATTTATCCAAGTTAGTAAACTGCTATACAATTTTTAAAAATTAAATCGACCTCTGGTTGCATTAGGTAAAGAGTAAATACTTTATGTAACACAGGCCTGCACAAATTGGGCGAACAGACGTTTCATTCGCCTAAAGGTTACCTTAATTTTTTTATGGCGAGCTGTTTCCTGTTCGCCCATATTTTCATCTGTGTTTCTAACATATACGACTGAATACAAAACCTGAAAGCCAGTTGCCGTTTTCTTATGGTTTATGCATGGAGAGTAGTCGATGCTAATTTATTTAATTACTTGCGAAAGTATGGTTGTTACTTCTACAATGTGTGTGAAAATCCCCAGCAAATGTGAGTTCATATGTGTGACGTATTTATAACTATGGAGACTGCGCATTCATCATTGAATGTTTTATTTTTGTCACAACTTACCTTGACCTTCTAGTTCTTCATATGATCACGCATGATGTTGATGATTCTTCCCAAGCAGTGGGCTAAACTAATTGATAATGTTGTCAAAATAAAATGGTGCAATTGATGATTTTCGGTTGTTGAAACCATGTTGTAAATATATTTATTTAGAGGAATAATTACTCCTAGCTGAAAAGAATAAAATTTCCATGCTGGACTCAGTCACAGTCCTTGAATTTTATAGTTATCAACTGGTGCAGAATCAGTCATGAGGAAATCGTCTCATGGTGGCACTTCAGGTCTGCAAACAAACTGAACAGCAAACCGCTGAGTTAGCATGTGTTAAGGTGTACACCGATACAATCTTATAATATAATTATCAACCTGTTTGTTTTTAAAATTGTTATTAAAACCTGGTTATCATGTTTAGCAACCGAAAATAAATCAAGAGACTGAGTCCGTCACTGAAAAAAACTTTTTAAAAAATGGCCAAATGCGAGCAATTTCAATTTTCATGGATTATGTTTGGAGCAATCGGGAGCATGTCTAAAGAGATATTATTTTGGTGGCACACTATTAACATGTTGAATGGCTTCTGTTCAACGTATTACAATGCACTGCTGAAATGGGTTACCTTAATTCAAAGGGTTACCTTAAAAAAATTAGGGGAACCCCAAAACAAGTTAACTTAATTTTTAATTTGTGCAGGCCTGTAACATAAGGTAGTCAACCATACCAATATTTTGTCCTTACATATCCAATTTCAACAAAGTTTATGGACATCTCTTTGTCTTTTAGAAAGAAGAAATTGTCTTAAGCCTTTAATTTTTCAGACACCCAAATTATCCAGAATACGTACGTCATCGGTTGATGTGCGGTGATTTCTTTTGGCCTGTACATTTCATCCCTTTCTTTTCATCGCATCATTTTTTAAAACATGTTCTGGGAAAATTATAATAAAATCATGTGGACAACATCTTTTGTAAACTTGTTCTTTATTTATACAAAATCACAAATACCAAGAGCTACACACATACGAATTAGCAGGAGTGGTGAATATTTCTATTTAAAATCGAACATCAAGAGAAATAGCCTTTCTTATACTATTGCTAAGGCAAGGAAGGCGTCGTTAATCGGGACAAAAGCCATTGACACCTGAGCCAAAAGATCCGGGGATCTTCGTCTTTCCATCACCCAGTATGATAAGCTGTTTTGCCTAGCAAATGCAGACTTATATTCAGATGGAACAATATTCTAAGAGCTTAAGACTAAAATTTCATAGTCTTAAAGAGCCCTTCTGTGAGAGATGGAGACTCACACTCCGTAGCCCTCTCACCATCCAAATGTTCAATGCTGAAATGCTCTTCAGAACGCGACGACAGTAGCACACTTTGGATGGGTGTCACAATACCATCACCACGCTCTTGTTCCTCTGAAAAACTCGAATTAAATTGCGGTGAGCTCAGGCATAGGAACCTCATCGCCAACAACGTACTGTGACACCCGTCTCCAATATTTGTCATCCCAATTAACACATGTAGGACAAGAATCAGTGGCTTTGCATTTAGAACAGTTAGCTTTCATAATTACAATCAAAATACAAAGTTGATAGCACTCCTACAAACTCCATAATAAAATATATGATAAAGATACAGGAATAATAACAATCTAAATTAAATATGAAAAATTAAATCAAAACATTTTTCGAAAAATTTTGAAAAAGCTTAAGTTCCCAAAGGGAACATGATGAGCCCAAGGGCATCCCGATCGAGCCTAAGTGTGGACAAAATCCAAATTTTTTTAGCTCCACTACCAGAATCATAATCAATGTATCCTACAATAATCCTACAGTAATATAATACTAAATACTACATGTATCTGAGGACATTGCCAATGAAAACAACGTCAAAGGAAAAAAAAGGAAACAAGACGTCAGGCACACAAAAAGGCCCAAAGTCAGTAATCGATTCAAATGGTACCAGATGTAAAGCTAGATCCTCATACATAGAAAAAATGATACATCGGATAGAAGATGCAAGACCAAAATGATCTCACACCCCAAGGGTGAGGACGTAACCATGGGGATAAACAGAATAAATATTCTTTAAAACACGTTCAACTCCCAAGAAATTTAATAAAAAATTTAAATAAACAAGAGGCCCCAAGGGGCCTGAGGGCGCTCACCTGACATGGTAGCCTAAATATCAACCCAGAGAATTGATTTCAACAAGTTGCATCTGCTCCTCCTAAGAAAAGCTTATTCCAAATATCCAAACATTCTGACCTGTGGATCTAAAAAAAAAAAAGAAGATTTTTTAAAGAATATTCCTCATATTGAACTAAGTTATAATTCGGGCTCCCACATATGAACCCAGGGACTTGGCTTTAACAAACTTGAATCTCACCCGCCTAAGGATGCTGCACACCAAATATATCCAAAACTGCTGGATCTGAAGAGGAAGATTTTTAAAAGAAAATTCCTCATTTTGAACTAAGTTACAATTCAAGCTCCCACAGTGAGTCCAAATATGGACCTAGGGACATGGCTTGAACAAACTTGAATCTCACCCCCCTAAGGATGCTGCATATCAAACATCAAAATATTCCAACTGCTGGATCTGAAGAAGATTTTTAAAGAAAATTCCTCATTTTGAGCTAAGTTATAATTATGGCTACCACAGTGAGCCCAAATATGAACCCTGGGACTTGGCTTGAACAAACTTGAATCTCACCCCCCTAACCATGGTGCATACCCAATATCAAAAGATTCTGCCTGCTGGATCTTGAGAAGAAGATTTTCAAAGAAATTTGCCTGAAATGTACTAAGTTCGAATTCGAGGTTCTATAGTGAGCCCAAATATGAATCTAGGGAGCCGATTTGAACAAACTTGAATCAGATCCACCCCCACAATGTTGCATACCAAATATCAAAAGATTCTGCCTTCTGAATCTGGAGAAGAAGATTTTTTAAGAAATTTGCCTGAAATGCACTAAGTTTGATTTCGGGCTTCTATAGTGAGTCCAAATATGAATCCAGGGGGGCCGATTTGAACAAACTTGAATCAGATCCACCCCTCAATGTTGCATACCAAATATCAAAAGATTCTGCCTGCTGGATCTGGAGAAGAAGATTTTTTAAGAAATTTGCCTGAAATGCACTAAGTTCGAATTCGAGCTTCTATACTGAGCCCAAATATAAACCCATGGGGCCGATTTGAACAAACTTGAATCAGATCTACCCCACAATGTTGCATCCCAAATATCAAAAGATTCTGCCTGCTGGATCTGGAGAAGAAGATTTTTTAATAAATTTGCCTGAAATGCACTAAGTTCGAATTCGGGCTTCTATAGTGAGCCCAAATATGAATCCAGGGGGCCGATATGAACAAACTTGAATCAGATCCACCCCACAATGTTGAATACCAAATATCAAAAGATTTTGCCTGCTGGATCTGGACAAGAAGATTTTTTAAGAATTTTGCCTGAAATGCACTAAGTTCGAATTCAAGCTTCTATACTGAGCCCAAATATGAATCCAGGGGGCCGATATGAACAAACTTGAATCAGATCCACACCACAATGTTGCATACCAAATATCAAAAGATTCTGCCTGCTGGATCTGGAGAAGAAGATTTTTAAGAAATTTGCCTGAAATGCACTAAGTTCGAATTCGAGCTTCTATACTGAGCCCAAATATAAACCCAGGGGGCCGATTTGAACAAACTTGAATCAGATCCACCCCACAATGTTGAATACCAAATATCAAAAGATTTTGCCTGCTGGATCTGGAGAAGAAGATTTTTTAAGAAATTTGCCTGAAATGCACTAAGTTCGAATTCAAGTTTCTATACTGAGCCCAAATATGAATCCAGGGGGCCGATTTGAACAAATTTGAATCAGATCCACCTCACAATGTTGCATACCAAATATCAAAAGATTCTGCCTGCTGGATCTGGAGAAGAAGATTTTTGAAGAAATTTGCTTGAAATGCACTAAGTTCGAATTCGGGCTTCTATAGTGAGCCCAAATATGAATTTAGGGAGCAGATTTGAACAAACTTGAATCAGATCCATCCCACAATGTTGTATACCAAATATCAAATGATTCTGCCTGCTGATCTGGAGAAGAAGATTTTTTAAGAAATTTGCCTGAAATGCATTAAGTTCGAATTCGGGCTTCTGGAATTTGGGCTTCTATAGTGAGCCCAAATATGAATCCAGGGGGCCGATTTGAACAAACTTGAATCAGATCCACCCCTCAATGTTGCATACCAAATATCAAAAGATTCTGCCTGCTGGATCTGGAGAAGAAGATTTTTGAAGAAATTTGCCTGAAATGCACTAAGTTCGAAATCGGGCTCCTTTTCTGAGCCCAAAAATGAACCCACGGGGCCGATTTGAACAAACTTGAATCAGATCCACCCTACAATGTTGCATACCAAATATCAAAAGATTCTGTCTGCTGGATCTGGAGAAGAAGATTTTTTAATGTTTTTCCCATTGCCTACAACAGTGTTAAAAAGTGCTGCCTCAGCACTTTTTCAAAGTCCTGAAAAAAGTACCTTGTGATCAAACCGATAGTGATTTTTTTTAACCATTCTATTCTACTGGATAAAAGTAAGCTTTATACAAAATAAGAATTGTCTGTGCTGTGTAGTTTTGGAGATATGGCAGTTTTAAGGTTTTTCCTATTTTTAGCTCCCGAGGTTCCCACGGGGCAAAGAGAAAAAAAAATTTTGCATCAATCAACTACTTATGACCCATTATCATCTCATATCAAATTTGGTTCAAATCGACCTCACGGTTCAGAAAATAGAAATTTTAGGCGTGGCCAAAATTTTTGCCCCTCCCATAACGAAGGCAAATAATGCCCGACAAACTTCTCTTGAACAAATTTGATTCTACACCTCAAAAGGAAGCTGCATACCAAACATCAAGTCTCTGCTACTGCTGGTTCATGAGAAGACGATTTTCAAAGATTTTGGTGCCCCTTGGGGGCGTGGTCCCACCCAAGAGGAGGGGCAACTTCATATGAACAAATCTGAATTGACATTAGGTAATAAACATTTACCCAACAGTTGAAAAATATTGGGCCAGTGTTTCTTCTGAGAAGTTGGTTTTGTAAAGTTTACGCCGGATGACGGACGACAGACGACGGACATCGGGTGACGAACGACAGACGGATGACGGACAGAAAGCGATTAGAAAAGCTCACCTTGAGCTTTGCTCAGGTGAGCTAAAAATAGCCAAAAAGCTTAGGAGTTTAAAAGGAGGGGTTCAAGGAAGGATAGGGAAGGAACACTTAACAAACAGTGGATAAATCATTAGCAAGAATATGACGTCAGGCGTATGTCACGAAATTGGGAACCATGAAATAACAGGCCACGAAATTTCACGCGAACGATCGTTTCATTCGCGGGATGGTTATGCAAATCCAAAAACCCGCGAACGATGTTTCGTTCACGCAAAAAACATGACATGAACGAAATTTTATAGTCCAAATTTTTTGTTGTTCATTGATGTGGCAGTGTGCCGTGGTACCCTGATCGCCAGATGAGAAATACAACGAATGAGTATGAAGTAGAAGTGGTAGTTTGTCCTGTTGCTTGAACTTATATAGTACTGTATTTTACACGTGCGATTCTAAACACAACATTTCAACATTTATTTCCACGGACATTATGTAAGTATAGTAACTGACAGCACGAAAGCACGAAACATATCAACCATTGTGGGGTTTTCCGTGGTTGTGTTCTATTTGATATTGGTGTAGATTCAGCGTGCTTTCCCCCTCATTATTGTTGCGTGCAAATTCGCCCCAGTTTTTTTTTTCTTCATATCTTATGGATCAAACAAAGGATGTAGAGGTTGAAATTGAAGACACTAATTTTAGAATTTGGGCTTAAATAGTATTTGCAGTGGCGTTGATATAGAAATGCAGAAAAATATTCAAGGAAAAACTTGATCTAACGTTAAACATTTATGTGGGCCGAAATGGCATGGGCCTGGAACACCTATGGTTGTTTCACTAATAGACTTCAATTTTTGGATAAACACGCATGCACTGGTGTTTGTTTTATTTTTTTATGAATGACACGGTTATCTGTCAATATTTTCTCAGCCCCAGTCCTGAGGTCTTGTATCCATTGATGTTTATCAGCGAAAGAATCTTATAATGACTCGAGTCTTCCTTTGCTGACATTGACAACACCAGCCACTGGTATTGTCTGTGTCAGCAAAGGAAGGCTCGAGTCGCATGTAATATTCAATGATTGCGGAATGGCTTCTACGTCACTATTCATTATTGCTCTAATTTATTACAATGAATACTAATCCCTTTAAATACTTTGTTTCTTAATGGTTTTACCATATTGGTATAAGCATAAACCTGTACAACTTATGTCAACCACTGAATATTTCATCTCATATCTTGTTTTTATCACGTAACCTTTTGCGTAACCAATTGGTTGCGCAAAAATAATTAACGTGAACGAAACAATGGGTTACGCAAGCCCAAAACACGCGAACTAAAAATGGGTTCCGTAAATTTTTGAAATTTCATGGCCTGAAATAATTTTTATAATTATTATAAAGTTATAGCCCTGAACGTTTCCAACCACCGTTGTTCACTTCCATCGTCCATTTACAGCCTTGGATCTACCAATTCTTTCATTGATTTGTGTCTGGCATCCTCAAAAAAGGAGATTTAAAATCGCAGATGTCAGTTCATTGTTACTGACTTTAGGGCCAAAGCAAAACCGGAAAATTAAAAGTCCTATCTGGTCCTCCATACTTTTACTCTCCGCGCATGCGCAGCCGTCAGGAAGTGACCAGAATTGGCACCAACATCATTCTTTGTGGAAAGTGTACTACATAATAACTCAGCGGGGAGGTATGAGTGCCATTGGTAAGTAAAAAAAATATACAAATCTCTTTAAATTAATCATATTTTTATACTATAAACCAATGGCCCAGACTAGCTGAATCGTAAAAAGGCGGAGGGACTAGGACTTCAGAATTAGCAGACCAACATAGTTCCCAAGTCTGCAATCCAAGGTGAAAGGAAATTAAATTTAAAAGGAATTACATGTATGTCTCTCTATACAGTTATAGAGAAGACATATCATAAATAAGGAGCCATATTCAAGTAATTCCGTATTCTATGCATGAATGACTATGCTAACTGGATGTAACGAGTTCCCAATTTTTAAGGCTAGTCCGGACTAAGCCCTAAAAATTAGGATGATGAATTTGAGAATGAGAAGTTACCCCCACAAACATATGCCAGCCATATACAATAATACACAAGCTGTATCCAGGATATAATCTACAGACAAAACAGCTTCACTCATAGTTACACACTTATCAAGCCGGAGATTTAAAAAATCCCCCCCCCACACTTTTTTGAAGGAATCGGAATCTTCTTCAAAAATAAAGAGGGGAGCGCTCTGGAATCAGTAAAAGCGGTACCAAATAACAATATATATTTCATCGAGCAGGCACCCAGATATTAATTATTATTAATAAATTAGTGCTTAATGCTACTTCAGAAGCTAAGGCTATCATGGCGATCCCGGTAATTAATAGCGCCCACTTGTAACGTAAACCTGAGTCGGCATACGCAGGCAGGTCGAAAAACGGTGATATAATATATACAACATACACATGTCCAATAGAATCATAATGGACAATGTCTGGAGAGTAAACACACTTCCAAGGTAACCCACAGGCGACCCCATTCAGGTGTACAATAAATTCCAATAAATAACACTCCCAGACAGATTCACGTGCAAATATACGAGAATGTATAGACAAGTTATATTCGATTGGGTACCAAAATTTATAGAAACCTGATTTTAGAAATGGAACGAGCTATGATTAACAGACTCGACATGGATCGCCCCCGAAATAATTCATTGTTTCTAAGGTCCATAACATACAATAATGCACCTGCCAAATAATACACTTATTATGCATGTGGGCATTAAAATCCTGCATGTAATCATCTAAATACCAGTTAACTGACTAGACAGCATTACAGGTACCCAAAGGCTAGCAATTTATTAATGATGAATCATATGCTCATATATGACATATAAACTAACAACCACAGGAAAAAAAACAACTAAAAAGTGGATGTGCCCAAAGGGTCGCCATAGAACACGACCCAACCGCCAATCAAGAAGTCATGAAATGCATGTATATACATGAATGCATACAAGGCTTCCAGGAAGAAAACTATGCCATGCCCGGTAATCGCCTCTTAACACACTGAAGGTGGGAGGAGGATTCGAAATCATATCAAACCTCCCTCACCCACATTACTTGAATTGTTCTTGTGTTAGTCAACAAATAGTACAGGAACCGCAAGGCTCCCTCATGTTTGACCGACTGCATAATGCCACTAAGGGCGGAGAAGGACATGATGACCAAATACTACATATTAACATAATAACGCAAACTAAACCATACCGGTTTGAAGAGAATAACCTCCTCTAACAAACGGTATCATGTCCGATTGGACAACTAACTCAGCCTAGCTGAAGTAGCTAAAGGTCTTCCTGTACATGAAGAATGAAGACCATTAAAAGCTGATAACTGGGGTCCTAGAACTAAGGAGATTTACAATGCTAGCTATAGCTTTTAAGTCTTCATCTACGTGAAGAGAGATATATTGGTGTAATTTGCGACCCTGAAGGCTCACTTCATGGAGACTTACAATTATCGTCATGCAAGGTAGGGAATGAACAGCCGCTATATAAACAGCCCTGAATTCCCAAGAGACCGCAGTCCCAAGAGATAATAAATTCAGTTATGCCACTGCCTAATACTGAAAAAATCTCACTCATGATTTTAGCTAGGCTATTATGGTGTAACAGTAAGACTCAAGTCTATGACACCTAGGTAAACACAAACCGAAAAGCATAGTATCTTTTTCGGTTTTATTCCCAAAAGACAGCGGACAGAGCCTAACCCAAGAGACCACTGTAACCATACAGAAGGCTACTATGGCATCCACAATGACATAATTGTCTTGATGCCAAGGTATATCTCAGCCTATCTATGCACTATCCTTCTGGATTCAGGACAAGAAACAGGTGATAATAAATGAAAGTGTCAATGACACTGTAGCTCAACTTGTGTTAGACATGTACATGTATTGCATGTGACACAGCAATGACACACATCTAGGCAATGACCTGATAACAAAGGTACATGTAAAGTGTTGTAAAGGTCTGTATATAAATACTGACCGTAGCCTGTAACAAATGTACAGGTAAAGTATGACTAAACTAAGTTCTAAGAACGTTGGCAGCGCAACATTTTTTGACGGAAATTGAAGAAAATCGATAGCTCCCATCTAGAGGTCTCCCCAAACAAGCATACTGGGTTGCAAAGCAATCCAATCATAAATGTGCCCTGTAGGGTGTGCCAAAGGAAAATATTGAGGTCTGACTAAACTAAGTTCTAAGAACATCGGCCGTGGCAACATTTTTTGATGGAAATGGCAGAAAATCAATAGCTCCCATCTAGAGGTCACCCCAAACAAGCATGCCAGGTTTCAAAGCAATCCGATCATAAATGTGCCCTGTAGGGTGTGCCAAAGGAAAATATTGAAGTCTTCTGACTAAACTAAGTTCTAAGAACATTGGCCGCAGCAACATTTTTCGACGGAAATGGAAAAAAATCGATAGCTCCCATCTAGAGGTCACACCAAACAAGCATATAAGGTTTCAAAGCAATCCAATCATAAATGTGCCCTGTAGGGTGTGCCAAAGGGAAATATTGTGGTCTGACTAAACTAAGTTCTAAGAACGTTGGCCGTGGCAACATTTTTTGATGGAAATTGAAGAAAATCGATAGCTCCCATCTAGAGGTCACCCTAAACAAGCATACCAGGTTTCAAAGCAATCCAATCATAAATGTGCCCTGTAGGGTGTGCCAAAGGGAAATATTGTGGTTTGACTAAACTAATTTCTAAGAACGTTGGCCATGGCAACATTTTTTGACGGAAATTGAAGACAATCGATAGCTCCCATCTAGACATCACCCCAAACATGCATGCCAGGTTTCAAAGCAATCCGATCATAAATGTGCCCTGTAGGGTGTGCCAAAGGGAAATATTGAGGTCTTCTGACTAAACTAAGTTCTAAGAACGTTGGCCACGGCAACATTTTTTGACGGAAATTGCCGAAAATCGACAGCTCCCATCTAGAGGTCTCCCAAAACAAGCATACCAGGTTTCAAAGCAATCCGATCATAAATGTGCCCTATAGGGTGTGCCAAAAGGAAATATTGAGGCCTGACTAAACTAAGTTCTAAGAACATTGGCCGTGGCAACATTTTTTGACGGAAATTAAAAAAAATCGACAGCTCCCATCTAGAGGTCACTCCAAACAAGCATACCAAGTTTCAAAGTGATCTGATCATAAATGCGACCTATGAGGTGTTCCAAAGGAAATTGTGGACGTACGTACTAACGTACTAACATACTAACATACATATGTACGCCGACGGACGAGAAGTGATGGCAATAGCTCAGCTTGACTTTATCAAGTTGAGCTAAAAACTGGAGAATAACTTTGACGACGTCTAATGCTTTGCTATTCTTCAATAGGAAAGCTTATACCTCCAGAAGGAAAGCCTCTCTTGGAAGATCTGTCTAACAAGTATTCTTGTAAGTGGAGCTTGCTCGGGCTGATAGCTACAGGCCTGTCGGGACTACATTCTCATCCATTGATCTTCCACAATTTATCCACTTTTTGCGAGGTTGATAACCTACTGCCAAGTGGCAAGCAACCGAAATTTATTCTCGACGACCTCAATTGTTCCCTTCAATAAGAGAGCATTTACCTCCACTAGGAACGACTCTCTATAAAAGGAACTTCCGTGATTAATGTCCAGTTTCTCATGAAGTTGATAATCCTCCGTCAACTGGCAAGCAATAGAGGTCATGTCCATCACCTGTACGATTTACGATGCTTACGGGAGAAGAAACTACGTCTTCCCCGTGAAGAAGCTTGTCTCATTGACCTCAATTGTTCCCTTCAATAAGAGAGCCTCTACCTCCACTAGAAGCAACTCTCTTTGAAAGGAACTTCCATGATTAACGTCCAGTTTCTCGTGAAGATGATTACCTTCCATTAATCGTCGACCTAGGGGGGGTCTGATCCATAGCCTTGATTAGACCTAGCCCCCTTTCCCGAGTTGCTATAATGACCACTTCCAGAGTAAATATAAGAGGGTTCTTGTACCATCACGAGACATTCTCATGATGCTTTCTTAGAAGCAGAACGGCCTCGTTTACCCCAGTCTGCTGAAGTGTGCTGATGAGACAGCAACTTCAATAGCAGAGCACTGACGCTTCTTGTAGTCTGCTCATAGATCAATGCAAGATTGTCGTCAAATAGTATATTTCTGGTAACTGGAGTGACTAAGAAAGAGCTTTTCACCTTGTCATCTATAAGTGATGACGACGCAAGGGTAGCATCACATCTTACCAACTCCAAATTCACTGTCCATGCGGAGATGTACGTGGCATACATGGCTGCCCTGTAAAGACCTCTTAGTGAGGAACCAAGTCCTCATATTTCTTTCCATTGAGACGTAGCATCATAGCTCTGGTAAGGTGATCTGATTAGGAAATTGCACCCAGATTTGCTCTTTTCAATGAAATAGCACATTCCATTATTTCAGAGCATATATTAAATGATGCAGATAGGGACATATTTTCATCCCCGGCCTGCTCATCTAAACGCAGACTTTTTCAGATGGAACAATATTCTTAAGAGCTTAAGACTTTTCATAGTCTTAAAGTGCCCTTCTGTGAGGGATGGAAGCTCACACTCCATATCCCTCTCACCATCCAAATGTTCCATCCGTAAAAATAGTCAACTCCATCCGACTGAACAGATGACCGGACCAACGCAGCACCGACTGACAGCTCACCATCGGAGTCTGTTAAACAGTAGTACTAGTCTCAAACGACTAGCTATCAACCCAAACGTGCAAAGTCAGATAGCTAGTCTGTGATCAACGCGCTTCATTAATGAAGCAAGGGAAGATGCCATAGCTGCCACCGAATCCAGCTGCAGTGTGGAAGAAGCGTCCCGAACTACAAGCGTGAACGGGCATCCCAACTCGCTAAAGTTTCTCACACCAAAAACAGTCAACCCCGACTGCTGACAGAAAGAAGAAGGTTCTTCAGCTGGCAGTCTGCTCCAGACCTCGCTGAGCATTCCATTCGAAACTTGTAGGCATCTATCCCTTATCGTGAATATCCATGGAAGAAGAGGAAGCCATAGCCACAGCCGACCCCAGATGAAGTGCGGATGAAGCATCTCGACTCGTCACATAGGACGGATGCTCCTCCTCATTGAAATTTCTTACAACACAAAATAATCGTCCTCGACTGTTAACGGGACGAAAAAATGCTCTGAACTCTCGATCTGTCCCCAGATCTCGCTTAGAAACTTCTAGACAAAACCTCTTACGTGAGCTTCCATGTAAGCAGAAGAAGCCATAACTGCCGCCGGCCCTGGCTGCAGTGTAGAAGGAACTTCGGCGCATGTTCCGACTCAATATGGTTTCTCACAACAAACACACTCGATTCCGACTGTTAACAGGATGGAGAGGGTTCTCCAAATGGAGATCTGACCCCAGATTTAGTCGAGCATCCCATAGAGAAACTTCTGGCTTCTTCTACATGCACAACTGACTGGACCGACCCAACACCGTCAGACAGCTCAACACTGGAGTCTGTGGGAGGCTGCTCTTGCATTAACTGGGATGTTGCTAATAGCTGCGCAACTGCGACAGCAAGTCCGTTCCCGAGGCTTGAGGAACAGTGGTCTTCTGTTTTCCCACCGCTTGCTGCTCCAGGGATGAAGATCCGAAGATAGATCTCTTCTCCAAGCATCCCACTGAACGATGCCTCGGACCGCTAGCTATCGGATGGTCCGACTTCAGGGGCGAAGAATGGCTCCGTCTTTGCGCAGCTGACTGGATATCTGAAGTCGGGTAGCTAGCCTGCGGACGTGTGTGCTTTAATAACATAGCTGTGGAAGCCGTGACTGAAGCCAACCCCGGCTGCAGGCTAGACGGAGAGTCTTGAGCGGCGGCGCACATATGCTCCGTCTCGTGCAAGTTTCTCATAACAATATTTGGGCCCAAATGTTGTTGGGTTAGAGAGGGACCTCTCCTGCTCGCGGTCTCATCGACCTCGCCAAGCCTCCCAACAAGAAACATCATTTCGGCTTGTGAAACATAGCGGAGGAAGCCGTGACTGAAGCCGACCCCGGCTGCAGACTAGACAGAGCGCCCCGAGCGGTGGGAGCACATATGCTCCATCTCGTGCAAGTTTCTCATAACAACATTTGGCCCCAAATGTTGTTGGGTTAGAGAGGGACCTCTCTCGCTCGAGGTCTCATCGACCTCGACAAGCCCCCCAACAAGAAAACTTCATTTCGGCTTGTGAAACGTAGCGGAGGAAGCCATGATTGAAGCCGACCCCGGCTGCAGACTAGACAGAGTGTCCTGAGTGGTTGTTAGGTTAGAGAGGGGCCTCTCCCACTCGCAGTCTATTGGACCTTGCTGAGCCTCCCAACAAGAAACTTGCTGACTTCCTCCCTATTTCCTTCCTATTTCTATCGTCGCTGGGGGAGCTTATTTATATTTAAGTGCTTGCTCTCCCCACATCTATACTTCCTTCAACCGCAACAGACTTACCAGATGTCACAGCTCGCACAGACGAAGTAACCGCTTCACCGGTTGAGCTAGCTGTTTGCAAGACACTAACTAGAGGCCTTATCCCTTGCATATCATGAGCACTGCAGCTAGCTCTATATGCTCAATGGAGTGCGACGACGGTTGCACGTTTGGATGGGTGTCACAATATCATCACCATGTGCATGTTCCTCTGAAATAGAAACTGAAAAAATGAATTAAAACGCGGTGAGAGGCCTGGCCTCAGAACCTCACAACCAACAACTTACCGCAACACCCGTCTCCAACATTAGTCATCCCAGTGAACACAAGAATGACAAGGGTCCGCAGAAGTGCATCGACTAAAATCAATATCACTCCTCAAACTCCACAACAAAATATGTAATAAGATACATGAATAATAGCAATCAAAATTAAATTCAAAATATTTTTTGAAAAAATATTTTTTGGAAAAATGCCTATGTTCCCAAAGGGAACATTAAGAGCCCAAGGGCATCACGATCTAGCCTAAGTGTGGATAAAATCCAAATTTATTGAGCTACACCACCAGAATAATAATCCATGTATCCTACAGTAATTCTACAGTAACAGAATATAAAACATTACCTATATATGAGGACACTGTCAATGTAAACAACGTCAATGAAAAAAACAGAAACAAGACATCAGGCACACAAAAAGGGCCAAAGTCAGAAACCAATTTATATGCTACCAGATGCAAAGCTAGATCTTCATACAAAGAAAAAATGATACATCGGATAGAAGATGAAAGACTAAACGATCTAACACCCCTAGGGTGAGGACATAACCATGGGGAAAAAACAGAATAAATATTCTGTAATACATGTTAAACTCCCAAGAAATTTAATAAAAAATTTCAATAAAAAATAGTCAAAAAGCTTAAGAGTTTAACAGGAAGGGTTCATGGAAGGATAGGGAAGGAATACTTAACAAACAGTGGAATAATCATTATCAAAAATGATGACATGAGGCGTATGTCCCGAAATTGAGAAACATAAAATAATTTTATAATTATTATAAAGTTACAGCCCTGAACGTCTGAAACCACCATTGAACACTTTCATCACTTCCATCATCCAATAACAGCCTTGGATCCACCAATTCTTGCATTGATTTATGTCTGGCATTCCCAAAAAAGGAGATTTTAAAGCACAGATGTCAGTTCACTGTTGCAGACTTTAGGGCCAACCAAAGAATGATATTGGCACCAATTGTGGTCACTTCCTGACGGCTGCGCATGCGCGGAGAGAAAGAGTATGGAGGACCAGATAGGACTTTTAATTTTTGGTTTTGCAAGCAACTTTTGGGGATTAGGGGTTCAAAATTTGTGTTTGGCCCTTGATAACTGAGTTTGCACCAGCTGGCTAGTCTGGGCCATTGGTTTATAGTATAAAAATATTTGGAAATATGTGCACATTTCCTCATTAGTGGCCATGTTTAGGAAGTTTCATTAAAACTGGTTAAATAATGTAGGAGGATTTGTGCACACAAAAATCTCATTGAAAATCCATAATAAATCTAAATTCAGGGGAGATAGTTAAAATTGCTACCGATGAAAAATTTTAGAATATGTGTATGTCCACTTGTTGGTCATAATGTTTGAGACATTTGATCAAAATCAGTTAAACAAGAAGAATGTTACTAAGGTAACACATGCCCCAGAAGCGGAGGAAACTATTATACGCAACACACCTTCTGACTGTCCTTAACATATGTAAAAAGTTTAACAATTGTACTATGATTCGTTTCTGAGTTATCGCCGAGACACGAATATTGACCGATGTTTAGTGTGACCTTGAAATGTGACCTTGACCTTGAAGGTACGGACCCAGCTATGGTTTGTGACACATCCTCCTATGGTCCTTTATAATTGTGTGAAGTTTGATGACTGTGGCCCTAACAGTTTTCGAGTTATTGGCTCGGACACACACACACACAGACGAACAGACACACGCACACTTCAATCACTATATGCCACCCGAGTTAAGTCGGGGGGGGGGAGGGGGGATAAAAATATGGGAGTAGTTGCATGCACGAGAATGTATGGATAGACAGTTGAATGGTCGGATGTTCGTGCGGACGTATAGGGTGTCAACAATATAGCCCCCACTTCAGACTCTGGTATAAAAAATAATAATTAACCCTTAAAGGCTTTACTCCGACTTTAATCACTTTTTACTGCAACCAAACAGGTATCCCAACATGGAGTCTTTAATCAAGCAAGTTACATTCTAAATAACATGGCAGGCTGTTGTTCTAGGCAAGTCTTGGCTGCCTATATCAGGCAGCCAAGACTTGCCTAGAAGCAAATACAAAGCCACTCGATGTAGCCTGTCAAAGTATTGGAGAAATATATAAAAAAATCTCCGGGCCCTTATGGGTTAAAAAGACAAAGTTAAAAAGGAAGTACTTTGAATGAAAATTGTCTTCTCCTTAAAAAAAAATGGAAGTCTGTGCAAACCAAATTGGTAGAGACCCAATATGAGAAGTATCATCAAACTTGCTTCTGAATCCTAGGATGAAATATATATATGTGAATGTTGTCATGAATAATTTTTAATATACCCTGGATAGAAGTTCACAAAAAAAAAAAACATAATTTACTAGCCAAGTTTATTGAAAGAATTAACTGCTTTCTAGAAGTTGAAAAAAAAGAAACAGTTATTTACTTACCAAGTTTATTGAAAGAATCAACTGCTTTCATTCTGAAATAATACTGACTTGGAACTGAAATGACAATAAAAATGCAATCTTGCTTTAGTAACGTTGGCACATTGATCTATTAACACTGCACACTGATGTCAAAATATCAAAATGTCAAACCACAATTTTTTTTTCATAATACAACTTGGAATTTATCCAGTACAGTCTTCTTTGACAAAGCTCATTGATAACAGGTTAACCCTTTACTCAACGCAGAGAATATCAAAATTTATTATTATTATTACTATTTTTTTAAATTTTTCAAAAAATTTCAATAAAACCATATCATCGAGCTCGTTCTAATGAGGAGTCACATGATATGGTGTTTGTTGAAATATTTTTTAAAAATTATTTTTTTCAACTGTTCAATTTGCAAATTATGTGGGCAGATACAGGCGATTCGTTGGGTAATGGGTTAAATTCTTAGCTGCATTATGGGAAACACTGGCTGCTTGAAATTCAGTATTTTTACATCAGTGTACAAAGGGTTTTAACTGTTGTTTCATGTCACATATTCAGTAGACACAAGTATCTTACAACAGAAACAATAACAAAAATTTTAGTTTTGCTGCACATTCATAATATTTGCCTGATGGACTTTTCAGGGGAACTGGAACCCAGCAGTTGTCTACAATGTCATGTTTAACCAGGTGGGTACAGTAGTCCATCTCCTTACACTTTACATCAGGCACTGTTTCACTTTCTCAGGATTGCAACACGAGAACTTTCATCACTTTCAGACCAAAGTCAAACGTCAAACATTTCATGATGGATTTCCTTTTAAACTGATTCTTTTTTTATCACTGGCAAATCAAGTAACACTGGCATTAAAGTAACAAGGATCTGATTTGATGAGGAATTCAAGAAAAAATAAGTTTATAGGGAATTCGTAAGTGAAAAGTTTAACTTGAAGAAAATTCAAGAATTTAAGAAAATGACTTCAAAAAAATGAAAAAATTTAAAGTAATTTATATATTTTTTATACAAACCAATGGCCCAGACTAGTTGGTGCTAATTCAGAAATATCTAGGACCAAACACAAATTTTGCCCCCCAATCCCCCAAATTTGCATGCAAAGCCGAAAATTAGAAGTCCTATCTGCCCCTCCATACATTTACCATCCACGCATGCACAGATGCCAGAAAGTCACCGAAACTGGCGCCAACATCATTCTTTGTAAAAAAAAGATTATAATATAATAATTCAGTGGGGAGGGATGAGTGCCCACTCATGGGAGGGCCATTCCCGTCTGGGCCATTGAAAAGTATAAAAAATAAATAAATTACTTTAAATTTTTTCACATTTTTGCACTGTATACCAATGGGCCAGACTAGCTGAATCATAAAAAGGTGGCGGGCCTAGAACTTCCAAAATAGTAGATCAAATCCTTCAATCCATGATGAAGAAAATTAGAATAATTAGAATTTAAATGTATGTCTCTTTATACCATAATAAAAGAGACATATCCTAATATGGATCCCAATTATGTAAATCCTAAATCCGAGCATGAAATCATGTTAATTTGGGTGTAGCAAATAAACAATTTTTAAGGCTAGTCTGGACTAAGCCCTAAAAATTAGAATGGCATATTGAGAATGAGAGAAAACTGCCCATAAACCTATGCCAAACAATAATACTACATCTGATCGACGAATATAGTATGGACAAAACAGCTTCCTTCATAGTTATTTATTATTTATTTATTTAATGGGGTTTAAGGTCATATATTTCTGCACTGTGGCTAATCATGACCATGACAGTTTTACGGGTGGAGGAAGCCAGGGTACCCGGAGAGAACCACTGAGCAACGGCGAGCAACTGTCAGCTTCCCAACATACTAACTCCACACCAGCAGGGTTAGCATTGGTTGAAGACAGGTGCACCATCGACGTGCAGTACGCCTTAGTCCATGACGTTACCGTGCCCCCAGATGGGCAATGGGGGAGAAGTGTCTTGCCCAAGGACACAATGCGGTTGCCGCAGGTGGGATTCGAACCGAGGACCTCTCGGCTTGCAGCCTGCACCTCTACCTACTGAGCCTCTGCCCCCCCCCCCCTCCTTCATAGTTACATACCCAATAAGCCAGAGAAGTGGACAAAATGACCCCCACCCCCTTTTTTGAACATATCTTCAAAAGAAAGAGGGGAGAGCTCTGGAATCAATAAGCAGTACCCGGAAACGATATAAATAAATATCGATCAGGCACTCAAAAATTAATTCATGAATAATAAATGGTGCTTAATGCCACTTCACAAGCCAAGCCTATAGTGATGATTTTGGTAAATAACATTATCCGCTACAAAATATGCACTGCATACGGTGTATACAAGTACGAGAAAATCAGTGAAATAATAAAATAACATATACATACAAAAGAAAGATACGACGAACAATCTCTGCAGAGAAAACACGCTTCAAGATCATTCACAGGAGGCCTCTGTACAATTAAATCCGGTAAGAACACTCTCCAACGTGTACTATTTGGTATCTACAACTATAAACACCTGAGAATATGCGATTTGAGAGCCGACAAAATAGAGACCAGGATCTAGAAATGGAGGTAGGTATGATTAACCGGCTCCAACACAGACCACCCCGAAATATATAATAATTTCAAGGTCCACCAAAGCGATAGCGTAATTACATATTGCGTGAGTGCATAAAAATCCAGCCTGTAATCATCTAAAAACCACTAAATGGTTATACAGTCACCTATGAACTCAAATAGCAGCCATTATGATGATTAAATAAGTGCTTATATATTAGAAATCAGAAAATAAACACCGAAAACTAATGCAACAGAACTGCATATATGCCTATGAGGGCACCATCCAACACGACCCAAACGCAAAGTATGTATGTATTAAAATATATATACGCAAAAGTGTGTGAGTGTGGGGGGGAATTTGAATATATGTCGAAACCTCCTCACCCACATTATTAATCATTGCTGGTCCAGACAGCAATAATATAGTGACCACAAAGCTCCCTCACGTCTGACATACTCTGTAATGCCACTGAGAGTGGAGAATGACGTGAAGAACAAAACTTCCCTTGAAGAAGAAAACCCTCTCGTGGGGGAAGCTTCTGGCAAATGTTCAATAACAGACACCATAACCCCAATGCAATTTATTTATTTATTTATTGGGGTTTAAGGTCACATACTTGTGCACAATGGCTAATCGTGACCGTGACAGTTTTACGGGTGGAGGAAGCCGGAGTACCCGGAGAGAACCCCCGAGCAACGACAAGCAACTGTCAGCTCCTCAACATTCTAACTCTGTTCAAGCTCCACCCAAGCAGGGTTACAGCAGTTGAAGACATGTGCACCATCAACGTGAAGTACGCCTCAGTACATGGCATCATCATGCCCCCATGTAGGCAATCGGGATAAAGTGCCCTGCCCAAGGACGCAACGCGGGTCGTCCTGGACGGGGATCGAACTCGGGACCTCTAGCATAGAAGTTCAACAGTCTACCACTGAGCTACCATGCTCCCCCTCAATGTAATCAATAGAAACAAATGAATTGAAGGATACACATATCCTATCATTCATTCCCATGAAAACGGCTGAGCGTGAAATGTATGCGCTCAAATGCCTGATACTGGCGACACAAATAATGGAAACTATTATTCCCGTGCGCTGCAAACTTAACTATCCTGAAGTGATCCTATATAAGATCATGTAATAGCCATACAGTTAGAATAAGCCCAAGATGCTGCCAGCGCTTTACTTCATGCGCTGAAATCTTAAGCACTGACTGCTGATTGAAAGATAAATTTTCCTAAGCAGTACGAATAGCTAACTGACTTCCTTTAACAATTGAATGAACCTAAATGTCACTTCTATTGGAAATTAATGACAAAAGAAGCATTTCTTCTCTTCTGATAAACTCTGATCTGCGTCTATAAATACATGATTGGTAATAATATAAATTCAATGATGTTGCATAAACAATGAGACATCATTTCTGAATATGTGGTTTCCAAGAACCGAGGGTCCCAAGATCCCTGCATAGAGAGACCATCGGACTCAGGATTGAAACCCATTATATGAACTCACGCCCATCATAATTGAGAAAACAGTTAAATATATGCCCAAACTTGACCTTTTGTTAAAAGATTGTCTAAAACAAAACAGGTCTAGAGTGAAAAACATCTACCACTCCAGTTAAGAATAACTGGAGGGGACGTGTGCGTAAGCGACCCATCGAAATAACATTCATAGCTGCTCCGCACAACCCCATCCGGCGCATAAAATTTTCTGCTGTTAATGCATCGGATAAAAGATAAAAGTGAGCCAAACAACTGGTTAATTCACTCTGTGAAACAACAGACGAAGCAGCCTGTTGAAAATGAATTGTAGGATATGTGCATCCTATCATTCATCCCATGAGACATTATCTAGTTCATAATTCAAGTGATTTAAAGAACTATACTCGCTGCATCGCCAAACACTCGCTTTTCGACTAAAAGATTATCATAAATAACCTAATTATCCAGTTCCAGTCAAAAACGGTTGGATTGAGCTCTATAAGAGCCTCGAGCCACCGGCTCAGGGGTGTCTGATCAGAAACTCAAACAGACGTAAACCCCCTATCCAAGTGGCTGTATAGACAATTCCTAAAGAAATATATAGGAGGGATAACTATACCTTCGCTACGAGGCCTTATAGACAATCTGAGTCTAGGACAACCTCTCCTACTCTTTTTGCTGGTGTGGTCGATTGGACCCCAACTTAAAGAGTCGAGTATTGATGCTTTCTTGTAGCTTAATCCTACAATAATGGAAGCTTACCATCAAAGACTTAGGGATACCTATACCTTCGCTATGAGTCCTTATAGATGATCTGAGTCTAGGACAACCTCTCCTACTCTTTCTGCTGGTGTTGGTCGATTAGATCCCAACTTAAAGAGTCGAGTACTGATGTTTTCTGGTAGCTTAATCCTACATTAATGAAAGCTTACCATCAAAGATTAGTGTCTGGAAAACTAAAGCGACCTGTAACAAGTTTTCCACCTAGTCAAATGTTAAAGATGACGACGCAAGGCTTCGACTCATCAGAATAGCTCCCACTTAACATTTGTTAAGACAGAGATATATATTATAATAGGTCTGGAAAGAATTTTTAAAAGGTACAAACGACCACGAAATTCCTTTCCATATAGACATTGTGTCACAGTACTTAAAATTGAAGTACATAAGACCATGAGTCTAAATTCACTCTGAATAAGAAATTATCTTCTCAATTGTGTCCGAGCGAACAGCTAAATGATGAAGGTAAGGCTACAACTAAGATCTTAGCCTGCTCATTCAATGAAGAGAAACTCTCAACACATCTTCCCCTGTCATTTAATCGAAGACCTGTGACTCCCGCATAGACTTAACCGGAAAGAAATCTTATTATCCTGCTCTCTGTCCAGATGAAGTCAGCGTCTAACAACGCTAGCAGTTTCTCATAATTACTCACAGCATTGTGATTCACTGGAACAAGTTCAAGGAAACGATAAAGTATAGTATCCATATCATCCATGAGTTGTTCCGAAAAGGAAAGTTATCCTCCTCCGTATCCCTTTCATCATTTGTCTAAATCAGTTAGAATCACGGTCATCGGCATCTGAACAGGTAAATGACTGGACCGATCAAGCACCATTCAACAGCTCAAGTTTTGAGACTGACGTTGAGTGCTTCTGCCTTAGCAGGAATACTGCGATTAGCTGCGCAATTTGCGACAGCAAGTCCGTTATGGAGGCCTAAGGAGCAGCAGTCATGAATTGCTTGTCCGCCGACTGCTCCTGGGGCAGTGTGTCCGAGATGGCTCTTACTGCGGACGTCCCGATGAATGAAGCCTCATTTCCTTGGCTACAAGATGGTGTGACTTTCTTCACAAAAGATGAACCGTTTGACGATGCAGACTTAATATCCTAAATCACTTAGCCAAGGTGCAGTCGGGACTGCTTGGTAGACGCTGAAGAAGCCAACCTGTAGCCGTCCCTGGCTAAAAATTGAACTAAGCGTACCGGACAATAGCTATGTACGTAAGCTCTGACTGATGCAAGTTCCTACCAACAACACCCGGCCCCAGATGTTATTAAAAGAGAGAGAGGGGTTTCCCTCTTGCTCGCGGTGCTGGGAGACCTAACCGAGCATACCTCAGAACTTGCCGGCTTCATCCTTCCATCAACGAAGGGTGAGCATGATTGGATTAAATAGTACTCGCTACACCCTTATTCTCTCTCGACCGCTACGGACATACCCGGCATCACACTACCCATATTCTGAGTAACGATCTGCCGGTCAAGCTAGCTGGAGACAAGGTCGTAAACCCTCTATTCTAAGGTCTAGAACTTGTCTTATATCATTGAGCACTTTTGCCGCTAGCTCTGAATACAATGCAAATGCGACACAACCGGTGTCACGGTTCTCATATTTAATCTTAACCGCTTCACCGGCGTCAGGGAACTGAAACCACTCATCGCAGTGTATAGCCCTGTGCAATATATAGTGCACTTTATCTGTTATGTAGAGGAAGCCGTAAGACTAGCCGACCCTGGCTGCCTATTAGATGGGACATCCTGGACAGGAGGCATGGACGTATAATCCGACTGACGCAAGTTCCTACCAACAACATCTGTCCCCAGATGATGCTGTAAGAGAGAGAGGCCTCTATCTTGCTCGTGGTCCTGGCTGACCTGTACGAGCGTACCTCAGAACTTGCCAGCTTCCTCCTTCCGTCGTCGCTGGGTGAGCATGGTTGTATATTATAGTGCTCGCTCCACCCTATATCATCTCCTAGCCCAGAGCAGACACACCTGGCGTCAGAGGCCTGAGTAACCACATCACCGGTCGAGCTAGCTGGCGACAATGAACTTTGTGCGGTCGTGTGTGCTTTTCGAATGTAGAGGAAGCTATAAGACTAGCCGACTCCAGCAGCTTCTAAGAAGGGGCATCCCGGACAGGAAGGCATAGACGTAAGCTCCAACCGACACAAGATCCTACCAACAACCTCTGATCCCAGATGTTGTTATAAGAGAGAGGGGCCTCTCTCTTGCTCGCGATCATGGTAGACCTGGATGAGCATACCTCAGAACTTGTCTGCTTCCTCCTTCCCGTGCTTCCTCCTTTCCGTCGTCGCAGGGTGAGCATGTTCGTATTTTTATAGTTCTCACTACACCCTTATTCCTCTTCTCAACCGCTATGGACATACCCGGCGTCACACCACTGATATTCTACGTGATAGTTCTGCCGATTGAGCTAGCTGGAGACAAGGGACGTAAACTTTAGTTCAAAAGCCTAGCCCTTGTCTTATATCATTGAGCACTTTTCTGCTAGCTCTAATAGTATAATGCGACGATGGAAGCACACTCCCTGACGGCGTCATGAAACCACACCATGTTCTTGTTCCTCTGTAAATAGAAACTAAAAAAAACTATAGTGACATTTTGGCGAGAGGGCCAGCAGAGTCCCCGACCGATAGTGTCCACTCGCCTAACACAAACCATGATACCCGTCATCAACATTGTCAAAACCTGACACATGGAGCAAGAATTAGTGGTAGTACATGAACTATACGCAAGACAACGACAATGTAAATAGAGGAAAGGCTTCCTCTATTTGCCCAACTATTAGATAAATATTATATCTAAAATCTAACATAGGTCAATTGTACCACCACCAAATCTACATAAATATAAGATAACATTAAAATACAATCGATGAAATAAATACATCCAAAAGAAAAAATTCCTTCAAAAAAAATTTAAAAATTTTTCTGATATAAGAGCCCAAGTTCCCAAAGAGAACGATGAGCCCAAAAAAGCCTAAGCGTGGACAAAATTATAATAATATGTCATAAAATTAACTACCACACTATCAGGATATTTAACGTTACTTACAGCTGTCGTTCCTTTAAAATAATAGGAAAATACCTAGAGCAATGTCAATGTAAACAACTTCAAAAAACAAGAAACAAGACCCCAGGCAACACAACCCGAAGTCAGTAACGGAAACAAGACTATCCGATGTAACGCAAGATCTTTATCAGAAAAAAAACGATACATCAGATATATGATGCATGACCAAAATGCCTAAACACCCTGAGGGTGAGGAAGTAACCCTGGGGATGTACAGAATATCTTCTGTATAATACGTTAAACTCCCAAGAAATTTTATAAAAAAAAAAATTTCAATAAAACAAGTCCAAAAGCTTGGAAGCTAAACTGGGGGGATCAAGGGAAGGAAGGGAAGGAATACTTAACAAACAGTGGACAGATCATTATCAATGAATGATGACGTCAGGCCCATGTCCCGAAATTGGGGAACATGAACTACTTTTTATAAATATTATAAAATTACAGCCCTGAACATTTCAAACCACCGTTTCTTCCTCCTTCATTCATTTGTGTCCTTGGATCCACCAATTTAACCATTGATTTGTGTCTGGCATCATTATTAATTGAGATTTAAATAGCACAAATGTCAGTTTGTTGTTATCTGACAAAGGCCAAATAAAGAAAAATGTTGGCGCCAGTTTTGGTGACTTCCTGGCGTCTGTGCATGTGCGGAGGGTAAATGTATGGAGGGTCAGATAGGACTTCTAATTTTCAGTTTTGCATGCAAATTTGGGGGATTGGGGGGCAAAATTTGTGTTTGGCCCCAGATATTTTTGAGTTAGCACCAGCTAATCTGGGCCATTGGTATACAGTATAAAAATATGTGATAGGTCAAATGTTACAAGTATATTAATGCAACATATTTCTAATCCACATATTTGCAAAGGAATTAATTTGAAAAGGATGTTGTCTCCAATCTGATCTTTCTTCTGCTGTCCTTGTAAGCAGAAATGGTTTAAAAAGGATAGATTTTTGGTTGGCAGATAAAATAGCATTCCTATATAAAAACGAAAGTGTCAATGACACTGTAGCTCAACTTGTTAAGACATATACATGTATAGTATGTGACACAGCAATGACAAACATCTAGGTAATGACCTGATAACAAAGGTACATATAATGTATAATTGTAACGGTCTGTACATAAATACTGACCGTAGCCAGTAACAAATGTATAAATAAAGTTTTGTAAAGGTGGACGACAGTCAGATGCTAAACTAGAAAAGAAATCTTTGAGTCCCAGAGTGGGTCTGACTGAACCCCAAAATATTTGTTCTCATAGCACAATGATAACAAAGGCACCCCAAAACACTCGTTCCTGTCCCAAAGTGATAACAAAGGTACCCAAGAAGTTTCGTGAAGATCGGTTCATAAATACGAGCTGTATAGAAGTTGTGTACAAAAAACTGATTGGACTTAATTTCAGTACAAAATGTCCACTAGCAGCCATCTTAAATTTTGGACCGCACTCAAAAACACTCATTCTCGTCCCAAGGTAATAACAAAGGTACCCAAGAAGTTTCGTGAAGAGCAGTTCATAAATACACCTTCCAGCCCTAGCCGTATTGACATGTGCACTTACAGTGTATAAGTAGCACTGAATAAATCAAAGGTCATCTAATTTGCATAATTTCTGCACGAGAAAGAAACCTGTATTATATGTTTTAAAGTATTCCATGTTACTAAACATTCATACAACAATTTATTCAAATCAGAACTTTCATCCAGAAGTTCTATATAAAAAACTGATTGCACTAATTTTGGTACAAAATGGCTGCAGGCGGCCACCTTGAATTTTGGAGTGCACCCCAAAACACTCGTTCTCATCCCACAGTGATAACAAAGGTACCCAAGAAGTCTTGTAAAGATTGGTACATAAAGACAGCTTCTAGCCTGAGCCGTACAGAAGTTGTGTACAAATGAAAGTGTCAATAACACTGTAGCTGTAGCTTAACTTGTGTGTTGTGTTTGATGAAAAGGATAATGTTCAATGTTTATGAAAGGATTATGAAATAAGACAAGAATTGTTATAATTGGGAATATGTTCATTTCTGTTCCCTGTATGCTATGTTTATGATAAAAATAATATGAGGTGTACACTGTACTAAAGAGCTGAGGGGTGGGTTAATATGACCTCACAGTTAATGTATGTGGCCCTCACAGTTAACATATATCAACAAAAGTTACTAAGTTACAGTGAAATTATTCCAAAACGAGTCATCCTATCAAGTTACATTAAAACCCCTTCATAAATATGGCCTGTAGACTGTGCTAAAGGTCTTCCGGCTTCGGGCCCCTGTAGTCGTCAGTTTTCCAATTGCGTCCAAAGGGGACATTCTCATCTAGACATTATATGAAGTCAGCCTACCAAGTTACAATGAAATCCCTTAATAAATATGACCTGTAGACTGTGCTAAATGTTGTTGGGCTTTGGGCTCTTGCAGCCATCATGGTTGAATAATCGCAACCAAAAGGGTACATTCTCATCTGGGCATCATCTGGAGTGATCCTACAAAGTTACAATGAAATCCCTTCATAAATATGACCTGTAGACTGTGCTCAAGGTTTTTGGGCTTCGGGCCCCTGAAGCCGTCACAGTTGACCAATCACGACCAAAAGGGGATGTCATCATCTAGGCATTATATGGAGTCAAACTTACGGGTTACAATGAAGTCCTTCCATAAATATGATCAATAGACTATGCTAAAGGTTTTTGGGGTTGGGGTTCGGGCAGCCATCAAGGCTGAATGATCACGACCAAAAGGGGACGTTCTCATCTAGACAATATTTAGAGTCATCCTACCAAGGTACAATGAAATCCCATCATAAATGTCACCTGTAGACTGTGCTAAAGATTTTCGGGCTTTGGGCCCCTGTAGCCAACACAGTTGCCTAATGGTGTCCAAAAGGGTCTGTTCTCATCTAGACATTACTTGAAGTCAACCTACCAAGTTACAATAAGATCCCTTCATAAATATGATCTGAAGACTGTGCTAAAGGTTTTCGGGCTTTAGGCTTGGGCAGCCATCATGTTTGAACGATCGCAACCAAAAGGGGACATTCTCATCTGGGCATCATCTGGAGTGATCCTATGAAGTTACAATGAAATCCCTTCATAAATATGACCTGTAGACTGTGCTCAAGATTTCGGGCTTCAGGCACCTGTAGCCATCACAGTTGACCAACCACGACCAAAAGGGGATGTCATGATCTAGGCATTATATGGAGTCAACCTAACAAGTTACAATGAAATCCTTCCATAAATGCGACCTACAGACATGCTAATCTAGGCATTATATGGAGTCAACCTAACAAGTTACAATGAAATCCTTCCATAAATACGACCTACAGACATGCTAAAGGTTTTTGGGCTCGGGCACCCATCAAGGCTGAATGATCACGACCAAAATGGGACATTCTCATCTAGACATTATTTGGAGTCATCCTACCAAGTTACAATGAAATCCCTTCATAAATATGACCTGTAGACTGTGCTAAAGGTTTTCGGGCTTTGGGCCCCTGAAGCCGTCACAGTTGCCCAATCGTGTCCAAAACGGGACGTTCTCATCTAGACAGTATATCAAGTCAACCTACCAAGTTACAATGAAATCCCTTCATAAATATGACCTGTAGACCGTGCTAAAGGTTTTCGGGCTTTGGGCTCGGGCGGCCATCATGGTTGAATGATCGCAACCAAAGGGGACAATCTCATCTGGGCACCATCTGGAGTGATCCTGCGAAGTTACAATGAAATCCCTTCATAAATATGACCTGTAGACTCTGCTCAAGGTTTTCGGGCTTCGGACACCTGTAGCCATCACAATTGACCAATCACGACCAAAAGGGGATGTCATCATCTAGGCATTATATGGAGTCAACCTAACAGGTTACAATGAAATCCTTCTATAATATTTATTTATTTATTTATTGGTGTTTAAGGTCACATACTTATGCACAATGGCTAATCGTGACCGCGACAGTTTTACGGGTGGAGGAAGCCGGAGTACCCGGAGAGAACCACCGAGCAACGACGAGCAGCTGTCAGCTCCCCAACATCGTAACTCTGAACTCTGCACCGCAGCACAGGCAGGGTTAGATTGGTGGAAGACATGCGCACCATCGACGTGCAGTACGCCTCAGTACACAGCGTCATCGTGCCCCCATGTAGGCAATCGGGGTGAAGTGTCTTGCCCAAGGACACAACGCGGTTGCCGCAGGTGGGATTCGAACCGAGGAAATCCTTCTATAAATATAACCTTTTGCCTATGCTAAAGGTTTTTGGGCTCGGGCACCCATCAAAGCTGAATGATCATGACCAAAATGGGACGTTCTCATCTAGACATTATTTGGAGTCATCCTACCAAGTTACAATGAAATCCCTCCATAAATATGACCTGTAGACTGTGCTACATGTTTTCGGGCTTCGGGCACCTCAGCCGTCAAATTTGCCCAATCATGTCCAAAAGGGGACGTTCTTATCTAGACATTATATGAAGTCAACCTACCAAGTTACAATGAAATCCCTTCATAAATATGACCTGTAGACTGTGCTTAAGGTTTTCGGGCTTCGGGCTCGGGCAGCCATCATGGTTGAATGATCACAACCAAAGGGGACAATCTCATCTGGGCATCATCTGGAGTGATCCTACGAAGTTACAATGAAATCCCTTCATAAATATGACCTGTAGACTGTGCTCAAGATTTTCAGGCTTCGGGCACTTGTAGCCATCACAGCAGACCAATCACGACAAAAATGGGATGTCATCATCTAGGCATTATATGGAGTCAACCTAATAGGTTACAATGAAATCTTTCCATAAATATGACCTTTTATCTATGATAAAGGTTTTTGGGCTCGTGCACCCATCAAGGCTGAATGATCGCGATCAAAATGGGACGTTCTCATCTAGACATTATTTGGAGTCATCCTACCAAGTTACAATGAAGTCCCCTCATAAATATGACCTGTAGACTGTGCTAAAGGTTTTCAGGCTTCGGGCACCTTTAGCCACCACAGTTGCCCAATCATGTCCAAAAGGTGACGTTCTCATCTAGACATTATATGAAGTTAACCTACCAAGTTACAATGAAATCCCTTCATAAGTATGACTTGTAGACTGTGCTAAAGGTTTTCGGGCTTCGGGCTCGGGCAGCCATCATGGCTGAATGATCGCAACCATAGGGGACAATCTCATCTGGGCATCATCTGGAGTGATCCTAAGAAGTTACAATGAAATCCCTTCATAAATATGACCTCTAGACTGTGCTAAAGGCTTTTGGGCTTCGGGCCCCTGTAGCCGTCACAGTTGCCCAATCATGTCCAAAAGGGGACTTTCTCATCTAGACATTGTATGAAGTCAACTCACCAAGTTACAATGAAATTCCTCAATAAATATGACCTGTAGACTGTGCTAAAGGTTTTCGGGTTTTGGGCTCGGGCAGTCGTCACGGTTGGCAGATCATGCCCAAATGGGGATATTCTCATCTAGACATCATAAGGAGTCATCCTACCAAGTTACAATGAAATCCCTCCACATTAAACATGACCTGCAGACTGTGCTAAAAGTTTTTGGGTTTCGGGCTTGGGCAGCCATCACAATTGATAGATCATGCCCAAAAGGGGACGTTCTCATCTAGGCATTATACAGAGGCATCCTACCAAGTTACAATGAAATCCCTTCATAAATACGACCTGTAGACTGTGCTAATGGTTTTCGGGTTTTGGGCTCGGGCAGCCAAACCGGTTGCCCGATCGCGACCAAAAGGGGACGTTCTCATCTTGACATGAGTCCAAACCTCATGTTACTAAACATTCATACAAAAATTTATTCAAATCAGAACTTTCATACAGAAGTTCTGTACAAAAAACTGATTGCACAAACTAAAGTACAAAATGGCTGCTGGTGGCCATCTTGAATTTCAGACCGCGCCCAAAACCACTCGTTCTCGTCCCACAGTGATAACAAAGCTACCCAAGAAGTTTCGTAAAGATCGGTTCATAAATACGGCCTCTAGCCCGAGCAGTATTGGCATTTGCACTTACAGTGCTGAAAGTAACACTAAAATCAAAGTTAGTCTAATTTGCATAATTTACGCACGAGAAAAAAACCTGTATTATATGTGATGTATCCCATGGTACTAAACATTCATACAAAAAATTATTCAAATCAGAGCCTTCATATGGAAGTTCTGCGCAAAAATTTGATTGCACCTAATTATGTACAAAATGGCTGCCAGTGGCCATCTTGAATTCCAGACTGGACCCCAAAACACTCGTCCTCGTCCCATGGTGATAACAAAGGTACCCCAAGAAGTTTCGTAAAGATTGGTTCATAAATACGGCCTCTAGCCCCGAGTCGTGTTGACGGCACGACAGATGGACAATGGGCAATGGCAATACCTCAAATTTGGCTTCGCCAAAGTTGAGTTAAAAATCTATTCAAATCAGAACCTTCATATAGAAGTTCTGTACCAAAAACTAATTGTACCTAATTCTGGTATAAAATGGCTGCCAGCAGCCATCTTGAATTTCGGACTGCACCCCAAAACACTTGTTTTCGTCCCCCGGTGATAACAAAGGTACCCAAGAAGTTACGTAAAGATCGGTTCATAAATACGGCCTCTAGCCTGAGCCATGTAGAAGTTGTGTACAAAAAACTGATTGGACCTAATTTTGGTACAAAATGGCCACTGGCAGCCATCTTGAATTTTGGATCGGACCCCAGAAACACTCGTTCTCGTCCCAAGGTGATAACAAAGGTACCTAAGAAGTTTTGTGAAGATCGGTTCATGAATACAGCCCCTAGCCCGAGCCGTATTGACATGTGCACTTACAGTGTATAAGTAGCACTGAATAAATCAAAGTTCATCTAATTTGCATAATTTCAACACAAGAAAAAAAACCCATATGATATGTGATGTATTCCATGTTACTAAACATTCATACAAAAATTTTTTCAAATCAGAACTTTCATACAGAAGTTCTGTACAAAAAACTGATTGCACTAACTAAAGTACAAAATGGCTGCTGGTGGCCATCTTGAATTTTGGACCGCACCCAAAAACACTAGTTCTCGTCCCACGGTGATAACCAAGGTACTCAAGAAGTTTCGTAAAGATCGGTTCATAAATACGGCCTCTAGCCCGAGCCGTATTGAATTGTTGACGGACAGACGGACGGATGACTGACCATGGCATAAGCACCAATTTGACTTACGGCAAAGTTGAGCTAAAACTCATATCATGTTACATTTATAGAGAGAGTGTGTCTAAATTATTCTGAACAAACAAAAGCATTGCAAAGCCTTGTACTCAAGGGGTCAAATTTATCAATTTTATTAATTTGGATAAAATATCAGACATAAGGCTAAACAAAATTGCTATTTTGGTTCTCAGGCAGAGCCGCATTTGTTTTTTTGGTTCGCGTTCATCATATTAATTTTGGAGGCAAAATTCCAAATGTATAAAATCATCACAGGATTTGATTTTAGTGGTATCGCATCACACTTTGCGATGCAATATATCGTATACATTGATACAGTCTTGTTTTTCTCTTTGTGAAATGCAACACAATTCTCATATGTATGTACAAAATAAATATGAATACCAATCAAAAAGTGACTTTTTTTGGTCGCTCTGAAGGACGGTTTTGTACCTGAACACCAAACAGGTATTTTTTTTTTATAACCCAAACACGTAGTATCTGAACTTTAGAGTGACTAAATAAATAATAAACCAGAGGCTCAAGTGAGCCTAAAACGCTCACCTGGCTCAAATTGTCAAAGCCAATGAGTGTATCAACATGTCATCAGCAGCAAGAGCAATTTTTTTATTTGCTATGACACAACCATAGGCAACTTTTTTTGGCCATTCATTTCTGCTGGTCCTAGGAAAGCTTCCTAGCAAACTCTGTTCTGTTAAGTATTAAAAAACAACTGAAAGAAATTTTTGTTTTGTTTTAAACTGTGGTGTTCTCTCTAGCGCCCTCTCCTCCCCCCCACTCCTAACCTAAAAAAATTAAAAAAAAAAAAAAAACAAGAAAAAACAAGCGAATCAATTTGAACTTGAATTCAACACCCCTAGAGATGTTACATACTAAATATGAAAGGATTCTCACTGGTGGATCTGAAGAAAAAGAATTTTCAAGAAATTTTCTCATATTGCTCTAAGTTAAACTTTGGGTTTCAATAAAAAGCCCAAATATTAACCCAGGGACCTGATTTGAAGAGATGTTGTACACTAAATATCAAAAGAATCTGACCGCTGGATCTGAAGGAGATGATTTTAAATGATAATTCCTCATATTGCACTAAGTAAATATTTGGGCTCCCTTGGGGAACCCAAATATTAACCCAGGAACTTGATTTGAACAAATTTGAACCTTACACCTCTAGAGATGTCACATACTAAATATGAAAGGATTCTCACTAGCAGTCTGAAAAAGAAGATTTTTTAAGAAGTTTTCTCATATTGCACTATGTTAAAATTTGGGCTCCAATAAAGAGCTCAAATATTCATCCAGGGATCCCATTTGAACAAACTTGAATCTAACCCCCCTAGAGATGCCAAAGACCAAATAGACTCATGGATTTGAAGAAGAAGATTTTTAAAGATTATTACCCATATTGCACAAAGTTAGTATTCAGGCTCCCACCGGAAACCCAACTATTAATCCAGGGACTCGATTTGAACAAATTCGAATATTACACCTCTAGAGATGTCACATACCAAATATGAAAGGATTGTTAATAGCAGGTCTGAAAAAGAAGATTTTTTAAGAAATTTTCTCATATTGCACTAAGTTAAAATTTGTGCTCCAATAAAGAGCCCAAATATTCATCCAGGGATCCCATTTGAACAAACTTGAATCTAACCCCCTAGAGATGCTGCATACTAACTATCAAAAGAGTCTGACTGGTGGATCTGAAGAAGAAAATTTTTCAAGATTATTCCCCATATTGCACCAAGATAATATTCGGGCTTCCATAGGAAGCCCAAATATTAACCCAGTGACTCAATCTGAACAAGCTTCAACCTGACCCCTGTAGAGATGTTGTATACCAAGTATCAAAAGAATTTGACTGTATGATCTGAAGTAGATTTTTAAAGCTTATTCCCCATAGCGCTCTAAGTTAATTATTTGAGCTCCGCTGTCGAGCCCAAATATGAACCAAGGGGGGCGATTTGAACACACTTGTATTTGACCATCCTATGGATGCTGTATAGCAAATATCAAAAGATTCTGATTGGCGGTTGTGAAGAACTCAACATTTTTTCAAACGCCCCTACAGAACACGCTAACACAACCAATGGCCATTTTTTTATCCATTCTACCAGTCAAAAGGATGCTTCATACCAAATAACAGTTCTCTGTTCCATGTAGTTTGGAAAATATGGGCATTTGAATTTTTTTCTATTTTTAGCCCATGGGGTACCCATGGGGCAACGAAAAAAAATTTGGGTATCAATCAAGTTCTTTGGACCCACTTATGCTACATGCCAAATTTGGTTCAAATCTGCCCATCGGTTCTTGAAATGGAAATTTTGGGCAAAGCACAAAATGGATATGTGCCCACAGAGAGCTCAAATATTGATCTACCAACTTCTCTTGAACAAACTTTAATCTTCAATACCAAAGAGTGTTACATACCATATATCAAGGCAATCTATCTGGTGGTTCATGAGAAGATTTTTTTAAAGATTTTTAGGCTTTGGCATCATTGCCCAGAGCCTAAAGAAGGCAGCCGCTCCATTTGAACAAAACAGAAAGGGTATACCCTGGGGATGGTTTGTGAAACATATGTTTGAATTTGGCTGAATGGCTGTGGAGAAAAAGCCAGGTTTGTAAAAGTTAACAGACGACGGACGCCAAGTGATGGCAATACCTCACACTGACTTGCAGTTAGGTGAGCTAAAAAGCCAGTGATAATAATAGTGCTTTGGCTGGCTGCTGATTTGTTGTGGTAAACCGATATTGTATCGTTCAATATAAAGAGAAAATGCTTCACACCTCCAAAGGTGTTTTCAAGAATATTTTAGCAACTTTTATCACTCACGGGGATGTTACTCTGGTGTCAACATCACAGGAATGTTTGCCGGTACTCTCAAGAACTCACGTTGATTTCCATGCCAGATCAGCTGTTTTGAATCAAGTTTACACCTATATGTAAGATATTTATTGGGAAATTAGAATTAGTTCATTACTAAATGATAATAGAGTGATATTTTATGGAAAATTCAGAAAAATGTGTTATTTTCTGAGAAATTCCAAATAATTTACGATTTGGGAGCCGCAAGGTTGTGAAATGATGTAGGATTGATTTTGTGATAGCACTCTATAAAATGGAGAACAAAAATAATAAGAGTGTTATTTATATTAAAAAACTCTTACTATTTTTTATCTCAATTTTAGTTATTCTGTATTCATTTTGTGTAATTACTGTTGTAATAAAAGCTATCAGTGAATGGAAGCGTTTGATTTAATTTTAGGCTCTCACAACTGGATTTTAGGCTTTAGGCATCGGTGACCATTCCACCAGGAATAAAAAAAAAATAAAAACTGCCCTCTCTCATTAGTTTTAAAAACAAGAGGCCCCACGTGGCCTTAATCGCTCACCTGACAAAGTGACTCTAAGAAGTATTTTAGGTCACCTTCACCATGTCATGCCTCATCAACATTAACTGGTTGAGTGATAGATTTTGTTTGAAGTTCAACATTTGTTACCTAAAATTAGTTTTATTTAAAATCATTGGTGTGTGGCCAATCTCCAATGATTTTTAATAAAGCAAATTTATCTTTATCTTTAGCATGAAGCACAAACAAGGAATGTGAAGAGATAGCCTTGGACATCTCTCCCCAACTGTGGATATCTTCCATGTGCTACATGTACATATTTGCATGCAAGAAAACAAAAATTTTCACAAATTTTCCAAAATATTAGTTTTTTTTATCATCATTGGAACAAGCTCAAACAGCTTATTCCAATAGGGGTATGGGAAGATCAGGTATATTTTTGAGACAGAAATGTGAATATATAAATAATGTTGTTTTTTTGTGAATGATGCTGGAGAATTTTGCGTAAAGATATGGTAAATGGTTTGTTCTAGATACAGAATGATGCAAAAGTATTTAAATTTGATTAGGCAAGTTGTTCCTATAATGCATTTAAAAATTGAAGTAACTGTTTTTTTGCTGCCGAACTTTTAGATGTGTGTGTCTCTGTGTGTGTGTGTGTGTGTGTGTGTGTGTGTGTGTGTGTGTGTGTGTGTGTGTGTGTGTGTGTGTGTGTGTGTGTGTGTGTGTGTGTGTGTGTGTGTGTAGGGGGGGGGGGAGGGGTAAGAGTGTTCTTGCAAACAAAATTCCGGAATAAATGGAAAATTTTATTTTTTGTGTGAAAGACATAGTGCGTGAATGTTGATTGGAACAAGCTTAGAGAGCTCATTTTAATGTGAAGTCATAAGGCTGTGTTTTACGTACGAAATTCTGGAATAACTAAAAAATTGCTTTTTTGACTCAAAAAGCATGGTGTGCGACCTCTCATTGGAATGAGCTCAAAAAGCTCATTCCAATGGGGTATTTACAAGCGATAAGTACATGTATGTTTAAGAGACAAAAATTAAAATTTGAATAGCGATTTTTACGAAGAATGCTGACAAGTTTTGGCAGTTATGCTGGTAAAAAGGTAAGATATGCAAAGTGGTTGTTTTTTAGAGGCGACATTTAATTAAGGGGAATTAACCCTTGATTACTGAGGTAACTTCCAAAAGTACTGAAATTTCATGAAGCAATGTGAATAACAGACAACAGTTGCCTAAAAATTTCATGAATAACTAAAATTTTTATTCTTTTGTCTCGAAAACATGGCATATGACCTTTGTTGGAATGAGCTGAATGCGTGTGTTCCAATGAGGGGTCATAAAATTTGAACGGAGATTTGTGTGAATAATGCATTAGTACTGCTAGATTTGGGTAAACGGTTCACCCTGGATACCACCCCTTCTATAGTAGATCTTTTCTGCAAATTTTGTCTAAGATTCTATCAACTTTACAAATAAATACGTTCATGAATCACAATCAGATCCACCTCACAATGTTGCATACCAAATATCAAAAGATTCTGCCTGCTGGATCTGGAGAATAAGATTTTTTAAGAAATATGCCTGAAATGCACTAAGTTAAAATTTGGGCTCCTATACGGAGCCCAAATATAAACCCAGGGGGCCGATTTGAACAAACTTGAATCAGATCCACCCCACAATGTTGCTTACCAAATATGAAAAGATTCTGAAGCTGGATCTGGAGAAGAAGATTTTTTAAGAAATTTGCCTGAAATGCACTAAGTTCGAATTCAAGCTTCTATAGTGAGCCCAAATATGAAACTAGGAAGCCGATTTGAACAATCTTGAATCAGATCCACCCCACAATGTTGCATACCAAATATCAAAAGATTCTGCCTGCTGGATCTGGAGAAGAAGAATTTTTAATAAATTTGCCCGAAATGCACTAAGTGCGAATTCAGGCTTCTATATTAAGCCCAAATATGAATCCAGGGGGCCGATTTGATCAAACTTGAATCAGATCCACCCCGCAATGTTGCATACCAAATATCAAAAGATTCTGCCTGCTGGATCTGGAGAAGATGATTTTTTAAGAAATTTGCCTGAAATGCACTAAGTTCGAATTCGAGCTTCTATAGTAAGCCTAAATATGAATCTAAGGAGCCGATTTGAACAAATTTGCATCAGATCCATCCCACAATGTTGCATACCAAATATCAAAAGATTCTGCCTGCTGGATCTGGAGAAGAAAATTTTTTAAGAAATTTGCCTGAAATGCACTAAGTTCGAATTCGAGCTTCTATAGTGAGCCCAAATATGAATCTAGGAAGCCGATTTGAACAAAGTTGAATCAGATCCATCCCACAATGTTGCATGCCAAATATCAAAAGATTCTGCCTGCTGGATCTGGAGAAGAAGATTTTTTAATAAATTTGCTTGAAATGCACTAAGTTCAAATTTGGGCTCCTATACTGAGCCCAAATATAAACCCAGGGGGCCGATTTGAACAAACTTGAATCAGATCCACCCCGCAATGTTGCTTACCAAATATGAAAAGATTCTGCCTGCTGGATCTGGAGAAGAAGATTTTTTAAGAAATTTGCATGAAATGCACTAAGTTCAAATTCGAGCTTCTATAGTGAGCCCAAATATGAATCTAGGAAGCCGATTTGAACAAACTTGAATCAGATCCACCCCACAATGTTGCATACCAAATATCAAAAGATTCTGCCTGCTGGATCTGGACAAGAAGATTTTTTAAGAAATTTGCCTAAATGCACTAAGTTCAAAATCGGGCTTCTATACTGAGCCCAAATATGAACCCAGGGGGCCGATTTGAACAAACTTGAATCAGATCCACCCTACAATGTTGCATACCAAATATCAAAAGATTCTGCCTGCTGGATCTGGAGAAGAAGATTTTTTAAGAAATTTGCCTGAAATGCACTAAGTTCGAATTCGGGCTTCTATAGTAAGCCCAAATATGAATCCAGGGGGACCGATTTGAACAAACTTGAATCAGATCTACCCCGCAACAATGCACAGCAAATATCAAAAGATTCTGCCTGCTGGATCTGGAGAAGAAGATTTTTGAAGAAATGTGCCTGAAATGCACTAAGTTTGAATTCAAGCTCCTATACTGAGCCCAAATATGAATCTAGGGAGCCGATTTGAACAAACTTGAATCAGATCCACCCTACAATGTTGCATGCCAAATATCAAAAGATTCTGCCTGCTGGATCTGGAGAAGAAGATTTTCAAAGAAATTTGCCTGAAATGCAGTAAGTTCAAATTTGGGCTCCTATACTGAGCCCAAATATAAACCCAGAGGGCCGATTTGAACAAACTTGAATCAGATCCACCCCACAATGCTGCATACCAAATATCAAAAGATTCTGCCTGCTGGATCTGGAGAAGAAGATTTTTTAAGAAATTTGCCTGAAATGCACTAAGTTCGAAATCAGGCTCCTATACTGAGCCCAAATATGAACCCAGGGGGCCGATTTGAACAAACTTGAATCAGATCCACCCTACAATGTTGCATACCAAATATCAAAAGATTCTGCCTGCTGGATCTGGAGAAGAAGATTTTTTAATGTTTTTCCCATTGCCTACAGTGTTAAAAAGTGCTGACTCAGCACTTTTTCAAAGTCCCGAAACTGTACCCTATGATAAAACCGATGGCAATTTTTTTTTACCAATCCTTTCTGTTGGTCCTAAGGAAGCTGCACACCAAATAAAAATTCTCAGTGCCGTGCAGTTTTGGAGATATGGGCATTTTAATTTTTTTCTATTTTTAGCTCCTGCGGTTCCCACGGGGCTGCGGGAAAATTTTTTTTTGCATAAATCAAGTACTCATGACCCAATAAGCCCTCACATAAAATTTGGTTCAAATCAGCCTCTCGGTTTGGAAAATAGAAATTTTGGGCGGGGCAAAAAATTTTGCCCCTCCCATAACGACGCCAAGTATAGCCCCACAAACTTCTCTTGAACAAATCTGAGTCTACACCTCAAAAGGAAGCTGCACACCAAATATCAAGTCTCTGCTACTGCTGGTTCATGAGAAGAAGATTTACAAAGATTTTGGTGCCCCTTGGGGGCGTGGCACCACTCAGGAGGAGGGGCAACTTCATTTGAACAAATCTGAATTGGCATTAGGTAATAAACATTTAGCCAACATTTGAATAAAATTGGGCTAGTGGTTTAGGAGGAGAAGTCGATAATGTAAAGTTAACGCCGGACGGACGACGACGGACGCCGGACGCCGGACGACGGACGACGGACAGAAAGTGATTAGTAAAGCTCCCCTTGAGCTTCGCTCAGGTGAGCTAAAAAAAATGCCTGAGAATCAATTATTTCATTTTGTTTGGCCTCATGAGTTAGAAAAAGAGAGCATGCAGCAGCCAAAAAGACCAGGGGGGGGGGGGGTAGGGGAGTGGAGGTTCGGAAACAGATTTTTAACTTTTTAGGCCTTATAAGTTTGAGATTATGTATTTGATGACTAACCTTCTGATGTCAAGTCCCTCATTCTTTCATTCAAAAGTAATGGTTCATATTTAATTTCAGGTACTCTATTCAGTTGTCTCATTATCTCTTGTTTCAGTGCCTAACAAAACAAAAAACATACTTGTAAGTGAACAACAAATAAAACTATACAGAAAATGAAAAGTTGATAATGACTAACACAATCACAGAGATGTATCTCTATCAAGACAGTAACTCTCAATACTATGAACTCATATAGAATACACACATTTCTGGCAATGGATGATTAGTCTGAACTAGAGCTGGGCAGTATACCTAAAAAAAAAAGAAAGTGATATCATGGGGATACGAAAAACCCGAACCAAACTCATCATTGAATACCGAAATGGTCTGAAGATTCATATTTTCCTACATTCACTATTTATGAGGCCTTGTTGAGGTTTGGTAGCGACAGAAGGGTTCGTTTTCATTAACCCTTTACCTAACATGGAAAGCAGACGACACTTGCAAAAAAAAAAAACTTGAATAGCTAATTTTTTTCATTTTTTGTCACAAAAACATAGATTATGACCTCTCGTTGGAATGGGCTCGATGAGCTCCTTCCAACGAGGGGTCATAACCTATGTTTTTGAGACAAAAAATGAAAAAATAATGAAAATTGACGATTTTTAAGAATAGTGCTGGCTGGTTTTGGCCGTTACGTTGGGTAAAGGGTTAAAGAAGAGACTGATTTTCTTTTCAGTTTTGTTAACCCTTGCAGGGCTGGGAAATTGTCTTGAATTCCCATTAGAAAAAAACATGTACATGTCCAGTTGCTTAGCAATGATTTCTTGTCAAGTCTTGACTAGAAATCACTGCTCGGGTGATTTATCTATTGTCAGCAGGACCTCCTACTGATGGTATGTTAATGGCTCATGTTCTGAGATCACAAAAGCCTGAAGTAGCCCTTTGAAGGTAGAGGTGTGCTTGGAACAAGTCACAAAATTACTGTAGATATGATTTATGTTGGCAAAGGTTTGCGAATGCTGACCTCATTGTCAGTGACTTTTGTGGCGTGCTGGTAGAATGATACAAGAACAACTTATTCTGTATTTTCCTGGTGTGTATTCCCCTTTGGTATTATCAGCAAATCTCAGTCAAGTCAGACATCAAATACTGAACCAATACTATGGTATACCCCCCTAAAAATATGGAAACCGCTCATCCCTAGGAAAAACCTAGAGGTCCACAGCCCGAAATTTTGCTTAAGCATTTTATATTTTATCCACAGAACATGAATTATTGTATAGGTGGCATTTCAATTATTTGGGCATTTTATTCATAGCACACCCTCCACATACTGTATATAAGAAATAGGAGCAACAATTTCAAATATTTCCAGGTATCTTATGTGTTACTATGTTTACAAAATCTGGTAATGTAAACTATTCTCTGGTACAATAGCAGAAAATGACTAAAAAAGCAAACCATAACAAAAGGGGTGTGTCCATCCCCATTAGCTCACCAATGCATGACATCCAATAAACCTCGGCTTATTACAAATCTGCAAAAAGTGTCTGGTCATGTACATGTATAGCAAAACAGGTCAGAAATTTTCTGAGTCCACAGTGACAAAAAAGTCTAACATCGCATTAAAAAAGTCCAAAATCTCCAAAAAATGTCCAGCCATGGGTTAATGTCATCTTATATTGATGCATTTAACACATATATGAAATATAAAAGCCACAGCATGCTGGTGGTAGCCTCCACTCATGTACAGCAAAACAGGTCAGAAAAGTCCACAATGACAAAAAAGTCTAACATTGCAAAAACAGGTCAGAAATATTTCTAAGTCCACACTGACAAAAAAGTCCAACATTGCAAGAAGAACACTAAAAATCGATAAAATATCACTGGGTAAGGATCAGTGGGTAATTGTAAGCCATAGAAACACAGTATGAGGTGCATAGCAATAGGGCTGAAAGTCAAAGTGGATTCGTACAATAACTTCAACACAAGTGTTGACGCCGACATGAGCTAACATAACTTCTAGAGCTGGGTCGGTGTCGGTATTTTCAGTGCGGTTTCGGTTTTGAACCACCACTGAAAAACCACATCACATAAATTTGAAAGCACTGACATTTTCGGTGGCACGTAAAATCCGTTCTCCATTCCACATTTTTATAGTTTTCGATATTTAACAATGGCGGAACAAGTTAAATTTATTTTAATATATTTAATTTTTAATCTGAATTGGCATTGTTTCCAATAACTCCATGAAAAACAATTTCACCGGATTTCCGACTCTGAGGCATTTGAGTTTAAAGAGAGGCCGAAACGTCAGCGAAACATTGGGAACTTTTTCACCTTCTCCTCCTCCATTTGTCAAAATCCAAACGAAATTCTTCGTCTGCTTCTGTGATCACAGTATTGTAGTGATCATCTGTACATTGATGGTAATTAGATTCAGACCACTGATCTCTATCCAACTGGGTTGCTGAAAAAGGGTCACCAGTCAGTCTGTTCTCCCAAAGTGGCATCAAGCCAATCAATGTAGTAGCTCCTCCCAATCTATGATATCTGATGATGTGAAACCCGTAACACTGTGATTGTAGTCACAGCATAACAGCTTACTCTGTCAAATGTCATGGTCTTTTCCAAGCACAAAAACAAGTTACACAGCATCAACTTTCCAATATGGGTACTTGTTTTTTGTCAATAATAATGAATGTATGTTGTAAATATTCAATTTGAATTGAGGTGAAAACTTAGCACAGCTGCAACACATTCATTTTTTACAGAATAAATGTGAAACCAGAGGCTCAAGTGAGCCTAAAACGCTCACCTCAAATTGTTAAAACAGATGAGTGTAATTTTTGTTTTGTTTTAAACTACTGTGGTTCGTTCTTTCTAGCCCCCCCCCCCCCCCCCCCACCCCCCAAAAAAATTTTTTTTTAAATAAAACAAGGAAAAACAAGCGAATTGATTTGAACAATCCTGAATTCGACACCCCTAGAGATGTTACATACCAAATATGAAAGCATTCTCACTGGTGGATCTGAAGAAGAATTTTCAAGAAATTTTTCTCATATTGCTCTAAGTTAAAATTTGGGCTTCAATAAAAAACCCAAATATTAACCCAGGGACCTGATTTGAACAACCTTCAATCTAACCTTCCCAGAGGTGTTGTACACCAAATATCAAAAGAATCTGACTGCTGGATCTGAAGGTGATGATTTTAAACGATAATTCCCCATCTTGCACTAAATAAATATTTGGGCTCCCTTGAGAACCCAAATATTAACCCAGGAACTCGATTTGAACAAATTTGAACCTTACACCTCTAGAGATGTCACATTCTAAATATGAAAGGATTCTCACTAGTGGGTCTGAAAAAGAAAATTTTTTTTAAAGAAATTTTCTCATATTGCACTAAGTTAAAATTTTGGGCTCCAATAAAGAGCCCAAATATTCATCCAGGAATCCCATTTGAACAATCTTGAATCTAACCCCACTACAGATGTTGCATACCAAATATCAAAAGAATGTGATTCGTGGATCTGAAGATGATTTTTTAAAGATTATTACCCATATTGCACAAAGTTAATATTTAGGCTCCCGCCGAAAGCCCAAATGTTGACTCAGGGACTCAATTTGAACAAATTCAAATCTTCCACCTCTAGAAATGTCACATACCAAATATGAAAGGATTCTCAATAGCAGGTCTGAAAAAGAAGATTTTTTAAGAAATTTTCTCATATGGTACTAAGTTAAAATTTGGGCTCCAATAAAGAGCCCAAATATTCATCCAGGGATCCTATTTGAACAAACTTAAATCTAACTCCCCTAAAGATGCTGCATACCAAATATCAAAAGAATCTGAATGGTGGATCTGAAGAAGATTTTTAAAGAATATCCCCCCTATTCCACCAAGTTAATAATCAGGCTTCCATAGGAAGCCTAAATATTAACTTAGGGAGCCGATTTGAACAAATTCAAATCTTACACCTCTAGAGATGTCACATACTAAATATGAAAGGATTCTCACTAGTGAGTCTGAAAAAGAAGATTTTTTAAGAAATTTTCTCATACTGCACCAAATTAAAATCTGATCCAATAAAGAGCCCAAATATTCACCCAGGGATCCCATTTGAACAAACTTGAATCTAACCCCCCTAAAGATGCTGCATACCAATATCAATATCAAAAGAATCTGACTGGTGGATCTGAAGAAGAAGATTTTTAAAGATTATTCCCCGTATAGCATCAAGTTAATATTCAGGCTTCCATAGGAAGCCCAAATATTAACACAAGGACTCAATTTGAACAAACTCCAATCTGACCCCTGTAGGGATGTTGTATACCAAGTATCAAAAGAATCTGACTGTTTGATCTGAAGAAGAAGATTTTTAAAGCTTATTCCTTATAGCGCCTCAAGTTAATTATTTGGGCTCCTCTGTTCAGCCCAAATATGAACCGAGGGGGTCGATTTGAACACACTTGTATTTGATTATCCTATGGATGCTGTCTACCAAATATCAAAAGAGATTCTGATCAGCAGTTCTGAAGAAAACTTTTTTTCAATTTTTGCAAATATGCTGACGCAGCATGTTTTGAAATGGCCCTACAGAACACCCTGACAACCAATGGCCATTTTTTTTTAATTCATTCTACCTGTCAAAAGGATGCTTCATACCAAATAACAGTTCTCTGTTCCGTGTAGTTTGGAAAATATGGGCATTTGAATTTTTTTCTATTTTTAGCCCTGGGGTACCCACAGGGCAACGAAAAATTTTTTTCGGGCATCAATCAAGTTCTTTGGACCCACTTATGCTACATGCCACATGCCAAATTTGATTCAAATCAGCCCATCGGTTCTTGAAATAGAAATCTTGGGCGGAGTCCAAAATCGGTATGTGCCCACAGAAAGCCCAAATATTGATCTACCAACTTCTTTTGAACAAACTTTAATCTTCAACACCAAAGAGTGTTACATACCATATATCAAGGCAATCTCTCTGGTGGTTCATGGGAAGGTGATTTTTAGGCTTTGGCATCACTGCCCAGAGCCCAAAGAAGGCAACCGCTCCATCTGAACAAAATAGAAAGGGTATACCCCAGTGATGGTTTGTGTAATATATGTTTGAATTTGGCTGAATAGCTGTGAAGAAGAAGCCAGGTTTGCAAAAGTTAAAGGACGACGGACGCCAAGTGATGGCAATACCTCACACTGACTTGCAGTTAGGTGAGCTAAAAAGTGATCAGCGACTGCGATGTGATGAGAAACTGAAAACAGAGAATTTTTTTTTTGTTGAGCATTGTTTATTTATAGCAACTTCAACTCCAATCCCCTCCCCCAAGAGATGGGGGCGCTGGTAACACTTTTTTATACATGACCAATGAGTATTCCAGCAATCCAGTTGTATAGAGATTCCTGATTCAGACTTTTTAACAATCTTATCAAAATTAAAACATTGGGGATATTCTCTAGTATGACATATCTGAACAAGAACAACACGAAGTGTGGTTTATGCCCCTGATGGCGGCAAAATGCAATGGTGGCCGTACTGAATTGGCTAGCTGGACCAAAATCAAAAGGAAGCATTGTCTAGTCAAAAGTCAACGGCCGGATGACAGATGAACGGATGGACATAAGCACCTATGGTCAGATAGACAGACAAGCAGATGGATGGATGGATGGATGGATGGATGGATGGATGGATGGATGGATGGTACGACGAATGGATGGACCGTCCGCCTGACATGGTGAAAACATAATGAGCCCGAGAGTGTCGGGGCATAAAAATCTCACATATTTCAAGTAAACAACTGTAAATTTTGTCGAAAAATCAGTCGTGACCACAATGTGATACCATTCTTCAGTTATTGTAAGGTGAAGGGATTTTCTGTGCTGTCATGCTACTGCATTACCAGTCTTTTCGATCCTGACAAACATTTAACAATCACAAAATTTTCAAATATTTTTTTTCTGTTCAACATAGTTACTCTATTTGTTTATCAACTGATGCATTTTAACATAAAAGCAAAACCAGTGGTTCAGTACCTAATGTTTTCACCAAGAAGGATTTTGGCATAAACATGTTCACATCACTAAAGTTGTAGGTAACTGACTTGAAAAAATCTTGAAGAACTGAATTACAGAATCTTGGGCTAAGCGTTCAAGGCAAACTGAGGACTGACAGTGGACATCACAGCCTTCTGAAAGCAGACAGTTGGACTCTGTGTCAGTTACTAGTATCCAGTTAAAAAAAGATTAAGTTTCTTCTTCTGCAAAACTGCTGATATGAGGAAAAATGATAAATTTTAAGTAATTTGTATATTTTTTATACTTACCAATGGTCCAGACTAGCTGGTGCTAACTCAAATTAATCCAGGGCCAAACACAAATTTTGAGCCCCAATCCCCAAAATTTGCATGCAAAATGGAAAAAATTAAGTCCTAGATGGTCCTCCATACTTTTGAGATCTGCGCATGCACAGTATCCAAGACGGTACCAAAATTGGCGCCAATCATCATTCTTTCCACAGATGCCTGCTAAATGTTATAAACAGCGGGGAGGTATGAATGCCCACTCATGGGAGGGCCATCCCCATATAGGCCATTGATAAGTATAAAAAAGACACAAATTACTTGAAATTCATCATATTTTTATACTACAACCAATGGCCCAGACTAGCTGAATCATAAAAAGGCTGAAGGGCCTAGGACTTAAAGGAAAATCCAATCTCTCAATTACTTCAGTAAAGGATAGCTCCTACAGGAGAATAGGAGAAGATAGGAATTATATATGTCTTTCTGTTTTACGAGAAAAGAGAAAGGCATAACACCAACAATATAATTGAGTATTATGTAATATATAATTCTCCATTTAATGCCAGCATAACCTGTTGTGCTAATTCGGTGAAGGAAAACCAATTTCTAAAGATAGTCCAGAGAATGAAACTCTTTATACTCATTTAAAAGTATCCAAGGATTGTATATTAACACTCATTTAACACATAACATATACAAATGCTTCACGGTGAGCTACACTTTAAAAACAGTACATAAATGAGACATAGTTATTGCTTCACACCAAGTTACACATTAAACCACCCCAGCACCGATGCAGGACTACTGTAACTGGAGGTATTCCCTTGCTTTTTGCTATAAAGCCAGATAATCATGAGCGAACCCCCCCCCCCCCCCCCCCCCCCCCCCCCCTGTTCTGAGATATAATTCCACAGAACAAAGAGGGCAGCAGAACAGCGTCATTGCTCGAGCAGATTTCCTAAGGGCCTTATAGATGTAACATCAGTGGACGACATTCTGAGCAACAAAAAGAGGACCCAAAGATCTAAGGTCACCGGAGATGGACTCTAAATTTCTAAGGTTAAACTTGGTAAATGTAGAGGGCTGTTTCCAGTAAGCAGCCTTCATAAGATCAGCAATCGCCACACTGTTAGAATAAGCCCAAGAAGTGGACAGTGTTCTAACCTCGTGCGCTGAAATCTTGTTGACAGAACGTTTATCCGAAGATAAATTTTCGTAGGCAATACGTATTGCCAACTGAATCCATCTTGCTACAGAATGAACAGAAATATCTTTTATGTTAAGAACCAAAGAAAGGAAAGAAACGTTTTCTTCCCTTTATATTAAAATCTGATCAAAGTTTTTTAATGCGCATCGCTCGGACTGGACACAGCAAAAGTCTACGGTTATCCGAGGACGGTAAAGCCTTAATGATAACAGGCTCTGGCCACTTGTCCGGAATCTGATTCGTATCCAAAAACCCCACTTAGTGAGGGTAATGGTATTGCCCACACTAAGGTAATGAGATTCATCAACAGATAATGCATGAAGTTCACTGACTCTTCTAACAGACGCAAAGGATAAGAGAAATGCCATTTTATAGGTCAAGAATTTGAACTCTACAATGTTTAACAGCTTAAAAGGAGCTTCTCGAAGCTTCAACAGAACCGAAGCCAAATTCCACTTAGGAATTAATCTGAGGGTTCTAGGTCTATTAATAGAAAAATTTCTAACAAGCTTGGATAAAGAAGTATCTGATCCAATAGCCAAGTTATCATGATGAGCATATGTGTGTGATAACATAGACCTATAGCCCTTAATAGTGACAGGCTGCAGTTCGAGTTCGTCAAATTGGTAGACCAAAAAATTGGCAATATGTGGAATGGACAGATAATACACATCGACAGACTGATCCGTACACCGACAGAAGAAAACCCTCCACTTCGCTGCGTAATTCAACGAAGAGGAGGTCCTCCTACAGTTAGAAATTGCGACCACTGCTCATCCTGTAAAATGTTTTCCGTGCAAGAAGGGCCACACAATGGAAATACGTGATGGTTGAGACCTTCTGGGTTGTAATGCAGTGTGTGGGACTTCCCCTGATATAGAAGGTCCTCTCATGGAGGACGCTTCCGGGGAACGTCCCATAACAGACACCTGAGAAGATTGATCCATGGTTTCTGTGACGACAGAGGTGCTAATAGCAAGATTTTGCAATGAGATGCATCCCATCCCATGAGATTGACAGAGCATCTATTGCGTACACTTGATGGTCTGGACATGGCGACACAAATGTCAGTAACTGATTGTTTAGGTGTGTCACAAAAAGATCTATCATGGGACGACCACACTGGTAGCTAATCTGTCTGAATATTCGCTTGAGTCTATTACCAGTCGGAAAGAGCCATCTGGCTTTGGTACGAGGAACAGGTGACTGTAAAAACCTTGAAAATTTTGATTCACGACAACCTCTATTGCTTCCTTTAATAAGAGAGCCTGTACCTACGTTGGGAAGACTCTCTTTTGAAAGGATCCGCTGGAAGATTTGTTCAACGCGGACATCTTGTTAGTGGCGGTTTTGCTCAGAATGATAGCAGTAGGCCTTCCGAGACTACACATCTCTCCCACTGATCTTCCATGACTGCCATCTAGTTCTCATGAAGTTTGATAACCTTCCGCAAACTGGCAAGCAATAGAAACTATGCCCTCCCCGCAAAGATCATCATTCCGTCGGCTTAGGGGCATCTGACCTACAATCCTAATCAGACTTACACCCCTTTCCCGAGTCGCTGTACTGACGACCTCCGGAATAAGTATATGAGGGTTTCTTGAACCCTTGCGAGGAGTTCCCTTTTGATGATTTTGATTTAGAACATCCTCACTTACCCCGGTCTGAGACACCGACTTCAAAAGCAGAGCAATGGAAGCTTTTTAGTAGCCTGTTCATAGACTAACGAAAGCTTGTTGTCAAACACAGTATGTCCGGAGACTGAAGAGATCCGGAGAAAGCTTTTCACCTTGTCATCTATAAGTGATGACGACGCAAGGGCAACATCACGTCTGATTAACTCCAGATTTGCCACTGTCAGGGCAGAGTTAAACGTGGCACACTTGACTGCCCTGGAAAGTACTCTAAGCAAGGAACAAACATCCTCAAATTCCGTCCCATTGAGACGTTGTGCCATAGCTCTGGTAAGGTGAACTGCGTAGGACATAGTGTCTAGATTCGCTCTATTTGATGAAACAGCACATTCCATCACATCCAAGCAAATGCTGAATGAAGCAGGTAGGGGCATATCTAAATCCCCAGCCTGCTCAACTAAATGCAGAGGAGCTCTCTAAACATCTCCAACCATTTTAAATGAACATGGTCCAAGGAACGGTATATTTATGGAAGATGTTGATAAGAAACCTTTCCTCTTCACAGTAGAGAGGTTAAATATGGTGTCGTCGACATAGCCAAAGGCCTGCGACACATGTCTAGAATGTACCGGAAAAGAAAGAACTTATTCTTTCCTCTGTACAAAGTCTGCATCTAAAGACGACAGCGGTTTCTCCCTTGTTGTCACAGCTTGCTGATTAGGTGGAACAAATTCAGAATAGTACTGATGGATAAATTCCATCGCTACCATATGTTGTTCCAAAAGGGAAGGGTAATCTTCTTCCTTATTCCTTTCACCATTCAACTGAATCAGCTGTGATCCTCGGTCCATCGCATCTGCCTGTCCAGATGACTGGACCAAGCCAGCACCATCCGACAGTTCACTCCTGGAGTTTGCAGGGGTACTGCTCATGCACTTGTTGGGATGCTGCGATCAGCTGCACAATCTGCGACAGCAATTCCGTCACTGAGGCTTGGGGAGCAGCAGTTTTCTGTTTTTTAGCCACTTGCTGCTCGGGGGCGGCGTTCCGGAGATGGATCTCTTCTCCTCGTGTCCCAATGATCGAAGCTTCCTATCCCGAGCTACCTGATGGTCCAACTTCACAGGCGAAGACTGGCTCCGTCTTCGTGCAGCTGGCTGGATATCCGAAGTCGGGTAGCTAGGATGCAGTCGTGCATGCTTATGAATCGTAGCGGAGGAAGCCGTGATTGTAGCTGAGGCCAGCTGCAGTCTAGACGGCTCGTCCCGAGCAGCAGGCTTAGACGTATGCTCCGGCCTGTGCAAGTTTCTAAAAACAACCTCTGGCCCCAGATGTTGTTGGGTTATAAAGGGACCTCGCCCACTCACGGCCTTATCAGAACTTACCAAGCCTCCTGAAAAGAAACTTGCTGGCTTCCTTCCAATTTCTGTCATCGCTGGGTGAGCTTTTGTTTTTAAGGTGCTCGCTCTACCCAAATCTACACTTCCTTCGACCGCAACGGACATACCTGGTGTCACAGCTACCACAGACGGAGTAAATGCTTTACCGGTCAAGCTAGCTGTTTGCAAGGGATTAAGAACACCAACTAGAGGCCTTATCCCTTACTTAATATTCATGAGCACCTTTGCAGCTAGCTCTGTTTGCTCATCAGAGTGTGACAACGGTAGCACCCTTTTGGTGGGTGTCACGATACCATCACCATGTTCTGGTTCCTCTGAAAAAGAAACTGAAAAACTCAAATTATGTTGCGGTGAGAGCAATGGCATAGGCATCTCACCGTCAACAAGGTACCGTGACCCCCGCGTCCAACGTTTGTCATCCCAATTCACACATGTAGGACAAGAATCTGCAGGAGTACATCGACTACAGGCAAGGCAACAAGCGTGTAAATCTTAGGAAGACTTCCTCGCCTTGCATTTAGAGCATTAAGCTCTCATAATTCAATCAAAATAAGTCGATAGTACTCCTACAAACTCCACAATAAATATATGATAAAGGTACATAAATAATTGCAATCAAAATCGAAAAATTAAATCCAGGGGGCCTGAGGGCGCTTACCTGACATGGTAGTCTAAATTTCAAACCAAGGACTTGACTTGAATAAGCTGCATACGCCCCTCCTAAGAAAAGCATATACCAACTGGATGAAGTGATTGTGCCCACACAATACACAGGATTTTTCCTTCTATTTTCAGTTCCTGCACTTTTACGTCCCAAAATTGAGATAAATGCATAAAAAACAACCTCTGGCCGACTGCGCATGCGCGGATAGTAAAAGTATGGAGGACTAGACAGGACTTAATTTTTTTGGTTTTGCATGCAAATTTTGGAGATTAGGGGCAAAGTTTGTGTTTGGAACCTGGATTAATTTGAGTTTGCACCAGCTAGTTGGTTGTAGAATAAAAATATCATGAAAATTATAAATTTAAAGTAATTTGTATATTTTTTATACTTACCAATGACCCAGACTTAGCTGGTGCAAACTCAAAGTTATCAAGGGCCAAACACAAATTTTGAACCCCCCCAATCCCCAAAATGTGCTTGCAAAACCAAAAATTAAAAGTCCTATCTGGTCCTCCATACTTTTATTATCCGCGCATGCGCAGTCGCCAGGAAGTGACCGAAATTAGCGCCAACATCATTCTTTGTAGAAAAGGGTACTACATAATAACTCAGCGGGGAGGTATGGGTGCCCACTCATGGGAGGGCCATACCCGTCTGGGCCATTGGTAAGTATAAAAAATATTCAAATTACTTTAAATTCATAATATTTTTATACTATAACCCAATGGCCCAGACTTAGATGAATTGTAAAAAGGCAGAGGGCCTAGGACATCAGAATTAATAAACCAACATAGTTCCATAGCTTGTAATCCAAGGTGAAAGGAAATTAAATTTAAAAGGAATTACATGTATGTCTCTCTACACAGTAATAGAGAAGACATATCATCAATAAGGAGCCAAATTCAAGTAATTCCATATTCTTAGCATGAAGACTATGCTAATTGGATGTAACGAGTTCCCAATTTTTTAAGGCTAGCCCGGACTAAGACCCAGAAATTACGATGGCGTATTTGAGAATGAGAGGCTATCCCCCACAAACATATGCCATATACCTTAAAACACAAGCTGTATCCAGGATATAATTACAGACAAAACAGCTTCACTCATAGTTACATACTTCTCAAGCCGGAGGAGAGGTAAAAAATCCCCCCCCCCCCCTTTTTTTTTTGAAGGAATCTTCAAAAAAGAAGAGGACAGCGCTCTGGAATCAGTAAAAGCGGTACCAAAGAACAACATAAATATTTGTCGAATAGACACTCAGGTATTAATTATTATTAATAAATTGGTGCTTAACGCCACTTTAGAATCTAAGGCTATAGCGGCGATCCCGGTAATTAATACCACCCACTTGTAACGTATACCGGAGTCGGCATACGAAGATAGGTCGAAAACCGGTGATATAATATATAACATACACATGTCCAATAGAATCACAATGGACGATCTCTGGAGTGTAAACACACTTCCAAGGTAACCCACAGGCGACCCCATTCAGGTGTACAATAAATTCCAGTAAATAACACTCCCAGACGTATTCTATCCGATATCTATGTTCCTGGAAACGTGCGAATATACGAGAATGGAAGACAAGAAGTATTCGATTGGGTACCGCCATTAATAGAAACCTGGATCAAGCTATGATTAACAGACTCGCCATGGACCACCCTCGAAATAATTCATAGTTTCTAAGGTCCATAACATACAATAATGCGTCTGCCTAATAATGTGATTATTATGCATGTGAGCATTGAAATCCTGCATGTAATCATCTGAATACCAGTTAACTGACTAGACAGCCACCCAGGTACCCCAAGGCTAGCAATTTATTGACGATGAACCATATGCTCGTATATGACATATAGATGAACAACCACAGGAAACCAACCAACTAGAAAGTGAATGTGCCCATGAGGTGGCCATAGAACACGGCCCACCTGCCAATCGATAAGTCATGAAATGCATATATGTATGTACTTAAATACATACGAGGCTTACAGGAAGAAAACTACATCTTGCCCGGTAATCGCCTTGGCGGTATGGGGGGGAGGGGAGGGGGGGAATTCGAAATCATAACGAACCCCCTTCACCCGCATTACTTGAATCGTTCTTGTGTTCGTTATCAAATAGTATAGGAACCGCAAGGCTCCCTCAAGTCTGATCGACTCCATAATGCCACTAAGGGTGGAGAAGGATGTGAAGAACAAATACTTCCCCTGAGAAAGAAGGTCCTCTCGTGGGGGAAGCTTCCGGGGAACGTCCCATAACAGACACCTGAGAAGATTGATCCAAGGTTTCTGTGACTATAGAGGTGCTACTATCAGGATTTCACATAATTGTGAAAGCCGGATCCAGCAGTTGCAACGGACCTCCCTGAGTTAACCACTTAATATCTGCCCGTATCTGAACCCGTTTTACTAGGTCCCTTAAAACCATACTGGTTTCGAGCGAATGTGTCTTCACACTCCAGTTCTGAGTAAAGAATATCTGGTAGGGACGCGTGCGCATGTGGGCATCGAAATATGATCAGAAGTCGTTCCGCACAGCCCCATCAGTCACATAAATTCCTTTGCCATTAATGCATCTGAGTGTAGCCAAAAGTGAGAGTAACAACTGACTAATTTTGCTCTGGGTAACAGCTGACGAACCAGATTGTTGTGAGTCTCGAAGCTCAATCCCAAATGAGTGAACGACTTGGACGGAGCTATATCCAACTTTATCTCGTTTACGATGAAACCGTGACGTCGGAATAAAAGAAGCAGACTCTGAACATCGTTCTGAAGAATGATTCTGTTGCCATATCTCTGAAGAATGTTGCCCAAGTAAGCCGATGTTACCGCAGACGAATGAGCTCGGAAGTATGACATTACCAAGTTCATTATATGAGTGTATGCCCAGGGAGCCAGGTTCAGACCAAAGCACAATGCTCTGTACTGATACACCTTCCCTTATACTTTCTGAATGCCAGATGTACAAGGACATGAAAGTATGCATCCTTTAGATCTATGCTTGCCGCATAGTCGCTCACTCGAATGCTCGATCTTACCGACCGAATGGTCCCCATAAAAAATTTTGGAGCCACGATAAGCTTGTTTATCCAGCTCAAATCTATTACTGGTTGGAACGAGCCATCTGGCTTTGGTACGAGGAACAAGTGACTGTAAAAACCCTGAGAATCCTGATTCTCGGCGACCTCTATTGCTTCCTTTAATATAGAGCCTGTACCTCCGCTAGGAGAGACTCTCTTTTGAAAGGATCCAATGGAAGAACTGACCAACGCAGACATCTGTGTGGGGGTGCCCCCGGAATGATAGTCGTAGGCCGTCCGAGAATACACTTCTCACCCATTGATCTTCCGTGACTGCTGACCAGTTTTTCGTGAAGATGATATCCTTCTGCCAACTGGCAAGCAATGGAGGTCTTGAACATCACCTGTATGACCTGCAAGGCTTACGGGAGGAGAAACTACATCCTCCCCACGAAGAACCTCGTCCTGTTGGCCTAGGGGCATCTGACAGATAGTCCCGATCAGACCTACGCCTCTTTCCCGAGTCGCTATATTGACCTCCAGAGTAATTGTAAGAGGGATTCTAGTACCCTCGTGAGGAGTTCCCTTTGGACATTTAGATCTGGAAACGTCCTCCTTTACTCTTGTCTGTTGAAGCAGGTTGACAAAACGCCGACTTCAATAGCAGATCACTTGACACTTTCTAAATAGCCTGATCACAGGCTGACGAAAACTTGTCGTCCAAAATAGTATGTCCGGAGCGACTCGGAGAGAGCTGTTCACCTTGTCATCTATAAGTGATGACGACTCAAGGGCAGCATCATGTCTGATTAAATCCAGATTAGCCACTGTAAGGGCGGAGTTATACATGGTATACAAATTGCCCTGGAAAGAACTCTAAGAGAGGTACAAACGTCCTCAAATTCCTTCCTGTTGCGCCATAGCTCTAGTAAGGTGTTTTGCGTAAGACATTGCCTCCAAATTCGCTCTACTTGATGAAATTGCCGTTGTGATAGTGTCTGAGCGAATAGTGAATGATACAGGCAAGGATACATCTAGATCCCCAGACTGGTCATTCAAATGCAGAGGAGCTCTCTGAACATCTTTTCCAACCGTTTTTAAATGAACGTAGTCCATGAAATGGTATGTTTATGGAAGATGTAGCTGAGAAATTGACTTTCCTTCTCGCAGTCGAGAGGTTAAATACGGCAGCGTTTATATGACCGAAGGCCTGCAACACCTGCCCAGACTGGACCGGAAATGAAATGACTTCCTCCTTTGTCTGGATAAAGTCTGCATCCAACGACGCCAGCGGTTTCTTCCTTGTTGTCGCAGCATTCTGATTTGTCAGAACAAATTCAGGGCAATATTAGTGGATGAAAACCGTTGCAACCCTGTGCTGTTCCGAAAGGGAAGGGTAATGCTCTTCCTTATCCCTTTCACCATCCAAGAGAATCAGTTGCGAATCTCGGTCCATTGCATCTGCGTGAACAGACGACTGGACCGACCCAGCACCGCCCGACAGCTCAGATTCTGAGTCTGAGGGAGGCTGCACTTGCTGGGATGCTGCGATCAGCTGCGCAATTTGCGACAGCAAGTCTGTCATCAAGGCCTGAGGAGCAGCGGTCTTCTGTTTCTTAGCCGCTTGCTGCTCCTGGGACGGTGTGTCGGAGATGGATCCCTTCTCCAAATGTCCCGATGATAGAGGCCTCGTCTCCCTAGCTATCGGATGGTCTGACTTTACGGATGGAGAGTGGTTCCTTCTTCATGCAGCAGGCTGGATATCTGAAGTCGGGTATCTACGATGCGGTCGTGTGTGCTTAAATGACATAGCGCAGGAAACCGTGACTAAAGCCGACTCTGGCTGCAGACCAGACAAAGCATCCCAAGCAGTGGACAGATGCTCCGTCTTGTGCAAGTTTCCAACCAGAAAACTTCATTTTGGCTTGTGAAACATAGCGGAGGAAGCCGTGACTGAAGCCGACCCCGGCTGCAGACTAAACAGAGGGTCCCGAGTGGAGGTCGGACATACGATCCAGCTTGTGCAAGTTTCTCATAACAACATTTGGGCCCAAATGTCTGTTAGGTTAGAGAGAGGGCCTCTCCTGTTCGCAGTCTATAACCTCACCGAATACAAGACACTTGTTGACTTTCTCCCTATTTCCTCCCTATTTCTGTCATCGCTGGGTGAGCTATTTATATTAAAGTGTTCGCTCTACCCAATCCACTTCTTAGACCACAAAGGACTTACCTGGCGTCACGGCACCCACGGACGGAGTACCACTTCACCGGTCGAGCTAGCTGCTTGCAAGAGATTAAAACCCTTAACAAAAGGGCCTAACTCTTGCAATCATGAGCACTGCAGCTAGCTCTATATGCTCCACGGAGCATGACTAAAGTCGATATCAGACCTTCAAACTCCACAACATAATATATATAATTAAGATACATGAATAATAGTAATCAAAATTAAATTCAAACTATGTTTTTGGAGAAAATTTTTTTTTCAAAAAACACCTAAGTTCCCAAAGGGAACATTAAGAGCCCCAAGGCATCCCGAAAGAGCCTAAGTGTGGACATAATTCAAATTTTTTGAGCTACACTACCGGAATAATAATTCATGTATCCTACAGTAATTCTACAGTAACAGAATATTATAAAACTCCCTATATATGAGGACGTTGTTAATGTAAACAACGTCAATGTAAACAAGACATCAGGCACACAAAAAGGCCCAAAGTCAGAAAACAATTTAATGCTACCAGATGCAAAGCTAGATCTTCATACAAAGAAGAAAGGATACATCGGATAGAAGATGCAAGACTAAACGACCTAACACCCCTAGGGTGAGGACGTCACCGTGGGGAAAAAACAGAATAATATTCTGTAATAAATGTTAAACTCCCAAGAAATTTAATAAAAAATTTCAATAAAAATTAGCCCAAAAGCTTAAGAGTTTAACAGGAAGGGTTCATGGAAGGATAGGGAAGGAATACTTAACAAACAGTGGAATAATCATTAACAAAAATGATGACATCCGGAGTATGTCCCGAAATTGGAAAACATGAAATAATTTTATAATTATTATAAAGTTACAGCCCTGAACCACATAAAACACCACTGAACACTTCCATCATCCAATAGCAGCCCTGGATCCACCAATTCTTGCATTGATTTGTGTCTGGCATCCTCAAATGAAAGTGTCAATGAAAATGTAGCTTAACTTGTCTGTGTGTTGTGTTTGATGAAAAGGATAATGTTCAATGTTTATGAAAGGATTATGAAATAAGACAAGAATTGTGATCAATGGGAATATTTTAATTTCTGTTCCCTGTATGCTATGTTTTTAATAAAAATAATATGAGGTGTACACGGTACTAAAGAGCTGAGGGGTGGGCTAATATGACCTCACAGTTAATGTATGTAGACTTCACAGTTAACGTATGTCAATGAAAGTTACCAAGTTACAGCGAAATTATTCCAAAACGAGTCATCCTATCAAGTTACATTGAAATCCCTTCACAAATATGGCCTGTAGACTGTGCTAAAGGTTTTTGGGCTTCAGGCCTGTGTAGCCATGCAACTGAAAGGAGACATCCTCATCTCGACATTATACTGAATCATTGTACTAAGTAACAATGAAATCCCTTCACAAATACGACCTGTAGTCTGTACTAAAGTTTTGGGGTTTTGGGCTCGGGAAGCCATAATGGTTGAATAATCGTGACCAAAAGGGGGCGATGTCATCCGTGCATAATCTGGAGTGATCCTACGAAGTTACAACGACATCCCTTCATATATATGACCTGTAGACTGTGCTGAAGGTTTTCGGGGTTGAGCCCCTGAAGCCGTCACAGTTGACCAATCACGACCAAAAGAGAATGTCATCATTTAGGCATTATATGGAGTCAACCTAACAAGTTACAATGAAATCCTTCCATAAATATGGCCTATACACTATGCTAAAGGGTTTTGGGTCTTGGGCAGCCATCAAGGCTGAATGATCATGACCAAAAGGGGATGTTCTCATCTAGACATTATTTGGAGTCATCCTACCAAGTTACAATGAAATCCCTTCATAAATATGACCTGTAGACCGTGATAAAGGTTTTTGGGCTTCGAGCCCCTGTAGCCATCACAGTTGCCCAATTGCATCCAAAAGGGGACGTTCTCATCTAGACATTATATGAAGTCAACCTACCAAGTTACAATGAAATCCCTTCATAAATATGACCTGTAGACTGTGCTAAAAGTGTTTGGGCCATGGGCTCGGGCAGCCATCATGGTTGAATGATCGCAACCAAAAGGGGACATTCTCATCTGGGCATCATCTGGAGTGATCCCACGAAGTTACAATGAAATCCCTTCATAAATATGACCTGTAGACTGTGCTCAAGGTTTTCGGGCTTCGAGCCCCTGTAGCTGTCTCAGTTGACCAATCACAGCCAAAAGGGAATGTCATCATCTAGGCATTATATGGAGTCACCCTAACAAGTTACAATGAAATCTTTCCATAAACACGACCTACAGACTATGCTAAAGGTTTTGGGGCACAGGCAGCCATCAAGGCTGAATGATCATGACCAAAAGGGGATGTTCTCATCTAGACATTATTTGTAGTCATCCTACCAAGGTACAATGAAATCCCTTCATAAATATGACCTGTAGACTGCACTAAAGGCTTTCGGGCTTTGGGCCCCTGTAGCACTCACAGTTGCCCAATCACGTCCAAAAGGGGACGTTCTCATCTAGACATTATATATGAAGTCAACCTACCATGCTACAATAAAATCCCTTCATAAATATGATCTGTAGACTGTGCTAAAGGTTTTTGGGCTTCGGGCTTGGGCAGCCATCATGGTTGAATGATCGCACCCTCAAGGGGACATTCTCATCTGGGCATCATCTGGAATGATCCTACGAAGTTACAATGAAATCCCTTCATAAATATGACCTGTAGACTGTGCTCAAGGTTTTCGGGCTTCAGGCCCCTGTAGCCGTCATAGTTGACCAATCACGATCAAAAGGAGATGCCATCATCTAGGCATTATATGGAGTCAACCTGAGAAGTTGCAATGAAATTCTTCCATAAATACGATCTACAGACTATGCTAAAGGTTTTTTGGGCTAGGGCAGTCATCAAGGCTGAATGATGGCGACCAAAAGGGGATGTTCTCATCTAGTCATTATTTGGAGTCATCCTACTAAGCTACAATGAAACCCATTCATAAATATGACCTGTAGATTGTGCTAAAGGTTTTCGGGCTTCGGGCCCCTGTAGCCGTCACAGTTGCCCAATCGTGTCCAAAAGGGGACGTTCTCATCTAGATATTATATGAAGTCAACATACCAAGTTACAGTGAAATCCCTTCATAAATATGACTTGTAGACTGTGCTAAAGGTTTTCGGGCTTCGGGCTCGGGCAGCCATCATGGTTGAATGATCATAACAAAAAGGGGTCATTCTCATCTGGGCATCATCTGGAGTGATCCTACAAAGTTACAATGAAATCCCTTCATAAATATGACCTGTAGACTGTGCTCAAGATTTTTGGGCTTTGGGCACCTGTAGCCGTCACAATTGACCAATCACGCCCAAAAGGGGATGTCATCATCTAGGCATTATATGGAGTCAACCTAACAAGTTACAATGAAATCCTTCCATAAATATGACCTATAGACTATGCTAAAGGTTTTTGGGCTTGGGCAGCCATCAGTGCTGAGTGATCGCGATCAAAATGAGACATTCTCATCTAGACATCATTTGGAGTCATCCTACCAAGTTACAATGAAATCCCTTCGTAAATATGACCTGTAGACTGTGCTAAAGGTTTTCGGGCTTCGGGCCCCTGTAGTCGCCACAGTTATCCAATCAAATCCAAAAGGGGGCATTCTCATCTCGACATTATATGAAGTCAACCTACCAAGTTATAATGAAATCCCTCCAAAAATATGACCTACAGACTGTGCTAAAGGTTTTCAGGTTTTGGGCGTGGACAGTCATCACGGTTGACAGATCGCGACCAAATGGGGCAGTTCTCATCTAGACATCATATGGAGTCATCCTACCAAGTTACATGAAATCCCTCCATATTAACTATGACCTGCAGACTGTGCTAAATGTTTTTTGGGTTTCGGGCTTGGGCAACCATCACGGTTGACAGATCATGACCAAAACAGGACGTTCTTATCTAGGCATTATACAGAGGCATCCTACCAAGTTACAATGAAATCCCTTCATAAATACGACCTGTAGACTGTGCTGATGGATTTAGGGTTTTGGGCTCGCGCAGCCATACTGGTTGACTGATCACGACCAAAAGGGGACGTTCTCATCTAGACATGACCCCAAACCTGCATATGAAATTTTATGACGATTAGACAAGAACTATGGTGGAGTGTAGCCTGTGCTAAAGGAAAATCTGAACAGACTCACAGACTAGCAGACTTCCACACGTGTGATGGCAATAGCTTAACTTGACTTTGTCAAGTTAAGCTAAAAAGGAGATTTAAAAGCACAGATGTCATTTCATTGTTGATGACTTTAGGGCCAAACAAAGAATGATGTTGGCGCTAATTTCAGTCACTTCCTGGCGACTGCACATGCGCAGAGAGTAAGAGTATGGAGGACCAGATAGGACTTTTAATTTTCGGTTTCGCAAGCAAATTTGGGGGATTGGAGGGTTCAAAATTTGTGTTTGGCCCTTGATAACTTTGAGTTAGCGCCAGCTTAGTCTGGGCCATTGGGTTATAGAATAAAAATATCTACATCCCTGCACAGGGGTCAGTCTGGCAGGGAGAAGTGACTTCTCCCTCCATAGACTTCAGGGAGAAGTCAGGGGACAGGCGGGAGAAGTCAGGGGATAGGAGGGAGAAGTCAGTGGACATGAGGGATAAGTCAGAAAAAAACATAAAACGTATATGACATCGTGACAAAATAAACGTACATAGAGGACACAATTGAGGAGAAAAAAATAAATAAATGTTATACAAACATACATACATACACAAAACTAAGTTATGTAGGTTAAAATCCTCCCCTACAAAAAATTGTGTCGTTCATGGTTTCTGAATACCCTAACTCTTTCCTAACAGTGATGACTAGGGTTACCATGCAGTTGATTTTGTATTTGCCTCAATGCAGTGGATTTGAAATTTAGCATAACCCATGGGGAGAGTGTTCTTCTCTGTTATAGAAGGTATAATCTTTTAAAAAAAAATATTGAAAGTATTTAAAGAATGGGTCATGCATGGTTTCTGAATGTCCTAATTGAATTGAAAAGCGTAGTTAAAAAAGTTTTCGATATCCTTCGTAAATTAAGCGTCATTAACAATTTGAGTTAATTTATATCTAAGGTAAATGACAAAATATTTCAGTTGTCTTCCTTACCTGCTGCACTGTGTGATGATGCACTGTTGAGAAAAATGACAATTTCTGCCAACCATCTTACACTGACACGTGTGATTGGTTCTATAAGGCCTGCCATTTTTATCCATCCTAATATGCGTGATTTCTATCGTAGCCTTATTGCATTTAATCCCCTTCCAACACAAGTTTTCAAAGAAAAACTTTCAATGCAAATTGCCAGGCAAATTTCAATGCAACCAATTTTTCAGTGGAACAGAGCGTAACCATAAGAAATTTCAACATTTTTATGGATGAACTGTCTCCTACACATTTTTGGGGGGTTTTGAAATGGTGGTTAACTTTAATAAATTCTAATTGACACGATGTGTGTCATGTGCGATTCGTTGTTTTTGCTGGCACTTTTGTTTTTAAATAGCATTTTGTGCTGGTTGCTATCAGTTGGGGTGTATTGTTCGAACGACTTCGCCATTACAACTCTTCTCAGAAATATAAAATTGGGCTAGTTTAGGCTATTTTCTGAGCCGTATGACGGATTTTAACAGCAGCTGTGTTTACTTTTTTTGTGAATGCGGAAGCGGTTTTTTTTTTGGTAACAAAACATAAGAAAATACAGTAAACTGCCATGTCTCCCAAGGAAGTTTTGGAGGGCGACCTGAATTTCGCCCCCAATGTAAGCCAAGGCGACTTGAGGAATGACAAGGTGACTTCTTTGCCCCAGTCACCCACACGGCTGACCCCTGTCCCTGCATCAAATAATGCATCATACTAAATTTGGTTCAAATTAGCCAACAAGCTCTTAAAACAGAAATTTGGGACAGAAATCAGACAGAGAATAAGCCCAAATATTGTCAGAGAAACTTTCTGTGAACAAACTTCAAACTTGGCTAATGAATGAAGTTGCATACAAAATCGTAAAGCATTGTGACTGGTCATTTATGAAAAGAAGACATCTAAAGAATTTCAGTTTTTTGAGGCATTCATCCCAGCTCCTAATTTGATATAATCGGAATCAGCAATTGGAATCGGCGGGTTATGGGACATCGACCGATTATGACAAGCAGCAGTTGAAAACCAGCAGTTTCCAGTTATTCTATATTTAACACTGACTATTAAAATCTCTTTGATATCTGGCCATTTCAATAAAGTTTCCCCATTAAAAACATGTCTAGTGCATATCAGAATATTTAGGGATTTGCAGAGCCGATATATTACAGAATTTCCCATCTGCAATCCGTACGAGATCGCAACTATTCCTACCTGATCAAAGTCACCAGTCTTCAATCATGGTGCTGTACAACATTGCATTGGATACATGTATAAATAAAATGTGTTCAGCCGCTAGTGGGTAGTACTTCATGATGAAAGCATTACAATACAATAATAAATTAAAACTGGAGAGAAATTAAACAAGAGGCCCCACGTGGCCTTAATCGCTCACCTGACAAAGTGACTCTAAGAAGTATTTTAGGTCACCTTCACCATGTCATGCCTCATCAACATTAACTGGTTGAGTGATAGATTTTGTTTGAAGTTCAACATTTGTTACCTAAAATTAGTTTTATTTAAAATCATTGGTGTGTGGCCAATCTCCAATGATTTTTAATAAAGCAAATTTATCTCTGCAGACAAACTGATTTAGCATGAAGCACAAACAAGGAATGTGAAGAGATAGCCTTGGACATCTCTCCCCAACTGTGGATATCTTCCATGTGCTACATGTACATATTTGCATGCAAGAAAACAAAAATTTTCACAAATTTTCCAAAATATTAGTTTTTTTTATCATCATTGGAACAAGCTCAAACAGCTTATTCCAATAGGGGTATGGGAAGATCAGGTATATTTTTGAGACAGAAATGTGAATATATAAATAATGGTGTTTTTTTGTGAATGATGCTGGAGAATTTTGCGTAAAGATATGGTAAATGGTTTGTTCTAGATACAGAATGATGCAAAAGTATTTAAATTTGATTAGGCAAGTTGTTCCTATAATGCATTTAAAAATTGAAGTAACTGTTTTTTTGCTGCCGAACTTTTAGATGTGTGTGTCTGTGTGTGTGTGTGTGTGTGTGTGTGTAGGGGGAGGGGGGGGGGGGGGGGGGGGGGGTAAGAGTGTTCTTGCAAACAAAATTCCGGAATAAATGGAAAATTTTATTTTTTGTGTGAAAGACATAGTGCGTGAATGTTGATTGGAACAAGCTTAGAGAGCTCATTTTAATGTGAAGTCATAAGGCTGTGTTTTACGTACGAAATTCTGGAATAACTAAAAAATTGCTTTTTTGACTCGAAAAGCATGGTGTGCGACCTCTCATTGGAATGAGCTCAAAAAGCTCATTCCAATGGGGTATTTACAAGCGATAAGTACATGTATGTTTAAGAGACAAAAATTAAAATTTGAATAGCGATTTTTGCGAAGAATGCTGACAAGTTTTGGCAGTTATGCTGGTAAAAAGGTAAGATATGCAAAGTGGTTGTTTTTTAGAGGCGACATTTAATTAAGGGGAATTAACCCTTGATTACTGAGGTAACTTCCAAAAGTACTGAAATTTCATGAAGCAATGTGAATAACAGACAACAGTTGCCTAAAACTTCATGAATAACTAAAATTTTTATTCTTTTGTCTCGAAAACATGGCATATGACCTTTGTTGGAATGAGCTGAATGCGTGTGTTCCAATGAGGGGTCATAAAATTTGAACGGAGATTTGTGTGAATAATGCATTAGTACTGCTAGATTTGGGTAAACGGTTCACCCTGGATACCACCCCTTCTATAGTAGATCTTTTCTGCAAATTTTGTCTAAGATTCTATCAACTTTACAAATAAATACGTTCATGAATCACAATCAGATCCACCCCACAATGTTGCATACCAAATATCAAAAGATTCTGCCTGCTGGATCTGGAGAAGAAGATTTTTTAAGAAATATGCCTGAAATGCACTAAGTTAAAATTTGGGCTCCTATACGGAGCCCAAATATAAACCCAGGGGGCCGATTTGAACAAACTTGAATCAGATCCACCCCACAATGTTGCTTACCAAATATGAAAAGATTCTGAAGCTGGATCTGGAGAAGAAGATTTTTTAAGAAATTTGCCTGAAATGCACTAAGTTCGAATTCGAGCTTCTATAGTGAGCCCAAATATGAAACTAGGAAGCCGATTTGAACAATCTTGAATCAGATCCACCCCACAATGTTGCATACCAAATATCAAAAGATTCTGCCTGCTGGATCTGGAGAAGAAGATTTTTTAATAAATTTGCCCGAAATGCACTAAGTGCGAATTCAGGCTTCTATATTAAGCCCAGATATGAATCCAGGGGGCCGATTTGAACAAACTTGAATCAGATCCACCCCGCAATGTTGCATACCAAATATCAAAAGATTCTGCCTGCTGGATCTGGAGAAGATGATTTTTTAAGAAATTTGCCTGAAATGCACTAAGTTCGAATTCAAGCTTCTATAGTAAGCCCAAATATGAATCTAAGGAGCCGATTTGAACAAATTTGCATCAGATCCATCCCACAATGTTGCATACCAAATATCAAAAGATTCTGCCTGCTGGATTTGGAGAAGAAAATTTTTTAAGAAATTTGCCTGAAATGCACTAAGTTCAAATTTGGGCTCCTATACTGGGCCCAAATATAAACCCAGGGGGCCGATTTGAACAAACTTGAATCAGATCCACCCCGCAATGTTGCTTACCAAATATGAAAAGATTCTGCCTGCTGGATCTGGAGAAGAAGATTTTTTAAGAAATTTGCATGAAATGCACTAAGTTCAAATTCGAGCTTCTATAGTGAGCCCAAATATGAATCTAGGAAGCCGATTTGAACAAACTTGAATCAGATCCACCCCACAATGTTGCATACCAAATATCAAAAGATTCTGCCTGCTGGATCTGGACAAGAAGATTTTTTAAGAAATTTGCCTAAATGCACTAAGTTCAAAATCGGGCTTCTATACTGAGCCCAAATATGAACCCAGGGGGCCGATTTGAACAAACTTGAATCAGATCCACCCTACAATGTTGCATACCAAATATCAAAAGATTCTGCCTGCTGGATCTGGAGAAGAAGATTTTTTAAGAAATTTGCCTGAAATGCACTAAGTTCGAAATTGGGCTCCTATACTGAGCCCAAATATTAACCCAGGGATCTGATTTGAACAAACTTGAATCAGATCCACCCCACAATGTTGCTTACCAAATATGAAAAGATTCTGCCTGCTGGATTTGGAGAAGAAGATTTTTTAAGAAATTTGCCTGAAATGCACTAAGTTCGAATTTGGGCTTCTATAGTAAGCCCAAATATGAATCCAGGGGGACCAATTTGAACAAACTTGAATCAGATCTACCCCGCAACGATGCACAGCAAATATCAAAAGATTCTGCCTGCTGGATCTGGAGAAGAAGATTTTTGAAGAAATGTGCCTGAAATGCACTAAGTTTGAATTCAAGCTCCTATACTGAGCCCAAATATGAATCTAGGGAGCCGATTTGAACAAACTTGAATCAGATCCACCCTACAATGTTGCATGCCAAATATCAAAAGATTCTGCCTGCTGGATCTGGAGAAGAAGATTTTCAAAGAAATTTGCCTGAAATGCAGTAAGTTCAAATTTGGGCTCCTATACTGAGCCCAAATATAAACGCAGAGGGCCGATTTGAACAAACTTGAATCAGATCCACCCCACAATGTTGCATACCAAATATCAAAAGATTCTGCCTGCTGGATCTGGAGAAGAAGATTTTTTAAGAAATTTGCCTGAAATGCACTAAGTTCGAAATCGGGCTCCTATACTGAGCCCAAATATGAACCCAGGGGGCCGATTTGAACAAACTTGAATCAGATCCACCCTACAATGTTGCATACCAAATATCAAAAGATTCTGCCTGCTGGATCTGGAGAAGAAGATTTTTTAATGTTTTTCCCATTGCCTACAGAGTTAAAAAGTGCTGACTCAGCACTTTTTCAAAGTCCCGAAACTGTACCCTATGATAAAACCGATGGCAATTTTTTTTTACCAATCCTTTCTGTTGGTCCTAAGGAAGCTGCACACCAAATAAAAATTCTCAGTGCCGTGCAGTTTTGGAGATATGGGCGTTTTAAATTTTTTCTACTTTTAGCTCCTGCGGTTCCCACGGGGCTGCGGGAAAATTTTTTTTTGCATAAATCAAGTACTCATGACCCAATAAGCCCTCACATAAAATTTGGTTCAAATCAGCCTCTCGGTTTGGAAAATAGAAATTTTGGGCGGGGCAAAAAATTTTGCCCCTCCCATAACGACGCCAAGTATAGCCCCACAAACTTCTCTTGAACAAATCTGAGTCTACACCTCAAAAGGAAGCTGCACACCAAATATCAAGTCTCTGCTACTGCTGGTTCATAAGAAGAAGATTTACAAAGATTTTGGTGCCCCTTGGGGGCGTGGCACCACCCAGGAGGAGGGGCAACTTCATTTGAACAAATCTGAATTGGCATTAGGTAATAAACATTTAGCCAACATTTGAATAAAATTGGGCTAGTGGTTTAGGAGGAGAAGTCGATAATGTAAAGTTAACGCCGGACGACGACGACGACGGACGACGGACGACGACGGACGACGGACGGAAAGTGATTAGTAAAGCTCCCCTTGAGCTTCGCTCAGGTGAGCTAAAAAACCTTCTTTTTTCGATGGTAGATAATTGTTACGCAGCATGTAAGTCGCATGACTGTCACACACGTTTTCAGTTTGTCAAGTTCATTTTTTAATTCAGTTACCTCCCTTGATATTTGAACATTAAATAATATATTCTGACATTGTGTGTGTGTCTGTAAACAAGGCACCATACAACTTTACAACACACATTAACATCAAAGTTATTATTCAATTAAGACACAAAGCTTGTGTACTCAGTATCTTCCTGGTTAATACAGCCAAGTATATTGGATTCTTACACAAAACCGTATTAACACTATTTACCAGAGTAACACACAATCATCACAAGAGAACAATATCATGTGATTCTATCATTTATAACAATCTTTCCCCACCCCAACACCCAAATATTGGCTAATATTGCCCAGCACTAAACATGCATATTCTGAGAACTTATGCGGTATTAAGCTTTCATAATTGGTGATTTATCAACGAAATGCTGCAGTATAAAAGGTACTAAAAGATTTTCTTTTGGGTCCTATTTCAACCATTGGAACTGGAATCAAAATTGGCATAATCGACAGAGAAATAATGAGTAATCGGTTCATAGCAAGTTTTGATAATCGGTTCATCACTAATTAGAGGAGTATCACCCAAAGGTGATTTGTGCCAAGTTTGGTTTCATTTGGTACAGTAGTACTGAAAGAGATAGGAAAGGCAAAAAAGTTAATGAATAACAGATGACAGATAACATGCACCAAGTAATGGTAATTGCTAATAAGATACGCTGACTTTCAGTCAGGCGAGCTGAAAAGCAATTACACAACAAAGACTCATGTGAATACAGTACGACTCTTGTCAGCATTTTCTGTCTGCTTTCCTGTCCATAACATAAGAATATCACCTGTTTAATCCTTTACCTTACAAATCAGCCACGTCCCCAGTGTAATATGCATATTCAGCAGTTGAAAACATTATTTTTGAAAAAATTTCAAGAAAACCATATCAGGTCCCCCCTCACTGAAACGAGCTCAAATATGAAAACATTGCATCTCAAATGCTCTTTCCATTTGTTTTACTGAAGTCAGTCTTGATATCATAATATTTTATTTATATACAGCAGCAAAAACAAAACTTACAACAGTAAGGCAGCACTGCTTCTCTTCCCAAGGTTCTTGGAGGTGATATACTGATCAATAGAATAACCCTGCCTTGTTAATGACTTACAAACTCTCAAACACCGAGCCATTTATCATAGTTTAAAAGAATTTTGATCTAATAATCACATTCTTAAAAATTTTTATCAAGTGAATATTGCCAACCAGTAAATTAATCAGGCAAACACAAGCTTTTCTCTCCATGATGGAACTTTGAGCACAGTACTGCTAAAATGAGAAAAATACAGTACAGTCACCGTGGATTGGTAGTAATCCACGTGTGGGTAGTGGTGTCTGTGCATTGCTTAATTAATTAATTAATTTTTTAATGATTATTCCTTTAATTAGTGTTTGCAATCTAACATTATTGCGTCTATGAGAATACTGCCCACCCATACTACTGTATAGTTCATATAGTTCGTATAAGTGCATTTTGAACACAGAGACCTGCTTGTGACTGCGTGGACATATATCTACCATACTTAAAAGACCAGTGAAAACACCTTCACGGTTATTTTATGGGTGGTGGAAGCCAGTGTACCAGGAGAGAACCACCGAGCATCGACGAGCAACTGTCAGCTCCTCAACCTTCTAACTCTGTTCAAGCTCTGCTCAAGCAGGGTTACGGCAGTTGAAGACATGTGCACCATCAACGTGCAGTACGCTTTAGTACATGGCATCATTGTACCCCAATGTAGGCAACTGGGATAAAGTGCCTTGCCCAAGGACATAATGTGGGTCGTCCCGAATGGGGATCGAACTCTCTATTATAGAAGTCCAACAGTCTACCACTATTCCACCGCGCTCCCTCACAGTAAATGGACCACTGGGTAACTACCCACTGGGAAGAGCAAATGAGCTTGTTACATCCTCAAGTATCCACTTGTCTATCAAGTAAGAGCATGGGCTGATGTCCACTTTGGGGTGACCGAGTAGCAAATCATCCGATATGTACAGCAAAGCAATGATCATGATCACTCAGAACTAGAGATGGTCTGTCGCCCGGTATACCCCAACATGGCATACCGTCTAGTGTGGGTGACTGAAAAGGGGCATTCAATTTTTCTAAGTAAAAATAAAATCAAATATGGCCGCCAGTCGGCCATCTTGAAACCAAGCAAGAAGAAAATTATGTCACACACTTCCCCTCATCATGCTGATCATTTTGTGGAGTTTCATGAAAATGCCGCTAAAACTGTGGAAGCAGTTTGCTCCACAAGATTACATGTGCAACGAACCGACGACAGACAGACAAGTTGACTCCTATATACCACCCCCACCCCCACCCCTTAAAACTTTGTTTTGTGGGGGTATAATTACCTTGGCATTAAGTGGTAGAGAGCTGAATTATATTTGGTGGTCAGATTTGTTCACATATCTTTGCCTTGTTACAATTTATGAGAGAGGCCTATAGACACTCTCTCTTACATTGCAACCACGCAAATCCATACAGACTAAATAATTTCACTTCAAAAATAATACAAAGCACAGCCATAGAATATGAAGCCTTCAAGTTGGGATACCAGCACTTCAGAATAAAGCCCATTTATGGTCTTCCAGCACTCGACTGCTTAACACCTCAATTCACAGATGAAGAAAATTTCCACACATTTCATTAAAAACATTACTTTTGGAGCATTTGAGCCAACGGTTATGTGAAGTTTTGAAGATCTCAGCTTGAATCGGAATATCTGTCGCTGTACAAACAGAAAAACAATGATGAATGCCTGAAAAGAAAGGGAAAAAGAATTTTCTTTTAGTTAAAATGAATGCTGCTATATGTAAATATTACATGACAGTCTTGTATTTTGTGCCTGCTTTTTTATTCATATGAGCAAAGGAAGCTTTAGGGCAGGGACAATGGCCTTCCACTAAAACTAGTGTTGAAATGACTCTGGGATTCGTCCGATTTGCGAGTCGATTAGTCGACACCCAAAAGTAAAGTCGAAGTAGACTATTCAGCACCCCACTTTCTGATGACAAGATTTAGATAGCAATATCCCTGCAGTTGAATATTTTTCTCCACTTACACACTTTACAGATGCCAGTCCGTGGGTGACATACATATGAATGATAAGCTATACTTGGATTATATTTGGGTGGTACATTGTCAACAAATGACCATTTCATTAGACACTTGCCTATAAGATTAATTATTCCATTCAAAGTACAATCAACTGCAGATGTGAAAAGCAATCCTGATAAATGATTAACCACATGCTTTTGAATAAATGACATGGAAATCTCTCTATAACAGAAATTGTATTGTATGGAGACAAGTTCAAATAACTATGCCGTTAACAGTATGAAGGCATGTGCAGTGCAACCACTGTCAGCGGGTTCAAAGGAGCCAACACAACACAATTAACTTTCACGTCTACTTTGATTTCAAAGTCTGTGTCAGTTATCTCATTATTAGTGTTGTTGATTTCACTCTCTGAATAGATCAACTGGCAATCGTTTTAACTCTTCCTCAGTAGACCTTGCATCAGAATTTTGCTGCATTGTAATGTTTTTGTAGGAAATACTACATGTTCCGACTGGTTGATGCGAAAATCCAGAGTCGACATTGGGTTATATCAGTGTCAACAACAACTAGTCAGCTAATTGTTTGAACACTAACTGAAACACCGAAAGCAGGGTGTGTTTGGTTTGATTTTGCATTATAATACATGTGTATGTAATAAATATACAGAACCGAACATACGTTTGAATGGGTTAGGAATTATTGCACAAGATTGTTTTGGCCCAGGATATCACGAGAGCCTTTGGCTCTTGTGATATCCTGGGCCAAAGCAATCGAGTGCAATAATAATTCTTAACTCATTCAAACATGTGTGTGGTTTTGTATTTATCACACACCTCCCATGTAACAACAAGTCTACACAAAAATTGAACTAAAAGAACTTTTCAACTGGATAATAATTGCTGCGTTTCCTTCGTTGCCAATGAGACATCACTGTTATGTGGTGGGGTATCAACTCTAATTTGCCTTTTAATTTTTACAGCATTCAATTGGTTGAAACCAACTGATGCCGATCATTATCATGGTCACGTTGATCAAACTTCAAATATTGACTAAACTGCAGGAAATAAGACAACAAAAACTTTTTAAGTAGCTAATAAGGTTAGCACACTCCATCATTATATGACAAGTTGTGGAAAGTATTTGTCAAGGAACAAGAAGTCAGAATGTTATTTTTATTTTGTAGATTCTTGACTGGAATCTGATTGTTTAAATATCCTGGGTAAACAAATCTAGATGAGGAACTTGGAATTTCTAAGCGAACTCGACTCCAGTGCATTTGACCAACGATGACAGGTTCCTTCCCTGTTTACGTGGGAAATGAAATCGAACGTGTTTTGTATCACCACATGTACGATATAACTTTATTTTTATAGTACAGGTAGAACAGTGGAAATCACATGTTTTATTTAATAGATGTGTGATAAATGATCAACACAATATCATAACACTGATTCATGTTTTGTGATGCAAGATCGATCACCTCCATTTTTTTAAATTCAGCAAGAAACATTCCTGAAAACACAAAGTAGAGAAACATTGAAATAACTATAGATTTATGTCATGACTCATATCCCAGAAATCCTGGGGTGTTCCTTGTGCTATTCCCATCTAGGCAGTCACTGGTGTCCATGTTACCTTACAACACTTTATTGAAATCTGCAAAGTGTTGTAAAGTGTAACTTAACATTCGGAATCTGCTGTGACCTGTGACATTGTATAGCACTGATAAGATGAATCTGAAGTGACCCACGACCATGTTTAGCTTTAATAAGTCAAGATGTACATGTGTGTTAGCCTGTCAGAGAAATAGGATTTGAAAAATTGACTGTCAAATTATGAAAAAGAAACTCAACAATATTTATTTGTGAAAGAAGTACAGTAAAACCTGTCTTGAGAGACCACTGTCGTGAGAGACAACCTGTCTTGAGAGACCACTGTGGCCATGTACAGATTGATTTCACTCTGTAATGGACCTGTCATGAGAGACCACCTATCTTGAGTGTCCAGACACTGCAAAACTGTGGCAAAAACTCAGTTTTTCACCTGTTTTGAGATACCGAAAAATCAATTTTTTTTCAATTTCAGAGTAAGCTCAATACAATTAAGATCAGTACAATGTGTACAGAAAGCAATAGTTTAAAAATGTAACCAGGACATCTGCCCAACAATGAAATTGTCAGTCAGGACAATTGTCCCCCAAAACCTCAATATCTGAAGTTATACACAAGAATGACAAATATATTTCACTGTAGATTGTCTGAAAACTATTAATTGGCTTTCAAATAAAATTTTGTAAATTTAATGACAGAAATGCAGCTGTTATTGGAAGAAGACCAAGGAGCACATTTGTATAATTTGATTGACAAAAATGAAAATACCTTTAGCACTAAAATAAATCATAGGAAAAACTAGATATCACGGAGATGGAATCCATCTCTGCGGGCCCCGCTGCAACTAACCGATGTTAGGTATAAACTGATGTGAACCGTAATACTAAAATATTTCAAGCAATAGGTAAAATCTGATTAAAATCCCTTCCCAGACACGAACTTGTCAGAAAAAAACCCAAATTCTGAATAATTTGACCTTGAGGTCAAACTTCAAGGTCAAAGCATGGCAACCTTGGCACGCGACATGTCGTCTTGATATAATCTACCCACATACCGAATATCAAAACCCTATCAATTAAGGGAAAAAAGTTACAGCCCGGACATGAACTTGTCAGAAAAAAAAAATCTTAATAATTTGACCTTGAGGTCAAACTTCAAGGTCAAAGCATGGCAACCTTGGTATGCAACACATCGTCTTGAGATAATCTATCCACATACCAAATATCAAAACCCTATCTATTAAGGGAAAAAAGTTACAGCTCGGACACCAACTTGTCAGAAAAGAACCCCGAATTCGGAATAATTTGACCTTGAGGTCAAAGTTCAAGGTCAAAGCATGGCAACCATGGTACGCGACACATCGCCTTGAGATAATCTACCCACATACCAAATATCAAAACCCTATCTATTAAGGGAAAAAAGTTACAGCTCGGACACCAACTTGTCAGAAAAGAACCCTGAATTCTGAATAATTTGACCTTGAGGTCAAAGTTCAAGGTCAAAGCATGGCAACCTTGGTACGCGACACATCGTCTTGAGATAATCTACCCACATACCAAATATCAAAACCCTATCTATTAAGGGAAAAAAGTTACAGCTCGGACACGAACTTGTCAAAAAAGAACCCTCGAAAACAGAATAATTTGACCTTGAGGTCAAAGTTCAAGGTCAAAGCATGGCAACCTTGGTACGCGACACATCGTCTTGAGATAATATACCCACAGGTCAAATATCAAAACCTTATCTATCAAGAGAGAAAGATTACAGCTCGGACGGACGGATGGACGCACGGATAGAGCGATCACTATAGGGCGTCCGCCTCATGACGGGGCCCTAATTAAGAAATTCACTTTTGTAGATAAAATTATAGAAATATGGATGTTATTGGAACAAGCTCAAGGACACACACATTTGTATAATTGTATTGACAAAAATGAAAATACCTTTAGCACTAAAATAAATCATGACAAAAACTATCATTGAAGGTGATTAATACCCCCGCTTTAGGTTTTTAGAGGAATGCACTTCTGATCATGTAGGCAAAGGCCATAAGGAAATGTATACATAAAGATCATTTTTTGTTGTTGAAATTTGTATTTGCATGTGGCCTTCCACAGAACAGCACTGAATACTTAAAGAGCCCACATATATATGGTTTACATTTGGAAAAACACATTTACAATGTGCAACATGTATTCAAAATCAGTTCATTAATGTAGGAGGAGTTGCACACACAAGAATCCCATTTGAAAACCCATAATAAATCCAAGTTAAAGGGAGATAACCTGGTTAAAATTGTCGCAGATCAAAAATTTGGGAATATGCGTATGTTCACTTAGTTGTGATAATGTTTGAAAGGTTTCGTCAAAATTGATTGATAAATGTAGGAGGAGTTGCACACACAAGAATTTCATGTAGAAACCCATAATAAATCTAAGTTAAAGGGAGATAACCTAGTTAAAATTGCCACAGCTCAAAAATTTTGGAATATGCGCATGTTCACTTAGTAGTGATGATGTCTGTAAACTTTCGTCCAAATTGATTGATAAATGTAGGAGGAGTTGCGCACACAAGAATTTCATGCAGAAACCCATATTAAATCAAAGTTCAAGAGAGATAACCTGGTTAAAATTGTCGCAGATCAAAAAGTTTGGAATATGCACATGTTCACTTAGTAGAGATGATGTTTGAAAGGTTTCATCAAAATCGGTTCATTAATGTAGGAGGAGTTGCGCACACAAGAATTTGTTCGAACGGAAAGACATAATAAATCTAAGTCAAAGGGAGATAACCTGGTTAAAATTGTCGCAGATCAAAAATCTTGGAATATGTGCATGTTCACTTAGTAGTGATGATGTCTGAAAAGTTTTGTCCAAATTGATTGATAAATGTAGGAGGTGTTGCGCACACAAGAATTTCATGTAGAAACCCATATTAAATCAAAGTTCAAGAGAGATAACCTGGTTAAAATTGTCGCAGATTAAAAAGTTTGGAACATGCACATGTTCACTTAGTAGAGATGATGTTTGAAAGGTTTCATCAAAATCGGTTCATTAATGTAGGAGGAGTTGCGCACACAAAAATTTGTTCGGATGGAAAGACACAATAAATCTAAGTCAAAGGGAGATAATCTGGTTAAAATTGTCGCAGATCAAAAATCTTGGAATATGCGCATGTTCACTTAGTAGTGATGATGTCTGAAAAGTTTTGTCCACATTGATTGATAAATGTAGGAGGAGTTGCGCACACAAGAATTTCATATAGAAACCCATATTAAATCAAAGTTCAAGAGAGATAACCTGGTTAAAATTGTCGCAGATCAAAAAGTTTGGAATATGCACATGTTCACTTAGTAGAGATGAAGGTTTCATCAAAATCGGTTCATTAATGTAGGAGGAGTTGCGCACACAAGAATTTGTCCGGACGGAAAGATGTACGGACGGACGGACGGACGTACGGACGTACAGGGTGATTCCTATATAGCCCCCACTTCTTCGAAGCGGGGGTATAATTATGAAATTCAATTTTGTAGATAAAAGTATAGAAATGTGTCTGTTATTGGAACAAGCTCAATGAGACCTGTCTCAAAATTGACATAATTTCTGATGGACTGAAAAGCAGTCCTTGAGCGTTAGCAGCTTCTTTTAAGAGAAGGAATGTTCAGTTGTATGTTGCAGAATCTTTCCAGGATAAAAGACAGTAAACAAATGGGAACTGTTGGCCACTGACAAAAGTGTGCAAGGTGAAGATTTAATGGAATAAACTTGGGCATGAGTAAAAAGTTCCATCAATGTATATGGTGTCAGAGTTCAGAGTCGTAAGCCTGAGTTCTGATCCAAAATCAGAATGTCCTTGACATCTGTCTTAGAAATTAGGAAGCTGTCTCCTTCAGATGTTTGTAACCAGTCGCCATCCAGTTGGATGTCAGATTTCTACTTGGGAAGCGTTGGATATTTCTTACATCTGTGATTACAGAGAGCGCTTTTCACTGCACCGAAGGGTGATAAGACAGTGGCAAACTCACGTAAGTCATCATCATTGTGGGTGGCAATTTCTTCCACAACAGATTCATAAACTTTTGGCATTGTTGTGGTTTCGTTGAAAGCTTTTTTCTTCATTGTGGATATTGCAGTATGAGAAAGATTTACTACTTGTAATTATGGTATTTGGGAAACAGTGTGCAGAGAATTATAATATATAAAGTGTATAAATACATCACTTGGTGAGAAATTCACTCACCAAAGCTCCAGCAGCAATAATCAGAAGACCGCTGACATATTCTTTCTCCTCCATCTAGAATATTAGTGTTGTTCAAGCAACTATAACTGGAATAAAAGATTCAAGTTGAAATGTACACATAAAGTTGGTTATCAGTACTGTTACCTGAGTTACACATTTTTAACCCTTGTATACTGATACTCTGAATGGTATTATGGGGAGGTTCTTAAATAATTTGATCCTACAATGCTATGGTCTACAGCATTAAATTATCACTGACTGATCCTGCTGTCCAGCTCTGTGGTTATTATGCTACCTACTCATGTATCGCAAAAGTTAGCTTTACATAAACATTTCGGCATCCAATTGAAAGGGTTACAAAAAATCAGACTAGAATAATGCCAAGATTGGCTTCACCCACAAACCCCATTATTATAGATGCCCATACCCACATTCACCCACCACTCAATTTCATCAATTGAGAAGCCAACCATGTGTCCAGTGTCCACAGGACACTAAAACAGTTATCACCATAAAATGTATCATTTTTCACAAAGTCAAAGACAATAACTTTAAAACAGAAAATGTGAAGATGAGCAAATGCAAACTTGACCTGTATTTTCTCATTCTGTACGATATGCAAAAGTTTCCAAAAATATGTAAATACACACTCAAGTTATTATTTAGAAACCACAAAATATATTATTTTCCACTGAGTAAAGGGGAATAACTCTAAAAGAGAGGATGCAAAAATAGCCCAATGTGAGTATGACCTGTATCTTGTCATTCTGGACAATATGTGAAAGTTTCTAAATATAATAAGGTCCCTCAAAGTAGATCTTGTTTTTCAGACCATTTTTTCCAAAATTGCATGGACGGTATTTTATTTTATTTTTAATTTTGTTAATTATTTCTTTGCCATCAAAAGTTCATGTTCTTGGGTTGTTTTATGTTATAGGCCTCAAAATCTATAGAATAGCATGGGTGGTGGCGTATTTCATCCTTTGAGTGCAAGAAGGCTTTGCATTGCAAAGCCTTTTTGCACTCTAGGGATAAACTTATCAGTTTTATTAACATGGGTAAAATATCAAACATAAACCATTTGATTATTATTTTTTAAGTTTGGATTGGTTATAAAAAAGAGAGCATGCGGCAACCAAAAGAAGGGCAGAGAAACAGATTTTTAACCTTTTTAGGCCTAATCCAGAAACCATAAAATGTATTACTTTTCACTAAATCAAGAGGAATAACTCCAGAATAGAAAATGTGAAATTGTCAAACAGGGACTTGACCTGTATTTTGTCATTCCAGACAATATGTGAAGATTTCAAAAATTCTGAATGCATAACTCCAGTTACAATCTGGAAACCAGACATCTATTATCTTTCATTAATTCATTTATTTATTGATGTTTAAAAGATCACACATTTCTGCACCATGGCCAATTGTGAACACAACATGAATATAAAGTCAAGTCCAGCAAATTGGTTATACCCATGTTGCCCATTTTAGAGGACTTCCACTCCACAGATTAGTGATGGGTCACTTCGCTTTCAGAGGTTTGTTTGATAACAATTCTGAATGACCGTGTGTGCTTAGTAACCATGACACAAAGGAAGTTCAATGGAACTACTGGAAGTAAAGTTTCATATTTTACTTTTATTTTCAACATATAAATATAATAAAGAGCTGAAAGTATCCTTTGTTATTTTCTATAGAAATATAATTTATTTTAGATCAATTGCCGTTGAGTCAATTATTCTTTCACATATGTTCACTCCCTCCACCCCCCCCCCCCCCCCAATTCCAAACAAGAGAGCCTACATCAAGATATTTATCACGTTTTCAGTCGTGTGTTTTAACGGGATTAGTTTTGGTATGTTAGGCTGTAATAAAACCTCCAATAATTCCATACTATCAGTACCAATCGGAGTGATATACAAAGACTATACAGTGGAACCCTGTTAATTGAATAACCACTTTGGCAATGGAAAATTATTCAATTAACAGGAGTATTCAATTAATAGGGATTGTGTCACTTTATGACATTTATTTTGGCAGATAAAGTGGATCCCACTTAATTGCTTTTTTTTTCATTTATTTATTGATGCTTAATGCCAAATGGGCATCTGAGGCTATATCACGGAAATACAAAAGCATATAATACAGTGGAACCCTATTAATTGGATAGCTACTTTGCCAATGAAAATTATTCAATTAATAGGAGTATTCAATTAACAGGGATTGTGTCACTTTCCTGTATTCTAGAGATAAACTTATCATTTATTCTATTATATCTTCTTTGACAGAGCTCCATGAGCTCTGCCAAACATGATATAATAGATTAAATACCTGTATTGGATATACTAAGGCTAAATAGGTCTACAAACAAAGGAAAACTGGGGAGAGTCAGGGTAATTTCTCGACAGGTTACAAGAATTTTTATTTAATTAACAGTTTACTCTAAAACCTATATTCAATTAACAGGTCAAATTTGTACTGGAGGTATGGTAAATGATTTTGTGTTGGGAAATTATATTCAATTAACAGGATTATTCAGTTAAGAGATACACACAAAAGTGGGCGCCACTGTAATAGGTTCTCCAATAACTCTTACTGACAGTAACAATCAGTGAGGTACAAAGAAGTCATTATGGCACCTTTACATAGCCAATATCACTACTGAAGGAGCTATCATGGACACAAATTTGTAATCACATTATTATCAATACATGAAGGTGGAGAAGATAATTAATAATATTTTAACAGCCATCAAATGAATCAAGTCAATATTTGTTTGAAATTAACATGAAAATACACCCCATTTTTTTGCCAAGCTCAAGATATTTGAGTCAAGTTCATTAATCACAGATTTCGGGTAGTTTCATGAATGCCTAGGGACGAGATTAGCATGCACTTAAATTCGCTGAAATTAGCTGTTTCGCATTTTGCAGAAGAAATTTGTTATGAAAAAATATTATAATATTGTCACAAATAAAAATGAAAGTGTCAATGACACTGTAGCTCAACTTGTCAAGACAAAGACATGTACATGTATAGTATGTGACACAGCAATGACAAACATCTAGGTAATGACCTGATAACAAAGGTACATATAAAGTATTGTAACGGTCTGTACATAAATACTGAGCGTTGCCTGTAACAAATGTATAGGTAAAGTATTGTAAAGGTGGGTGACAGTCAGATGCTAAACTAGAAAAAAATCTTTGGAGTCCCAGAGTGGGTCTGACTGAACCCCAAAATATTTGTTCTCATAGCATAGTGATAACAAAGGCACCCCAAAACACACTCATTCCTGTCCCAAGGTGAAAACAAAGGTACCCACGAAGTTTCGTGAAGATCAGTTCACAAATATGAGCTGTGTAGAAGTTGTGACAAAAAACTGATTGGACCTGATTTCGGTACAAAATGGCCACTGGCAGCCATCTTGAATTTTGGACCACGCCCAGAAACACTCGTTCTCATCCCAAGGTGATAACAAAGGTACCCAAGAAGTTTTGTGAAGATCGGTTCATAAATACAGCCTCTAGCACGAGCCGTATTGACATGTGCGCTTACAGAGTATAAGTAGCACTGAATAAATCAAAGTTCATCTAATTTGCATAATTTCTGCACGAGAAAAAAACCCGTACTATATGTGATGTATTCCATGTTACTAAACATTCATACAAAAATTTATTCAAATCAGAACTTTCATACAGAAGTTCTGTACAAAAGACTGATTGCACTAATTTTGGTACAAAATGGCTGCTGGTGGCCATCTTGAAATTCGGACCACACCCAAAAACACTCATTCTCATCCCACGGTAATAACAAAGGTACCCATGAAGTTTCGTAAAGATCGGTTCATAAATACGGCATCTAGCCTGAGCCATATAGAAGTTGTGTACAAAAAACTGATTAGACCTAATTTCGATACAAAATGGCCACTGGCAGCCATCTTGAATTTTGGACCGCACCCAGAAACACTCGTTCTCGTCCCAAGGTGATAACAAAGGTACCCAAGACGTTTCGTGAAGATCGGTTCATAAATACAGACTCTAGCCCGAGCCGTATTGACATGTGTACTTACTGTGTGTAAGCAGCACTGAAAAAATCAAAGTTCATCTAATTTGCATAATTTCTGCACGAGAAAAAAACCCGTATTATATGTAATGTATCCCATGGTACTAAACATTCACACAAAAAATTATTCAAATCAGCGCTTTCATATGGAAGTTCTGTGCAAAAATCTGATTGCACCAAATTTCGTACAAAATGGCTGCCATCGGCCATCTTGAATTTCGGACCGGACCCCAAAACACTCGTTCTCGTCCCACGGTGATAACAAAGGTACCCAAGAAGTTTCGTAAAGATCGGTTCATAAATACGGCCTCTAGCCCGAGCCGTATTAGCATTTGCACTTACAGTGCTGAAAGTAACAGCAAAAAACATCAAAGTTAGTCTAATTTGCATAATTTACGCATGAGAAAAAAACCCGTATTATATGTGATGTATCCCATGGTACTAAACATTCATACAAAAAATTATTCAAATCAGAGCTTTCATATGGAAGTTCTGTACAAAAAACAGATTTCTGCATCGTCGGTACATAATGGCAGCTGGCAGCCATCTTGAATTTCGGACCGCACCCAAAAACACTCGTTCTCGTCCCACAGTCATAACAAAGGTACCCAAGAAGTTTCGTAAAGATCGGTTCATAAATACGGCCTCTAGCCCGAGCCATAGCAGCTTGGCACTTACAGCTCTGAAAGTAACACTAAATAAATCAAAGTCAGTCTAATTTGCACAATTTACGCACGAGAAAAAAACCCGTATTATATGTGATGTATCCCATGGTACTAAACATTTATACAAAACTTTATTCAAATCAGAACTTTCATACAGAAGTTCTGTACAAAAAACTGATTTTTGCATCATCGGTACAAAATGGCCGCTGGCAGCCATCTTGAATTTCGGACCACACCTAAAAACACTCGTTCCCGTCCCAGGGTCATAACAAAGGTACATAAGAAGTTTTGTAAAGATCGGTTCATAAATACGACCTCTAGCCCGAGCCATAGCCAATTGTTGACGTACGGACAGACGGACAGACGGACGGACGGACGGACGGACGGACGGACGGACGACGGACGACGGGCCATGACAATAGCTCAAATTTGACTTCGTCAAAGTTGAGCTAAAAATAAGGAAATATTGTCATGCAGAGAAATCATTTCTCATGACCCTCCTGGGTTGACTTTCAGATAACACTGCATGGAGAATGCAATTCCTGCCCTTTCCATAAGTATTTGGAAAACACAGAGTTAACACTAATGACATCTAAAAAGGGTAAAAATATGGGCTCAAGTAAGACAATAATTGGGCTGATTTTTTGCTTTTGATAGTGGATGGGATGTTTCCCTGCTGATCAAATTCACTGGCCTTTGAGCATGATACAAGGTTGCAAATAGTACACATCTTTGTAGACCTGAAACGGTTAACCGATTAATCGATTAACCAATGACCAATGTCTTGATCGATCAAAAAAGTAATTGATCGATTAACCGTTACTTTTGAACTATTGCATTATATAGATCAACAAAGGAACAAACTTGCTCTAAAACAGGTCCACGTTGTCACAATGACTCACATCAATTATATGAGACAGAGAAAAGCATGCAAATTACTTGCTGACATACTTGTTCGGGTGCATGTAGCAGGAAATGGTCATTCTTAACCCTTTACCCAATGCAGTTGAAAGACGATACTTGCAAAATAAATTCTTAAATTGCTAAAAAAAAATCTATTTTTGTCTTAAAAACATAGCTTATGGCCCCTTATTGGGACGAGCTCAATGAGCTCATCCCAATGAGAGGTCATAAGTTATGTTTTTGAGACAAAAATTGAAAACATAATAAAATTGGAATGGAGACTTTTGTATATAGCACTGGCCAGTTTTTCCCATTATGTTGGGTAAAGAGCTAATATGCTGTAAATCATCAACGGTACGGCAATTATTCAGCTACCTATTAGGTTAAGTGATTAATCGGTTAACCAAAGTTAATCCAAGTGATTAATCGATCAAGAAAACCCTTTAACCGTTTCAGCTATGCAGCTTTGAATAAAATGTGTTCAAACTGGTAGACTGCAGTATGATTTCATGATGCCAACAAGAAAACAATGCCAAATGTCAAAACACAATGCATTAATAAAGAGAACTACAGCTGGCTAATCCCCACCCCCCCCCCCCCCCCCCCAAAAAAAAAAAAAAATCCCTGATACAGCAAAGAGAGTGGAAACCAGAAAATTTTATAAGTTAAAGGTCACTGTGATCTTGACCTTTGGCAAAATGACCTCAAAATATGTAATATGTAAGATTTTTCCCCTCATCATATCCACCCCACATATCAAGTTTGGCTTCAATCAACGCAGAAGAAGTTTAATTAAGAAAGCAGAAACCAAACTCTCAGAAAATTTTCAAGTTCAAGGTCACTGTGACTTTGACCTTTAGTGAAATGACCCTCCACCCCCCCCCCACCCCCACCCCCCCCCCCCCCCCCTCCCACCACAAGTTTTTTTCCTCTCATAATACCCAACTCACATGTTAAGTTTGGTTTTTGGTAAGCTGAACGTCAATTAGAGAGCGGAAACCAACTCCGTCCACAGACCAATGAACAGACAGTGCCATGGTAATATTCCCTGAAATGTTTTCAGGGGGATAGAAATCTAAAAACACAATTTTTTTTTCAATGCTGATTGATTGTTATGCAACATGTATGTTGCATGGTTAATGGCTGTCACAGACACGTTTTCACAATGTGAATGTTCATTGTTCAGTGTTGTAACTTCCTTGATGTGTCTCCCCAATGTCTACAGTATTACAGGAAACATTGGAGAGATTGATAAAGGGAGGTATCAAAGATTATAAGTGAAGTTTAAATGAACACCACATTCCAATACACCTACAGCATCTAATTGTCTCATGCCAGTCTACCTGCAGATCATGAAGGGAGACAAGTTCACAACACACATTTACAATACACTTTTCACCAGAATACACATAACCTTCATAAGAGAGCAATATTGTGTTTTTATCATTAAACACAATCTTCTTTTTAAAAAAAAATGTGATTATTATCTTGGCTAATATCATCCAGCACTACCAGAATATGGTGAATTTTTCAAATAAAGTGAGGAAAGTGTTACAAATTGTTAACACATTCATCAATACTGAATGGATATGTTCTGTTTTGGACATATACATGTAGAATGTACCCCATCAAAATATTATATTACAGTCTTTGGATTCAAGTGTGGATTGCAGTTTCTACTGCCAAACGTGTGGCTCTCTACTAGTGGGGTCATATTTACCAATGTTTGGGAGCCAGTTTGACAAATTTTCGAGGCTGTTTTGTCCAATAACTTGGGACAGTTTGACCAATGACTACAGATGTTTTAACCAATGGCCTAGGCTGTTTGGCCAATGAGAGGGAATGTTTTGACAAACAAAAGGGACATTTTGATCAAGTGCGATCTTGACCATCACTCATGACATCTAATCTGTGTGATTCACTGGTACTTTTTGCATAAACTGACCAATCCATACACTCTGAATTATACCATAGAAAAAGATCATTCAAATTGTGCACACAAATCATTTTAGCAGAGTTGTGTGCAATTCTGAAAGACCATAACAACTAAGCATCAATTTACCACACAGACCTACACCGAATCAAACAAAACTACATAGAACCACATTGAACTATTTAGATGGTACAGAGAACGACAAATAGATAAATATTATATGGACCCTACAACAGACAAAGAACATGCCAAAATGATAGAGAAGACGTCTGTTTTTTGACCTGTCACTTTTCCGTGTGACAGCTTTTTTATACTTGTGTTGTGTGTCCCTGGTGTTTGACTCACTTAGCCCTCTCAGGGTTTGAGTGGGCTCATGGCAATTCAAGCCTGAAATTAGTACGGTGTTGGGAGAGGCAGTAGATACAGATACAGGTGCTTGTTGTATTAACAGAATTGAACAATTCCAAAAGTAAAGGCTCCCCCCACACACACTTGTCAGAAAAAAACAACTTTTATGGCTAACTGTACCAACCCTAACAAATCCTGCAAACACTTTACATTTTATTGAGCTAAAATCAGAACATTTGTGTAGAGTGTGTACATTAGACAAAATGTCCTATGAACAAAATGTCTCATCAACCAAAACATCTGGGCAAAAATGTATGATTTGTCAGACAAAATGTCTGAAGAACATGGACAAAATGTCTTGATTCTCAATAATACCAAAATTACTGAAAATTTGGTTATTATTCTTATAATATTACAAATTTGAGAAATTTGCCAACTCTAAGATTTTTCCTACATATTTTAATTAATTGATTTTTTATTTCAGAGATTGAAGGGACAAAAATATCACACACACAAACTTTTCGATGAAAAAAACATTAAACAAGAGGCCCCACGGGGCCTGAAGCGCTCATCTTGTACAGAACACAATTTAAACAGAGTCCAAGAATGAGTCTACATTAAGCAAGCCATCTCCATAGGCTACACTGTCAATCCTTGAGTCCCTCAGGAGTGACAAAAATAATCTAGGCATCATGCCTTTTCTTCAGTTGATCATAAGTAAAATGTAGAAGCCTATGAAGCCCCTTGATACAACCTATGTGGATTAATCTTAGTACCTCTAGAGGGTAATGAATACAAAATTTTTAATTCTTCAGCAAAATGGCCAATTCCGGCTCCCATAGAGAGCCCAAATATTAACTCAGGCTCTTGATTTGAACATAGTTAAATCTTACTTCCCTAGAGGTGTTGTGTACCGAATATGAAAGCATTCTGACCATTGGATCTGAAGAAGAGAAATTGTAAAGAAATTTCTTCGAATTGCACTAAGTTCAAATTTGGGCTACCATAGCGAGCCCAAATATTGACCTATGGATCCGATTTGAACAAACTTGAATCTGACCCCCCTAGAGATGTTGTATACCAAATGTGAAAGCATTCTGACAAGTGAATCCGAAGAAGAAGATTTTTGAAGAAATTCCCTCATATTGTACTAAGTTAAATTTCATGTTCCCATATGGAGCCCAAATATTAACCTAGGCACTCGAATTGAACAACCTGGAATCTGACCCCCCTAGAGATGTTGTATACCAAATATAAAAGCATTCCGACTGGTGGATCTGAAGAAGATGATTTTTAAAGAAATTTTCTCATATTGCACTAAGTAAAAATTTGGGCTACCATAGTGAGCCCAAATATATACCTAGGGACCTGATTTGAACAAACTTGAATCTGACCCCCATAGAGATGTTGCATACCAAATATCAAAGCATTCTGACTGATGGATCTGAAGAAGAAGATTTTTTTAAATTACCCTCCATATAGAACAAAGATAAAATTTGGGCTTAAATATTAACCTAGGGACTTGGTTTGAACAATCTAGAATGTGACCCTCATAACAATGATGTATACCAAATATTAAAAGATTCTGACTGGTGGTTCTGAAGAAGAAGATTTTTAAAGAATATTCCCCATATTACCCTATGTTAAAACTTCGGGCTCCTGTAGAGAGCCCAAATATGAACCAATGAGCTTTATTTCTACAAACTTTTATCTGACCCCCCTATGAATGCTGTATACCAAATATCAAAAGATTCTGATGATCGGTTCTGGAGAAAAGATTTTTTTAAATTTTTGCAAATATGCTGACTCAGCATTTTTTCGATGCCCATTACAGAACACCCTAACATAACTGATGCCAATTTTTTTTACCATTCAATTCTACTGGTCATAAGGATACTTCATACCAAATAAAAGCTCTCTGTTCCGTGGGGTTTGGGAAATATGGGCGTTTGAAAATATTTCTATTTTTAGCTCCCAGGGTTCCCATGGGGATGTGGGAATTTTTTTTTTTTGCATGGGTCAAGTACTTATGACCCAATACTACCACAAACCAAATTTGGTTCATACCGGACCATCGGTTCAGAAAATAGAAATTTTGGGTGGGGCCAAAAATCTTACCCCTCCTATTACAAAGCCAAATATTACTTCACGAACTTCGTTTGAACAAACTTGATTCTACACCTCATATGGAAGCTCCATAGCAAATATCAAGTCATTGTACACACTGGTTCTTGAGAAGAAGATTTTTAAAATATTTTGGAGCATTTTCCCCCACTCCCTCCCTATGGGGCTGGGCATGCTGAGTTGAACAAAAATGAAATGCCCCTTTGGGACCATCACTCACACAAACTTTCACTTGAATTGGCCCAGTGGCTTTGGAGGAGAAGACCAAAACATGGTGTTGACGGACGACGGTTGACGGACGGCAAGCGATGAGATTAGCTCAGCTTGACTTTGTCAAGATGAGATAAAAAAGAAGTATATCATGCACACAACTGGAGTTATAATGAGGAGTTGTACGATTCATGAGTTTTGTTTTTGAGTTTAAATTTGAATTTTCGCAAACTGGGATAAAGAGACTGCAAGTAAACTACTGGTTCTAAAAACTAAAAACACCAAAAAAAACACAAAAGTATATGCAATATCATATATAAAACCTATTCCAAAGATGGTTGTGTAATATCTTGATTATAACCATACTGTTTTTCTGTTTAAGTTCCAACAGAAAATCACAGTTGCAGTCTCACTAGGGAAATTGCCTCTGCAATTACTGTTGATAATACCTAGTCTGTATATCGCATCTAACCATCTCTACTTCAAACATTATATAGAGGCTGCTAAAGATGTGTCCAATCCTAGCAAGTAACGTTACTGATACATTTGATCAGTGATAAAAACTACTGTTATGTTTGTGATCATTGCCATGTCTTGGTATTTGTGTAGACCTGCACATTTAATTAACTTGTTTATGAAACATGTCAAACAAACTAAAAACCACTGGACATGCTACTAAGCGACCAAAAAATGACTGCCGATGGTGGAAGAAACTGGACCATGTATAAATGTTTATTAAAAAGGGAAAAGACATTTCAAATGAAAACAAAAAATCAAATAAGTAACCCACAGAGGCTAAAAACGGCAGCGAAATGCACTATAAAAGGCCAAAGAGGTTGAGAAAAAAAACATAAGCAAAATAAGCTGTAAAAGCACAATGTAGAGAAGAAAGAGCAGCTAAATGTGGTGTAAAAGCCCAAAGAGGCTAAAAAACAGCAGTGAATGCGCAGTAAAATCCTCAAAGAGGCTGAGAAAATAGAGTAGTAAAATGCACAGTAAAAAAAAAACCTCTATTAACTCTGCCAAGTTTTATACTTGCCAGTCCCAAACCCTGATAAAAGTTGAGGAGAGTTGATCAATTAAAAATAAAAAAAAACAGTAGTAGAGATGAAACGGTTAAGGGATTTTCTTGATCGATTAACCATGTGGATTAACCTTGGTTAACTGATTAATCACCTGTCCAAATATATATCTGAATAACTGCCTTACTGTTGATGATTTACAGCATGAACCCTTTACCCAACATAACAAACAAAACCGTCTAGGCCTATATACAAAAATCTTCATTCAAATTTATCATGTTTTCAATTTTTTCTCAAAAACATACCTTATGACCCCTCATTGGAACGAGCTAGCTGAGCTCGTTCCAATGAGGGTCATAACTTACTCATAAGCTATGTTTTTGAGACAAAAATTGAAATTCTTTAGTAATTCATGAATTTATTTTGCAAGTATCGTCTGATACCTGCACTGGGTAAAAGGGTTAAGAATGACCATTTCCAGCTACTGATACAGTATGATGATTATGCAAGTAAACAAGTATGTCAGCAAGTAACTTGCATGGTTTACTCTGTCTCATAAAATTGATGTGAGTCAGTGTGACAATGTTTACCTGTTTTGGAGCAAGTTTGTTCCTTTGTTAATGTTAACCCATATAATACAGTAGTTCAAAAGTAACAGTTAATCGATCAATTACTTTTTGGATCGATCAAGATGTTGATCATTGATTAATCAATTAATCGGTTAACCGTTTCAGCTCAAAACAGTAGTGAAATTCACTGTACATGAAGAAAAAAAATCAAAATCTAACAAGTTTTTAACTTGCCCGTACCAAGTCCATGTAAAAGATGAGGGGAGTAAGTTAATAAATTTTAAAAACTGTATGGTATTCATTATATTAGGTCTAATAGTATACAGTTCATTTTTATCTATGCACCCTGAATGACTCGTAGCAGGGAGCTCTTTTACAGGTAATGAAGTACACTATATTCAGTACAGCTGCTGGTCACTTTTCATGGGTTGGCAATATTTCCATGCATGCAATATTAGATTCAAAACACTAATTGTAGGAATAATCATACAAAAATTAATGAAACCCTGGGTCTGAACAATTTGAACACGGCAAAACGTCAACAGCTGCTTCGATGATGTCCATGTTTTTTGCGCAACTAGGAGTCGCTGCCAAAATGAATATCAATGCGGAAACGGGAACTCCTAATAAAATGCCCCCACGCAATGATCATAGTCGACCTCCTCTGTGCGAATGCGATCATATTTCCATTTCCGCATCAATATTTGTTTGGGCTTCGCCCGTGTTCAAATCTCAATAAATAAAGGATAACACATAGTTTGGATCAATAAATAAACTCTGCACAAATGTAAGGATATATGTGTACTAGTGTTGAAACGATTAGTCGATTAGTCGAAGTCAACTCTATTTTCAAGAAACTCAAAAGATGAAGTCGTAAAATGCCAATAGTGGGGGTTAATGATTACAAACATCAGACGTTTCTGTTTTATGGTGGACCTATTTTAAACTGTATTGAGAAGTGGATATCAATGCAATCATTGTCGTTTGTTGATGCCGATAAAGTTACAACTTAGATTTCAGCAGCATTACAAGCACTGATTTCACCAAACCTAATCACTGGCACGTGTTGAAGAAAAATACTTTGATGTACAACTTCAAAGATGCCGTTAATTCATGCAAGCGTTCTGTCTTTCACCCATGTCACCCACACTTTTAATTGATATAAAAATAAAATACATGCCTCACCGCTGGCCGGTTTTGGCCATTACATCAGGTAAAGGGTTAGGGCACGCTAAGTCATTTCTCCTCTCATTCGTCTGCAGTACTATGCACTCCACACAAGAGTCAGTTGAAGCATTGTAACTCTGCAGAGTTCCTGTGCTTAAACTGACTCTTGTACATGTATATACGTGAATCTTCTTTGAGCCAATTGCCATGTCTTCCTCAAAGGTAAATCAATGCCATAGCTCCATATTCTATGATATTAGTGTACTGGTTTGGCTGCAAGCTGGCGAAGACCGGATATGAAGGTGGGAAAACTGTCAGTCACAAAATTTGACCTGGGAGTTTTTAATTAATTGCACTGGCGAATGGCGGCACACTTCAAACATTTTACAAATTCACGAAACTTCTGTTTTAACATCATTGGGTACTTTTTCCACTGTATGGACAAAAGACTAGGGGGCACACACTTCCCAGGTATCCTAATTTTTTTACTGAATGGTTAAAGCTATAATATGCACGACGTTTTAAAAAACTCAAAATACGAAAAAGAGAACAGCTACGTTCATGACTTTGACAAGGAAACTTCATCAAACACCTGTCAAACGAGTCATTAAACGAAAGTGTTATCAACTTACATGTAACATTCTCTTATCACAATTATGTTTTCAACAGAAAAGCCGACTAGTCGATTTTGAATCGATTACTCCCGTCGACTAGTCAACTTTGAAAAATAGGTTATCGTTTCAACACTAATGTGTACTATCAAATGCAGTTGGTAATAGACCATTTTTACATTCCACCATCTTACATCCAGGGCTTCATTTGCCCCCACAAACTGACTTTATTTATCAACATTGATCACACATGTACTGAACTGCTGATCAGAATTGAAAGCTTCATTTTTTGCCTCCGTTTTATCAATTAAAATCCGACAGTTTACCTAATCTGCATTTGTTCTCATCCCCAAAGAAATTAGAAAGAAATATGTGTATGTTGCGCAGACATGTTAACCTTCCAAAATTTTTTTCAGGGAGATTGAAGAAAATTTTCAGGGAGATGACATGATTTTCAGGGAGATTTTTTTTTGCGCGTAGAAGCCACGTGTGGATCAATTTTAAATACAAACTAGAGAAACAGAATTTACTGCACCCAGTAAATTCAAGTCTGTGTGAAAAGGGTTAAAGTATCAGGAATAAACTATACAGAAGGAGAATTTATGGAGGCTTATTTTCAGGAGTAAATTATTTTCAAACAAATCAGAAATGGATTTTCGTTAATAGTATTTACAGATATTCATACAGCAATCAGAACATTTTTTTATAAGAAACCAGAAAAGGCATATATGTGACCAGCATTCAAAGGGTTCGATACACGAATCAGAAGTGGGCATTTTTGGCTCTGCCCACCAAGCTGATTGATGAAATACGTTCATGAACTTTTGAAATGCATTAAGGTGTAATGAAATGCATTCCCCAGTCTTTCTGAATAATATGCACTGGATGACCTTGGTGACCTCTTTCAGGCGGACCATATATTGAACCTCCAGCAATTTTTAAATCAGTCGGTATAGTCCCATGTATACACCTACTTTAAAGAAATGGCTCCACCAACTACAGATCTGTCATTTTTGGGCGATGATAGCAAATATTTATTATGATTTAGAAGCCTCTAAGGCAGTCAGCCTACTGTATCACACACAAGGCCTCAAACTAGCTGAAAAAACAAAGATGAGTGCAAACTGGTTGTTGGTAACCAGCATGCCAAAACGAATAGAGATAGGACGATTCGTATTTGAGTTATCGAGCCAACAAAGGGTGCATAGACTCTATATTGGGGATAGTGCCATAAAAAAACTTAAAAGCCCAAAGAGCTTGTTTAAAGGCCTACCCTGAAAAGCATCTAGTGCCCTAAACAAGGCATACATAAAATAAGATGGTGGAATCTTGAATCATGGCATTTTCGTAAAGAGTGGCAATATGGCAGGAAGCGTGCAAAAGGTTCTACCGTCATAAGTTAAATGATGTTGTTTGATCTTCGCGGTGAAGTATGAAGAGGGCGGTGAAGTATGAAGAGGGTTAAAGACAGACCATTTAAATATTCCATTTCATTAATTCATAATTGTGATGAGTGTTTCGAGAGAGCCGCTTACCACTCGGACCGAAACCTGTTGATCTTGAGTTATGATTGAGAATGAAAAAAAAATTTAAAAATGCAATGAAAGGTGAAGGGTTATTTATTCAACTACAATTAATCAAGTGTTGTAAGATAGATCTGTATAATAAACAAATTTTCTTGCCACTCAAAGGGTTTTTTTCAACTTGGTTTGGGGATGGAATTTAATTCTGATCTGACAGCTGATAAGAGTAAATATGTGTCAGGCTGTCATATATAGCAACTTCTCTCTAATTTGATTGTTTACATTATTCTCTTGTGTATATAAATATAAACAGCTATTTCTTTATGATGGTTTTCTGTTACAAAGAAACTAGGGGGTATAAAAAACTCTGTGGCCCAATGGACCACTCCCAAAGGTTCCCTGATAACATAGCTGGGCCAGTACTTGTGACAGGCTACCAGTATGCCAAACAGCCCCAGGACAGATTATTTATTTATTGGTGTGTAATGTCACATATTTCTGCATAATGGCTAATCAGGACCACGACAGTTTTACGGGTGGGGGAAGTCGTAGTACCCAGAGAGAACCACCAAGCAACGGCGAGCAACTGTCAGTTCCCCAACATACTAATTCCACACAAGCAGGGTTAGCATTGGTTGAAGACAGGTGCACCATCAACGTGCAGCACGCCTTAATACACAGCATCACCGTGCCCCCACATGGGCAATGGGGGTGAATTGTCTTGCCCAAGGACACAACGTGGTTGCCGCAGGTGGGATTCGAACCGAGGACCTCTCGGCTTGCAGCCTGCACCTCTACCAACTCAGCCACCGCGCCCCCCAGGACAGATGATTTGTTTTTGAGTTATCGTCAAGACAAAAGGAAGGGGATAGAAAATATTCATACAGGAATCAGAACATTCTTATAAGAAACCAGAAATGTTATATATGTGACCAGCATTCAAAGGGTTTGATACACGAATCAGAAATTGATATTTTTGTCTCTGCCCACTAATTTTAGTGATGAAATACACTCATAAACTTTAGAAATGCATTAAGGTGTAATAAAATGCATTTCCCAGTCTTTCTGAATAATGCCCCCATACTAAGATCTTCAGAGGGTTAAAATATTCCCTTTAAATACTCCATTTTAATCCTTTAAATGGGGGCACATTGGCTCAGTTGGCAGAGGCTGCAAGGCGTGAGGTCCTCACTCTGTCCTTGGGCAAGCTACTTCACCCCATTGCCCACGTGGGTGCTTGGTGGCGAAGTGTTCTAAAGCGTACTGCACATCGAATGTGCACCTGTCTTCAACCAATGCTAACCCTGCTTGTGTGGAGTTAGTATGTGGGGGATCTGACAGTTGCTCGTTGTTGCCCGGTGGTTCTTCCCGGGTACTCCGACTTCCTCCACCTAAAAAACTGTCGTGGTCATGATTAGCCACTGTGCAGAAATATGTGACATTAAACGCCAATAAATAAATAATCCTTTAAAAAATGAGCTCAATCCAATAAAGGGGCATAAGCTATGTTTTTTCAAGCAAAAATGAAAAGGTAATTAAAACTGAATAGACGTTTCTGTGAATAATGTTGACCTGTTTTCGCTGTTATGTTTGCTAAAGGGTTAAGAATCCCTTACTTTGGAAGGCACACTGAAAAGGTGCCCCATTCCTCATAGAATTAAATGTTAAGAAAATAAAGTGAAAAACATTAAGTTTCTCAGCTGACAGTACCTGCTTTTGCACTCCGGAGGGATGGAACAGCACAAATCAGAGACATTCTCTTAATGACACTTTGACACCAAAGGTTTCTGCACTCTCAGTGAGGCCGAGATGAGCGCAGTGAAAGACTATAGAACTCCTCTAACAAATTAGTTTTAAACAGTCATAGCACTAACACAGTTAACAGTACAGTCGACCATGCCAGTATTGCATTGTTACCGGCACCCCGACAGTTTTGTGATAGGTTTCAACAATTATTCAGTGCAGTTTTATTAAAAAGGGTTAACTTTATTCTGCCTGAAATAAAAATTGCACAATCCACATTGAAACTTGAGAGGGGTTAAAAGCATTAAACTGAATAAGATAGGTTTCAACAATTATTCAGTACAGTTTTATGGAAAGGGATAACTTTATTCTGCCTGAAATAAAATATGTGCAATCCACTTAGAAGTCTGGAGAGGGTTAAAAGCAGTGAACTGAATAATTTACAATTTATTTCCTTGCAAGGCAAAGGGTTTCTCTCAATTTAGTTTCAGGAACTAACATCCCATAATGATGACAAGGTCAGATTTCATTTTGACAACTTACTCCACTGGTGTTTACATAATCTCCAGTGTGAACATAACATCGTATTGCTTGGGGAGAATTTACTGTATCAGGAAATTGGAGGCTGTGAAAACACTGTGGCCTACTGGGCCATACTGAAAAAATGTGATTTCCAGCAATTCTGAAAAATGCACTCAATGACCCCTAGTTGACCTCCGTGACCTTGACCCATATTTTGAACCTCCATCGAGTATCGACTCATTTGGTGTTGATCCCAGGTCTGTAGGTCATACCATGCCTGAGATATGGGAGTGACCCATGTTCAAAATTTTGGCCACGCCCACTTTTTTATGTAAAAATGCATGTGTGTATGTCAGGAATACTTTAAGGGTCAAAAAATGTGATTTCCAGCAATTCTGAAAAATGCACTCAATGACCCCTAGGTGACCTCTGTGACCTTGACCCATATTTTGAATCTCCATCAAGTGTCAACTCATTTGGTGTTGGTCCCAGGTCTATACGTCATACCACGCCTGAGATATGGGCATGACCCACTTTCAAAAATTTTGGCCACGCCCACTTTTTGTTACGTCAAAATGCATGTGTGTACGTCAGAAATAGTTTAGGGGTAAAAAAATGTGATTTCCAGCAATTCTGAAAAATGCACTCAATGACCCCTAGTTGACCTCCGTGACCTTGACCCATATTTTGAACCTCCATCGAGTGTCGACTCATTTGGTGTTGGTCCCAGGTCTGTAGGTCATACCATGCCTGAGATATGGGAGTGACCCACTTTCAAACATTTTGGCCACGCCCACTTTTTTTAATGTAAAAATGCATGTGTGTACATCAGGAATACTTTAGGGGTCAAAAAATGTGATTTCCAGCAATTCTGAAAAATGCACTCAATGACCCCTTGGTGACCTCTGTGACCTTGACCCATATTTTGAATCTCCATCAAGTGTCGACTCATTTGGTGTTTGTCCCAGGTCCATACGTCATACCACACCTGAGATATGGGCATGACCCACTTTCAAAAATTTTGGCCACGCCCACTTTTTTAAGTCAAAATGCATGTGTGTACGTCAGAAATAGTTTAGGGGTCAAAAATGTGATTTCCAGCAATTCTGAAAAATGCACTCAATGACCCCTAGTTGACCTCCGTGACCTTGACCCATATTTTGAATCTACATCGAGTGTCGACTCATTTGGTGTTGGTCCCAGGGCCGTAGGTCATACCACACCTGAGATATGGGCGTGACCCACTTTCAAAAAATTTGGCCACGCCCACTTTTTTTTACATCAAAAAGCATGTGTGTACGTCAGGAATGCTTTAGGGGGTCAAAAAATATGTTTCCAGCAATTCCGAAAAAATGCACTCAATGACCCCTAGGTGACCTCTGTGACCATGACCCATATTTTGAATCTCCATCAAGTGTCGACTCATTTCGTGTTGGTCCCAGGTCCATACGTCATGCCATGCCTGAGATATGGGCGTGACCCACTTTCAAAAAATTTGGCCATGCCCACTTTTTTCACGTCAAAATGCATGTGTGTCCGTCAGGAATGCTTTAGGGGGTCACAAAATGTGATTTCCAGCAATTCTGAAAAATGCACTCAATGACCCCTAGATGACCTCTGTGACCTTGAAGAAGAAGAAGAAGAAGAAGAAGAAGAAGAAGAAGAAGAAGAAGAAGAAGAAGAAAAAAAAAAGAAGAAAAAAAAAAAAAAAGAAAAAGAAACCGTGCAAAAACAAAAGTCTGTGTGTTTCACACAGACTAATTAATACCAAATACCCCCCCCACCCCCACACACACAGACATAACAGGAAACAGTCCAACAACAATACATCAAAGGAACATACGCCAACGTTCTACTAACCGGTGGTGAGTGACCCAGACCTGTTAACCTCTCGAGGTGACTGTCAGTGAGATTTTGATGAGCTCCCAGTGAGACTTGGATGCTTGTCAGTGAGATTTTTGCACGTGGGCAGCACATCAATAATTTCCATGTTACCACCCCCCCCCCCCCCCCCCCCCCCACACACACACACACATACATTAAACAATCCACCCTAATGTGTTTTATTTGAACAATTTGTCCTTTCAAAAGCCAAAACATAGAAATATAGAGAAAAACAGAAATCAAAAATATGGATGTGGTCATGTGCCAATATCTGAGTTGTTCCAATGACATCCATATTTCAATGGTTTTATGTACAAAATGTTTGGAGATATTTTCGACCTTTTCAGCACTATATCAGTTTTGATGCTGTGTTGAAAGTTTTGGATCTATTTGGGAAATTATGGGTACTTGCGGCGACCTGCGGTAACCTGCGGCGATCTGTGGTGTTTTAGCCCGGTTGTTGTGGTAATTCGATCTGCCAAAGCCCAGCGCCCCACCTAACCACACCGGGTACTCACTGAAAGTAGTTGATCATTTACGAAGGGGATTTGGAATGGGGTGATCATTTTTCAGTGAAACGTGAACATTATGCCACAGCCAGCCCAGGACGAAACATCTCCGGGATATTTTTTCACCTGGGGCCTTGTACACAACATTTATCAAGCACTTTCAGAAAAGTAAGGAGGTACATGTATTTCGGTTTTATTTTGTTTTCAATCTGAACTGTTTCACTGTATACCGCAGTATTGTTTTCAATACCGTCACCGGTACTAAAATCCGAATACCGTGCAGCCCTAGTTGCGATGTTATCCATACTTATCTGTTATCATTTTCATGTTGTAATACAATCCTTCATGTTCGTTCCGTTTGTCACAACTCTCAACTTCAATGTACCGTTGTCTTCTTTAAAGCTAAAAATGTTTTGTTCGAAGAATGGCAGACAGCACAAAGTCAAATTTTGTTTCAAAAGAACGACAGCAATGACAAAAAATATTTATAGTGTGGAAACAAACTATCAGTGCTGCATTCAGTACTGTACAGCAGACGTGGGTGCCATTTTTAGTAACTAATCTGAATGGCTCGTTTCGATGGGCACATCGGGTCCCAGATGTACAATGACACTATGTACAAATGCTCACATGAAAATAACAAGTAAGGAATATAACATTGCAAAATACACAAATTTCTAACACCCAACCTTTATTCTCTTTGGGGATGAGAACAAACGCAGGTTAGGTAAAATATAGAATTTTAATTGATAAAACGGGGGCGAAAAACGAAACTTTTAATGCCAATCAGCAGTTCAGTACACGTGTGATCAATGTTGATAAATAAAGATGGTTTGTGGGGGCAAGTGAAGTCCTGGATGTAAGATGGCGGAATGTAAAAATGGTCTATAAGGGCGAAAATACAGGGTTTCCGCGAGGGGAAAATTTTTGGGTCCCGTTGTTTAAAAAAAGTGAAACTCAGACGCCAAAGGCATCTGCCTTACGTGCCAAAGGCCTATGCGTATAGAGGGAAGTCTGGGGTGGCGGGGGGGGGGGGGGGGGGGTTCTCCCCCCAGCAAAATTTTGATTTTTAGGTGCTCTCTGGTGGCATTCTGGTCGCTAAAATGCTGAATAACTGAAGTGGAAAATATGTATTTTTTCCTCCTACAATTCTCTAAATTCAAACGGGACACACAATACTACATCTGGGCAGAGGTTTCATAAAAATACAAACCCAGAACAATACAAAATCCATGAATCCTGACAGTGACTGCGACGCTTGACCTCAATTGTTTTATACAACCCGATACGTGGTAACGTAAATAATTGGAAATGCAGAGAGAACGAAATATTCGAAAAGAACTATGATGCTGACGTGTGACGTCATGCACGTGCAATTACATCATTTATCGCTTGAAATAAAAGCCAGTGATTTCGGTCCAAACACGACAATTTGAGTCCGAAATTTTATAGGCGACATTTAGGATTTGAACTTTGTTTCCCCCTCTCGCCTGGGGGTTATAAAGTATCAGGTTGTCGCCAGTAATAGTAGGCATAGTATACAACATAATTATGCCTATATTACGTGGAAACAAAGGATCCTGAGTGTCGTTACGATACAGCATTGTACTCAACATTTTAACCACCAGCTTTTCTGACTGATCATAGTATGATCGGCGGGAGCAATGCCAATGGGTCCGGTCGACGGACCCGCATCCAGTCTTGCGGAAACCCTGTAAAAATATATTCCTATTTTCGTGTTTTCAGTTGCCAATAAAAGTTACTGGGGAAGTTTACAACAGATTTGAAAGGGAGGGCATTCAACGTAGATGGGTAGTCACTACGTTCTGATCGCTAAACTAACTGCAGGGACACACTAAAAAGTGTAGTCCGTGTCCGTGTCCGTGTCGGAGAAAAAGTGTAGTCGGGAATTAAATTATCATTTTCTCCTTTATTTGTCGGTTGTTTTCTATGAAATTTGGAAAGTATACTCAGGGGACGATACGAAATATGTATGTCAAAAGAGAAGTTTGTACGCTGTTATTTTACGATGTTAGAAGACATTTTCTCTTTCAAACACACTAAAAAGTGTAGCTGACTCGGCGCCGTGTTAGCTAATTAATTGGTTTACGCTGTGTTGACACAGCGAGGCGGGCTGATAATCCTGGTTCGTTTTATGATTATGAGGAGATTAGTGGGTTGTGGATGAAAGAAACAACGAATAATTTAATTTTCAGTATTTTATTGGATAAATACAGGACATAAAGGATATAGCACAGCACAAAGATATAGAGATACAGCACAAACATGTCATAGTAGGTTCAGTGGGAACCTGCTAATTCTTGAGTGGAGTTTGTGTTTGTTGGTTGATGCTACCCGCCTGATTTTTACCCCCAGTCTACAGTCTTCACGGTTCTGTTGATGGTGAATAATATACTATTCTTCGAAGTAGGTCGTCCCCTTTTTTGTCGCCAACGTAAGTTTTCATCTGTGAAAAGAGATGAAAAAATGAATTTCGTAAATTTATACAGATGATTTTAAGGGTTATATGGGGGATATACTCCAGTGTAGGCATAGGCGTACGGGCCAAAGGGGGCTGGGCGGGCTGAACTCCCCTTGAGTCGGGCGAGGCATATATTTTGAACATTCCATGAGAAAATGTTCCAGGGTCTCCACTACTCCACAATTTTACAAATTCCAACACCTGACATAATATCTTTGGAAGCTTTCCACAAGAGCTTCCAAAGAAATAATGTCAAGTGTTGGAATTATCAACAATTGGAAAATATAAGAGAATTCAGTTTTCCAACGTCTGTCCTACAACTCCAGCTGGTATTGTAAAATTCTTATTATTTTAATTTAGTTTATTGTTTGGAAAAAGCCCCTTTAAGGGGTTTGCCGGGGTGGGGCTATTTGAAATTCCAGAAGGATAACCAGATATCACATATATCCCCCCCCCCCCCCCCCCCCCCCCCCCCCCCCCCCCCCGTATCCTATCTCACTGAAGGCTTGGATGACTCCCGGTTATTCAAAATTATACTGGCGGAGCTTTCTCCACTCCTTTTTTGTAACCGCTATGGTCAATATACCGGGGGCCGCTACCAAACCGGCATTGCTGTTTGGTTTTCTTTTCTTCTCTGTCAGTCCCAGTTTCATTCATTCATTCATTCATCGCAACCGATTTGTGAAACAGAGTGAGACTGAGAGGGCGCATGAGAGAGAGAGAGAGAGAGAGAGAGATAACGTGAACGTGTAACGACCCACCACGGACATCTAACATAATCTTATATGAAATAATCTTATTATACTCTTACTCTTGTACTTTACTTCATGTAAATGTTAAAAAAGTAATAAAAGAAAATCTATCAATCCAATCAACACCCCACTAATCTCCTCATAATCATGTGTCAACACAGCGTAAACCAATTAATTAGCTAACACGGCGCCGAGTCAGCTACACTTTTTAGTGTGTTTGAAAGAGAAAATGTCTTCTAACATCGTAAAATAACATCGTACAAACTTTTCTTTTGGCATATATATTTGGTATCGTCCCCAAAGTATACTTTCTAAATTTCATAGAAAACAACCAACAAATACAGGAGAAAATGATAATTTAATTCCCGACTACACTTTTTCTCCGACACGGACACGGACACGGACTACACTTTTTAGTGTGTCCCCTAACTGCATCCCAACTGACTCAGAGCCTGAGGTTGTCGTTTTGTAAGTTGTAGACTGTAGTTGTACGTCGGAAACAGGAAAGTTGATAGCAATCCTCATTGAAAACATACTCTTAATTATTACTGCGTTCTTTTCAGATGGTCCAGATAAAGCCAACTGATAGATTCAAACAAATACTAAGTACTGGCTATATTTCTCGCAATAAAATTCAATTTATGTTTATTCTCTTGCGCAAAAAATTATATCATCAAAATGTAACTTGAAAGTGTGTTCGATTTGAGTATTCTCCGTGGTTCGATGTAAGATGAATGAGAACACTATTCCACGTGGGTCCGTGACAATCCGCCACCAGGACAACCCGCCACCGCTCGAAATTGGTGGCGAGTTGTCCCAGGTATTGGTGGCGGGTTGTCCCAGGTTCGGGGGCGGATTGTGCAGTATAGAGGCGTGGTTTCACGTGTATTTCATAAGTTATCTTGTTTAATATGAACTTTGGTAAAACCAAGAAGCGCGCGCAACTCACAGTGTTTTTCAAATTATAATGACATAAACTTAACAAAATTTAAAACAGTGTTTAAGGGGTCGTCCAACAAAACATTTTGCGTTGTGAACTAATGCATGTACATGCTGTCTTGTAGATTTATTTCCCCCTAAAAACAAATCAGACCTACAATATATTAAATATGAGCTATTTGGACAATGGAGAAATATTTCAGGTTACCGGTATCTGGTTTTTTTTTATTTTCATCTGGTGCGAATTTAAAGAAAAAAATAGTTTCACTGCAACATTTATTTTTATTGTTTTTTTTTCGTGGAGGGGGGGGGGGGGGAATAGGTGTTTTTAAATTTCATAAATTGGACAGCTTTAGTAATGTTCGAGCACAATAAATTGTGCGCACAGAAAAAACATTACAATTGTCAGAAACGAGAATGAATGCAGTCATTGTGATGGGTAAGGCGTCTTCGCTTGAAAATTGGCCTCGAAACGTATTGTCGAAAATTTATTGTTTTTGTTTCGCTGGGGTGCATACATTGTGGAACGGAACTTCTGTTTTGGAAATGGTAATTCGTGGACGTTTGTCAGACAGTATGTCACTTCGACATCCTAGGTTCGTAATAACTGAATGAAAACGACCTTTGCCACAATCCGACCTGTGCGTACTTTTAAGTTACAACAAACGGACGTGTTGTTGATGCTTTTCATTTGGTAACTTTGTTCCAATAACACGCAGTGTTGGTTTGAAGTGAACAGCGTTTTGCACTTGCAAATGCAAAACAGATAAATCACGTGACAGAATACTCCGCAGAATCGAACAACAGCGGGATCCCAACAGCCAGCCAGCAGACGATGGAATCCAATGTGCATATATGGGAACATTTAGCTTTTCGACAATTTCTGTCATTTAGTCAGCAAAGCAAACGACAGTTGAGTTTGTTTGGAAAAACTTTAATTTTGAAAAGCATGTTCAATAAATTATTCACAGTCTGCATGGAATGATCTAAGGAGAAATCTCGCATTACACCGTTCGCTTTTTAGGGGGCGTCATTCGATTTGTTCGCTTCTGAAAACGAGAGCTGGGGTTCCCCATGTTTTTACTTCCGGTTTCCGGTTTAGATTGAATGGCATACATGTAGCATTCCTTGGTTTTTCCAATTTCACGTACACGTTGTCTATTAGGCTTGCTTCAAAGCAGCCCTTCGGGCTGCTTTTGCGCGCGCGCGCGCGCGCTATTAGGCTTACTTATTTATTTATTTCTATCTGGTATAAGTAAAGTACTCAAGAATGGTGTAAGTTGGCGTTGCAGTACGCGGGGCGTCTATGGTTTATGTAACGTCACCGTAACTCAGACTGGAGACAACTTTGTCAGGCGCCAAAATCACAATCACCAGGGGGGTCCCAGTTTTATGCTGAAACATCGGATTTACGAGTCGGCAAAAGAGAAGGCTGACAGCGATCCATTTAGACCTGCCTCCACTATTGTTTCCACCGTCATGCAGGAAAATATCAACGCTGAAAATGCATTCCAAAAACCAAGACATGATACAACAAAGAGATATGTTAGCAGCGGATATCCATATGACAGTCCACAGGCATATTATCTGCTCATCACCGTTCCAGCTTCGTTTGCTGAGTCATGCAAAAAGATGGTTTATTGACGGCTCTTTCAAGGTAATTATCTCTTTTCTGATAGATGGAGAGAGAGAGTGCTGAGTTGTTGCTATCTCTATTATCTCTAATAGATTAGTTCATTTTTATTTACAGATTTTGGGCAAACCATTCAAGCCACGAAGCAGTCAGCTGATGTCCATCAGTGCATTTGTGCAGAAAGACGGGAAGAAGAAACAATTTCCTCTAGTTTTTGCCATCATGTCTCGGAGAACAAAACAGGATTATGTGGACATAATGAATGCAATAAAGAATAAACTTGACGACCATTCAGTGACTCAACTACTTGCACTACCATTTCTGCCAGTATCGCATATAGCAGAATCTTTTGCCAACCTGTACGACCGCACAACTCAAGAGACGAAGCTGCGCCAGCTGGTTGATTATGTAAAACAGCAATGGATAGACTCCACGTCATTCCCCCCTCAAGATTGGAGCATCTACAACCATACCGTCAGAACGATCAACGACATTGAAGGTTAGTTTCCGTTGTTTTCAAAACATACATAATTACCAACAGGATTATCGGTTGTGATAATGACAAACAATACGTCGGTATTTATTAATCCCAAATCTCTCTCTCTCTCTCTCTCTCTCTCTCTCTCTCTCTCTCTCTCTCTCTCAAAATAATTTTTTTTTTTTCAGACATTTTATCGCCTAGTTCCCATGCTGCAGGCAGAGGCACAAGAGGTTGAAATGAGAGTCAGTGCAGTTGATTTAGAGACAGAGACCAGACAAGCTTATACGAAACAGTCAAAGAAGATAGAGGAGTATTGGGAAAAGTATGTGGCAAGTCCACCGCAACTCACAACAGGCGCCTTTCTACGGAAATGTTCATCAGTTTATGTTTCACACAAGAAAAAATAACTTGTACATTTATTTATTAATTAATTATTATTCTTCTTCTTATATATATTTTTTAAAAAAAACTTATGCTATCTTGCATATAGTAAAATAAAAAAAATATGAATATGTATTTTTATATGTATTCTTTCGCATACCTTTTACTATATATATATATGAAAAAAATGTTAAAAATATACATTGTAATGTTTATGTCATTGGATGTGAAAATCTTTGTACCATGTATTTGATTATTAAACTTTTGATATATATATATATAATGTGTGTGAATGCTATCAAAAAAATGTTAAAAATATACATTTTAATGTTTATGTCGTTGGATGTGATAATCTTTGTACCATGTATTTGATTATTAAACTTTTGGTATATATATAATGTATGTGAATGCTATCAAAAAAATGTTAAAAATATACATTTTAATGTTTATGTCGTTGGATGTGATAATCTTTACCATGTATTTGATTATTAAACTTTTGATTGCCGGTATTAATGATGTGACGATTTGTGGTGATGAATAAAGTTCTTGTTTAAACTGTGAGATTAGTTCTTATTCTTATCCATTCAACATAATTAGTGTCAATCTAATCTTTCCACACCTAATAATCCCCTGATGTGTCACCGATCTTAGAATGGTGGCGGGTTGTCCCGGTGGCGGGTTGTCCCGGTCGAAGAGTGGCGGGTTGTCTCGGTGGCGGGTTGTCCCGTTCTCTTCCACGAAAACCTCGGCGTGATGTCGCTAGGAAACGTGAAGCAGGGGCGCGTTTTTAGGAGGGGCGATATCCAAAGAGTGGGAAACATATCCCTGATTTCATTTTTAAACAATCTTTGAAAAGGCACGCATAAGACTGATAAGACACTTTCCAATGATAGTGTCAGAAATTGCGTTACTGCTACCATAGAAATAAAATGACCAAAAATGGTCTTCTGAAAGTTGCAAAACAATTTTTTTCGACAGAAAAACACTCTTTCAGTTGAGAATCGAGTATTTTTGAAAAGCCGCTTTTATGGGCAAAATAAACGTTATTAACTTTTTTTATCGTTTCTCTCTCTCTTTATTTGTTGCCTTTTTCATGAACCCGGCATTTATTGTGTATTTCTTATCTGACACACGGAATCAGAATATTTTTTATTGTTGTTGTGCGAGGCCTAGAACTTTTATGTGCACTCCAATGCGTATGTCAAGAATAGAATGATAAATAACCCTGCTCTCCGGGAGGTTTAGTTGGTTTAATCCAGAATGATAAACCAGAATATAAAAGAGACCTTCAGCGCGAGCCAGGAGACTGGAATTCAGCGTGCAATTTCAGAGTGAAAATACAGCGTAGGGGTGTACTCGACACCCGGAGTGTACAACGATTTCGTTCAATGTTTATTTTGTCCATTTTAAATGCATTCAGGTTTTGAATGTACGTGTGTTTATAAGTTTGTGATCAATGGAGACGCCTATCCGTACTAAATTGGTGTACACTCCAGTTTTCGAGTACACCCCTACGCTGTAATGTCACTCGGAAATGTCACGCTGAATTCCAGGCTCCTAGCTCGAGCCATAGTTATATGGAATATAAACTGCTCAATAAAACGACCTGTTTTTTATTCCGCGTGTCTACGCATGCTCACAATAAACCAAGTAAACCGGAATAGCTCACTGAAACATACCCCAGAATGTCTTCTGATGACGACAGAAAACCTGGCTTGTGTTTTGTGGACCCTTCCATGAGAAAAAATCCAGCAGGTTAAAATAAACGCATTCCATTTGAAAACTTCAAAAGGAATTGAGAGCACATAAATACTCGTTGGATATATTTTTTCTTTGGTGCATCTTGGGTACAAATATAGAAACTCAAATGGCATTTTTCGGAATCGAGATGCATTTTTAAGTGAGAAGTATTCCTTGGGGTCTGGACTTTTCAATGGAGTAGAGAAAATATAGAGGGTGCACATACAGTTGGGTTCATATTAACTCAATCCAGTTGATTTGGGTTAATTTTTAACCCAACTGATTTTAGAGCGTACATACTGCACCCCCCCCCCCCCCACCTCCACTTCTTCACCCCACTAATGAGTCAAACATTTATAAAGATAAAAATTCAAAAAGAATAGTGAGAATAATATATTAAAGAGTTATAACTCATTCATATATTTTTACATTTCTGGAATTCAGGCGTTGAGTGACATGTCAATTTATTGCTACAGATTATTGGAACACAAACATAGCTTATTCTCTGTGTTCTTTCTGATATCGGATAAAAAACAACGACACATTAATCTTCAATGAAGTAAATGTTGCAGAGTAACCATTAGATAATTTATCTAGCATGTATGAAACATTTTCTTGAAGTTATTCTGCGACTCATTTCTACTTTAGCACCAATCCACCCTCCACGTGAACTATTACTAGTAAACAATGGGTATGTTTCATATTGTAAATTTTGTCATACAAGGTCGAATCTTCCTAGAAAAGGTATCGGGTGCGAATCTTCCTGAGACCGAATCTTTAAAGGCCCAAACATCAGACACCCTGTAGGGATTTCAGACTTTACATTGTGTTGAGTCAGAAATTGTACGTCGAATTACCACACAAAAACTGCGAGTACATATAAACACACATAATAATGCAGATGTCACAATGGCCCACATAGAACTTATAGGTTGTAGGACAAAACTCATAACAGACGAAGACCTCTCAGGACAAAACCCTTTATTGTTAAAACTACAAGTTTAAAGTGGACAAAACCCACAGTCTATATTTTATTAATATGAAAATTGGCGTTGCCTACAGCGAAAGAGTACACTGTACGGTACATCTCTCTCTCTATCTCACCCAATCAGCAACGCTTTTTTTTCATAAAAATGCAACTAAAACCGTGACTAGTTTTTTTTAAATTATTTTAAGGACTATAAGACTGTAGGAACCGAACGTCTTCCCATAGAAACACTTATCTGTATCAATGTGGTTTGGTTATTGGTCGTATGTCATCTTGACGTATTTTAAAGTGTTCTTTACTTTATTCTGCCTTTACCAAAGAGAGGTGTTACAGATGTTCATAAAGAAACAATTTAATAATACGTGAATTTACAAATATTGCCACAAAGGGGCAAGAGATCCGCTACGACTTGCCAATCTCCCAATGTCCCAATATCATTATATCACCATCATCATCATTATCCCCATCATCATCATCCATCGTCATCATCATCACCATCGTCGACGTCATCGTCGCCATCGTCCATGTCGTTGTCGTCATTACCAATGTTGCCATCGTCACTATCATCGTTATCGTCGTTAATCACGTTCATCGTCATCATCACATCACATCACATCACTGGCTTCATCGTGATCATACAGGCTTAGTTTGGATTGAGTTCCATGGGTCACCGTAATTATGATATTTAACCACGATCATGATAACGGCCGTGATAAGATTATCATAGTCACTATCATCATCCTGGTCATTACCTTAGAGATTTCAATCTTTGAAAACCCTTTTTAAGGAACACACACAAACGCTTCTGTACCTGGGTATTATCTAAGCTTAGCAGCCCATATAATTTTCTATGTGAGGGGTAATGCCAGTAATACTCGGGGATGTATTTTTCGCGTAAATCTTTTACGAGCTTACATTCCATAACGAAATGATACTCATCACCTATTTTTGAACATACCGAACAGAGGCCACTATTGTTATACTCATTATATTTCTGCCATTTACTAGTTTCGTTTGGTAGTCTGTGGTTAGCGGTTCTAATTTTCAGGATATACTCGGACAAGGACGGGTGCAAATTTATTAGATACCTGCTAAGGTTTGGAAATTCTTTGATACGGCAATAAAATTCACCTCTTGTAGACATGGAGACACTTTCTTGCCATTTTTGGAAGAACTAAAACGATTAAGGTGCGTTTAATTTGCTTCATGTTGGCTCTAGAGAGGGGTTCCTGATTAATCCAATAGCTATTTTGACCTGCTTCTTGTAAAATGTTTCTGACAGTGTTTAGCCATTTTAACTTACCATTGAATATACCGTCTGAGGCGTCCAGTTGTACAATCAGCATATACAGCTGTTTCGCAATTAAAGAGCCCCCGGGACTTAACATTCTTGACCAATACCCCAACATTCTCATTTTAGCGCTATGTTGATTGGAAAACGCCCAAGCTCCCCATAAACCATGTAACTGGGAGTACTGCTTTTCATCGGTAATATCATTTTACAGAATTTTAAGTGCACCGATTCAAGGCAGTTTATTTTTTCTGTACCCCACACTTCACATCCATACAGCATTATTGGTTGAATTGTGCAATCAAACAGTTGCAATGTTAAATCAATAGGTAAATTTAACTTTCTCACTTTGCTAGAAAGCCCATACATGGCCTTTGTAGCGGTCCTAACTAGTTTCTTTATATGTTGACAGAACCTGCCGTTATGGAAAAATAGGACACCCAGATAGGTTAATTCAGTTACAACTTCCAATTGTTTATTGTTCAAGAGAAAAACAGGCTGACGTTTGGTTTTCCCCCTGCTAAATATCATAACCTTTGTTTTTGTGGTATTTACAGTGAGTTCCCATGCATCTGTATAATCAGAGAAGGCATCAAGGGCTCGTTGCATACCTTCTTCAGTATCTGCTAATATGAGGGTGTCGTCGGCATATAGAATGCATAACAATTTTAGATGTTGCCCTAATCTATCATAGAAAATCTCGTCCAGGTATGACATTCCTTCAACAACACAGTCATGCAGGAAGTCTTCTAAGTCATTTAAAAACAAGGAAAATAGAAACGGGGATAGATTCTCTCCTTGCCGAACACCACAGTTACAAAAGAAAAAATCTGACCGTTCCCCGTCTTGCACTACACACGATTTTATTGTACTATACATTCCCCTGATAATTTTAAATATTTTCCCATTAATGTCTGCCTTTAACATTTTCAGCCATAGCCCTTCTCTCCAAACTGTATCAAAGGCTTTTTGAAAATCAACAAAGGTGCAGTACAGCTTACGTCCACTTGATAGGTAGATTTCCGTTAGGTTACTCAGAACAAAAATATTATCTGCTGTCGAGTACCCCTTTCGAAACCTTGCCGGGTTATCTTTAATCAGTGATATCTGTTCTGAGAAATTTACAAGTCTATTATTGAGGATCGCTGTGAACACTTTACCGAGGCAGTTTAGTAAGGTGACTCCCCTATATGAGTCTGGGCTTTTTATGTCACCTTTATTTTTATAAAGTGGCTTAATTATTCCTATCGCCCACTCATCGGGATAATGGCCTGAATCTAACACAAGGTTAAAGAGTAATTTCTAAGTGGGCAACATTTTGTCTATTGTGTTCTTAATGTATTCATTACACACTGCATCAATGCCCGGGGCCTTTTGATTCTTCAGATTCCTAACGACACATGAGATTTCTTCCTCGCTTATTGGCTCATTAGGTTCGCTAACAAAGTTCTCCTCATATAGCTCCCCGATCTGTGAATTCAAATTTGAAAGGCTAGTTTCAATATTTAAATTTTTAAAATGTTCAAAGAAGGCTTTCAGCTCAACTACGTTGTCCTGCCTCTTCCGATGGTCCCCGTTAAGCCGTTTCAATTTATCCCAAAAACCTTTTGTGGATTTACTACAGAGAGACCTCAGAGTGCGATTGTTTTCATCACTCCATTGTCGTCTTTTTCTATCCAGTAAGATTTTATAATCTTTTGTGATGGTACCTAAACTCTTTTTGTAACATATACTAGGGCAATTTCGAAGTATGTTTTTCTTTCGGTTCAATAACCGTCGTTTTTTTCGGCATTCGTTATCAAACCAGGGTTTATGCTTCGAATTTTCGGATTTTACTCTAGACTGTTTTTTAAAGCCAAATGTCTGTTCGGCAGATTGTGTAAGTACAGCTGTTACTTCTCTACATATAGAATCAACTTCAGTGTGGGAGACATTTAGGGGGTTAAGGGAAGCTATATCCTCCTGAATCCTCCCAATGTTAGCCACACTTAAGTTATTGGTAAAGTCATGTGCTCTATCATCAACCCATCGTCTAATCTGTTTAATGCCCATCTGGGGTTCAACTTTGCTATTTAACCCTCGCTGGTGGCACCTACGTACAAAAGGAATATCAATATCAATGTTTATTCCACAGTGAACGTCCGAGTAGAGAGGTGAAAACTCTAAAATATCAAAGTCGCAGATTTTACGCAGTACATTTAGATTTCCAATAGCATAATCAACCACGCTAGTGTCACGACAAGTAAGCTTTCCTATCGACCTATCTTTACCACAACGCCCATTCAGAATAAATAGATTATTATTTCGACAGAAATCAATCAGTTTATATCCATAACCATTTGGTCTCCCTTAGTCCAACGAACAACGATTCATGCAATAATTCGTATTTTCCATATCTGGAGTTTCAAGTATATAACTCCCCAATGCTTCTAGAGAATCACCGGGTACCTGGTGCTGCGCTGAAGATTCAGTTAAGTAATTATCGAAATCAGTCAGCGCCCCCGTCCTTGTGTTAAAGTCCCCAACTAATAAAACCAGCTCCCCGTCCTCCCTCAGTGTGTTCAAATCGTTCTCTAGTTCTGATGACCAGTTATCATTGCAGTACCTTGTATTGGTCGGTGGAATGTATACTGCCCCCAAAAGTAGGTTTTGAGAAGACTTGACCCTCATCCACGCAACATTCTCACAATCTGTTTCAATTACTTCAATATATTGTTTTAAGCTGTTCTTCGCCGCAATTAAAATGCCACCGGATCTCTTGCCCCTTCCTGGCAGTTTGCCTTTTACTAAACATGTGAAAAAATTAGGAATATCAACTTGGTCGTTTGAAAAACATTTAGTTTCTGAAAAACAGAGGGTGTCGTATTTTTGTGTTAAGTCTATGAAGTCTGGGTAGTTTAACCTATGTTCTATACCACACACGTTCATGGTTAAAATTTGCAAGTTGATATTTTTCATGTTAATACTGTCATTATCACTGTCTTTGTCGGTTATTCTTCAATCATTGCCGGTATAATCGTGCCTTACTGACTTATTCTGATCTGGGGTGGGGGTGCTCCCACTGCGATAACGCTTCCTGTTATCGTTAGTGGCCGTGTCAATTAAGCATTCAGCAAGGCGTTCTTTCCCGGTAGGGCTCAAGTGTACACCAGAGGCATCGTCTTTGTCAAACAAGGCCTTCACTACACTACCTTGTTTACTAAAAAGAGGAGTTGTGTTAAGAAAGTTTACGTTTATCTGCCGCGCACAATACTTAACAAGGAATTTGTTGACTCTTTCTACGCTCTCGTTATGGTCAGTAATCTTTGAACCTCTGCCTTTTCTTGGCGGGATACTACAAATATTAATTGTTGCTTTGGGGAATTTATATTTTATCTTAGGTATTGCATCCATGAAGTTCATCGAAACCTCATCCACATCATTTTTTGTGTGCGTGATGTCATTCGTACCGAGGTGAACAGATACTGAATTTATTTCATCAGGTTTCACAGATTTGTTCACAGTTGATGCATCTAAAAGTTTGTCTATCTCCCCGACTGTCGCTCCCGATATAAAAAACACTTTGATATTCGACTTATCAACAGGTATATTGCGACAGTTACTTGCACCCAATATTAGCGAGTCTTCTGTATCAGCACTGCAACTTTTTGTTACGGCAGAAGGAACAGAATTAGCACGATGATCTTCGTTCGTGACTCCCGACGCCCCTGTTATGGTCTCATCACGCGGAATGTCTTCAAAGCTTGCAAACACCGTTTGTCGACCCAATTGTTGATCAAATTGTTGATCAGACACTCGAACAGAACAGTTATACTGTCGATGCCCTGGTAACCGACACCTACGACAAACTATGTCATTTGGACATCGATCAGCTGAATGATCTCCAGCGAAGCAGCGCGTACAAGGACGTTTTGAAAACTGCTCACTACGACACTTATGATTTGGGTAGTGCTGTTGGTCACAATACTTACAGTCAACTACAGTTTTGTCCGAAAAAACTCTGACATCAAACCCATTGATGGAAATTTTTGGTGGAATATCCTCACATTCATTCAACTCAATATATCTCGTTCCTGTTTCAATGTCAGTCCCCCTAATCTTCCCTCTTTTAAGGCTCCCGTCAACCACCTTACCAAAAGTGGAAAGTTGTTCAACAAAAAGATCATCATCTAACTCCACGGGCGCGTCTTTCAGGGTTACGAAGATTGACAATCTTCCAATATCATGCGGCCTAATGAATTTGCGACCCAGGCGAAATCCACTGCTGGTTAAATTATTTTTCACATCCTCGTTTTTAAAAGTTAGGAGACATTCTGACTCTGTAAGCTGAATGGCAGAAATACTATCACGATCAATAACAGACTCTAATCCCTCTAAAACTATCTCATGAGAAATTCTCCTTACCACATCCTTTTTGGACACAGCAGTAAGTTTTCTATTTATATCCAGAGCCATATCTGAGAGCTCAAACTGAAGTCAAAAAATGTCAGATAAAACACATCAAAACGCCCCAGAAGTGCCTACTACGTGGATGTCCAGGTACCACAGATAATACTTATCCAGATAAAACTTGTTTTTCAAAACATTACAGTTTTAAACATTGACGATAATACGTAAAAGATCGGAGACACAATCCTCATTTTCCTTATTCCGCCATCTTTTTATCTTCAATATCAAATATCTCCGCCCATTTAGCACGACCAAACGTTCGATGGTAGCTCCCCCCACTCGAGTCACTGGTTCGCACGACGGGGGGGGGGGGGGGGGGGATTTTTTGTATATTTTTAATTATATATAGTCATTGCACTCAGTGTGCGTTCTTGGACGATGGAGCTTTTGTCATGTAATTTTCATTATATTTTCACTTCTACCTAAAGTATTCAATCAATTTAAGATGTCACTCACTGACGTTACTGAAAGCTGTCCTGGGGAGGGGTGGAGGATTGTCTCACTTTTATATTCTTGTTGGTTTAATATCAAGGTAGTTTTATTCACTTGTTATTCTGTAAATAAGATCAGTAAATTTTCAATAGTACTTGCTCTTCATTATCTAGGATCCTGCATTGCCCCGTTGTTCTATAACCTTCGAAACTGTGTTCTCAGAGTGTCTCACTTTGCGTAAACCATTTGGACAGAGCCCTCATGTGGCCAAGTTCTCGGGACGCGAGTTACACAAGAGAGGGGATGTTAAATTAATAGAGCAATTGCTACCCAACGATTATTTATAATTTCTAATAACTATGCACATGGAATTTTCAGCTCATGGGCCCCAGATGGCCTATAAGATGAAAGGTGTACGGACACTGTTGAAGTGCTTGGCGGATGCAATATCTACTTCACTGCGAGCAATTCACTCTCCACGCACTACATGTATGGCCGAATAAATAATACGTGTGCAAGGTATTTCTTTATTGTCTGAAGTCACTTTGAGGATCCAGGACCATGTCTTGATCACCCACAAGTTCGCACAGTGGGGGTGGGGGAGGGGGCATGGAGAGGTCGGGCCATGAACCAGGCGTTTACATGTATATTGAGTATTTTAAACTTACTTATCATCCAACCATTTTCTGATCTGAATAATAATAATAAATTACATTTATAAAGTACTCAATGTATAAAAAAGTAAAATGATATCCCTCACCTCCACAAGCTTCATTGAATAAATATTTTTTACACACAAATCGATATATTCGAGTCTTCATTAAAATGTTATTAACAGAAACATGTGAATTTAGTGCCACTGTTTTTAATTTGCACCTTCCATTTACTTCACACGTGTGATGATTGAATGTTACTCCTTCGTGCACCTCATCTCAATCGTTTCCTTTTTTAAACAATAGCGTGTTGATTAGCTGTTTGAGAAGGGTCTACTAAAGAACGAACACAAACGAACAATTCTCAGACGACAAAGGAATGTGGACGGCCAGTAAGTCTGGAAACATAATACAAAACCGCCTGCAGGATACCATCCGCGACCTGCAAGACTGGTGCGCTCTGTGGCGCATCAAGCTAAATGCCACGAAAACACAAAGAATCACATTCTATAAAAAACAAAGGAAAAAGCCTGTCCCTAATATTGAGCTTAAGCTTTACGATCACAAACTTGAAGCTAGTAATGAGGCAAAGTTTCTGGGATTCAACCTGGATAGCAGTCTCAATCTAAACAATCACATAAACTCACTGTCAAAGCCACTAAACGCATCAATTTCCTGAAAGTCCAAAATCATGCCTTGCGCGTGGCTCTGCGCAAGCCCACGTGGACATCGATAAAACAACTTCACGAGATAGCAAAAATAGACACTATAGCAATGCGCTTAAAAGATCTTCAAAACAAAACTCTAAATAGACTTCAAGACAGCGAATTAATAATAGAACTCAATGCGCATAGCGTCCTCAATAGGAAAACTAAATAATCTGGCGCGTGTCTATCGAAAGGGTTAAAGATTACATCATTGTGATGGGGTGAGCCAGGCATTCTGTGACCTAAATTTAGAACTGGCCGCGGGTGACACGATACGCACGAAAGCTTGCCTCTGTTACCAGTGGGAGTTGCAAACAGCGCGGAAAATCTCCACCTGCTGCCGGGTCTCCCCTCCCTGAGATATAAATCTCGGGGAAAAATTGCTGGCTTCCCCATCCACTTGTCACTGGTCGTCACGGACGGAACAGTTGTAAATTAAAAACCGAATTGCTCTAATTTCCAGCTTTCTATCTTTTCTACCTCCTCTGTCTCATCAGACACACGACCAAACTAAATGACAAACTATGAGGGATTGAAACAATCCTCATGCAAAGATGTGCAGGAAACCTAACAAGACCAAGGCAAGGATTGAAACAATCTTGCCAGCAAACAGCCCTTTTAAGGGCTTTTTTTGTGTGGGTGGGTGGGGGGGGGGGGGGTGGGGTTGGAGGTCATTTGGAATTCCCGAAGGATAACCAGATACCTCAAAATCACATACGGCATCCTATCTCCCAGAAGGCTTGATGGATGACTCCCGGTTTTTTCAACTAAACTGTTGGAGCTTTCTCCACTCCTTTTTTGTAACCGCTATGGTCATATACCGGGGCCGCTACCAAACCGGCGTTGCTGTTTGGTTTTCTTTTTTCTTTTTCCCTTAAAATTGCCATCGCACAACATTATATTCTGGCTCGCCACCATGGTGGGACTCAAACCTCTACCATCGCCAAGCTGGAACCGAATAGAGCCCACTCTCAAATAGTCTAAATGGAGTTGAGGGATTGATCTTTGACAATCTATCACTCCAATGCAAACTGCCGGGAATTCTAACCGCGTGCATACCCCTTCAGACCCCATTTGAGGCAATAGGAAAGCTAGGCCTGTGTGATCCAAGATCCAAGTGAAATAAAATAAGGCTAACCGGGTCGCAAGGGATTTGTAAATTCCGCATCGTCCCTGCGCGCCTTCGGCGCGCTAAAACCTTTCATTCATTCATCATAAACGGGCTTATACGAACGCAAGTAAATGGGGGGGATATAAGGTAAAAAATGTTTTTTAGGGGTAGAGGGTATGTGTACTGGTATATTTTGCTAATGTGTGAAACTCTATCCGCTTCTGATAAGTATTTGGATTTAAAATGCGTTGCGTAGCACATAACTTGTGTTCGTTAATTCGTCCCTGTTGAACAACTCTACTAAAAATGACGAACACAGAAGGCGACAGTGGGTAATTAATTAGCTGTCAAATTGAGTTGGTTTATCGCTTGTATAAATGGCTGGTCTAAAATTTTACGTTTTTTATATTTTATATATTTATTGTTATTTTTTTCATCACCCGCAAATACCGTTATCATCCCAATTTTAGGGTATAATTGCTCATTTAACGGCGTAAAAGCTCGTTAATCAATCGTATAAAGTGCATAATTGAAAAAACATGTTCTTAGTTAAATTGTAGTTTATTCTTTTCTTATATTTTCAATAAAACGATTTTTAATCATTTTTTTAACAGGGGCCTATTTTAATTTTCTTTGTTGTATATCTGTTATGTTGAATGTTTATTGTGTATCAGACAATTCTACCGATGTGCAACATAATTAGTTTCGGAATAAGAGATGCACATTTGATTATAGCATGGGGTTTTCTCAAGTGAAAACTGCTTGTTTTTTATATGATAACGATAATGTATACTGATGATCTCACCACTTTTTGTGGGAGGGTGGGGAGCATTAAACACTGCACCTCAACCTTCTGAAGGATTGGTGGATGACCCTGACTTCAAAAATGCTTCAGGAGCACTCTCCAATCCTATTTTTGTAACCGTTATGGAATATCATACCGTGACCGCACCTTATATAGCTGATGTTGCTGCTGGGGTTTTTTCTTCTATCCAATCCAATCAAGCTCACCCATTTGACTGGTCCCGTCGGAGTCACCCCGACGCTCGGCCCGAACCAATGGAAGCTCCAAGTCATCTTGGATTATCAACCGGTCCAGGGAGCGTCAAATGTCTGGCCATACGACCCTCTCGTTTACTGGATGTGTACTCTGGCGGCGGTTGGACCTGATCGAACTGGATACGGACAATGCTTGTCAATGAGGGCTCGACCGGGGCCATCAGCTACTAGAGGCAGACTATACGTATCAGAAGGTCGATAAGTCACCACTCCTTGAATCACCACCACCTTTTAAGCCCGAGACAGATTATACCTGTCAATGAGGACAGTGGACCTTCGTAATGGGCAACACCGCATAAGTGGCAGATTATAAATGAATGAAGGACATACCAAAGAAGCACCTACTACAGACAACCGGCGGGTCTTCGAACTCTGGCTAAAATATTGTTAAAAAAAATTTAAACCTTCCAGGTGTGCAAGCGATAATCCAACGCAATTTTACAGCTATTAATTACCCACCGTCGCCTCTTGTGTTCGTTATTAAGAGGGTTAAGTCAACAGCGACAAATTAACGAACACAAGTTCTGAGCACGCAACACATTTTAAATCCTCTTAATCATGAAAATACTCGCCAGAAGTAGATAGAACTTTACACATGAGGAAAATAGTCTCAGAGAGGGAGATAATGTATCTGCACACAGCAGTCGGAGGAGGGGGGGGGGGGGTGGTGTTAAACTTGTTTTACACAAAAGGGTTTGAAAATTGGGGGTACCCACTCACCTCCTGGATACTACGCCACTGATCCGGAGGGAAGTCCCCCCCTCCCCTCCCCCCCCCCCCCGCTCACACACTTTCTGAAAAATGTCAACGTTGTATAGGCCTATACACATTCATGCCTAAAATCCCTAAAACTGGTTCATTATCTCTCCCTTTGATATTTCTTAACCCTTTGAACACGAGCGGCGTTTTTCCGGCCCATGAACATGATGCGTCATAATTGCATTAAGTATGATAGCTTCTAAGTGAATGTGCGGAGCAGACCGATCAATATTTATTGGTCCACCCCCAAATAATCAATGTGAACGTTCCCGATTGCTGTCATTGAACTGACATGGAAGATACAATCAGGGGTCAAGGGTTAAGTCATTTGGCTATAGTATCCCTTCCCTTTCTGCGTACTAAGACCTTCAAATTGTACCTGTCATGGTGCTCCAAATGACATGAAAAAAAGAGTTTTTCCAAGAAGCAACAGAACCTCCATCTTTGAGAGATAATACTCTTATCCCAGCTCGATGTGAAATGAAGTGTACGTGCGCGCGCGTGTGTGTGTGTGGGGGGGGGGGGGGGATATATTTCTGATGCTACTGATAACAGAAAAATATTTGTCCTCTCAGTTTCTCCCACCCAAACACCCCATTTAGCCTGGCTATAGCCTTCAGTTTTACTGCATGAAAATAGTTTACAACTTTCAGCGAAGAAGATGCGTAAAACATTCAGTTACACTTGTCTATTACAAAAATATGAGAAGAAAGGTCAGCAGTCATGTTGTGACGAAGTATTGATTAACTTTGGTCAAGTCTTTAGGTATCACAGAACTAAATACTTCCCATAGGCGACCATTATAACGTTCAGGCGGAAAAAAATATGATCGCATCACTTTAATTTTGGCATTCAAATATCTGTGTCAAGTATAGCTCTTCAGACAACTTTTTCTGATCTGAAAACATGGGGGTCATGCAACAATTGAGAGAGAAAAACTGACACAAAGGGAAGAACCGGTCACGTGCACATATTTTTCAGGGAATTCCCCACAAAAACACACAAAAAGTAAATTGCATTTATATTGAAACAATATATTTTCCCAAGGTTGTTTATTTTTAGAGATTGCACCATTTCCGAGTGCAACATTTTAAGGCGGTTCACTCTAATTTCAATATTTAGTTTCCCGATACCTATTTAATTTGTTAATTTAAACACACACGAAGTTGAATTCGTAACTTCAACCTTGAAGGCGTTCAGGACATTTGTACCGCCCCCAACCCCTCCCCCCGCCAACAAAAAAAAATTCCCACTGACAACGACCCCAGCCCCATCAAATTGGACATGTCACCCCCAATATTAAAACAATATTTCAAGTTGTTAAGGCGTCTGCTTCCCCGCGTGGTAGCACCTGTGGAGTGGCGTTACAATCCAAAGAAACGCTTTGTGGACAAGCAATAATTCAGGCAATGGACTTCCAGGTATTAACTCATGAACCCAGTCCTATTTGGCTGAAACTTTGCTTGTGCTTGCTATATTTGCTGTACAACAAATGAGTAATTGTTGTTTGAGTGGAATCTTCACTCCATGAAAGATTTGGTGATAATACACTGTTCATGTACAGTGTATAACTAAACAAAGTGGGGAATCATTTTTATGCGGTGGCTGGTAATTTTATTTATCTTACAATCAACATGTATTTTGTCTGTATTAACTCCGCAACTGTCGTGTATCCGACCCCTGATACAGATCTTTGTATCAGGGGATCGGATACAAGCACGTTCCTTTCGCGTGAGTTCCATTTTTTTTTCTTTTTGTTCATCCATACGAATAAATAGTTCGTTATATATTCGTCTACATTCTTGACTTATCCCCAATATATTGTATAGATAAAATTATTATTACCATTATGTGGATGTACAAAATATGTATCCGAGTCTCGCTCCGGGTTCTAAGGATAGATCACGACTTCGCTCCGGGTTCTAAGGATAGATCACGACTCGTCTTCGACTCGTCGTGATCTGCCCTTAGAACCCGGAGCAAGACTCGGATACATATTTTGTACATCCACATAATGGTAATCATATCTATGTATAACGTCTTCAACTGACAGGTGTTGTATGTAATGTTGTATTGTGACCTTGTAATTTTTAAACTGAACTTTGGCTCTTTCCAGCTTTGAAGGCAGTGCCGGATTAACTGTAACGGAAGCAACGGAACCTCCATCTTTGAGAGACAATACTCTTATCCCAGTTAGATGTGAAATGAAGTGTGCGCGCGCGCGTGTGTGTGTGTGTGGGGGGGGGGGGGGGGGGGGTATATATTTTTGATGTTATCGATAGCCTAAAAATATTTGTCCTCTCAGTTTCTCCCACCCCAAACACTCCATTTAGCCTGGCTATGTGCTTGAATTTTACTGCATGAAAATATTTTACTACTTTCAGCGAATATAATGCGAAAAACATTCAGTTACACTTGTCTATTACAAAAATATGAAAAGGAAGGACAACAGGCATGTTGTGACGAAGTCTTGATTAACTTCGGTCAAGCCTTTAATATGTTAATTTAAACATACGCGAAGTTGAATTCGAAACTTCAACCTTGAAAGCATTCAGGACATTTCTACCCCCCCCCCCCCCAACAAAAAAATAATTCCCACTGGCCACGCCCCCAGCCCCATCAAATTGGACATTTCACCCCCAATATTAAAACAATATTTCAAGTTGTTAAGACGTCTGCTTCCCCGTGTGGTAGCACCTGTGGAGTGGCGTTACAATCCGAAGAAACGCTTTGTGCACAAGCAATATTTCAGCCAATGGACTTCCGGGTATTAACTCGTGGACCTAGTCCTATATTGGCTGAAACTGTTCATGTACAGTATGTAACTAAACAAAGTGGGGAATCATTTTTATATGGTGGCTGATAATTTTATGTTTAACTTCTTCAACTGACAGGTTGTCAGGACACCTGAGGCCCCGTAAGGCCTGGGCTGACGTGGGGTTATTTAGTCCCGCTGATGAAGTTGCGGGAAAATTAGACCAACGTGGAGGGTCGGAATCCAAGTGTCGTGAACTCGGCGCAGGGAGCTGAGTTAGGCCGACGCCGTGATTCCTTCTCTGCCAAATTGGCCTGAAATAGGTTCGATTTCCGTTAGGTGTGATTCCTAATCACTTCAGGCTGTGTAATGGAAAGAATGACTTAAAGTAACAACGATTTTTTTATTTACACATAAAAATAAAGCCGTTTCAATATTTCAACAATCAACAATTCGATTCTTTTCACAGAAATTTGGTTGCTAGAGTTAAATAATTCTCAACAATCATATAGTCATTCTATAGCCCTGTACTGGCACTATAGTCTACACACTGGAAATGTTACTACTGTGAGCTCGCCATAAGAGCTTCACAAATCTGAAATATTATTACTGTGAGCTCGCCATAAGAGCTTCACCTGCTTAGGCTCAAATGTCAACGTCTGCGCGTAACTGTACCTCTGGCTGTCGGAGGGTTCCGACCAGCAATGTTCGTCATCTATGAAGCCACCGTACTTCTGATTTGGGTCAGATATTGTCTACTCATACCTTATGTGCCTTTTGAAGTCCTCCGTGAAAGTCCTATTGCAATATTCACCGTTCCTGGTTGAATTCACGATTCACAAAAGCCCCTTTTGTGCTAGGGCGAAATTGTCACTCACACCGATCTCCAGTCGGTATTACGATGCTTCGACAGCAAAACAAACTACTCAGAACGCAATCAGTCTGACGCTTCAAAGGGTTAATACGCACAATACAATTAACCTACACTTCTGACTACTGCAGGCTGATACCTGCTACTCGACAATCTAAACTTTAACGTGTCACCTTGGGTGTTCTTTCTCAACGAATTTGGCACTGGAGCCGCCTATCAACCTTAAGCTAAATCAATCGTGGAATGCCCTCTCTGGCGATTCCAGCCGTTTCAGGGTCCTGTGATCGAAGGTACCCCTATGCCAGGAAACAGAGTCGCCTGCCCTGGACTTCACCAACGTGTGTGTGACCCCAAGTATGTGTCTAATGCTCTGCTCTTCAAGGTATATATACTTTTTACCCTAAACTGTCAGGTGGACCGACGCTCATCTGTCCACCTGTCAAAACGGTAGGAGATGACGTATATCGAGGCAGAATCAATACAAGTTATCTCGCGCGTGACTTAACGGTGATTTCACTTGTCGAGAAAACCGATTCGTTCCTGCCATTCATTGCTACCTAGTGATCAGGTGACGATACGATAGACATTTCTATCTTTTAGAATCTCGTTTCGCAATTGGCCGTGACGATATCCTGCCACCAACCGATTACGTCTCGTAAGACTCGCGACTACTGTATAAATTAAATGAGATTAGACCTTATCTAACATACCGTTTCTCCCCTGGGTCCCTGCGCTGAAGCTGGATATACACCACGTGTGTTTTTTCCATGTCCAGCTTCACAGAGAAGTGCAATTCACGTAGGTTTTTCGCCTTGAAGCGGGATATCTTTTGAACTTACAATATCTTTATATATGAGGCCCCTTGCCCCTATATTTAGGCTGGCTTTGCCCTGACAACTCCCTTCCCGAGAGAAACACCCTGTGTATCTCTTAAAACACAAGGGGCAAAGCCACGCACACTCGCCTCTCACACCTTTTTACAATCTACCCATATGTTCAAGACTACGAAACTGTACCCCAGTGGTCGTGGGGGTCATGACCGGCTCATGCGTCGGCAATGTCGATTCCCACGACACACGCACCACCACATGCTCCCGTCTTGCGGGTTTACATATGGAGAGTAGCCTTATCCTTAGAGTTGCAGCACTTTCTCTCTCTCTCTCTCTCTCTCTCTCTCTCTCTCTCTCTCTCTCTCTCTCTCTCTCTCTCTCTCTCTCTCTCTCTCTCTCTAATACTATATATTTACACTTAAACATACACATTTTATACACATTCGCCCATTTTGCAAACAGTTCATTTGGCACTCACTCCGACGAGTAACACCGTCCGCGCCTTTGCGTCAGATGGGTTAATTCCAACGGAGTGTAACTTCGCCTCCCATTCCCCTATGTCTTGTGAAGGGGCAAACGACCCCTACATTATGTTGAGCCTCACCCTCGCAAAGCTCAACTAGGGGATTAAAATTGTGCCTCACACACTCACACATTCAATACACAGATTTCCCGACTGCGCCTTTGCGACAGACGGGGTTAGTGTATCCCCCACTTACAAAACTCGACAGACAGGCTCCCCGTCCACGCACACGCGACGAACGGGGCAGTGTATCTCACATTCGCACTCACAAACAACTCTAGTCAGCAGTCAGAGCAATAATAATACTAAAATAAGAAAATTCCTTCCGGGCCTTAACACCGGGTTTACGAAACTCATACCGCTATCCTTGGCGGCTGAGGTAATCGGCCGCCACGTTATCTTTGCCCTTAATGGCCTCGATCCTAAACCGGTAATTTTGCAGCAGGAGGAACCATCTCATTATCCCGCTGCTTTCTACCTTACATTTCTGGATGTATGTGAGCGGCTTGTGGTCCGTGTGGAGCACAAACTCTCGGCCGTACAAGAAGTTTTGAAACTTCTTCACGGCAAACACCAGTGCCAAACATTCTCGTTCGATCACTGAGTAGTTTTGCTTCCTCGGGAGGAGTTTCTTACTGGCGTACGCTACAGGGAAATGGCCGTCGGTGTGATCCTGTAGCAGGACAGCTCCCACCCCCGCATCGGACGCGTCGGTCTGGACGACGAATGGCTTTGAAAAATCTGGGAGTCGCAAGACCGGTGAACTGACCAAGATATCCCTCAAGGTGTTGAACGCCCGGTTTTGGTGGGGTCCCCAGTTCACCTTGTTGGGTTGTCCTTTCCTTGTAAGGTCGGTCAAGGGTGCGGCTACCTCCGCAAAATTGGGCACGAACTTCCGATAGTAGCCAGCTAAACCCAGGAAGGATCTTACTTGACGTTTGGTCTGGGGTGGTTTGGCGTCACGTATTTTCCCCAACTTCTCCCCGTCCATGGTTACTTTCCCCTCACCGACCTTATGACCCAGGAACTGTATGGTCCGGAAACCTATCAGGCATTTCGAAGGTTTCACGGTGAGTCCGGCCTTTCGCAGCTTGTGAAAAAGGGACCGGAGGACGCTGACATGTTCCGCCCAAGTCCTTGTGTTGCCCAGGATGTCGCCCACATAGTGTTCCACGCCCCTCAAATCCTCCAACAGTCTCCTCATCATACGATTGAACGTGGCCCCGGCGTTGACCATCCCAAACGGCATCTTTTTAAACTGGTAGCAGCCGTCGGGCGTGGTGAAAGCGGTCATTGGCCGGTGTCTCGTCTCGACGGGGATTTGCCAGTAGCCCTTACTCAGGTCGATTTTGCTGAAATATTCAGCTTGCAGCAGTTTGGACAGTATGGCCTCTATGTCCCCCATAGGCTCGTTGTCAAACTTGGTGACAGAATTCAGCCTCCTGAAGTCGATGCAGAAACGGAGGCTACTGTCCTTTTTCTTCACGAGGACCACAGGGGAGTTGTAGGGGAGTTTGATGGCTCGATGACCCCCGCCTCCAGCATCTTTTTGACTTCCTCCCGCACATCCTGTCTTTTTGAGTAAGGGATGCTGTAGGGCCTCACCCTCACTGGGTCCGACGTCGTGAGCTCTATTTTGTGCTCGGCTAGATGGGTGGTTCCGGGACTATCGGAGAACACGTCCCCGAACTCCTGCAATAATGCCAAGGCTTCTTGCCTCTGAAGTCGTCCAGTGCATCGTCGATGCGTACGTCCCTATACGTTTCCGTCCCGTCGACCTCCCCAAGAACAAGCAGGTTTTCGTCATCTACGACACCGGCCTCGTCGTGGTAGTCGCTCTCGAAGACGGCCATACCCTCGGCCTTTTGGGGCACCGAGGGGTTGCCCTCCCCAGCCTTAACAGGGGTTGGCTCTCCCTCCCTCTCGCGGTATAGTCTGAGCAGGTTGGCGTGGTAGACCTTGCTCTTCCCCTCTACGTTCACTCGGTAGTCCGTCCTGCTTATGACCTCAGTGACGTCGAAAGGCCCTCTCCACTGGAGTAGCAGCTTGTTGTGCTCAGTTGGGAGGAGCACTGTCACTTTCTGAGCGACCTCGAATTGCCTGTTCCGCGTTCTCCGGTCGTAATGGTGCTTGTACTTGCCTTGGGCCTTGTGCAAGCTTTCCCTGCCCAGGCGGCATGTTTCCTCTAATTTGTTCCGGAGGTCAAGGACATATTGGTAGGTGTTACGAACCTCAGGAGTGTCTGTCCCCGTCCAGAGCTCCTTCAATGCCTGCATGGGCCCCCTCACTGTTCGTCCATAGAGCAGTTCGAACGGAGAAAATCCGGTGCTCGCTTGTGGCACCTCCCTGTAGGCAAAGAGGACGACCGGCAGGTAGCGGTCCCAATCCTTGGGCTGCTCCTGGCACATTCTTTTCAGCATATCTTTCAGAATGCCATTGAACCGTTCACAGAGCCCATTGCACCTTGGGTTGTACGGGGTGGTGAAGATCTGCTTCACAGACACCAACCGGCCTACCTCATCGAGCATCCCCGACGTGAACTGCGAACCTCTATCGCTAAGGATCTCCTTCGGAAAACCGAGCCTACAGAAAATCTCGAGGAGTGCTTCGGCAACTCGCTCGGCTTCGATCCTTGGCAAAGCTATCGCCTCGGGGTACCTCGTGGCATAGTCCACGACAGTCAGGATATACCTGCTGCCCTTGTCGGAAACAGGAGAGATCGGTCCGATCAAATCAACTCCGACCCTGTCGAATGGCGCATCCATGAGAGGCATCTCTCCCAACGGTACCCTCTGGACTTTCCCCTTTGGGACAGTTTTCTGGCAGACGTCACATGACCTGCAGAACCTCGTGACGTCGCCTGTGATGCCAGGCCATTGGAAGCTGGACGTGATTCTATCGAGGGTCTTCCTGGTCCCTAGGTGGCCCCCAACCACGGATTCGTGAGCCAGGGTCATGATCTGCTTCCTGAATTCTTGAGGCACCAGAATTTGTCGTGCCTCTGTCTGGCCACGGGGCTGCTCGTGTTCCCTGTAAAGCACCCCCTTCCTTACGGATAACTTAACTCTCCCCTTACCCCTGGTGGCGACACTGTCACCACTTTTGGCGAGGTCCCAAATTTTTTTCAGTGTGGGGTCACTGGCTTGGGCGCTCTTGAGATCGTCGGTATGAACTTCGCCCACGGCTTCTGCCGGAACATTCAGTGGTCGGATGGGCCTTTTTGCCTTTGCTGCCTGGGACCTTGTAACCACGGCCGATGCCTCGACGGGTGCCAACCAACTGCTGTCTGGGTTATTGCTAACACCAGGGATATTTCCGATCACGAGATCATACACCGGGTCTTCCATTCACATGGCCTCCACCTCACCGGTGTAGAAAGGCGTGTCCACTTGCACCCTTGCCAGCGGAAAACGCCTAACTGTCCCATCTATCAACACACACAGGTGATCACCCCCGGTGAGCTCTGTGTCGCTCACGAGGCGCCTCCTGATCGCAGCGCTACTGCAGCCAGTGTCGCGAAGCAACTGTACCTCCTGCTGGCCGACGTACCCGGTGTAAATAGGCATGGTGCCCCCGGCGGAGGGGTGACTTTCACACATTCCGCTGATTATGGGAATGATTCTCCCACCTTCCAGCCTTAGCTGTCCCTCCTGGATGCAGTCGCGGAGAGGACTGCTTTCTGGGCCTATGGTTTGGCACAGCGCTGCAGTTTGCCTGTTGTTCCCTGGCCTCTCGCCACTCCTTCGTCTCCAGTCCTTTGGGGAGGGGTCTCTCCTCCCCTTTTGCACTGTACCCCCTGCTGGGGTAGTCTAGTGTTCCCAGTGGTCCTAACCTGCTTCTGCCAGCAGTCCCTGGCGATATGACCCCGCTTGTTGCAGATAAAACAAGTTGTGTCCTTGGGAGTGCTCCCCTTCCGGCTGGTCTGCGACGCGGGCGGATTGGGGTGGTGTTGCCTTACGGGTGCCATTGCCAACCCGTTTGCTCCACCCTTAGCCGATCTGGGTGCGTTTACACTCCCACCGTGGGCCTCGATGTAGCGTTCTGCCACAGTTGCCATCTCATCATAGGTGGGCGGACCCCTTTCCTTGATGAACAGGCCCAACTCCTTGGAGCATGTAGTTAAAAACTGCTCCCGGAGAAATAGATCTCGCAGGGCTCCATATGACTCATTCACCTCTGCGAGATCAGTCCAGCGGTCAAAGTACTGCCTAACTCGGGCAAAATACTGAGGTACTGTTTCTCCCTTCTCCTGCTTAATTTCTCGGAACTTGGTCCGGAATCCTTCTTCAGTGAGCTGGTATCTCCGAAGGATGGCATTCTTCAGCTCACTGTAGTCGTTAAGAAGTGCAGGAGGCATACTGGTATAAGCCTCGAGGGCTTTACCTGACAACAAAGGGCTCAAGCACATAGCCCATGTGTCTTCTAGCCACATTTGACTGGAGGCAAAACGCTCGAACCTCTCCAAGTACGTGTCCAAGTCATCTGTGTTTTTATTAAAATGAGCGAGGTGGGGGCGTGGGGCATGAATTGCTACCCCTGCACTCCCATCCCCTGAGCGCCGACTTTCATTCTCCACATCGGCCCTTGCTCTGAGGAGCTCTAATTCTCTCTCGTGCCTCTGTTGTTCGAGCTCTCGTTCTGCCTCCCTTGCCTCCCTTGCTAATTGGGCTTCCCTCTCTCTCGCCTCTCTCGCATCTTTCTCTCTCTCCCTCTCTAACTGAATCTCTCGCTCTTTTGCCTCCCTATTTAATTGGGCTTCTCTCTCCCTCGCCTCTCTTGCGTCTTTCTCACGCTCTCGTTCTAATTGGTCTTCTCTCTCCCTTGCGTCATTTGCTAATTGAATCTCTCTCTCTTTTGCCTCCCAATCTAATTGGGCTTCTCTCTCCCTCGCCTCTCTTGCGTCTTTCTCACGCTGTCGTTCTAATTGGGCTTCTCTCGCCCTTGCGTCATTACGTAAGGCCATCTCCTTAGCCTCACGTTTCTGCTCATCTTTAACGAACTTCTGAAGTTCGGCTCCCTCAAGGCCCATTTCCTTGCCCAATGATACCAGTTGGGCGAGGGGTGTAACAACATCCATTTTGATTTTTTCTTTCTATCTTCAACACTCGTCAGAAAGAATGAAGAAGGAAAAGAAAGAAAGAAAAAAAAATATGGCAATTAATCCTAATTTACCTATGTAATTTAACGTAATTAAACACCCCAATATTCTGAAACCTACTGCAGTTATAGTGGCTATTAAGTATCCTCTTGGGGCTACTGTATTGCGATATTAAACCCTTGAACGGCATCAGCTGACCGAACGCGTCAAAACATGAACAGAACCGCCGTTAAAATAAAACAAAATTTCCATATAGCCATTTTTTACCTTTTAGAAATATCCTGGTTAGCGCTCGCCAATCAATGTCAGGACACCTGAGGCCCCGTAAGGCCTGGGCTGACGTGGGGTTATTTAGTCCCGCTGATGAAGTTGCGGGAAAATTAGACCAACGTGGAGGGTTGGAATCCAAGTGTCGCGAACTCGGCGCAGGGAGCTGAGTTAGGCCGATGCCGTGATTCCTTCTCTGCCAAATTGGCCTGAAATAGGTTCGATTTCCGTTAGGTGTGATTCCTAATCTCTTCAGGCTGTGTAATGGAAAGAATGACTTAAAGTAACAACAATTCTTTTATTTACACATAAAAATAAAGCCGTTTCAATATTTCAACAATCAACAATTCGATTCTTTTCACAGAAATTTGGTTGCTAAAGTTAAATAATTCTCAACAATCATAAAGTCATTCTATAGCCCTGTACTGGCACTATAGTCTACACACTGGAAATGTTACTACCGTGAGCTCGCCATAAGAACTTCACAAATCTGAAATGTTATTACTGTGAGCTCGCCATAAGAGCTTCACCTGCTTAGCCTCAAATGTCAACGTCTGCGCGTAACTGTACCTTTGGCTGTCGGATGGTTCCGACCAGCAATGTTCATCATCTATGAAGCCACCGTACTTCTGATTTGGGTCAGATATTGTCTGCTCATACCTTATGTGCCTTTTGAAGTCCTCCGTGAAAGTCCTATTGAAATATTCACCGTTCCTGGTTGAATTCACGATTCACAAATGCCCCTTTTGTGCTAGGGCGAAATTGTCACTCACACCGATCTCCAGTCGGTATTACGATGCTTCGACAGCAAAACAAACTACTCAGAACGCAATCAGTCTGACGCTTCAGAGGGTTAATACGCACAATACAATTAACCTACACTTCTGACTATTGCAGGCTGATACCTGCTACTCGACAATCTAAACTTTAACGTGTCACCTTGGGTGTTCTTTCTCAACGAATTTGGCACTGGAGCCGCCTATCAACCTTAAGCTAAATCAATCGTGGAATGCCCTCTCTGGCGATTCCAGCCGTTTCAGGGTCCTGTGATCGAAGGTACCCCTATGCCAGGAAACAGAGTCGCCTGCCCTGGACATCACCAACGTGTGTGCGACCCCAAGTGTGCGTCTAATGCTCTGCTATTCAAGGTATATATACTTTTTACCCTAAACTGTCAGGTGGACCGACGCTCATCTGTCCACCTGTCAAAACGGTAGGAGATGACGTATATCGAGGCAGAATCAATACAAGTCATCTCGCGCGTGACTTAACGGTGATTTCACTTGTCGAGAAAACCGATTCGTTCCTGCCATTCATTGCTACCTAATGATCAGGTGACGATACGATAGACATTTCTATCTTTTAGAATCTCGTTTCGCAATTGGCCGTGACGATATCCTGCCACCAACCGATTACGTCTCGTAAGACTCGCGACTATTGAATAAATTAAATGAGATTAGACCTTATCTAACATACCGTTTCTCCCCTGGGTCCCTGCGCTGAAGCTGGATATACACCACGTGTGTTTTTTCCATGTCCAGCTTCACAGAGAAGTGCAATTCACGTAGGTTTTTCGCCTTGAAGTGGGATATCTTTTGAACTTACAATATCTTTATATATGAGGCCCCTTGCCCCTATATTTAGGCTGGCTTTGCCCTGACACAGGTGTTGTATGTAATGTTGTATTGTGACCTTGTAATTTTTAAACTGAACTCTGACTCTTTCCAGCTTCGAAGGTAGTGCCGGATTAACCATTTGAACCCTAGTGGTATCTTCCATATCAGTTCAATGGCAGCAACGGGAAGAGTCCATATTCTTAATTGGGAGTAGACCAATTAATATTTTCAACGTGCAGCCTTGCCTTATGATTTTGATATTTATGTGCTATTCTCCAATAAATATCCGATTTTAAATATAAACTGCAAACAAAGCTCAACAGTTGAGCTAGAACTTTCGGGAGAATAGAAGTTCCGCAGTTCCGCGTAGGATCTCATTTAATTGGATATCGCTTGATTGATTAAGCTTGTTCATTGAATATAATAGTCAAAGTCCTTACAACAAATATTCTCGTATGACTAATAAATTTCATTTTTACACAAGCCTAAAGTAACAGCCAAAACCGACTAACGCGATACACAAGAATCGCCATTCACTTTTTTATATGTTCTTTTTTTTTTGGGGGGGGGGGGGGGGGGCAAAACATGGGTCATGACCCCTCATTGGAACTAACACGTCGCGCTCGTTTCAACGAGGATCATAACTGAAGTTTTGGAAACACTGGGTGTGTGACGGGGAGGGAGTCTGATGGAACGATTTCCTGCCATGTTACTCTCAACCACTCACATCAAATGGTGATTAACCCCCGCGCTTTTAACAGACGTCTCTTAGACCCAATTTTCCTGCTTGTTTTGCGCTTTCTGAGAAGCTGATACCCCCGGCACACAAAAAAAAACCAGATTTCCTATCCAGACTATTCCAGAGGCGTCGGAAGGAAATATTTTTGGGGGTGGGAGATAAAAGACATTATCGCGAAGCGCTGAACGCAACGCGAAACGCGTTTGCCCATGGACAACACGAGAGGGAGTCGTCCAAACTTGGACCCAAAGTCCGTAATATAATTTGTTTGGACGTACCAAAGCCAAAACAAATATTTTACGGACTTTTGGTCCACGTTCGGACTACCCTTCTCTCTTTTTGTTGGGTTTCTGGGGCCTCCCCAGGGTTATGGGACGTTTCGTCCCAAAACCAGTTCGTCCCGGGACGATTCGTCCGGGACGTTTCGTCCCAAAATGACAATCGGAACGATTCGTCACAAATATCGGGTCGATTCGTCTCAACAATTTTTTTCAAAGTATCAAGACGATTCCTCCCAAATGAATTTTTTTTTCGAATATCAGGATGAATGGGTTCGATAATGTATTTCGGACGAACCCTCCCGGGACGAACTGGTTTTGGGACGAAACGTCCCGGAGCTCTCCCCGCGGGAGAATCTTCTGAAATGAAAGCTTAAACTGGGTAAATTCCCATAGTAATTTTGACCAAAATTATTTTTGAAGCTGAGCAAATAGAATCACACTGACTGACTTTCAAAATACCGATTTTATGGACAATTTTGCTAATCTTTGGAAAATATCGTTGGGGTGGGTGACAGACTCCTCTTAGACTCAATCTGTCTGTTTGTTTTGCGCGCTATGTTTTTGAGACAAAAATTCAAAACATAATGGATGTATGCTTTTTTATATCAGGTAGGACTAGTAAATAATGTATTTGGATAGTAATTATACATTATTTATTTACTTCTCTGATATTAAAATAAAACTTAAAAAAATTAACAAAACCCTTTTCAGAAACGGAAAGAAAAGCTATTTGTCTCTGCAATTGTGACATCGCGGAATAGTTTTGCACTCAGAGTTGGCTGCATTAATTCAATAATCCTCTTTTTATACACATATACATTGATTGACCTCCGAGAATTAATTAACAGAGACAAGATAACTGTCAGTCGTGGTACAATGAACAAATGCCGACAGCTTATTTTATGTACAGTCAGATGCACGTTTTCTGTCCTCAGTCGGTGTACACGGAGATTTTAAACTAGAATATCCCCCCAAAAAACTAATTTTCCTGACTTAGAAAAAATTATCGGGAAATTTTCACGAGATAAATTCGATACGGTATCCAACATTCGATGGACTATACAAATAGTGGTTATTTTAACAAAAAATCGGAACATTGTTCATTTTAAGCTTTTTTCGCGTAAAACAGTGGTGTCTCCGCAACGGGTGCATACGGTTCAGTTTTACTCTGAGGCCGACAAGCGAGTCATCTATCCATAGAAGAACAGTTCTTTTGACTCTGGTGATGTGGAGTTGTGTTACGAGAAAGTGATGTTTAACATGAACAACTTCTTTTAGTCAAGTGTCGTCTGCCTGAACAGGCAGACGACACTTGACTATATATAGAAACAGCTGTTAGGCTGCAAATACTGATATAATTTTTGGTGCCCGTAACAGCAGTCTGCTGGAGGTTTCGAGCGTCTAAGAGTTAATGATAATGAAGTATATGTGGAATGAATGGTGGAAATCGCCACACAGTGTTACATAAAAGCAACCCTCCACCCATGCCCCTCAAATACTGCATGACAATATTAGAAACACTTTCACTTTGGGCCGCCGCTATAATCTGTGGCTGTTAATAGAAGACAAAAATATGCCTATTGTTCCCGGAGGTTTTATGTTTTGGGATTAAAGTTAGTTGGCTTAATCCATTGTAAGGTTAAAGAAAGATAGTGAGGGAGAACTGTAGATTTGTATACTGTGATCGTATTCTGTATCACCATTCTCAAGTGAAATTATACTCAATGATATTTAGTGAATGCTTGGGGACAAGGAGAAATAAATTTCCAAACTGATTTTAGCGATTTGCTTTGGGTGGAAACGTCAGGAATAAATTATGCACATTCCTTTGAATTAAGGTCTTTACACACTAGACGCGATGCGAATGTTCCAATAAGTGATAAACAACGAAATTTCGTCTCAGATTGCAAATTTGAATAACAGTGACGGGCCTTATGGCTCTGAGTTTGGTTTTGATAGAGAACAAACACAATAATGAACTTAAATGAGACCAATGTTCAATGTGAAACATAAAATCAAAAAATGTAATTTTGACGCAATTGGCCGTGAATTTGTAGATCATTCATTCATTCATTCATTTACACACACCTTCATTCATTCATTTACGCATTTATTTACGCATTCATTCGTTCGTTCGTTTGTTCGTTCGTTCGTTCGTTCATTCACAACTATATAAATAGTTGTATCTGTTGAAGCAGAAAAGATACTCAGACTTCATGTGCATTAAATTCGGACTCGTTATAGACTTATGAAGCGGGGGGGGGGGGGGGGGGGGAAACAGTTGCGTGAACATAGGCGAAAAATTTTATTTTTCAGATTTTTTGACCCACCCACCCTTTCCTGCATATTTTTTCCATGACATTTTGGGCACCCACCCCCTTCTCATACATTTTATATACAAAACATTGGCATTCGAACAGTAACTCGAAACGTGTAATGCACACTGATTTAATGCACATTTTTATATATCCAAACGTGTTTCCATTTACTCTATCAGATGCATTTTTCAAGACTTACCAGATTCACATCAGTGCACAAAGACATATTACTGTATAGCTTGAAAGTAGTATGTCATGTACCCGGACGGGCCTTATTTGGATGACCTCGGTGGATGACCTCGGAAGTGACGTCATGTCACGTGACGTAGTGGCGCCATGTTATGTTGTCATGGTAACCCGCGTGAGCGACCATGCTGTGACGTCATCTCCATAGTGATATATGGTGTTAGTGCGCATGCGCAGCGCGTGTTGTTAGGGTGATACGTGTTTCCGTCGTCCATTTTGTATACCGGAGGCCGCCATCTTGGTTTCTATGGTAGCACGTGATTGCTATGTTACCAATGGCTTCTAATAAGACAGGCGTATGTTCGGGGGTGTGTTCCTTTGTAGAAGTGTAAATCTGATTACCACAAACAGCCCGACAATCCCTCCAGATCACCAAAATCCCCCCAAAATCACCGAAATTGACTTTATTTCCCCAATTTATCGGCTTAGCATGTAGTGCTATAGTACTAAGGGGGTACCGGGGTGCGTTCGATTGAACAGGAGTAATGTTATGGCTTAGAATTCTCCCAGAATCCCTTTTTGGATCCCTATCCCATGACGTTTTTCCCATTAAAAGACACGTTCCTTTGGTCATTACCCAGAATTCTCTGCTTTTATCTATATACGCAATAGTTTACGTCGATCTGGCCATGTTCCTTTGTTCTAAAGTATACCCCAGTAACGTAGAAGAGCCTATTAGTTGGAACAGCTTTGCTTATTATTACTATATTTAGCTATTCTAGTCTATTCTTGTTAGGTCTGACCCTATTCCGTGTACTCTTGTTTCATTTATCTAGATCATTTATATAAATTATAACTAACCAATCAGATTGCTTGATTTCCCATAACCCGTACTTAATCGTAGAGAGTTATCTTCCCTTATTACAACGAAGTTGTATCAGATTCTCATCACATCTAAATCCAATGGCAATATCCCCGGGAACCCCAATTTCGGCACCCCTTTTTTGAAAAACATATGACCCTCGGCACCCCTTTTTGTCATATGTGCTTATGTGAAAAAGCACAATGTGACACAATGTGCCCTAACACATAGGCACATGATTTATGTGCCGATATATGCTTATGTGAAAAGGCACAATGTGACACAATGTGCCCTAGCACATAGGCACATACGGGTATTTGAGGATACCTATTGCCTGGTACTGTATTATTCGAGGATACCTACTAGAGAATCCCTTTTTCGTCATATGTGCTTATGTGAAAAAGCTCAATGTGACACAATGTGTCCTAGCACAAAGGCACATGCTTTATGTGCCGATATGTGCTTATGTGAAAAGGCACAATGTGACACAATATGCTCTATCACATAGTCACATACGGGTATTTGAGGATACCTATAGCCTAGTATTGTATTATTTGAGGATACCTATCTAGGATACCTTCTGGGGAATCCCTTTTTGTCATATGTGCTTATGTGAAAAAGCACAATGTGACACAATGTTACCTAGCACATAAGCACATGCTTTATGTGCCGATATGTGCTTATGTGAAAAGGCACAATGTGACACAATGTACCCTATCACATAGGCACATACGACCAAAATGGGATTCCATAGCCACAGGTGTTTTCCAAAAGGGATTCTTTAAAAGGGATTCCATAAAATGGAATTCCTATCCGACTCCGTAAAATGGGATTCCGTGTTTTATCATCGACACTCGAGAGTATGGAAAGGGACTAATAAAGCCTAATTCATCAACTACAACAAGGTCGAAGGGAACACAACATAAACTTTGACTTAATCTTAACACCCAATATATACAATCAAATTTTTTAATCTGAATGGACTGTAACTAAACAGACGCAACATGAACGAAGATCGAACTAGTTGGAAACAACTGAACAGAGACAACCAACCACTACAAAACAATAAAGGTACAGAACGAAGATCCAACACAACCAAGATCGAAGTGAACTGAACAAATTGAAGAAAATCGAACTGATCTGATCGAATATGAGCAAACTCGAAGTGAATTGACCATAAAAAATGAACAAAGATCCAACACAGCCAAGATGGAAGTGAACAGAACAAAGTGAACGAAGATCGAACTGATCTGATTGAACTACAACCCCTAAATATAACCCAATGTTAACCCTCTTGAACTGTTTGAAATGAACTACAACCCTAATGAAGGTATATATAATTAACCCTCTTGAACTGTTTGAATGAACTATAACCCCTAAATATATCCCAATGTTAACACCCTTGAACTTTTTGAATGAACTTTTTATATCTAATATAAATAAACACCCTTTGAACTGAACGACATTTAACTGAATAAAATTTAAACTTAATGAACTACAACCCATTGAACTGAATTCTTCTAATAGGGAAGGGGAATACCCTCGAGTGTCGATGATAAAACACGGAATCCCATTTTACGGAGTCGGATAGGAATTCCATTTTATGGAATCCCTTTTAAAGAATCTCTTTTGGAAAACACCTGTGGCTATGGAATCCCATTTTGGTCGTATGTGCCTATGTGATAGGGCACATTGTGTCACATTGTGCCTTTTCACATAAGCACATATCGGCACATAAAGCATGTGCTTATGTGCTAGGTCACATTGTGTCACATTGTGCTTTTTCACATAAGCACATATGACAAAAAGGGATTCTCCAGAAGGTATCCTAGATAGGTATCCTCAAATAATACAATACCAGGCTATAGGTATCCTCAAATACCCGTATGTGACTATGTGATAGGGCACATTGTGTCACATTGTGCCTTTTCACATAAGCACATATCGGCACATAAAGCATGTGCCTTTGTGCTAGGACACATTGTGTCACATTGTGCTTTTTCACGTAAGCACATATGACAAAAAAGGGATTCTCTAGTAGGTATCCTCAAATAATACAATACCAGGCAATAGGTATCTTCAAATACCCGCATGTGCCTATGTGCTAGGGCACATTGTGTCACATTGTGCCTTTTCACATAAGCACATATCGGCACATAAATCATGTGTCTATGTGCTAGGGCACATTGTGTCACATTGTGCTTTTTCACGTAAGCACATATGACAAAAAAGGGGTGCCGAAGGTCATATGTTTTTCAAAAAGGGGTGCCGAAATTGGGGTGCCCGGGGATATTGCCATTGGATATAGATGTGATGAGAATCTGATACAACTTCGTTGTAATAAGGGGAGATAACTCTCTAGGATTAAGTACGGATTATGGGAAATCAAGCAATCTGATTGGTTAGTTATAATTTATATAAATGATCTAGATAAATGAAACAACAAGAGTACACGGAATAGGGTCAGACCTAACAAGAATAGACTAGAATAGCTAAATATAGTAATAATAAGCAAAGCTGTTCCAACTAATAGGCTCTTCTTCGTTACTGGAGTATACTCTAGAACAAATGAACATGGCCAGATCGACGTAAACTATTGCATATATAGACAGAAGCAGAGAATTCTGGGTAATGACCAAAGGAACGTGTCTTTTAATGGGAAAAACGTCATGGGATAGGGATCCAAAAAAGGGATTCTGGGAGAATTCTAAGCCATAACATTACTCCTGTTCAATCGAACGCACCCCCGGTACCCCCTTAGTACTATAGCACTACGTGCTAAGCCGATAAATTGGGGAAATAAAGTCAATTTCGGTGATTTTGGGTGGATTTTGGTGATTTGGAGGGATTGTCGGGTTGTTTGTGGTAATCAGATTTACTCTTCTACAAAGGAACACACCCCCGAACATACCCCTGTCTTGTTAGAAGCCATTGGTAACATAGCAATCACGTGCTACCGTAGAAACCAAGATGGCGTCCTCCAGTATACAAAATGTACGACGGAAACACGTATCACCCTAACAACACGCGCTGCGCATGCGCACTAACACCACGTATCACTATGGAGATGACGTCACAACATGGCCGCTTACGCGGGTTACCATGACAACACAACATGGCGCCACTACGTCACGTGACATGACGTCACTTCCGAGGTCATCCACCGAGGTCATCCAAATAAGGCCCGTCCGGGTACATGACATACTACTCTTGAACCCCATGTGGACCCTGGTATAAAAGGTCCACATTTGGTAGCCAGGTTGTTAACGTACAGCAGCGATTGCCTGGCTGTTCATACAGACATTTTAATACTATACTGATGTAGCAAATTCTAAGAAATTTGTTTTATCGTCATATTGAGGTGTCTGTGTGGATGAGCTTGTTAGTTCCTCCAGAGGTTGGTGGATTCCTTAGGCCATCCGGTGGATCTGTTTGAATAATTCTACCTTCATCTTCGGAACTAACAACGTTGTGATATAGGCATCATATAGCCATAGTTGTTGAAAGCGATGTAAAACCCCAATCAATCCAGATCAGGCAATTGAGACAAACTAAATGTGTAGCTTAATATTCTTATAAATCTAGTTTCTCGATATTTACCTTGCAAATAAAACTCAATTATTCTTTTTTCTAGAAATCTTTGATTTTAAACCAAATTTAAATAAGCTTTTCCTAATTTTATCTCTGATATGCAGTGATATACACTTCAAACAGTCTAGTTTCTGTAAATCATGGCATATGCAGGCATATGTGAGCACTGTGCCTGTTGTGCCCATAATTAATTTACTACTGCTTGTACTGTAACCGTGTATATGTTGCAAATATTGGCTGAGTAAATGGGAACTTGTTATTGTTATAGCTCAAGAAGGGCAAACCTTGCGTTTTATGTCTTTGTTATCGCCTCTGCATATCGGGATAGCGATCAAAAAGACTTTTTTTGTTTTTGTTAAATCAGATTTTTTTTTAAATAAAAATTAATATTTTCATTTTTTTTTCATTTTGAAAAATCAGTCCCACCTACCTATTTTGACTCATTGGACAATATTACATATACTATGTTTTATTTTAAAGAATGTTCCATTGAAAAAGAAACTTGATATGAATGAATTATGTTGTGAATGGATATTTTTGTTGACTTTCGGAGAAAATTGCCGATATTTTTTTCCCGCTCAATATTGGGCACCCACCCCATATATAAGTCAGTTTTAGATGAAATTCACCGATATTTTTTTTATACTGAGGGGGTTAGTTTTGTTAATAATGCTTCTAAATGGGTTTTTATGATCAATTGGTGACATCTTGTTACACTTTGGGACACAAAAGATGCCATAACAGTGAAAAAGGAAACAAAAATGCATTAACTGCTTTCGCACATTTTTTGGACACTTGACCACCCACCCACCCCCACCTATGTCCACCCCCCCCCCCCTGTATGAAGTAGAAGTGAAAAGTGAAAGAAAAATATAAAATTATGAAATTATAAAAATTATAATCATCTTGATGTAAAATTGTAAAAGAAAGTACCTAACGCATTAATTTTCCATCTCAATTCAAAGTGAGGAGAATTCCTCTATACCTGTTGGACAACGAGGGAAACTGAGAAAAATCTCCCAAAATGCTCTTCTTTAGCGATAAAAGGAAGCAAAAAACCGTTAGTGCATACGTATTATATTTATTATTTATTTATTGGTGTTTAAGGTCACATATTTATGCACAATGGCTAATCATGAACACAACATGAGTATCAACTCAAGACCAGGGGTGAGCGTTAATAATCCATGCTGCCCACTTTAGAGAGGGTTTGTACCTCCCAAGCATTGGTGACTGGGTCCTATTTTACGAGTAAAACAGAGCCTGTTTATCGCAGTGAACAGGCACTGCTTCACTTTCCGGGGTTCCCGCGGGGAAGTGCATACTTATTATTTTCAGATTATTGTCTTCAGTCTCCATTGCAGATTACTAAAATAACACAACAACTTCTACAAAAAGGTCAGAAAATGGACTTAAACACACCTGGGGTCGACTATTTTCGTAAAAGGCCACAGTGTCAAAATTTAGACTCAGTTTTTCCGCGAAAGTTGTGCATGCGCAGTCAGCATCGGACGAATTGTTGGAAGTAGGGCCCCACCTCTGGGAGTGGTGGTACCTTTTGCGCCCCCCCCCCCCGCGCACTGGTCCACACCAAAGGAAGGGTCACAAGAAGCCAACCACCGAATCCACCGGAACTTCCATGAAAAAGAGAAAGAAGACCAAGTCACCATCTACCAAACGCCGGGATGCCAGGCGCATGGAGGCATGGTTTGATCGGAGAAGGGCTGAAAAAGGAGAAAATAGAGAAGGAAAGAAAGACTGAAGTCAACTCACCTCCATCACCAACACCACCCACACCAAGCCGTACTTCCGGAGGGAAGTCAGAAGGTGGGGAGGAGTCGGAGAGGGAGGCTGTGGAGACTGAAGTCAATTAATCCAACCCTGGCTCCCCTTCAGCCCTGGACCAGTCGGACCAGAACTCCAAGCTAACCTCGGCTCCGGAATCGGACAGCCAGGATCCAATACCAGAGAAGAAAATACCATGATATAAAGAATCACTAGGAGATTTCATAGAACGGATAGACATTCGTCGGAATGGAGAGCTCAAACTGGATTTCGAAGGCTCAACGAGGAATTTATTGATTTCGCCCATAACCACGGGAGCTTCTCAGAACAACCATCGGAGTTTTCGATACACTAACTCCTGATAAATTAGAGGCCTTCAGAATTCGCAATCCGGCATTCCGCCAATGGATGAAAGAGGAAAAAGAAAAAGCTGCAAACTCACCTAAGCCACCTCCAGCGAAAAAGCCCCCCCCCCCCCCCCCCCCCCCCCCCCAAAAAAAAAAAAATCACAATCGGCGCTAACTACCTCGACATTTTCTTCCTTTTCCGCGTCCGGACATGCTGCTGAAAATCTAAAAAAAATTATTCTGGTGAAGAGGGTCGAAAGCTCTTGTCCCAAACCGTCCCTGCGCGCTTCGGTGCGCGAAACCATTCATCTTGCTTGCGACATTGCTGAACTGACGCAGAGCACATTCTGTTCTTGGCAGCGCGTGTGAAGATGGCCAAGTGAGAGAACTTTAAGATGAAGTTAGGCTACATTTCGTTACTTACAAAAACTCCGGCAAATTGTCTTTTTCAAAGTTTGATGCTCCGACGAACTGTCTCTTCTGGCGAAATGTATACTTTCGACGAAAAGTCCAGGATTCTATTCCTGAAACGCATTAAGGCTTAACTGTTACGTACTCTGAGCAAATTGGTTCATGGGAATCCTCGAACATTATTGGGCACCCCCAATGCCCAAATCGCACTAAATAACGAATTCAAAACACTTAATCATTTTTAATAGAAGTTTGTTTTGCATTCGTGTTTATTATTAAATGACAGTCGATGATATGGGTATTTGGAAAAATGTTTTTGATGATATTTTACGATGCACTCTATAATCATTAATACTCCAGCTTAATATTCGGCGTGCTATAGCCTTTGTTAGTTTTGTTTATCCATTCCCAGAATATATTGGAAGTCTGCCCCCCCCCCTCGCCCCCCCCCCCTCCCCCCACACACACCTGCTGTCCTTATTGTTTTAATGAGAGTACTATTTGGCTGTTTTCTATTTTTGTTCATAACCTATGTTTTTGAGACAAAAAATGAAAAAAATTAGTTATTCAAGAATTTATTTTTTTGGGTTAACTCTTTTTCTTGACTCTTTATATACTTCTTTGGCCCTCTTAATTGTACAAACAAGATTTGACCTATTGGTAAACAGACCCGTTGGCGACTTGACTTACTCGAATGGCCAGAAGCAATAAACAGACACAACCAGACACCAAATATATTAATGGACTATTATGGATAATATCGTACTGTTTTGAGGGTATTTCGCACGTAGTCTTAACAACAAGTCGCAAACAAATTTCTCTTGGCACTCATCGTTTGGGTTTTTCCACTTAATTCTTGATTTCCACTTTGTACCAAAAGCCCTTTACATTAACTATGCTTACACGACCTCACATTAACCCAACCGGGCCATGACTGTGTGCCATTAACCATGTGTAGACAAACTTACAGCGCGTTTCAACCTCGTAGTGGAGACATAGTCTTTAATTTATACATCTGAATCAATAACATGTTGCAATTAGCCTCTCGCTAACTTTGAAATGTTATACTTTAATTAGAATACTCGAGAAAATGTTAAATCACACTTTGAAATGACAGAAGAAATCAATATTTAACAATATTGATCTGCTTTGCATTCCATTTGGGTCGATAGAGTTTTACAAACTTATGAAAACACAGCAAGTGTCAGTTTAATTTTTTCTCTTCTCTTTGTTTGAAGACATAATTGGCATGCGGTTATTTACGTACGTAACTTACTCATGTGTGGAACAAGAATTAAACATGGTTACTCACGAGATGTATTCAGTATCTTCCATAGATATACAACGTCTTCGTCCCGAAATTGCATGACTCTGCATCTTTCTACATCAGAATTAATAGTTTAAAACGTTATAAACTTTTGTCGGTAAATACCTTCACCGTTTATTCCCTCATATTATGAGATTTAAAAATTAAATTTTTGACCACCGACGTGTGCTATTCCTGACAACCCCCACCCCCTTCCATCAATGATCAAACACCCATTTGTTTCCAAAACAACCTCATTCTAAAATCAGTTGGGTTGAAAATTAACCCAACTCAAGCGGGTTGAGTGAATATGAACCCAATTGGGTTCATATTCACTCAATCCAGTTGATTTGGGTCGATTTTCAACGCATCTGATTTTATAGAGCACAGGCCCAAGAGAACATTAAGATTCACTCAGCTATCGCACCTCGAACTGATATATACATAGATATATGTACGCGCGCATACACTAAGTTCGTCCATACAAATGAAATGAAATAAAACTTTAATTACAGTATATAATTGATAAACAATTAATACATAATTATATCTTCTAAAATACGCTGGATGGAAATGTCATTGCTCAAACGGCTGTCGTCCTATTTGTCCCATGTAAAGAGCAGAAGATATAGCTTGACGGCAGAGGTACCTGATAATACAGAATAATGGTGATTGGTTGAGTTGGCACACACCAATCACAACACAAGCGTCACATGCGATTCGACAAAGGGGCAAAACTATCACAATCATTATTTTCTCCATACCTGTAACTTCAACCCGAATAAATACAAAGTCACATAAAACAACTACTAAGCAACAAACTATTGCAACAAAAAGCTAGTTCCAGCGGCTGCATGCCTGACCTTGAGCACCGGGTCTGATCCAAAGGTTTGTTGACCCTTTATATAACAGCAAAATCCGGACCACGTGCACAACTTGAAAAAACGTAAAAACAACAACAAAACCCATTAGGCACCAGGTAGGTCAGTCATTGCTTCATCGCCTCGCACGCAACGTTAACACAGAGACCAGTGCGGCGCATCTAGTCCTTAGTGTTAAAGGATGTAGCTTGGATTTTAAATTCATTGTTTTTATTGACCTCGTCGGATTCGTTGATTTAACAATCATGAAGTCAGCAGATTCCAGAAACACTATGGGCGGCAATCCATGCACATATTGTTGCTGTGAGAAACATCGGGCGAATAGGTGTTTAAAAATCGATCGGTTATGATCTTGAAGAGCGATCAAGGGTACTTTTGGAGGGCTGACTCAACTGAATTCGAGATTTTGGGAAATAAACACAACATACTCCGCATTCACTCAATACTGAATCCCGCCATGGTCAACTCCAGCCGCCGGGTTACCCCACGGAGTATAAAGATATTCTATCCTCCGTGATCGGGGCAAAATTCTGGTCAGTTCAAGCATGACGACCTTACCTTGACCCCTTTCTCACTTCTGGTCTTCTGACCTGTATGCCACCAATGGCCCACTGCTACTTACACTGGTCTCCAGAACTCAACTCAACAAAGTCAGAACCGGAAGACTCATTTCTAACGTCAAACAAAACCCTTATTTTTCGTAATAACAATTTTTTGTTCGACCAAAAAGCAAAGCTCAAGAACCACCGACGTGCATGGCTAAACGGTCTTGGTTCAGGGGAGGGGGTGATTCCTCTGAATTTCCAGCTATACCCACTACTCAAGGCTACCAAACATTCAACGTTTTTGCATCCCCACACCCTTCACTGAGTGAGAATTTTCAAACTGCTACATATAAAATATTAAACTGCTGAAGAAATCTCAAAATATTAAACTGCTGAAGAAATCTCAACGCAGCCCTCCCCCCACCCCCCCCCCCCCCACCCCACCCCCCTGTGTTCGAAATATATAACTTTTGGGTGGGTTCTAGTGTTAATATTGAAATGTGGGTCAAGAATCACTAAATGTCTTTTAGAAACGACCACAGCCATGGATTAACTCTTAACCCGCAAAGTATTTTCAAAATATTTTTCATCAAATGTAGTCATGGCTGCTATGAAGCAGCCATGACAAGATTTTATGAAAAATTCATCTAAATTTAACTCATAAAATCATTGACACAAAAGTCCATTCAATTTACAGTGAGGAAAATTGGTTAAATGTGCCCAAATTATACATATTTCAGTGGCAAGAGATTTTGTGTCCGGACAGGAATATCCTCCAGCAGCATGCAAGAAGTTAAATGCCACGAAATCTACTATCATCAGGCATAAAATTTCCAACTGTTGGTGCCACTTAGAATGTCTAACCATTGAACATTTTGGCCAGTATTCGGGGGTAGGGGCCCTCCTTTAATAACAGTTGTTGTCGTAAAATTTATAGTCTTTCAGTACGGGCAGATGGTTGCCAGTCATATTAGGGAAGGGGAATACCCTCGAGTGTTAAAATGTTAAAACGGAATCCAAATTTCACGGAATCGGATAAGAATCTCAATTACGGAATGCCTTATATCGCCCGTCTATATGTATACAGGGGAAATGAATCAATCAGATTCAACCATTGATCGATGTTATAGTCGAGACTGAGATAGGTATAGCTAGGAAGTAGTGTTACAAGTCAATATTAATGGATGATAGTATAGCCAATAGTACTGGTACAAGGCCACAATAGCACAAGACTGTCGTAGAAGCTAATGATAGGACAGATAGACCACAGACAAGTAGTGGCTTTGGAGATAAGATGGAAGCCGTTGGTAAGACTACCTGTATAGGAGCAGTATAGGGGCTGGGTCATAGGTATCCTTAAATACCGAAATGAGGATAAGAGGGCTGGTAAATTAGACCTCACTGAGGGATTTTTTCATGGCCCCCATGGTCTCAACAGAAATGAGGCTAAGAGGGATAGTAGAATACAACCTCATTGTGGGATTTCTCATGGCCCTCATGGCCTCATACGACAAAAAGGGATTCTCCAAAAGGTATCCTCAAATAATACAATACCATGCCATAGGTATCCTCAAATACCGAAATGAGGCTAAGAGGGACAGTAAATTAGGCCCCAATGAGGGATTTTTTCATGGCCCTCATGCCCTCAAAAGAAATGAGGCAAAGAGGGATAGTAGAATAGACCTCATTGGTATCCTTGATAGGTATCCTCAAATAATACAACAACAGGCCTTAGGTATCCTCAAATACTGAATTGAGGCTAAGAGGGATAGTAAATTAGGCCTCACTGAGGGATTTTTTCATGGCCCTCATGGCCTCAATAGAAATGAGGTTAAGATGGATAGAAAATTAGACCTCATTGAGGGATTTCTCATGGCCCTCATGGCCTCGTACGACAAAAAAGGGATTCTCCAGAAAGTATCCTTGATAGGTATCCTCAAATAATACAATACCAGGCCATAAGTATCCTCAAATACTGAAATGAGGCTAAGAAGGATAGTCAATTAGGCCTCATTGAGGGATTTTTTCATGGCCCTCATGGCCTCAAAAGAAATGAGGTTAAGAGGGATAGAAAGTTAGACCTCATTGAGGGATTTCTCATGGCCCTCATGGCCTCATACGACAACAAGAGGGATGTTACATCCCAACGCTCACCAACATTCGCGCTTGATAATGTCGTTCCAATGTAACATGCCTAATATTTAGTTAGTATAAATCATTAACTAGGCATCAAATGATTAATGTGGTTTATGTGATGGCTTTGGAAAGTCAAAATTTCTGCATTTATTATATATCAATTCAACACAGAATCATTGGATATAAAAGCATTTTTTTCTTTTAGAAATGTTTATGATTAAGAATATGAATCGTGAGGCCAGATATTAAGTCATAAATAAGAATTAGGAAAGGCTTTCATAAATCACTGTAATTGTAATTGAAGTACATTCATTGGTTAAAGAGGAGTTGCGGAAAAACATTCATTCAAGAAAGTGACTATAAGTCCCAACAAAAATACATCACATCAACAACTAAAATAAGCCTTAATGTTACTAGTAACAAGTATGAGAAAGTATTAAATAAAAAAAAAAAGTAAAAATTTTTTTTTTTTAAAGAAAGTGAATATAAGTCCCAAAAAGCCCCCTCAAATTCCTCAAATATGCATGTAATAAGGGCGCAACGTTACCGCAATGTAGTTCAGTAACCCATGCGTACAATATCAATTGCCTGGAAAGACACATAGAAACAGAACTCACCTTAACACCTCACCTTAACACAAACTTTTAGAACTTAAAATTGAGTAAGTCAGACAAAAACGTGAACATTGTGACTGAAAAAAAGAAAAGAAATCAGTTAAATTTCTGCATACAGTAGGGTTAATACCTACAGTTGTTATTGAAATGAGAAAATAAACAGTAATTAGAGGTGAAGGCACCACAATCTGCACAAAAGTTGACTTTAACGCAAATTCTTACAACACCTAAACGCTAATTCTTACAACAAGTTTTGGCAGAAAATCAGCCTCAAATTCCTCAAATATGCATGTAATGAGGGTTAAATATTACTGCAATGGAGTTCAGTAACCCAAGCGTAGAATATTAATCGCCTGGAAAGACACATAGAAACACAACTCACCTAAACACAAAGTTTACAAAGTTTTACAACTTAAAATTTACTAAGTCCGAGAAAAACATGAAAATTTTGACTGGAAAAAAAGAAAATTTCCGTTAAATTTCTGCATACAGTAGGGTTAATACCTACAGTTGTTATTGAAATATGAAAATCAACAGTAATGAGAAGTTAAAGCAGCACAATCTGCACAAAAGCTGACTTTAACGCAAATTCTTACAACACCTAAACGCAAATTCTTACAACAACTTTTGGCAGAAAATTTTAGGTGAAATTTGGAAAAAAGTCATAGTATCAGGGTTAAAAACTGTTCTGATAGACCCTACAACCTACATATGCAATATCAAAGGCCTGAGCCCACTGATGTTTGAGAAATTAACCTCAACATTAAATCTTACAATATTGGACACGCCGGACGCCGACGCCCGAGGTTATGACAATAGCTCACCACATCTTACAGATGTAGGTGAGCTAAAAAGGGATTCTCCAGACGGTATCCTCGATAGGTATCCTCAAATAATACAAGACCAGGCCATAGGTATCCTCAGATACCGAGATGAGGCTAAGAGGGATAGTAAATATTAGACCTCGTTGAGGGATTTTTTCATGGCCCTACTTTCCTCAAATGAAATGAGGTAAAGAGGGATAGTAAATTAGACCTCATTGAGGGATTTCTCATGGCCCTCACGGCCTCATACGACAAAAAGGGATTCTCTAGAAGGTATCCTCAATAGGTATCCTCAAATAATACAATACCAGGCCATAGGTATCCTCAAATACTGAACTGAGGCTAAGAGGGATAGTAAATGAGGCCTCATTGCGGAATTTTTTCATGGCCCTCATGGTCTCAATCGAAATGAGGTTAAGAGGGATAGTAAATGAGGCCTCATTGAGGGATATTCTCATAGCCCTCATGGCCTCATACGACTAAAAAGGGATTCCATAACCAGAGGCGTTTCACAAAAAGGGATTCCATGGGACGTGGCCATTGGATATAGAGGTGATGAGAATCGGATAGGACTTCGTTGTAATAAGGGGAGATAACTCTGCATAGAGATTATGGGAAATGAAGCAATCTGATTGGTTAGTTAGCGCCAGTAAAGTGAACTGATTGGGTGATCTGGATAAATGAAGCAACAAGAGTACTCGGAATAGGGTTAGAACTAACAAGAACAGACCAGAAAAGCTAAATATAGTAATAATAAGCAAAGCTTTTCCCTCTGATAGGCTCTTCTACTCTACTGGAGTATACTCCAGGACAAACGAACATGGTAAGGTAGACGAAAACTATTGCATAGATAGATAGAAGCAGAGAATTCTAAAAGAATTCGAAATAGTACAACTTGTCGGGTTGTTGTGGTAATTCTACGAATCGGAACAATACTCCCATTCAATCGAACACATTCTCCGAACATACCCCTGTCCCATAAGAAGGTTTTAGGTCACATAGCAACCACGTGCTACCGTAGAAACCAAGATGGCGGCCTCCAGTATACAAAATGGACGACGGAAACACGTATCACCCTAACAACACGCGCTGCGCATGCGTACTAACACCACGTATGACTATGGGGATGACGTCACAACATGGCCGCTTACGCGGGTTACCATGACAACACAACATGGCGCCAATGGGTCACGTTACAGTGACGTCACATGAGATCATCCAAATGATGGCTGTTCGGGTACATGACATACTACTCTCATGAATTTATTTCTGCTGACAATATAGGCTTATATTAAGAGAGAATGCATGGTCATAAAAAATAAACATGCACACATGACAATCGTGCGTATACCTCACGGCCAAATTTGTTTTATAGAACTTATGTTATCATTATTTCAGCTATATCAGCGACGAAGCCAGGCGAAATGCAGTAGGTGAACAAAATGTTCTTTTGCTTCTATTGGCAGCAGAAAATATTTTTTCACCCACTTCGATCATGTTAGCCCACGCTAGGCTAAGAGTGTATGCCCCATAGGTAAATGTCCATGGACTTCCATGGAAAATTGTTTTCTCTTTTAATGTCACTTGGGTGGAACACGCTATTAGTTCACAAGGCTTCGGTGGGCGCTACCCATAGCCTATGTGAACGCATAACTATATCGTCGGGACAGAGCATGCGTCGTCTAATTAGCTTGCTTGATTGACAAATTGTAAATACCGAGTAAAGCAACTTCCATTGAAATAATTCGCACTTTTGATAAAAAAAGTTCCACAAGCTATTGCCATAACTACGGTTAATTAAGTTATTTTATTTATTTGTGTTGCAACAGAGTCAGGAAGTCGGACACTTAACCTGTGAATTGTTATAACATTCGTTATGGTGTGGAAACGTTTAGTTTCCGTATCTTAAGTGAAGTCCGCGGTACAAGATATCTTTGTGATCCAACGTTCCCCGGTCACTGTTTTGTGGAGTAATCCAGGCATAAAGTGACCCTCTATCTCACTTTAAGATCGTAGAAGGAAAGTTGTAAGTCAAACATGTGTAGCGCGTTTCCTTCAACTATTGAACTTCTAACTTTTTATTTAGCACCTGATCAACAAACAATCATAATCTGCTAAATACACATGCAATATACACGAAACATTCGTAAGTATAACAAACAGTAAAACACACATGCATCAACAAGAAAAAAAGGAAATGAAACAAAAGAAATGAGAGAATGACTAGATAATGTCTTGGGTTTATATACATTATTCGAGTGTTACTACATTTTCCTCTTATAAAATATACAGAGTGAATAAATGTCACCAAAATAAATAGTCTTCAAAAATAAAATCAGACTTTAACTTAGCATATTAAGTTCTTTTCAGCATGTAGAGTTTAACACCTGACGTCTCCATCGTTTGGCGATACAGATATTTATGTGTTTGAAGATATTCTTCTCAATTGCACTAAGTTAATTACAATGTTGGTTGACCCATATATCGTTTAGTTTGCATAACTGTGTAAAGGGTTGATGTAACTTGTAGTGTTAGGGTTAAAAACATTATATAGGTCGGATATTATTAAAAGTTATCAGTTTATACAGTTTGGCGGTTATGAGTGGATAGTAGATGGCAAATTTCCGTTCACAGAATTTTTAGATTAGATTCTTTATTTACAGTATACTTAAAAAAACAGTTACAGTTATATAGTACAAGTAGTGTTGATGTGTATACTGAGGGAGATGACATAACCAGATTGGCTGTCTACCTGTTACACCCCCCTCCCCCCCCCTTGAAATTGCAGACAGACTGTGACTAAAAAATGTTTATATGTAGCAGATTACATGCTACTGATATAAGATGACAGAGCAATGAGAGCATGGGTAATTTCATAGCTTGGGGCCATGCTACTTTCATATACAGGTTCCGTCCTACACTTACACCTATACCGGCTGGAGACTGGTGGTTCCAAATTGAAAGAAGGCAACCTGCTTATCGTGCCCACCTCACCACTCCGTGCAACTCCAAGTCCCTGCAAAAACTCGTTGCGAAACCTGTCGTCGAGAGTACACTTGGTATGTTTGGGGCACAAAGTCCACGTCGGTCAGCACACCCAGTGAGCACATATTTAAGAGTGCTCAGCATGTGCGCTGACCGACGATTCTTGTGTCACAGTAAGGAGTACATGTATGCGTTATGGTACATCCAAATGCGAGAGTGTACGTCTCGTGGGTATGCTTCGGTTGAAAATTGCTGAATATTGATGGGGCTACGCGGAGCGTGAAGGCGCGGACACGAGCAGCAAGTTCAGATCGGACGAGGGTTCCAGATTGTTGTGCAGAGTACGTCAGTTGCCTATAACTATATAAAGAGTTGCCAAACACAATATTGTTCAATAGTCCTGAAGATTTACAAATTTAAAATGTACAGTCTGGACAATAGGGATTATTACAGCGGACATCGGTTGAGTATGATGATATAAATTTTGAAGTCAGTGTTCTCTTGAGTATGTTTCTATCATTGATATGACGAGTTTTATTGTCTAGGGCGTTCCATATCTTTGGGAACGCATACAGAGGAAGTTTGTCTAGAGATTTGGTCCGCGTTTTTCTATGCGTAAGAGACCCGACTGTCTGGTGGCCCTACCAGACGAATTGTCCACGATGCTGAAGATATCGCTAAAGGATGCTGGTAGTCTACCATTTTTCCAGTCAAAGACAAACAAGCAAGCGTGAAGTTTAAACAGGTCGTCAACCTTAAGTATTTTATCTTTTTTGAATAAAGGGTCTGTATGGGCGTTGTATCCTTTATTGTTGATTATTCGTAAAGATCGCTTTTGCAAGATCACTAGTTTTTTTTTACTTCCTTAGCGTTACCCCAAGTCTGTATTCCGTACAGCAGATGGCTCTGTATTAAGGCGTAGTAGAGTGTTTTCATGGACCCATGTGGAAGGATTTTCTTTACTTTGTTGAGACTGTAATTAGCACGAGCTATTTTCGAAGATAACTGGGATATGTGGACTTTGTACGACAAATGTTCATCAATATTTATTCCCAGAAATTTTGTTGATTTTTCTGTTTGGGTTGCTCCAACTTTCTTTGTTATTTGATTATTTATTGTTATCTCGTTGCTAATATTAGTGTTGCTTGTTTTGTTTGGGTTCAATACTATGTATGTGTTGTTTTTGTTTTTTTTGGCATTCAACAGCAATTGATTTACGGAGCACCATTCAAATACTTTATGAAGTTCCTCATTAAAATACGCTGTTAATAAGTTATTATTGGGGCCGGAGCCGTGAGATGTAGTATCGTCAGTAACTGATAAAAGATTCAGTGAGGTTGAATTACTAATGTCACCTATATACAACAAAAAGAGGACGGGTCATAAGATCGAGCCATGGGGAACACCACAGGTCTTTATTGCAGGGTCCGACATATGATCCTGGTATGTAACATACTGAGACCTGTTGGACAAGTTGACAAGTAGCTTTTGAATCAGTTGTTGACGAGCCCTCTAATTCCATATTTCTCCATCTTACGTAATAATATTTCGTGATTTATTGAGTCAAATGCCTTGGATAAATCCAAGAACACTGCTAGGGTACTATCTTTCCCTTGTTTATTATTTTCTATTGCAGTGTTTTCTAGGAGCTGTAGAATAGGGTGGATTGTGGCATGTTGTTTTCTGAATCCATGTTGGTTGGGAGAAAGAATATCACATCTATTTTAGAAGCTCGTGAGTCTTTTTTCCATTAGCTTCTCCATAACTTTTGAAAACACCGGGAGTATACTAATAGGTCTATAGTTAGTGAAATTGTGTTCATCACCTGTTTTGAAGAAAGATATTACCTTTGCAACTTTCATCTTATCTAGCACTATTCCAATGGTGAAGGAGTCATTAATATGTGCAACAGGATCTATAACTTCGTTTATCGTTTGTTTAAGAAGACGTGTAGAGATATTATCGGAATCATTTGATGTTTGGGGCTTCATTTTGTTTATTACTTAGCCGACTTCTTCAGGATTAGTGGGAATTAAATAAAAGTTATTCGTAACGTTACTGCTCATGTAATCTAGATAGGACTTGTTGGTTTACTTAATCTGCTCGGACGTTGTCTTCCCAATATTGACAAAGAAGTTATTGAATTCTTTAGCTATGTCTTTCCCTTCGTTTATTTCCTTACTATCTTGAATAAAAAACGAGGGTAGTTTTGATTCTCCTTTATTTTTTATGATTGCTTGGTTTAAAATTTGCCATGTTCGGCGCATATTATTCCTATTTTCATAAAGGATATCTCTATAATAAATTGCCTTGCATTGTTTTTTAACCTTGTTAAAGATCCTACAATAGTGTTTGTAGTTTAGTTTATTCTGTTCATTCGGTAATTTAAGCTTTTTATTATAGAATTTTTGTTTATTATGAGAAGATATGACCAGTCCTCTGGTCATCCATGGTTGTTTTTTTTTTTTTTTTTTTTTTTTTTTTTATAAATTTGCTATTCGGGCGTATGTTTTTAAGTGGAAATGCTTTTTCGTAGGCTTCCTTATAAATGTCTAAAAAAGTTTCATATGAGGATTTTGGACAGTTGGACCGCATTACTGTTGAAAAGTCACTTTGAGAGAGGAGTATTTTGAATTCAGCAATACTTTCGGCATTTAGAGTTCTCTTCAGGGTGAATCTTGGTGTGTTATTTAACCTTGGCGCTGATTCAATATAGAAGACACCAAAGTGGTCTGAAACATCTGTAATAATTATTCCGGAGAGGGTATTTCGTGACATATTATTAGTGAATATATGGTCTATTAGAGTAGCAGAATGACTCGTTACTCTTGTCGGTTTTGTAATGTAGGGTAAGAATCCTTGACTGAACATGAGGTCAATATATTCTCCTGTCTTTGAGTGCGTGGTTGCTTTTAGCAAATCTAGGTTAAAGTCGCCCATAATATATACCTTTTTACTTTCGGCACTTAGAACATGAGTTAATTCATTTAATTTTGATAAGAACAGATTAATATCGGCTTTTGGTGGTGTATTTGGTCTGTAGATGACACCAATAATTTTGGGATTGGGTTTGTCAATGATTTCAATAAAAAGCGATTCGAAAACATGGGGAACAAAGACCGAGAGATCACTTCGCACTTTGTATTGTATTTCTTCTTTTATATAAAACCCCACTCCTCCTCGGCCGTCATCATTCTCGGGTCTCATGTTTTCAATGATTGGAGTATAGCCCTCCAGAGTGTACGAGCTATTTGGTGGAATTTGAAATATTTCTGTTAGTCCGATTATGTCAAAGATAATTTTTTTTCGTTTGCACGTTGCACAACAGGTGTTGAAGAGAATTCCAGTGAGCTTTTAAACTCTGGCAATTAATATGGAATAAAGAAAATCCGGTATCTAATATATTTACTGTTGATCGAATGTCGCTCGGCGAGAAATACCTACACTCTTTTGTATTTTGTTTGAATGGCGAATCGTCATTTTCAGGCAAAGAACACACTTTATCGTTATAGAGCTCTATAAAGTCGTACTCTGCATTAGTCTGCACCTCGTCGAGTGAAATGTTACCCGCCATATAATACAAGGTACCAACTTGATCTTCAACCGGATATTTGTGTAAAACCGACCGTAGGATACTCGAAAGATAGTTCCCCCCCAGGACAATAGGAAACGTTCAAGTTAATTTAAACAATATTTATTCATGAAAAAGTATGATGCATACATATAATAAACTACAACATGATTGTCATACAGAGTGCGCAGTGCAATGGTTTGCATTACAGTAATGAGTTAAGAACGATAGTTGTTGATAGGATTCAGCAGTAAGCTTTTAGCTTTTGTAAGCCGTCTCCTCGGGATTACTGACGAAGTTTGATAGTAGCTGCAAATAGTAAGTAAAATATCGTTTAAACTTAGAAGACAGAGAGAGTAAGGAGAGCAATAGAGAGAATGAGAGAATGGGGAAAAAGAAAAGGGAAACTTAACCCCTTACCCAACACGTGTAGCAGGCGACACTTGAAGAATAAATTTTTAATAACTGGAAATTTCCAAGGTCAGTCTCCAGAACACGGCCCATCGTCGAGCTCATTCCAATGGGGGGGGGGGGGGGGGGGGGGGGTCATAAGCCATGTTCTCGAGACAAAAACTGAAAATATAAAAGGATTTAGATGGCGATTTTTATGGGTTACACTGACCATTACATTGGGCAAGGGGTTAACTAGGAAAACAAGGGAACAACCTGAACAATGTTCGCTACCAAAGAATATTCAATAGGGCAGCCTCAATAGTGTATCGGTAACGGTGGCCCATTTGTGTGGCAAGCAATACCGGAAAAGTCAAAGAGTGCACCGCTACTTATTGAAAGCGTCCACTCAGCATGATATAGTCCTGCACGGCTCTGAAGACAAGACGGTTTTCGTTATTATTCAGTCGTTCGGATCCAAATAAGAGTGTGGAAAGCTCAAGAGTAAATGGCAATGAATTGATTGTGGAACCACGAGCATCGTTAAAGATTGGGCAGTGCACAAGATAGCGTTCAGTTGTTTCAAGATCCCCACACTGGCAACGCGGAGATGTTGAGAGATGGTTATTGTATAAGTGGGCGTTGATATTACTGCAATGCAGGCGTAACCTGCAATGATAAATTTGGGCAGCACGGGATTTGGCTTCATAGTAAAAAAAATGGTGGTCGTAAATTCGCACTATTTATAAGTTTATGAGGGAACAATTTTCTCTTACTGAGGGGGGTAATCCATTCCACTGGTCGGTAACTTCTGGGTTAAACGAGGACTTATATAAATTGGTGTGACAAAAGGGAACACGGTGGTTATTTTCGGATCGGAGATTGTGGCTTTGGGTAATAGATGAAATAATTGGTGACACCTTATTGGAGATATATGGAGGTGTTAATTTATGATACATCTTAAAAAATTGGATGAGCTTGTGCTTTCGGCGTCTTTCTTCCAGTGGATCCCGTTGAGTTTCTGTGATCAAAATTCTTTACTGCAGCTCACAGTAGCGCCAGTAACTATTCTTGCTGCAGCTACTTGTATTTTCTCCAGGTCCGCAGCTTGAGTTGCTGAGCTGTTGTCCCAGGCAGAGTCAGCGTATTCTAAAAGAGGTCGGACAAATGCGAAGTATATCTTTTCAAGGACTTTCCGATCAAGTGTAAACTTTTTGGCCCTGAGCATGTCAATACGTGTCCAGGCTTTAGCGCACACATGATCGATATGGTCGTTCCATGTACAACCTTTATTCAAAATTACACCAAGTTGCTTGTGGCTACTCATCTCAGAAATTTGAGTTCCCCTTAAATATATAGGTGGGTGCACCGGGACGTTACTTTTACGTGAAATGATCATGGTTTCCGTTTTAAGGGGGGTGAACTCAACGAGCCAAGTTTTAACCCAGTGTTCAATTGTAGCTAAATCACGGTTGAGTATGATGGCACCTTGGTCAGGATTCTCAGTTATAAGATAAAGGGATGTATCATCTGCAAATAAACGTATACTGATAAGTAGGTTTTCAGTAATATCGTTGATGTAAATCAGGAATATCAGGGGACCAAGGATCGAACCCTGTGGGACACCAGACGTTATTGGTTTCCAAGGGGATGCCTCAGAGGCTACAAGGACGCGCTGGTACCGATCAGAAAGGTAAGATTTTAGGAAACAAAACAAGTCGCCAGATATTCCTATTCTCTCGAGCTTATGAAAAGGACCAACATGCCAAACTTTATCAAATGCCTTGCTAACATCACAAAAGACAACTCTTACTTCTTTTCCTTCGTCAAGAGCATGACAAAATTCATCATAGAGGTCTGTCAGTTGTAGGACCGTAGAGTCACCTGGAGTAAAACCAGACTGGAACTGGCTCAGTATATTGTTATAACATAAAAACTGCCATAATCGTTTGAAGACACATTTTTCAAGTAGTTTACCAGTACAGCTAAGCAAAGATATAGGCCCATAGTTAGTAACTACATTGAACGGATTCTTTTTCAACACCAGGTGTCACATTGGCTTTTTTTCCATAAAATTGGAAAGTAACAGTTATCTAATAACCCACTGAAGAGGGCCGTAAGTGGGTTACACAATGGGTGTCTACATTCTTTTAAAAGCCTGTGACTAATAAGATCAGGACCAGACGCCTTCGATTCCTTAATACTCTTGATTGTTTCGTACACGTCCTTGCTTTCAAGTGTTATATTGTCAAGCGTTTGAAGGGCAGGCAGGGGTGAATCTGGCAAGGATGCATTAGTGTCATCCAATGTCGAAATGGAACAGAAGTAATCATTGAACACTTCCGCCTTTTCGGGATTGGTTGAATAGAGTTTGTTAAGGTGATTTATAGTCGGGATTCCGGGGATGTTTTTACAGATAAATATTTTTAATGTTTTCCACCACACTGACGAGGGTGTTTCCGGACAACTTAGTTCTTATTGGACTTTCGATATGTATGTAGATTTGGCTTTCCTAACAGCTGATTGGACTTAATTTCGTTTATGCTTATATCTCACCCAGTCGTGCAGTTGACCAGTGCGCTTTGCTCTACGATATAATCGTGTTCTTTGCCTTATCAGTAACCGAATTTGATTATGCATCCATTTAGGCCGGTTAGCCCTAGAGGTTATCAGTTTGTTGGGAATAAATTTAGATGCCGTTTTAAGTAATTGATTGGTGAAGGTGGATACTATGGTGTCTGGGCACGAATGATCAAGCAATCTTTCCCAGTCTACGTTATTGTACGCAGTGTTCAGACCGTCAAAGTTTCCCCCTGCATACAACCATATGCGTCTCTTAAAGTTTTTAGGCTTTTCTTTCTTGAATTCAATAGCAATATAAATTGGACAATGATAGCGAGTCATGTCAGGTACAAGGGGTTCTAGGGCTTCACATTCAAGTACATGTGCAGTATTACTAACAGCAAATAGGTCAATCAGAGTTGCAGATGATTCGGTAAAGTATGTTGGCTCTTCCACAAGCTGTCTACGATTGAAATAATCACTTAGTTCCTGGAAGCGACCCTTGGGAGAACCACATTGGTTGTCGTTGAAGTCACCAGTAATAATTATGTCTGAAATTAAGGTATCTTTGGCTTTGTCAATAGATGCCGTAGTTTTATTTTATCCCAAACATCTGAGGGACTATTGGGTGGGCGGTAAAATTTTCCTAGCAGCAGCGACTTACCATGGGCCATGAACACTTCAGCCCAGATACACTCAATGTCATTCACCTCAAGATCAGTTCTATGCCGAAAGCACAAGCCGTCCTTCACGTAGATGACAACCTCCCCCCACCCCCCCCCCCCCCCCCGACAAACGGTTAAACCGTGCGGGGTCTTGGAAACCGTGGATCATAATATCTGATGTTAGGTCCGAGCATTCAAGCCAGGTCTCAGTGAATCCTAAGATATCATAGGAAGATGATTCATACTCAATTATGTCTACCTTAGGATTCAGGCTTTGGATGTTCAGGTGAAAGATATTTAGTGCATCGAGGGTATTTTCTGCATTTACAGAGCCTGGTCCAGGGTTTGATTCAATGTCTCCAGACAATTACAAAACCACAGCCAATACCAGTGTCAAAAATATATATAATAACAGATGGCTGAAGTTGTTGGCATTGTAGCTGGTATATTTAATGTCGGTGGGAGATTGGGTCTTTCAGCATTCGTACAAAGATTATTACTGCGTAGGCAGTATGGGATACATTTGTTGAATAGAAGATGAAAGAGGGCTGATGTCACAGTAAGGCTGACCTGAACATTAATACGCATAGACCACATGTAAAGATACGCAAGAGCACAAAGGGACTGGTGTTTTGTTAGTCTTCTTTTCAGGCCACGAGCATAAACTACAGTATTGAATGTACCAATCCGGGCGCGGTAAGACTCAAGACTATACATTATGTAATCTGTGGGTGGTAATATACAGGTACCCATGATGCCCAGAGGTTGGTAACTTTCAATGACAAGGTCATTCTACAGTGGTAAGAATTAAATTCAGGTCGTTTTGTAGGAGGTTTGGAAGAAAGTGGATAGAGTAACCTCGAAGAGAAACATAAGAGAACAAAGTAAAGAGAAATGGGAAAAAGATATTGGAAAAGCAATTCATGTGATGATATGAACTGCTTATTCAAAGTCAAACTACATAAATCTCTAAGTGGATATTACAAGTAGAATAAATCAGGACTGGTTGGATTTCTTACTGGACAAAGAGAGCAAAGCAAAGGGGAAGACGAAATAAATTAAAAGGAAATAATATTTGTGGAAATAATAATTGTGGTATTTCTGCTTGGTGCAGGCTATATATAAACACATGTGCCCATACACACACGCATACACACGCATATCCACACTCACACATACGTAGATATACACATGTATGTATACGTAAGCACGCGTGCGCATGCATGCACATACATATCCAACTCGAACTGAAATCTAGAATTTTAGCCCGAATCGAAAACATACATACACCCATACGCACACACACGCACACACACACACATACATACCCATATATGCACATGCTCACATTTGCACATATATACACTCACCTAGATGTACATACATGTACATATACACGTACGGTATATTATTTATACATATCTCCACTCCCAAGAAGGTAACACCCAAAGAAGATCAGCGTTCAGTAGTGCATTTGATTGAACAGGATCCATCAGGGTTGGTGTACTACGTACAAGCTCCGGACCCCATTACGATTTTGATACGAGTTCAACGTCACTTCTGCTAGATCTTTGGTCACAGTCTGTTGCAATAACAATATGAAAAGAAGTAAAAATAAACCAGATTTTGAAATCAATAGCATCAATGTGGAATTATAGGCAATAGCACGGCAAACAGGCGGTGGGTGTAAAAAATGGTGGAAAAATAAATAAGACGAGGCAAGGCTGAGTGTAGTCTGTCACAGTTTGTTGGAGAGTCCCAACAGGAACTCTCTAACTAACTGTAGCAAATTTATTTACTGGTGTTTTTAAGGTCATATACTTATGCACAATGGCTAACCATGAGCGTGACAGTTTTACGGGTGGAGGAAGCCGGAGTACCCGGAGAGAACCACCGAGCAACGACGAGCAGCTGCCAGCCCCCAACATCGTAACTCCGCACTGCAGGACAGACAGGGTTAGATTGGTTGAAGACATGCGTACCATCGACGTGCAGTACGCCTTAGTACACGGCGTCAGTAGTATGTAAGGTTGAGATCTGCCCTCTTTACCAGGACCTCGAGGTCAGACCTCGACCTCGTGTTCATTGACCTCGGTGCCCAAATCCATTAGGCCTCCCCGCCCCCTCTCCCATCTCCTCTCCACACTAGGCATAGGTTATTTTTAGGCGCCCCTCCCTTACCCGCCCTGTATGTACCCTATCTTTTAGGCTATCCTTCCCCAAAGCCCATTTAGGACCCTTGCTATGTATAGCCCATTTAGGCTTTCCCCACATTGTTTAGGTTTTCCCTGTATGTGGACTCCCCCTTCCAAAAGCCCAGTCCCTCCCCACCAAAGCCCTGGACTGTTCCTTCCTCCTTCCAAGGTCTAGCCCAAAGCTGGGGGACTTTCGCACTGAGGTGTCCTTGTGAGTACTAACAAAAGAGTGCCACCATCCCCTATCCCCTCCCTGCCCCTCCCATAACTTTATTTCTTGGTAAATATCTTTAAGGTAAATGTTGTCAAGGGCATGTACACGTAACTACAAAGATTAATTTGAAGACTACCTGGTTTGTTTAGACATGTCATAAAGGAATTATGATAGAGAACACCTGGTCTTTGTCAATGCATAGATAATGGTGATTAAGATAGAGAGAATCTTTTTTTATAAGAAGATATGATAGTGTCACGTTGTATAGTTATGCAAATAGATTAGGGACAACTGGTATGTTTGATTATGTCATAGATAAAGGTATTATGATAAAGGGCTCCATTGTTTATAAGAAGCTTAATATGATAAAGACCATGTACACTGTTTGATTATGTCATAGATAAGATGGTGTTTGATAAACCAGTAAGATCGCGGCGGTGTCTGATTGGTCAAACAGTTGTCCAATCAGATCATCCCACACGGCGGTATGTTCCATAGGACCAACAGATAAGCGTGTTGTAAAATTATCCCACGCAGGCGTTCTCTGATTGGTCAAACAACTGTCCAATCAGATCGTGCCATGCAGTATTTTCGACGTGGTCAGTAGGTTTGTGATCCGGAGTGTGACAATAAAAGGCAAGCAAGATTGGAAGTCATCTGCCCCCCCCCCCCCCCCACCTCCCTGAAGGCAGACCAGATGGCCAGGGCTCAGCATCCTCTCTCCCTTATAGGCTGATGGATGACTCCCATCTTTCAAAAAATACATATTGGTGGATTTTTTCCTTTTTTGTAACCATTAAGGATAATATGATGGGGCTGCTCCCAAACCAGCGACTGTCTGGGTTTCTTTTTTTTAATTTTTTTCTAAAATAACCACCAAACTGCGGTTTCAGTATTACCATAAATATGCTCAGCAAGAAAACACGGAGCAGAACTCTTGTAATTATGCAAAATTCCTAGCCATCCTCCAGTCCGAGGTTCTCTGGGATCTCAACCCACTATCCTACTGCCAGTCGCACACTCAAACTTAATAAGATTATTGGCTCTCGCTCCCGACTCTCGAGGATTTATAAGCAAATAAATCTATAAAGCAAATAAAGTTAATAGAGTCACAAGGGAGAAACTTTTCATTCATTCATTCAGTTTTTATCATTCTTTCAAAATCATTTGATCGAGAATAGTTTGAACACTTTGAGAAAAAAACAACAAAATGGAATCAGTAGTTCGAATTAGTTGTCAAGTTTGTGAGAAGACATTCTCTGGTCGTTGCAATAGGAAATGAGTGTGCTGTGTATGTGATACAAAGACTCTCTTTTTAGGAAATTGGGTGGCCCTGAAAAGGGCCGTTTGTTTGGCTTTCTACAGATTTTCTCCAAGGATAGTTGATAAGCTAGCTAGAACAGGTCTCAGTAATTTTCCTAAGAAACCGCCTTCCTGTATGATTCGTCTTGCTTTCCCAGCAGGTAATTTTTTGGCTATTTTCCTGATTTCATACCTGTGTGGAATGAGGTATGCTCGTGCTCTCATTGCCATTGGTACATTGAATTTCAAAACGTCCTTTGCACATTCACATATGCATTCAACCAGGTCGTCGCCGGCTATCTTTACCATATTTTTGGCTTGCTGTTGATTAGCATAGGCTAGAAATCGTAGTTGATCTGTGTATCTCTCAACCTGTCTAGTGCTTTGTTTTGGAGCTCATAATTTATCTCAGCCTTGTTGAGACAGTAACAATCTTCCATGTCTTTCGTGGTTGGATTCTTCTGGTAGGAGGGTTCAACTGGTGGTACATTTCCTCTCAGTGAACATATTGCTTGGTGCTTTTCAATTCGTGGCATGGGTACCTGTGACGTTCTGCTCGTTTCAGTATTCTGCTGTTGGTCAATCTGAGGTAGGTCATTGACGTCGACAGGTTAGTAGTATAAGGGAGTTGGTTATAGGTAGATCCGACTGTAAATTCAGGTGTATTTGCATTATCTTTCCTAAAAGGATGGCTGTTGTATTCATCTTTGTGTAATGCTCGTCTGTGTCGATAATAATGAGTTTTATGTGAGTAAGATTTTTGGCACAATTCACAGATAGAGCGTGAATTCATCTTATTCAGTAGCGAGCTAATAGATTTGTGGCGAGGGGACGATGCTCAAATTCTAACTACTGATTCCATTTTGTTTTTTCTCTCAAAGTTTTCAAACTATTCTCGATCAAATGATTTTGAAAGAATGATAAAAACTGAATGAATGAATGAAAAGTTTCTCCCTTGTGACCCTATTAACTTTATTTGCTTTATAGATTTATTTGCTTATAAATCCTAGAGAGTCGGGAGCGAGAGCCAATAATCTTATTAAGTTTGAGTTTGCGACTGGCAGCAGGATAGTGGGTTGAGATCCCAGAGAACCTCGGACTGGAAGATGGCTAGGAATTTTGCATAATTACAAAAATTCTGCTCCGTGTTTTCTTGCTGAGCATATTTATGGTAATACAGAAACCGCAGTTTGGTGGTTATTTTAGAAAAAAATTAAAAAAGGAAACCGAGACAGTCGCTGGTTTGGGAGCAGCCCCATCATATTATCCTTAATGGTTACAAAAAAAAAAAAAAGAAAAAATCCACCAATATGTATTTTTTGAAAGATGGGAGTCATCCATCAGCCTATAAGGGAGAGAGGATGCTGAGCCCTGGCCATCTGGTCTGCCTTCAGGGGGGATGGGGGGGGGGGCAGATGACTTCCAATCTTGCTTGCCTTTTATTGTCACACTCCGGATCACAAACCTATTGACCACGTCGAAAATACTGCATGGCACGATCTGATTGGACAGTTGTTTGACCAATCAGAGAACGCCTGCGTGGGATAATTTTACAACACGCTTATCTATTGGTCCTATGGAACATACCGCCGTGTGGGATGATCTGATTGGACAACTGTTTGACCAATCAGACACCGCCGCGATCTTACTGGGTTATCAAACACCTGCGATGTGACACCATCTTATCTATGACATAATCAAACAGTGTACATGGTCTTTATCATATTAAGCTTCTTATAAACAAAGGAGCCCTTTATCATAATACCTTTATCTATGACATAATCAAACATACCAGTTGTCCCTTATCTATTTGCATAACTATACAACGTGACACTACCATATCTTCTTATAAACAAAGATTCTCTCTATCTTAATCACCATTATCTATGCACTGACAAAGACCAGGTGTTCTCTATCATAATTCCTTTATGACATGTCTAAACAAACCAGGTAGTCTTCAAATTAATCTTTGTAGTTACGTGTACATGTCCTTGCTGACATTTACCTTAAAGATATTTACCAAGAGGGGCAGGAAGGGGGTAGGGGATGGTGATACTCTTTTGTTAGTACTCACAAGGACACCTCAGTGCAAAAGTCACCCAGCTTTGGGCTAGCCCTTGGAAGGAGGAAGGAACAGTCCAGGGCTTTGGTGTGGAGAGATTGGGCTTTTGGAAGGGGGAGCCCACATACAGGGAAAACCTAAACAATGTGGGGAAAGCCTAAATGGGCTATACATAGCCAGGGTCCTAAAATGGGCTTTGGGAAGGATAGCATGAAAGATAGGGTACATACAGGGCGGGTAGGGGAGGGGGCGCCTAAAAATAACCTAGGCCTAGTGTGGAGAGGGGAGGGGAGAGGGGGCGGGGAGGCCTAATGGATTTGGGCACCGAGGTCAATGACCTCGAGGTCAAGGTCTGACCTCGAGGTCCTGGCAAAGAGGGCAGATCTCAACCTTACATACTACTGGCGTCATCGTGCCACCATGTGGACAATCGGGGTTAAGTGCCTTGCCCAAGGACACAACGCGAGAGTCCGAAGTGATCACTCAGACGGTCACCCATCCGAGGATTAACCGGGCTCGACGTTGCTTAACTTCGGTGATCTGACGAGAACCGGTTACCGCAACGCTACCGCGCCCTCAACTGCAGCAAATAGCTATTATTATAAACATCTGTCACATTGAATCTCTCCAACAATCTGTAACAAACAGCTATTGTTATAACATCTCTCATATGAAGTGAATATATAGTAATCTGGGGTAGCTTGGAGTAGTCTGTCACAATTCGTTGCAGAGTCCCAACCGGAACTCTCCAACAAATTGTAACAAACAGCTATTGTTATGAACATCTCTCACGTGAAGTGAACAGTAGTAGTATGTCACTCTGGAATAGCCTGAAGTAGTCTGTCATAATTTGTTGGAAAATCCCGACAAGAACCATCCAACAAATTGTAACAAACAGCTATTGTTGTAAACATATCTAACATGTAGTGGGTAGTAGTAGTATGCCACTATGGAGTAGCCTGAAGTAGTCTGTGACAATTTGTTGGAAAGTCCCAACAGGAACTATCCAACGAATTGTAACAAACAGTTATTGTTCAGAACATCTCTCACACGAAGTTAATAGTAGTAGTGTGTCACTCTGGAGTAGCCTAAGGTAGTCCGTTACAATCTGTTGGATAGTCCCAACAGGAAGTCTCCAACAAACTGCAACATACACCTATTGTTATAATTATCTCTCACATGAAGTGAATAGTAGTAATATGTCAATCTGGAGTAGCCCGGAGTACTCTGTCACAATTTGTTGGAAAGTCCCGACGGGAACTCTCCAGCAAATTGTAACAAACAGCTATTGTTGTAAACATCTCTCACATGGAGTGAATAGTAGTAATATGTCACAACAGGAACTCTACAACAAATTGCAACAAACAGCTAATGTTATAAACATCTCTCACATGAAGTGGATAGTAGTAGTATGTCACTCTGGAGTGGCCTGGAGTTGTCTGTCACAATTTGTTGGAAAGTCCCAGAAGGAACTATTCAACAAATTGTGACAAAAAGCTATTCTTATTAACACTTCTCACTCGAAGTAGAAGTAGAAGTAGAAGTATGTCACTCAGGGGTAGCCTGGAGTTGTCTGTCACAATTTGTTGAAAAGTCCCAACAGGAACTCTCCAACAAATTGTAACAAACAGCTATTGTTGTAATCATCTCTCACATGCAGTGAATAGTAGTAGTATGTCACTCTGGAGTAGCCTGGAGTAGTCCGTTACAATTTGTTGGAAAGTGCCAACGGGAATTCTCCAACAAACGGTAACAAACAGCCATTGTTGTAAACATCTCTCACTCGAAGTGAATAGTAGTAGTGTGTCCCAACAGGAACTCTCCAACAAATTGTAACAAACGGCTAATGTTATAAACATCTCTCACATGAAGTGAATAGTAGCAGTATGTCCCTCTGGGGTGGCCTGGACTTGTCTGTCTCAATTTGTTGGAAAGTCCCAACAGGAACTATCCAACAGATTGTAACAAACAGCTATTCTTATAAACATTTCTCACACGAAGTGAATAGTTGAAGTATGTCACTCTGGAGGAGCCTGGAGTTGTCTGTCACAATTTGTTGAAAAGTCCCAACAGGAATTATCCAACAAATTGTGACAAACAGCTATTGTTGTAAACATCTCTCGTGTGAAATGAATAGTAGTAGTGTGTCACTCTAAAGTAGTCTGTCACAAATTGTTGTATAGTCCCAACAGGAACTCTCCAACAATTTGCAACAAACAGCTATTGCTATTAACATCTCTCACATTGAATGAATAGTAGTAGAATGTCACTCTGGAGTAGCCTGGAGTAGTCTGTCACAATTTGTTGAGGGCACTCTCCAACAGATTGTAACAAACAGCTATTGTTGTAAGCATCTCTCACAAGAAATGAATAGTAGTAGTGTGTCCCAACAGGAACTCCCCAACAAATTGTAAAAAAGAGCTAATGTTAGATTAGATTAGATTCTTTATTTACAGTATACTTAAAAAAACAGTTACAGTTATATAGTACAAGTAGTATTGAGGTGTATACTGAGGGAGATAACATAGCCAGATTGGCTGTCTACCTGTTACACCCTTTGGAATTGCAGACAGACTGTGACCAAAACATTATTTGTAGCAGATTACATGCAACTGATATATGATGAGAGAGCATGGATAATTTCATAGCTGGGGACCATGCTACTTCCATATACAGGTTCCGTCCTACACTTTCACCTATACATATACCGGCTGGAGACTGGTGGTTTCAAATTGAAAGAAGGCAACCTGCTTATCGTGCCCACCCCGCCACTCCGTGGAACTTATAAACATCTCTCACATGAAGTGAGTAGTAGTAGTATGTCACTCTGAAGTTGCCTAAAGTAGTATGTTACAATTTGTTGGAAAGTCCCAACAGGAGCTATCCAACAAATTGTAACAAACAGCTCCAGTTGTAAACATCTCTCACATGAAGTGAATAGTGGTAGTGTGTCCCAACAGAAACTCTCCAACAAATTGTAACAATCAGCTATTGTGAAAAACATCTCTCACATGAAGTGAATAGTAGTAGTATGTCACTCCGGAGTAGCCTCGGGTGGCCTGTCCCAATCTGTTGGACAGTCCCAATCTGTTGGACAGTCCCAATAGGAACTATCCAACAAATTGTAACAAACGGCTATTCTTATAAACATTTCTCACATGAAGTGAATAGTAGAAGTATGTCACTCTGAGGTAGCCTGATGCAGTCTGTCACAATTTGTTGGAAAGTCCCAATAGAAACTATCCAACAAATTGTAACAAACGGCTATTGTTGTAAACATCTCTCACATGAATTGAATAGTAGAAGTGTATCGCTCTGGAGTATCCTAATTAGTCTGACACAATCTGTTGGAAAGTCCCAACAGGAACTGTCCAACAAATTGTAACAAACAGCCATTGTTATAAACATTTCTCACGTGAAGTGAATAGTAGTAGTATGTCACTCTCATATATTCATTATAGTAGTTAGCAGTAGCCTTAATGGGTGTCATCAGTGATAACTAATTTATTCACTGATCGATACTCCACGTGAAACTTACTTCGTCAAGCAAAATAGGGATAGTTTTCTTCTGTAAACGATGGAACGGGTGTTTACTGTCTAGTCGTAACGGACTCAACGAATAGACCGGTAAAAACAAAAAGGCAACGGGAAAACGTCCCAGTTCACCTCTCATGGCAGCGCGATACGATTTAGAGTTAACGCCAAATATATGCTTGTTGAATTTGATTGCCAGTTTCTCAAATATATCCCTGTCGTAGTGGTTAGTCAAGGAGTTAGAATGAAAACGATCCTCAAGATTGGCTGAGAATGCACACCATATTCCGCATCCATATTTTAGTATGAGTATTATAGTTTTATCAAATGGCTCTAAACTCGGTTTGATGAGCAATTTGTTGTTAAGGGCCTTTTTTAGTAATGGAATTTTGTTTATTTTGAAATTCTCACCTCTCGTATTCCTTAAATTCAGATTAAATATACACAAATTATACATCAAAATGAAGGTCGGGATGTCTAGAATACGAAACACTTATGTAATCAACTCATGGAGTCGACTGTAGGCACCACTGGTTCCTGGAAGTCTGCTACCGTATTCGCACCAGAACTGATAATAAAATAATATTTCATCAGAACAACTTGTGGCCAAATGTGCTTCATGTATCCAAGAACAACGCTAGGCATTCAAAACACTTTCGAATACAGCGATAGGTCTGCATTTTGGAAAAGGACAACACTGTCTGCATTTTTATTGAAGATGGTTTCCATGCTCGACAGACATGCGCAAATCACTCGTTACCACGAATTTCCATCGAAAAACAAAATCGTAATTCTAAGAAATTTCAACAGGTATCATGATACCTTGCATTGAATATGGCAACTGTGCAATCTCTATCTAATAACAGTATACCGTATGAAGGCGATTTTTTTCATTATTTGGTTTTAGAAGGCATTGTTTTTACATGCTTTTTCTGTCCGATGACGTCGACCGGAAATCGAAAGTATACTCATACGTAAACAAAGGCAAAGGCTTTGGAATTTTCCCCAATGCAGCTCTGTCGCCGTGTTTTGAAGAATTTTTATCTCCTAGCTTTGTTCTTGGATATGTAAAGCACATTTGGCCACAAGTTGTTTTCGTGAAATATTATCAAATTATCAGTTCTGGTGCGAATACGGCAGCAGACTTCCAGGAACCAGTGGTGCCTACGGTCCACTCTATGAGTTGATTTTACATGTGTTTCGTGTTCTCTACATCTCAATCTTCATTTTGATGTACATTTTGTGCATATTTGATTTGAATTGAAGGAATATCAGAGGTGAGCATTTTCAAAATAAACAAAATTTCATTAGATATACAAATGCTCACCTCTGATATTCCTTCAATTCAAATCAAATATGCACAAAATGTACATCAAAATGAAGATTGAGATGTAGAGAACACGAAACACATGTAAAATCAACTCATAGAGTCGACTGTAGGCACAACTGGTTCCTGGAAGTCTGCTGCCGTATTCGCACCAGAACTGATAATTTGATAATATTTCACGAAAACAACTTGTGGCCAAATGTGCTTTACATATCCGAAAACAAAGCTAGGGGATCAAAATTCTTCAAAACACGGCGACAGAGCTGCATGTGGGTAAATTCCAAAGCCTTTGCTTTTGTTTACGTATGAATGTACTTTCGATTTCCGGTCGACGTCATCGGACGGAAAAAGTATGTAAAAACAACGCCGTCTAAAATCAAAAAATGAAAAAGATCGCAATCATACAGTATACTGTTATTAGATAGAGATTGCACAATTGTCATATTCAATGCAAGGTGTCATGATACCTGTTGAAATTTCTTAGAATTACGATTTTGTTTTTCGATGGAAATTCGTGGTATCGAGTGATTTGCGCATGTCTTTCGAGCATGGAAACCATCTTCAATAAAAAATGCCGACAGTGTTGTCCTTTTCCAAAATGCGGTCCTATCGCTGCACTCGAAAGCGTTTTGCAAGGCCACTACTGCTTATTTGTCTATTGTCGCCATCATCTGTCCGATGATTAGCTTCAACTCTTCACTGCCAATACTGCTGGTCTGTAGCAATGTCTTCCACTATCTGTTCTGCGCTGGTGTCTCCCACACTGACTACTGACTACCATGCCTCTCGTACCTATATCACTACACTACAAACTTTACGGATAGCGGTTCATATCACTGTAATACATCCACTGGTACTAGGTTGTATGTGCTATCCCCCTTAGCGACGCCCCTGCATATCGCCGCATCTTATACAACTGGAACTTAATTAAGCACCCCCTGTTTTTTCGTAGTGGTGTTAAAAGAAACTGCCATTACTTTCATGCTATCTTTGAACTTTCAGATGGACAAAAGTGATTGTGTGCGGAAAGAATTATCTATTCACAAATGAAAGACAAAACGATGGTGAAAATATGCAATATTTTAATGGCGCTAATTACACACATCTGTCACTAATGTTTTTGATGGAAAAATGTTCTCTCGACAAGTATGGTGCTGGGACGGTCCATGATGAAACAATGCCGGTAATTACTGACAAAAAATGTAACTTGTGATCTCCTGACCACAATAGCAGTGTCTGGCGTCAGTAGCTAGTGTATCCGCCACGTGCCCGGATGACAGCATGAACCCTCCTCCTAATGCTACCGGTGAGCCTTCTGATACGGTACAGAGGCAACTGCGGCAACTCCTCGTGTAATGCAGCTTCCAAATCTACCAAATTCTGTACAGGCGAATCTCTTAATTGCACACGACGTCCAAGAAAGTCCTAGATGTTTTCTGAGGGATTCAAATCGAGGTCCATTGCAGGGCATGGTAGTGTTGTAATAGCGTTGTTCTGAAGGAACGCACTCACGGCATGGGAACGACCTGGCCTTGCATTGTCGCCCATGAATACAGGGTGAGTAGCCAACGGGTGGTTGTCAAAATGAGGCACCACAACCTGATTAAGAATGTCCCGGATGTTCTGATGACCATTGGGATTCCCACGTACAGTCACCATATCAAGTTTACAATCATGTGAGAGGCATCACCGGGTCATTACAGATCCTCCACCATAAGGAACAGTATGTCTGATGTTCCTGGGCACGTGTGTCGGAAACCGGGCTTTGTCGTTGCTGGGGGAAATAGATTCACGCCGCGTATTCAGCCAAAACTCAGGGAGTGTCGTCTGAATCCGTGCGTGAACGTATGTCTCGCCGTAACGAATCCGCCCGTTTCACTTTTGTTGGAGTGGTTCTTATCCTAAAGGGGTTAATATCTTTACCTCGAAAAGCATAAATCAACAGGGTTTTACTGAAAACAACAATTTTAATACATATACATATAAATAAATATGATAATTTGTGACTCACATGGAATCCAATCAATATGATAAACAAGACATCAATAACCCCCTACCCACACAGTTTTTAGTCACTTGCGGACCCGCATACTCTGCTTTCGCTGGCTTTTCCTCCTTCTCGCTGGTGCTCTTTTTTTGGTCGCCTCTTTACTTGACCCTTTCACGGCCGTCACGGCTACTAACGTATTGTCACTTTATCCGGACGCCTTTGCTCTAACAAGTGACGGAATGTCACTCTGAAACTGCCGTCGCACGGCCACTACCTTATTGTCACTTTACTTGTCGCTTTTCACTCAAGCAGTCGCCACCAATGGGGTTAAACGCTCACTCCATTTATCCCAGAATAATGTTCATACAGGCAAAGCCTACTCTGCCTACGCATGGCTTGCCTTCTAAAACAGGTAATGTCGTTTACCTAAATGCAAATAGCTCCCCGAGCTCGTACTTCGTGTTTCTGATCCTATTCTCATATATGGCCACCGACTTGGCCCGCGACTGCTCCTATTCTAAATATGAGCTCTGTGGCTCCCCTACACTACAACGTGCCTATACTTTCGCACCGATGCGGCACCTCCTGTAACCTACAGCATGGGACATCCCCATCTACTTGCAACGACCCACAATGGCATAGCCAGCCCAAAGCAAGTAGGGGACAAAAGTCGCAGAGCATGGTTTAGAGCCGTTTTAATAGGGGGGTGAGGGTGGTGCGTAAGGGAAAAGCTTTCCAAGCCTTCACATTTCAGAATTTTGCGTCCCTGAAGTTTGAGCTAGGTAACCAAGATAACAATAATCAGGGTTTCCACCAGAGAGAAATAAATGTGTGGGGCGGCCAAGGGTCGTCGGTCCCACGGGCCGACCATGGTTCGGAAAGTGTTAGAAAAATTTTGAATTCCAGGGATCAAAATACCCCCATCTCCTTGTATCTGGGCGGATATTTTGAGGTTTTTCAAGTACTGATGACTGTCTACCTTTTCACCGACACAGATATTAGGACAAGCAATCTACAAATCTACAACCTAACCCCCATGGACCTAACCCCCCCCCCCCCCCTACGATTTTTATGCCATTTTTGGACACATTTCGAGTACCAACTTTGAGGGGAAGTGAGGGGGACGCGTCCCCCAATCCCCCTCCCCCGCGTGGCCACGCCACTGACGACCCACAGTCTTACACACCTTCAGACTGGAATGAAATTCTCGAGAAATCTTCCGATTTTTATTTCGATACCCAGAACATCAATTCTCAGTTTAATTACTTCTCTTGAATTTGGCCGCTTAGATTTGTCTTAATTTAATAATTCGCTTTAAAGTTCCTTTGAAAGATTCGCATTTCGACATATCCTGACATTTCGGTGACATGCTAAATGCGTAATATGGGTGTGTGTCCAGAACATGTGCGACGTAGTGTTTTACAATAATTACCTATTAACTGCCCATAATTATACAGATAATGACTGCAGGGGGACATTGGCTTTTACTACCTTTAATGTTTTATCCAGACCGCCCATGTGGGTTCAACAAATGCTCAATAACGGACATTAAATTTCATGCTTAATTAGCAGCGCGTGCATTTTTGCTGATCTGTTTAAATAACAAATCGGTTTTCGGGGTCCGTCGTATACCTATCTTTACGTTTTATGTTTAACCCAATCAGAAAGATTATCGAAAATATTTACACTTTTAAACAACAAAATCGAAAATTCAAGCTATCACCTTGACAACGTAAGCGGTATTTCTATGCCTCCACGCTCTCATGCGACCATATGTGACGTGAAGCAGGAACCTACTCTCGTCTGACCAATGAACTCTCCTCCATGTCCTGAGATTCCAATGTTGTCGTCCATACACCACTCCAAACGTCGTCTTTGATGCTGATTGGACAGAGCTGGGCGCTACAAAAAGAGTTCACGCCTAATGAGGCGTGCCAGACTCCGATCTTTCCAAGGAAAAGTCTTTCAGGGTTGTCCGGGCCCTGGTCGGTCTTTAACATCGTTGGTTTGTTGATTTTTTTCGTACAAGTCTGGTGATGACAGAATGACTATAGCCAAATTGCCTTCCGCTGGCTTTGAATGACATGCCTATTACGTGGATGCTAACGATTTGCCATCTTAGTGTCTCTGACAGTCTCCTCCTTGCCATGTCAACATTTACTGATAAAAGAAGTGACAAATTTTCTTGTTTTATACCCAGATATTGCATGTAGATGATAGTGTTTTTGTGACATTCGCGGGTAGCATGCTTCACGTGGACGAGGGGACGTGTTTTGGGTATGCTATCAGCCAGGAACATTATGTTTCACGAGATGAAATGTACTACAAGACATAGCAATCATTAAAACATGATAATAATCAGTAACAGCAACTTCACTGTCATGAAATATTTCAGGGGTGCTTAATTAAGTTCCAGGTGTATACATCAGTACTATTATCAAGTATCAATGTGTATAACAGTAACATTTATGTATTGGAATTTAAGATCACCTTAAGCATCTTTGGCTTATCGAATGCTTTCATCCTAACCCAGCCAAATTCACAATCCATTAAATCAAGTTGCATGTGCTCTCAGCAGGTGTACTATAGCCATACAATGCCACAAACACAGTTGTAAAATGTTTAAACAGGTTAGTCTACCGTGTATTAATTAGTGGAATATCGAAACATGACCACCCACAGTCACTTTGATGATTAAGGAAATATAGGACAATTCTTGTGATGTCGAGGACATTGAGTTAATATCGGTTGTCGACCAGTGAAAACTACCTATGTTGTTAATGAACAGCTGCAGTGGCCTGGCTGTTCACATAGCCATCATAATGTACTGATGTAGCAAATTCTGAGGAATTTGTTCCATTGGCATACTGAGATGTCTTTGTGAATAAGCTTGTTAGATTTTGACATATTCTTGATAGTTGAAAGATACGTTAAATCCAAATCAGTCATTCCTGAGGCATGAGAAATACATTATACTTTTGTTATAAAATATCTATTTTCATTTACCTAACTCGTATTTGAATCTCTGATTGCTGAGGTCGAGTTAAAGTACATGCACGCTATAGATTGTATTCCCGTTCAGTGGTTTGAATGCTTGTTGATACAGTAAAGACTTTGCCTGTCCTCACCTTCAAAACAGTCATCAAACAATCAATAGAATCAGAACAACGCTGAAAATTTTGGCAAATATCCTTAAAGATCAAAATATCCCAAGAGGCCTGATCGGAAAGAAAGAGCGTATGAACTTTTTTATTCCAAAAAACAACATCTCTGCAAAGCTGCGATGGGTTAGTCTTTAAAGAAAATCCACTGGAAAAGCCTGCAAAAGTGGAATGGAATGTGCAGACAGCTTTAGATGATAACTAGAGAAAGACCAGAAAAACAACAAAAAACTGCCCTTTTTCAGGACCACGAGTCAGTTATTGAACATTTAATTATGTGTTTTTGTATGATTACCAGTAAAATTATTGTAAAACTACTTATTGTTGTAAAAATTACTTATGGTGCAATTGTAAAATCACTTTTAAAACTGATTGAAAATCCATTTTAACTGCTTGTAAAACCAATTAACTACTTTGTAAAAACTGATTTTATGTGAAAATAAAAAACTGAACAGATAGAAAAATTTAGAGTTGTTCATTCCGTTTTGGCTTTAGCCGGCATCATGTAACTCTATACCCAACAGAAAACTGATTACGTGTTAACAGATTAATACGCTTCTTCTTGGCCAGATACGCTCTCGACAATAATAACATAGAAAAATATGGCTGCTGCACATAAAAGCATATTTCGAGAAACAAGTTCATACACGTCCTGAAGATAACGCACACCTGTGGAGCTTACCCAATCTGCTTATCAAATAAATGTTTACACAAACAAGATAATCCTCTTAACTGAGTACTTTGAAAATATCTCGGTACAATATTAACCTAAACACATTGTATATTTCGGAAAACAGGAACGAGATTTTTGAATTAGAATTTTTGAATTTTAATGTTTTAATTTTAATTTTAATATTTAAATCACTGGCACAGTAGCTTGTTTACGTCACAGATATCATGGGGGAAGACGCCATCTTGTCATCCGCCATCTTGGGCCCCAATGGGCTTTGGGTACAGGGAGGGAGGGGAGCCCTCCCACTTTATGTATTATGGTAGCCACGTCACAGATATCACGGGGAAAGACGCCAACTTGTCATCCGCCATCTTGGGTCCCAATAGGCTTTGGGTACAGGGAGGAAGGGGGATCCCTCCTACTTTCTGTATTATGGTAGCCACGTCACAGATATCATGGGGAAAAACGCCATCTTGTCATCCTGCCATCTTGGGCCGCCATCTTGGGCCCCAATAGGCTTTGGGTATAGGGAGGGAGGGGAGCCCTTCCACTTTGTGTATTATGGTAGCCACATCACAAATATCATGGGGAAGTCGCCATCTTGTCATCCGTCATCTTGGGCACAGCGCCCAATAGGTTCTGGGCATGGGGAGGGACACCTAACAGGTTTTGGGCACAGGGAGGGTGCCTAAGGGGCTTTGGACACGGGGAGGGTGAAGGTGGGTACGCTATCAGCCAGAAACGGGCTTGGTCACGGGAAGGGGTGAGGGGAGCCTAAAAAAGGGCCTGGGCGCTTTGGGCGCGAAATGACCCCGGGGTCAGTGTAAACCAGCATGAACGGTGCAGCTCCTACTACTTAGGACAGTATGATGCCTTAAGTGGATTGGTTGTATTAAGGCCTAACATTGGACCAACAAGGATACAGACCATACATCCTATACTACCACACTAGATAACCAAGCATTAACCCTAACCATCCCGCAATACCACCTGACCTAGCATTACGTATACTAGTCATGGGATAATATAAAGTCTTAGTTGGATAAGTAATTCCAAGGGCTAACAGGGGATCCACAGGGTTAAAAACCGTACATCCTTTACTACCGCACTTGACAACCATGCAATACCCCCCCCCCCCCCCCCCCCCCCCCCCCGTCAATACCGCCTAGCACTGCATTCCATACTACTCATATTAGTCATAGGATAATATAACGCATTGGGCGGAATAGTAGAATCAAGGGTTAACAGGGGACCTACAGGGGTATATAACGCCCATACTATACTACTTGTATCAGTCCAGTACTAGAAGTCCGACATACCCTGACCGAACAACGTAATGTCAAATTGCACAGTGGACAATAATAGCAGTCAACGTCTCTAGGACGTTGCGTGAGCATCATGATGTCAAGACGTCATTGGCGACGTCAACCCTTTCGCAGGGAAAACATTTAAGAAAACTCACCTTCCCCTTCAATATTCCATCACATACTCATGTCGTATACCCAGAGGCTCGTGTGTACACACATTCGACGTTTTGAACAGGAAACCTTTGCTCCGGCAAAGCTCCGGTTCCAATGGTAAATTAACACTAGCTGTTCCGGCAAAGCACCGGGTAATTGGGTTCGAAAATCTCCCGCTATACTACTTTTGTTAGTGAATAAATTAAAATATACATGCATATAGTTGATGTTACGCCATGTACACAGCCAATCGAGATTAAGTGTCCTGCCCATGTACACAGTTTAGACGACATGGGTCATCTTCTTCGAAGTCATACCTTGGTGATGCAGTTTGAATGTTTGCCAGTCGGTATAATATTTTAAAAAAAACCCTCAATATTTCGAGGAAAAGTATAAGTGAATAGTAGTATGTCATGTACCCGGACGAGGGTAGTTTGCCGGATCTCATTGCCGGATCTCATGTAACGTCATAGTCACGTGACGTAGTGTCGCCATGTTGTGTTGTCATGGTAACCCGCGTGAGCGGCCATGTTGTGACGTCATCTCCATAGTGATACGTGGTGTTAGTGCGCATGCGCAACGCGTGTTGTTAGGGTGACACGTGTTTCCGTCGTCCATTTTGTATACTGGAGGCCGCCATCTTGGTTTCTATGGTATCACGTGATTGCTATGTTACCTAAGGCCCACAATAGGACAGGGGTATGTTCGGAGGGTATGTTCGATTGAATCGGAGTATTTTCTGAAACGACTTCCCTGGATAATTACCACAAACAACCCGACAACTTGTATTATTTCGAATTCTTCCAGAATTCTCTGCTTCTATCTATATGTGCAATAGTTATCATTTATCTGGCCATGTTCCTTTATTCTAGAGTATACTCCAGTAGTGTAGAAGAGCCTATCAACTGGAACAGTTTACCTTATTATTACTATATTTAGCAATTTCTGGTCTATTCTTGTTAGTTCTGACCCTATTCTAAGTACTCTTGTTGTTTCATTTATCTAGATTATAACTAACCAATCAGATTGCTTGATTTCCCATAATATGTATGCAGGGTTATCTCCCTTGTGTATAACAAAAGACTATATCCAATAGCCATATCCCATGGAATCCCATTTTTTGCAAAACACCTGTGGCTATGGAATCCCTTTTTGTCGTATGAGGCCATGAGGGCTATGTAAAAGCCCTCAATGAGTCCTCATTTATTACCCCTCATACCCTCATTGAATTCTGAGGTTATGAGGACCTTGAAAAATCCCTCAATGAGGTATAATTTACTACGACTCTTACCCTCATTTCAGTATTTAACAGGTATATCCTATGGAATCCCATTTTGGAAAACGCCTGTGACTGTGGAATCCCTTTTTTGTCGTATGAGGCCATGAGGGCTATGTAAAAGCCCTCAATGAGTCCTCATTTATTATGCCTCATAGCCTCATTGAATTTTGAGGTTATGAGGACCATTAAAATTCCCTCAATGAGGTATAATTTACAACGACTCTTAGCCTCATTTCAGTATTTGAGGATACCTATGGCCTGGTATTGTATTATTCGAGGATACCTATCGAGGAAACCTATCGAGGATACCTTTTATAGGATACTTATCTGAGGATACTATATAGGCTGTACATATCCCTGTAGGTCTCTTGCTGGCCGTTAGTACTATTAATCCACCTGATTCTTTATGTTATCCTATGACTGGTATAGGTAGTATGCAATGCTAGGCATAGGGGTATTGTGGGTAGGGGTACTGCGTGGTAGTTTAGAACGGTGCTATAGTATGGCGGTATATACACCTATAGGCCCCTGTTAGTGCTTGGTACTATTAACCAACCGATTGCTTTGTTTTATTATATGGCTGGTATGTGTAGTACTTTTGGTAGACCTAGTGATTTTGTGGGGGTGGGGGTAATGCTTGGTAGTTTAGAACGGTAGTATAGCATAGGCTGTACATATCCCTGTAGGTCTCTTGCTGGCCCTTGGTACTACTGATCCACCAGATGCTTCATATTATTGAGCGGTATTCTGGGGGTGGGGACAATGCCTGGTAATACAGAACGGCAGCAGAGTATGGTTGGTATATTCCCCTATGGGTCCCATCCTAACCGTTCATAGTATTAACCTACCAAATGCTTTGTATCATCCTGTTACTGGTAAGGTGGTACGTAATACCAGTAGTTCCTACCTTATTCCGAGTACTCTTGTTTCATTTATCTAGTTCATTTATATAAATTATAATTAACCAATTAGATTGCTTGATTTCCCATAACCTGTATGCAGGGTTATCTCCCTTCTGTATGGTAAAAACCTATATCAATGGCAATATCCCCGGCACCCCAATTTCGGCACCCCTTTTTGAAAAAACATATGGCCTTCGGCACCCCTTTTTTCTGAAATGAGGATAAGAGTCGTATTAAAAATCCCTCATTGGGGGATTTTTAATACGACTCTTATCCCATTTCAGAAAAAAAGGGGTGCCGAAGGCCATATGATTTTCAAAAAAGGGGTGCCGAAATTGGGGTGCCTTCTGGAGAATCCCTTTTTTCTGAAATGAGGATAAGAGTCGTATTAAAAATCCCTCAATGAGGTCTAATTTACTACGACTCTTATCCTCATTTCATAAGGTATAAAAGGTATCCTCGATAGGTATCCTCGAATAATACAATACCAGGCCATAGGTATCCTCAAATACTGAAATGAGGCTAAGAGTCGTAGTAAATTATACCTCATTGAGGGAATTTTAATGGTCCTCATAACCTCAAAATTCAATGAGGCTATGAGGCATAATAAATGAGGACTCATTGAGGGCTTTTACATAGCCCTCATGGCCTCATACGACAAAAAAGGGATTCCACAGTCACAGGCGTTTTCCAAAATGGGATTCCATAGGATATACCTGTTAAATACTGAAATGAGGGTAAGAGTCGTAGTAAATTATACCTCATTGAGGGATTTTTCAAGGTCCTCATAACCTCAAAATTCAATGAGGGTATGAGGGATAATAAATGAGGACTCATTGAGGGCTTTTACATAGCCCTCATGGCCTCATACGACAAAAAGGGATTCCATAGCCACAGGTGTTTTGCAAAAAATGGGATTCCATGGGATATGGCCATTGGATATAGTCTTTTGTTATACACAAGGGAGATAACCCTGCATACAGATTATGGGAAATCAAGCAATCTGATTGGTTAGTTATAATCTAGATAAATGAAACAACAAGAGTACTTAGAATAGGGTCAGAACTAACAAGAATAGACCAGAAATTGCTAAATATAGTAATAATAAGGTAAACTGTTCCAGTTGATAGGCTCTTCTACGCTACTGGAGTATACTCTAGAATAAAGGAACATGGCCAGATAAATGGTAACTATTGCACATATAGATAGAAGCAGATAATTCTGGAAGAATTCGAAATAATACAAGTTGTCGGGTTGTTTGTGGTAATTATCCAGGGAAGTCGTTTCAGAAAATACTCCGATTCAATCGAACATACCCTCCGAACATACCCCTGTCCTATTGTGGGCCTTAGGTAACATAGCAATCACGTGCTACCATAGAAACCAAGATGGCGGCCTCCAGTATACAAAATGGACGACGGAAACACGTGTCACCCTAACAACACGCGCTGCGCATGCGCACTAACACCACGTATCACTATGGAGATGACGTCACAACATGGCCGCTCACGCGGGTTACCATGACAACACAACATGACGACACTACGTCACGTGACTATGACGTCACATGAGATCCGGCAATGAGATCCGGCAAACTACCCTCGTCCGGGTACATGACATACTACTGTGAATAAATAAAATGTACATCTGGTAGTCGTAACGCAACATCTTGTTTTATGTAGCGTTCCGGTACTCCAAATTGGTCATGTTGGGTCTCCAAAAGCCCGAATCTGATATGTATGACCGACTGTGTGTGACACAAAGTGCAACTATACAATATATTTTGAATAAAAGTACATGATTACTAGCAGGAGATAATTGATATATTAGACTCCAATCCTGACGAAAAATGTTCCAAGTGGACAAATTATTGGGGTTGGGATATCACCGTATCACACCCCTAAACTCCTTCATCGATGCCTCTGCATATACCGCATCATATATCAGTAGTATTATAAAGTATTAATATGTATAACCGTAACATTTTATTTATTTATTTATTTATTTATTTATTTATTTATTTATTTATTTATTTATTTATTTATTTATTTATTTATTTTATAGTGAATCATAACAAAACCAATGCACTCTTAGATTTCAAACGGAATGAAAGACGGTTTAAAACGTAGCTATATACATCTCATTTATTTATTTATTTATAATTTTTTATTTATTTATTTATTTATTTATTTATTTATTTATTGCGCTTAAAGTCACTTTCAGCATCCATTGCTATATCATAATTGCATTCGATCATTGAATTTTCATTGCAAACAGGTGCTGTTTAATAAAATTAGTTCAAATGGTTGTGGTTCAAAAATTCATTCAGTTCAAATAGTTCAAAGGGTTTTAATATTATTTATTCATTATATATAGTGCATTCAGGTCAAAATAGTTCAAATGGCTTAACACTGCATTATATTTTCATTAGGGTTATAGTTTAAAAATAGTGTTCAAAACTATGTTGACTTCAAAGGGTTAACATTGGGTTATATAGAGTTCATTCAAAACTTTGTTCACTGTGTTCTGTTCATTTCGGTCTTGGTTGTGTTGGGTTTTCGTTCATTACGATTTCATTCGAACAGTTCAACCGCAGTTGTGTTGGATCTGTTCATAATTCAGTTGTTTCGAACCAGTTCATCTTTTTTCGTTTTGTTGTTTTCTGTTCACTTCGATCTTGGTAGTGTTGGATCTTCGTTCACTTTTGTACATTCGTCGTTTTGCAGTGGTTGTTATCATGTTTTATCTGTTCAGGTTCTTGCAATAATAATTGGGTGTTCTCAATCCCTTTCCATACCCCCGAGTGTTAAAACACGGAATCCAAATTTTACGGAATCGAATAAGAATCTCAATTACGGAATTCCTTATATAGCCCGTCTATATGTATACAGGGGAAATGAAGTAATCAGATTCAACCTTGATCGATGCTATAGTCGAGACTGAGATAGGTATAGCTAGAAAGTAGTGTTACAAGTCAATATTAATGGATGGTAGTACAGCCAATAGTACTGATACAATGCCGCAATAGCACACGACTGTTGTAGAAGCTAATGATAGGACAGATAGACCACAGACAAGTAGTGGCTTTGGAGATGAGATGGAAGCCGTTGATAAGACTACCTGTATAGGAGCTGTATAGGAGCTGGATCATAGGTATCCTTAAATGACGAAATGAGGCTAAGAGGGCTGGTAAATTAGACCTCATTGAGGGATTTTTTTCATGGTCCTCATGGGCTCAACAGAAATGAGGCTAAGAGGGATAGTAGAGTAGACCTCATTGAGAGATTTCTCATAGCCCTCATGGCCTCATACAACAAAAAAGAGATTCTCAAAAAGGTATCCTCGATAGGTATCCTCAAATAATACAATACCAAACCATAGGTATCCTCAAATACCGAAATGAGGCTAAGAGGGATAGTAAATTAGGCCTCATTGAGGGATTTTTTCATGGCCCTCAAAAGAAATGAGGCTAAGAGGGATAGTAGAATATACCTCATTGGGAGTTTCTCATGGCCCTCATGGTCTCATACGACAAAAAAGGGATTCTCCAGAAAGTACCCTTGATAGGTATACTCAACTAATACAATACCAGGTCGTAGGTATCCTCAAATACCGAAATGAGGCTAAGAGGGATAATAAATTATGCCTCATTGAAGGATTTTTTCACGGCCCTCATGGCCTCAAACGAAATGAAGGAGAGGGATAGTAAATTAGACCTCATTGGGGGATTTCTCATGCCCTCATACGACAAAAAGGGATCCTCCAGAAGGTATCCTCAATAGGTATCCTCAAATAATACAATACCAGGCCATAGGTATCCTCAAATACCGAAATGAGGCTAAGAGGGACAGTAAATGAGGCCCGATTGAGGGATTTTTTCATGGCCCTTGTGGCCTCAATGAAATGAGGTTAAGAGGGATAGTAAACATAGCCCTCATGGCCTCAGACGACTAAAAAGGGATTCCATACCAGAGACGTTTCACAAAAAGGGATTCCATGGGACGTGACCATTGGATATAGAGGTGATGAGAATCGGATAGGACTTCGTGTAATAAGGGGAGATAACTCAGCATAGATATGGGAAATCAAGCAATCTGGTTGGTTAGTTAGCGCCAGTAAAGTGGACTGATTGGGTGATCTAGATAAATGAAACAACAAGAGTACACGGAATAGGGTTAGAACTAACAAGAACAGACCAGAAAAGCTAAATATAGTGATAATAAGCAAAGCTGTTCCATCTGATAGACTCTTCTACTCTAGTGGAGTATGCTCCAGGACAAACGAACATAGTCAGGTAGATGAAAACTATCACATATATAGATAGAAGCAGAGAATTCTGAAAGAATTCGAAATAGTAAAACTTATCGGGTTGTTTGTGGTAATTCTACGAATCGGGAAAATACTCATATTCAATTGAACACACCCTCCGAACATATCCCTGTCCCATAAGAAGGTTTTAGGTCACATACCACGTGCTGCCATAGAAACCAAGATGGTGTCCTCCAGTACAAAATGGACGACGGAAACACGCATCACCCTAACAACACGCGCTGCGTATGCGCACTAACGCCACGTATCACTATGGGGATGACGTCACAACATGGCCGCTCACCATGTCAACACAACATGACGCCACTGGGTCACGTCACAATAACATCACATGAGATCATCCAAATGATGGCTGTTCGTGTACATGACATACTACTCATGAGCTCTCCACGCGGGATCTCATTACATTATTAACTGGTAGAGTGCACGCTTCCACGCACGGGAACACTCCCATAAAGTGAATTAAGTTAAAGACCATAAAGTGAGTTAAGGCAAAGAAACGTGACCAAATTTTGACTACAAAAAATAACTCAGCGCTTTACCAGTTAAAAACAACGTTAAAACAACGAAGCGCGCGCGTCCCAGGTGTTCTCCGTTTGTATCACAGCCAAACTGCTAGTGGACAACGAACCATGCCCAAGCTGTCCTTTGCAGTACTTCCAGGATGTTATTGAATGGTCGTACTTTGCTGCTTTTAAGATGAGTTAATGTTCGACAAAGGGACAAGTAGGCCGGGGACTGGACTTTTCGCCGGAAAAACAGTTCACCGAAAGACAGTTCGCCGAAACTTTGGACAGTTCGCCGGAATTTTCGAGACAATTCGCCGGAATTTTGGACACTTCGCCGGAAGTTTGGACAATTCGCCGAAAGTTTGGACAGTTCGCCGGAACTTTTAAGACAATTTGCCGGGATTTTGGACATTTCACCGGAATATTGGACACTTCGCCGAAGTTTGGGCAGGTCGAAATGTGCCAGACTGTTCGCCGAAATGTGCCAGACAATCGCCAAGATGTCTCAAGCAGTTCGTGGAATTTTCAAAAGAGTCTGCTATTTATTTATTGGTGCACAATCGTGATCTTTCTCTTTTGTTTTTTCTTTTTTTGGGGAGGCCAGGGGAGAGAGGAAGGGAGGGAAACCATAATATGTGAAAGGTTGCTGTGGAGTTCCGGCGGTCCTTCCTTAATCGTAACTAGGATCCTGTGATTGTTGCCCCGTCATCCCATTGGGGGCGCGGTGGCATCGCAGTAACCGGTTCTCGTCAGTTCACCGAAGTTAAGCAACGTCGAGCTCGGTTAGTAGTTCGATGGGTCACGCCTAGGATTTCAAAGTCGCAAGTTTGTACGACGAAGCCGCGGGCGATAACTCCGAATAAGGACAGGCTTCCATCTAGCAGAGGTGAGGTGACGAGGGCATGCTTCGACATTTCCCACTAATAGCTTAATTGCTGCATTCTGGGAATTTCAACATAAAGCTTGTGTCGGTGTGCGAACATGCTAAAGGTGGGCCCCTACATATAGGACAGGAGAACCCCCCCCCCCCCCCACACACTAGACCAGCCTACCTGTAGGCGGCCATCGTCACTTGGGCGTAATTTCAAAAATATACCCCCCCCCCCCCCCCCCCACCCGAGTGAAATGTTTGTGGCTTCATAAGGTTTTGAGAATGAAGTATTCGTTTTATTCAAGTGTTGTGAATCAAATCGCCTGAAGGCGAGAAAGGCCAGGGGAGCCACTGTCACAGACTGTTGCCACAGATGGAACTGGAGAAGCACAGCTCTTCGGGTGGAAATCTGACTGCGGTTTTGAAAGATGCACTTTTCACTGTGTCAGCTCTCGAACCCCAAAAAAATTATAATCTGCATTGAACCAGTCGCAAAAATATTTTATTCAGATTATTCGGGATAAATTTAATTTCTCTTTGTTGAAGACTCTGTATGGCATCATGAATAAAACACCTATCTGTTCGATGTTCTAACAGAATTCAGCATCACGTAACTTCAATCATAAAGGTATTTCAGTCATGCGAATGTGTTGGTATTTGTCACGCTCGTTGCCTCATTGGAAGCTGATCGATTTGTAACACCGGCATGCGCATAGGGACATAGCGCGTGTCAGTGTTCGAGGTTTGTTTACAACATGGAGTCAGGTCAGGGTAAGTATATTTTTAGGAGTTTATTCCATATATGGTTGATGTCAGTAAAATAGAAAATAATCATTAGATAAATAATGCTTTGTTTATTTTAGATACTACTTGATCCTCATTTAATAAAAGTGACTGAACTTCTCTGACAATACGAGAAAAGAATATTGTTTACTTCAGTAGTAACGGTGCTACCCTGCGAATCAACGTTTTCTTGTTTAGACTTTAGTAAATAAAAGCTGAAACAAAATAATTTATGTTTTTTTACCATTTTCGCTGAGTTACGTGCATTTTCATTCCATCTGCTCAGACTTCAAGTAAATTTGTGATACACGCGTACTTTGCCTCTTTATCTTGGAATTTTGTAATAACACGAGATTTTCCGTCTTTCTTATTATTAACACTGACAGTGACAGTTCTGCTCTCGTTAACCCGCAGGACGCTGTCAGTGTCATTGTCAAAATCCCCCTTACCAAAATTAACGGAGCATGTTTTCTCCTTAACGCAAGAAAAATTTAAATCCATAACTGTTTGACAGGGGTGTGTCAAAACGATTGAATTGATTAACCCTTTACCAAATGGACTGTATATAAAAATTTATTTTCATTCCCCCCCCCCCCCCCAAATTTTACAAAAGATTTCAGCAAATCATTGCATCGAGGGGTGTCACATGACATGGTTTTCTTGAATATTATTGCCCCCCCCCTCCCCCCCCCCCCCCCCGTAGCTGCCCAGTTTACATGTATAAATTATGTGGACAGATATGACCAATTATGACCAATTCATTACAGAAAGGATTAAATTCCAAGTTGCATTATGGGGAAAAGTTGCAGCTTGAAATTTTGATATGGCCTCATCAATGTGGTGATGTTTAATTTTTGAAGCAAATGCAAGCTCTTGGCCCTGTCAGTGCTTTATGTTCAGTAGTTAACTACTAGTAACATCAATATCGATACTACTAGTATTCACTCAGTGACTCAGTTTGTTTGAAATTTTATATTATGTGCTGCATGGAAGTGTCTTCCTGCCATTCCCATAAAAAGAGTATTTAATGGAGATCTTATCTTGACCAGGGGTGTAACTTTGGGGGGGGGGGGTGATTTGTGTACACGCCCAAAATTTCCAGTCCATGGGCTTGGTCAGGCAGAAGTTGGGCAAGAAATTATGAGATAGTCAGAAATACCAAGTTGGGCAGTTATCATTGCTTATCTAGATGTGCATAAAGGTTTCAGATTTTTGAGTTGGCCCCAGGTGGCGCCACCAAAAGGCTCCTAGGGGTATTAATTCAAAATATTGAAAGTGTGTTCATGTGTTCCGGTACAGTGTCCAGATGTGCATAAAGGTTTCGTATTTTTGATCAGGCATCATGTGGTGCCCGTAGCTCCACTTTTGTCATTAGAGAATCGGGTTTCCAGCAAAAGGCTCCTAGGGGGTTTTAATTCAAAACACTGAAAGTGTGTTCATATGTTCTGGTAGGGTCTCTAGATGTGCATAAAGGTTTTGGATTTTTAATGCGCCCCCCATGTGGTGCCCTTAATGTCACTTTTGTCGTTAGAGAATCAATTTCTGGCAAAGGCTCGTAGGGGTTTTAATTCGAAATGCTGAAAGTGTATTCATATCTTCTGGTAGGGTCTCATGTACAAAGTTTTTGGACTTTTGATTCGATCCCAGGTGGCATCCATAGTGCCACTTTTGCCATTAGCCACCTGTAAATCTGTCCGACATGAGGTGACCCTGGCTGTTGAAAGTGTCATTAAACCCCAATAAATAAATGAATAAACAGACAATCGGTTTCCGGCAAAATGCTCATTTAGGTTTTATTTTGAAACGTTGAAAGTGTTTTCATTCAGGTTGGGTCTCTTAATGCGCATAAAGGTTTCAAGTTTTTGAATCGGCTCCGTGTGGCACCCATAGTGCCACCTTGTTGTTAGACAAGCAGTTTCCGGCAAAAAAGTCTCCTAGGTGTTTTAATCTGAAATGTTGAAAGTGTGTTCATTTGTTCATGTAGAGTCTCTATGTGGGCATAAACATTTTGGATTTTTGATGCAGCCCCCATGTGGGGTGCCAGTAGTGCCACTTTTATCATTAGTGAATGCGAATTGATTTGTAACTATCGTGATGGCATTCTAAAAATACAGGGATACACCTTAGTGTGCTTTTTACACAAATGACAGTGTTCTAGTGCTTTATTACTATGCCTTTCTTTGGGATTCTATGGGCATATTATGATGGAAGTTATTCTCAAATGTAGAAGAGGCACAGAGAATTTATATATTTTTCTTGATATCTTCACACCTTCTCTAATTTGAGCACACCTGGTGTGAAATTGGGGTAATCCAAAGGCCTGTCAAAGAGCCAGTTCCCATGAGGTTTTATAAGCTATATTTTGGGAATCAAGTTTCTTCTAGTTATTTTGGGTTATTCATGAGAAAAAAAATATTACAAATCACATGAGCATGTCCCATAAGGCAAAGGATTAACCAGAAGAAATTAAAATAAGTCATCCATGCATATTTCAAGTATGTGCATGTAATACTTGTAATTAAGATTGCTTGATGTTATAATTGGATTGCAGATACATGTATACAAGTAACTTGTTCTATTCTTACCTCTTTTGCAAGCTCATTGAAGGATGTTATAAGAAATGTTTATACTTATGGGAGCTATTGACAGTAGCTGTTTAATTAATTTACTTTCTATGAATGTAGGACAAGTGCCCCCGCCCGGATGTATGCTCCCCACAGTCCAATAATAGCTAGTTGGATAACTACCCTCCAGGTGGGGGGGGGGGGGGGGGGGGGGGGGGGGGGGGTGCATGGTGGCTCAGTTGGTAGAGGTACATGCTCTTTGGGCAAGACATTTCATCCTCATTGCCCACATGGGGGCACAGTGGCATTATTTACTAATGCATACTGCACATTGATAGTGCACCTGTCTTCAACCAATGCTAACCCTGCGTGTGTGGAGTTAGTAAGTTGGGGAGCAGACAGTTGCTTGGTGGTTCTCTCTGGGTACTCCAGCTTCCTCTACCTGTAAAACTGTCATGGTCATGATTAGCCATTGTGCAGAAATATGTGACCTTAAGCACCAATAAATAAATACCCCCCCCCCCCCCCCCCCAGTGAAATTGTCACCTAGGACATGTGCCCTCCCCCCCTCCCAGTCAAGATGTCAGCTAGGAAAACTGCCCCAATAGAATTTACACCTAGGATATGTGCCCCAGGACTTTAAAAATTGAAAATTTGAGTAAGCCCCAAAAATTTGCTTAACCCTTTACCTACAGTGAAAAGCAGACGACACTTGCAAAAGAAATTCTTGAATAACTACATTTTTTGTCTCAAAAACAAAGGTTATGACCCCTCGTTGGAACGAGCTCAAAGAGCTCGTTCCAACGAAGGGTCATAACCTATGTTTTAGAGACAAAAAATGAAAATATATTGAAAATTAATTGGCGATTTTTGAGAAGAGCGCTGGCCGGTTTTGGCCCTTACGTTGCGTAAAGGGTTAACTCATTTTTTTGCTTAACCCATTTCACTTTTTCAATTGATGTTTTACATTACAGAAAAGAACTTGCATGAATGGAATAAAGGTTAAGCCATGGGATGTTTGCTTGAACTAGCATACGGTGCACCAACTAAATGCTAGCTCGTGCAATTTTTAAAGGCCTGGTACCCCCCCAGTCAGAATGTCAGCAAGGAAAAATGCCCCCCCACCCCCCTGCCCCCAAAATGTTACATGGGTCAGAGAATTGTCAGCTGGTACCGGTACTGTTACAAAGTAGGTTAGATATTTAACATAAAATTTATAAAAAGGAGAGGCTATAATATTAAACTGACTTGAAATTAAATAATCACACAAGCTATTTTAACTGATGTTAACCCTTTAACTGAGATGTGTGATACTGTAACAAACAAAAATGTTATAATTGTGAAAACATACCTTTGACTTTGAGATTGCCATACACAATGCAGTAAAAACAGTGTTTGGTAAACATGTTGGGATAAAAGGCTGCTTTTATCATTTAACTCGGAGTACATGGAGGAAGATTCAGAGCAAAGGACTTGCAAATTTATACATAAGTGATGAATCCATAAAGACATTTTGTGGAATGTCAGATGGACTTGCATTTTTACCTGTTGAAAAATTCAGAGAGGGAATGCAGTATTTAACCATTTACCTAATATGAAAAGCAGATGACACATGCAAAAGAAATTTTTGAATAACTAATTTTTTTCATTATTTGTCTCAAAAACATAGATTCTGACTCTTCATTGGAACGCGCTCGATGAGCATGTTCCAATGAAGGTTCATAACCTATGTTTTTGAGACAAAAAATAATGAAAATTAATTGGCAATTTTTGAGAATAGTGCCCCCAGTTTTGGCCGTTACGGTGGGTAAAGGGTTAAAACTTAACACCCGAGAGTTTAATAAATCTTGTAGACTATTTTTATTGCAATTATGTTAGTGCTACATACCACACAGTTCAAGGTCCAAGAGGTACTCTTAAGATTACAAAGAAACAACTCACCCAAATATTCATTAACAATATGGAATGTATTTGAAGAGACAATGTCTGATGGTTCCAGAACAAACAATACTTGTGAATCCTGGAACAATTCTTTTAGTCACTTAGTGGGCCATAAGAATCCAGGACTTAGACATGCAATTAAATGTATACAAAGAGATCAGCTTTGTGCCCTTCCAGAAATTGAACGTTTAAGACTTGGTGAACCTTCAAGAAAACATGTCCAAAAGGACACAAAGCACCTTTAAGCTTGCCTGAATACATTGTGCTCTCAGTTATCTATGGGAAGAAAAACCGTGCCAGAATTCCTTGCAGCTGTTATCTTGCTTGACAACATCTTATGCAGATGTAATACTTTTGAAATGTTTTGATGTTAATAAATTTTGTAACAGAATTTGAGTTTTTTTTTAATTCTGTATTCATATTTAGGTAAAATCTGATAATTTTGGGGCTGTTTTTCTAGCTGACATTCTGATTGGGGGGCACATATCCTAGGTGCCAATTCCATTGGGGTGGGGGATAGTTTTCCAAGCTGACATTTTGACTGGGGGTGCATATGATATCCTAGGTGACAGTTATCCAGTTGGCTATTATTAGATTGGGGGGGCAAATATCCTGGGGGAACCCACTTTCTGTAGATAGAATTAGCTTCATGAGTTTTGGTGATTTTAAGGAATTGTGAAAAGTTGACAGTACAAGTACATATCGCTAAACAATGGAACCCTGTTAATTGAATAGCCACTTTGCTTGTGAAAATTATTCAGTTAACAGGAGTATTCAGTTTACAGGGATTTGATCCCTCTCCTTTATCTGGTAAAGTGCTGAATCATTTTTCAAAAGTGATTTGTACATAACATGACTATGTTTTTTTTAAAGATTCTATTGATACCAGAAAGGGAGCCTTGGTTTAGCAAAATTTTGTTCTGGAAGAATTGATTTGTTACAATTTATTGGATAGGGTCTGTTGGCACTCTCCAGTAACTGTAACAAAATAATTTTATATAAATATTGTTTTTTCTACTGGTGAAAAACATCAAGCTAATGCATACAGTACAAGACCACTATAGTGGCTTACAACACTTTTCAACAGCGCCATGATACTGGCTTCTAGCACTTCACCAATTATTATATAGATAAATTGAACATTTAATCTATTATATCTTGTCTGACAGAGCCCATAGAGCTCTGTCAAATGATATAACAGATTAAATACTTGGATGCATTGAGGCCAAATTAGTCTATAAACAAGGGGAATTTTGTGACTGTATGGATACTTTTTCAACAAACTACACAATTTTTAGCTCAGGTTTGACGAAGCCAAATTTGAGCTTATGCCGTGGCCAGTCGTCTGTCAACAATTCAATACGGCTCGGGCTAGAGGCCGCATTTATGAACCGATCTTTATGAAACTTCTTTGTTATGACCATGGGACGAGAACGAGTGTTTTGGGATCCGATCCGAAATTCATGTTGGCCGCTGGCAGCCATTTTGTACAAAATTAGCTGCAATCAGTTTTTTGCGCAGAACTTCCATATGAAAGCGCTGATTTGAATAATTTTTTGTATGAATGTATAGTACCATGGGATACATCACATATAATACAGGTTTTTTTCTCGTGCGTAAATTATGCAAATTAGACTAACTTTGATGTTTTTTGGTGTTACTTTCAGCACTATAAGTGCAAATGCCAATACGGCTCGGGCTAGAGGCCGTATTTATGAACCGATCTTTACAAAACTTCTTGGGTACCTTTGGTATCACCGTGGGACGAGAACGAGTGTTTTTGGGTCCGGTCCAAAATTCAAGCTGGCCGATGGCAGCCATTTTGTACAAAATTAGGTGCAATCAGATTTTTGCACAGAACTTCCATATGAAAGCGCTGATTTGAATAATTTTTTGTGTGAATGTTTAGTACCATGGGATACATCACATATGATACGGGTTTTTTTCTCGTGCAGAAATTATGCAAATTAGATGAACTTTGTTTTGTTCAGAGCTACTTACACACAGTAAGTACACATGTCAATACAGCTCGGGCTTGAGTCTGTATTTATGAACCGATCTTCACGAAACGTCTTGGGTACCTTTGTTATCACCTTGGGACGAGAACGAGTGTTTCTGGGTGGTCTAAAATTTAAGATGGTTGCCAGTGGCCATTTTGTACCGAAATTAGGTCTAATCAGTTTTTTGTACACAACTTCTATATGGCTCAGGCTAGAGGCCGTATTTATGAAGCGATCTTTACGAAACTTCTTGGGTACCTTTGTTATCACCTTGGGACGAGAACAAGTGTTTCTGGGTGTGGTCCAAAATTCAAGATGGCTGCCAGTGGCCATTTTGTACCGAATTAGGTCCAATCAGTTTTTTGTCACAACTTCTATACAGCTCGTATTTATGAACTGATCTTCACGAAACTTCTTGGGTACCTTTGTTTTCATCTTGGGACAGGAACGAGTGTTTTTTGGGGTGCCTTTGTTATCACTGTGCTATGAGAACAAATATTTTGGGGTTCAGTCAGACCCACTCTGGGACTCAAAGATTTCTTTTCTAGTTTAGCATCTGACTGTCACCCACCTTTACAATACTTTACCTATACATTTGTTACAGGCTATGGTCAGTATTTATGTATAGACCGTTACAATACTTTATATGTACCTTTGTTATCAGGTTGAGCTACAGTGTCATTGACACTTTCATTTATTCAGTTAACTGGGGTTTATTCTATAAACCTATAGAATTAACAGATCAAATTTGAACAGGAGGTAAGGTAAATGGTTTTGTTTTTGGAAGTTATATTCAATTAACAGGATTATTCAGTAAAGAAATATCCAATTAAGTGGGCACCACTGTATTTTTTTATGACACAGTGAAATGCAGAAATCACATGTAACACTGGATGAGATACATATATAATACATGTAACGGTTTCATCTCGGTATTTCGATTTTTTTCTTGATGGAATTGTGATCTGATCGTGACACAATTACAGCATGAGGTTGAGATTACCTAAATAAAGAATTGGGATATGATATCAAGGCAGAATCAAGAAAACCAATGACTCAGCCACAATCCAGTTGAAATTCTCTGTCCAGTGTGCACTTTTATAATCACAGCACTCTGCTTACTTCAGAGTGTGCCTTTTGAACCCATGTGTCCTGGAATGGTATCATCTTTGTGTACATTTACAGTGAGATGGGTCAGTACAATATCAATATACAGGGAGAACAAAATAACAACTGCAATCTGCAGCCGTCTGGCTGCAGACTGCAGTTATTATTTTATCATCAGTGCCCCATGTATAAACCTCTTATAAAAAGACAAAAATTGGACGAAACTATGCCTTGGGCCGAAAAATTGGTCTTACGGGTTCAGAGGGTTAATATTGCCTTGCAAAAGCGAGGAGAGAATAGAAAGGTTTTCTATAAGTTACAATAACATGATTGTCTTGGACATTATACTGTTATAGCTGACCTCAGTTATCAGCAGCCCTGCAGTTAAAAGTGGCCCAATTGTCTGCCAAGGATTGCCGATGTCTGTTGGACTGCTAATAAATGTTGGAGGTCTGATAAGAATGTGTCACAAGTTAGAGAATCATTTTATTTGCTTAACTTGACAAAGTCAAGATAAGCTTTTGCCATCACACATGCGGAAGTCTGTGAGTCTGTTCACATTTTCCTTTAGCACAGGCTACACCCCGTAGTTTTTGTCCGATCGTCACGATATTTCATATGCAGGTGTGAGGTCATGTCTAGATGAGAACATCCCCTTTTGGTCGCTATCGGTCAACCGTGATGGCTGCCCGAGCCCAAAACCCGAAAACCATTAGCACAGTCTACAGGTCGTATTTATGAAGGGATTTCATTGTAACGTGGTAGGTTGCCTCTGTATAATATGTAGATGAGAACATCCTCTTTTGGTCATGATCTGTCAACCGTGACGGCTGCCCAAGCCCGAAACCCCAAACACTTTTAGCACAGTCTACAGGTTGTATTTAATATGGAGGGATTTCATTGTAACTTGGTAGGATGACTCCGTATGATGTCTAGATGAGAACTTCCCCATTTGGTCGCGATCTGTCAACTGTGATAACTGCCTGAGCCCCAAACCCCCAAACCTTTAGCACAGTCTGCAGGTTGTATTTCTGGAGGGATTTGGTAGGTTGACTCCATATAATGTCTAGATGAGAACGTCACCTTTTGGTTGCGATTGTTCAACTGTGACGGCTACAGGGGCCCGAAACCCAAAAACCTTTAGCACAATCTATAGGTCATATTTATGAAGGGATTTCATTGTAACTTGGTAAGATGACTCCAGATAATGTCTAGATGAGAACGTCCCCTTTTGGTCACGATCATTCAGCCGTGACAGCTGCCTGAGCCCAAAAACCTTTAGCACTGTCTACAGGTCGTATTTATGGAGGGATTTCATTGTAACCTGGTAGGTTGATTCCATATAATGTCTAGATGATAACATCCCCTTTTGGTCGCGATTGGTCCGCTGTGACGGCTACAGGGCCCAAAGCCTGAAAACCTTTAGCACAGTCTACAGGTCATATTTATGAAGGGATTTCATGGTAACGTTGTAGGATGACTCCAGATAATACCTAGATGAGAATGTCCCTTTTTGGTTGCGATGATTCAACCATGATGGCTGCCCGAGCCCAAAACCCGAAAAAACTTTAGCACAGACTACAGGTCATATTTACAAAGGGATTTCATTGTAACTTGGTAGGATGACCCAGTATTATGTCTAGATTAGGACGTCCCCTTTTGGTTGCGATCGATCAACCATGATGCCTACACAGGCCCAAAGCCCCAAACCTTTAGCACAGTCTATTTATGAAAGGATTTCATTGTAACTTGATAGGATGACTCGTTTTGGAATAATTTCACTGTGAATTGGTAACTTTCGTTGATATACAATGACTGTGAGGGCCACATACATGAACTGTGAGGGCCACATTAACCCACCCCTTAATTCCTTAGTACAGTCTACACCTCATATTATTTTTATTGAAAACATAGCATACAGGGAACAGAAATTAACATATTTCCAATTATCACAATTCTGGTCTTATTTCATAATCCTTTCATAAACATTGAACATTATCCTTTTCATCAAACATAACACACAGTCAAGTTAAGCGACAGTGTCATTGACATTTAAATAAATAAATATTATTTTCGGCCCTAGGTAAAGTGAATTGCATTGCCCTGTGTGGTATGTTAGGAGCACATCAGAAGGGCTGAATGATCTTTTTTGTAGTTATATTGAACCCCAATAATTTCATCATTTATTTTGTAAGATAACAAGTTTTATTTCTGAATGAAACAGAATACTGCGTTTTGATTGGCTGAGATGTACAGTGTAACATGCAATCCACTGTAGCTTTTTTTTACACAATGGTTAACAAAAATAAATAATAGAAGGCCATATGGCTAAAAAAGTACCCATTTTTAATTATTAACTCATACCTTCTGCTCGGTTAGAAAAAAAATAAAAATAAGGGAAATGTAATATGTATGTGCAATAAAATACTACAGATATGGATGTCATTGGAACTGGCTCATTAAGCCAGTTCCAATGGCATCCATATTTGTTTGGCTTTATTAAGAAACTTACAAAGTACAAATTTTCTGTCAGTTTGTGTGCACAATGTAGGTTAAAGTATTAAGTACAACAAAATTTTTGGAAATAAATCTGTTATCCTTGTGTTTTCCAGGGTGTATGTATATATCATAAATATTGTGAAATCAAGTCCATCTCAATAAAAAACAAATGAAAATAGCATCTCAGGTTCAATGATCACACATTTTCTTTTTGCGACTGGAGATACTAGAGTGCTGTGGGGAGGAAAGCAGAAAGATAATTTCGACGGGATCACGATCCGGTCAAAATTCTGTCTACTTTTGTGATCATAATAATGACTATTTCTTATCAACCTACTCACAATTGTTTACTACAGGCTTGCACTACAGTGGAAGTCCCTAACTCGGATAAAATACTCTCTATTTTTGTCTTTCCCAAGCAAGTTGGGAAAGAAAAGTGGTGCAAAAGCACCAATAAAAATAAGCCAAAACTGGGTCGAGTGCAACCGGCGCAGACCCAGTACGGGACGCTCTCTCCCAAGTACAACTCCACGACTTCCGTTGCCAGTGCGCATATACCGTCTCTAAAGACTCATTCTTTTTAAAATCCGCTTCGTGTCGAGATGTTTTTGCACGCTTATCAGTGTTCCACCAGCTCGATGTTTGATGATTCCTGATTCATTATACCACAGTGTATCCTTTGTATTCTCAGGAACAGTGTTTTATATTCTCTTTTCTATTATATGTCCATAATGTATATTTATTTGCTCTCTCTCGAGTCGCGCGCGAATTTCGCGTGCCACGCGGTTCGGACTTAGATTTTTCACAGTTATTGTTAATGCTTTTTTTGCCAAATTTTCTAATTGTGTTAGAGTTAGGTGTCAGCGGGGTACCACTCCTACAGTGTTTCTTCTTTCTTTTGAGAGTAGTCTTCCTGTTGGGTGGTTCCCGGTCGACCGTCTGGGGTCTTTGTTTCTGTCACCTTTCTCTCTTCTTTGGGGGTGTTCTGTTTTCTCATCTCACCTTCTCTGCTCCTCTCACCTCTATCATGCCCAGGACAATTCCTTGTGGGCAATGTCTGCTGCCAAAGCATGTGGACGATGTACATTCGTCTTGTTCCTCCTGTAATGGGTGTTCGGCCGAGCGGCCGTGTGGTGTCTGTGGAACATGGTCTTCCACCTTCTGGGCATCAGTAAACCGTGTCGTTCGTTCTCGTGGCCGTGCCTCCCGCTCCCACGGGAAAGGAGAACGTGGTCGTTCGGGGCCTCCCGAGCCAACTTTGTCTGGTGAGAGTTATTCCTCCTCCGTGGGGGATGTGCAGTCTTTTCCTGTAGTGGATACTGTGGGAGCCGTTGAGTGTTCTGGTGTAGAGATGCCTGGTTCCGGGACTACGGTCCCCCTCCAGTCGACATCTGAGGCTATCACTAGGGTTGTGACTCCTCCTTCGGAGCCGAGCCGGTGTGCTCTCTCCACTATTTCACCAGCCTCAACGACTCTCGACGTATCTACTACTGCTGCTGGCCCGTCTGCTTCGTTGTCTGTTTCAGTCGGCCTCGGCTTTTCGCTGCAGGGGACTGCAGGACTGTTCGATACTGTAGACGTGGGATATCAGCCTCAGCCTTCCCTGACTTCAACTCGGCGAAGTCGGAAGGGGCTGCCGGCCGAGCCCATCGCTGTGGTCTCTTCGTCGTCGAGCAACACAGTTGTGTCTTTGGATTCGGATGTTCGTAGTGGAAACACTATGAACTCCGTGGCATTTCCGTCCACTCACTCTGGTCACACGACCAGTTTTGGGGGACCAACGCCTTTTGTGCAGCCTGGACCTTCTGCCCCGCAGAGGTCCGCGGTGACTCTCATGAGTTCTCGCAATATTGATCCTCGGGGTGCATCGTACCCCTATACACGTCTGCCTTCAGATGTTTCGGCTGCCGCCCGTCGTCCAGCGTCGGGTGTTTTGGAGGATCGTGACCCTTCGCTGGTTAAGAGGGTCAGAGGTGAAGCCACTTTGCCGGTTCGCTCCCCTGTCGAACCGGTCGGTACAGGCAGTGAGCTTAGGGAGGCCCTCTCCTTACTCACTCAGGTTCTTTCTAAGAGCCTTCCTGTTGCTTCCAGCGAGGCTATGGGTGGTTTCCAGGCGCCTCCTATGGCGCCGCCTCCCGGGATTGGAAACAGGCCGGTTTCCGATTCCTCTGGTGTCCCGACACCATGGGAGGCGTCAGCTGGTTTGCCCACGATGGGCTATGTGTCTTCCGACTCTGGGGAGGAGTCCGACATGCTTGAGGTCGAGGGCCAGCAGTCTTCGGACTTGGGGGCGGCTCTTGACTTTGTGTTTGGGTTTCTGCCTGAGCTCAAACCTGCTAACCAGCTGACAGTGTCAGCCTGGCCGCGATCATCGGTCCCGCGCCAACAGCCTATGGAGCAACCTGCTTCTGGGCGCCTTCGACTGTGCCAGTCGGTACAGGTGGTTGAAGCTTTTTCAGCATTGGATGCCAAGCTGAATTCCAAGGCTTTGAAGACTTCGTTCTTCACCAGGGTTGACACCTTTTTGCCTCCTGTGAGTTATCGTTCCTACGATTCCGCCAATCCATCAGTCTGCCAGGCTTTGACGGTTCTGGATGAGGACTCCACTTCCCTCGGGCTTTCCAAGCCCAAGTCTGCCGTTATTCCAATGACGACTCTGGAGTCCACGTTGGGCTTATCTAGAGAGATGCTTGGCATGCTTTCTCTCTCAGATCACGTCGTCTCAGCTTTGGCTGCTTATCTGCCTCCAGATAAGTTTGACGAGGTACAGGCTCCTATGCGTGTGCTGTCCAAGGCGCTTATGCACCTTACTCACACGCATGCCTGTAACACGGCTAATTTGGAATTAGTTCGAAGGGACGCTGTGCTGGACACAGGACGATCCCTTTGACAATACTCTTTGATCTGCTTCTTTGGCAGGTCCGCAACTTTTCCATGGTTCCGTGTCGACGGTCCGGGATGACGTCCTACGTCATTCCAAAGATCAGCTGCTGTTTCGTCAGCTTGATCAGCCTTCTCGGGGAGGCAAGGGCCGTTCCAAGCCTAACAAGTACCCTTCTGCTTCCTCTGTGAAGCAAAAGGCTGGTCCTTCTGCCGCCGCCTCTACTTCTTACTCACGGGGTAAAGGTAGGGGTCGGCAGAATCGAGGGAAGTCTCAGGATTCTTCATTTAGCAGAGGAGGTGGTTTCTCCTCTCGCGGGCCTCGTCGGGGCTCGAAATGAAGGTCCTCACCTCGACTCGTCCCAGGTTGGAGGAAGGATAGCAGAGTTCGCAGACCATTGGACCACCATCACATCCGATCCATGGGTGTTAGATGTTGTTTGGTCCGGGCTGCGCATATCCTTCCGACGGCACCCCACTCTGTCAAGGGTGCCTCTTCCATCCACAGTTCCTTCAGACGTTTTACGTCGGGAACTTTTATCCACGGAGATTGCCAATCTCCTGGCAAAGGGGGCGATCGAGGTCGTCAAGAACGTTCAGTCAGTGGGTTTCTATTCCCGCCTGTTCTTGGTGCCGAAGAAGGACGGCTGACTCCGACCGGTTATCGATCTGAGTATCCTGAACCAGTCTATCATTGCTCCCAAGTTCAGCATGGAGACTTTCAGGTCGGTCCGCCAATCAATTCACCAGGGAGATTTCGCAGCCAGCATCGACCTGCGAGATGCTTACTTCCACGTTCCGATGCATCGGGCGTCACGGAAGTATCTCAGGTTCGCTTTTCTGGGGCGAGTTTACCAGTTCAAGGCCATGCCCTTCGGCCTCAACCTGGCTCCTTGGGCGTTCACCAGACTGATGTCGCATGTGATAGCGTTCCATCGCACACAGTCCAGGGTGACTACTTCGGCATATCTGGACGATATCCTCCAGAGGCATTCCAATGCTGCCTTACTGGAATCGGATGTCGCCACTCTGTTGAGCTTGCTCACGTCGCTAGGATTCAGAGTCAACGAGGAGAAGTCGGACCTGGTCCCTTCTCAGTCGTTTTGTCATCTGGGGATGTCTTTCCAAACCAAATTCAATTTGGTGGCTGTTCCCCAGGCCAAGGCTGTGATTCTCTCAGCTTTTGCTCTGACTCTGTCCCAGTCCAGGTCCGCGACCGCTCGGAGTTTTCTCCGGCTGATCGGTCTCTGCGGTTCGGTGATGGATCTCATTCCTCTAGGTCGGCTGCGTGTCAGACCTCTCCAACACTTTCTGCTCAGTCGTTGGAGGCCGAATGTAGATTCTCTGGATCAGGTGCTTCCGTTTCCGGACTCTCTGTATCCTCACCTTCTTCCCTGGACAGATGTTCAGTGGATTACGCAGGGTGTTCCGCTGGACTTACCCACATCCGATCGCATTCTGACGGCAGATGCCAGCGATCTCGGATGGGGTGCGACGTTGGATCCTCTCGGTCTTTCCCTACACGGGATGTGGGACCAGGATCAAGCAGCTCTACACATCAACCAGAAGGAGCTTCTTGCTCTTCTTCTGAGTTTCAGGCAGTGGATCCCTCACCTGTCGAATCGCCAGGTCCTTCTACTATCCGACAATTCGACAGTGGTTGCTTACATTCGGAACCAGGGCGGCACGCACTCGCTTCCGATGTACGAGTTAGCTCGGGATCTTCTACTGCTCGCTCAGGATGTTCACGCCGGAGTGGTTGTTCGTCACATTCCCGATCGTCTGAACGTCCTAGCCGACTCCCTGTCCCGACAGGGCAGGGTTATTTCCACCGAGTGGATGCTTCACAGGGCAGTGTTCCAGTCGCTTTGCGATCTCTGGGGACGTCCCCACATCGACCTCTTTGTGACTCGTTGGAACCATCAGGTGGACACTTTCGTGTCCCCGTGTCCAGATCCTCTGGCTTTTGCCGTGGACGCTCTGTCACTCGATTGGAACGGTCTAGTCGGCTACGCCTTCCCGCCGGTTCCGATTCTTCCTCAGGTTCTCGCCAAAATTCAAACCTGCAGTTGTCGAATCATTCTGATCGCTCCCCTGTCACCTCAGCGGATGTGGATCAATCAGCTCCGCTCGCTGATGGCGGCGGTTCCGGCACGTCTCCCGCTACGTCGCGACCTTCTTTGTCAAGGTCGCCCGAGGAGGTTTCACGTCGACCCGACTTCATTGTGCCTTCACGCATATCTTTTGTCAGGTCCTGTCTCCTCCGTAGAGGTTTTTCGAGACGAGCAGTGGAGTGCATTTCTTCTTCAAGGAGGCTCTCCACTGGTTTAGCTTATGCAGCTAAATGGAAGGTCTTCTGTCGATGGTGTGCTGATCACTCTGTTGATTATGCCAATCCTTCGATTTCACAGATTACGGAGTTTCTGGTATATCTGTTTGATTCTCGGGGTCTCCAGCCTGTTACCATCAAGGGTTACAGGTCTATGCTTTCAGAGACTTTTTCTTATGTGGGGAAGCGTCGTATCGGCACTAATCCTTACCTCTCCAAGCTTATTCGGCACTTTTCTTTGAAAAGGCCTCGGACTTTGCAGCTTACTCCACGATGGAATCTTTCGTGAGTGCTGCTTTGCTTGGGGGGGGGGGGGGGGGGGGGGGGGGGGGGGGCGCCGTTCGAACCTTTATCCCAGGTGGATATGCATTTTCTCACATATAAGACGGCTTTTCTGATGGCATTTGCTTCGGCCAGATGGGTTAGTGAGCTTCACGCCCTCTCGGTTGACCCGGCCTTTTTTAGGAGCTCTCCCAACAGTGTTACTTTTACCACTGATTGCTCCTTTTTGGCTAAGAATCAGTTACCAGATACTACTCCTCCTCCTATCTGTATCAGGGCTCTTCCCTCTGTTGAGGGTACTCGCCCTTTGCTCTGTCCGGTCCGTGCTATTCGCATTTATCTTGATCGGACACGCTTCATACGGAAAGGCAGAAAACGTTTTTTTCTGTCTCTCATTCCGGGTCGACAGAAGATCTCTCCTCAATCCATTTCTCGATGGATTTGTTTTGCTATTCGCTTATAGTCGTTTAGCAGCTGGCGATTGTATTACCAATCATATTTCTGCCCACGAGGTGCGGGCACTGTCTACCTCTTGGGCTTATTCTAACTCTGTCAAGTTGTCGGATGTTATGCAGGCAGCCTATTGGAGAAATGCTTCTACTTTCTCCACCTTTTATTTGCGCCAGTTGCAGGAGCAGTCGGAGGACCTTTTTGCCCTGGGTCCTCTTTCTTCTGCTCAGGCTGTTGTCTGCCATAGCCATTAGGCTTCTTGAAGGTCAGTTTCAGCCTTGTGCTGTTACTGCCCTTTTTCTGTCTGTGTGTCAATGATTGCGACATTATGGTTGATAAGCCTCGGGACCTCTTCCTTCTACTTCACGGTTCCAGTGCACTAGGGTTATGTGGGGGTTGGTTATGCGATTCCCTCCAGCCTTTTGTCTATTCACCCTGTAGTAAACAATTGTGAGTAGGTTGATAAGAAATCTAAATTTTATAGTAAATTTCCTTTCTTATTATACCTACCACAATTGTTTACATGGAGGCCCTCCCGTCTTCTTTACGGGTAAAGAATCTTTCCTCCCCGCTGATCACATAACTCTAACGTTTACGGATTCAAAAAGAATGAGTCTTTAGAGACTGTATATGCGCACTGGCAACGGAAGTCGTGGAGTTGTACTTGGGAGAGAGCGTCCCGTACTGGGTCTGCGCTGGTTGCACTCGACCCAGTTTTGGCTTATTTTTATTGGTGCTTTTGCACCACTTTTCTTTCCCAACTTGCTTGGGAAAGACAAAAATAGAGGAGAGTATTTTATCCGAGTTAGGGACTTCCACTGTAGTGCAAGCCTGTAGTAAACAATTGTGGTAGGTATAATAAGAAAGGAAATTTACTATAAAATTTAGATTTTTTTAGCAATTAGCAGGAATTGCCAATATTGTTTTTGAAGACATTATGGTTTCTTATCACCAGCATAGACTTCTTTTAATGTGTCTTTAACACCTTGAGATTTTAGAATAATGAATGATAGCAGTTCACAAAGCTGAAATATGGGTTTTTTTTTAAAAGTTCTGAACGTTCATTTTTAGGTTTCTATCTCCTCTGTGTCTACTTGACTAAACATAAGTTTCCTTTTCTTGCATTGATTTTCCAAGAGTTAGATGGGACAGTTTAAAGTTTAGGTTACCATCAGTTTGAAAACGTGCTTCTCAAATAAATACTGTCATGTGATTGGTGTAAGAAGCACTTCTAGAGCACTTTTCAACAGTGTGGTGCCATGTGACTGCATCTCATCAGCTAAGTCCAGGGGAATATTATTTCTGTATGTGTGGTGTGTGTGGATTCCCGTACCCCACTACCCATTTTTTGACTTGTCAAGCATTAGTGGGGTATAGTACTGCAGCTCAATAGAACCTGGCTCAAGCAGCAAGGTTAGTTTAATTAGAACAGTTGGACAGGGACATAGTGTTAGAAAACATGATCCCAGATAGCCACATGAAAATCAGGTTCCAACATTATTAACTCTTGACCTGCTGAGTATTTTCCATCAAATCTTGTTAGGCTGCTCTGAAGCAGCCATGACTAGATTTGATGAAAAATTCACTGTCGCCTCAAAATTTTTTTTTTGGCACTATTAAAATAGCCGGTGTCCGTCTGGGCATGCCTGTGTGCCTGCGTCTGTACCATCTTTGGTTTCCCGCTGATAACTTTAGTTACAGTTGGGCAAATCAGTGTCAGTGTGTCAATATAAAATACAGGTCAGGATTGAATCAGGGTACGGTCCAACAATTTTTGCCTGAGTTTTGCCCCTTTTTCTACTTCAAAAATTCATTTTTGGTTTGGTTTCCCGATGATAACTTAAGTTATAGTTGGCCAAATCAAGCAAAATTTGGTATGTAGGTGTAACAATATAAATACAGGTCAAGTTTGAATCGGGGTGCTGTCCGACAATTGTTGCCAGAGTTATGCCTCTTTTTCGACTTCAGAAATTCATATTTTTGTTGGTTTCCCGACTATAACTTAAGTTGTTGTTGACTGATTTAAATAAAATTTGGTATATAGGTGTATCAACATAAAGCACATGTCAAGTTCAAATTGGGGTTTGGTCCAACATTGTTCCTTTTTTCAATTTTGAAAAAATTCAATTTTTGTTCAAATACCCCAAATTGCACACTTTTTCGGGGGATGTGTGGCCGGGTGGCCTTTTTCTAAATTTAATTCAAGAAATTATTGGTGAACAATTCCATTCAATTTACAGGGAGAAAATTGGACTAAATGTGCCAAAATTATGTTTACTCAGGCCTTGAAATAAGGATTTTTTTTGTTATCTGTTTATAGCTTACACTAATTTGATGGTTGTAACCTGTTTACGGTTTACAAAAGGTTACGTGAGTGTCGACTGATTGTAACCTGTGGTAACCCATTTCTAACCATAGCTTTTATGGGTATGCTAAGACTATTAAATTGATTCGCAGTTTTAGACAAAGGTTAATTAATTTTCAGTTTATTGTAATCCAACCCATTCCATTTTATTTTCATCCGAAATACCCTGCTGTGCACATTTCTTCATCACTAGTGCTCAAATTCATTGGCTGATGCTGACCGCACAATTCAGAAATTTTCTCTTCGGTAGCAGTTTGCTGTGGCAAATTTCATGGGTTTAACATTGACTACGGCATTATAATGCAGTTCAGCATGCATTCTTTTTTATGGGTTCTCATCACCGACACACTAAAAAGACTGTAAGATTGCTTACCTTGATTTACTTATTCCCTGGAATCAATCTGTGTCACTTGTTTGTGACTGAAACTTCAAAGTTTCAGATCACAGTTTGCACTGTACACATGCAGTTATTGTATTTATGTTGGATTTTCCTGAACATACTCATGTTCAGGAAAATCCAACATAAATACAATAACTGTACATGTGTATGGCGCCAGTTGTTTCTAGAGTGGTTATGGTGTGAAAAGCCAATGATATTGAGTGATTAAGTCAGTGACTGCCTCCCCCACTTATAATTTGATGAGTCTGGATAGAGATACTTTCAAGTTAGGTTTAATTTGCTCATCCGGTGAATTGTTTATACCGTGTCCAGTTTTTAGATTCATTATGGGCATTAAATATCTGAAACAAAAGTGCCAAAAGTATAGATTCCACCTTGGGCATGGACGGGAATGTATTTTAATGTATTTAATGTATTTTCATTTTATGGGAAATTAGGAGAATCAGATTCTTATAAAAAAAATGAGCCCTGGATCATTTCTGAATAAATAAATTAATAAGTTTCTTCATTTGAGCGTTGTTATTATCCGAAAAAGTTTCCGTTTACCGGTGAAAATGATCGCAAACGGTCGACAGGTTACGCATATTTGAATCACCATAACCTCTGCGTAACCTGAACGACTGTTCACGAACTATTTCGAGGCCTGCTTACTTCATTGGTAAGAGAAATCCTGTCCTGGGTAGGAATATCCACCAGTAGCATGCAAGGCATTAAACCTCAAAGCCTCAGATTAATTTATTATGATAATTACTACATTTTATAGATGTACATGTACTTGTACACAGCTGCAGAGAATATAATCTTGAATTTTGAGATAACCTATTTTCCATTCATCTGGATTAGATATAATAAAGAGGACCGTTTACAGTACAGCCATTGTGGGCGGATCAAAATCTATGGGTGGGCATTTTTCCAAGCATATAATTCAGAGATGATCCACCGTGACACCTCGCAAAAGTTCCACCAATGAAGCACCGGGGTAATCCCGGTGCTTCATTGGTGGAAATTTTGCTAGGTGTCATAGCGGATCATCTCTGAATGATATACATAGAAAAAATGACAACCCATGGATTTTGACCCGTCCACGATTGCCCTGCTGTATGACAGTTCACAGATTTCGAAAGCATCTGTGGCAAGCACAGGGGGCGTCAGCTGTTGGAGGGAGTTTGAGCATTGATGAGAGGGGTCTTCTCACAGGAACATTTTAAAACAGTGCTTTCAAATAAGGTTATAAGTTACAACTTTTTGACGAACTGTTTGTTGTTCCAGACAAATTACTTTTTGGTTATCTGTTTTTTCCTTTAGATAACCACCGTAGAAACGATAAAATCGCTCCTCTCAAATTTTATGGCCTACATCTGTGTACTGCACGTCGATGGTGCACTTGTCTTCAGCCATTGCTAACCCTGCTTGTATGGAGTTAGTATTTTGGGGAGCTGACAGTTGCTCACCGTTGTTGGGTGGTTCTCTCTGGGTACCCTGGCTTTCTCCACCCGTATAACTGTTGTGGTCATGATTAGCCATTGTGCAGAAATTTGTGACCTTAAACACCAATAAATAAATAAATAACCCCTGCTGTATTGTAGCTCAAAGTCGGCAGCCAGACTACTGGTTTCAAGAAAATAATAACATTATATACAAAACCGTTACTCATAACAGTAGTGGATAAACACAACTCTAAAACAGCAATTAAACCTTTTTGAAATACAAAATTTGTCAAGCTGTGTGTAACTGTAATCTGAAGGACAAATCAGTGAATATCAGCTTATAGTACAGTCGCCGTGGACTGGTCGAAATCCACACGTGGGCAGTGATGTCCACACATGCGTTTACCAGGTAAAAAAATTCATCATCAGCAAAATTTTAATTAATGAAGCACCTGTTTGTACCCGGTGCTTCATTAATTAAATTTTTGATGATTATTCCTATAATTTGTGTTTGGAATCTAATATTATTGTGTCTGTGGAAATATTGCCCACTCCATGAAAAGTGACCAGTCCACTGTTTAATGTATTGTATGTATACTATGCCCTCACAAACAACACTGTAATTACTACATAATCATTACAGGAATTAACACTTTCATTTTACAATATTAAATACACTGTGGAATGCAGTGAAACCCTGTTAATTGAATAGCTGCTTTGCCAGAGAAAATTATTCAGTTAACAGGAGTATTCAATTAACAGGGATTTGGTCAGTTTCCTGTATTCAGGAGATAAACTGAGCATTTATTCTATTATATCTTGTTTGACGGAGCTCATGGAGCTCTGTCAAACAAGATATGATAGATTAAATACTAGTATTGAAAGAACTGAAGCTAAATCTGTCTTTTCAACATGGGGAATTTAGAGATTATAAAGGTAATTTCTCAGTACATTGGAAGATATATTTAATTAACAGGCGTTTTATTCTATATCCTATGTGCAATCAACAGGTCAAATTTGTACTGGAGGTGTGGTAAATGGCTTTGTGTTTGGAATTTATATTCAGTTAACAGGGTTCTTCAATTAAAAGATATCTAGTTTAGTGGGATCCACTGTATTTATCTTTTGGATGCCAGCCTTTAACAGTTTAGTGGTATGCAATTTGGACAAGCCCTTGAAATTATTTGTGTCAATTGGTGATGCCATGTTAAAAGCCACTGCATTTGGCTTATTTTGGCGATTGTGCACTCCTTGCCAAAAACATACTTATAGGCATGCATACATAAAGACAGGTGGGTAACTTCATGTTATGGTTCCCCTTCTCAATATCTGAAGATAGTTATGGGCCAGTCTAAGTCATTGATACACATAGTTGTTGTCATTGCAGTTGGAACTACAGCAGTAACTTTTTGAATTATACAAATGCTTCCAAGGGAGAAATGATTAAATGAAAACCACATGCATTCCAACAGGAAAAAGAAATCTTGAAGGCAAAAATTGTATTAGTTTTTTTGGTAACACTGAAGTGAAAAAAGACATTTTCAATGCATGTTCTCAAAATGATCCTGGATGTCTTTTTGATTTGTGAAGTCTGGACATTTCCTTGAACAAGCCTTAACCCTTTACCTAACGAATCGTTTGCATCTGCCTGCATAATATGCAAATTCAGCAGTTGAAAAAAAAATTATTTTTCGAAAAAGTTCAATAAAACCATATGCGACCCCTCACTGGAATAACCTCATCAAGCTCTTTCAACTGAGGGGGCCACATGATATGGTTTTGTTGAAAATTTTTGACAGCCAAACCATTCTTCACAATTAGTCTGAGATATTTCTGTCTGATTTATTAAAATCTTGCAGTTGAACTTTTCCCTCTATATATCTAACAAAATTAGAATGTCAAGTATAAAAGATTAGGCTAAAAAAAAAATACAATTGATTTTCAGGTATCGCCACTTTGGAAAAAATGACCTGCGTTCAATGTTTTTATTGACATTTTAAAGTTGGTACCTGTAGTCATTTAGTAGCTGATGAACACCTCACGCGTTTCCCATCACACGAAATTAGAGGCAACCAAAAATTGTCAAAAAACTTTGACTTCGTTTTGCTCAATAATCAGCTATTAGGGCAGGTATCGGGTGAGTTCGTCACAACACAGGTTTGGACCAAGTGACTTCTAAATCCATGAGTTCTGTGTTTGAATCTGTATTTTTACATCCAAATGACCAGCCTTTTTACAATTCTGTGGCATGAATCTTACTTTCCTTCTGAGAAAGCCGAACATGGATTTAGCTTTCTTTGAGATCTTGTTGATGTTGGTTGTCCATTTTAGGTCATTTGAAATTCCCAAGCCAATTTAGGGGTTGTTTTCCACCCATCCCAGTGTCTCAATATCCAGTGCGTAAAATTTTCTCTACTACCTCCGTATGCTGATCACATAGCAATTCTATGAGTTCACTTTCATTCCCAAAGTTGGGAAACTCTCCTTTTTATTGTAAAGGTGCAGAGGCACAGCATAGCATCTAAGATGGCTATGAACTGTCCCTCCTTCATCCTGGAGCTTCAACCCTGGGTTGGTGGAGGGGCAGTATATAGCCATCTAAAGAAATTTAAGATGTTTTTCATGCATTCTCGATACTCACATGTATTAAATCTCCATAGGAAGTAGAGGGTGATGATTGAAGAAAAAAATAAAAATAAAATCCGCCCTCCCTCATTCGTTTGAAAAAAACAATGCCTAAGAATCAATTAATTTTTTTGTATGGCCATAAAAATTCTTTCTGTCAAGACCAAATGGGTGCAATGTCCTCAGTCGGTATATCCAGTTTATTTCGATCTCCCGTCTCTGGTCTCTGCGATTCATGTAATAGTTTTATATACATTTGTCACATGGGTCTATTACGTCTATTACTGGGTGAGTGCGAAGGTCCCCATTTTGGGGTTGTACATAAGTTCATGCTGTTGTGTTAAATGTATTAAAGAAAGACTATATGTTCAAATGTGTTATTTATTTTTCAATACCTTTTGCTGCAAGTGGCAGCACTTTTGGGCTATTGTATAGTCTATTGACATCTCTGTCAGGTGGGGTGTTGCCTCTGTGGCTGTGGAGTTTTGGCAGTATACTCTCTGTTTCCTAGTCCTGTTCATTTTCACTTTGTGTGTTTTCATTGTTTATTAAGTAGTGGGTGATGATTGAAGAAAAAAAAAAAATAAAAATAAAATCCGCCCTCCCTCATTCGTTTGAAAAAAACAATGCCTGAGAATCAATTAATTGTTTTGTATGGCCTTAAAAATTCTTTCTGTCAAGACCAAACGGGTGCAATGTCCTCAGTCGATATATCCAGTTTATTTCTACCTCCCGTCTCTGGTCTCTGAGTGGACGATGGCAAGTCAGGGTTAGAATTGAGGATGAATTTTATGTGATAGCTGAGATCACAGATTTTATGATGAGGTTGTGTGAAGTGTAGTGCTGCAGTACTGTCCTTCCCGTGATGGATATCAGTCTGGTATTCTTACAGTCGTGTGCCTTTTGCTTTCACCCACATATTGTTTCTTGCAATTTTTGCAGCTTAGCAGATATATGCAGTTTCTGGTTTGGCTTGAATACCTTTTATGACCACAGAATCTTTCTTTGGTTTGCCTGCTTTTGAATCAGAGTGTGTTCTTTTTGTTCCCACCCCCTCTCCCCCACCCCCCTTCGAAAATGGTGTCCATGCATGCATCCGGCTATAGCCTAATAAAATATTTCATGTAATAGTTTTATATACATTTGTCACATGGGTCTATTACGTCTATTACTGGGTGAGTGCGAAGGTCCCCATTTTGGGGTTGTACAATTTCATGCTGTTGTGTTAAATGTATTAAAGAAAGACTATATGATCTAATGTGTTATTTATTTTTCAATACCTTTTGCTGCAAGTTGCAGCACTTTTGGGCTATTGTATAGTCTATTGACATCTCTGTCAGGTGGGGTGTTGCCTCTGTGGCTGTGGAGTTTTGGCAGTATACTCTCTGTTTCCTAGTCCTGTTCATTTTCACTTTGTGTGTTTTCATTGTTTATTAAGTAGTGGGTGATGATTGAAGAAAAAAAAAAAAAAAAAAATAAAATCTGCCCTCCCTCATTCGTTTGAAAAAAAACAATGCCTGAGAATCAATTAATTTTTTTTGTATGGCCTTAAAAATTCTTTCTGTCAAGACCAAACGGGTGCAATGTCCTCAGTCGGTATATCCAGTTTATTTCTATCTCCCATCTCTGCATGGACGATGGCAAGTCAGGGTTAGAATTGAGGATGAATTTTATGTGTAGCTGAGATCACAGATTTTATGACGAGGCTGTGTGAAGTATAGTGCTGCAGTACTGTCCTTCCCGTGATGGATATCAGTCTGGTATTCTTACAGTCGTGTGCCTTTTGCTTTCACCCACATATTGTTTCTTGCAATTTTTGCAGCTTAGCAGATATATGCAGTTTCTGGTTTGGCTTGAGTACCTTTTATGACCACAGAATCTTTCTTTGGTTTGCCTGCTTTTGAATCAGAGTGTGTTCTTTTTGTCCCCCCCCCCCCCCCCCTCCCCCCACCCCTCGAAAATAATTTTTTTCGGGGGACTATTAAAATAGCTGGTGTCCGTGCATGTATCCGGCTATAGCCTAATAAAATATTTCATGTAATAGTTTTATATTCATTTGTCACATGGGTCTATTACTGGGTGAGTGCCAAGGTCCCCATTTTGGGGTTGTACATAATTTCATGCTGTTGTGTTAATTTTTCAATACCTTTTGCTGCAAGTTGAAGCACTTTTGAGCTATTGTATAGTCTATTGACATCTCTGTCAGGTGGGGTGTTGCCTCTGTGGCTGTGGAGTTTTGGCAGTATACTCTCTGTTTCCTAGTCCTGTTCATTTTCACTTTGTGTGTTTTCATTGTTTATTGTCTATTTAGTCATCCACTAATATGTGACAAATGTGTATAAAAATATTACATGAAATGTTTGTTAGGCGAGAGCAAACATGCTATAAAAAAACAACAATATTCAACAAAAAGTCAATATTTATATATTTACAGACCAGGCATAACAGTAGCATACCTGGTAAAAAAACGTACAAAAAACATGCATGCCGATTGTTAAAATATAACTGATAACAAAGATAAGTTAATATACCCAACGGGTACACAAAAAATATACCCGGCAGGCACACTTAGCTATACCCTATGGGTACACAAATATACCCGATGGGTACACACAAAAACACCCAGTGGGTATACATATATATACCCAATGGGTACATAAAAATATATACCCAATGGGTACACAAATATACCCGGTGGGGCACAGATATATACCCGATGGGGGCACAAATATATACCTGATGGGTAAACAATATTTTCCGAACGGGTGCACAAAAATATACCCAACAGGTATACAGAAATATACCCGACTGGTACATTATGATATCAACAACAAAAAAGTTTTACAAGGGTGAACACTATTAGAAAATGTTCATGCCTCTGATGACTCCCACTAGGGAAGAAACCTGTCAGGCTAGTTTTAACCTTTAAAGAATTGTCCAAACTTCTTAGATTATATTATATTATTGTATTGTCAAAATTAGATCGTCAAATAGTCCAACTATGAACACTAAACTTCTGAAGTTATTCGCAGGGCCAATATGAAAATATGTCTTGGTTTCTTGTTCCATACCAGCTGCATTGAAACCTTAGACTCAAATATTTTTATTTAAAAGTTTTTATTTGGATGACTTTGGGAATATATCGGCCCTTTTTATGCTTTTTTCTCTTCTCTACAAAAGGTGATTCATGAATTTTGAAACACTTTTGATGTTAACTGCTCTATTTTATGCAATATATGTTTTGTCTGGGAACCATGGAGGTTGCAGACATGGATCTATACAGGTTGCAGTTGATGGTGTCAATGAAAGCATCAAACAGAGATGTTTGTTCGTGACAAACCAGTGGAGAGCTGAAGAATGTTCACGCATTGATTTATTTATTGGGGTTTAACAACACTTTTGACAGCCAGGGTCACCTCGTGTAAGACAGTTTTACAGGTGGAGGAAGCTGGAGTACCTGGAGAGAACCACCGAGCAATGGCGAGCAACTGTCAGACTCCTCAACGTACTAACTCCACACAAGCAGGGTTACCATTGGTTGAAGACGTGCACCATCAACATGCAGTATGCCATAGTACACAATGCCACTGTGTCCCCACGTGGGCAGTTGGAATTAAGTGTCTTGCCCAAGGACACAACGCAGTTGCCACAGGTGGGATTCGAACCGAGGACCCCTCGGCTTGCAGCCTGCATCTGTACCTACTGAGCCACCCCACACTCTCGTTCATGCATTGATCCAGCTAATGCAGATTTTGAGAATGTCTTCACTATTACCTTTCATTTTGAAGCTCTCCAGGAGCTTGAAATCAAAGGGTATAATGAACATGTTGCCATAGACAATAGTGATGGCCTTGCCTGCCTCTGTCCCGCTTTTATCTCCAGCATTGATGCATACATGTAGCTTAGTTGTGTTCCTATCGGTTGATGTATCAATTCCTTGGTATTTGCATTCCTGCATGTTCATTCACAGGTCGTCATATTAATGATACACATCACTGTTGTCGATAGATATGGCATCGATACTGCTGATCTTGATTGATATTGTTGTTTTCTTGACCACGGCATGCCCTAAGTTCTGTCTGTGACTGTTGAAGTTAGGCTTATGGTGAAGGCGGGGTGGGTAGTACCAGGCACAATAAAGTCTGGAGTGCCTAGATTGGGGAAAAGCACCAGGCTTAAACCCATATGAAATTTGAATAAAAATCACAATTTGTTTGTGACATATCATTGACTTCGGCTCATTGAGCCAATTTCAGTGATAAGTCACACCCAAAATTCTTTAAAACTAAAATCAAATACTACATGTTCTATGATATATAAAGTACTGGAGGACAGTTTGCAGTTTGAAAAGAGATTAATAAACCCATTGCAACCTCTTAAATTACAAATTTTGTATAAATTAGTCCATGGTTTGTTAATTTTCAGTTTAGCATTATTTCAGGTTTTTTTCTCCTGCCGATGAAGTCAGGAGGGGGATATTGAAATGGTGTTCATCTGTCACAAACTTTGTCCACTTACCTCCTCCTACAGTTTTCAGTGGATTTTTACGAAAATTGGTCTGAAGTATCAGTATCAAGTGTAGATGTGCATGTAGTCAGGAATTTTCAATGCGCCGAATTTTGCATGGTTACGGCCAGGTTATGGCCCTTGGAAATAGCAAAATTTCCATCACAAAGACTTGTCAACTTAACTCCTCCTACAATTTTTATTGGATTTTTACGAAACTTGGCCAGAAGTATCAGTATCAAGTGTAGATGTGCATGTGGTCAGGAATTTCTTATCAACCTACCTTACAATTGTTTACAACTGGCTTGCACTACAGTGGAAGACCCTAACTCGGATAAAATACTCTCTATTTTAATCTTTCCCAAGAGATTTGGGAAAGAAAAATGGTGTAAAAACACCACGAAAAAAACCCAAACAAACCAAAACTGGGGCGAGCGCCATCGGTGCACACCCAGTAGGGGACGCTCTTCTCTTAGTACAATTCCACGACTTCCGTTAACCAGTGTGCAAGCAGTCATCAGGCCATTCTTTTTTTGTCCGCAAAACAGGGACGACGTGTTTCCATTTTGCATTACAAAACAGTGATAATTCAACTCGTCGATAATGGTTTTCCTGTGACTGGAATTATGGATCTGAAGATCGTATAATAACAGGACTGTATTTTATATATTCTCTACAAGTCCATGCTCCGGAGACCTTTTTCATATGTGGTACCACATCATTTCGGCACTCATCCTTGCCTCTCCAAGCTTGTTCAGCACTTTTCCTTGAAAAGGCCTACGACTTTGCAGTTTACTCCAAGATGGACACTTTCTTGGGTGCTGCTCTGTTTGGGGGGGGGGGGGGGGGGCATTCACGCCTTTATCCCGGTTGGATATGCGTTTTCTTACATGCCAGATCTCTCCTGAATTCATTTCTTGATGGATTTGTCTTGCTATTCGTGCAGCTTCCGCTCGTCTAGCTACTGGCGATTGTATTACCAATCGTTTTTCTGCCACGAGGTGCATGCATTGACTTCCTCTCGGGGCTTATACTAACTCCGTCATGTTGTCGGATGTTATGCTGGCAGCCTACTGGAGAAATGCTACCTTCTCCACTTATCTGCGACAGTTGCAGGAGCAGACAGAGGACTTTTGTTCTACGGGCCCTCTTTCTTCTGCGCAGGCTGTTGTCCATCCCAGCCATTCAGCTTCTTACAGGGTCAGTTCCAGCTGTTACTGCCCTTTCTGTCTGTGCGTTGCACATCGCCATACGCCTCATCTTTCATTTCTTTTTCTAATGTTGGTGATGCTATGGTTTGATAGGACTAGGGATCTCTTCCTCTGTCCACGGTTCCAGTGCAATTGAGTTATGTGTGGGTTGGTAATGTGATTTCCTCCATCCTATTGTCTATTCAGCCTGTAGTAAACAGTTGTAAGGTGGATTGATAAGAAATATAAATTTTGTAGTAAATTTCCTTTCTTATTATACCTACCACAGTTGTTTACATGGAGGCCCTCCCGTCTTTTTATTCGGGTAAGAATCCTTCCTCCCCGCTGATCACATCACTCCTATGTTGGCAGACTCAAAAGAATGGTTTGATGACTGCCTGCGCACTGGTTAATGGAAGTCGTGGAATTGTACTAAGAGAAGAGCGTCACCTACTGGGTGTTTGCCGATGGCGCTCGACCCAGTTTTGTTTTTTGGGTTTTTTTTTCGTGGTGTTTTTACACCACTTTTCTTTCCCAAATCTCTTGGGAAAGATTAAAATAGAGAGTATTTTATCCGAGTTAGGGTCTTCCACTGTAGTGCAAGCCAGTAGTAAACAATTATGGTAGGTATAATAAGAAAGGAAATTTACTATAAAATTTATATTTTCAATGCGACAAATTTGGCATGGTTATGGCCCTTTGTAATAGCAAAATTTCCATCACAAATGCTTGTCCGCTTAACGCCTCCTGCATTTTTCATTCATTGTTACGAAACTTGGTATGCAGTATGAGTCTGATGTGTACATGTGCATATGGAAAGGATGTTTCGATTCAAATAATTTTTCCAGAGTTTTTCCAAAGTTATAGCCCTTGTCGACTTTGAATTTATCAAAATTGCAGGTTTTTGGAAACTATCTTCATTTTCGATTAAAGAAATTAAATGATTTATCCCCCACCGACGAAGTTGGGATGGGGATATTAAAATGGTGTTCATCCGTACATCTGTCAGTCTGTCTGTCTGTCAGTCTGTCCATCCGTCAGTCTGTCAGTCTGTCTGTCCATCCATCACAAACTTTGTCCACTTAACTCCTCCTACAGTTTTCAGTGGATTTTTACAAAACTTGGTCTGAAGTATCAGTAGCAAGTGTAGATGTGCATGTGGTCAGGAATGTTTGAAAAATTTTCCGTGGTTTCAGCCCTTGGAAATAGCAAAATTTTCATCACAAAGGCTTGTCTGCTTAACTCCTCTTACATTTTTTATTGGATTTTTATGAAACATAGTCTGAAGTATCAGTATCAAGTGTAGACGTGCATGTGGTCAGGAATTTTCGATGCGACAAATTTTGCATGGTTACAGCCCTTGGAAATAGCAAAATTTCCATCACAAATGCTTGTCCGCTTCGCTACTCCTGCATTTTTCATTGGATTTTTACAGAACTTGGTGTGCAGCATGAGTATGATGTGTACATATGCATATGAAAGGAAGTTTTGATTCAAATACTTTTTCAAGAGTTATAGTCCTTGTCGACTTTTGGAAGATATCTTTAGTTGCAATTAAAGAAATTAAATGATATTTGGTGAGTGACTTTATTGTGTATGAATACATGTCCAGGTCGATAATGAGATTGGTCTGCATCTTATTACCAGATTTATGATGGGCAGGGCTCGATTTAACCGGATTCGCATTGCTATTTGCAATGCATAATTTGAGATTTGCGATACAGTCCGCATAATTCACTAGGTATTTGCAAATCAACTTTATTGAGAATTTCATACGATAATTTCTCTCTGACATCCGATTCTTACACAGTACTTTCGTTCGAGAAAATGTGACCTAAATTGAAATCTTTTTCCTTCCCCTTATTCAGCACCGCTCTTATGAGGAAAGAATTGATGACATCTCATTGATGGTTGACTGATATTTTTTTTTCTTTCAACCATGCAATACAGCTATTCTTTAATCCTTTACACAAAGAATCAGTCATACATCTGTATAATATACAAATTTACTAGTAAATTTTTCAAAACATTTCAGTAAAACCATATGTGATAACTGATTGTATGAGCTGACTCCAACAAGGGGTCATATGATACGATTTTGTTGAATTTTTTTTTTTAAATTTGAAAAAATAATATGTAAAATTATAAATTTTCATATCACCTGTGTTGGATAAAGGGTTAAGCCCAGTTAGAATGTACAGTGCTCTTATCCCAAAAAAGTATCTTTGTCGATCAGATCATGATCGGGATGTGACACACAAAGTCCTTGAACAACAGTTGATCGAGAATTCATAAATAAAATTTGCGAAATCAAGACTGGATCATGAAAAATTACTGGCTCATGAAAAACAAATTTAAATAGCCTCTCGTGTTCAATATTTTTGCATTTCTATCCTGACAAGTGAAAGTCTCAGTGCTGTGGAGAGAAAAGTGAAAGTTAATTTTAATCAGATTGTGACCCAGTCATGCTCCGAACAAAATTTTCAATCCTTTTTTCTATTTTTATCTTCTGAAGGTGCCTTTTTAGAATACCCCAGATGTCAAAGCAAGGTAGTGGGTGTCATCAGGGTTCTTGAGCTCACACTCCTCTGGTGTAACAAATGTGATTTGTTATTTATACAGTATGGTCGCCGTTGACTGGTCACTTTCCTTGGGTGGGCAATATTTCCACAGACGCAATAATATTAGATTCCCAAAACTAATTTAGGACCCTGCGAACCGTTCGAGATTCGATTCGATTCGAAATCACCACCAAGGTTCAGTTTGACTCGAAATCTTTGAAGTGGATTCAAGATTTCTGAACCGTGGGGGTGGGGGGGGGGGGGGGATGGGTTGTGGGAGGGGGTCCTTAAAAGGAAAATCAGTAAGTTATTTCCACACAACGAAAGGCGAACGCGGTGTAGCATATGGTTATATGCTTATATCCAGAGTTGGAATAAACTAAATTCAATTTGAATAACGTAACAACCTGGCTTCAGTAGCTCCAAAATGGCTTAGTGGCAACTTGCTTACCTAGCAGTAACACCCTTCATTCCATTAATTCAGGCTGCAGTCTTTTTACTTCACACGATGTTCACAGGTTATTTATCATATTGCATTTTTCTTGCCAAGTTTTGCAACTCATCAATCTCATCTGCTCAGGGAAAGCTACCTGTGACTCATTACCTGATCCTGAGTGACTAGATGATGAATTTCACAAGCAGAAAGAACAAAACGGTCTATTACAGTTGTTAATTGGGTTATTAGCTTTGAATGCTGTAAGATTATGTTGTATTGATGAGTGAGATTCTCAACATAAAACTGCATGATTGGTGTAATACATTACTCACAACAAGTGTTTTTTTATGAACGAAGCTGACTCAGTAAGCTTGGGTGATTTGTTCATTAATAACACTAATAGTTCAGAATGTGCTTGTTTTACTGGTATCAAGGTTCGAGATTTGGCTCGATTCGATACCACAAAGGTGATTTGGCTCAAGATTCGATTTGGGTTAAACCCCCCCAATTTGCAGGGCCCAAGACTAATTATAGGAATAATCATCAAAAATTTAATTAATGAAGCACTGGGTACAACCCGGTACTTCATTAATTAAAATTTTGCTGAGCACTGATGATTTTTTATTACCTGGTAATTGGTAAACGCATGCGTGGACATTACTGCCCGCATGTGGATTACAACCAATCCACAGCGGCTGTATTGTATACATGTATAGTGATTACAAACACAGAGAGAGAATTTTGAATGGTTAGTTGAAATGTACTGGCAGCACTGTAGCAAATTTGTTGAATTACAAATCTATGTTATATATGATACACAGATGCACAGTATAGCCACTGTGGACTGTTGACTTTCGATGGGTGGGCAATATTTACACGGTCGCCATAATATTATATTCCAAACACTAATTATAGGAATAATCATCAAAAATGCCATACAACTTGGTGCTTCATTAATTAAAATTTAGCTGCTTTGGATGTTTATTACCTGGTAAACGCATGCGTGGACATCATTGCCCACATGTCGATTACGACCAATTCACAGTGACTGTACCATATATACACAGAGGTATTCAAGTAAATGTGCACTATTGTCTCATTGGTTAGAACACTGGACTTTAAACCAAAAGGTTGATGGTTCGATCGTGACCCATGTCATCTACCCTGTGTTGTAGGGCAAGACAATCCCTATTGCCCAAGTAGGAGCATGGTGGCACTGTGTTCTTTGGAATACTGCATGTCGGTGGTGCACTTGTCTTCAACCACTGCTAACTCAACTTATGCTGGATTGGTAACCTGGAGAGTCTGACAGTTTCTCGCCACTGTTTGGTGTTTTTCTCTGGCCATTGTGGCTTTCTCCACCCCTAAAACTGTCCATCATGATAAATCCCACTAAACATAAACATATACATTCATGACAAATGCATTATCCACAATGACATTTTGCATAACATTCAAAGTTTTCAAATCCATTTTGATGTTGTTCAAATAACAAGATAGCTAGTAAGGAGCTAAATTATTCTTTTGTCATAAAAAGTTAGTTGTTGCCATGTCTTTGTCTTGTTACACTTTATGGGAGAGTACTCTCTCATAAATCGTAGCAAGACACATCCTTACACACTAGATAATTTCTTTTCAAAGGTTATATGAAACACATTGCCTGGGAGCACACTGGCACAGTGGTTATGGCATTGGACTTCACACAAAAGGTCCACAGTTTGATCCCCATCAGGGGTAAATGCATTGAGTCCTTGGGCAAGGTACTTAATCTTGATTGCTCCTGTGGGGGCACGGTGGTGCTGTATACTAAGGCATAACTGCACGTTGATGGCGCACATGTCTTCTGTCATTGCTAACCCTGCTTGTGCAGAGTTAGTACACATAGTCTGACAGGTCTCTCAGGCCACTCCAGCTTCCTCAACCCATAAAACTGTCTGACATGAGGTGATCCTGGCTGTTGAAAGTGTCAATAAACCCAAATAATAAAAAAAAAGAAACACATTGACTGAGTTTGAAGCCTTTAAGTTGTGATACCTGTGCTTCAGTATAAAGCCCAAATTTGGACTTACAGCACTCTACCAGCTGAGTCATTTCGTTTGTTTCAGTTTTATTGTCTTCTTATAAACCCTTTAAATCACCAGTTTGATCAAGTATACTTATTCACATATAAGACAATCAGTAAGGTGTAAGTACTTAAAGGCAGAAGAAAACAAATATGCTGCCCTATAATTCCAAGGAAATTTGTGTCAGGTGTTTTTTTCTTACAAGTCTTTGTTTGAAAAGTATGTGTGGTTCAAGAAGGTTATACAAACAGCTGCAATAAATATCCACAAAATAAATTAAGTAGTCCACAGAGGGATCTGGGACTATACCAGTAAAAATAAGTTGCAGAGTAATGGCTAGAAAATTCCTACCCTATTTTTCTTTCCTTGATAGAATGATCCCTCATGCTAACTCTTAAGAAATGAAACAGCTTTTGTTCACTGGGATTGAAAAGTTCTTGTTTATTGGTAATTTATCATAATAGAATATGATAACGAAGGCCAAGGCATGAATCCTCAAAAGTGGAAAACTTAATCATGAATGATTGGCTAAACTTGAATGTATACTTTTGTAGTGGATGCGTGGTCACAATGTTGCCATAGATGCTGAAATGATCTTGAGTCCTATTGAACCAGCAAACTGATACAGTGAACCCTGCAAATCCAATAGCCATATTACCAATGAAAAATATGCACCTAACAGGTGTATTCAATTATGAAGGAATTTGGTCATTTTCTTGTGAAAATCTAAGCATTTCTTTTATATTTTGTTTGACAGAGTTCACATATTTTTTTGCGTGTGCAAAGGATTATTTGTAAGGTGTAGGTCTGTTTAGGTTGTAGTATATGTAACAGTTTGTGTATGAATTGTTTTTGTGATATATGCAGACTCACACTACACATTTGCCCTATGCATTTTGTATTTATTTTGCTTTCAAATGTGTTAAAAATCATGCATATTTTTTTGTCATGTCATTATATTTCTTACCCAGGACAATATGTAAATACCATATGACTCTTGTCAGAACACTCTGCACCACACTATTTAGGTTACGCTAAAAGAACTGTTTACTGAGTGTAGTTAAAAATGGCAGAAAGTGAAGGGGTAGAAAGTAGTAACAGCTCCTAATTCAGCTGTACCACATTACACCCCAAGTGATCATCTGGCAGTTGGCAACTCTAAGGTTTGATATCCTTCCATATTAAATGGTTCAATAAAAATCTGAAGGGGTGTACAAGCCTTGTGAAACAGTCACCTGCTGCCCAGCTTTGAACTTCCAAACCCCAAATCCTACTTTGGCAAGAGAACAGATGCAATATGCAATCCTGATTGCTCGTCCAGTCTTATCTGCCTACATGTATAATGGCAACTAAAACTTGATTACAAATCACTGCTAATCCACCAGACTTCCAGGTAATGAGACAAACTCTTAAGCCACCATTCAAATTCTGTATAGAATTTGACATTATTATTGCCTGGAACCAGTGCTGGAAATTAACAAAATTGACGGGTGCAGTTTTAAACTCCTGTGAATTCAGAGACGGGAGTAAATTGCACCTGTAAAACGTTAGGATATGAATTTTCGAGGGAAAACCGTCATCAAACACCAGAAACCTTAACCCTTTGAACTCTAGTGGTATCTGCCATGCCAGTTCAATGGCAGCAATTAGAAGAGTCCATATTCATTATTTGGGGTGGACCAATCAATATTTTCAATGTGCAGCCCCAAGGCTGTACCCCACACATTTACTGAACAGCCATCCTATTTAATGACGTTCTTTGTCAGAAAAGCGGCTGATCGGGTTGAAGGGGCTAAATGTATAAGGAACTGCTGAATTATGACAGTAACTTGCCACTGGCTGCAGAGTGCTGCTTTCTCAAAACAACACACATTTTTTGCCCTCACAGTATATTAGTGCTCCACAATATTTTTCACCGAGTGCATTTTTTAGCCCCTGTAAAATAGAAAACATAAGTGCTGATGGGAGCAATTTCACTTGCGTCCGTCTCATTTCCAGGACTGCTGGAACCAGTGTAGTCCTTAAATAATCCTTCATCTATGTTGTAGATTCAATCTTCTGGAATATTTTACGACCAACTGAAATACTTTCTAGATAACAATCTGAATTCTAAAAATACCATAAACATTCATTTTCTTTGAATCAATGCAAGAGATGTTTCTCAATTGAGAACTGGTTTCACTGAATTATTGATGACATACAGGGATGTTGCCACAGGGAGTGTGTGTGGGGGGGGGTCTCACATTCAGCCTCCCTCCCTCCTGCCCTCCCTCCCTCCCTCCCTCCGCCATCATTTGTTAAATTTACAATAGTGGAAACTTTGAAGCCCAGATTAGCACAGTGGAGCACACTTAATTGGATATCTCTTAACTGAATAACCCTGTTAATTGAATTTAATTTCCCAACACAAAGCCATTTACCATACCTCCAGTACAAATTTGACCTGTTAATTGAATATAGGTAAAAAAGTAAATTCCTGTTAATTGAATAAAAAATCTTGTAACCTGTCGAGAGATTACCCTGACTCTCCAGTTTTTCTTTGTTTATAGACCTACATGTATTTGGCCTCAGTACATTCAATACAGGCATTTAATCTATTATATCTTGTTTGACAGAGCTCATGGAGCTCTTTCAATCAGGATATAATAGAATAAATGCTAAGTTTATCTCTAGAACACAGGAAAGTGACACAATCCCTATTAATTGAATACTCTTGTTAAATGAATAATTTTCATTGGCAAAGTGGCTGTTCAGTTGTCAGGGTTCCACTGTATGAAATAGGAAATTTTAGACAGGGCACCAGTGGAATTTTTCTCAGCATATCAAGAATTTGGCCAAAAATATGGAGTTTTTGGACAGAGAAGTAGAGAAAATCCTCCAAATATTGACTGAAAAGTAGTAAAAATACCTCAAAATATTTCTTTGTAGTTGGAATTGTGACAACCGAGAGTCTCAGTTGGGCAGTTTGCAGTCAAAGGGGGTGTACAAATTTGGCATCTTTGTCAGGACACCTGAGGCTGCGTAAGGCCTGGGCTGACGTGGGGTTATTTAGTCCCGCTGATGAAGTTGCGGGAAAATTAGACCAACGTGGAGGGTCGGAATCCAAGTGTCGCGAACTCGGCGCAGGGAGCTGAGTTAGACCGACGCCGTGATTCCTTCTCTGCCAAATTGGCCTGAAATAGGTTCGATTTCCGTTAGGTGTGATTCCTAATCACTTCAGGCTGTGTAATGGAAAGAATGACTTAAAGTAACAACGATTCTTTTATTTACACATAAAAATAAAGCCGTTTCAATATTTCAACAATCAACAATTCGATTCTTTTCACAGAAATTTGGTTGCTAGAGTTACATAATTCTCAACAATCATAAAGTCATTCTATAGCCCTGTACTGGCACTATAGTCTACACACTGGAAATGTTACTACCGTGAGCTCGCCATAAGAGCTTCACAAATCTGAAATGTTACTACTGTGAGCTCGCCATAAGAGCTTCACCCGCTTAGGCTCAAATGTCAACGTCTGCGCGTAACTGTACCTCTGGCTGTCGGAGGGTTCCGACCAGCAATGTTCGTCATCTATAAAGCCACCGTACTTCTGATTTGGGTCAGATATTGTCTACTCATACCGTATGTGCCTTTTGAAAGTCCTCCGTGAAAGTCCTATTGAAATATTCACCGTTCCTGGTTGAATTCACGATTCACAAATGCCCATTTTTGTGCTAGGGCGTAATTGTCACTCACACCGATCTCCAGTCGGTATTACGATGCCCTGACAGCAAAACAAACTACTCGGAACGCAATCAGTCTGACGCTTCAAAGGGTTAATACGCACAATACAATTAACCTACACTTCTGACTATTGCAGGCTGATACCTGCTACTCGACAATCTAAACTTTAACGTTCCACCTGGGTTTTCCTTCTCAACGAATTTGGCACTCTAGCCGCCTATCAACCTTAAGCTAAATCAATCGTGGAATGCCCTCTCTGGCGATCCCAGCCGTTTCAGGGTCCTGTGATCGAAGGTACCCTTATGCCAGGAAACAGAGTCGCCTGCCCTGGACTTCACCAACGTGTGTGTGACCCCAAGTGTGTCTAATGCTCTGCTCTTCAAGGTATATACACTTTTTACCCTAAACTGTCAGGTGGACAGATACTCATCTGTCCACCTGTCAAAACGGTGGGAGATGACATATATCGAGGCAGAATAAATAGTCATCTTGAGCGTGACTTAACGGTGGTTTCACTTGTCGAGACAACCGATTCGTTTCTGCCAGTCATTGTCATGATAGACATTTCTATCTTTTAGAATCTCGTTTCTCAATTGGCCGTGACGATATCCTGCCACCAACCGATTACGTCTCGTAAGACTCGCGACTACTGTATAAATTAAATGAGATTAGACCTTATCTAACATACCGTTTCTCCCCTGGGTCCCTGCGCTGAAGCTGGATATACACCACATGTGTTTTTTTCCATGTCCAGCTTCACAGAGAAGTGAAATTCATGTAGGGCTTTCGCCTTGATGCGGAATATCTTTTGAACTTACACTATCTTTATATATGAGGCCCCTTGCCCCTATATTTAGGCTGGCTTTGTCCTGACAATCTTAAAACCTGTAGTTGGAAAATTTTTATTCAGGGAAGGGAGAATTCTGATGGAAATTCCCACTTGTTGGAAGTTATGTAGTAGTAGTTGGAATTTTGCCTACGAAGAGAGGGGGGTCCATCCGAGACCCCTCATCCATCTGAGACCCCTCAGGAACATCCCTAATGAAATTACCTAATGAAATTACAATACTCTTAGACATGTTTGCAGAATAAATGTTTGCCCGGTGAAAACACAGGGAAGTGGAGTAGTGCTTGATTACTGTGTTAATCAAGTTCTGCTTTATAGGCAAACATGGACCTGGTAACTAAAGCCTGAGGTGGAAGTCCTCTTAACCCTCTGCATTCTGTTGTCAAAATGCTGAAGTTTCGAGTAGCGAATTTTTCCCATGATGCAACTGGAAATTTAACCAATTCATTCTTATTTGACAGAGCTCATTGAGCTCTGAAAAACAGGACTGAATTGCTTAAATTTTTTGATTCATTATGGAGAAAACTTGAAGGTTGAAATTTTGGTCTTCTGACACCAGAGTGCAGATGGTTAAAGTGGGTGATGAATGAAGACTCTGACCACGGCTGAAGTTTTATGATTACATCACATAGTTCCACCAATTATGTTAAAATCTTAATGTTTTCAAGGTGAAATATTGAACTGGAACATGAAAGAATATCTATATCACTTTGTGAATAAAAAGACATCAGATTAAATCAATGGTAGTCTGTGTGTGCAAACTTCATGAAAAGTGGGTAAACAAACCACCCATAACAGTGTCAGATTCCTCACAGAAGTACACTAGTGGCCCGAGAGCTTGGTAGTGGGGTGGTAGAAATTCTAAAGAACTGTCCAGGGCTAAAGTGTTAAACAGGATGTAGTGATGAACCACTTTTATGTCACACATTATCAGTTTTGTGCATGAAATTTGATAAAACTCATCATGTAGGAGTTATATTTAAAGTTTTTTTTAGCATTAAAATGCATCTGACCCTTATTGTCAATAGTTTCAATTTGTCGTCAGTCTGCTGTCAGCATCTATTCAATTCACATAATACATATCAGCTGCATCTGTCACAGAACAGTATTAGCATCACCACCATGCCCAGATTCCACAGAAAAATTGCAGCACATTGTAGTAAGTATATGTAGATGTAGTTTTACTTGGCCAGTGTAGTTTCAGGAGTATACTGTAGTCATAATTGCAGACAGTAGGTTGGTCAGTTGGTCTATTAGCTGATTGACATCAAGTGCAGATTTTAAGTTTTTAGCATTAAAATGCATCTAATCCTTATTGCTAATAGTCTGTTTCAATAAGTCATCAGTCTGCATTCAGCATCTATTCAGTTCTCATTGTACATATCAGCTGCACCTATCATAGAACAGTACTTGCATCACCCCTATACCACCATGTCAGGACTCGGCAGGAAATTAAATGGTGGTACTTTGTAGTAAGTATTTTTATACCTCTTCAAAATTGATGTAGTTTCAGGTGGTATTCTATCTGGAGTCACTGTTGCAGGCAGTAATTTGATTAGTTGGTCTGGTGGCTGGTCAGTCATTTGGTTAGATAGTTGATTGATCAGACATTTAGTTGGTCGATTGGTTGCAATCTTGTGGATGTCTAGCAGTTCTTAAAATATGGTACACATGACCAACAGCAAGTGGGGTTGCTGGTGCATGGCATAAGTTTAAGATGGCTCAATTTAAGGGTACAGAGTTATTTTCCTTGAATTCTCCAGTTTCAGTAGTATGGGAAAATTTTGTTGTGAATCCTAGTGCATGCATACATCAAGAACATCACTTGCAGATTTGCATGTTTGGTACATGTCATAAATGTTCTGTGGCTCAATTTACTTGGTACAGAATTATTGCCCTTGAATTCTACAGTTGTAACAGTTAGCAAAATCTTTTGGAGTGTACTACTTCTACATTTCTTTAAGATATTGGTATGGATCTTCATTTACATTAATCCCCAAAGATGTGAAATTTAGAATTCTGGTGACCTCTAGCTCCAGCCATATGGTGGGTGCCTTGCTGGATGAGCTGGCTTAGTGTCGCTAAAGGGGTTTAGGAGTGGTGTAGGATACAATCAGGTCATATTCACGATGCCCTTACATACCATGAACTTGTGCTTGGTAAAGAGTCAATCTTTGTTCATACATGTACATGTACTTTACTGCCCTCAATTATTCTGGGAAGAATAACTTGCAGTGCTTTAATGCCCTTCTATTATTGCAATTATTTGTGTACAGGAAGGGTGGTTGGGCTTGATTGTGCTATACAGAAAAAAATGTAATCCCATAATCCCTGTCTGAAGGATGAGGAAGCTTAAGAGCACAGTGAATACCAATTATGTGGAAGCAAATAGTGTTATTGATTGCTATCTAAGTTGTGTTTGCCTGTGCGCTTGCCATAGTTGTATTATTGGGAAATACTTCATATCACTTGACAAATGAATAAATTTATGGTTTTTAAATACTTTGCTCTTGTAAACACAGCAAGTTGGACACATCAAGGTTATATCAATATGTCCACAAATCTCACTCCAGTTTTTCTCAACAGAATATCTGAAGAAAAGTTTCAGTTTTGTCAGAGATTCCAAAATTATCTCACCAGCAGTCACAACAGTTTTATAGCCCAAGAGCAAATAAATAAAAAATGCTGTGAATTGAATAGCCCAGTCATCAGCAACAAATATCAAAGGATTTTCTATGGTCAGGAAATTTGTGAATGACCTAGATCTACCTTCTGATACATGTGTCTAACTTAATTACATACTAGTTAAATGATAAAACCTGTCAATTGAATACAATTGTAATTATGCACTAAACTTTTTGTTCTTTTCGTGGTTTAACACTTTACCTAATGAATTGGCTGGGTACATGGTGGCTCTGTGGTTACGGCATTGAACTTCAAACTGAAAGGTCCACAGTTTGATACCCACCAGTGGTAATGCATTGTGTCCTTGGGCAAAGTGCTTAATCCTGGGGGTATGGTGTTGCTGTGTACTAAGGCATACCTCACGTCGATGGTGCACTTGTCTTCAACCAATGCTAACCCTGCTTGTGTGGAGTTAGTACGTTGGAGAGTCTGACAGTTGCTTACCATTACTTGGTTGTTCTCTCCAGGTACTCCGATTTCTTCCACCAGTAAAACTGTCTAACCTGAGTTGACCTTAGCTGTCAAAAGTGTCATTAAATCCCAATAAATAAATAAATAAATAAATAAATAAATAAATAAATAAATAAATAAATAAATAAGGGATCAACTGCAACCACCCATGTAATATACAAATTCAGCTGATGAAAAAAAAAAATTCAAAAAATTTCTCTAAAACCATATCATGTTAAAAATTTGAAAAAATAATATTTAAAACAATGAATTTTGGATATCATCTGCAGTGTGTAAAGGGTTAAGCCATGCTTTCCAATGTTGCGAAAATGACAGATTGAGGATGTAAACCTAATTTATCCTAACTGTGATGGCTGAAGTCCTGACTAATAAAATATTCCAACTTCATCATCAAGGCATGCCTTCATCAAAGGCAATGCCTTGATAATGTAATTGGAATATTATTCAGTCGGTGTTGTAGTTAAAAAACTCAGGACTTGTTGGAAATTTATTTGTAGATAATAAAATTCACAAGTGGTAGTCATGTAATGCAGATCTTATTCAATTAACATGTACTGACTGTACCATTACTCCAAATTGATCCTGCTGAGGCCACAATAGCCTGCAACAGATATTTTGGATCTCCATTTTTTTGCCATTTTTATGGCCGACTGTGTGTGTGACATAAGTCCAAGACTCCTAGTATTAAGGGGAATTTTGTTTATTTTGAAAATTCTCACCTCTGATATTCCTTCAATTCAAATTAAACATACACAAAATGTACATCAAAATGAAGATTAAAATGTATAGAACACGAAACACATGTGTAATCAACTCATAGAGTCGACCGTAGGCACCACTGGTTCCTGGAAGTCTGCTACCGTATTCGTACCAGAACTGATAATAAAATAATATTTTGCAAGAAGAACTCGTGGCCGAATGTGCTTCAGATATTCAGTAACAATGATAATTTAATAATATTTCACGAGAACAACTTGTGGCCAAATGTGCTTTACATATCCAAGAACAAAGCTTGGGTATCAAAATTCTTCAAAACACAGCGACAGAGCTGCATGGGGGTAAATTCCAAAACCTTTGCTTTTGTTTACATATGAATTTACTTTCGATTTCCAGTCGACGTCATCGGACGGAAAAAACATTTAAAAACAACGCCGTCTAAAAGCAAATTATGAGAAAGGTCACCTTAATACAGTTTATGGTAGACCATCCATCTGACGATATAACTCTTACCCTGCCTACCTGGGGAGAAGCTTTGTTTGGCAAAAACAACAGCAAATTGTTTGATGATGATAATGGGCCACCCTCAAGGTGGCCGGTTTATTGAAAGAAATATCACTGATGATTTAATAATGAGTTCTGCAGCCATGTGATGCCACAGAACTCAAGAAAACAATTAGAAATGCAACGCAGTTTTGATGAATTTTGCCAAAAGTTGTGCATATAATGCCATCACCTGCCAGGAATAAACCTGGCTGCCTGCGCCACTTGATTCCCCAGGAAAAAAGGAGCCCTTATATGCTGGGAACATTCCTTAAGTACAGTGAAGCCCACTTAATTGGATATCTCTTAATTGTATATCCCTGTTAATTGAATATAATTTCCCAACACAAAACCATTTACCATACCTTCAGTACAAATTTGACCTGTTAATTGAATATAGGTTATAGAGTGAACTCCTGTTAATTGAATAAAAAATCCTGTAACCGGTCGAGAAATTACCCTGACTCTTCAGTTTTCCTTTGTTTATAGACCTATTTGGCCTCAGTACATCCAAAACAGGTATTTAATCTATTATATCTTGTTTGACAGAGCTCATGGTGCTCTGTCAAACAAGGTATAATAGAGTAAATGCTAAGTTTATCTCTAGAATACAGGAAAGTGTCAATTCCTGTTAATTGAATACTCTTGTTAATTGAATAATTTTCATTGGCAAAGTGGCTATTCAATTAACAGGGTTCTACTGTATAACTGAAAAGCATCCGATGACCAGCACCCAATTTGCCGAATCTGGGCATCGGAGAAACCATTTTGGGCTAAATAGAAAACTGTGCGAGTGATTGGGATGCCCATCTATGTGGAAAAATAGGACATTGTCACAGGACGCACTTGGTTGTAGCTGGCCAGTGCTACAACTGGACAGGGAAGAGGAGGGGTTTTGGGCGTTAGTCAAAGAACGAAGGTGTTGCCTGGAGTGCTGTGTTTGTAATTGTGGAGTTTGATAGTTACCCCTATGTGGTCCCAGACGAGCAAGAGACTGTGAGTGGGGAGGGAAGATGATGAGAAGGAGAGGTGAATTCGCTTACCCGTAGCAAAGCAAAAAATGCAAGCAAGAACATGGCTTTAAACAACCGGATATCGTACCAAGACAGACCCACATGATGTACTGACATGAGGAGTTATTGTAGAATTGGTAGAGTAATGGGAAGGCAAATATCCGGAGAATGGCGGAGATGTTTCACACCTTGAAGAAGTTTGTGGATGAAAAAGGACTGTGAGGGATCCTGAAAACCATGTAGTTTATGAGCATGGTTTAAAGCAGACAGGTAGGTCAATATAGAACTATACTTGAGACCTTGTTGATAAAGCCAGGAGATATATAGCCCCATCTTGTAAGGTACTATTGGCAACGTGGGAGTGCAAAAGAATGTGGCCTGGTAAAAGGACAGAAATCAATCAAGTGCTCTAGCATACGTGTGATTGGTAGATGTGGCCAAGGAGGCATGCAAAAGCAAATGCATTATGTGAGGAAGGCTTCCGGTTGCAGATGAACAGGGATTGGTGTTGGCTTCTTGTTGGCCATGGGATAGATGGCTTGAAAATCTTGGACCTGTAAATGAGACAAAGCATCGGCATAATTGTTAGTCGTACCTGGAATATGACGAGCCCTAAACAAGATATTGTATTTGAGAGATAAGATGACTAGGTGACGAACAAGCCTTATCAATTTTGGGTCTTTGCAAGATTGTTTGTTGATGACTGGTATGAGAGCCTCATTATCTGTGTGAAACAGGATGCAGTGATTTGCCAGCAGAGGGCCCCAAAGGCCAATGGACAGGACAATAGGGTACAACTCGAGAGAAATGTGATAATCTTTGACCTCAGTGAGCCAGGCACCGTAAGTCCAGCGGGAACCAAAAAATGCTCCAAAACCCAACTTTGAGGCAGCATTGGTGTACAGGGAAATAGCCTGGCTGTTGCACCACCGATCATGTAAAAACATAGATGTCCCGTTAAAGTGGTCCAGAAAAAGTAGCCAGGCCTGTAAATCTTGACAGGCTGCAGGGGTGAGTTTAATCCTGTGGTTGGGTCAGGACACACCCTTCGTCAAACCAATCAGTCGACGTAAAAAGGGATGGCCTGGGAGGACGACAGAACAGGCAATATTAAGGAAGCCAATGAGACTTTGCAACTCATGCAATGTAATCTTTTTCTTAACTTTGTATGTGCGAAGCAATTCATGAGCATGCTCGAGTTTGCAGGGTGGGAGGAGTGCTTCCATCATTGTTGAGTCCAAGGTAATGCCCAGAAAATCAAGGCAATGAGTGGGTAAGACAGTTTTGTCCACGGCTAAAGGTACCCCAAGATCGTGACAGAGGGCTTGAAAAACCTTCAAACCTTCAAAGCACTGGCACATTCACTCTTTGAGTGATGTTTGAGAAGAAAATCATCCAGGAGGTGGACCACTGATGTAGGAAACAAAGATTTCAATATGACCTGGAGAGCAGAACTAAACCTCTCAAAAAGCTGGCAAGACGATGAACTACCCATGGGTAAACACCGATCATAGTAGAATTTATTCTCCCATGTAAAACCTAGTAAGTAGCAATCCTCAGGAGGTTTGGGAAGCAGCCAACACATCTTTGATATCAACCTTCGCCATGAAACTGTGACGCCCCCAATGTTTGAGTTCATTGATGGCATCCCCGACTGAGGCATATTCTACTCGGGAGTGCTCGTTGGGAATCCCATCATTCACAGATGCCCCCGAAGGAAAAGATAGATGGTGTATGAGTCGAAAAGAGCCTGGGGTCTTTTTAGGCACCAAGCCCAATGGAGAGATGTGTAAGGTCTGCATAGGTGGGGAAGAGAATGGACCCGCAATTCGACCGAGTTGAAGTTCTGTTTGTAACTTTGCAGAAACAATCGAAGGGTGATCTCGTGCAGATTTCAAGTTCCGAGGTGGTGACTGGATGTGGAGGGCACCGGAAAAACCAAGACGAAAACCCTCCCGAAAACCTTTGAGAAGGAATGCACGGCTTTATGGGTGTTGGAAGGGGGGGGATTTCCTGAGTGTTTGGGTGCTGGAGACTGAAGGCATTGACCCCCCCCCCCCCCCCCCCCCCCCCCCCCCGGTTGAGACTGTGTTAGCACTGGAATGCCGTGACCAGCAAGAAGAGGCTGGGTGAGGACGTTGGCAAATGTAACATCAGTGTGGGGATTGGCAAGTGCTGTGACAGGCGAGGCCCTTGTGGAATCGAAAACACTCCCCGGCTGGTACTAAAAAATTGTGGTTTTGTGCGTTTCCCTGTGCTGTCCGAAAGTGGTTCCGAAAAGAAGACCGAAAGGTTGAAGTGCGTGGTGCATCTTGATCAATAAGTTCCCAATGAATCATGTTCCAGGTGAGCAGACATGTTTCTCTGAGGGCACGAAATTGTTCATCGTACCGAAACCAATCAGAGCCCTTCTCTGCCAGCTTTCGAATATTTGTGATGTATTGCATGAGTTGAGGAGCTTCAGAGGGCTGTTTCTGAGTACAGATGGCAACAAAAATATGAAAAGCAGTCAGCCATGTGTCTAGGTTCAGGGTGGTACGCTGTGAAGGCAGACTGATACTAAGCTCAGGCGTGCCTGATGACTGGGTTTCCACGGTGACAATAGAGAAGGAGGGCTTTTGCTTGTTGAGTAGATCAGCCATGTGGACGAAAGTATTATTCCAAATTTTCTCCTTCAGAGAGGGTGGGACAAAAGCATCTAATGGTGTGGCGAGAGAGTGAAAGATTGGTACCGACGGGGAATTGGAGAGCAGGAGCCTGTGGTGGAAGAAAGTTCTCGAAGATAGGAAGGTTATTACCTGCAGACTCATGTGGACCTGGCGACTGTGACATCCTATGGTTTGGCATCGCGTTAAGCATCTCTGGGTGAATTTCCTGTGGCTGAGATGGAGGCTCATGGAATGTGCTGTGTGCTGAGATGTGATGTGCTGAGTTGTTCTGCTGCTCCACACAACTGACCGACTCTGCCAAACGATTGATAGAATCCTGTAGCTGTGGTATGAAGATTGACAGATCCACCCCCTCGGAATTGGTGGTGGAGGGGTGTGATACCAAGGTACGTGGTGCAGTGGCTGTGGAGGTTGTGGTGGTTATTGAAGGCCTGCTATCTGATCTGGCATGGGTCACAAGAGGTTGTGTAGCTGGCATAAAGGAAACCAAAGGTGATTTCTGTGGCACTTAAACTTGTGTGGAAAACCCTCCTCTGGGAGGCATATCCAAATTAGAAGTGACTGTACTAAAAATTGGCGTAATGTCTACAGTGTGTGATGCAGGTATTACACATGTGTGAATGGTCTGTGCAGAAGAGCTCATATTGACAGGTGTGTGTAGCGATGTGTTAGACAAACTGTGAGTTGAAATGGTGGTCGACAGAGTACTGGATAAATTGACCGGATCTGATCGTTCTCTGGAAGATGGATGATGGTCACCAATCTCTTGGGAAACAACCAGAGCATGACGGAGGCTCTGCCTAGAAGGCACCCCACCTTGAGTGCCGCGTTTGCGCTTTTTGGGAACCATCTGGAATGATAGGAAAGAGTTGCAGATAAATCAAAGGAATGGAATGTGCAACATTTAAAGGCATGCAGGGAAGGGTGATTGACAAGCTTAGTGCCCCCACTCCCCACCTTAGAAGAGAGTGATCGTAGCTGGGCACCCCCAAAGTGGACCCAAAAGCATGTGCTGATTCGTGTACAGTGGTAGAATATAATAGGGAAACAACTTGCAAGACAAAATAACCGGGCACGCAGCCCCAAAGTAGTCTGGACATAACGCACCAGCACAAAGATGTCATGTCCGGAAATCAACTGAGACCATTAAATAAGGCAGAAAACCGTATACACAGAGACATTAACATAATGACACTGTGAGAAAGGGGCTCCCCACATCCTTGTACTTTAGTGAACAGTGCTCCCCCCCCCACCTTTTTAGCTCACCGAAGGTAGCTTAACTTATCACTTGCTGTCCTTCGTCATCGTCCGTCGTCATCGTCGTCTGTCGTCGTTGTCATCGTGAACATTTTTCAAACGACTTCTCCTCTGAAACCACTGGTCCGATTTTCACGAAACTTCATGTGGATGTTCATTACTAGATGGCAATTCATGTTTGTTCAGCTGAAATGGCCACATCCCTTGGGGGCTCTGTATGGGGCATAACTCTGATAGCACCGTATGAATTACAGAAAAATTATTAAAAAATCTTCTTCTCCAGAACCAGTGGGCAGAATCTTTTGATACTTGGTATGCAGCATCTTGGTATGGATCTGATTCAAGTTTGTTCAAATCGGCCCCCTAGATTCATATTTGGGCTCAGTATAGAAGGCCGAATTCAAACTTAGTGCATTTCAGGCAAATTTCTTAAAAAATCTTCTTCTCAAGATCCAGCAGGCAGAATCTTTTGATATTTGGTATGCAACATTGTGGGGTGGATATGATTCAAGTTTGTTCAAATAGGCCCCCTGGATTCATATTTGGGCTCACTATAAAAGCTTGAATTTGAACTTAGTGCATTTCAGGCAAATTTCTTTAAAAATCTTCTAAAGATCCAGCAGGCAGAATCTTTTGATATTTGGTACGCAGCATTGTGGGGTGGATCTCATTCAAGTTTGTTCACATCTGCCCCCTGGGTTCATATTTGGGCTCAATATAGGAGCCCAAATTGAACTTAGTGCATTTCAGGCAAATTTCTTTAAAAATCTTCTTCTCAAGATCCAGCAGGCAGAATCTTTTGATATTGGGTATGCAGCATGCTTAGGGGGGTGAAATTCAAATTTGTTCAAGCCAAGTCCCTGGGTTCATATTTGGGCTCACTGTTGTAGCCTGAATTATAACTTCATAAGTTCAAAATGAGGAATTTTCTTTAAAAATTTTCTTCTTCAGATCCAGCAATCGGAATGTTTTGATATTTGGTATGCAGCATCCTTGGGGGTGGGGGGGGGGGGGGGGGGAGGGGGGGGATTCAAGTTTGTTCAAGCCGTGTCCCTAGGTCCATATTTGGGCTCACTGTGGGAGCCCGAATGATAACTTAGTTCAAAATGAAGAATTTTCTTTAAACATCTTCTTCTTCAGATCCAGCAGTCAGAATGTTATGATATTTGGTATGCAGCATCCTTAGGGGGTGAGATTCAAGTTTGTTCAAGCCATGTCCCTAGGTCCATATTTGGGCTCACTGTGGGAGCTTGAATTGTAACTTCGTTCAAAATGAGGAATTTTCTTAAAAAATCTTCTTCAGATCCAGCAGTCAGAATGTTTTGATATATGGTGTGAGGCATCCTTGAAGGGGGTGAGATTCAAGTTTGTTAAAGCCAAGTCCCTGTGTCCATATTTGGGCTCCCTGAGGGAGCCCGAATTATAACTCAGTCAATATGAGGAATTTTTAGCTCACCGAAGGAAGCTCAACTTATCACTTGCCGTCCGTCCTCATCCATCGTTGTGAGCATTTTTAAAACGACTTCTCCTCTGAAACCACTGATTCGATTTTCATGAAACTTCATGTGGATGTTCATTACTATATGGCAATTCATGTTTGTTCAAATGAAATGGCCACGTCCCTTGGGGGCTCTGTATGGAGCATAACTCTGATAGCACCGTATGAATTACAGAAAAATTATTAAAAAATCTTCTCCAGAACCAGTGGGCAGAATCTTTTGATACTTGGTATGCAGCATCTTGGTATAGGTCTGATTCAAGTTTGTTCAAATCGAGTCCCTCAACCAATATTGGGGCTCACTATGGGGGCATGAATTTTTACTTTTGCAATTTAAGAAAAATTCTTAAAAAATCTTCTTCTCCAGAACCAATGGGCAGAATCTTTTGATATTTGGTATGCAACATCTTGGTATGAGTCTGATTCAAGTTTATTCAAATCGAGTCCCTTGATCAATATTTGGGCTCCCTATAGGGGCATGAATTTATTTTTCCTTAGTGCAATTTAAGGAAAAATCTTCTTCTCCAGAACCAGTGGGCAGAATCTTTTGATATTTGGTATACAGCATCTTGGTATGGGTCTTATTCAAGTTTGTTCAAATGGAGTCCCTTGATCAATTTTGGGGCTCACTATGGGGACCTGAATTTTTACTTAGTGCAATTTAAGAAAAAAAATTAAAAAATCTTCTCCAGAACCAATGGGCAGGATCTTTTGATATTTGGTATACAGCATCTTGGTATGGGTCTGATTCAGATTTGTTCAAATTGAGTCCCTCGATCAATATTGGGGCTCACTAAAGGGGTGTGAATTTTTTTTACAACTACAAGTCTCGAAAGTATATACATGAATTGAAATATGAAGTCGATCCCAGGAGGAAACAAAACCATTCAGACGTGGCAAAACTTGCGAATTGCATGCATTAATGCAGCGTGTATGCTGTGATAAAGGCGGACGTTGCCCTGAGGTCAAGTGAACCCCATCCCTGAGAAACAGTGGAACTGGAGAGTTGTTGAATCTGCAGTGCTTCCAAAACATGCCGTACTCAGAATGTATGCACAATAAACGGGCATTGAACTCGTCTAACTTTGTGACATAATGGGAATCATTGCGCCAGAATTATGTAAACAGAACGATGAACTTCACTTTGTATGCATCATGCAAAATCAAAGCAAATTCAAAAACTTGCCGGGCTATCTTGGCAGGATCCTCCTCAGACAGGGCGAGGTCATTACCCCCCAATTGGACCAAAACCATGTTGGGTTTAAACAAGTCAATGACCATGGGGCTGCGTTCATAAGCCCTGGGAATGGTCAGACCACCGATGCCTAAATAGCGAACATCGCAATCGAGGACCCCAATGATGACCGATATTGTGGAAATTTGCAGTCCATGTGGTCTCGAAAGCGCCTAACGTAACTGTGCCCCAAGAGGAGGATCCTCATAATAGAAGTAGAATAAATAAGAGAATAAAAAACGATACTCTTACGGAAATCCTGGAATACACAAAGCCAAATAAAAGATTTTACCACTTGCTGCTTCCAATGGAAGAGTTGAACTGTCCCGAAGCGATGCTAACCTGTTGCACGAAAGTTGGTTCCACCAATGGAAAGTTCTGCAAGTACTCTTGGATTGCATGCTTTGAGACAAAGAGAATATAGTCTGTTCTTGGGAAGTGCCAGATTACGTAAGGGTTGGTGAAAGTTACAAAGAAATTATCAGGAGTTTGTTTTAGAAATAGAGTATGCGAATGATATTACAACAGGTCAGCTTGAGGTCAATGGCATGAAAGCAGATGTCAGAAACAGGCTGAAATTACAGGTGTGCCCTAAACAGAATGACAAGGGTGTTCCCCATAAAACAATTTATGCTAGGGCCTAAATATCCTATACTGTTATTAGATAGAGATTGCACCGTTGTCATATTCAATGCAAGGTATCATGATACCTGTTGAAATTTCTTAGAATTACGATTTTGTTTTTCAATGGAAATTCGTGGTATTGAGTGATTTGCGATTGTCTGTCGAGCATGGAAACCATCTTCAATAAAAAATGCAGACAGTGTTGTCCTTTTCCAAAATTCAGTTCTATCGCTGCACTCAAAAGTGTTTTGAATGCCCAGCTTTGTTATTGAATATCTGAAGCACATTCGGCCACAAGTTCTTCTTGCAAAATATTATTTTATTATCAGTTCTGGTACGAATACGATTACAGACTTCCAGGAACCAGTGGTGCCTACAGTCGACTCCATAAGTTGATTACATAAGTGTTTCGTATTCTAGACATCCCAACCTTCATTTTGATGTATAATTTGTGTATATTTAATCTGAATTTAAGGAATATCAGAGGTGAGAATTTAAAAAAAAACAAAATTCCATTACTTATATAGCCCCTTAAAGTGTTGTGTGAAACTACATGATTACTAGCAAGGATGAAATGATATTTGAAACAAGAGTAATTCAGTTGAAAATATCCTGTCTGGAAAAATGATGGTTGTTCTTATCACCCCCCCCCCCCCCCCCCCCCACACACACACACACTCTCCCTCCTTAGCAACACACCTCTGTATCTACCACAGAACTTTACATTGTACATGGTGAATTAAAAGAATACAACCAATAGGCAAGTTAGATAAGAAATCAAAAGGGGTTTGTTAGAGGAAAGCTATTTGAGCATAATATTGATCTATTTATAAGTGATGTTTTCTGTTGAACATCATTTATAAATTATTTAACCCATTGCATTAACGTAAGATCAAAACTGGTCAGCACTCTTCACAAAAATTATCATCTAGATTTTAGTATTTTCTTTTACTCGCCTGACTGAAATCAAAATCTTATCTGGAACCTACCACAGAATTTTTTGATATTTGGTACACAGCATCCAGAAGGGGGTCAGACTCAAGTTTGTTCAATCCAAGTCTCTCAGTTGGTATTGGGCTTCCTATGGGAGCCTGAATTTTAACTTAGTGCAATATGAGAAGTAATCTTTTAAGATATTCTTCTCCAGAACCACCAGTCAAAATCTCTTGATATTTGATAGACATTAGACAGACTTTGGGGAGTCAGATTTGACTTTATTCTGGTCACTCAGTTCAAATTAAATGGACTCCTTTCAGGAGCCCAAATGGTACCAGTATGAGGAATAATGTTTAAAAATCTTCTTCAGATTCAGATCCACCATTTAGAACTTTTGGTATTTCACATACAGCATCCTGGGGGAAGGGGGGGGGGGGAGGGGGGGCAGATTCAAGTTTGTTCAAATCAAGTCACTGGGTACATAATCAGGTTTCATATGGAAGACCAATTTTAACTTCATGCAATAAGAGAAATATTCTTTAAATATCTTCTCCAGAATCTTTTTGATATTTGGTGTACAACATCCTTAGAGTAGGGGTGAGATTTAAGTTTGTTCAAATCAAGCCCCTGGGTTGATATATTTGGACTCCCTGGTACAGCTCGGTGCTTCATTAAGGAAAATTTTGTTGATGATGGTTTCTATTACCTAGTAAATGCTGGTTTCTATTACCTAGTAAATGAATGCATGGACATTACTGCCTATGCATGAATTACGATCAGTCCATGGCAGCTGTACTGTACATGTAATGACTTGATAATCTAGTTGGGCAACAAAAGATAACTGCGCTTCAGTGACCAGTTGTATTAGTTCTTATTGTTTCAATCTGTTTTTTCTCTCTTGTTCTTAACTTTATTTTTCATTTTTGTTTTTTCTGCCTTTCTCAGCCTATCTTTCCTGTTTCTTCTTCCTTTTCTCCCATCTATTTAAGGTTTAACCCTTTACCCAACTTAACGGCCAAAACCAGCCAAAAACATAGGTTATGACCCCTTGTTGGAATGAGCTCATCGAGCTCATTCCAATGAGGGGTCATAACCTATGTTTTTGAGACAAAAATGAAAAAAAATAATTATTCAAGAATTCTTTTTGGAAGTGTCGTCTGCTTTTCATATTAGGTAAAGGGTTAAACAATGTTTCCTGCAGCATTCTTTGTTAACCCTTTACCTAACACGAACAGCTAGGAGACGACACTTGCAATCAAAATTCTTGAATAATTAACTTTTTTCATTTTTTGTCTCAAAAACATAGATTATGACCCCTCATTGGAACGAGCTCGATGAGCTTGTTCCAAAGAGGGGTCAGAACCTATGTTTTTGAGACAAAAATGAAAAAAATAATGAAAATTAATTGGCGATTTTTGTGAATAGCTTTGGCCGGTTTTGGCCGTTATGTTAGGTAAAGGGTTAACTGGTAGATTGCTATAAGTTATTTTTCTAATGCAATTTGTAACATAAGTATTTTTTTCAAAAGTACCATGTTACCTGCAAGGTGCACCTGATTTAACAAAATTTTTATCATAAATAAATGCCTGTAGGCACTCTCCAAGAAAATTGTAGCAAAATAATTTTATATAGACATTTTTCTTACCACTGACTGGCAGACAGCAAGCTAATGTATATAGTGTAAAGTGGCATCCAGCACTTTTCAGTAGGGCCATGATAGTGGCTTCTAGCACTCAATTAGTTAAGGGAGAGGGATAAAAAAAAACTCATTGCTTAATGTGGATTCCTGTTTATTACATTGTATATTCAATCAGCATCATAATTTTACATACTTTTCACTGTCCATTGAGTGTGCTATTATTTTATTGTATACAAAGAATTTACCAATATTTTGTTTAATTGAGCCTTCCTTTTCATTAAATATTCTTTTATGCCAAAAGCTGTATTTACTTACCAGAGTTCAACAGTAGTGCATTAAGAATTTAATTCATATGAACCCTTTACCTAACATAATGGCCATGGCTGATCGGTATTATTTGCACACCCATTTGCTTACTGAGTAAAATCCTATGCCTCATTCATTCACTCGTCCAACTAATCACTTCTACTTCCTCATACATTGAGCTGAAGTTCAACTGTTAAAGTCTTATTTACATGTAATGTAATGACCATAATCTGGCCAGCTCTGTTTTGTTGGAATATTTGGAACCAGACAAAAAATTATTGTTGCTGTAATTCCTGACAGCCAAAGAAATGGTGCCATTAACCCTTTATCCAACACACAGGATATCAAAATTATTTTATTTATTGTTTTTTAAATTTAAAAAAAAAATTTCACAAAAAACATATCATGTGACCCCCCCCCCCCCCCCCCATGGGAATGAGCTTGATTAGCTCCTTCCAGCGAGGGGTCACATGATGTGGTTTTGTTGAAATTGTTTGAAAATTATATTTTTATGCCCCCGACTTAAGTCGCGTGGCATATAGTGATTGAAGTGTGCATTTGTCCGTCCATGTGTGTGTGTGTGTGTCCGAGCCAATAACTCGAAAACGGTTAGAGCCACTTCACACAATTATAAAGGACCATGGGAGGATGTGTCACACACCATAGCCGGGTTCGTACCTTCAAGGTCAAGGTCACATTTCAAGGTCACACTAAAAGTTGGTCAATATTCGTGTCTCAGCCATAACTCATAGCACAATTGTTAAACTTTTTACAAATGTTAAGGACAGTCAGAAGGTGTGTCGCGTATAATAGTTTCCGCCGCATCTCCATCTCTCACAATTGACCTTCATATGTTCAGGGTCACAAATCGTGTCTCAAGCATAACTATTAGGGCTACAATCATCTAACATCGCTCAATTATAAAGGACAATGGGTGGATGTGTCACAAACCACAGCCAGGTCCATGAAGTCAAGGTCAAGGTCACATTTTGAGGTCACGGTCACACTGAACACGATTAGGGCCACAGTCATCAAACTTCACACAATTATAAAGGACCATGGGAGAATGTGTCACACACCATAGCCGGGTCCGTACCTTCAAGGTCAAGGTCACATTTCAAGGTCACACTAAAAATCGGTCAATATTCGTGTCTCAGCCATAACTCATAAACGAATCATAGTACAATTGTTAAACTATGTACAAATGTTAAGAACAGTCAGAAGGTGTGTCGCGTATAATAATTTCTGCTGCATCTGCAAGGTGAAGGTCACAAGGGGGGGGGAGAGGCATGTGTTACCTTAGTAACATTTTTTTTGTTTTTCAATTGCTTAATTTGTAAATTATGCAGGTGGCTGTGACCAATTCGTTAGGTAAAGGGTTAACCCTTAAATCTCATATGCCACAAACTGCCACTTTCATATTGCTTGGAAAAAGTTGCCCCAAGTTTTTTCTTCCTTGAGAATTTTACAGATAGGCTGCATTTACCATAATAGTGTTTTTACATTATTGTTGGCTGCCTGTACATGCAGCCAACTGGGGCTGCACGGTATTATGGTATACTGGTTGCTACTGGTATTGAAATCATCACTGGTTCAAAACCGTCCATCTAAAATGAAGACCGGTATACCATGAGTAAAGGTATATAATTTTGGGGTCCGGTATTATGATTTGAAATTCACGTTTTCTTGAAATAAAAATATAAATAATGCGCGAAAATATGGCAAACACATATTAAATGCAAGGGATATCATGAATAAAAAAGATATTTTTGGAGCGAAAGATAGAAGTATCACTTACTGCTCTGGGAAAATGAGTGATTTGAATGGAAGACGACAATAATCCATGGCTACAAGGTTATTGAACCTATTGTTTAATACGATAATAAGCCATAAAATTATCATGGGTTTACTGGCTTTCATCTGAATCTGGGATACAAGTAAATTAGTCTTTGTCAATTTAATTCCTGTAAAAACATGGTCAACCTCTCTTGACTGATAAGCGTTTAATTACTGAGCCAGTCACTTGTCTCATTGTGTTAATTGCGTATGTGTGGCTTCATGAAAAACAGTGGCAAACAAAACTTTTTTATCAAAACAACCGGGGTCCAGTTGATGGAATTCCGAGGGCCTGGTTACACAAAGAACCAGTAGTAGCTCCTCCCCTTCTCCTATCTTCCATCAGTAAACTTCCTCAGATGACAATGTCATCTGTCACATGTCAGGCCAGTCGGTCTGTTGATATTAAGCAGGCCTCCAAGACGTGATCACCCTTCAGTTTCAAGATAGTCTGCAAGTGTCAGTCACCAGTCGACAATGTTTTCTCCCAGTGATGGCATCACACGTCTGTAATATTTGACAAAAATTGTTGCACATTTCGCAATTGTGAATATGTGTGATTTGAAACATTTTTGTGTCAGACTGCTGACAAACAACAAATTAATGAACTTCAAAACTTAGAATGTACCGAATTACATGAGTCGTTTTTCACCTGGGACCTTGTACATAACATTTATCAAGCACTTTCAGAAAAGTAAGGAGGTACATGTATTTCAGTTTTATTTTGTTTTCAATCTGAACTGTTTCACGGTATACCGGTATACCGCGGTATTGTTTTCAATACCATCACCGGTACTAAAATCCGAATACCGTGCAGCCCTACAGCCAACAATAATCTAGAAACACTGTTAAGTTAGCTGTAACCATGTACTTGTTGTATATGCAGTAGTTATCATAAAATTAAACTCAGGATTTAAGGGTAAAGCTCCTAGGTGATAGCATTTGCGTGGCATTGCTGCCATAACATTTTAGTTGAGTGTCCATCATTTCCATTGTGCAATGTAATGGAGAGAACGAACTGCAGTACTGTGATAACAAAAGTGGTTTTTATCTTGATCAGGTTGCAATCACTCGAAATTATTGTGGATTGAGATTATCGTGTAAAAACAAAGAAAAATGAAAATAGAATCGCAGATTCAATGTTTTTACATCACTTTCCGACAGTTTAGATTTTACAGTGCTGTGAGGAGAAAAGCAGAAAGATGATTTCGACTGGGTCATGATCCAATCGAAAATATCTGTCCTCTTTTGTGACAACATTTCTGTATTACTTTGTTTTCTATTTCCTTTATTATGCCCACAACACATTACTCTGTTTTCTGTTTCCTTTATTATGCCCCCGACCTCCTTAGAGGTTAGGTGGGTATATAGTTGAGGTCTCAATTCGTCTCTATCTGTCCATACCTCTGTCCATACAAGCATTATGTATTATAACTCGGGCATCGGTTGTCAGATTTTGATGTCCTTTAGTATTATGATAAACCAGCATGGGGGGGGAAATGATATCCACAAATCGCAGGTTTTGTCCACACATGCATACCAGAGTTATGGCCCTTGTATGATTTAGACCCGTACATCCATCCGACTGTTCATCTGTCCATCCATTCGACTTTCAATTCATCCATCCCTCTGTCCATCAATCTGTCCATCCATCTGTCCATCAATCCATCCATTTGCCCATCCATCTGTCCGACCATACAAACATTTTATATTATAACTGTGACATTGTTTTTTTTGATTTTGATGACCTTTGGTATAATGATATACCAGCATGGGGGAAATGATATTCACAAATTGTGGGTTTTGTCCACACATTCATGCTAGTATTATAGCCCTGGTTTTTTTCTCTGTGGGAATAATTTTTGTTGCATGGGAGTAATTTTTGTTGAATGACAGCAGACAGTTGAATAATTTTTGTAGAGTCCATGTTGTCATTGCAGGAGGGGGCATATGCAATGCTTCGCGATGAACTATTTTCTCATTACAAGGTGCTGGCTGATATTCCTGCCCCTGGACAGAACTTCTCTTGCCACCGAAATAAGTATGATTTGGGCACATTTAATCAAATTTTCCTCCTGTAAATTGAATGGAAATTTTCACCAATGATTTCTTGAGTTGAATTTACAGCAGCCATGACTAGATTTGATGAAAAATATCTTGAAAATAGCAGGTTAAGCTTTAATCGTGTGGGGGCAGATGCTCTATAATGGTAATAAAACTAATTTACAAGATAGCTAGCTGCCAATTTGTTCGGGTATTATATTTCCAGCGCTATTTACTGAGCTGATGATAATATTGATATATTGTTATAATGTACATGCTACTTGTATCAGGCACACTGTTGGAGATGCCTTATTATTCCATTTCCAGAAATAATTACTATTACAGTAGTTTAACTCTTTTAGCGACAAATTGAAATAGAGAATCCTATACAATGATAATGTTTGTATACATCACCCACAAAGATGTACATGTATATTCCCTGCCACCACCCTCTGTTGAAACCACCTCCCAAGGTGGAGCAATGCTTGATTGATTAGGATTACAAAAGTGGTCAAGAGAAATTCGACTGGATCATGACCCAGTCACGATCCGGTCGAAATTACTCCTTGTCAACTTTCTTCCTATATTTATTTATTTATTTATTTATTATTTACTATGTCGTAGGTAACAAACATAGTTACATGACATCAAGGAATTACAAATAGCATAATGTGATAAAAGACAAAACTAACAAAAACAGTGGGAATATGACAGTCCCAAAAGCGGACTTCACGATCTCGCCCACAAAACACACACACATATACACACACACTCACGTGAATAACACACATACACTCTTGTACTGTATGCTTATGTATGAAAACGTACTCATAGGCATAAAAACAACGCAAACATAATGTGGTAATGAAGCTAAAACCAATACATGAGTACAAGATAGATTGTTGGCACATGAGGCGAGGGAAAAGGTTTCAGTATGGTTGAGTATGCCTGAACCGCAGACATTCTCCATTAAACTGATACAGTTTTATGTCTGAAGTGTACAGGCTCTGTTAGCCATGTTAGATCGATCATGCGATAAGGCACTGATGAATAGTACATAATAACTTTTAATGCGATTCGAGAGGGAATTACTAGTTAGGGTGGTTACGAAGGTTGTTGTAAAAGAAAACGATCGTCTTGATTATAAGAATTTCCCCAGCCATTTCTCCCTGCCTTAACTTCCGTTTGGATAGAACAGGGTGGAACATTCTGGCCTCTAGATTACTTAATAAAATGAATGGCGCTGAGAAATTGTGAAGACGCTTGTATAATAGGAGGCTTGTAATTCATCAATATGAAATTCCTTTAGTTTGCAGGTGATTGCCATTTTAAAAGTTTTATTGTACGATTGTATTGTGTGCTTGATAGAAAAGATATGCAAGAACATTAAATCTCATCTGCTTTTTACATTCTTCTTTTCTTGATTCAGTCTTGATTTCACAATATTCTGTTTTTCTGCTATACATATAATAGGATCGTTGACCAATGCCTGGGATGAGAGTCCACTAAAATATATAAACAGGCATTTGACGACCCACAAGATGGAGTTCTTATTATAAAATAGATGTCTAAAAATAATAAATCTTCTCCATTCAAAATGATTGGTAATTATTTGTAGTGTTTATTTGCATTTTATTGTGGTTTAAGATCCTAATTTATGGCCATACAGTACAGTTGCTGTGGATTGGTCATAATCCACGCATGCAGTAATATCCACGCATGCGTTTACCAGGTAATAAAATCTTCATCAGCAAAAATTTAATTAATGAAGCACCGGGTACAACCCAGTGCTTCATTAATTACATTTTTTATGATTATTTCTATAACTGGTGTTTGGAATCTGATATTATTGCGTCCGTGGAAATATTCCTCACCCCTGGAAAGTGACCAGTTGGCAGCGACCGTACTGTACATGTAGGTTCAAGCTCTCATGCCACCAGTCTAATTCTGTAAGAAATTTGATTTATGGCCTGGAACCAATCCAGCTCTCAAATAGCTAATCACCCATATTTAGATTCACTCTTCTGGAATATTTCAGTTGGTTGGAAAAGTGAACCGAATATTCACTTTTCAAACTAACTGATATATTCCGGATGATTGAATCTGAAAAAAAAATCATTAAGACCCATTTTCTGTGAAGCAAAGCTAGAAATGTTGCTTAATTGAGACTTGATTTGATTGACATTTTGATCATGTTACAATCAGAAATTAAGTCTCACCGCAGCCATAGTGTTATGAGTATGCTGCACAGTTTCACAAATTATGGTAATATCTTTATGTGTTCATGGGGAATTAAATACTTATTGATTGAAATGTCTATAATTGCTGCAGGAAAGAATTAATTCCTGGATATTTTTGTAAGTAAAAGCACATTATATAACATCAGTGGCCATCTGCATGTAAATTTCCACAAAAAGTGAGTAAACAAACAGCTGATAACAGCATCAAATTACTTACAGAATTAGACTGGTGATCTGAGAGCTTGAGATGGATTGTGAATATAGTTGTTATACGATAAAGTCAACAATTGCCAATTGCTTATGATTGTGTTGGTCACTTGAGAGGCCTCTCAGTTCAGGCATTACATGCAGTTACCAGATACTTACGGTATAAGTAAAATAGGACTTGTCTACCACAGTAAACAAACGTTGCTCCATTTCCCAGAGTTCCTGTGGGGAATTTATAGCATGAAGGGATCATTGTGTTGCAAAAATGAGTTCAACACCAATAAATTTTTGACAAAGTGCTTGGGAGAGTTGGAATTGAGCTACTATCACCTCTTCTTATCTGTACAGCCATTCACTGGTGTCACTGTTAATTTCCATTCAGTACTGATGAAGGATAAAATTTTGTTAATCCTTTACCGAACACACACAATATCAAAATTTCTTATTTTAATTATTGTTTTTTTTCAAATTTTTCAAAACATTTCAACAAAACCATATCATGTGACCCCTCATTGTAAATGTGACATATGATAATAATGTAGATGAGTTGAATTTATTCAGAATATTATACACCTTGACACTCTCTGCTGGTGTTGGGATTTACAATGACTCTTGTCTTGGAAGATGAACTGCTTCCCCTCCTCCTTGAGCCTAGAATGTGCTGTTTATGCTTGAATAAGACCTCAATGGTCTGTTTCAAACAAGACATGATTGGTAAAATTATAGGTGATTTATATAATTAGTGTCACTCAAATGAACATTGTCATACAGCTAGAGTACCCGGTACTTGAAGTTAATTTTGTAATTGCCACATCTGTGTAGATTCATATGTCATGTTCAACAGTGGCACAGCAAGTTGTGATTATGAAAGTGGACAAAGGCTTTTGACCTGGGGTGTGGATCTTCTAAATGGGGCGACTTTATACTTGTGCTGTGGCCATATTATAAGCACAGATGCTGAAACTGAAAATCAAACACAAGACAGAAAATATGCAGAATGTTATCTGCAAAAAGAGGTCCCCAAAAGTTGAATTTAGTGATGCTACCCTGCAAAGCAGGGTAGCATCACTAAATTTACCCTCGATGAACCTCAATGTGAATCAGGGTCTCAAAACTAAAAACAGAAAGAGGTGCCCATAGGATACATTGGCCTGCTGTATGGAATAGCATCATCAAATTCACCCTCTGGGGACCTCATTCTGCAAATGTCAGACTGCTTATTTTCAGGCCTGCATGTACTGGTGTGTTGGGATTTTTATAAATAAATCATCGTGAAATCAAAACTAAATCAACAAGAATAAACAAAAATAGTGTGCAAAATTCGATGTTCTCACTTTTCTTTTTCGACAGGGGAGTTTTGACATGTTGTGGGGAGCAAAGTGGACAGAAAATTTCAATCAGTTCACAACCTACTCAGGACTGCTCAAACACCAGTGAACCATAAACGCAATACTCCTGTCCCTACATTCGCATTTCCAGCTTTAAGTTTGGTTGCATTGTCCATTGTCAAGCATGGATGACTTCTTCATTTACTGTTTCCAGTTTCTGCAAGCAGTCAACTGCCACTGTTTGTGTAACAATTTGTTGCCACTGAAGGCAACAGTTTTAGTTATATGTCAGTTATATGTCAGTTAGATGTTGGTAACCATTGAATGTTGGATGAGCTATGGTGTTACATTTTTTTTTTTGGCTGGTGCTTTCAAGACATTCAACAGTGACAAGTTCACATTGTGTCAGACAATTCTCCAGTGGGCAAAAGTGACATTACTCCCAAGATTCTCTTAGTAGTGACAAGTAACTGTTAGACTTTTGAACTTTCAAGTCAAACAAACTGTGGACCAGATTCATATTAGCAAATTTGTGAAATAAATGAGCAATTTTGACGAAAAACATGAAGCAAAATCAATTTTCTTTGGCATATTTCTATTCTAATCAATCAATCACAGAGAAGGTGAACTATTTCCAGGTGCACATAGTCTATATGCCTAGAAATATTTTCTGTGAATGTTTGATGTCATACAGTGAAGGATAATACACGAAGCCCAGGGTATTTAACCAGATAATGGGCGAGGGCGAATCCAACACCATTATCTGGCTGAATATCCTGGGTTGAGTATATTATCTGTCTTGAAACCCATTTTAAATGAAATTCTTCTTTAACCCTTTAAACACTGGTGGTATCTTCCATGCCAGTTAAATGACAGAAATTGGAAGAGTCCATATCCATTATTTGGGGTTGGAGCAATTAATATTTTCAATGTGCAGCCTCCTACTTAATGAAATTATGACATATCATGTTGCTGGACTGAAAAAGCAGTCTCTCATGTTGAAAGAGTTAAAAGCAAAAAAAGACCAAGTAATAATATTATGACATTAGGGAGGATTAAAATTGAAAATATGAACAATTTGATTGGTGAGTTATTGTTCAAAATAACTCATCAGTTACAACAGCATGGATGTTTCATTAACAAACTAAAGTTTAAACTACATCAGGTCATGTTTAATATTTGTTTTAGAACAATTATTGTGCATAATTTAAAAAAAAGAATGCTGGGTCATTCTTCTAAAAATGCCTGGTCATTCTTCTAAAAATGCCTGGTCATTCGTAAAAAAACAGAAAAGGGCAGATATCAAGATAAAAAGGTTTCAAAGTCTGCAGATGGACATTTATTTAGTTTTTTTCAAGTGTATGCTTTACCATGTTATTTTTTCTGTAGTAGAAGAAACATTTTCATATTAAATTATTTTGTTACAATTTGTTGGAAAGTGTCAACAGGTACTCTCCATGTTGTTGGCAAAAAATAAAATAATTTCGCACCCTACCAGTTTAGTGACATGGATGTTTAAATTACATCATTCCATATTATTATATGTATGTATCACGTTTGTTTCCAGACACTTGTACCTCCAGTATTATGCTTCACAAAATTGAATTACATAAAGTGTGATAAGTAGCAAGTATACTTGGAAAGGAAAGAATCCAATTCAGGGAATGCATAGACGACATGAATAGTAATAAGTTGTTTGCCGTTTGGGAGAAACAATACAATGTGATGGATAGAAATATTAATATTTCCAATAGATTGAGACTAAAAATTAGAAACCATGGAATGTTTGGGGCAGAAAGTCATATTTGAGTTCCCCTATGAGACCTAAATTGTGGAGTTGAGTAAACTAATATAGTGTTGCCCACTTAATTGGATACCTCTTAATTGAATATTCTTGTTAATTGAATATAATTTCCAAACACAAAACTATTTACCATACCTTCAGTACAAATTTGTGCTGATCATTGCTTATAGCTTATAGAATAAACTCCTGTTAATTGAATAAAAAATCTTACTGTATGTCAAGAAATTACCTGAAATCAATGAATTACCCTTGTATATTGCCCAATTTGGCCTCAGTACATCCAATGCAGACATTTAATCTATTACCTCTTGTTTGACAGAGCTCGTTGAGCTCTGTCAAACAAGATAAAATAGAACTAGACTTTATGATTCTGGAGAATCATGGCTTTTCCCGATGAGATTACTTGATTTTTCATGCCCCCACAGTGTCTGATGAATTGTTTTTAACTGTCTCACTGAAGTTCTTTCATTGATGTTATGAGAAAGGTGGTTATAGTAGTCTCAAATGACTCAGTTTTATAAAAAAAATTGTTTAGGTAAAAACCATCATTAATGGTAGAGTGGGTTAATATCAATATCGTCGTCCCACAAGTTAATGACCGACAAAAGGAGTTATGTTTGTTTGACACATACCATTTGAGTGCTCTGTCTATTTGAAAATGGTCCATTTTATCTCAAATGTATCCAAAATATTGATGTCTGGCAGATTGTAGAGGGTTAACATGTGCTAACAGGCATATGTATTCATGCAACTTGCAATTTCAAACCAAAAAGTGCGAATGGCCATTTTTACTTAAAATCTATAAGATGTTTTCAGAGAAATCCATGCGCATGCGCTCTTTTCGAATTCGACGTGACGAAATGCGAAATTCGTATCGCTCTTCATGGAAAGTGATGCCGCAACAAATGGGGGCAGGTGTTGTTGGTGAAAAACAGCAGGGGGGGGGGGGGGGGCACGTGTCCTAGGTAAAAGAAACAATAGGGGGCAGGTGTCCTAGGTAAAAAAAAATAGCAGGAAGGGGGTGGGGCAGATGTCCCCGCTAAGTAATTTTAATAACAGGCAGGTGTTCATGGGGCAGGCCCACTGCTCGGTGTTCCAAATTTTCTATGGTACTTGGCCTTGACGGAAACAACACTTCAAGAAGAAACAACGGGAAACCTATTTGCAGTAAAGCTGCAAATATAAACATGATTTTAGGACCATTCCATGGCCAGTTTAAAGCCTACTGCGATATCAGCGTTTATTACTCTCGCCCTTTCACTGCAGTATTTCACCCGAGTCGAGTTCTGACGTCATGCAAGTTTGACGGACACGCTTTCAATTTTGTTATTGACAACAACATATTTATAATTTCGTGATTACTGATCGGAATTTTGAAAACGACACATGCAATCGCGAAAGAGTTTTCTGAAAAACACGATTCTGCAAAAGGTTTTAGTGAAATTTGATTATTTTTTTTTATTTTCAATTTCGATGGCTCTTGTCGGAAAGGTGTTAATCACTGATCGTCCCAAACGAGATCAAAGACTGACGCTGTATATTAATAACATGCAGAGAATCTTCTAAGAATATACACGCGCAATCCTAAAATGAAATAAATCAAGTCTTGTTTCAGGTTTTACGAGAGAAATATGTCCAATTGTATCATTGAATCATGTTTAGGTATATGTGGGCGAGACATTTTCTACACGGACAAAATACAGACTAAATAAAATATTTGCCATAATTTTCCGCAGACGTATTTTTGTCTTTGCTTCTTGGGGAAATCCATGCTGATAATACAACGAAGGAGTGTTATCTAATGAGGTCAGAACCGTCAGGTGGTCGGGTCCGACACCGCACCTCGAAGTAGATTTAGTGGGGGTGTCGATTTTACAAGTAATGTAGGCAGCGTACACGGCATGGGCTGTCTGTCTTTAATCCTATAAACAGGGTTAAGGCTTGGTTTTTGAATACCCTTATTTATTTATTTATTTATTTATTTGTTTATTGGTGTTTAAGGTCACATACTTATGCACAATGGCTAATTGTGGTCGTGACAGTTTTATAGGTGGAGGAAGTACACGGAGAGAACCACCAAGCATCGACGAGCAACTGTCAGCTCCTCAACATTCTAACTCTGTTCAAGATTCGCTCAAGCAGGGTTACAGAGGGTGAAGACATATGTACCATCGACGTGCAGTATGCCTTAGTACACGGCGACATCGTGCCCCCATGTCGGCAACCGGGCTAAAGTGCCTTGCCCAAGGACACAACGTGAGTCGTCCCGGACGGGGATCGAACTCGGGACCTCTAGCATAGAAGTACAACAGTCTACCACTGAGCCACCACGCTCCCTTGAATACCCTTAACACTATCATACATTATCCCTTATGAATTATGAGTCTGATAAAAGAGGTTATGTTTACCTATTACATACCCATTTGCTGTCCGAAAACAGTCGATTTTATCAAAATTTTGACGTTTAGCAGCCTGTAGCGGGATTAACAAACGACTAGCGGAATATTCTATCTATGCAATTTGTAAGACCTGCCAATGTCCAATTGTTCTTGAAAATTGCCAACAAGCAGTTAGCGAAATCCACAGAAAATGTAAATTTTAAGCTTTTAAGGGGTATCTCTCGTTATCCAGTCTAAAATAGGTTAAGTTTCATTCTTTTAAATACCCTTACTACTTACAAAACTGATCCTCTGTGAATTCTACGTGCAGTAAAAGAAGTTATATTTCTCTGTTACATATCCATTGGGTGCTCTTGGTGTCTGAAAACAATCCATTTTATCAACATTTTGATGTTTAGCAGCTCGTGGAGAGTTAACGAATGCTCAACGGAATATTTTGTCCATGTAACTTGTAATGTCACATGAAGACCCGTAAATGGCCATTTTTCTTGAAAACTACAAGATGTTTTTAAAGAAATCCAGGGAAAGCATGAAATTTTAAGTCTTTGATGGGTACCGCTGTTTAACCAATCCAAAACGGGTTAAGACCAGCCCTAAAAGGCTTAATTATTTGGTCTGGTGAATTCCACTTCCAAAGAAGGAGGTTATGTTTATCTCGCAGGTACATGCGTGCAATGGGTGCCCAAGGACAGTCCATTTTCTCAAAATTTCTATGCTTTGCAGCCTCTGGAGAGTTAACTAACGCTTACCGGAATATTTTGTCTATGTAACTTGTAATGTCACTCCAAGACCTGCAAATGGTCAATTTTTCTTGAATACTTACTAGATTTTTTGGAGAAATCCACAGAAAACTGGAATTTTAAGCTTTTAAGGGATACATCTTAACCAGGCGAAAATGGGTTAAGACCTCGATTTTTTGAATACCCTTACTACTTACTAAATTTTTCTCTGTCAGTTTTGCATCCGGTAAAAGAAGTTATGTATCTCTGTGGCATTCCCATTTGTTGTTGTTGGCGTCCAAAAACAGACTATTTTTTCAAAATGTTGACATTTAGCAGCCCATGGAGGGTTAACAAATGCTTACTGGTATATTTTATCCATGCAACCGGTAATGTGACTCCAAGACCTATCAATGGCCATTTTCTGTTGAAAACTTACAAGATGTTTGTAATGAAATCCACGGAAAACATGATTTTTTTTTAGCTCTTGATGGGTATCGCTAATAACCACCCCAAAAAGGGTTAACGCTTGGGTTTTTGAATACTCTTATTACTTACAAAAATGGTCCTCAGTGAATTCCACTTCCAACAAAGGAGATTATGTGTAACTCTCGGACATACATTGCGTGCTGTGTGTGTCCGAAAACAGCCCATTTCAACAAAATTATGATGCTTGGCATTCTGTAGAGGGTTAATAAACGCTCAGCGGAATATTTTGTCCATGCCACTTGTAATGTCACACAAAGACCTGCAAGTAGCCAATTTTTCTTGAAAACCTATGGAATGTATTTAGAGAAATCCACAGAAAATGGGAATTTTTAGATTTTAAGGGGTCTCTCTCTTTAGCCTGCCCAAAATGGGTTAAGACTTCGTTTTTTGAATACCCTTACTACTTACAAAAATGTTTCCCTATAGATTGTGCGCTCGATAAAAGAAATCACTTTTCTTTGTGGCGTAACCGTTGGGTGCCGTTGGCATCCAAAAACAGCCCATTTTATCACAATTTTGACTTTTAGCAGCCCGTGGAGGGTTAACAAATGCTCACCGGAGTATTTTGTCCATGCAACTTCTATTGTCACATCAAGGCCTGGGAGTGACAATTTTTTCATGAAAATCTACAAGACGCGTTTAGAGAAATCCACGGAAAACCTAAATTTTTGAGCTTTTTGGGGGTATTGCTGTTTAACCAGCCCAAAACGGGTTAATGCTTGGTTTTTTGAACACCATTATTACTTACAAAAATGATCTCCGGTGAATTCCACTTCAAATAAAGGAAGTTATGTTTATCTCTCGTGTATCGTTTGGGTGCTCTGGGGGCCTGAAACCGGCCCATTTCATCAGAATTTCGATGTGTTGCAGCCTGTGGAGGGTTACCATATGCATCGCCTGATATGTCATGTGTATCAAAGGTCGTGGCACAGACAGGTCTATCAATGATGAAGGTTTAAAAAAAATCTACAAGACGTGTTTCGAGAAAGTGCCGATAAACCCCAATTTTGACAGTTTTTTGCCAATTCTGACGAAATAAGGGTTAAATCCAAAATTCCGCTTCGGTACATTTTTAGATTTTGTGCCCCTCTATGCGTGTGCAAAATTTTGTGAAAATCGGTCCGAAAATGGCTTCGGAATCGTGCGGACAAAATGTGTGGAAAAAAAAAAAAAAACAAAAAAAAAACCAAAAAAAAAAAAAAAATAATAATCCGTAGAAAAACAATAGTCTTTTCCAGAGGGAAAAGCCTAATAAATGCTCAGTTTACATGTATGTCTAGAAAACAGGAAAGTGATCAAATCTCTGTTAATTAAATACTCCTGTTAATTTAATAACTATGTCTCCCCTTCATTGAAGGGAGAATATTGTTTTTCCCTGAATTCTTCTCCTTCTCATTGTTGTTGTTGTTTTTGTTGTTCTTCTTCTCATACAACCGTGTCCGTGCCAGAACTTTTTTTTTTATCTTTTGACCTAGGCTTCTGATATTTAGCATGTGGATGTATCTCCATGAGACGATGTGTAGTGTACCATCATGACCCACATATAACCTTGACCTTTGACATCCAGGTCAAATTACTGATTTTTTGGCAAGTGAGCTTGTCCGGGCCAGAACTTATTTACCTTTTCACCTCGGCTTATGATATTTGGCATGTGGGTGTATCACCACGAGACGATGTGTCGTGTACCATCATGACCCATATATGACATTGACCTTTGACCTCAAGGTCAAATTACTGATTTTTTGGCAAGTAAGCTTGTCCGGGCAAGAACTTATTTACCTTTTCACCTTGGCTTATGATATTAGGCATGTGGGTGTATCACCATGAGACGATGTGTCGCGTACTATCATGACCCACATATGACCTTGACCTTTGACCTCAAGATCAAATTATTGATTTTTTTTTCTTTTGACCGAGGCTATGATATTTGGCATGTGAGTGTATCACCATGAGGCGATGTACCATCATGACCCACTTATGACATTGACCATTGACCTCAAGGTGAAATTATTGAATTTTTGGCAAGTAAGCTTGTTGGGGTAAGAACTTTGTTTTTATCTTTTCACCTAGGCTTATGATATTAGGCATATGTGGGTGTATCAACATAAGACAACATTGTATCATGTACTGTTGTGAAGACAAATGACCTTGATCTTTGACATCAAGGTCAAATTATTGAAGTGTTCAACTACGTTTATGATATTTGGCATATGATTGCAACAGCCAGGCTGATGTGTCACATTCTATCTTGAACTCCCATGATCTTGACATTTGACCTTTAGTTTGATCTTTGTTAGTCGTAAGTTGGAAGCATGGAACTAATCGAAGGGGAGACATGTGTTTTAGTTCACTAAAACAGTTCCGTCAAGTTCCAACTGGAAAAGTGGCTATTCAATTAACAGGGCTGTACTGTAGTGTGTGGTTAGAATTGAAGCTGATGCATATCTCATGGTCATAAATACAGGAGAGCTGGTTGGATCTGTTAAGTACTGAATCTGAATGTTGAAAACTGTAGGCATAACCTTGGATGACTGCTATACATGTACGTTATAGTAAAATGGAACTGGGCATGAAAGTATGTCTGTGGCTATTGGATATATGACACACAATTATAAAGTCCACTCACTCCTCTGTGGATCTTTTCCGGGCATGAAAGGCATGTAATTTAGGAAGAAAGTTGTCTAAATTGTATTAAGAAGGAGATTACCATGACGACCTTGTAGATCACAAGGAAAATCTTGGAGTGTGTCATGAACATTGTTCTGTTTGCTTAATTCTGGGACACTAAATTGTGTCTAAGTATCATGGGGTTTTCAAAGCATGCATGATACAAAATCTACTAAAACATTAAAATTCACACTCCTAGTCCGGGAACATCATGTAATATTTTGTCAATATTTTCAGTTATACAAAATCAACAAAATTTACTTTTGAGCCTCCATCTTGGAAAATCATTTGCTTCATTTTGGAATCCACAAAACAGGCAGGAATCTTTGTTAAAAGACCCCTGAAGTGGCCAGTTAGTGAGCATATGAAGAATGAATGAACTTGTTTTGATATCTGTCTATATTGCATGTAAAGTATCAAAGTACAGTAAGACTGCCATGGATTGATCACTTTCCATGGGGGCAAGGTTTCATATTAGATTCCAGATACCTATTGCTTCATTAATTAAAGTTTTGCTAATGATGATTTTTGTTACCTGGTAAACGCATGCATGGACATCCCTGCCTATGTATGCATTACAACCGGTCTATGCCAATGGTACTGTATCGTGTTAGAAGATGTCCTTATAAGGTCACAGCCCAAGTATAGAAGATTGGCAAAATTTGACTGAAATACACATTTTGGTGATGCATTTAGCAGATAATAAATACTGAGGTCATGAAAGTTGGTTGGTCCCTGTTCTTCCTCCCATTCTTGATAAATTGTGGGTGGCACTCTCCAGTACACAGTAACAGTTTGACACTAGGGACAACTTGATGGAGCACTTTGCCTTACTGGGTCATACAGAGGAAGCTAGCAACCTAATTATATGGTTCAACGGAATTCCAGATCCACTTTTGGGCTGGTGAACAATAGAATGGGGCTGCATGTTCCTAAAATTGGGCCACTAGCAATTCATAATCTTGTGAACTCCTCCAGTGTGTAGGTGGGCCAGTACATGGGTAAGGGTGGGTCAGTTCTGTTTTGAAGATGAGTCAACCCAGGGGTGAGAGTGGGCCAGTCATCAGTTGGAAGTGGGCCTGTTGGTCAGAACCAGTACCACCACTACCCCTGGATAATAGGAATGTAATAAGTCTTTAGGTAACTTTGCAGGGTGCATTCTAAGTATATTGGCAGTTGTTTCTAGACAAGTTTGCTTATATAAGCAGCAAAAACTTACCAAGACACAGCTGCAAAGTGATACTGGGTAGATCAAAAACTGTCACAGTGCAGCAAAACTGTATGAAAACTCCCCAGGCCTATAATCTTTTGGCACAAAAGGCAGCTAAAGTTCAGAGCACGGCAGACTGCAGGCTGGTCTAGTCAGCATTTTAGCAAATTGTGTGTGTCCATCTCCCAAGTGCTATTAATTAAACATGTTCATGTTCCTATGTTTCATGCATTGCTTCTATTCTGTCCAAGAACAACTACATATATATCACGTTGTTTCGAACAATTCAGGTCACATTATGTGTATTTCGACTAAGAAATACAGAAATCACTAAACAACCCCCCCCCCACACACACACACACTACCCCCCCCCCCCCCCCCCCAAAAAAAAAAAAAAAAAAAAAAAAATCCACCAAAATGCATGACAACACATGAAGCATATCAGTTATAGCAGTGATTCAAACTCCAGTTCTGAGCCTGATAATGAACAAGAATTGGAATCATGTGGACAAATTTACAATTCCAACTGCTGTCAGTTTCCATGCCACCTCTAGTGTGAGAAGTACCACCACTTTAGTGGAAGAAGTGGTTTGAAAGTGTATTCCATCAGGTTGGTGAAGTTGCTTTTGTGAATGGCTAAATAATATATAAAAAAATCATTATCATATCCCTTCTGAAAAAAAACTTCAGTGAGATCCCAAGAATGGTTTCAAAATTACAACCCTATTGTCTAATTACCCACATTTTGGTAAAATTCCTGAAAATATTATACACTGAGGATTTTGTTTCTTAGAATATTCAATGCCAAAAGAACAAAGGGTTAAACACTTTATCTCAGAGATCACGACCATATCTTCCATTAGTAAGACAATTAAAGAAGCAATAAAATGATAACGACTTGTTAGTAACATTAGCTTTTCTGGTAAATGGTATTACTGCAGGAAGGATTTCTTCACCAAAGAATCAATGAATATTGTAAAAACCCCAGAGAGATTTCTTTTTTGTTTAGAAACTTTACAATAATTTCATCATACCTGCTAACAACTTTTCCCATTGCGATTGCAAATTTACTGGTAATGAAATTATTGTAAATACCATAACCATTCATCAGTGCTGATTAAATTGTCAAACTCCTATTGGTTCGTAACGGGTTTATCTCCATAATGCACAGATTGATTTACCATCATTCAGCTGTTGGATATTAGACCATTTTAACACACGATGATGACAAGAATAAATTACAGGATAACCACAAGAACATTTGTCTCTTATATGATCTTTATTGTTAATTGAATAGTCACTTTGCCAGTGAAAAATATTCAGTTCACAGGAGTATTCAATTAACATGGATTTGGTCATGTCCTGTATTCTAAGAGTTAAACTAAGAATTTATTCTATAATATCTTGTTTGTCAGAGCTCATGGAGCTCTGTCAAACAAGATATAATAGATTAAATGCCTGTATTGATGAAATGCCTGTATTGCATGTACTAAAACTGAATAGGTCTAGAAACAAGGAGAATCTGTCGGGGGGGGGGGGGGGGGGGGTAAATTTAATTTAAATTATCAGGAGTTTAAGCAATAACCTGTATTCAATTAACATCAAATTTGTACTGAAGGTATGGTGAATGGTTTTGTGTTTGTAAGTTATATTCAATTTACAATGTACAGGGTTATTCAAGTAAGAGATATTCAATTAAATGAGCTCCTCTGTACCAGTATCCGACAGAACTTGGAAAGCTGAAGAAAAGCAGTGCTTGTTTACTGTGGTAAACAAGCTCTGTTTTACTGGTAAAATAGGATCTGGTAACTGATGCCTGGGGTGGAAGTTCTCTAAAATGGACAACATGAGTATAAACGATTTGGCTGGACGAGTTGGAAAAGTGGAAGAGTGTCACGGAAATACCTTCGGTTCTCGTTGCGGGATCGTGTCTTTCAATTCAAAGCTTTCCCGTTTGGTTTGAACCTGGCTCCTTAGGCCTTCACCCGGCTGATGTCACATGTGCTCGCTTTTCTCCGTACTCAGTCGACTGTGACTTTGTCAGCCTACCTGGACGACATCCTCCAACGGCACCACAATGCTGCAGTTCTGGAGTCCGATGTCTGGCGGTTACTTGGCCTACTGGCGTCGCTGGGTTTCAGAGTCAATTGCGAGAAGTCGGATCTCCTTCCTTCTCAGCAATTTCGTCATTTGGGAATGGATTTCGACATTCTTCACAATGTGGTGTCGGTTCCCAATGCTTGGGCATCGATCCTTTCCTCCTTGACTCGGAACCTGCTCTGATCCTCCTCGGTCTCGGCCAGGACTTTCCTTCGAATGCTGGGCCTTTGCGGTTCGGTGACAGATCTCATTCCGCTGGGTCGCTTGTTTGTCTGACCTCTCCAACACTTCCTGTTGGATCATTGGCATCCGAATGTGGATCCTCTGGACCTGGAACTTCCTACTCCTCGGTTCCTGCTTTGTCACCTCCACCCTTGGGCAGATGTTCCCGGGTTGACTCAGGGTGTCCCGTTGGATCTTCCTTCAGCCGATCGCATCCTTACTGCGGATTCCAGCGATCGGGGCTGGGGTGCGACGTTGGATCCTCTCGGTCTGTCTACTCACGGCGAGTGGGACAACGAGCAGGTGGCCCTTCATATCAACCAGAAGGAGCTCCTTGCTCTTCTGTTGAGTTTTCAGCTTTGGATCTCTCACCTGTCGGATCACACTGTCCTACTTCTTTCGGACAATTCGACAGTGGTGGCCTACATACGGAATCAATGAGGCACACATTCGATTCCCATGTATCGGCTATCTCGGGATCTTCTACTGTTGGCACGGATGTAAACGATCGGGCGGCCATTCGGCACATTCCCGGACATCTCAACGTCCTAGCAAACTCTCTGTCCTGACGCGACAGTGTCCTAACCACCGAATGGATGCTGCATCGGTCGGTGTTTCAGGCGATTTGCGAGCGGTGGGGCGTCCTCTGGTCGACCTTTTCGCCACTCGCTGCAATCATCAGGTAGAGACCTTTGTTTCTCCTTGTCCGGATCCACTAGCATTTGTGGTAGACGCTCTGTCTCTGGACTGGACAGGTTGGATACGCTATGCCTTCCCTCCCGCACTGATTCTTCCTCAAGTGTTGGCGAAGATTTGTGCTTGCAGTTGCAGGATCATTCTGATCGCACCTCTGTCTCCACAGAGCGTGTGGATCAATCTGCTGCAGCCTCTTTTGGGCCCATTCGTCTACCTCCACATCGTGATCTTCTTTCTCAGGGTCGTCCCAGGAAGTATCACAACAACCTGACGAACCTGTACTGTGTTAGGTGAAGGGTTAACCAGCTGAAATATTCCAGCCGATTCAATCTAAACATAGACAATGGACTTTTTCAAGGCTAGAATGCTTTCAGGCCATAGCAGCATCGGATTCCTTACAGAATTTGACTGGTGGCTTGAGATAGGCTCCTGCGAATATTCGATTGTTCGAGTTGAAGTCAAGTCGATCAACAAATTCTAGTCAAATTTGAGTCGAAAATAAAATTACGAATATAAAAATCGAATATGGAAAAAAACTTATTAATAAATGTATCGGTATATGGCATGCACATTCGTACATTTAATACTGACTAAATTGTCAAAACAATATGAGGAATTGAGCGCGAACTGTAAGCACACATCGTCAACATGGAACTTACAGAGTATTACAAATGTCATTTGGAATCACGCGTGTCGTGACATCGGTAATACACTCATATTTTACAGTGGATAAAGCCACGGCTACATACATGTACATGTGTAATACATGTAAGACTTCATACAAAACCCAACCGAAAGGGACTACATCTCACCTCTGGTACACTTCAGTAAGACGCATCCATTGCATCAGACGATGCCAAACTTAAAGACAAAAAGGGAGCGAAACAATCACAGGTACATACAGATTCTTTGTCTCCTATTCAACCCGGTGTTCCCACTATTTTAAACTGGAAATATCGCATACAAAACTGCAATTGGACACCTTGTTTTGGCTAACTTTGTTTGAATTTGATGTTTGGTGAACTCAAACATTTTTGTGGCAAGTTCGAGTCGAAAGTCGAGTTGAAAAAAAAATCCATATTCGCAGGGGCCTAGCTTGAGAGCTTGGGGGTATTCTGGACGATATGCCTACATGTGTCCATCTGTGTCTGTGTTTTCATCTGAAATCATAAACTTGCAATACCTAAACCAATAATTGTAATGCAATTTAGTACGATGTTGGGGGATTTCATGCGAGATCTGAGTTTCCGTATTATACAGGTACTTAACTCTGATCTGGATGCGCCCATTACTATGAAACAGAGACATAAACGTGAAGCAGAATGGGTGTACACATTCCAAATGCTCATACTACTCTGCTTAAACAGAAAGGACTTTTAGTCACTTTTTAATGTTTGATAAAATTTTTAGCTTTCTGTTCATCATGCCGCCACCTGCCCACTTGAGAAGATGCACAAGTTAGATGCCAATGTGTCACTATCGGAACTACGTAACAATGACTCTGATCGAAAGAGAGTCATTTACAAGTAATTCCATTGACAATGGGGAGACTTGCATCATATTCAATTAAATTTATGCAACCAAAGAGGGACTACGTCGACACCAGAGAGTCAAGCACTTGAAAATAGGCTTTTATCCGTGTAATGACTGTAAATTAACTTTCAAAAGGAAGGAATATTATACCAGGATGCCAACAGACTCCTTCTACAACCACACAAACACTGATATTGGATAACCGTATCTACGTATACCGTCACACCAGGGCAACAATCCACCCAACATAGACTGTGTTACCATTTTGAGCCTAAACAACACCGGCAGCCAACAATCTATATAGAGACTCTCAGGAAATTAATTGCAATGCAAATTATTAACCCTCTATTGGCCTAACAGAGAAAATATATTTGTTGAAAAATATCAACACAGTGAGTTATATTTTTTTAATATATCTCAGGTCAACACAATGGTATACGAACACCTATTTAATCGGCCCAGTACTTCTCATAGTAAATTAATATCACAGATCGGAACCAGATGTGCTATGTATGGGCTATCTCCTAATCTCCTTTTATATTCTCAGCAGAATCTGCAACATAAAAATGGCTACTATAAATAAACGTAATAAACTATATATTTTCAAACATACCAATATGTTAAACAAACAATAATATTACCCGCAAAATCAGCCCGCACAATCTACCGCCACACCTACCCGCTGAGAATACTCTGTGACACAACAATCACACACACACATCATCCCCAATCTTTACCCACAATTTATGCCTGCCAGATCTACCCTCAATCTCTACCCGCAACTTCTATCCTCTGGGCATTGGAGATATATATAGGAGAAGCCACAACACAAAACCATAAGCCTCTGATGAAGCTCAAATCGAGCAAAACCGGTTAGGCAGTCAATATACGGGATATTCACCAGTGGAGCCCTCTCTCACTTTTGAGTGACTCTTTACATATATTATTTATCAGTGTCCATATGATGGATACGGCACATAACATTCCAGCCTCAAGTTCTTTTAGTGATCTCAGTTTGGGATCCAGCACAAGCAACACGATAGTCACAATGGCCAAAACCATGGGCTGCCCCAAAAAAGTGCCTTAAGCCAGATAAAGACCTACCAACTCTGGTCAATCAGGAAAATGGGCCAGCCTATAAAGTCATCAGCATGCGGATCTGAGTTTTCGTATTATACAGGTGCTTAACTCCAATCTGGAAGTGCCCAATACTGTGAAACAAAAACGTAAGTGTGAAACAGAGCACAAGCAACACGGCAGTTACAATGGTTGAATCCGCCCCCAAAAGTGCCTTAAGTCAGATGAAGACCTATCATCTCTTGTCAATCAGGAAAATCGGTCAGCCTATAAAGTCATCCACATTTGTTCTGTATTTATACTACAATTAAACATGAATGAAGATGATATTTTTTGTAAAAAAATATCACCGTCTGCTGTCTGTAACTTTCTTGCTTGACACTGTTTTGTGTCGAAGCATTCATTTCACTCAGATGCATTCTTCCATGATGTTCTTATTTGTAATCTAGATTCCACATGTGGTGTTCCTAGCACATTTCCCAATGTCTGTATTGTATCGCCAAACATTGAATTCGCCCAGCAATCATGGTATACATTAATTTCTACAATACTTAGTTTACTATGCACTAAGCTGAATAATGTTAGAAAGAATGACTTCTCTGATAAATTAAATGTGCACCTAGTGGAATGAGAATTGTGCATCAGATTGCAGATATGATAGTGATGTGACGTTAAATTGGATTTGGCAATTATGAACACAAACTCTCTTGAGCAACTTACATGTAGCTGTAAGTAGCTCTTAGAGGGGAACTCTCTTGTTTTTATACCCCCCCCCCCCTGCCCCCAACGAGTTGTGGGGGCATACTGGAATCACATTGTCCATCTGTCTATCTATCTGTCCATCCGTCTGTCCATAGACATAATTTTGTCTGGAGATTTTCTCAGATGTTTATGGACCAATCTGCTCGAAACTTGGTTTGAATGTTCACCACCATGGGAACCTGAGCACCTGTGATTATAGTTGCAGACATATTATTTTTGCCAGAATTATGCCCCATTTCAACTTGAAAAGCAGGCCTAGAATTTTGTCTTGGTTGCTTATGGGTTAATTCCTTTGAAATTTGGTATGGATGTTCACTACCATGGGATCCTGTGCACCTGTGATTATAATTGAGATCGTTGAGATTATAATTGAGATCGTTCTATTTTTGCCAGAGTTATGCCCCTTTTCATCTTAAAATGCCTGAATATTGTCCAGAGATTTTCTCAGATGTTTATGGGTCAATTCTTTTGAAACTTGGTATGGCTGTTCACTACCATGGGAACCATGCGATTATAGTTTTGATCAGACTTTTTTTTTTACCAGTGTTTTGCCCCTCTTCATCTTAGAGTAATCATGATGGTGGGGGCACCGTGAGGTATGGGCAGGCACATCTGGGACAGTCACCCCTCTAGTTTGCTCTGTAACATACTTGAAATTCCTTGAATTTCCCATCTTGATCTTCATGAAAGCCTTTGATAATATTCCTGGAAAGTAACTGTTTGCAGCTCTTGGAGGGGAGCTTTCTTGTTCTTGCCCTGGAACATGCTTGAAATTCCTTGAATTTCTCATCTTTAGCTCCTTGAAACCTCTTGTAAATATTCCAGGAAAATACTGGAAACTTCTTGCAGGAACCTTGAAAGCTTTATTTGGACCCCAACAGGCACAGCCCTGACTGTTTGCAGTTTTTCATATGTCAAGAAAAGATTCCTTAACAGACAATTTGTAGAACAACTGCAGGGTGACTGTTCTTGTTAGATCACCTGACAGAAAGTTAGGTTAAGCAACAGTGATCACTCTTTGTCCGTCGTCTGGTGTCTGTAATAAAGGTTGTGTTTGAGTCCTCTCCCCCAAACTGCTGGACTGATTCCACTTAAATCTTATGTGAATGATGGCAGGGGAAGGGCTGTTCAGTTTTATTAAAATTGATATGCTGCCTCTTTCCCTATGGGGAGGGGGTAGGGAAAATTGCCCCAAATTTGAAAAATATCTTCGCATGATTCGATGGATGGAATACATGTAACTTAATAAATAAATGGAATTCAGATTCATTTTGAGGTGTGCACTAAAGTCTCTTCACGAGAAGTTTGAAGGGCAATATTTTCACTTGTTTTGGGAGAGGCAAGATTTTTGGCCCTGCCCAAAATTTCCTTATTCCAGAACTGATAGAAACCAAATCTGGTATGTGGCATTATTGGCTCATAAGTATGTCAATCATGCAAAAAAAAATTTTTTCTTGCATTCTAGGGGAGACTCCCAAGAACTAAAAATAGTTTACAAATGCCCATATATCCAAAACAGCATGGAACAGAGAACTGTTATTTAGTATGGAGCTTTCTGAGGACAATAGAATGTAATGAACAAAAAAAGATTGCAGTCGGTTGTGTCATAGGGTACCCTATGGTGGAGGGGGGGGGGGGGGAATCAAAAACTGCTGAGTCATCATATTTTCAAAAATTAAAAAAAAATTCTCGAAAAGCAGGGGTCAGAATCTTTTGATATTTGATATACAGCATACTGAGGAGCATCAGATTCAAGTTTGTTCAAATCTAGTCCCTGGGTTTATATTTGGGCTCCGTGTGGGAGTGCAATATGAGGAATATTGTTTGAAAATATTCTTCTGATCCACCAGTCAAAATCTTTTGATATTCAGTATACAAAATATTTATGGAGGTCAGATCCTAGTGTGTTCAAACTAGTGCCTGGGTCATATTTGGGCTCCTTGTCAGAGCCCAAATTTTAACTTAGTGTTGTACAATGGAACCCTGTTAATTGAATAGCCACTTTGCCAATGGAAATTATTCAATTAACAGAAGTATTCAATTAACAGAGATTGTGTCACTTTCCTGTATTCTAGAGATAAAATTAGCATTTATTCTATTATATCTTGTTTGACAGAGCTCCATGAGATGGTCGAGTCGGGAGGCCCCAAAATGACAGTGCCCCCCCCACTCCCCTCCCCCCCCACAGGTGTGGGAGGAGCTGCACATCCCCCACAGAGGGGGTATAACTCACACGAGTCGGGAGGCCCCAAAACAACAGCGTTCCACACCCACCACGGGTGCGGGAGGAACAGCCGCGAGAACGCACCAAAGGCGAGGGCAAAAGGAATTGCCCTAAAGGAACGGAACTGGAAATAATAGGGGTGAGAGCAGTAGAAGAAAAAGTGAACTCAACAGATACAGAAAGTAGAACACCCTCAACTATGAGAGAAGGTGGCAGGAAAAAAAACGGTGGGTGGTACACGACAGAACCCAGACGGCCGAACAGAGACCAAAAAAACAGAAATTCAGCCCTCAACAGAGTGAAGAAATCCTGTCCAGACAGTCCCTCATTGACACCTAACTCCAATAACACTTTAAATTTATCAACCGAAAAATTTCATTGTCGAACCGCGTTGACACGATGTCGAAAAAACATTTGCGAACACGGAATATATAAACAATATACAATGAGAATGTGGTTGAAAATATTAACGAGAATATATAAAACACAGTACTGTTATTATACGATCTTCAGATCCATAATCCAGTCACAGGAAAACCATTATCGACGAGTTGAATTATCACTGTATCATAATGCAAAGATGGCGCAACAAGTCAACCACATTGCATGGACAAAAGAAGAATGGTTTTGATTACTGCTTGCGCACTGGTTAATGGAAGTCGTGGAATTGTACTAAGAGAAGAGTGTCCCTTACTGGGTGTGTGCCGATGGCGCTCGACACAGTTTGGGCTTTTTGTGGTGTTTTTACACCACTTTTCTTTCCCAAATCTCTTGGGAAAGATTAAAACGGAGAGTATTTTATCCAAGTTAGGTTCTTCCACTGTAGTGAAAGCCTGTAGTAAACAATTGTAAGGTAGGTTGATAACTTCAATGAACTTGGTGTAAAATGGCTGGTCCCCTCTCTTTGAAAGTATATAAAAGAATCTCAAGTTAATCAATTTTGTACCACTGAGTAATTTCTTATAAAAAGCTGGAATGGGTGCATTCCACTTTTTGTGTATATTTGCGGCTGGATAAATAAATTACGAATTACAAAAATCTGTTAAAACCTTTTGGCAGGGAATGGGTTTCTCCTTCTATATCAGCACCACTGAATTTTTAAAACATTGTGCATTACATGTGTTTTGACATGGGAGTTTCTTCTTTCAATAAAAATATCGGAATATCAATTACGCCATTTCTCCATTAATTTTCCCTCTTATTCCCGTGCACGCACAGGGCTTTTTCTAGTGATTATAAACAATTATTTATAATAACTATTATATTCTAAAATTATTTTTTATTTAGAATAAGCGCAGACTCTGGCTGCTTATTTGCACTGAGTGACCTTTGAATGTAGCTATGCTTATTTGCACTGAGTGACCTTTGAATGTAGCTATCAACATGTTTACAAATACTCTTAAGCAGGATCTATTTTTATCTAATTGTTTATTTAGGTCACACGTGTTTACTTGAAATTCAGCAGAATCATCTGGAAACTTAATGAGGTGACTTATTTCAGCCAATCAGAAATGAATGGAACCATAGAACATTGGAGATATTTTTCATTCTGGTACTTTCTATTTGAAGTCTATATAAGTCTCTGACAACAGACTTCTGATATTCTTTCATCTCACACAGCATTGAGAAGTGACTGACTATTGTTTATATATTCAGCATTGCAGATTATTATTACAGGACAGTGTATTATTCTAGATAGCAGCTGAGCAGAATATAGATTCTACCAAATTTTATTTTGTGCTCTGAGCATTTAATATATATTGGAAAAGTGTTTCCAAAATTTGAAGAGAATTTCTTCTTTTTGAGTGAACCACGATTTATTCTTAAAACCCAGGATTCAACTGGATAATTTTCAAACTACCTGTGGAGCAAATCTTTATTGGATATTAATTCCATTTGAATTTTTCTGAGTGCTTTATTGGAGTTTATTGGAGACTGCTGAATTTCTGAGTGGACATTGCATTACAGTTTGTTGGATACTGTTTCTACAGACACATTCTTGGACATTATAATACCAGAAGGAAAATATCTTCATCACTGGATTACTGGATTCTATTGAACTTTATTTTGGACTAACTGATAGGTATTTCTATTTTATTTTTCTGTGAACCAACACTGTAAATGATATTGTATCATTTTCTTTTCATATTATTTTTGTTTATTAAATTTTTAAAATAGTTGAATTGAATTAATTGTTGATTCTCAGATTTCTTTCTGTTACCATTATTGTTATTACACACCGTAAACACTTGGTTACTGCAAAAAAGACGAAAGAGACAGGGTATAAGCTTTTAATATATTTAGGTGCATCTGAATAAATCTTCAGAGGAGATAAATAACTCCAACATGCAGCCAGTCCTAACCAATTTACTTCACAAATCAAATCTAGTCACACATGGAAGACTCTTCAGTTACACTTCATTGAAAGAGCATCTATTATGCAATTCAATGAAATCCAGGTTACCCACCCCCAGCCCAGTGAGGAGTGGGGAAGGGGCATGAGTAAGAAGACATCTCTGTCAACAAATAAAACTATTTGATGTTTGCAGATGTGCATGCTGAGTTGTTTTGTTGAATAGCGTTGTGAAAGAAGGACACAAATATATACATACCATTCAATTCTTCACAAACCTATGCATTCACTAGTCAAGTTTATCCTACAGTATTGTTATCACATGCTCTGTCTCTTTCTCGATCAGATCAAGATCTCCTCACAATATATTTATACATGTACTGGTGTGTTGGGATTTTATAAATAAATCTTATAAATAAATATATGATATTACACTAAGTTATAATGTCCAATGTGAACAAACCTGAATCTGACACCCCTCAAGATGTTGTATACCAATATGAAAAGATTCTGACTGGTGGATCTGAAGAAGATTTTTAAAGAACATTCCTCATATTGCATTAAATTAAACTTTGTGCACCATTAGGGAGCCCAATTAGTAACCCAGGGAGGCGATATGAACAAACTTGAACTTGAACCCCACCCCCAGAGATGATGTATACTAAATATGAAAGTATTCTAACTGATGGATCTGAAGAAGATTTTCAAAGAAATTTCCTCATGTTGCACTAAGTTAAAATTTGGGATCCAATAGTGAGCCCAAATATTAACCCAGGGACCTGATGTGAACAAACTTGAATCTGATCCCCCTAGAGATGTTGCATACCAAATATGAAAGGATTCTGACTGGTGGATCTTAAGAAGATGATTTATAACTCTTTACCTAACATGAAAAGCAGACGACACTTGTCAAAAAAATGCTTGAATAACTATTTTTTTTTATTTTTTGTCTCAAAAACATAGATTATGACCCCTCTTTGGAACGAGCTTGACAAGCTCGTTCCAAAGAGGGGCCATAACCTATGTTTTTGAGACAAAAAATGAAAAAAGTAATGAAAATTAATTGGCGATTTTTGTGAATAGCGCTGGCCGTTTTTGGCCGTTACGTTAGGTAAAGGGTTAAAGAATATTCCACATATTTCACTAAGTTAAAATTCAGGCTCCAATAGAGAGCCCAAATATTAACCCAGGGACTCGATTTGAACAAACTTAAATCTGACTCCTGTAGATATGTTGTATACCAAATATGAAAAGATTCTGACTGGTGGATCTGAAGAAGAGGATTTTTAAAGAACATTCCCCATATTGCAATAAGTTAAACTTTGTGCTCCAATAGGGAGCCCAAATAGTAACCCATGGACCCGATTTGAACAAACTGGAACCTGACCCATATAGACATCCTGTATAGTAAATATGAAAGAATTCTGACTGCTGGATCTGAAGAAGATTTTCAAAGAAATTTACTCATATTGCACTAAGTTAAAATTTGGGCTCCAATAGGGAGTCCAAATATTAACCCAGGGACCTGATGTGAACAATCTTGAATCTGATCCCTCTAGAGATGCTGTACACCATATATGAAAGAATTCGGATTGGTGGATCTGAAGAAGATTTTCAAAGAAATTTCCTCATATTGCACCCGATTTGAAGAAACTTGAATCTGTCCCCCCTAGAGATAGTAGTAGTATACCAAATATGAAATGATTCTGACTGGTGGATCTGAAGAAGAAGATTTTTAAAGAGCATTCCTCATATGATATTGCACTAAGTTAAACTTTGGGCTCCAATAGGGAGCCCAAATATTAACCCAGGGACCTGATCTGAACAAACTTGAATCTGACCCCCTTAGAGATGTTGTATACCAAATATGAAAAAATTCTGACTGGCTGATCTGAAGAAGAAGATTTTTTAAGAAACTTCCTCATATTGCACTAAGTTAAACTTTGGGCTCCAATAGGGAGCCCAAATATTAACCCAGGGACCTGATCTGAACAAACTTGAATCTGACCCCCTTAGAGATGTTGTATACCAATATGAAAGGATTCTGACTGGTGGATCTGAAGAAGAAGATTTTTTAAGAAACTTCCTCATATTGCACTCAGTTAAAGTTTGGGATCCAATAGGGAGCCCAAATATTAACCCAGGGACCTGATTTGAACAAACCTGAATCTGACGTCCCTAGAGATATTGGATACCAAATATGAACAAATTCTGACTGGTGGATCTGAAGAAGAAGATTTTTAAAGAGCATTTCTCATATGATATTGCACTAAGTTAAACTTTAGGCTCCAATAGGGAGCCCAAATATTAACACAGGGACCTGATCTGAACAAACTTGAATCTGACCTCCTTAGAGATGTTGTATACCAAATATGAAAGGATTCTGACTGGTGGATCTGAAGAAAAAGATTTTTGAAGAAACTTCCTCATATTGCACTAAGTTAAAGTTTGGGATCCAATAAGGAGCCCAAATATCAACCCAGGGACCTGATTTGAACAAACCTGAATCTGATGTCCCTAGAGATTTTGGATACCAAATATGAAAAAATAGATGAAATCGTCAGATGTGTACCCATACGCGCAACTAGTAGAAAGCTGTATGATGAGGGCCACCACGGATGCCGACATTATGTACTCCATACATGGTATGGGTACATATAGAAATGGATTGGAGGAGTGTCTAATTTGATAGATAAAGGGTTAATATCTCCAGATCAAATTATCAGATTTACATAAAAAAAAACTATACAGCACAGCACATCAGTAACCTGAATAAATATATAAAGTAACATGACAATCGGATTGATATTTTTTGAGTTATCTCATGCCAAACGGATTGGAGGAATTTTCAATTTGAAGGATAAAGGGTTAATATCTCAGGATCAAATTATCAGATTTACACCATAAACTATACAGCTCGGCACATCAGTAACCTGAACACAAATATAAAGTAACTTGACAATCCAAGCAATATATTTCAAGTTATCGAATGCCAAAGGGATTGGAGGAATTTTCAATTTGAAGGATAAAGGGTTAATATCTCAGGATTAAATTATCAGATTTACACCCAAAACTATACAGCTCGGCACATCAGTAACCTGAACACAAATATAAAATAACTTGACAATCCAAGCAATATTTTTCAAGTTATCGAATGCCAAAGGGATTGGAGGAATTTTCAATTTGAAGGATAAAGGGTTAATATCTCAGGATCAAAATAACAGATTTACACCAAAAACTATACAGCTAGGCACATCAGTAACCTGAACACAAATATAAAGTAACCTGACAATCCAAGGAATACTTTTCAAGTTATCAAATGCCAAAGGGATTGGAGGAATTTTCAATTTGAAGGATAAAGGGTTAATATCTCGGTATCAAATCAGATTTACACCAAAAACTATACAGCTTGGCAAATCAGTAACCTGAACACAAATATAAAGTAACCAGACAATCCAAGCAATACTTTTCAAGTTATCGAATGCCAAAGAAATGTATACGGATGCCGGACGGATGGACAGACGGACGGACAAAGGATGGACGAATGACGGATGGCCACCCCGGATGCCGGCATTATGTGTACCATACATAGTATGGGTACACATAAGAATAGGCCGATGAAATCGTCAGATGTGTGCCCATACGCGCAACTAGCAGAAAGCTGTATGACGGAGGGCCACCACGGATGCTGACATTATGTACACCATACAAGGTATGAGTACATATAGAAATGGATTGGAGGAGTGTCTAATTTGATGGATAAAGGGTTAATATCTCTGGATCAAATTATCAGATTTACATAAAAAACTATACAGCACAGCACATCAGTAACATGAATAAATATATAAAGAAACATGACAATCGGATTGATCTTTTTTGAGTTATCTCATGCCAAAGGGATTGGAGGAATTTTCAATTTGAAGAATAAAGGGTTAATATCTCCGGATCAAATTATCAGATTAACACCAAAAACTACACAGCTCGGCACATCAGTAACCTGAACACAAATATAAAGTAACTTGACAATCCAAGCAATATTTTTCAAGTTATCGAATGCGAAAGAGATCAGAGGAATTTTCAGTTTGAAGGATAAAGGGTTAATATCTCAGGATCAAAATAACAGATTTACACCAAAAACTATACAGCTCGCCACATCAGTAACCTGAACACAAATATAAAGTAACTTGACAATCCAAGTAATATTTTTCAAGTTATCGAATGCCAAAGGGATTGGAGGAATTTTCAATTTGAAGGATAAAGGGTTAATATCTCGGGATCAAATCATCAGATTTACACCAAAAACTATACAGCTCGGCACATCAGTAACCTGAACACAAATATAAAGTAACTTGACAATCCAAGTAATATTTTTCAAGTTATCGAATGCCAAAGGGATTGGAGGAATTTTCAATTTGAAGGATAAAGGGTTAATATCTCGGGATCAAATCATCAGATTTACACCAAAAACTATACAGCTCGGCACATCAGTAACCTGAACACAAATATAAAGTAACTTGACAATCCAAGCAATATTTTTCAAGTTATCGAATGCCAAAGGGATTTTTGAAGGATAAAGGGTTAATATCTCAGGCTTAAATTATCAGATTTACACCTAAAACTATACAGCTCGGCACATCAGTAACCTGAACACAAATATAAAGTAACTTGACAATCCAAGCAATATTTTTCAAGGTATCGAATGCCAAAGGGATTGGAGAAATTTTCAATTTGAAGGATAAAGGGTTAATATCTCAGGATCAAAATAACAGATTTACACCAAAAACTATACAGCTTAGTACATCAGTAACCTTAACACAAATATAAAGTAACTTGACAATCCAAGCAATATTTTTCAAGTTATCGAATGCCAAAGGGATTGGAGGAATTTTCAATTTGAAGGATAAAGGGTTAATATCTCGGGAACAAATTATCAGATTTACACCAAAAACTATACAGCTCGGCAAATCAGTAACCTGAACACAAATATAAAGTAGCTAGACAATCCAAGCAATATTTTTCAAGTTATCGAATGCCAAAGGGATTGGAGGAATTTTCAATTTGAAGGTTAAAGGGTTAATATCTCAGGATCAAATTATCCGATTTACACCAAAAACTATCCAGCTCGGCACATCAGTAACCTGAACACAAATATAAAGTAACTTGACAACCCAAGCAATATTTTTCAAGTTATCGAATGCCAAAGAAATGGATACGGATGCCGGGTGGACAGATGGACGGACGGACAAAGGATGGATGAACGGATGCCGGCATTATGTGTACCATACATAGTATGGGTACACATAAAAATTGTAGCTGGTGGATCTGAAGAAGAATATTTTTAAAGAATATTCCACATATTGAACTAAGTTAAAATTTTGGCTCCAATAGGGAGCCCAAATATTGAACCTAGGGACTCGATTTGAACAAACCTGGATATCTCTTAACTGAATTACCCTGTTAACTGAATATAATTTCCAAACACAAAACCATTTACCATACCTCCAGTACAAATTTGACCTGTTAATTGAATATAGGTTTGTTTCTAGTAAACTCCTGTTAATTGAATAAAGAATCTTGTAACCTGTTGAGAAATTACCCTGACTCTCCTCAGTTTTCCTTTGTTTATAGACCTGTTTAGGCACAGTAATCCAATACAGGCATTTAATCTATTATATCTTATAGCCCCTCCGTGGGGGATGTGCAGCTCCTTCCACACCTGTGGGGGGAGGGGGGGGGGGGGCACTGTCAGTTCAAGGCCTACCGACTCGACCACATCTGGTGTGAGTTATACCCCCTCCATGGGGGATGTGCAGCTCCTCCCACACCCGTGGGGGGGGGGGGTGGAGAATGCTGTCGTTTCGGGGCCTCCCGACTCGACCACGTCTGGTGAGAGTTACTCCCCCTCTGTGGGGGATGTGCAGCTCCTCCCGCATCCACGGTGGGTGTGGAACGCTGTCTTTTTGTGGGACCTCCCGACTCGACCACGTCTGGTGAGAGTTATTCCCCATCCGTGGGGGATGTGCAGTTTTTTTTACCGTGGTGGATACTGCGGGAGCTGTTGGATTTCTGGTGAAGAGATGCCTGGTTCCGGGACTATGCGCCCTCTCCAGTCGACATCTGAGGCTGTCACTAGGGTTGTGACTCCTCCTTTGGAGGCCGAGCTAGGTGGCTCTCTCCCCTTTTCCGCCAGTTCCAACAGCTCCCGTCGTATCTGCTGCTACTGCTGTTCCGTCTACAATGTCATCAGGCACCATTTTTAGCCGGCCTCGGCCAAGGCAAGGGTCTGCAGGGATGTCTTAGTGTGGTTGTGGGGTATCGGCTTCGGCCTTCCCCGACTTCAACTCGGCAAAGTCGGAAGGGGCTGCCGACTGAACCCGTGCTGTGTCCTCTCAGCCGTTGAGCACAGCAGTTTTATACCTGCAGTGGTCTGCAGCGGTGTCTGGTAGTGTAGACGTGGGGTATTGGCCTCAGCCTTCCCTGACTTCAACTCGGCAAAGTTGGAAATGGCTGCCGGCCGAACCCTTTACGGTGGTCTCTGCGCCGTCGAGTACCACAGTTTTGTCATTGGCATTTTCCGTCCACTCATTCTGGTCACATGGCCAGTTTTGCGTGACCAACGCCTTTTGTGCAGCCTGGACCTTCTGCCCCGCAGATGTCCGCGGCAACTCTCCTGAGTTCCCACTATGTTGATCCTAGGGTTGTGTCGTACCCCTATACACTTCTGCCCTCAGATGTTTCGACTGACGCCCGTCGCCCCACTTTGGTGTATTGGAGGATTGTGACCCTTCGCTGGTTAAGAGGGTCAGGTGTGAAGCCACTTTGCTGGTTCGTCCCCATGTAGAACCGGCCGGTACGGGCAGTGAGCTTAGGGAGTCCCTCTCCTTACTCACTCAGATTCTGTCCAAGAGCCTTCCCGTTGCTTCCAGCGAGGCAGCGAGTGGTTTCCAGGCGCCCCCTATGGCGCCGCCTCCCAGAATTGGAAACAGGCTGCTTTCTGATCCCCCGGTGTGCCTACACCATGGGAGGCGTCGGCTGGTTTGCCCACGATGGGCTATGTGTCTTCTGACTCTGGGGAGGAGTCAGACATCCTTGATGTCGAGAGCCAGCAGTCTTCTGACTTGGGGGCAGCTCTTGACTTTGTGTTTGGGTTCCTTCCAGATCTCAAACCATCAAACCAGCCGACAGTGTCTGCCAGGCCGCGATCATCAGCCTGTGGAGCAAGGTGCTGCTGTGTGTCTTCGACCGTGCCAGTCAGTACAGGTGGTTGAAGCATTTTCAGCATTGGACTCTAAGCTGAGTTTCAAGGCTATGAAGGCTCCGTTCTTCACCAGGGTTGACACCTTTTTGCCTCCGGTGCGTTATCGTTACTACGATTTAGCCAATCCGTCAGTCTGCCAGACTTTGACGGTTTTGGATCAGGACTCCAATTCCCTCGGACATTCCAAGCCCAAGTCTGCCGTCATTCCTATGACGACTCTGGAGTCCATGTTGGGCTTATCGGGAGAAATTCTGGGTATGCGTTCTCTCTCCGATCACGTCGTCTCTGCCTTAGCTGCCTATCTGCCTCCAGATAGGTTTGACGATGTACAGGCTCCTTTGCGTGTGCTGTCCAAGGCGCTCATGCATCTTACTCACACATGCCTGTGACACGGCTATTTTGGAACTAGTTCGAAGGGACTCTGTGCTGGACACAGGCCAATCCCTTCCTGGGGGCAGAGCGCTGCTCTTCGATCTGCTTCTTTGGCAGGTCCGCTACTGTTCCACGGGTTCTGTGTCGACGGTCCGGGATGACGTCCTACGTTATTCCAAAGATCACCTGCTGCTTCGTCAGCTTGATCAGTCTTCTAGGGGAGGCAGAGACCATTCAAAGCCTAACAAGTACCCTTCTGCTTTCTCTGCGAAGCAAAGGGCTGATCCTTCTGCCACTACTTCTACTTCTTACTCACGGGGTAAGGGTAAGCGTCGGCAGGCTAGAGGGAAGTCTCAGGATTCTTCATTCAGTAGAGGAGGTGGTTTCTCCTCTCGCGGGCCTCGTCGGGGCTCGAACTGAAGGTCCTCACCTCGATTCGTCCAGGTTGGAGGAATGATAGAGTTCGCAGACCATTGGGCCACCATCACATCCGATCCTTGGGTGTTACATGTAGATGTTGTTTGGTCGAGACTGCGAATATCCTTCCAAAGGCACCCCACTCTGTCCAGAGTGCCTCTTCCAACCACAGTTCCTTCAGACGTTTACGTCGGGAGCTTCTGTCCACGGAGATAGACAAGCTCCTGGCCAAGGGGGCGATCAAGGTCATCAAGAACATTCAGTCAGTGGGGTTTTATTCCCGCCTGTTCTTGGTGCCGAAGAAGGACGGCCGACTCCAACCGGTTATCGATCTGAGTATCATGAACCAGTCTATCATTGCTCCCAAGTTCAGCATGGAGACTTTCAGGTCGGTCCGCCGTTACATTCACCAGGGAGGTTTCGCTTCCAGCATCGACCTGCGAGACGCTCACTTTCTTGTTCCGATTCATCGGATGTCGCGGAAGTATCTCAGGTTCGCTTTTCTGGGGCGAGTTTACCAGTTGAAGGCCATGCCTTTCGGCCTCAACCTGGCTCCTTGGGCCTTCACCTGACTGATGTCGCATGTGAGAGCCTTTTCATCTCACACAGTCCAGGGTGACTACTTCGGCATATCTAGACGATATCCTCCAGAGGCATTCCAATGCTGCCCTACTGTAGTTGGATGTTGACACTCTGTTGAGCTTGCTCATGTCGCTAGGATTCAGAGTCAATGAGGAGAAGTCGGATCTCAGTCGTTTTGTCATCTGGGGATGGCCTTCCGCACTCAGTTCAATACGGTGGCGGTTCCCCAGGCCAGGGCTATGATTCTCTCAGCTTTTGCTCTGACTCTGTTCCCAGTCCACATCCGCAACAGCACGGGGTATTCTCTGGCTGCTCGGTCTCTGCGGTTCGGTGACGGTCTCATTCCTCTAGGTCGGCTGCATGTCAGACCTCTCCAACACTTTCTGCTCAGTCATTGGAGGCCGAATGTCGATTCTCTGGATCCGGTGCTTCAGTTACCTGAATCTCTTATCCTCACCTTCTCCACTGGACGAATGTTCAGTGGATTTCGCAGTTGGACTTACCCACGTCCGATCGCGTTCTGACGGCAGATGCCAGCGATCTCGGATGGGGTGCAACATTGGATCCTCTAGGTCTTTCCCTTCATGGGATGTGGGACCAGGATCGGGCATCTCTACACATCAATCAGAAGGAGCTTCTTGCTCTTCTTCTGAGTTTCCGGCAGTGGATCCCTAACTTGTCGAATCGTCAGGTCCTTCTGTTGTTCGACAATTCGACAGTGGTTGCTTACAGTCGGGACCAGGGCGGCACGCACTTGGTTCCAATGTTTGAATTGGCTCGGGATCTTCTACTGCTTGCTCAGGATGTCAACGCCAGGGTGGTTGTTTGTCACATTTCTGGTCGTCTGAACATCCTAGCCGACTCCCAGTCCCGACGGGGCAAGTTCTTTTCCACCGAGTGGATGCTCCACATGGCAGTGTTCCATCGATCTCTTTGCGACTCGTTGGAACCATCAGGTGGACACTTTTGTGTCCTCGTGTCCAGATGCTCTGGATTTCACCATGGACGCTCTGGCCCTCCTTTGGGACGGTCTTGTCGGCTACGCCTTCCTGTCGGTTCCAATTCCGCCTCAGGTTCTAGCCCAGATATGAACCTGCAGTCGTCGAATCCTGTCGATCACACCCCTGTCGCCTCGGTGGGTGTGGATCAATCTGCTCCTCCCTCTGTTAGTGGCAGTTCCGGCATGTCTCCCTCTACGTTGCGACTTTCTTTGCCAAAGTCGCCCGAGGAGGTTTCAAGTTGACCCGACTTCATTGTGCCTTCGCGCATGTCTTTTATCAGGTCCTGTCTCCTCCATAGTGGTTTTTAGAGACAAGCAGTGGAGTTGCTTTTCTTCTTCAAGGAGGCACTCACTTCACTGATTTAGCCTCTGTGGCTAAGTAGAAGGTTCTTCTGTCGATGGTGTGTGATCACTCTGTTGCTTCTGTCACTACTTCGATCGCACCGCTTACGGAGTTTCTGGTATATGTTTGTTTCTGGGGGTCTCCAGCAATGGGTACAAGTCCATGCTTTTTTTACCTTTTTCATATGTGGTACCGCATTGTTTCCACACTCATCCTTGCCTCTCCAAGCTTGTTCAGCTCTTTTCCTTGAAAAGGCATAGGACTTTGCAGTTTACTCCAAGATGGACACTTTCTTGGGCACTGCTCTGCTTGGGGTGAGGGGGGGGGGGGGGGGGGCATTCGTGCCTTTGTCGTGGATGGATATGCATTTTCTCACATGCCAGATCTCTCCTGCATCCATTTCTCAATGGATTTGTCTTGCTATTCATGCAGCTTCCGCCTGTCTAGCTACTGGTGATTGTATTACCAATTGTTTTTTCTGCCATGAGGTGCATGCATTGTCTTCCTCTCGGGGCTTTTACTAACTCCGTCATGTTATCGGATGTTATACTGGCAGCCTACTGGAGAAATGCTACCTTCTCCATTTATCTGCGACAGTTGCAAGAGCCGACAGAGGACCTTTGTCCTTCAGGCCCTCTTTCTTTGGCTCAGGCTCCTGTCTATCCCAGCCATTCAGCTTTTTACAGGGTCAGTTCCAGCTCTGTGCTGTTACTGCCCTTTCTGTCTGTGCGTTGCACTTCACCATACGCCTCATCGTTCACTGTCTTTTACTAATGTTTGTGATGCTATGGTTTGATAGGCCTAGGGATCTCATCCTCTGTCCACGGTTCCAGTGCAATTGAGTTATGTGTGGGTTGGTAATATGATTCCCTCCATCCTATTGTCTATTCAGCCTGTAGTAAACAATTGTAAGGTAGGTTGATAAGAAATATAAATTTTATAGTAAATTTCCTTTCTTGTTATACCTACCGCAATTGTTTACATGGAGGCCCTCCCATCTTCTTATTCGGGTAAGAATCCTTCCTCCCCGCTGATCACATACCTCCTATGTTGGCGGACTCAGAAGAATGGTTTTGATTACTGCTTGCGCACTGGTTAACAAAAGTCATGGAATTGTGCTAAGAGAAGAGCGTCCCTTTCTGGGTGTGCGCCGATGGCACTCGACCCAGTTTTGGCTTATTTTTTCGTGGTGTTTTTACACCACTTTTCTTTCCCAAATCTCTTGGGAAAGATTAAAATAGATAAAATAGAGAGTATTTTATCCGAGGTAGGTTCTTCCACTGTAGTGCAAGCCTGTAGTAAACAATTGCGGAAGGTATAATAAGAAAGTAAATTTACTATAAAATTTATATTTTCATCCAGATGTGGTCTGAAACATTTCTGAACCATTTAAATGTATTTCATTGGGATCTTGGGCTTTAAATGGGGGTGTGGGGGGGGGGGGGGGTGTTTAATTTTTAGCTCAACTTTGGCAAAGCCAAATTTGAGCTTATGCCATGGCCCATCATCCGTCTGTCCGTCTGTCAGTCTGTCCGTCAACAATTGGATACGGCTCGGGCTAGAGGCAGTATTTATGAACCGATCTTTACGAAACTTCTTGGGTACCTTTGTTATGACCATGGGACGAGAACGAGTGTTTTTGGGTGCAGTCTGAAATTCAAGATGGCTGCCAGCCGCCATTTTGTACCGACGATGCAGAAATCTGTTTTTTGTACAGAACTTCCATATGAAAGCTCTGATTTGAATAATTTTTTGTATGAATGTTTAGTACCATGGGATACATCACATATAATACGGGTTTTTTTCTCATGCGTAAATTATGCAAATTAGACTAACTTTGATGGTTTTGGGTGTTACTTTCAGCACTGTAAGTGCAAATGCCAATACGGCTTGGGCCAGAGGCCGTATTTATGAACCGATCTTTACGAAACTCCTTGGGTACCTTTGTTATCACCATGGGATGAGAACGAGTGTTTTGGGGTCCGGTCTGAAATTCAAGATGGCTGATGGCAGCCATTTTGTACAAAATTTGGTGCAATCAGATTTTTGCACAGAACTTCCATATGAAAGCGCTGATTTGAATAATTTTTTGTGTGAATGTTTAGTACCATTGGATACATCACATATAATACAGGTTTTTTTCTCGTGCAGAAATTATGCAAATTAGATGAACTTTGATTTTTTCAGTGCTACTTACACACAGTAAGTACACATGTCAATACGGCTCGGGCTAGAGTCTGTATTTATGAACCGATCTTCACGAAACGTCTTGGGTACCTTTGTTATCACCTTGGGACGAGAACGAGTGTTTCTGGGTGCGGTCCAAAATTCAAGATGGCTGCCAGTGGCCATTTTGTACCGAAATTAGGTCTAATCAGTTTTTTGTACACAACTTCTATACGGCTCAGGCTAGAGGCCGTATTTATGAACTGATCTTTACGAAACTTCTTGGGTACCTTTGTTATCACCGTGGGATGAGAATGAGTGTTTTTGGGTGTGGTCTAAAATTCAAGATGGCCACCAGCAGCCATTTTGTACCAATAGTGCAATCAGTCTTTTGTACAGAACTTCTGTATGAAAGTTCTGATTTGAATAAATTTTTGTATGAATGTTTAGTAACATGGAATACATCACATATAGTACAGGTTTTTTTCTCGTGCAGAAATTATGCAAATTAAATGAACTTTGATTTATTCAGTGCTACTTGTACACAATAAGTGCACATGTCAATACGGCTCGGGCTAGAGGCTGTATTTATGAACCGATCTTCACAAAACTTTTTGGGTACCTTTGTTACCATCTTGGGATGAGAATGAGTGTTTCTGGGTGCGGTCCAAAATTCAAGATGGCTGCCAGTGGCCATTTTGTACCGAAATTAGGTCCAATCAGTTTTTTGTCACAACTTCTACACAGCTCATATTTGTGAACTGATCTTCACGAAACTTATTGGGTACCTTTGTCTTCACCTTGGGACAGGAATGAGTGTGTTTTGGGGTGCCTTTGTTATCACTGTGCTATGAGAACAAATATTTTGGGGTTCAGTCAGACCCACTCTGGGACTCAAAGATTTTTTTTCTAGTTTAGCATCTGACTGTCAACCACCTTTACAATACTTTACCTATACATTTGTTAAGGCAACGGTCAGTATTTATGTACAGACCGTTACAATACTTTATATGTACCTTTGTTATCAGGTCATTACCTAGATGTTTGTCATTGCTGTGTCACATACTATACATGTACATGTCTTTGTCTTGACAAGTTGAGCTACAGTGTTATTGACACTTTCATTTGGTCTATTAAAGGGGGCACAGGTGTACTAAGGCATACAGGACGTCGATGCTGCACTTGTCTTCAACCATTGCTACCCCTACTTGCACGGAGTTAGTACATTTTGGAATCAGGCAGTTGCTTGCCATTACTCGATGGTTCTTACTAGGTACTCCAGCTACCAACACTCATAAAGCTATCTGACAGGAGGCTGTCAAAAGTATCATTAAACCCCAATAAATAAATATTTAGTGGGATTTCGGTGTTCATGATGACCTGACGCATAACACTTGGTTCTAGCATCGATTTAGTGCAAAGTTTGTGGGCTAACTGCAATTTGATTGAAGTTGTGCTAACTGTCGTCATCACTTCAAATAAAAGAAAAGGTTGCTTTGCATTTTTGTTGTTTGTCGACAGTGTTGTGGACTAACTGCAATTTGCATTACCCTGAGTTGCCATGTGTTTGGTCTGTCTCCAGTTGTAGTGGACTCTGGCTACCAGTGAGCTCAGTGTGTTTAGTGTAGAGTGTAGTTTACCATTTCAGTTCTGAAATGTGAACTGATAACTACAATATAGCTTTGAAACAATTTCCGAGAAGTTGTTAGAATGAAGTGAAAATTCATAATAACTTATGTGAAAAGTGTGGAATTTTCTCTTTTCCATTGTTTGGCTTCCTTGGTCGATATGGAATATCTGTGTGTTGAATACATGCTTGAAGCAAAAATTGTCTGGATTCTCGACTGGTCGATGAAATGCCTGATAGGGGATGGCCTTATGACGTCACTACTTATCTAATGTTTATCCCATGATTTTTAGCTCATCTTGACAAAGTCAAGCTGAGCTAATCTCATTGCTTCCCATCCATCGTCCGCCGTCTCCGTTGTCCGTCGTCCATCAACACCATGTTTTGGTCTTCTCCTTCAAAGCCACTGGGCCAATTCAAGTGAAAGTTTGTGTGAGTGATGGTCCCAAAGGGGCATTTCATTTTTGTTCAACTCAGCATGCCCAGCCCCATAGGGAGGGAGTGGGGGAAAATGCACCAAAATATTTTTAAAATCTTCTTCTCAAGAACCAGTGTGTACAATGACTTGATATCTGGTATGGAGCTTCCATATGAGGTGTAGAATCAAGTTTGTTCAAACGAAGTTCGTGAAGTAATATTTGGCTTTGTAATAGGAGGGGTAAGATTTTTGGCCCCACCCAAAATTTCTATTTTCTGAACCGATGGTCCGGTATGAACCAAATTTGGTTTGTGGTAGTATTGGGTCATAAGTACTTGACCAATGCAAAAAAAAAAAATTCCCGCATCCCCATGGGAACCCTGGGAGCTAAAAATAGAAATATTTTCAAACGCCCATATTTCCCAAACCCCACGGAACAGAGAGCTTTTATTTGGTATGAAGTATCCTTATGACTAGTAGAATTGAATGGTAAAAAAAAATTGCCATCGGTTATGTTAGGGTGTTCTGTAATGGGCATCGAAAAAATGCTGAGTCAGCATATTTGCAAAAATTTTAAAAAATCTTTTCTCCAGAACCAATCATCAGAATCTTTTGATATTTGGTATACAGCATTCATAAGGGGGTCAGATAAAAGTTTGTTGAAATAAAGCTCATTGGTTCATATTTGGGCTCTCTACAGGAGCCCGAAGTTTTAACATAGGGTAATATGGGGAATATTCTTTAAAAATCTTCTTCTTCAGAACCAACAGTCAGAATCTTTTAATATTTGGTATACATCATTGTTATGAGGGTCAGATTCTAGATTGTTCAAACCAAGTCCCTAGGTTAATATTTGGGCTTCCTACGGAAGCCCAAATTTTATCTTTGTTCAATATGGAGGGTAATTTAAAAAAATCTTCTTCTTCAGATCCATCAGTCAGAATGCTTTTATATTTGGTATGCAACATCTCTATGGGGGTCAGATTCAAGTTTGTTCAAATCAGATCCCTAGGTATATATTTGGGCTCACTATGGTAGCTCAAATTTTTACTTAGTGCAATATGAGAAAATTTCTTTAAAAATCTTCTTTTTCAGATCCACCAGTGAGAATGCTATTATATTTGGTATACAACATCTCTAGGGGGGTCAGATTCCAGGTTGTTTAATTCGAGTGCCTAGGTTAATATTTGGGCTCCATTGGGAACATGAAATTTAACTTAGTACAATATGAGGGAATTTCTTCAAAAATCTTCTTCTTCAGATTCACTTGTCAGAATGCTTTCACATTTGGTATACAACATCTCTAGGGGGGTCAGATTCAAGTTTGTTCAAATTGGATCCATAGGTCAATATTTGGGCTCGCTATGGTAGCCCAAATTTGAACTTAGTGCAATTCGAAGAAATTTCTTTACAATTTCTCTTCTTCGGATCCAACAGTCAGAATGCTTTCATATTCGGTACACAACATCTCTAGGGAGGTCAGATTTAACTGTGTTCAAATCAAGAGCCTGGGTTAATATTTGGGCTCTCTATGGGAGCCGGAATTGGCCATTTTGCTGAAGAATTAAAAATTTTGTATTCAGTACCTTCTAGAGGTACTAAGATTAATCCACATGGGTTGTATCAAGGGGCTTCATAGGGGGGGGCTCTACATTTTACTTATGATCAACTGAAGAAAAGGCATGATGCCCAGATTATTTTTGTCACTCCTGAGGGACTCAAGGATTGACAGTGTAGCCTATGGAGATGGCTTGCTTAATGTAGAGTCATTCTTGGACTCTGTTTAAATTGTGTTCTGTACAAGATGAGCGCTTCAGGCCCCGTGGGGCCTCTTGTTTTTGTCAATTTCTCAAAAAATTGAAATCTATGAAGCCCAAAACGTGTCGATAATGCTGCTTCAAAATGAATACTAAGGTTCACTACAGCAATTTCTGGCATATATTACGTCAGAAAGGCGAAGAGTGACCCAGAAAAAAAATGTCTATTCTTTTAGTTTATAAGATTAACTGAGGATATATCAATTCTGATATTATAATAGTGGCCTATAACAACAAGCAATTTGAAATACCTGACAAGAGCAATGGATTGGGTGATCAAGTGACGGCACTTGAATACCTCCCCTCTGCTGAGTATAACTGAATCTGTGCCTTTTATTGAATAAACAAATGGCAAGGTTAAAGTCAGTTACCAACCTCGCTGTCATTATTCATGAATTTGCACATCCTGCCCCATGCTTTAACAGTTTGCCACTATATGGCTTGGCATGACAATGGTGTCACTTACCACATGTGAACAGATTGTTCAAATTCATGAATACCTCCAGCTTAGTTATTACTACTACAAGAACTTCCTCCCATCTGCTTTTCCACCTACCTTCAGAAATGCTTTGTCGGCAACCCAAAAACAGTGACATATTCTATTAAAATCAGTGCCTGAGTTTGTGGGGTGAGGGTGGAATTCATGAGGGGCCTTACTATTGGATGAAGACACGATTCTGGGGTGGGGGTTGGGGGGTAGCTGAGAGCAAGAAATGCCTTTTCAATTTTTCCTGATAAATTGTCTTCTGGAGGGGCAGGCTGAGGAAAAATTTGCCTTTCAACTACTGGGGTATCCTCCAGGCAAATGACAATGTACAGATTGATATCTTCCAGGATTGTATACTCATTCAGTTTTCCCAACCTGCTCTCCCAAAGTTTTATCCCTGTCCCTTCTTTTTTATGCTGACTATCAAGTGCATTTATTGATTTGATGCATTTTCCCAATAATATCATGGTGTGATATCAATTGCAGTGTAATCTTTTGTCTCTTTCTACAAAAGCATCACCAGGATACACCATCATATACATTATATTCTGTGTGTTTTAATACAATATAGGTTTATACTTACCTGATCTGAGCATTTACAATTAGCTATTACCACATAAAAGATACAGTATTTTTGGCTTTCGATAAATGCTTGTTTGTTTGTGACTGATGCTTCTAAATTTCCCTGGGGAAATGGTGGAATTGCATCTCGATGAATTTGTAAAATATCTGGTCTATACAGCATTGTTACGAAATCCCATCTGGATGAATTTTCTAATTTATCATTTATAGGAGTCAGTCGTTAATAACAAATTAATACTTATCATACCAACAGGAATATGTTTTATGTAATAGTGTAACCAGAAGAACATTTTGCTACTTTTTTTTTCTAAGAATACTTCTTGGGAAGCTCTTCATGAGGAATATACTTAAGAAAATTGATTGAAATTAGTGCAGTCTTTGTGGTTGTGGAAGACTTGAGATCTTCAAAGCATAATACTTAAAGTGATGCAAGTGATGCAATTAACCCTTTACCCAGTGTTCATGCTGGCTCAATATTTTAATGTACCAAAGCTGAATATTTTTTGTGCCAAATGAGAATTTTTTGTGCCAAATTAGATTTTTTTGTGTCATGGGTATTTTATGTGGGCTAACTATAAAAAAAAAATTGTTTTCATATTTTATTCAAGGAAGATCAAAAGCATAAAAGTACATAAAACCAAATATAACATAAAACGGAACATAAAATAATAAAATATGAAACCAAAAAAAGTCCTACATATAGCAGGTCAATAGAAATTCGCACCTCGACGATCTATTCAGTAACTAATTGACAAGTGGATGGGAAACCTTTGTCATTTTATTACTGTGTTAATCTTTGATTTTGGTCAATAACGACAGTACCACCAACAATTAAAGACAATTGATAATCTGTTGTTTGTTGGTGAAGAAGCAAAGCATGCATTGTTTACACTTGAGCCTCGAGGTTGTGGGATTTACCTTGCGGTTGCAGTTTCAGTTTTTTAAATCAAAAAACCTTGGTTGCCATTTCGGTTGTCCATGAGCATACAGAAACTATCCGTATACATGTATACCTATCAGATCGGCCCTATAATTACAACATCAACTGACAGCTAAGAAGACATCTTCTGTTGATTGTATCAGTTGAATAAATAACATATCTATGCCTGTAATGTTGTAAAATGTCAGGCAAAAAAAAAAAAAATACTGTCTTTAGGTTGACCCGCCCATCCCTAAAAAATTATGTCGACCCTCAAAATTTTATCAAGTAAAAATCGCTCATTTAGATCATTGTAACCCTATATTTCCATCTGACTTCAACTATGAATCTGAACCGATTTGGATGTTCAATCTTTCAAAATTACATGTAGAAATAAATATATTGGACAGTATAAATGAAGAGCAAGTCGCAAGTTATTCTATACTATATTTTAGAATGTCTGTATGTCTGTCTGTCTCTCTGTCTGCTGTAGAAATGAATATGGGGCCATCCAGAGTGCTCAAAATGGATCTACTAGGGTAGGTGGGGTGGAGGCAGGGAGGGACACCGAAAGTTTTAACCAAATTGTTTTTCACCGATAGAGGTCTTCAAAGGGGTCTACTTGGGGTAACTTTTATCAGGAATCTAATGGTGGTGTTCAAAAAAGTGGTGGGGTGGGGAGGGGCAAAATTGATGGATTTTACCGATGTAGGTCCTCAAAGGGGTCTCCTAGGGGTAACTTTTTACTAGGAATCTAATGGTGGGGGTTTAAAAAGTGACGGGATCGAGGCCCCACCTGGAGGGTGGGGTTGAGTGTGCTGCCTGTGGGGTGGGCTGGGTCGAAAAATATGCGGCCCCTATTTTGGGGTTTTTTTTGGGGTACTTTTCATATGACCCCTACGTTTTCCCGTGCAGCGCCGGGTAACCCTGCTAGTAGTTCATAAAAGGAAACCGCATTTGATAAACTGATGAACATTTTACAATGCTTCAGCTTTGGCGTTTGGCAGGTCATGAATATTAATAAATATTGTGTTCCATTTCGTGTATTGATACCGAAAGCCTCAAATCTTGGCTTACTGTCTTGAAAATGTCATTGATACAAGTAAAGCGTACAACAGTTTTGTTTTTCAGTTCCATTCAAACGTATATGGTACTGAAATTACTTGACAATGGTCAGCAGATTCATAGATATTGCATTTATTATAAAGTGAATTACAAAATGTATGTGGTCATTCAGGTAATTCGATATTACGTGCCATATCTTAGAGCGTGCTGGAATTTATAGCCGAATTTGCGGTTGTGTGTATTGGAGTGTGGTTGCGATTTTTGGTAGTCTCTCACTACCGATCCCGACCCGTGGTTGCAGTTAACCTCCCAGCTCTAGTTTACACAATACACAACTTCTTAATCCGAGGTCACCAAAAAGGACAATTGGAGAGTGACTGGTCAATGGTCATTGTATACACAGTTGAAGATCAATTCTTTTTGTAATTAATGATATGGGCGTTCATATTGATATATTTAACTTATCATTTGTTCGCTTTACTAGGAGAAAATATAGAAGTATATACCTGGTTTTGCAAAGTCGGAAATGGCTACCATAAGGTCAAAGGTTGAACGAAAATTAAGAATATACCAGGTTATTGGTTTTGAATTTATGTGCCAAATGCTCACATTTATGTGCCAGATTTTTAAAAAAACGTGCATTTGGCACATGCCAGCGTGAACACTGCCTTTACCTAATGCAAATAGTAGATGGCACTTTTCAAAATGTACCTGAAAATTCTCATTTTCTGCCTCAAAAACATGGCTTATGGCCAATCACAGGACCGAACACAACAAGCTTATTCCAGTGAGGGGTCATAAGCTTTGCATTTGAGACAAAAATCGAAAAAATAAAATTTGAATGCCAATTCCGGTGAATATCACTGGCCAGTTATGATCTTTACTTTAGATAAAGGGTTAACCTATAATCATTTAACCACTTGCACTGGAGCATGGTAATTCAGTACTTACAGCATTGGACTTTTAAAAATTGAAAGGTCCATGGTTTGATCCAAACCTGGGGTAACTGTGCTGTGTCATTGGGCAAAGCACATAATCCTGATTGACCATGTATGGGCATGGTGGTGCTGTGTTCTAAGGCATACTGCATGTCGATGCTGCACTTGTCTTCAGCCAATGCTAACCCTGCTTGTACGTAAATAGTATGTCAGGGAGTCTGTCTGTCAGTTGCTCGCCACTCCTTGGTGGTTCTCTCCGAGTACTCTGGCATCCTTCACCTGTAAAACTGTTGGATATAAGGTGACTAGGATTGTCAAAAGTATCATTAAACCCTAACAGATTTCAAATACCAAAAGTTGAAACAGAAGATTTTTCCCATGATGCAACTAAAAATTTAACCAATTCAATCTTTTTTGACAGTGCTCAGTGAGCTCTGTCAAACAAAATTGAATTGGTTAACTTCCAAACAAAATTGAATTGGTTAACTTCCTTGCTCCACCATGGGAACCGCAGGATGTGAAGCAGTGCTTTTTTACTGAAGTAAATAAGTTTGCTTTACTAGTAAAGTACAACTTGGAACCAATGCCTTGGTTGAAGTCCTCTAAAGTGGAGTACATTGGAGCCCACTTAATTGGATATCTCTTAATTTATTAACCCTCTTAATTGAGTATCATTTCCAAACACAAAACCATTTACCATACATTTAGTACAAATCGGACCTGTTAATTGCATATAGGCTGTAGACTAAACTCCTGTTAATTGAATTAAAAATCTTGTGATATGTCAAAAACTTATCTTGATCACCAAATTCTTCATAAATAGGCCAATTTTATAAATGCTTGGTTTATCTCCAGAATGCAGGAAAGTGACAAAATCCCTATTAATTGAATACTCTTGTTAATTAAATAATTTTCTCCTTACGCTCTGTCAAACAAGATATAATAGAATAAATGCTCGGTTTATCTCTAGAATGCAGGAAAGTGACAAAATCCCTATTAATTGAATACTCTTGTTAGTCCCCTACCGGCATCGCCAGAGGGGACGACAAAAGGTTAGCACTCTGTCAGTCATACTTTAGTTTTCCGGACTTTTTTTGGAAATGCTTCAAACGAATGATTTCATTTTTGGTAACCTACTACAGAACGATGACTTACAGATCAAGTTTGAGTTTCATGCTGATTGCGTTATTCTTGTGTGAGTTATGGCCCTTGGAAATATGGAAAAGTGCCAAAATATCAGTTTTCCAGACTTTTTTTGGAAACGCTTCAATGGAATGATTTCATTTTTGGTAAGCTACTATAGAACGATGACTTACAGATCAAGTTTGAGTTTCATGCTGATTGCAGTATTCTTGTGTGAGTTATGGCCCTTGGAAATATGGAAAAGCGCCAAAATATCAGTTTTCCGTGAGCTCTTGTTAATTAAATAATTTTCACTGACAAAGTGGGTATTCAATTAACAGGGTTTCTCTGTATAAACAGTTAGCAAAACTATCCCATAATCTAACAAATACCATTAACATTTATTTTCTTTGAATCATTGCAAGAAATGCTTCTGAATTGAAACTTGATTTGACCAATTGACCAATACCATTAGACATGTTTCTGTAAAAAATAATTATGATTGAAAACTGATCACAATCGTATTTTTATGATTAAATTGTGTTAATATCTTCATGTTTTCAATTGTGAATTAAATTCTTATTGATTGGAACACTTATAACTGGAGCACAAAAAGAATGTATATCTTTGTGAGTCAAGGGATATCACATTAAATCAACAGCAGTCTGCTCGCAGTCTCCACAGAAAAGTGGTTAAGCAAACAGCCCATAACAATGTCTTATTCCTTACAGAATTAGACTGGTGGCCATGTGATATCAGGAAAGGCATTTTGTGCAGCCACATCACTGGTCTGTATCTATGTAAACTAAACACTTCAATCAATGGAAAATGAAAAGTAGTCAATAATTAATTGGTTTGATACAGTCTGAGAGAACTTGAATCGCTTCCAGTAGAATTTTCCAAAGTAATTGGTTTACCTGATTGGTTTTATTTTTAATCAATGAAAAGACCAATTACTTGTAATACCTGCTAATATGCACATGTTCCTTGAGTGCATCAAGATGCCATCTGCAATACTTTAGCATTGTACATGCACCTTTTGGCACTCAAGGGATGATTAACTCTTTACTAACATGAAAAGGTAAAAAAAAAACATTCTTGAATAACTAATAATTTGATGTCTTGCCTAAAAACATGCAATATTTATAATGTAGTCTGTTCTCTCTAGTGTAAGACCTACTGCTGAAACAGCTATTCCGCAGCAACCTTTTCTGGAATGGAAAACAGAAACCATGTAGTTTGTTGTCTCCAGTGTAAGTCCTTCAGCTGATAACATGGCTATTATACAGCTAGTTTTACTCTCAAAGAAAACTAGTACCCTGAGGAACATTGTCTCTTGAACAAGTTGAGTTCTCTGGTTGTCAACACAGCTATACTGCTGATACTTTTTCTCTTACGTTAAACTAGAATCCTGCTGACAAGGGTTTCTGGTGTAAGTCCTCCAGGGATAATACAGCTTTTCTGCCACTGCCTTTTCTTTGATGATAAACTAGAATACTATTGTCCCTTGTCTAAAATGTAATTCCTTCTGTGGATGACACAGTTATTCAGCAGCTACTTTTGCTCTAATGGAAAACTAGCGACCGTGGGAACCCTCCAGAAGTAGAACAGTGCACAGCAAAATAAAACAAGTTCTGTTTTACTGGTAAAATAGGAACTGGTAGCCAACGTCTTGGGTGGAAGTGTTCTAAAGTAGGTGGCATAGGTATGAGCGATGGGCTAAGTGTGACTTCACATCTTTGTTGTTGCAGTGACTATCAAAACCAATTTATTATATGTCCATCCATGTCTGTTAAAAAATTGATACACAATGCAACTAGACATTTTCTGTTGCACAGACAGGGCTATCCGTTCTGGAATGGGTTGGCTCGCTTGTGAATAAACAGAAAACTAGAACCCTGCACACAGTAGTCTATTGTGAAAATCCTCTAATAGTTAATGCAGCTATTCTGCAGTACCTTTTTCTACACCCAATTTTTATACGCCCGTTTTGAAAAAACGGGTCGTATTATAGTATACCGCTGTCCGTCTGTCCGTCTGTCTGTCCGTCTGTCCATCCGGTCATATGTCGTACGATAACTCAAGAACGCTTTGAGAGATTTTTGTGATTTTTGGGTAGATGGTGTATATCGATAGAGGGAAGCTCCCTTTCGTTTAGTGTCGCCATTCGATTAGTCATTCCAGAGTTATGGGACTTTATTACTTAGAAAATTGTTGATTTTTTACACGTTGTACGATAACTCGAGAACGCTTTGAGAGATTTTCATGATTTTTGGGTAGGTGGTGTATAACGATGGAGGGAAGCTCCCTTTCGTTTAGTGTCGCCATTTGATTAGTCATTCCAGAGTTATGGAACTTTATTACTTAGAAAATTGTCAATTTTTTACACGTCGGACGAGAACTCGAGAACGCTTCGAGAGATTTTCACGATTTTTTGGTAGGTGGTTTATGTTGATGGAAGGAAGCTCCCTTTCGGTTGGTGTCGCCGCTCGATTAGTCATTCCAGAGTTATGGGACTTTATTTTTCACATGTCGAACAATAACTTGAAAATGCTTAGAGCAATTTTCATGATTTTTTGGTTGCAAGTATATGTTGATAGAAGGAATCTCCCTTTCGATTTGTGTCGCTGTCCGATTTGTCATTCCAGAGTTATGGGACTTTATTCATCAAAATATGGGCAATTTTCCACATGTTGGACTTGAGCAATTTTCATGATTTTTTGGTGGCAAGTATATGTAACCTGACAAGTACACATGTATACTCATACTGTGTGGTTCCCTCTTGTAATTAATATCATGCGCTCGTGGCGCAGCTGTTTATTTAGCTTAACTTGACAAAGTCAAGATAAGCTATTGCCATCACGCTTGTGGAAGTCTGCTAGTCTGTGAGTCGGTTCAGATTTTCCTTTAGCACAGGCTACACCCCGTAGTTCTTGTCCGATCATCACAAAATTTCATATGCAGGTTTGAGGTCATGTCTACGTCTCCTTTTGGTCATGATTGGTCAACCGTTATGGCTGCCCGGGCCATAAACCCTGAAAACCTTTAGCACAGTCTACAGGTTGTATTTATGAAGGGATTTCATTGTAACCTGGTAGGATAACTCTGTATAATGTCTAGATGAGAACGTCCCCTTTGGTCATGATCTGTCAACCATGACTGTTGCCCAAGCCCGAAACCCAAAACTTTTTGCATAGACTACAGGTCATATTTAATATGGGAGGGATTTCATTGTAACTTGATAGGATGACTCCGTATGATGTCTAGATGAGAACTTCCCCATTTGGTCACGATCTGTCAACTGTGATGGCTGCCCAAGCCCAAAACCCGAAAACCTTTAGCACAGTCTATAGGTCGTATTTATGAAGGGATTTCATTACAACTTAGTAGGATGACTCCAGATAATGTCTAGATGAGAACGTCCCCTTTTGGTCACGATCATTCAACCGTGATGGCTGACCGAGCCCAAAAACCTGAAAACCTTTAGTGCAGACTATGGATCGTATTTATGAAGGGATTTCATTGTAACTTGGTAGGATGACTCAGTATAATGTCTAGATGAGGACATCCCCTTTTGGCTGCGATTGGTCAACCGTGATGGCTACACAGGCCCGAAGCCCAAAACCCATTAGCACAGTCTGCAGGCTGTATTTTTGAAGGGATTTCCTGTAACTTGATAGGATGACTCATTTTGGAATAATTTCACTATAACTTGGTAACTTTGGTTGACATACATTAACTGAGGGCCACATTAACCCACCCCTCAATTCTTAAGTACAGTCTACACCTCAAATTATTTTTATTGAAAACATAACATACTGGGAACAGAAATTAACATATTCTCAATTATCACAATTATTTTCTTATTTCATAATCCTTTCATAAATATTGAACATTATCCTTTTCAATAAACACAACACACAGTCAAGTTCAGCTACAGTGTCATTGACACTTTCATTAAATGGATGTATTTTGTTATGATGTTGGGTGCCCATCCATCTGGGCACCTGTCCATCCATTAACTTTCTCGTGTTGGTCATAATTTTTCATTGGAAAGAGATTTCACAATAAAATTCGCACAGCATATGTACCATTATTTTTTGATGCTGTATCACATTCACATAATATGACTGACCCACCAAGCTCAAGTAGTGATCAAACAGTTAACTGAATCGGCTGACATTATCGGCTGATTATAGGGTATCAGAATCAAATTGGCACTGCCAGAAAAATATCGGTTCTCACCGATTGTCATTTTTTTCGAACACAAGTCACAAATCACGGACAGCAATTTCGCAAGTTGCCTGCTGATAGCAAGAAATCAGCAGAGTACTATAATACTACCAACTGACAGCTCCAATAAATTTACTACCCATTGTTTCGATGGATTTATCATCAAATTAATGAAATGCTGGTCTACTGGAATCATGTCCAGAGCTGACTGCAATTTACGTCATGCATGGTTTGTGAAACGGCACAGCCATGTGATGAAAAAAGGAAACAACATTGACACCAACCAATAACTCTATTCCGGCAAATGTCCGGATAAAGTGATACCTAGTCATAATACCTCTATTATTAAACAACACTAATACTCTATCAGAGATAATGAAAGAAGCATCAACGGGAGAAAATCAAAATATCAAATTATCAACATCAGAATTTTCAGCGGAGAATTGAAAAAAGAAAGCAGACTTAAGTAAACGCACACATCCATCAAAGTAAGCTCCGTCCACCAAGTGAGTGACACCATGTCATCATAATGATCAGTTAAATCAACTTAAATGTTATTTCCCCCTGGTCTTTGTCACAGGTACTCACACCCCCCATAATATTTATATATACCATTATGGGGGCATGTCAGCATCAATTCAAAAATGCTATCAGATATCATTTTTCTTTCGATTTCTCAGCTTGTGTTGCATACCTGTGGTCTATGTATGTTCAGAAAAATACTAGGGTTCACTGGGAATTCCTCACTGACGTAATCAATTTTGTGTCATGCGATGCTAACACTTCCAAGTTTGGAATTTTTAGTGTCATTAAATTTCACATCGATAATAAAATTATTGGATTTAAAATGGCAACAATTAACATGGATTATCAATTTGTTCACAATAGCTTGATCCAGTATGGAGTTAAGGTATGACAACGTCCATTTCATGAGATAATATGCAAGGGTAAAGTCAAAATTTCTACCTATTTTCGTGATATGAACAATGAATACGAAGTACAGGTACCGTGAAATGTTACGTGCCCCTTGCAGACCAATATCATCATTCAGTGGTATGATGTACATGGCTAAAAAATAGTTGTCTATGAAAAATAGTAGTCGACTACAGCACCTTCCAACGGTAAGTTGACTCAATCAAATAGTTATAACTTTTTAATGGAAAAAGATATTACAATGAAACTTATACAACATATTGTACCCACCAGTAGATGGTGTGTCGAGTACAAAATTCACACCTGGCCCACTAAGGTCAAGGTCATAGGTAGAGGTCAACATATAGAATCAACATGCACATCACACACCAAGTGCTAAGAAATGGGCATATAATGCCCCACTATGTGGTTGTTATGGCCCCCTATTATAATATCAGAATTGATATATCCTTAGTTAATAATTATAAACAATTAATATTTTCTAAACTGATTTTGATTTAAAGAAGACAGATCTTTGGTTGGGCTGATAGCTTATTTGCACTGAGTAACCTTTGAATATACCTATCAACATGTTTACAGATACCGTTACACAGAATCAATTTTTAGCTCACTGATTGTTTATTTGGGTCACACTTGTTTACTTAAAATAAGACAGAATCATCTAGAAACTTAATGAGGTGATTTAATTCAACCAATGAGCAATTAGTAGAATAAAAGAACATTGGTGAAATTTCTCACTCTTGAACTTTCTATCTGAAGACTATATTCCCATCACTCAGTATTTGAGAAGTGATAACTTTGTTTCTTCAGCATTCATTGAACATTAGAGATTATTATTACAGGACAGTGCATTATTATAGTCAGCAACTGAGAATTTGTTATATATTCTACGGAATATTTTTGAGATCTATGCATTTTGGTGTATTCCCCCGTGGGAAACCTGGGAAGTGAAGCAGTGTCTGTTCACTGCAGTAAACAGGCTCTGTTTTACTGGTAAAATAGGACCCAGTCACCAATGCTTGGGAGGTGCAAACCCTCTCTAAAATGGGCAACATAGCTTATTAATGCTCACCCTTGGTATTGAGTTGATACTCATATTGTGGTCATGATTAGCCATTGTGCAAAAATATGTGACCTTAAACACCAATAAATAAATAAATAAATAAATAAATAAATAAATAAATAAATAAATATCTTGGTGCATTGGAAAAGTGCTTTCAAAATTTGAAGAGAATTTATTCTTGTTGTGAACGAGGATTTACCCTTTTGAAAAGCCAGGATTCAACTGGAGTATTTTTAAAACTACCTGTGGAGCCAATACCAATTGGATATCAGTTCCATTTGAATTTTGCTGAGTACTTTATTCACTGGGGGGAAGCGTGACCGTGAAAATTTGGTTGATTGCGCCGGTGTCCGATTGATTGCCCTTTCTCTTCGACATCAAATTGTGGTAAGTGTACGATTTATCGTAGATTTCTCTAAATATCAATAAATTGGGAACCCAGGAATATACGCATAGGTTGTGTGAATGTATCCTGAACACGTACATATATTTTTTATACTCAGATACCCGAGTATTGCCTGCTAGTGACTTCATATTCAATCCATCAGCGGGTCGTTTTCGTCAAATGTTGACAAAAATGGCTCGTACGCCTCAAACACTTTAACTACCTAATTTCTTTTTACCCTGCATGTAGATAAGGTGTAGAAGATCTTATAACCTGAACTGCAGCAAACAATTTGCTAAATTAGTTGAGAAAACACGTGAAAACCAAGTGTCCGGTTATTTTGTTTATTGCATGCAGTGACCGGTTGATTGCAGTTCTAAATCATGCCGATGTCCGGTTGATTGTTTTACTTGTGTCCGGTTGATTGGCAAATACACTTAGTTCATGTCGGTAATTTTAATCCCATAAACACTTTTTATCACATAATCACACCATCATACAGTGTGTCAAAGCCATGTAATATTTTTTTATAATACACTAGTGTATAATAAAGGTAGAAAGCCTCCAAATCAAATGCAAATGGAACGTCAGCATGTGATTGAATCACATGCTGACATTCCATTTAAAGACTTTTTACAGGATTGACTGTACATTTATTACTACCCTGTGGTTTATAGATAGAACTGCACGTTTGAGTGAGTTAACAATTAGCTACTTGCATATTACAGAGTTGTCGTTCTTGGCGTCAGGTATCCTGAGTTTGCTTGCTTACTTCAGTCATTAGAACAATGCAATTTGCACTTTTCTACGTTCGATCAGTTGCGATAACCCTTTTTGTTCAATTCAGACAAACGTTTCGCCAACTGAAGCTTTGTGTCTCTGTATTTGACCTTTCTGTCTCTTAACCCTTTACCCAACGTGAGGTACAGGTGACACTTGGAAAAAATACTTGTATAACTAATATTTTCATTTTTTGCTTCCAAAACATAGGTTGTGACCCCTTATTGGAACGAGCGCGACGCGTTCGTTCCAATGAGGGGGTCATATGTTTGGAAGCAGAAAATGAAAGGCGATTTTTATGCATAGCGTTGGCCGGATTTTACCGTTACGTTAGGTAAAGGGTTAAAAAATAAATACATATACATACCCACCTTTTTATAACATAAACTGTCCTCAAAATCGATTCATTAGTCAATTTTGAATTTGAGAGACAGTATCTGTGTTTTTATTGAAGAATGCGAAGTTATGTGGAAGACATACCTGACGCCAAGAACGATAACTCTTTAATATGCAAAGGGTCAATTACTGCACGAGAAAGCGTCGCGTAAGGATAGCACGAGAGCCGTGAGGCTCGACTGGTACCCATTCGTGATGCGATCGAGTGCAGTAATCGTTAACTCATATGTGTGGTTCTATATTTATTACTCACAATCAGTTACTCGTAGAAAATGAATTTAAATTGATTGTGGGCGAAATGGACATTTTCCATGCTGACGAAGTGATATCGGCACGAAATGCTGGAGAACCAGTCTTCGACCCTGACTCAAAAACGCGATCCTTTAAAAAGCCATCTCAATTCGCAAAGTAAAGTGTTAATTGGATGGTGTTGGAGTGGATTCTCATTCTAAATTTAAAATTTCGTGTAAACAAACGGTATACCTAAAAACTGCAGATCACCACAAGTTACCGCAGGCCACCACAGGGCACCTGAAAATAAGTTTTTTGAAATTTATTGGCTAGTGAACGATCATTTACATTGTTTTGTGTTGATTCTAAACTTATTCAAGTTAAGAATAATTCACATCTGGTCGACTTTGCTGGAAAATTTCACCGTAGGTCAGTTCTCATGCCTAACTGACTTGCGGTAAAACTAGTTTAAACTACCCCGCAAAAACGACCAGATGAGCATGTTTCTTAACTTGAATAAGTTTAGAACCAACCCAAAATATTGAGACTGATCATTTAGCCGCCAAATAAAAATAAAAAGATGATTTTCTGAAGACATGTGGTAGCGTGCGGTAACCTGTGGTGACCTGTGGTATTTAGGCATACCATAAAAGAGCACTGCACGCGCTTCAGGCACTTTTTATCGGATCGCACTTGACCTTTCCGGTAAAAATTACCACACAACTCAAAAACCTGTGTGATCGTGTAAGATACCACTATGTGTGTGTAATAATAACTTTTATTTCACAATTCATTTTCGGCTTCGTGCTACATCTGAGCGTCGTGAAATAAGCGGGTAATATTAAACTTTGTGATGAGTTCAACCAAGGTGCATATCTTGAGGTTAACGCGCATGTGAAACCCAAACTAGAACTGGGTCAGATCCATGAGATGTGCATCGCGTGAAGTGAAAGCTAGGGGCGTAGGAACGAAAACATATTGGGGGGTGGGTATAGGGTCTTAGGACAGGCAGGGCCGACCATGGTCCGGCCCTGCGTGAGAAAATGTTCAATTTCCAAGTGGAAAAGATGCAATTTCCTTGCATCTGAGCCATTTGTACAATGATATTAACTCAGAGTTAGTTTGTATAGCCGGTAAAATATAGTTGATGTGCCCCTCTAGAGAAGTTTGGGAGGCATGCCCCCCGCCCCCATGATCTGCGCCCATGGGGGTATCCTATCTCTTGAGGGGCCGAGCCCTGAATTCGGCGCCTCAAGAGATAGGATACCCCCATGGGCGCAGATCATGGGGGCGGGGGCATGCCTCCCAAACTGAATAGGACAGCTTGTAGGGTCATTGGAACAAAAATAATGGTGGAGGTGCATGCTATCACCTGAGTCCCGAATAGAAGGACAGCTTGATAGGGGTGACCTCGTCCCAGAGGGTAGGGGTACGGGTATGAGAAACCGCCAGAAATGGCCAACTATTTAATGTTTTTCATGGGCATGGAGGCGATTGTGTAGTGATGAGCGATACAGTTAAAACTAGAAATCCTGTCATGAATTGCGCGCAAATAGCACGTCGATCTGCGCGCTTTGTTGCGTAGTATGGCTATCAAATTCTGTAATATGGCCTGAGCACAAGCATTGTTTCATCCAATGGACCTCCGGGTAACCCGGAGGTCCATTGGCTGACACAGTGCTTGTGCTTGCTATGGATAGCCTGGATAATCTACCGTGGCTTGGTTGCCATTCGATATAGAAATTCTGGACCTTGAGTGGGAAAGTCATTAAATTCTATCAGTGAAGAAACTCCAGGCTCAAATTCCACAGATCAACCGTCCCATGGCGACGACTTTCCTGGTAGTTTGGGGCAGTGCGTATGTCTCACTGTGAGAAATATATTCAAGTAAAACAAGTCCCGAGTTGCGCTAACCTTCATTAGCAAATCAAAATAAACTTGCATACATTTTGCTGATAGTATTTTATTGTGTAGTTACATCATGACCATGATTACCTGCGCGTCATAGACAGTAATTCACTTTGCATTGTATTACCGTTGATGCTACAGACAAATATGCAAATGTAATTTTATAATTTGGCATGTTTTTTGATGATAAATAGTTCGATAGACAGTTATCATTATACCTAAAGATGCAATCAACCGTACACCACGAATTTATCAAATACCAATCAACCGGACACCACTTAAGCAATCAACCGGTCACTACATGCAATCAACAAAATAACCGGACACTTGGTTTTCGCGTGTTTTCTCAACTAATTTAGCAAATTGTTTGCTGTAGTTCAGGATATAAGATCTTCTACACCTTATCTACATGCGGGGTAAAAAGAAATTAGGTAGTTAAAGTGTTTGAGGCATACGAGCCATTTTTGTCAACATTTGACGAAAACGACCCGCTGATGGATTGAATATGAAGTCACTAGCAGGAAATACTCGGGTATCTAAGTCTAAAAAATATATGTCCGTGTTCAGGATACATTCACACAACCTGTGCATATATTCCTGGGTTCCAAATTTATTGATATTTAGAGGAAGCTATGATAAATCGTACACTAACCACAATTCGATGTCGAAGAGAAAGGGTAATCAACCGGACACCGCCGCAATCAACCAAATTTTCACAGTCACGCTTCCCCCCAGTGTTATTGGAGACTCGTTGAATTTTTGAATGAACATTTCATTACAATTTATTGGATACTTTTTCTGCAGACACAGTATCAAATGGAATAAATATGCAACGAGTATTGGCTTCACAGGTAGTTTGAAAATAATCCAGTTGACTCCTGGTTTTTCAAAAGAATTTATCCTGGTTCACACAAGAAGAATAAATTCTCTTAAAATTTTGGAAACACTTTCCAATACAAAATGATGCTCAGTTCACAAAATAATGTTCCGTAGAATATATATTAAATTCAGCTGCTATCTATAATAAGACACCGTCCTGTAATAATAATCTCCAATGTTCAAGGAATGCAGAATGTATAAACGAGTCATTTCTCAATGCTGGTTAAGATGAAGAGAATGAATGTCAGAAGTCTGTTGACAGAGACTTATATAGTCTTCAAATAGAAAGTTTCAGAATGAGAAATTTCTCCAATGTCCTATTGCTCCACTAATTACTGATTGGCTAAAAAAGGTCACCTCATTAAGTTTCTAGATGATTCTATCTAATTTCAAGTAAACAAGTGTGACCCAAATAAACAATTTGTGAGCTAAAAATAGATCCTGTTTACAAGTATTTGTAAACATGTTGATCGGTACATTGAAAGGTAACTCAGTACAAACAACTGATCACCCCAGCCAAAGACTGTTTATTCTAAATAAAAAGTAATTTCTGAAAATATTAATTGTTTATAATTATTAACCAAAGACATATCAATTCTGATATCATAATAGGGGCCTATAACAGAGACCCACCTGCAGCAGGCAAAAAGTTAATAGTTAATAGTATGACTCATTGACATTATGTGCATGGATATACATTATGTGCATGGATATATAAAGACTATGGAGATTTTACATATATATCTGATTACCATCACAGCTGATTTTACCACCAGTAAATTTGGACTGTATCCAATTTCTGTTGTGAAGACCTTGTTGATACAGTTGATCTGGTAGAGAGTGGGAGATTGCCATTCCTCTGATACTTTTCTGATAGTGATAGAGGAATGCCGTTCCCTCGCAATTTTAAGACCTGGAAGGGGTGATCTTGATGAATATTCATAAGCTATTCACTTTTCAAACTATAAACTATAATATATAGTCAGATATAAATAGAAAGAATGATGTAACGAAAGTGACATCATTGGTAAGTTGTGCATGCATTTATTTTGGTTTGTTACTCAATCATGTGAAATTTATGTCTCACCAGAGCAAGATTTTCGCATGCTCAGTAAAATGGAGAGAGTTGAATCAGGCTATCAGAATACTGAAATTTACCACAGAAAATCAAGAATGCGAGTTTCAAAGACTAAATTTCAAAACTTTCAAGGGTGTGACCTTGCCCCTATACCCTGAGAGCTCCCATCTTGATCCCTCCCTCCAATGATGCATATTGCATTGATCATTGCTGGGGCCTTGAGCCCCAGTTCCCAAACTTCTTAATTTCTGAAAGCATCAATGGAAGACCTCTGTAGAGGTTAGTATTCTACAAAATCAATTTAATGGATCTTCATATTCATGTTTGCTCATATGCTGAGAGTAGAAATAGCTATTTCACATCCTGGCCAGTTTTACATTTACAGGAGAGAGAGAGAGAGAGAGAGAGAGTGGTATACTAAGTGGTTCACTAATAAAACCCTCACATATTGACATTTTCACTCTGTCAATCAAGCATATTCTCTAAAAAAAAAAGCGATCACAACAGACAAAGTGACCTCTGTGTCGAACCCAGGGTCCATTGATAAACCTTTGCTTTCACTTTACTTACTCACAATATTTGAGAGGTGTTGTTTGAGTGTTGAATATTGTCCATTCTATGTGTATGTTATTGGTATTCCACTCTCAGCATACAGTTCGGGTGGAAGAGTGTGGTTTATTACCAAAACACTGTAGGAGTTGGTTCTCCACCCAACAGATGTTTTATTTTTGAGTGGAAGAGTACAAGAAGTTTGTGAGACTTTACAATAAATTATAACAATTATTAGAAAACAAATTCTGGATGTCAAAATTAATCTGTTATTCTACCAGCTAAAGGAGAGAGTAGTGGCCGGGTGGATTAGCTCACTGGTCTCTCATGCCAGAGGTCCTGGGATCGAAACTCAGTCAGGGAAAGTTCTCGAGGTTTCCGGTCACTCTCTGGCAACATCATTTGTTAGGGTGGGGATGTAAAATGGCTGTCCTCTGTGTGGAGAGTGACACACTCCATGCTGGCTAAAGATCCCGTAATAGTATTCAAGAAGAGCGAGATCACAAAGTTTCCACTTGGAGGGCATTCCACTCACCTGTGCCATTGGGTTAAGGAGAGGCATTAATAGAAGTTGCATAATTTGTTCGTCAATCCTTGTAAAACAAATAAGCTGAAAATAGCTAAAGGAGATTTCCAATTATATTATAAAAAAGTGACCCCCCCCCCCCCCCCCCCCAAAACATGCAAACATCATGAAACATCACACTGTCAGCTGAAATAAGTTGAAGAATAGCCACAGAAAAAATTCTGTAGATTTTCACCTTGTTAACCCTCTAATGAACGCAGCAGTCAATATCAAAATTTATTAGTTTAAATATTATTGTTTCAAATTTTTCAAAAAATTTCAACTGAACCGTATCATGTGACCCCTCACTGGAACAAGGTCATTGAGTTTGTTCCAATGATGGGGTCACACGATATAGTTTTGTTGAAGCATTTTTTTAAATAATATTTTTTCAGCTGCTCAATTTGTTAGTTACACTGGCGGGTGTGGCTGATTTTGTAAGGTAAAAGGTTAATAATACCAACCCTTGACATTATTTCAAAGAGAGCTTCCGAAGAATTGATGTCAACCATTGGAATTATCAGCAGTGGAAAAATGGGATCAATATTTTATTGTGGTTATTCAAATCTTTATTTTTTGCCTGTACTGCATTAGATAAAGGGAAATGTGTAGTACTTAATACCATGCCACAACATTGAAAAAATCATTGAACATTGCAACATGTTTCATAATTTGATGAGTTAAATACAATATTTGTAACCATCTGCAACAACATCCTGGTTGAACTTGAACAACAAAGTAATTGTATAGAGTGCTGATACCTTTATTCTCTAATCCATGATGCACACATTGTATAACAACAATCATTTCAATCTTCTACTGTATCTTTTATCAATTACTGTGCAGTGACTCAATAGTGGAGTATCTTTGCACCTACAAATTATACCTTATTCCTCAAAGGAAACTTATTTATTTATTTGAGCAGTTCGCAGTGTACAGGGAAGCCAGGATTTGCAGATTACCTAGATGGCTCATTGGGGCAAGGTGTGGCAGGGCACTTCTCTTCAAATTGAGGTTGAGGGCACTGGAGCGCAGGGTGGTAATTTGTAACAACAACAACAATGAATGTCAATTGTAATCAAAATTGGTGAAGAGCGGAGTGGGAGGGAAGGGGGATTGTCAGAGGAATGTGGTCTTTGGGCAGCTCACATTGTACGGAGAAGCAAGGATTTGCAGATTACCTAGGTGGGGCATATGCAGGGCACTACTGTTCAAATTGAGGTTAAAGGCAATGGAGCTCAGGGTGGTAATTTGTAACAATGATGACAAGAAGTGTCAGATGTGTATTTTGGACTAGTGGTGTCCCCAGAACAATTTTTAGCTCAACTTTGACGAAGTCAAATTTGAGCTATTGTCATGGCCCGTCGTCCGTCTGTCCGTCCGTCCGTCTGTCCGTCCGTCCGTCTGTCCGTCTGGCCGTCTGTCCGTCTGTCCGTCTGTCCGTACGTCAACAATTGGCTATGGCTCGGGCTAGAGGTCGTATTTATGAACCGATCTTTACGAAACTTCTTATGTACCTTTGTTATGACCCTGGGACGGGAACGAGTGTTTTTAGGTGTGGTCCGAAATTGAAGATGGCTGCCAGTGGCCATTTTGTACCGATGATGCAAAAATCAGTTTTTTGTACAGAACTTCTGTATGAAAGTTCTGATTTGAATAAAGTTTTGTATAAATGTTTAGTACCATGGGATACATCACATATAATACAGGTTTTTTTCTCGTGCGTAAATTATGCAAATTAGACTGATTTTGATTTATTTAGTGTTACTTTCAGAGCTGTAAGTGCCAAGCTGCTATGGCTCGGGCTAGAGGCCGTATTTATGAACCGATCTTTACGAAACTTCTTGGGTACCTTTGTTATGACTGTGGGACGAGAACGAGTGTTTTTGGGTGCGGTCCGAAATTCAAGATGGCTGCCAGCTGCCATTTTGTACCGCCGATGCAGAAATCTGTTTTTTGTACAGAACTTCCATATGAAAGCTCTGATTTGAATAATTTTTTGTATGAATGTTTAGTACCATGGGATACATCACATATAATACGGGTTTTTTTCTCGTACGTAAATTGTGCAAATTAGACTAATTTTGATGTTTTTTGGGGTTACTTTCAGCACTGTAAGTGCAAATGCCAATACGGCTCGGGATAGAGGCCGTATTTATGAACCGATCTTTACGAAACTTCTTGGGTACCTTTGGTATCACCGTGGGACGAGAACGAGTGTTTTGGGGTCCGGTCCGAAATTCAAGATGGCCGATGGCAGCCATTTTGTACAAAATTAGGTGCAATCAGATTTTTGCACAGAACTTCCATATGAAAGCCCTGATTTAAATAATTTTTTTGTGTGAATGTTTAGTACCATGGGATGCATCACATATAATACGGGTTTTTTTCTCGTGCAGAAATTATGCAAATTAGATGAACTTTGATTTTTTCAGTGCAACTTACACACAGTAAGTACACATGTCAATACGGCTCAGACTAGAGTCTGTATTTATGAACTGATCTTCACGAAATGTCTTGGGTACCTTTGTTATCACCTTGGGACGAGAACGAGTGTTTCTGGGTGCGGTCTAAAATTCAAGATGGCTGCTAGTGGCCATTTTGTACCGAAATTATGTCTAATCAGTTTTTTGTACACAACTTCTATACAGCTCAGACTAGAGGCCATATTTATGAACCAATCTTTACGAAACTTCTTGGGTACCTTTGTTATCACCGTGGGATGAGAGCGAGTGTTTTTGGGTGTGGTCCGAAATTCAAGATGGCCACCAGCAGCCATTTTGTACCAAAATTAGTGCAATCAGTCTTTTGTATAGAACTTCTGTATGAAAGTTCTGATTTTAATAAATTTTTGTATGAATGTTTAGTAACATGGAATACATCACATATTGTAAGGGGTTTTTTTTCGTGCAGAAATTATGCAAATTAGATGAACTTTGATTTATTCAGTGCTACTTACACAATGTAAGCACACATGTCAATACGGCTCAGGGTAGAGGCTGTATTTATGAACCGATCTTCACAAAACTTCTTGGGTACCTTTGTTATCTCCTTGGGATGAGAATGAGTGTTTCTGGGTACGGTCCAAAATTCAAGATGGCTGCCAGTGGCCATTTTGTATCGAAATTAGGTCCAATCAGTTTTTTGTCACAAGTTCTATACAGCTCGTATTTATGAACTGATCTTCACAAAACTTCTTGAGTACTTTTGTTTTCACCTTGGGACAGGAACGAGTGTGTTTTGGGGTGCCTTTGTTATCATTGTGCTATGAGAACAAATATTTTGGGGTTCAGTCAGACCCACTCTGGGACTCAAAGATTTTTTCTAGTTCAGCATCTGACTGTCACCCACCTTTACAATACTTTACCTATACATTTGTTACAGGCAACGGTCAGTATTTATGTACAGACCGTTACAATACTTTATATGTACCTTTGTTATCAGGTCATTACCTAGATGTTTGTCATTGCTGTGTCACATACTATACATGTACATGTCTTTGTCTTGACAAGTTGAGCTACAGTGTCATTGACACTTTCATTTTATACTCCACTAACAAAGTTGGGGCTGGTATACTGAATTACATGTACATCTGCCCCTCTGTTATAAGGATGAACTATATGACCAAATGGAAGATATGATAGTGGTTCAGACGAGACGAACAGAATGTAAAATTTTGAATTGGCAGCCATTAAAAATGCTCTTCCTCTGCAATTGTGTTTTAAAAATAGCAATTACTCTTTTCAAGCAATGACTTCCAAATGATGATACTGATTTACATAATTTACATAATGTAGTATGCAGGTTTTATCTTGTGCATAAATTATGCAAATTGTCCTGCCATCCAAGTTTTTATGCCCTCATGACGAAAAGTGTGTGTGTGTGTGGGGGGGGGGGGGGGGGGGGGGGGCATATTGTTTTACCCCTGACAGGGACAGATCCAGAGCCAATTTGTTACCTGCTACATGTATGGCGCCCAAACTCTGGAGCCCAAATGTCTCCAAATTCCTATCATTCAGCTTTGAAATCGACTTGTTTGAAGCAATTATTTCGAATATTTAGTAGAAATCTATACACATGCAGTTGATAAAAAAGCACTTCAAGACACATTCAGTGGTCTAATCATCTGAATGAAGACATCTGAATTTATTTGGGGACATCCTCAATTGAAAACCGGGTGCCCCTCAAAATTCCTGGATCCCTCCCTGACTGACCATCCATCTCTTCATCTGTCCATCCATCCACATAGAGGGGACAAGGTTTGTCCACCTAACTCCTACAGTTCTCAAGCTAGAACCTTTTTATTTTATAGGGTATGTACACATATACCAAAGGTGTGCCTGTTGCCAGGAATTTGATTTTGTTCAATTTTTCACAAAATTATGGGTTGTTGAACTTATATAGTACATGATTTGTCCAGCTAACTCCTCCCACAATACATATATTAAAGTGCATTGTAGAACTCATGGGGGCTTCATATGTGTGTTAAAGACACAGTACTTATCCGTGTAACAAATCACTATGTGCTCTTCAACATCCAGTGTCCATGAGCTGTGCAAGGGCATGCTTCAGTCTAGTTTTGAGAAGGGCTTGTTTGCATATGTGTTTGTTCAACATTTTCTATGTGGATGGTCTGATGATCACCAAACTTGGCACATGGTTGTATGTGGACCTCATAATTGCCACAGATAGGTTGGATTTCATGTCCCTATAGTAAAACAAAGAAAAGATAAATAACCCCCTCCCCCAGCCTAATTTGTGCCTTTGTTCTCTCGCATGGATGGTCCAATCTTCACAGTTGCCATTGGTGGAGGGGGTGGATAGCCCTGCTGTAAAATGAAAACAATAGTTTTACATTTCCCATGTTGTTGATCTGATCACCATCATATTTATTTGATTCTTTATTAGGGTTTAACTTTTGACAGCCAGCATCACCTCTTGTCGGACAGCTTTATGGGTGGAGGAAGCCAGAGTACCTGGAGAGAACCACCTAGAAATGGCGAGGAACTGTCAGACTCCCCAACATACTTATTCCACACAAGCAGAGTTGGCATTGGTTGAAGACAAGTGCACCATAAACATGCAGTATGCCTTAGTACACAGTGCGACCGTGCATCCATGTGGCCAATAAGGATTAAGTGCCTTGCCCAAGGACACTATGCAGTTACTGTGGTGGGGCTCAAACCGTGGACCTTTCGGTTTGAAGTCCAATGCTGGAATCATTTTTTCATGAAAAAAATGTATACCCCCCCCCCACCCACACACACACACACACACACACACGCACACCCCTTACACACACACACACATCTCCCCTATGAACCCTCCTGTTGGAAAATAGCCACTGGCATCAAAGATGCCGGTAGCTATTTTACTATTGGAGGGTTTATAGAGGAGGTGTGTGTGTGTGTTTTCTGAAAACTGCTATATGCAGTACAGTATGTTAATTAGGTCATCAATAAATAAATCATTGACAGTGATAAGAGGCCACCTTTTCTTGTTCTGAAGAAAGTGAGATGAGTCCTTGAAGTTGACAACTGTAGTCGATTCTCTGTTTGTTTCCTTTCCATCAATCACACTGGTGCAAAATAAGTTCATAGTTTTTATTTCACACTGGCACTGATTGAGTTCATATAAGAGATCATTGATCCATTCCAAATGAAGGACCATTCATTCATTTAGAAAGCAAGCATACAATCTATTTTGTTTGATTATGTAGCTGAAACACTTTTCTGATGTTATTATGCTGAAGTAATTTTATGTGATAAGTTGAAATGTAGATATTATTTTTTCTATGAGGATGGCATCAATTTAAGAATATTTGGGATTAATTTAAGAGTGTCTTTAGGCACTCTCCTATCAATTGAAAGAGCAGATTTTTTAATCTCTAAAAGCCAATATATATACATGTGATACTGCAAAAAATGTTATATTGTGATTGGTTACCTTACCGGCTTACTAAAATCTATGTTTGGATTTTTGCCAGATATAAAATCATGCAACATTCTATTTAGTCATGGGAGATAAATCCTGTGTTATGGCCCCCTATTATAATATCAGAATTGATATGTCCTTGGTTAGTAATTATACACATTTAATATTTTCTAAAATTATTTTTTAATTAAAATAAGCAGACACTGTGTGCGATCATTTATTTGCACTGAGTGACCTTTGAATGTACCTATCAACATGTTTACAGACATTGTTACACAGAATCTATTTTTAGCTCACTGATTGTGTATTTGGGTCACATTTGTTAACTTGAAATAAGACAGAATGATCTAGAAACTTAATGAGGTGATTTAATTCTACAAATTAGCAATTAGAGGAATAAAGAACATTGAAGAAATTTCTCATTCTGGAACTTGATATTTGAAGACTATATAATAACCTCTCTCAAAAGACTTCTGACTTTCAGTCATCTGACACAGCTTTGAGAAGTGTCTTAGATATATATTCAGCATTCATTGAACATTGGAGATTATTATTTCAGGACATTGCATTATTATTACATAGCAGCTGAGTGTAATATGTATTCTGTGGAATATTATTTTGAGATCTCAGCATTTTTAGCTCAACTTTGGTGAAGCCAAATTTGAGCTTTTGTCATGGCCCGTCGTCCGTCTGTCCATCTGTCTGTCTGTCCGTACGTCAACAATTGGATATGGCTCGGGCTAGAGGCCGTATTTATGAACCGATCTTTACGAAACTTCTTGGGTACCTTTGTTATGACCGTGGGACGAGAACGAGTGTTTTTGGGTGCGGTCCAAAATTCAAGATGGCTGCCAGCCGCCATTTTGTACCGATGATGCAGAAATCTGTTTTTTGTACAGAACTTCCATATGAAAGCTCTGATTTGAATAATTTTTTGTATGAATGTTTAGTACCATGGGATTCATCACATATAATACAGGTTTTTTTCTCGTGCGAAAATTGTGCAAATTAGACTAATTTTGATGTTTTTTGGTGTTACTTTCAGCACTGTAAGTGCAAATGCCAATACGGCTCGGGCTAGAGGCCGTATTTATGAACCAATCTTTACGAAACTTCTTGGGTACCTTTGGTGTCACCGTGGGACGAGAACGAGTGTTTTTGGGTCCGGTCCGAAATTCAAGATGGCCGATGGCAGCCATTTTGTACAAAATTAGGTGCAATCAGATTTTTGCACAGTATTTTCATACGAAAGCGCTGATTTGAATAATTTTTTGTGTGAATGTTTAGTACCATGGGATACATCACATATAATACGGGTTTTTTTCTCGTGCAGAAATTATGAAAATTAGATGAACTTTGATTTTTTCAGTGCGACTTACACACAGTAAGTACACATGTCAATACGGCTCAGACTAGAGTCTGTATTTATGAACTGATCTTCACGAAATGTCTTGGGTACCTTTGTTATCACCTTGGGATACCTTTGAATGAGTGTTTCTGGGTGCGGTCTAAAATTCAAGATGGCTGCCAGTGGCCATTTTGTACTGAAATTAGGTCTAATCAGTTTTTGTACGCAACTTCTATACAGCTCAGACTAGAGGCCATATTTATGAACCAATCTTTATGAAACTTCTTGGGTACCTTTGTTATCACAGTGGGATGAGAGCGAGTGTTTTTGGGTGTGGTCCAAAATTCAAGATGGCCACCAGCAGCCATTTTGTACCAAAATTAGTGCAATCAGTCTTTTGTACAGAACTTCTGTATGAAAGTTCTGATTTGAATAAATTTTTGTATGAATGTTTAGTAACATGGAATACATCACATATTGTAAGGGGTTTTTTTCGTGCAGAAATTATGCAAATTAGATGAACTTTGATTTATTCAGTGCTACTTACACAATGTAAGCACACATGTCAATACGGCTCAGGGTAGAGGCTGTATTCATAGACCGATCTTCACAAAACTTCTTGGGTACCTTTGTTATCACCTTGGGACAAGAATGAGTGTTTCTGGGTACGGTCCAAAATTCAAGATGGCTGCCAGTGGCCATTTTGTACCGAAATTAGGTCCAATTAGTTTTTTGTCACAAGTTCTATACAGCTCGTATTTATGAACTGATCTTCACAAAACTTCTTGGGTACATTTGTTTTCACCTTGGGACAGGAATGAGTGTGTTTTGGGGTGCCTTTGTTATCACTGTGCTATGAGAACAAATATTTTGGGGTTCAGTCAGACCCACTCTGGGACTCAAAGATTTTTTTCTAGTTTAGCATCTGACTGTCACCCACCTTTACAATACTTTACCTATACATTTGTTACAGACAACGGTCAGTATTTATGTACAGACCGTTACAATACTTTATATGTACCTTTCTTATCAGGTCATTACCTAGATGCTTGTCATTGCTGTGTCACATACTACCATGTACATGTCTTTGTCTTGACAAGTTGAGCTACAATGTCATTGACACTTTCATTTTTGTTAGCTCAACTTGACAAAGTCAAGCTGAGCTATTGCCATCACTTCTCGTCCGTCGGCGTATGTAGTACACAATTTCCTTTGGCACACCTCACAGGTCGCATTTATGATCAGATCACTTTGAAACTTGGTATGCTTGTTTGGGGTGACCTCTAGATGGGAGCTATCAATTTTCTTCAATTTCCGTCAAAAAATGTTGCCGCGGCCAACGTTTTTAGAACTTAGTTTTGTCAGACCACAATATTTCCTTTTGGCACACCCTACAGGACACATTTGTAATTGGATTGCTTTGAAACCTGGTATGCTTGTCTGGGGTGACCTCTAGATGGAAGCTATCGATTTTCTTCAATTTCCGCCAAAAAATGTTGCCACGGCCAACCTTCTTAGAACTTAGTTTTGTCAAACCTCAATATTTCCCTTTGGCACACCCTACAGGGCACATTTATGATCGGATTGCTTTGAAACCTGGCATGCATTGTTTGGGGTTACCTCTAGATGGGAGCTATCGATTTTCTTCAATTTCCGTCAAAAAATGTTGCCACGGCCAATGTTCTTAGAACATAGTTTAGTAAGACCACAATATTTCCCTTTGGCACACCCTACAGGGCACATTTATAATTGGATTGCATTGAAACCTGGTATGCTTGTTTAGGGTGACCTCTAGATGGGAGCTATCGATTTTCTGCAATTTCCGTCAAAAAATGTTGCCATGGCCAACGTTCTTAGAACTTAGTTTAGTCAGAAGACCTCAATATTTCCCTTTGGCACACCCTACAGGGCACATTTATGATCGGATTGCTTTGAAACCTGGCATGCTTGTTTGGGGTGACCCTCTAGATGGGAGCTATCGATTTTCTTCAATTTCCGTCAAAAAATGTTGCCGCTGCCAATGTTCTTAGAACTCTGTTTAGTCAGACCTCAATATTTCCCTTTGGCACACCCAACAGGGCACATTTGTGATCAGATTGCTTTGAAACCTGGTATGCTTGTTATACCCCCGCTTCGAAGAAGTGGGGGCTATATAGGAATCGCCCTGTACGTCCGTACGTCCGTACGTCCGTCTGTCCATCCGTCCGTCCGTACGTCTTTCCGTCCGGACAAATTCTTGTGTGCGCAACTCCTCCTACATTAATGAACCGATTTTGATGAAACCTTCATCTCTACTAAGTGAACATGTGCATATTCCAAACTTTTTGATCTGCGACAATTTCAACCAGGTTATCTCTCTTGAACTTTGATTTAATATGGGTTTCTATATGAAATTCTTGTGTGCGCAACTCCTCCTACATTTATCAATCAATTTGGACAAAACTTTTCAGACATCATCACTACTAAGTGAACATGCGCATATTCCAAGATTTTTGATCTGCGACAATTTTAACCAGGTTATCTCCCTTTGACTTAGATTCATTGTGTCTTTCCATCCGAACAAATTCTTGTGTGCGCAACTCCTCCTACATTAATGAACCGATTTTGATGAAACCTTTCAAACATCATCTCTACAAAGTGAACATGTGCATATTCCAAACTTTTTAATCTGCGACAATTTTAACCAGGTTATCTCTCTTGAACTTTGATTTAATATGGGTTTCTACATGAAATTCTTGTGTGCGCAACTCCTCCTACATTTATCAATCAATTTGGACAAAACTTTTCAGACATCATCACTACTAAGTGAACATGCGCATATTCCAAGATTTTTGATCTGCGACAATTTTAACCAGGTTATCTCCCTTTGACTTAGATTTATTATGTCTTTCCGTTCGAACAAATTCTTGTGTGCGCAACTCCTCCTACATTAATGAACCGATTTTGATGAAACCTTTCAAACATCATCTCTACTAAGTGAACATGTGCATATTCCAAACGTTTTGATCTGCGACAATTTTAACCAGGTTATCTCTCTTGAACTTTGATTTAATATGGGTTCTGCATGAAATTCTTGTGTGCGCAACTCCTCCTACATTTATCAATCAATTTGGACGAAAGTTTACAGACATCATCACTACTAAGTGAACATGCGCATATTCCAAAATTTTTGAGCTGTGGCAATTTTAACTAGGTTATCTCCCTTTAACTTAGATTTATTATGGGTTTCTACATGAAATTCTTGTGCGTGCAACTCCTCCTACATTTATCAATCAATTTGGACAAAACTTTTCAGACATCATCACTACTAAGTGAGCATGCGCATATTCCAAGATTTTTTATCTGCGACAATTTTAACCAGGTTATCTCCCTTTGACTTAGATTCATTATGTCTTTCCGTTCGAACAAATTCTTGTGTGTGCATCTCCTCCTACATTAATGAACCGATTTTGATGAAACCTTTCAAACATCATCTCTACTAAGTGAACATGTGCATATTCCAAACTTTTTGATCTGCGACAATTTTAACCAGGTTATCTCTCTTGAACTTTGATTTAATATGGGTTTCTGCATGAAATTCTTGTGTGTGTAACTCCTCCTACATTTATCAATCAATTTGGACGAAAGTTTACAGACATCATCACTACTAAGTGAACATGTGCATATTCCAAAATTTTTGAGCTGTGGCAATTTTAACTAGGTTATCTCCCTTTAACTTAGATTTATTATGGGTTTCTACATGAAATTCTTGTGCGTGCAACTCCTCCTATATTTATCAATCAATTTTGACGAAACCTTTCAAACATTATCACAACTAAGTGAACATACGCATATTCCCAAATTTTTGATCTGCGACAATTTTAACCAGGTTATCTCCCTTTAACTTGGATTTATTATGGGTTTTCAAATGGGATTCTTGTGTGTGCAACTCCTCCTACATTAATGAACCGATTTTGAATACATGTTGCACATTGTAAATGTGTTTTTCCAAATGTAAACCATATATGTGTGGGCTCTTTAAGTATTCAGTGCTGTTCTGTGGAAGGCCACATGCAAATACAAATTTCAACAACAAAAAATGATCTTTATGTATACATTTCCTTATGGCCTTCGCCTACATGATCAGAAGTGCATTCCTCTAAAAACCCAAAGCGGGGGTATTAATCACCTTCAGTGATAGTTCTAGTTTGGGGAGACTTCTAGATGGGAGCTATCGATTTTCTTCAATTTCCGTTGAAAAATGCTGCTGCTGCCAATGTTCTTAGAACTCTGTTTAGTCAGACCTCAATATTTCCCTTTGGTACGCCCTACAGGGCACATTTATTAGCTCAACTTGACAAAGTTAAGCTGAGCTATTGCCATCACTTCTCGTCCTTCAGCGTACATACGTACGTACGTTAGTACGTACGTCCACAATTTCCTTTGGCACACCTCACAGGTCGCTTTTATTTTCATTTCCTTTAAAAAATTATTGTCGTTGTCACCAGCCTTTGAACTTACTGCATTTGTGTAGCAACTTATCCCTTTTGCACTCTCTGCAGGGTATGTTTATGAATTTCCATCAAAAAGAGAAAAAACATTGCCACAAGCAATGACATTCAAACTTAGTGCATTTGTGCATTAACATCTTCCTTTGGCATGCCTCAGAGAGTGCATTCATTATCAGGCTGTTTTGAAACTTTGTATGCTTATGCAGGATGACAAAGATAGGAGCTATCAATTTTTTTTTCATTTCCATCAAAAACTGTTGTGGTTAGCAACAGTCTTTGAATTTATTGCATTTGTGCATCAATATTCCTCTTTGACATGGCATACAGGCTACATTTATCAGGATTTTTTTTTAACTTGGTGTGCTCATTGGGCGAGACCTTTAGATAAAGCTATTGATTAGCATTCATTCCTGTGAAAAAAGTTGCCATTTACAATAACCTCTGAACTTACTGCATTTGTGTATCAACATTCTTCCTTTAGCCATTCTTACAGTTTACATTTATAAATAAGGATTACTCTTGACGTTGTGCACACACAATGCTGTTATGTTGAAATTTCACCAAATAACATTGGTACCAATTATCTTCACTTTTGCCATTTCACTTATAACTTACCAAGTTCAAGTTTTTCAAGTTGAGTACAGTGTCATTGATACTTTCATTTTGGAAAAGTGTTTCCAAATCTTTGAAGTGAATTTATACTATAGCGGGGGAGGAATTCGCTAGAATTGTGCACTTGGTGATACCTTCCTGAAATTTGGCATGATGTAAGGGTAGGCATCAGAGATTTCAAAATCGATCGGCTACAAGTTGGCACCATCCTCTAGCCACCACTAGCAGCGAAATCCAAAATGGCCGCCAAGCGGATCGAAAAAAAGCTATTTTCGCCGATCGCACAACTGAAGCTCCAAACCTAACACCATACATGTGCTGTAATTGATGTGAATGATGGAGTGAAGCCCTTGGAACAAGTTGGGGGGAAGATTAATGGATAATGGGATCAGAATTTCCGTCGATGTGTGCGTCTGTGTGTCTGACTGTCAGTATGATCGTCCGTCCGTAGATAAATTAGTGTTGAATGTTTCTCGGGAATGCAATGGTCAAATGAACATGGTATGAGAGATTCCTGTCAACACATGAACAAGGGTACTCGATAGTATGCAGCAGTGGGGATACTTGGACATTTGATAATCCAATTAAAGTGACAGTCTATTCTCAACTTCCGGCATTTTCGATAGATTTATTTTCTAAGAAAATAAAACTATCAAATTTCTAGAGGAGTTCTGGTTCAATCTCAACACCATAGCGACACGTTTGCCAGCAAGGGCAGTGCTGGAATGAACTCGGGATGCATTAGTTCCCGTTGTTAATTATACAATGTTATCTTGCCAGTATAGAACATTGGCAAAATGGGACTAGAAGGGGTGAGTGTATGTTTGCAGTCATTCGAGGTACAGGAATATTTTTTGACTACAAGTAGTATTCTTCATTTTCGGCCAGTTAAGATGTGGTGTGTTCCAAGTCAGGATTAATGTTGCCGACACTTAATGCCCATCCCTCATGGTATGCTACTTTACCAGGGATATAGAGATATAGCCACCACTGGGAGCCAAAACATGACCTTTGATGTCGATGAGTGGTCGAAATGTTTTAGCGAATAACTTATCGAAATATGATCCGGTATGGCAATTTGATACCTTACGTTAGATTTATTAGATCAACTCAGGTATGGATTCATTGAGACATGAGTGCGCTACAAGATGAAGGATTTCCAAGTTGATTTGCTATGGAGTAGGAACTGACTAGTCACATGTGGCCTATGGCCAGAGAAAGACAAGGATACCATAGATGAACACACGGGTGAACGAAGGTATCAACTGTTGTACAGAGGCAAAATAGTTGGGGATATTGTATCATGCTATGCATGAATTAACACCGTCTTGTGCAGTAAATAACAGACTATTTTCCGAAATCTAAAACTGTATTCCTATACCCCGGACAATGTAGCAAGCCACATGGGATGAACATTTGTTAGCAAAATCAACTCAACTAGAAACATGACATGTGTTAACTGGCCGAAAATGGAAAAAAAAATACCAGAATAGGAGATGACTGGTCCTAACATGACAGTATACTACTCAATATTGTTACAACAGCCACCTTCACACTTACACAAAGGTGTGCACCTTAATCCAGCTTTCAAGCATTTGCAATTGCCCTTGCAGGCCTTGGCACAACTACAGTGGAGCATCAGTGCACATGCAGCACTTGCGTCTCCTAGGTGAGTCCAAAATGGGACCAGAATATTGAGACGTGGATTCCACTCCCATCCGTACTGTGATGGGTCTGGCACACATAAGTGTTTCTGCAGAGCACGATGCCAAATGAAAGATGACACAAGAATTACCCTTTTTACATGTTGATACAGAGCTGCTTTGGTGGGCGGGATGTTTTCCATAGACTTAAGGCCATGTGTGAACATATGCCGTCTCGCATCATTGACACGTGTACTGACACAACTGTTACTGTACATCTGTATGGTGAGTTTTTCGATATGCTGCATATGAGGGGAATCCTCTGAAAAGACTTGCGGATTCTCAGTCAATTCTATCATCATTTCAGTTGATGCGGGAAAATTCATCCATGCATTCCATCCTGTCTTCTTCCCAATGCCGAGCATGCTGGATGTTACATCACAACCTGTGAAGGCGTGGAAGAAAGTCAGGGCCTTACAGTAATCAGGTCCAAGTTGTGAAGCTATCTCATGAATTGGCATATCTTTATATGCCTTTCCAATTCCAAACCCAATCCACAGCTCACTGAGTCCAAGGTCACGGAATGTTGCGAAATGGTGCAAAGACAGAATGACGACATCAGAATCAACCGTGCGAAGAAAAGCTATTTTGTGACCTTGTGAGACTGCATGGTTGAGATGAAGCATCATGCGCGTGTCTGCTTCCTCGTGGTTCGATGGAGATATGTCACATAAGCTAACATCCTTATTGCATAGTACATATTCTCCTGATGTCGTTAACAACTGGTACTCGGATGTTGATGTTAATTTCAGCAGTTCAGCAGACAGGAACTTGAAAAATTCGTCTTTATTCTCACTAACTTTCAAGAATGCCTGCCAATTCTTCCCTTTAGGTAAAGGGACGTTCTCGGACACCCGTATCAACCTAACTGCTGTCTCACCGAGGCGTTTTGCTCGCGTCTGATTCTTCAAACTGCCTTCGGGGTAACAGTCATAGATCGCATCAACCCTTGTGGTGTTCGTGTTAATCAGAGATTCGATGTATGGCAATAATTGCAATCGAGCATATTCTCCAAACAGATCCGCTTTCTGTGGTTTGATTACATGGACTACAGCAGGCATATCCAAGATGACAACTGAAGCTTGTCTAGCTGCTGAATTCTTCCCTTGTGCAGGAATAGCTGGTAAACAATTGAGAATTTGAGATTTTGTCCCACTCCGTAGCTTACCTCTATCGGATAATGCTGGCGGATCACGTGCATTCTCGTGCATGAAAAACTCATCCATGTTTGAATCAGGCCGGGCTTGCAGTGAAACGAACATCTGGGTAACTATTGCGGCAGTTGCTTTACTTGACATGAGTTTGTCTCGGCCTTTGTCCAGGTTGGCTGGGGGTGGGTTAAGGAAGGTATATATATTTGCCTTGGGAATAACATCATTCAGGGGTACGGTGCATTCCACAAGCCTTTCCTTCAAGAAAGTGGAATATAAATGCTTGCCCCTTTCGGGTAATGACCGTAAACTCTTACTAACTTCGGGGTCCATATATTCACCAGTATCTAATGTCACCAGCTGACCACTAGTTTCATCATAAGGGTTGATAATGAGTCCCTGATTCACCAGATCGAGGAGAGATTTCAATTGATTCAGAAATTTTTTCTGCTCTGATACCGAACTTTCCGGGTGTTCCGTGTTATCTGATGATGTTGTGTGGAAACTTGCATATTCATACTCATCTATAACACGCAGAACTTCTGACCTTGAAAGCTCAATAACGACTTTCTCTTCAGCCTGGCCATAGAGACCTTTTGGACCACTGTCTTCTTTGAGTAGTTGGATACTATGTTCTTGGCTCTGATCTAAACCCATCATACTGAACTTCCTCTCACTACGCTGGACCACAAAATGGCCTTCCATGAATTTGTTGTGGATTGAAGGATGCCGCCTGGGTAGCTGAGACATGTCTCTCAGAAATACGGGGACCCACCGACAATAATTTGTATGTCCTAGGGCAAAAAAGTAACTGCACAACTCATCGATAGAACACAGTGTACCAGGCCAGTTACCGATTCGTTGGTTCCGAACGAATTGACAGCTTGTCAAGAGAAAGTTCCGAACGATTTCACCCCAATAGCGCGCAGTTGGAGATTGTGAAAGAATCCTCTGTTCCCACATTTCAAATGACTCATGGGGCCCAGTCTGCTGACAGTAAATCTCATAAGCATTCTTTCTGAGGATCTCAAGCCAAGCTAGAGTGAGAAGATATGCCTGTCGCGTCCTCTTGACATGTTTCCCACCAAGTAGGGATGATGCTACACCGGGTGTGAATATCTTTGCGAGGTGAAACATTCGCTCCCAACCAGAACCACCCATAAGCTTACCACCAGCTTCTTGGGTGCACATTTCAAGATGCAGGAATCCAATCATACACACCATTCGATCCTCACCTATCTCCTCTGGGAACAGCCATTGACATTTTTTCTGCCTGGCATACAACGGACAGTCACCTTCAATGACAGGTATCTGGCCGGGGTTTACGAAAGCAGTAGCTTCCCTGACCACATACATAGCATGCTTCTGCATACTGAGTGAGTCCGCTTTCTGCTCACTGAAAACAGGGAATACCCCAATAACTGCACGAGGTTTGACATTGTCTTGATCTTCATGTTTTGAAAAGAAGCCTGAAAAGGTCACAGGGACTTCATCAAGCTGCCAGCTGCCATCAACCTTCCCTTTATTGCTGATCTGTGACACATGAGACAACCAGTCATTCTCTCCCACGTTCAAATCTGCATATTCATTGGGCCGTACATTACATTCATCTGGAGATTCAAGCCTGATGTCCCCACCAAAGTCTTCAACGAAAGGAACAAATGCATAGTCGTCTGGGAGTTCAATTTGTGTGTCTTCTGGAACATCTAAACTCAGTGGTGGGGGATCAGTACCCACATTGTCCCTGCTCAGTTGACCAATGAGTGTGATGGACGTACCATGCATATCAGATCTACCAGATACATCAATGTTATCAGTGGTTCCTATCGAGAAAACATTACGTTTGCAGTTAGCTGGGACTACAACACCTTCGTTCTTGAACCGCAGTGAAACAGCTCTCGCGAAACTCCTGCGAACATCCATTACGCGATCATAAGAGACAGAGAGTCCCATTTGATGAAAATCTCTGATAAGATTTTTCATACGATCATGGGCATGCAACTTCAAACCCACATAAAGAGGCATTGGAGTTTCTCTGTCACGTCTCTGGTGAACATTTTGTGCATGTTCGGAGCGTTTCGCTGAATTGCTGATCAACATCTGTGAAATAGTACAAGCCACTCGAGTCTTGGCATTAACAGTCTCATCATCGCCTAAGTTCTGTATACTACATGTGCCCTCAAGTAGAACTCTAAGAAGAGTCAGGAGTGAGTTGGGTACAGGCTCGCTCAAGCAATAAGATGAAAATGATCCCGTGAAAGGAGCTTGAGATATGAGTATGTGTTTACGCAGAAGAAGACCCACATCAACTATCTTTTTTGCCTCTTCCTCAGACACTATACGAGTTAAAGATTCGGACAACAAGGAGCCAACTCGAAACCTACTTGAAATAAACACATCTCTACCCTGTGTGAAGGCGTCCCAGCCATCGCCCAATTTCTGCAACAAATGTTCTTTGAATCGAGTGGAATGTATTTCTTCACTAAGCCAATCAGAACCGACTTGCTTCAACCTCCGACTGTACAGATTCTTGAGATCGACAAGCTTCATCGCGGAATCGTTGTGTTCAACAAATGTTATGAGCTCTGCCATAACGAGAGGGTCATAGGGCAGGCCTGACGCGGAATGTTCGGCGTTCTTCGACTTTTTAGATTTAGCCGCTCGTGCTTCATTGGCAAGCTTACAATAACAGGTTTTGTGATAGTAAAGATCACTAGCAGCGGAATCAAATGCTGCATTGACCCGAGAAAAAACAACCCAGTTCTCGGCTTCCTTTGCCATAATTTTGAGTTTATTGTTATCAGACATTGATCTGCAAATAGGCTCACTGCTGTCACCTTCGCGTTTGTGACAATAAACACACTGGGGCAGTTTCCTGTCACAGCCAGATTCAAAACTTGTCCGTGTTCTTTTAGGACTCAGCGTGGAGCAGGATGCCACTGCCTCATTTCGCTCTCGCTTGTGTAGCACGCGCTGTACGATGTGAGTCCGAATACTGTCACGGCATGTCTTATGATATATTGCCTTATTCGTCAACAGTGACATCGACATACACTCATCACTCTCTCATCAAACAATCAATGGTCAAATTATATGGAAGCTCAACGCCATTATCTAGGAAGCGCGTTATGTCTTCCTCAATAGCTTTATAGGCGTCATGAAAACGAGATTCTCTATACGGACGCATCAATTTCTTGGAACTGTCTTGCTGGCAAAAGCAACAACGTTCCCAGTCAGTACTAGTCCGTACACGAAGAGGATTCTCACTCATTCTGTGAATGATTTTTGTGAACAATCGCGTTCTCGAATTAATTTCGACAGACAAATCAGAATTGCTTGCGGAATTACGCCAAACAAGAGATTGTATGGCAAAGAGACTGCTTCATAAAGAGCGTTGTTTCTCCGGGATCAGCGTCATTCAGGTTTGCCTGAATGACGCTGATCCCGGAGAAACAACGCTCTTTTCAAGTTCCAAGAAATTGATGCGTCCGTATAGAGAATCTCGTTTTATTCTACATCATCTCCCACGTCTGTTTCCAACACGTGCGTGGATCAGAGTTCACTTTCGCGCCCTTACAATCGGATGTATAGTCGGTAGACCGTCGAAAAGGAGGTTCCCTTCAGCCGCTGGCGGCCATTTTGGATTGTGCCGCTACTGGTCGCCACCGGTCGGTGTCAACTTGTAGCCGATCGTTTTTGAGAACCTCATAGCCTACACTAACAGTGTGCCAAATTTCAAGAAGGTATCACCAAGTGCACAATTCACCTGTATGTGACGAATTCCTCCCCCGCTACTACCTAAAAACCAGAATTCATATTTGTGAAAAACCAGGATTCTGCTGGATTATTTTAAAACTACCTGTGGGGCCAATACTTATTGGATATTAATTCTATTTGAATTATGCTGAGTACTTTTGAGTGTACATTTCATTACAATTTATTGGATACTATTTCTGCAGACACATTCTTGGACATTATAATACCAGCTGGAAAGTTTCTTCATCACCAGATTACTGGATTTATTGAACTTTATTTTGGACTAATTGTTAAGTATTTCTGATTTTATTTTCTGTAAACCAAATAGTGTAAAAGATTTTGTATCATTTTCACCTTCAATTATTTTTTTTGTTATTAAATTTTAGAATAGTTAAATTCAAGTTACTGTTGTTGATTCTCAGATTTCTTTTTGTTACCATTATTTTTATTTTTACACTGTAACATCCCACTTGAAAAAATTGAACCAAGAAGATGATTGCATCCAAAAATAACGTAATGTGTGGTTTGAATTGAACATAATCAAGTAAACATGGTCAAATGCCTGTGACTGTCAGTCATTTGGCCAAATGCCTAAATTAGCCAGTCATTTGGCCAAATGACTGAAATTGACCACCAGGCATTTGGCCAAATGCCTGGTGAATATTCACTGAGGGTTTGAAAAATAACAACACTGTGTGTCATTTTTATTTATATTTATTAAAACAGAAATGAAAAATTCAAATTTGTTAATCAAATAATTCAACTACATTCAACATATATTCAGTAATTGCCATAATATATTATAGAATATGTGTTGAATGTATTTGATTAACTAAGCATTTATTCTATTATATCTTGTTTGACAGAGCTCATGGAGGTCTGTCAAGCACTATAATATAGTGGAGCCTACTCAGTTGTATATCTTTAAACCTGTTAAATGAATATAATTTCCAGACATATTGAACAATTATTTAGACAATCGCTGAATTCGCTATCAATAACCAAATAAATGTATTTAATCTATTATATCTTGCTGGGACAATCGTCGGTGGAGCAACCGCCAATGTCATGTATTCCAATGAGTCGAGGTTCACTCTCGACTTCCATGACAGGCGAAATAGAGTGTGGCGGTGGAACGAACGATACCATTACGTAACCGTTAGGCAGCACCATCATTTTGGTGGTGGATCAGTTATGGTGTGGGCAGGCATAACCATGACAAGCAGAACAGCATTACATGTCATCCAAGGGCATGTCACAGGGCAGTACTACCATGACATCATGTTAGTAGCTCATGTGGTGCCATTTGCATGACGTCATGGCCATCGATTCATTTTCCAAGATTACATTGCAAGAGCACACAGGGCCTGTGTCGCTACAGAGTTCCTCCAGGAGGAGAACATCACTACACTGCCTTGGCCAGCACTAAGTCCAGACCTTTCACCAATCGAGGCACGTCTGGGATATGCTTGGCAGGTGCTTACGACAACACCAACAGCCCCCTACCAATGTCCAGGAACTCGCCGCTGCACAGCAGGAAGAATGGAATAACATCAGTCAAGCTGATATTGGACGTTTGGTGAGGAGTATGCCACGTCAGATCCGCACTTGTCTCGCAAACCGATGGAGGATTTTCAAGGCATTGAGGTCTTGGACTGAATGTGGTAAATTCTCTGACTGACCGTCCATGTCTTCTACAGCTCAGTATGTGGAATGTGTGCTTGTCAGACACACAACTATCGCTGAAATCATTCACCAGATGTCACAGTGCAATACCTCAACTGTCTTTCAAATTCTCCATAATTCCAATATTTTGGAACTTTCATTTATTGTTTGAAGAATTAGTTATTTATTGGTTTCCACATCATAACATCATAAGTTTATCTGTCTTCCTCATGTCTTGTCATCACATTTAAATGCTATTGTAAACCAGCGCTGTCCAAGTATTTCTTCAAGAGTTATTGCCCTTGGTGGATGGCAACTTTCTTGTCATCACATTGCCATTTCTTGTCATCACATTTCAAAGAAAACTGTTAAAAGATATTTTTTCCAAATTTAATCTATACCTTTTTTGTGATAATATCATGAATGGGATTGCGAATCAGCTGTTGCCAAGTGTTTCTTTGCTTGTTATTGCCCTTATTGGACCTGAGTGACTTAGATTTTGGCATTGGACTTGTTTTTGGCTCACCAATGATATACTCGCCCAAAAAAGAAAGTGTGCATTGCAGAAATTGATCAAACTCCCAAAAAATAATTTCGTAGGTGTAAAGAGTGTTAACCTTTTCATGAATAAGTTATATTGAACACAAAAACAGCTTTCCCCGTTAAAATTGCATTAACGTTAAATGACGTGCTGCATGTTTGTGAAAAGGCATGTTTTGCACGTGGAGAGTCTGAAAATTCATGCAGCAGTGTGATTCCTTGGGTATTTAAACACTAAAGTAAGGCCTTCCTATCGTTCACATTCAAACTTGCGCTGCTGTTAAAACGACTCCACATTAGCATGCCAAGATTGACAATGAATCAACGTCTCCTTGCCCTGGATATGATTAGAGCTGGCAGAACACACAGAGAGGTTGCCCAGCATTTGAACTGCCACTGTAACACTGTAGACAGGCTTGTCCATCGACATGCACAACATGATGACGTTCAAGACTGACCCCGCTCCGGGAGACCCCGAGTTACCACCCCTGCACAAGATCGGTATATCCGTGTCGTCCATCTCCGGAACCGGCAACAAACGGCAATGACGACAGCCAGGAACATCCCTAACCTGAGATGGATACATCCGCAAACAGTAATCAACCGGCTGAGAGAATACGGCTTATGTCCTCGAAGACCTGCAATTCGTCCGATTGTGACGTTACGTCATCGTCGTGCTCGACTGCAGTGGTGTAGACAACATCTCAGGCATCCCTTACACTGGTGGCGACGTGTTTTATTCACAGATGAATGTCGTTTCCATCTTTCATCATCAGATGGCCGCCAGAGAGTGTACAGACGTCGAAACGAATGCTACGCAGATCCATGTGTCGTGGAACGAAACCGTTATGGGGGAGGGTCTCTCATGGTGTGGGGTGGCATCACTGCCCGTAACAGAACTGAGCTGGTCATTATTGATGGCAATCTCAATGCAGCCAGATATCGTGATGAAGTGCTTACACCTGTTGTTGTCACATTTCTGCACCGTCACGGTCCCGGCGTCATTCTACAGCAGGACAATGCCCGACCCCATGCAGCTCGTGTTGTTCAACGGTATCTGCAGCAACAACAAGTGGATGTTCTTCCCTGGCCCGCAAATTCGCCCGATATCTCACCCATTGAGCATGTATGGGACGAAATGAAACGTCAGCTACGCCGGCTTCCCCATGCACCGTCAACGCTTGTGGAACTCCAAAGACAGCTTATCAGAATATGGAACAACATCCCACAACACTTCCATGCTAACTTGTTCGCTTCCATGAGGCGTAGATGCACAGCAGTAGTCGATGCAGACGGAGGTCATACCAGATATTGAGTGTGTGACTTTTGTGTTTGACCCTTAGTGTTTTTGACTCTCCATGGGACCAAGAGTATTCGTCGTAGCGTAATGAAATTTCTCGTGTTGATCACAAATTGATTCATCTGTGATTGAATAAAATTTCCATGAATGAAAATGATATATATCTTTTTTTGGTTATATGTTTTAGCATGCACACTTTATTTTTTGGGAGAGTATAGTTGTGTGAGCCTGTGGCATAGCCCTCATGTCGGCGTCCGGATTCATTCATTTTGAACTTTTGTGTGCAGGTTTTGAATTTTATTTTTTGATTTTTTTTTTTTAAAAGTAATATTTTATTCAACCCTTTCCATTCTTATTTACTTGAATTTTGGACTTTTGTGTACAGGTTTTTGACTTTTCTGTGCAGGTTTTTGACTTTTGTGTACAGGTTTTGAAATTTTGTCTTCAAGTGGAGTTTTACCTTACTGGCATATTGCCATGGTGGTTTCCTTAACATTTCAGGGTATTTTTCTCAATTTTAACCCATTGAAACAATTGTGATGCTTTTTTTACTTTTATGTGCAAGTTTTGAGGTTTGTCTTTCTTTTCTTCCAAGTGGATATTTTTCAAGTAGAGTTTCACCTTACTGGCATATTGCCATTGTGGTTCTGTGACAGGGTATTTTTCTCAATTTTAACCCCTTGAAACAAATGTGATACTTTTTTTTACTTTTATGTGCAGGTTTTGAGGTTTGTCTTTCTTTTCTTCCAAGTGGCAACTTACCTTGTAGCATATTGGCATGGTTCCTATTTTATGTTAGGATGCTTCTTGGGGCTATTATTATATTATTTAACCCTTTAGCTGCTTATTTTTAATTTTGGACTTCTGTGTGCAGGTTTTGGACTTTGGTGTGCAGGTTTTGATATTTTTTCTAAGTGGATTTTTCCTCATTGGCATATTGCCATGATGGTTACTGTAACATTTTCAGGGTATTTTTCTAAATTTTAACCCTTTGAAACAAATGTGATGCTTTTTTGACTTTTATGTGCAGGTTTTGAGGTTTGTCTTTCATTTCTTCCAAGTGGATATTTTTCAAGTAGAGTTTCTCCTTACTGGCATGTTGCCATTGTGCTTACTGTGACAGGGTATTTTTCTCAATTTTAACTCCTTGAAACAAATGTGATGCTTTTTTTTACTTCTATGTGCAGGTTTTTAGGTTTGTCTTTCTTTTCTTCCAAGTGGTGACTTACCTTGTAGCATATTGCCATGGTTCCTATTTTATGTTAGGATGCTTCTTGGGGCTATTTTTATATCATTTAACCCTTTAGCTGCTTATTTACTTTAATTTTGGACTTTTGCGTGCAAGTTTTGTACTGTTGTGTGCAGGTTTTGATATTTTTTCTAAGTGGATTTTTCCTCACTGGCATATTGCCATGGTGGTTATTGTAACATTTTCAGGGTATTTTTCTAAATTTTAACCCTTTGAAACAAATGTGATGCTTTTTTTACTTTTATGTGCAGGTTTTTAGGTTTTTCTTTCTTTTCTTCCAAGTGGATATTTTTCAAGTAGAGTTTCACCTTACTGGCATATTGCCATTGTGGTTACTGTTGCAGAGTATTTTTCTCAATGTTAACCACTTGAAACAAATGTGATACTTTTTTTTACTTTTATCTGCAGGTTTTGAGGCTTGTCTTTCTTTTCTTCCAAGTGGTGACTTACCTTGTAGCATATTGCCATGGTTCCTATTTTATGTTAGGATGCTTCTTGGGGGCTATTATTATATTATTTAACCCATTAGCTGCTTATTTACTTTAATTTTGGACTTTTGTGTGCAGGTTTTGATATTTTTTTTAAGTGGAGTTTTACCTCATTGGCATATTACCATGATGGTTACTGTAACATTTTCAGGGTATTTTTCTAAATTTTAACCCTTTGAATCAAATGTGATGCTCTTTTTTACTTTTATGTGCAGGTTTTGATGTTTGTCTTTCTTTTCTTCCAAGTGGATAGTTTTCACGTAGAGTTTCACCTTACTGGCATATTGCCATTGTGGTTTCTGTGACAGGGTATTTTTCTCAATTTTAACCCCTTAAAACAAATGTGATACTTTTTTTTACTTTTATGTGCAGGTTTTGAGGTTTGTCTTTTTTTCTTCCAAGTGGTGACTTACTTGTAGCATATTGCCATGGTTCCTATTTTATGTTAGGATGCTTTTTGGGGCTATTTTTATATTATTTAACCCTTTAGCTGCTTATTTACTTTAATTTTGGACTTTTGTGTGCAGGTTTTGTACTGTTGTGTGCAGGTTTTGATATTTTTTTTAAGTGGAGTTTTACCTCACTGGCATATTGCCATGATGGTTATTGTAACATTTTCAGGGTATTTTTCTAAATTTTAACCCTTTGAAACAAATGTGATACTTTTTTGACTTTTATGTGCAGGTTTTGAGGTTTTTCTTTTCTTCCAAGTGGATATTTTTCAGGTAGGGTTTCACCTTACTGGTATATTGCCATGGTGGTTACTGTGACATTATCAGGGTATTTTTCTCAATTTTAACCTATTGAAACAAATGTGATACTTTTTTTTTTTACTTTTATGTGCAGGTTTTGAGGTTTGTCTTTCTTTTCTTCAAAGTGGAGACTTACCTTGTAGCATATTGCCATGGTTCCTATTTTATGTTAGCATGCTTCTTAGAGGTTATTATTATATTATTTAACCCTTTCCCTGCTTATTTTCTTTAATTTTGGACTTTTGTGTGCAGGTTTTGAACTTTTTTTTTTACTCCAGCCACCCCTTTACATTGGCCACCTGTTTTGTAAGAGACAGTTTTTCAGTTCTCAGCTGGGATCTGCATGCAGTTAATGAAGCAGAACCAAAAGTTTAGATCTTTTTTGTTCAGGATAGAGAATTTTAAGGTGGTATCAATTGACACCTTATCAGAGGACTGTAACATTAACAAAAAAAAACAAACAAACCAATTGTTATTCCCCCAGCGGGGGTATATATCGGTCCGTCTGTCTGTCCCAAAATTCAATCATGAATAACTTGTAAAGTACTTGGTTGAGTGACTTGATATTTTGTATCCTGTTGCTGTATACCTATAGTGAAATGCATTTGTCATTCGAGATTTTATTGCCAGAGTCATTGCCTGTCTGTCCGACTGTCCATCCATCCATCCATCCATCCATCCATCCATCCATCCATCCATCCATCCATTCGTCCATCCGTCCATCCGTCTCAAAATTCAATCATGAATAACTTGAAAAGTACTTGGTTGAGTGACTTGATATTTGGTACGCAAGTGTATCCTATTGCTGTATACCCATAGTGAAATACAGGTGTAGTTCGAGATTTTATTGCCAGAATCATTGCCCTTTATGAACTGTATCACCTATAGACAGGCTTGTATTGTTAAATAAGCGGGGATATTTTTTGTGTTTCCTTTTCTGAGTATCAAAATGAAGCACCTATACAATGTGCTAACATATTTTTAAAAATCGACTTTATAGCAATCTTTATTAGCCCGACTGTTTATTAGCCTGACTGTTTACAGTGAGGGCTATAGTAATGACTTTTGTCCATCCGTCCGTCCATCTGTCCATCTATTAACTTTTAGAGTTTTGGTTAAAGTTTGTGGTTAAAGTTTTTTACTGAAGGTTCAAGTGGTTTTTTTTTTCTTTCTTTTCCTGTTTAGTTGACATTTGGAGTTTTGGTTAAAGTTTGTGGTTAAATTTTTTTATTCAACCTACAAGTACAGGCTATCCCTGGTAGTTCTTGTCTGATCGTCACGAAATTTCATATGCAGGTTTTAGGTCATTTCTACATGAGAACGTCCCCTTTTGGTCATGATCGGTCAACCGGTATGGCTGCCCGAGCCCAAAACCATGAACACACTCTTCAGGTCGTATTTATGAAGGGATTTCATTGCAACTTCATACAATGCCTCTATATAATGCCTAGATGAGAACGTCCCCATTTGGGCATGATCTGTCAACCGTGATGGCTGCCCAAGCCCGAATCCCAAAAACTTTTAGCACAGTCTGCAGGTCATGTTTAATATGGACGGATTTCATTGTAACTTGATATGATGATTCTGTATGATGTCTACATTAGAATTTCCCCATTTGGGCGTGATCTATCAACCGTCACGACTGCCCGAACCCAAAACCCGAAAACCTTTAATTCAGTCTACAGGTCGTATTTATGGAGGGATTTTATTGTAATGTGATAGGTTGACTTCATATAATGTCTACATGAGAAAGTCCCCTTTTGGAAATGATTGGGCAACTGTGATGGCTACAGGAACCTTCAGCACAGTCTACAGGTCATATTTTTGAAGGGATTTCATTGTAACTTCGCAGGATCAATCCACATGATGCCCAGATGAGAATGTTCCCTTATGGTTGCGATCATTCAACCATGATGGCTGCCCGAGCCCAAAGCCCGAAAACCTTTAGCACAGTCTACAGGATGGAGGGATTTCATTGTAACTTGATAGGTTGACTTCATATAATGTCTAGATGAGAACCTTCCCTTTTGGGCAATTGTGATGGCAACAGGGGCCCGAAGCCCGAAAACCTTTAGCACATTCTACAGGTCATATTTATGGAGGGATTTCATTGTAACTTGATAGGTTGACTTCATATAATGTCTAGATGAGAACATCCCCTTTTGGGCAACTGTGACAGCAACAGAGGCCCGAAGCCCGAAAACCTTTAGAATATTACACAGGCCAAAATTATGAAGGGATTTCATTGTAGCTTGGTAGGATGACTCCAAGTTTGTGGTTAAAAATCCAGACAAACACCACCACCCCCACCCCCATGGTGCCAGTTAGGTTTTTTTTTCTCTGTTCAAAATGCATTCTGAAGCATTTAGAATGACCACCACATGTGGAAAAAAATGGACTCTCCTAATGCTCCCAACCTCCCCCCTCCCAAACCTCCCCCACCCCCACCCAACCCCCTCCTCACCCAGGGCCATTCATGCAATATTTTTTCTTTGGTACAAAATGCATTTTTAGCCTGACTGTTTATAGTCAGGGCTATAATCATGACTTTCATCCGTCCATCTGTCAGTCCATCCATCTGTCTGTAAACAATTGGTTTCAGACTGATAACTCCAGTTTGGATTATTTGATTTCAACGAAAGTTGATATGTGGATTTTCCAGCTTGTAATACAGGTCTGGTTTCAATATAGGTTCCACAACTCCCCCCTTATATTGAAACCAGACCTGCTTGTAATACAGGTCTGGTTTCAATATAGGTTCCACAACTCCCCCCCCCCCCCCCCCCCCAGACCCCCCCCCCCCCCCCCCCCCCCCACACACACACACACACACACACGCACACACACACACACACAAATGTGTCACTTAGGCAATTATTCCCAAAATGCATTTTGATGGATTGGGAGTTATTACATGCAAAAAAGAAAATTGACTCATATAGCCCAACATTAATTTATGTACTGCATCTTTAATCTTTTACCTAACACAAGTTGAAGCCAACAGTACAAATTATTTTTCTGAAACATCAGATTTTTTCATTTTTTATTTACTTCTAACCATGGCTTATTAGTCCTTATTGGAACAAGCTCATCAAGTTTGTTCCATTAATAGGTCATGAGGTATGTTTTAAAGTAGAGAAATGAAAAAACAAAATTTGTATAGCAAATTTTGTATATCACGGGTGCAGATATGGCAGATTCGTTAGGTAAACTGTTAACAAAAAATGGCTCCGACTATTTTGCGTTTAAGCATTGTCATTCCTGGGACAGTTGGGCTGCATGCGTGACATCACTCTAGTTTTGGATTGTTTCTGTTTGAAATGCAAGATAATGGTGTCTGTCTTTTGAAAAATACTTTCTTGACTCCAGTCTTGAATCTTTTACATGTGGGTTGGTATAATTTAAATTTTTATCAATTTTACCTAGACTCTATTTTTTAAGCGCTTTCACTTCAGATATTTTTTTTTTGGCCTGGGCTCATGCCTGCCAGTGAATGAGGGGGTCATATGATATGGTTTTGTTGAATTTATTAAAAAAAAATTTCAACTGCACAATTTGTATATTACGCGATGGATGCAGTCGATTCATTAGGTTTAGGGTTAATTGCTGGCTAGGTGGAATCGATGTGCGCGGATGTCTCCTCGCAAAAAGTAAACAAAAATTGCAGGTGTGATGGCACACAAGAACGGCAGCCTCTCCCCAAAATCAGAAGACTGCTGGGAAGTGAAGCAGTGCTTGTATTATTTTCTTTTAAGTCTACCTGTCATCAAGGAACGCAAGCAGTAGTTTATGTCTGTCAAGCAAATTCAGCTTGTCACTTCCTGAATTCTGAGGTTAATTGTAAATAATCCAGTATAAACTATAAATGTAAATTCGTATGAAATCTAGTCTAAACTCTTGTTATCATTTATTAGAAAGCTTTCTTACAGAGAGCTTTCCAATAAATTACAGCTAGTCAAAAATTTGGTGAAGCTCTTTAAATTGGGAAATCTTAATCCATTAAATGACATCAAGTCAAGAATTTGGTGAAGCTCTTTAAATCGGGAAATCTTATTTCAATAAATGACATCAAGTCAAGAATTTGGTGAAGCCCTTTAAATTGGTAAATCTTCTTAAGTTACAAATAGTAGAAAAGGTTCGAATATAACAAAACAATGTTTTGAAATGTTCATATAAACTTACATCATGTTTCAAGAAATTGTTCTGGTCATAATTTTTAGAACAAGTGAATTGGTTGGTGCCTGTCAATCATGCAAATTGTGCCTGTCAGTGATCATGAAAGGCTGCTTTATTGCAGCCTTGAATACATATAGACCCAGTCTGAACATTTTTGAAGATAAACAAGTGTTTGCACTTTATATATGCATAATTACTGTTATTAATTTACAGTATGGCTGCCGTGGAATGGTCACTTTCCATGGGTGGGCAATATTTCTGCAGATGCAATATTAGATTCCAAACACTTATTATGGGAATAATCATCTAAAATTTAGTTAATGAAGCATGAAGCACTAGGTACAGCCAGGTGCTTCATAAATTAAAATTTTGTTGATGATGGTTTTTATTCCCTAGTCAATGCATGTGTGGACATCACTACCCATGTGCACATTATGCCCAGCTCCATGGCGGCTGTACTGTACAACAGATTATGCCATATTAAACCATTACCTGACATAATAGCAATAAACAGCCTGCACTGTTCACATATGTTGTCATTCCATTGTCATTACTTCATTTTTAGCTCAACTTTGGCGAAGCCAAATTTGAGCTTATGCCATGGCCAGTTGTCCATCTGTCCGTCTGGCCATCTGTCCGTCTGTCCATCTGTCCGTCTTTCCGTCATCAATTCAATACGACTCGGGCTAGAGGCTGTATTTATGAACCGATCTTTACGAAACTTCTTGGGTACCTTTGTTATGACTGTGGGACGAGAACGAGTGTTTTGGGGTCCAATGCAAAATTCAAGTTGGCCGCCAGCCGCCATTTTGTACCGACGATGCAGAAATCTGTTTTTTGTACAGAACTTCCATATGAAAGCGCTGATTTGAATAATTTTTTGTATGAATGTTTAGTACCATGGGATACATCACATATAATACGGGTTTTTTTCTCGTACGTAATTTATGCAAATTAGACTAACTTTGATGTATTTAGTGTTACTTTCAGCACTGTAAGTGCAAATGCGAATACGGCTCGGGCTAGAGGCCGTATTTATAAACCGATCTTTACGAAACTTCTTGGGTACCTTTGGTATCACCATGGGATGAGAACGAGTGTTTTGGGGTCCGATCCGAAATTCAAGTTGGCCGCCAGCCGCCATTTTGTACCGATGATGCAGAAATCTGTTTTTTGTACAGAACTTCCATATGAAAGCGCTGATTTGAATAATTTTTTGTATGAATGTTTAGTACCATGGGATACATCACATATAATACAGGTTTTTTTCTCGTACGTAATTTATGCAAATTAGACTAACTTTGATGTATTTAGTGTTACTTTCAGCACTGTAAGTGCAAATGCCAATACGGCTCGAGCTAGAGGCCGTATTTATAAACCGATCTTTACGAAACTTCTTGGGTACCTTTGGTATCACCGTGGGATGAGAACGAGTGTTTTTGGGTGCGGTCCGAAATTCAAGATGATCGATGGCAGCTATTTTGTACAAAATTAGGTGCAATCAAATTTTTGCACAGAACTTCCATATGAAAGTGCTGACTTGAATAATTTTTTGTGTGAATGTTTAGTACCATGGGATACATCACATATAATGCGGGTTTTTTTCTTGTGCAGAAATTATGCAAATTAGATGAACTTTGATTTTTGCAGTGCTACTTATACACAGTAAGTGCACATGTCAATACGGCTCGGGCTAGAGGCTGTATTTATCAACTGATCTTCACGAAACTTCTTGGTTACCTCTGTTATCACCTTGGGATGAGAACGAGTGTTTTTGAGTGCGGTCCAAAATTCAAGATGGCTGCCAGTGGCCATTTCGTACCGAAATTAGGTCTAATGAGTTTTTTGTACACAACTTCTATATGGCTCAGGCTAGAGGCCGTATTTATGAACCGATCTTTACGAAACGTCTTGGGTACCTTTGTTATCACCGTGGGATGAGAACAAGTGTTTTTGGGTGTGGTCCAAAATTCAAGATGGCCACCAGCAACCATTGTGTACCAAAATTAGTGCAATCAGTCTTTTGTACAGAACTTCTGTTTGAAAGTTCTGATTTGAATAAATTTTTGTATGAATGTTTAGTAAAATGGAATACATCACATATAGTACGGGTTTTTTTCTCATGCAGAAATTATGCAAATTAGATGAATTTTGATTTATTTAGTGCTAGTTATACACTGTAAGTGCACATGTCAATATGGCTCGGGCTAGAGGCTATATTTATCAACCGATCTTCACGAAACTTCTTGGGTACCTTTGTTATCACCTTGGGACGAGAACGAATGTTTCTGAGTGCAGTCCAAAATTCAAGATGGCTGCCCGTGGCCATTTTGTACCGAAATTAGGTCCAATCAGTTTTTTGTCACAACTTCTATACAGCTTGTATTTATGAACTGATCTTCACGAAACTTCTTGGGTACCTTTGTTTTCACCTTGGGACAGGAATGAGTGTGTTTTGGGGTGCCTTTGTTATCACTGTGCTATTAGAACAAATATTTTGGGGTTCAGTCAGACCCACTCTGGGACTCAAAGATTTCTTTTCTATTTAGCATCTGACTCTCACCCACCTTTACAATACTTTACCTATACATTTGTTACAGGCTACGGCCAGTATTTATGTACAGACCGTTACAATGCTTTATATGTACATTTGTTATCAGGTCATTACCTAGATGTTTGTCATTGCTGTGTCACATACTATACATGTACATGTCTTGACAAGTTGTGCTACAGTGTCATTGACACTTTCATTTGTTTCAAACCATAACCTATGACCAGGGGCTGACCTGAGTATGTAAAAATAAGAGCCAGACTTGGAGCATACTTTCAAAATCTAGAAGCCAGATTTACTTCTTATCCGGAAGAATGCTGAATTGTTGTTGACTGTTAAAATTTCTTCATGAGTTTTGCCTTGTTACAGTTATGGGAGAGTGCCTGCACTCTCCCATAAATTGTAACAAGGCAAATCCACATAGATGATATAATTTAATTTAAAAAATAATATGAAGTACATTTACAGAACAGGAAGCCTTTAAGTTGCACCACCTTAACACCAGCTTAAGGCCAAAACAATGGCTCCAAGTACTCTATCAATTAATTGTAGTTATATAACTTTTTGATAACAATTTTCATGTCAGAAACTTTCAGCTGTCCAGGACATACATTTGAGCATTTAATTACATTATTTTTTTATACACCCGTTTTATAAAAACGGTCGTATTATGTTATGGTGTTGGCATCCATCCATCCATCTGTCCGTCTGTCCAGAATTGTTTTCCAGACTTTTTTTTCGTTATGGATGGACATATTGAGAAAATGTTTAGTCTACAGCTTTATTATGGATATTTACAGATCAAGTTCGAATTCCTTTTCGATCAGTTAATTTTTGGTGGAGTTACTGCCCTTGAACTTAATTACCATTTTCTGAACTTTTTTTCGTTATGAATTTACATATTGCAAAAAGGATTTTTTTTCATTTTCCAGACTTTTTGAATAAGTATAATTAAATAAAATGGAGAAACTGACAGTGAAGTTCAATTGGAACATGAAAAATGTTTTATAATTTCTGGAAGTGCAGGCGTATTATGCACCGTCCAACGGTGTCTGCTGGTTGAATAATTGAAGTTGTTTCTCAGATGATTGAAAAATGATTGAAAAATAATTTTATTATATCACAATAGCCATACATTTTCACAATAATTCATAGCCAAATGACCAATGGAGAAAATGGTGTTTTAAGGTTACAAGCCAACTTGGAAGCCCATATTAAAGATTCGGGAGCCAAATCAGAATTTTAGGTAGTCAAATTCACACTGGCTTCTTACTAGGTCAGTCCCTGCCTATGTGTTATTATACCCCACGCAACGAAGTTGCAGGGGTATAATGCTTTTGACTGGTCCATCCGTCAGTCTGTCAGTCCGTCAGTCAGTTCTACTTGTTTTCCGGACTTTTTTAGCTCACCTGACTTTCAGTCAGGAGAGCTATAGTGATCACTCACCGTCCGTCGTCCATTGTCCTGCGTCCGTCATCCGTCGTCCGTGAACATGGTGTTTGCGTCTTCTCCTCCCAAACCGCTGAACCAATTTAATTGATATTTGAGATAATAGTTTGTTATGACATCGCAATTTGATTTTGTTCAAATCAAGTTGCCTCGCCCGTAAAGTGTGCTGAAATCTTTAAAAATCTTCTTCTCATGAACCAGCAGTAGCAGAGACTTGATATTTGGTGTGCAGCTTCCTTTTGAGGTGTAGACTCAGATTTGTTCAAGAGAAGTTTGTGGGGCTATACTTGGCGTCGTTATGGGAGGGGCAAAATTTTTGGCCCCGCCCAAAATTTCTATTTTCCAAACCGAGAGGCTGATTTGAACCAAATTTTATGTGAGGGCTTATTGGGTCATAAGTACCTAATTTATGCTGATTTTTTTTTTCCCGTAGCCCCATGGGAACCGCAGGAGCTAAAAATAGAAAAAAATTAAAACGCCCATATCTCCAAAACTGCACGGCACCGAGAATTTTTATTTGGTGTGAAGCTTCCTTAGGACCAACAGAAAGAATTGGTAAAAAAAATTGCCATCGGTTTTATCATAGGGTACAGTTTCGGGACTTTGAAAAAGTGCTGAGTCAGCACTTTTTAACACTGTAGGCAATGGGAAAAACATTAAAAAATCTTCTTCTCCAGATCCAGCAGGCAGAATCTTTTGATATTTGGTATGCAACATTGTAGGGTGGATCTGATTCAAGTTTGTTCAAATCGGCCCCTTGGGTTCATATTTGGGCTCAGTATAGGAGCCCAATTTCGAACTTAGTGCATTTCAGGCAAATTTCTTAAAAAATCTTCTTCTCCAGATCCAGCAGGCAGAATCTTTTGATATTTGGTATGCAACATTGTGGGGTGGATCTGATTCGAGTTTGTTCAAATCGGCCCCCTGGGTTTATATTTGGGCTCAGTATAGGAGCCCAAATTTGAACTTACTGCATTTCGGGCAAATTTCTTTGAAAATCTTCTCCAGATCCAGCAGGCAGAATCATTTGATATTTGGTATGCAACATTGTGGGGTGGATCTGATTCCAGTTTGTTCAAATCGGCCACCTGGATTCATATTTGGGCTCACTATAGAAGCCCAAATTCGAACTTAGTGCATTTCAGGCAAATTTCTTTGAAAATCTTCTTCTCAAGATCCAGCAGGCAGAATCTTGTGATATTTGGTATGCAGCATCCTTAGGGGGGTGAGATTCAAGTTTGTTCAAGCCATGTCCCTAGGTCCATATTTGGGCTCACTGTGGGAGCTTGAATTGTAACTTTGTTCGAAATGAGGAATTTTCCTAAAAAATCTTCTTCTTCAGATCCAGCAGTCGGAATGGTTTGATATGTGGTGAGTAGCATCCTTGGGGGGGGGGGGGGGGGGGGGGATTCAAGTGTGTTAAAGCCAAGTCCATGGGTCTATATTTGGGCTCCCTGTGGGAGCCCAAATTATAACTTAGTCAATATGAGGAATTTTTCTTTAAAAATCTTCTTCAGATTCAGCAGTTGGAATGTTTTGATATTTGGCATGGAGCAACCTTAGGGGGCTGAGATTCAAGTTTGTTCAAGCCAAGTCCCTTGGTTCATATTTGGGCTCACTATGGGAGCCTGAATGACAACTTAGTTCAAAATGAGGAATTTTCTTTAAAAATCTTCAGATCCAGCAGATGAATGCTTTTGATATTTTTTATGCAGCATCCTTAGGGGGGTAAGATTCAAGTTTGTTCAAGCCATGTCCCTAGGTGATTTGGGGTGATTGTGGGAGCTCGAATTGTAACTTGGTTCAAAATGAGGAAGTTTCTTTAAAAATCTTCTTCTTCAGATCCAACAGTCGGAATGTTTTGATATTTGGTGTGCAGAATCCTTAGGGCTGTGAGATTCAGGTTTGTTAAAGCCAAGTCCCTGGGTTCATATATGGGCTCCTTGTGGGAGCCCGAATTATGACTTAGTTCAATATGAGGAATATTCTTTAAAAATCTTTTTTTAGATCCACTGGTCAGAATATTTGGATATTTGGTTCCAGCTTTTCTTAGGAGGAGCAGATGCAACTTGTGGAAATCAATTCTCTGGGATGATATTTAGGCTACCATGTCAGGTGAGCGCCCTCAGGCCCCCTGGGGCCTCTTGTTTCTACATGCTTCCAGATATTGACCTGATTTTTGGTATATGATTCTAACATAGTGGCCTGCAGATCAAGTTTGCATTTTGTTCCGCTCCACTGATTTTTACCGAAATTACGGCCCTTGAACTTTGAAAAGTTCATCAAAATTACAGTTTTGCGGACTTTTTTCCTACACGCTTCCAGATATTGAGCTGATTTTTGGTATGTTAGTCTAACATGGTGGCCTACAGAACAAGTTTGCATTTTGTTCCGCTCCACTGATTTTTGCCGAAATTACGGCCATTGGACTCTGAAAAATGCATCAAAATTACAGTTTTCCGGATTTTTTTCTACACGCTTCCAGATATTGAGCTGATTTTTGGTATGTTAGTCTGACATTGTGGCCTACAGATCAAGTTTGCATTTTGTTCCGCTCCACTGATTTTTACCGAAATTACGGCCCTTGAACTTTGAAAAGTTCATCAAAATTACAGTTTTGCAGACTTTTTTCCTACAAGCTTCCAGATATTGAGCTGATTTTTGGTATGTTAGTCTAACATGGTGGCATACAGAACAAGTTTGGGTTTTGTTCCGCTCCACTGATTTTTACCAAAATTATGGCCCCATAGACTTTGAAAAGTTCATCAAAATTACAGTGTTCCGGGCTTTTTCTCTACATGCTTCCAGATATTGAGCTGATTTTTGGTATGTACGTCTAACATGGTGGCGTTGGTATCATTAAATCTTAACATGGCTCCACATTTCAATTAAAATTAATTCTGCTTGAATTCTTTCAATACCGTTGAAACTACAGAACACTGTTTTCTGCAGTATTTTTTAAAAAATGATTAGAGCTTGAAATATCGGGGTGCGTGGGGTATGTAAGTGTGCTCACTAAGGTTCTGTATTAGGCCTCTCATATAATATCAGAATTGATATGTCTTTGGTTAATAATTATAAACAATTTTATATTTTCCAAAATTATTTTGATTTAAAGATAAAAGATTTTTGGCTGGGCTGATAGCTGATTTGTACTGAATGACCTTTGAATGTACCTATCAACATGTTTACAAATTCTGTTACAGAGAATCTATTTTTAGCTCACTGCTTGTTTATTTAGGTCTCACTTGTTTACTTGAAATTTGATTTAATTCAGCCAATGAGCAATTGGTGGAACAAAAGAACATTAGAGAAATTTCTCATTCTGGATGTCTCTATTTGAAGACGACATAAGTCTCTGTCAGCAAACTTCCGACATTCATTCATCTCATTTAACCAATTGAGAAGTGATAATTGTTCAGCATTCATTGGAGATTATTATTGCAGGACAGTGCGTTACTGTAGATAGCAGTTGAGTTTAATATGTGTATTCTGCAGAATATTTTTGTGATCTGTGCAGCTCTATGTTTCCAAAATTTGAAGAGAATTTATTCTTCTTAGGGACCAGAGTTTACCCTTGTGAAAAACCAGGAGTCTACTGGATTATTTTAAAACCACCTGTGGAGCCAATATTTGTTGGATATTATTTCCATTTGAATTTAGCTGTGTGCTTTATTGGAATTTATTGGATACTGCAGGAGATTTGAGTAAACATTCCATTACAGTTTTCTGGGTACGATTTCTGCAAAAACATTCTTGGACATTACAATACCAGCTGGAAAGTTTCTTCATCACTGGATTCAATTGAACTTTATTTTGGACTAACTGATGAGTATTCCTGTTTTATTTTTCTGTAAACTTTTTAAAGTATTTTTCTAAACCCACAACAAATAGTCAGGGGGGATATTGATTTACCTCTGTCTGTCCATCCATCCACTGGCCATCCATCCCTCTACTGTCCATCCACTGTACGTCCATCTGCCTGTCCATCCACATCTAGGGTGCATTGTTTGTCTGGCTAACTCTCACAGTTTTTATATCACAGGATGTTTGTACATATACAAGAGGCATGCACATTGTTAGGATTTTGATGTGCTTCAATATTTCACAAAATTACAGGTTGTTGAACTTGGTCATTTTTTTTTTTTAGAATTTCACACTTTGCAGGGGCATCATATGTGTCTTACAGACACAGCTCATGTATGAGTAACAAATCACATATTGCTCTTCACCTCTTGTGTCCATGTGCTGTGTGGGGGCATGCTTCAGACTAGCTTTTTATTGAATTTCAGCATAGTTAAATTGGAGTTATTGTTGTTGATTCTCAGATTTCTTTCTGTTACCATTATTGTTGTTATTACCACTGAAACACTGTGATCCTGCATTGAAATGGGGGTCTTTGAACTTTATTATTAATGGTATTTTGTACATATTAAGAAATTTATTTACAAGTGTCGTTTGCTATTCAAATTAAGTAAAAGGTTAATCATGGAAAATGTGGTGTGGTACATTTGGCCGTAATCTTCCTTTGTAAAGCAGAGATTCTATCACACTTGAGAAGAATAATTTAGTTTAATGAACATCGGTCCTTCAGCGAGCACAATAAATCACTAAGAATTGCATTATTTAGTATCTTATTTTGATTGGTTAGTGTATTAAACTGTTCATTAATTGTCTGTGATTTTAAATAGTATGAGTGCATTGATTATTGGACTCTTAATCAGTAGAACCTCCATTGGGATTAATTGATATGAAACTTTCTCTAAATGAAGAATAATAAGGGAAAAAATAATAGAGCTAATCAATACTTGTGTTCAGATATTTACAACTGAAACTTCCCTACCTGCATGTATATTGTGCTTATAGTTCTGTGATTTCAAAAGGGTGCGCAGTGGCTCAGTGGTAGACTGTTGGACTTCTATGCTAGAGGTCCCGAGTTCGATCCCCATCCGGGACGACCTGCGATGTGTCCTTGGGCAAGGCACTTTATCCTGGTTGCCTACATGGGGGCACGATGACGCCATGTACTAAGGTGTACTGCACGTCGATGGTGCACATGTCTTCAACTGCTGTAACCCTGCTTGAGCGGAGCTTGAACAGAGTTAGAATGTTGAGGAGCTGACAGTTGCTCGTCGTTGCTCAGTGGTTCTCTACGGGTACTTCAGCTTCCTCCACCCGTAAAACTGTCACGGTCATGATTAGCTGTTGTGCATAAGTATGTGACCTTAAACCTCAATAAATAATAAATAAAATAAATGTGATTTCTAAAGTAGACAGAGAATTTTGATTGGATCATGACTGGGTCATGATCCAATCAAGATTCTCTGTCCACTTTTCTCCCCATAACACTGCAGAACCTTATCTGTGGAAAAAAATGTGATGATATTCAATTTGAGATGCCATTTCTGTTTGATTTACTTGATTTGGTTTTGAATTTGATGTATTTCATTTAAAAATCTTCGACCCACTGGTGTAAGTGTTGTAACCATGTCTCCATCTGATTAACTGGTAAAGTGCTATGTTATTTTTGGTCTTGGAAATTTCTTTGTGCATCTTTGCCTTGTTACAATTTATGGGAGAGTGCCTATAGGCACTCTCCCATAAATTGTAACAAGGCAAATCCTAACAGATAAAATAATATCACTTCAAAGATAATATGAAGCACATCCACAGAATATGAAGCCTTTAAGTTGCAATACCAGGACTTCAGAATAAAGCCCAAATATGGGCTTCCAGCACTCTACCAGTTAAGAAAGAGGCCCCCTTTTGTGATGTAATGGTACTGTTTATACCCTGGTCCTGTGATATATTTAGGATACAATACTTTCTAAGATGAGTGCATGGTGTGAGGCATTGTATCAACTTTTCAAGTCTGAGAGGCCACTTTTGTGATATAACAGTACTGTTTATACCATGATTCTGTGGCAGGGACTGATCTGAGCATTTAAAAATAAAAATTGCAGCCTACTTCTTGAAGCCAGATTTACTTCTTATCTCATAGGGTGCTAAATTATTGTTGATTGTCAAAATTTCTACCATGTGTTTTGCCTTGTCACAATTGATGCCAATCCACACAGTTGATACAATTTCACTTCAAAGGTAATATGAAGTACATTTACAGAACTTGAAGCCTTCAAGTTGCACCATCTCCACACCCGCATAAGGCCCAAATATGGGCTTCAAGCATTCTACCGGTTAACTGTAGTTATATTACTTTTTGATAATGATTTACTTGTTGGAAGCTTTCAGCTGTGTAGGACATACATTTGTGCATGTAATTACATTATTTTGGGCATAATTAAAGTTGTTTGTGAAATATTTTTATTACACCACAATAACCATTCATTTGCACAATAGTTCCTGGTCAAGTGACCAATGGAGGAAATGGTGTTTTACGGTGGTTACAAGCCAACTTAGAACTCTATATTTCAGATTCAGGAGTGAATTCAAAATTTTAGGAGTCAAATTCACACTGGCTACTCAATATGTCAATGAAGTTAATATTATAGCCAAAAATATTGCAGTAAATAATGCTAACGAAAACTCCTTGCATGCAGATGGTAGATATTCCTGCCAAGACAGGAAATCTCTTAATTGCCACTAAAATAAGTTTAGGTACATTTAACCCTTTGAAGCCCAGCAGCTGCTTTTCCGGCCATGGAAGATACCACTAGAGTTCAAAGGGTTAAGCAAATTTTCTCACCTGTAAATAGACCAACCATTTGGTTGAGTTGTGTCAACAATTTGACCTATGTTTTTTATGAAGGTTGGTGGGCTTCCATCCATCCATCTGTCTCTATGTCCATCTGTCAGACCACCCAATAAGTTGAACAAACTTTCTCCAATTTTTACCAAATTTGGTCTGAGTTCTATCAAGAATGTCTTGGATGAGTTTGAAAATCTGTCCTGCCCAAGTTCTTTTTCAGGAGTTATACCTCTTTGATTGTTTTCTTGTTTGAATTTTTGACTTCTAGGCAGTGTCAGCATGATAACTTAAACAAATGTTATCTGATGTTTACCAAATTTGACCTGTGGGTTCCACCCGACAGTATCTTGGATGAATTCAAAAACCAGTCCTGTCTGAAATTTTTTTTTCAGGAGTTATTTGCCCATTCCCCTTTGATTATTTTCTTGTTTAAATTCTGACTTGCAGGCAGTGTGATCATGATCTGTTAAGCCAACGTTATTCAATTTTTACAGAAAATTGGTCTGAGTTCTACTCGAGAATTCCTTGGATGAGTTCGAAAACCAGTGCTGCCCCAATTTTTTTTTTACCAAGATTAATACCCCTTAGACTGTGTTCTTGTTTGAATTTACAACTTGTCTTCTTGCAGGTGGTTTCAGCATGATGACTGGAACAAACGTTATTCAATTTTTAGCTCAACTTGACAAAGTCAAGCTGAGCTATTGCCATCACTTCTTGTCCGTCGGCATACGTATGCAAGTCCACAATTTCATTTGGCACACTTCACAGGTTGCATTTATGATCAGATCGCTTTGAAACTTGGTATGCGTGTTTGGGGTGACCTCTAGATGGGAGCTATCGATTTTCTTCCATTTCCATCAAAAAATGTTGCCTCTGGCAACATTTTTAGAACTTAGTTTAGTCAGACCTCAATATTTCCCTTTGGCACACCCTACAGGGCACATTTATGATCGGATTGCTTTAAAATCTGGCGTGCTTGTTTCGAGTGACGTCTAGATGGGAGCTGTTGATTTTCTTCCATTTCCATCAAAAAATGTTGCCGCTGGCAACGACCTTTGAACTTAGTTTAGTCAGGCATCAATATATTCCCTTGGCATGCCTTACAGGGCACATTTATGATCAGATCGGTTTGAAACTTTGTTTGCTTATTTGGGGTTACCTCTAGATGGGAGCTATCGATTTTCTTCGATTTCCGTCAAAAAATGTTGCCACTGGCAATGACCTTCGATGAACCTAGTCTTACAGTTTACTTTTAAAAATGCATGGAGTACTCTGACATTGTGCACACACAATGCTGTTATGTTGAAATTTCACCAAATAACATTGGTATCAATGATCTTCAATTTTTCCATTTCACTTATAACTTACCAAGTTCAAGTTTGTCAAGTTGAGCTACAGTGTCATTGACACTTTCATTTGTAGGCGGTGTCGGCATAACTTGAACAAATATTATCAGATTTTTACCAAATTTGTCCCATGACTCTTAGATTGTTTCCATGTTTCAGATGCTAGCACAGATTCCTTTTTAGCCACCACAACTCCACCCTCACCATCTTTTTTTGTGAAGTTCTTGTTTACCAATGATATAATGCATTATACGACATCTTCGGTGGCAGGTAAAATCTCTTCTCCATTGCGGATTTTTATAGTTTCGATATTTAACAATGGCGGAACAGGCTAGGATAAAATCGCCTCCAGTTTTAATGATTTCTTCTCAGAAATTGGTCAGACTATTAACGATAACGTCTCCACCTCCGATAACAACTTCGGTGACCTCAAGAATGGAAATTACCCGGACTCCTTTTTTATTACCCCAACAAACGAGCAAGAAATCATACTGACAGCCGGATAATTGAAAGGGAAAATGAGTACCGACGCTTACAATTTATCTACAAAAATAATGAAAGAGGCAATTTGTGAGATCGCGAAACCCCTGGCCTATATATTCAATTCGTCATTTATACAAGGTAAAGTCCCCGATAAAATGAAAATAGCAAAGGTGGTACCAATTTTCAAAGGGGGTAATTCCCGTGAGCTAGGTAACTACAGACCAATTAGTTTATTACCGGCTTTTTCGAAACTTCTAGAGAAAATAATGAACCGGAGACTCTCTAATTTTCTCAATGACTTTAATATACTGTATGAACATCAGTACGGCTTTCGCAAAAATCATTCCACTTTTCACCCCATCATGCACCTTTTGCAGTATGTCGCTGAATGCAACGACAAACCTACAAAAGACTACTCTAGCCGTCTTCCTTGATTTGTCTAAGGCATTTGACTCCATCAGTCACGAAATTTTACTTAGCAAAATGGAATTCTACGGAATAAGAGAGATAAGTAAATTTTGGTTCCAAAGCTATTTATCAGGCACCAATCGATCCCCAAATTGACATGTCACTTGCGGGGTCCCCCAGGGGTCTGTGTTGGGGCCTATCCTCTTCTTAATTTACATGAATGATATGAGATACTCCACTCTTCTTAACCTGTTATCATTTGCCGACGACACAACCCCGTTTTCAGCCGGACATGACCTGAATACTCTGGAGACTACAGTTAATATTGAACTGAATAAAATATTCGACTGGTGCTGTTGCAACAAACTCCAAGTGAATGCCAGTAAATGTAAATATATTATGCTACACCCACCGAACAGTCCGAACAAATCTGACTTATTAAATATTTTTCTTAACAATACCAAGCTTTCACCCATAGGTAACTCCCAACAAGAAAAAGTCGCTAAGTTCTTAGGCATATACCTTGATGAAAACCTCAATTTTAAGTACCACATATCCACAGTATGTTCCAAGATGTCAAGTGCAATCTATTGTTTGAATAAAGTGAAAAACGTTATCCTCAAGAAATCACTGAAATTACTGTATTATACATTAGTTCATAGTCACTTACTGTATGCAATCCAAATTTGGGGGCATGGGCCATCCAGCAGTAAAATATACTCTCTACAGAAACTTGCGATGCGAGTAATTAGCTGTAAAAAGTTTAATAGCCATACTGATCCCCTATTCAAGGATAATAACATACTAAAATTTAACGATCTTTACAAAGTGAAGGTCTCTTTATTCATGCACGACTGGAAAAACGATAGTTTGCCCGACTCATTCAAAACATTTTTTAGTGTACACTTTTTATCTGGACTTCAAACAAGACAAGTTGGCATGAAACAGTCTCAGAAAGCTAGAACCCAATTCTCTGCCAAACTGCCAAAACATAGCTTCCCAAAGATTTGGAATGGAATTGATGCTAACTTACGGGCCCTACCTTCAAGACATGTTTTCAGGAAACAACTTACTAATGAATGTTTAGCAAGATACTCCTCACATGTTACCTGTTCGTATAAAATGTGTCCAGACTATAGACCTAACACTCAATAATACATGCACATCGCCACACTCCCCTGTGGGACCCTTCATATGAGAGAAAGAAGTTGTCACCTGGGTGCCAGAGTGTTCTATATGCCAGTGGGACATAGGGCATTCTAGCACTAGGCGACCTTATATATGACGTCAATGAAGACAGAAATTGTCCTATTTTGCCAATAACCTTCCCACCTCAGAGTTACAAACAAGCCATATTTCAGTAAACACGTCTACTCAAGGCACTCGCACATATTGGGTGCAGTCTTAGACTGGGAAGGGGCCAGCATGTAGATTCAAGGTCTTCCTTCTCCTGATCATTCACTCCATAGCTGAGCCATAGGCAGTGGTACTTATGAACAAAAATATCCAGTCTACTCCATTTCTGTGTAATCATTTCTGTGTAGTCTTTTTCACTTCCTGGGGGCAACAGGAAGACAGCCAATGTGGCTATGTTGTCTCCCAACAATTTACCAGTGTATTCCATATATGTAAAAAACTCTTTGTACAAATCTTACTTGTAAATTTGGTATTTTGTTGAATAAACTTCATTTCATTATAACACCCCAAGCATCCCTCTACCATAGAGCTGGGTCGGTGTCAGTGGTTTCGGTGCATTTTCGGTTTTGAACCACCACCAAAAAAACGCATCACATTAATTTGAAAACACCGACATCTTCTGTGGCAGGTAAAATCTCTTCTCCATTGCGCATTTTTATAGTTTCGATATTTAACAATGGCGGAACAGGCTAAAAGTCCGTAGGTTACAGAATTTGAACGAATCGACAAGGAGAAATGCAAATGTAAACTTTGTGACAAAGTCGTATCACATTATCAGCATCACGAGGCAATACTTCTAATCCTAAAGGCTATATAAAGTCCTCACACAAAAAACAATTTACTGAAATTGAACGATTCATTTAGATGTGTGCTGATACCAGTGTTATCAGTTTTGCCGATAGCGATATCTACCGTTTTAGATATAGGCCAATACCGATACTTCATTGACTTGGGATTAAGCACATGTGAAGTCAACATGTCAAAACACAAAAGTTGATGGCATGTTGTAACTTATACAGTGTTTTCTTGGCACTGATAGTCGATACGTGAGATTTGTTGCAGATCACATCAAAGAGAAAAAACTGGAAATAATGCATACCACCATGTGTATTGGAAGAAATTTTACCCAATAATTAACTTTAACAAAAAATACATATTATGCTGGTGTCATTTTGTAAACAATGTCTCTGGGAATTGCTTTACATGACAACCAAGGGAAAATGAAAGCATCTTTTTAAAACAGACTATAATTCCAGGAATTGTTAAAGTGTTTCCAGGAAAATGGGCAATTGCCATGTGCTTTTTAAAAAAAATAAACAACAAAGATTAACGCCTGACCAACGTCTTGTTTTTTTGCTGAGCTTGAATTTGTTTCACTTTGTTTTGATATTGATTATCACTCAACCTTCTGACATCAATTCATTAGATGAAAACTTGCCCCAGAGAATCAAAATATAGTCAAGAAAGTTAGTTTAAAGTAAACAAAACAGAAGCAAGACACTTTGCAGTAGCTCATTTGCATTGTACTGGAGTCATGACACTGCTGATTGGTCATGATTCCTTTGTAAGCGTGGTCTATGCTCAAGTCTTCAATCTTCAAAGATAATTGAAGACAGTGAAGTGACATGTGGTCTGCACATTGCACATGGGTAGGGTCAGGTACGTTCGAACACCTCATGGTTTTGTGGCGGAGCAGTGTGTTGGTTGGAGTCTTGTTATTGTCACGTGTATACTTTCAGATAATTTGCGATAATTCACAGGCTAGCATATCATAAAATATGATATCAAACACCATGTGATTGAGCCTTTAAGTTATGCAGAGGTAGATGCTCAGAGCGGCTACGAGCACTTTAAACTGGGTGCAATTTACCTGGAACCGTTCTTCAAACGACCCTTTGAGCGTCGGCCCAGAGAGTTTTCAAGGCAACCCAATTTATAAAAAAGATGATATTTACTTTTAACAGCACTAAAGGCAGTCATATTTTATTCATAATATGACTTTCATTCGGGTTCAGTCAAATTACTACATTATTTTATCAATTCCGAACAGTGGCGGAGCCAGGAATTCAAAGTTAGGAGTTAGGGGGGTGGGGGGAGCACAGGTACATTCTGTGGGTCTGGCAAATGACTGATAGGACAAAGATGGAAGTGTGGAAGGGAATGAAGCCCCAAGCCCTCTGTCTGCCACGGGCATAGCCAGGATTCTATAATTGGAGGGGGGGGGGGAAGCCAGTTTGGGGAGGGGGGGAGGGCTACCATGATATTTGGATGGTTGTTGTGGGGTCCTCATCTGGTCCTAACTAAGACCCTCCCATTGATACCCCCTCCTCCCACTTCTCTTCAGGGAAGTGGGAGGAGGGAGTAATGACAGGAGGGTCCTAGTTAGGACAGGGGAGTGGGAAGAGGGGGTAACGACCGGAGGGTCCAAGATAGAACAAGCTCTCCCCCGAGAAAATTTTTCTAACTTTAGTGCTCCAACTCCAAGATCGAATCTGAGGCAATTGTAGCATGTGTAACCCTGTATTGGAGAGCATTTTTGGGCTCTTAAGTTGTGTGAAACTTGCACTGGGTCAGTGCTTTGGGTGGGCCTGCTAAACTTTTTTGTGAGGGGGGGGGCGGGGGTGTAGCCTTTTTCTTGTCTTCTCTTGCAACCTTTCTCTCCTGCTTTTCCCTTATTTTCAATTCTTTTTTCTCTGCTTCTAATCACTTCTCATTTATCACCTCCTCGCTTGTTAACGGCCTATGACTGGTTATCTTCTGCCTTTTATTTTACGGGCTTTTGGTAGACTCGGAACTGCTCACAGAGAATTATGGTGCAATTTCTGTGTTCCACAAATCAGACCATGCTTGGGTGACATAGGAAACTGTTTCATTTGTCAAATTTGTATCAGTACACGAGGACGGAACAAGTAAATTCTGTAGATCTTCATCATTACTGGCTGTACTAGAAAACATTGGATCATCTAACCTAACATGCCCAACACAATTTCCCTCACTATCAATAACCTCTTGCACTATATCTGGGATTTCAGCTGAAGATGTTTGGTCTACTTCGAACAGAACATCAAAATTTCTGGCATCGCCTTCTCCATTAATTTCTTCATCATTGATTCTTGATACGTCCCGAATGACCTGCTCAAGCAGATGTTCATGCTCACAAGTTGGATGTTTGTCCATTGCAATTGGAGTAGAAAATGCTTCCCTTGGAATAGCCTTCAGATTCCAGTCTACAATACCACACGACTCGAAGCCTAGTCTCTGTCTAGTGGGCACAAATAGTGTGTCATATGTGGCGGAAATGCCGGAACGAGTATACCATTCTGTACAGCAGCTTCTATCAAACCTAAATTTTCATGAAAATTGTGATTATCTAAAAGAAGCAGCTGGGGTCGAGTATGGCCCAGATACTTTAAAAACACCTGTCTAAACCACTGCGCCCCATGTCGTCGTTCATCCAATCATTTTCTTGTGATGACCATAGAGCACCTTCCGGACCTTTATGCGTATTGAAGTAGTTTTCCCCTTCACAATTATTAATGGTGGGATACGCAATCCATTGGATCTCACACAGGGGAGAAGAGTCACAGTTTCCTTGGAATTTGATGTTCGACTGGAACTACTTTAGATCCCTTTATCGCAATCACTCTAGACGGTGAATGCTCCAGGCTCATGCTGGTTTCATCCATGTTCCATATGTGTTTTGGCTCGATATTCTCCACAAGGCCTTTCAAATCACGGAAGTATTTCCCAACAACTGTAAGATTCATGCCCTTGGCTCTGGTGGTTGTTAAGCCCTCTGGTTTTCTTATGGATATGGTGGGATGTCGACAGCGAATTCCTGCCCACCATGCTCTCCCCGGAATCCCTTTCGTGAAGTTGTTTTTCAAATTTAGAGTTTTTGTCACTTTGGCAGCTGTGGCAATAAATACTTTCTTCGACATGCCAAAACCTCTTTTGGATAAAACCATTATTTTGGTGACCATTTCTTTCTTGATATCAATTGGGATGACAGGTTCCTTCCCCGGACGAGCATCATCTGCGATCCATCCACTTAATCGATCCCCCAATGACGACCTGGCCATGCCAAATTTCTTTGCAGCATTCCTGATGGAGGCTCCAGTTCTGACGGCATCTAACTTCTGCTTCGGGTATGTGGCATTTTTATGCTGTGAAACTCTACCCATATTGTGCTGATATATACTGATAAATTTTTTAAGATGAAATAAAAGTGGAATAGTGAGGGTACCTTGTTACGAACCTGTATACAGTGGTGTCATGCCCATGGTCCCCCCCCCCCCCCCCCCCCCCTCCCAAATATTTTCAGATTTTTTTTTTAACAACAATAATAATAATGGTAAAAGATTTGTTTGTTTTTTTTTCTGATCTATGTAAGACTATGTTGTAATTCACCTTAATAATATTAATTTAAAATTATATGTGTAATAAAAATATTGTGTACTTTTTTATAAATATAAAATGTCTGAACATAATTAGTAAAATGTTGTTGAGAAAAATTTTCTCAACAACATTTTACTAATTATTCTGTTTATTTTGATTTTCGGATAAAAATTTTCCACAAAAAAAGATTATAACTTCCCTACCCCCGCTAAATATTTACTTAGCATGACGCCTATGCAAATTATAATTTTTCTTTCCTTGGGCGGTGCCCCCCTCCCCCTTGCATGACACCCCAGTCTGTATATATCTTTATGTACAATGGACTTACCAAACCCTACAAAGCACTCATTATATTTTGCACCCCCCCTCCCCCCTCCCCCTTGCATGACACCCCAATCCGTATATATCTTTATATACAATGGACTTACCTAACCCTACAAAGCACTCATTATATTTTGACTTGGAAACAAAGAGAACAAAATTATAATTTGGTGTTTATGTGTTGAATTTAGTTTATTATCTAAAATGTGTTGCTTATTTTGCTAACAAGTTCCAGAGTTTCTTTATTATAATCCTGAAAGTCAGGGTGGCTTCCACATACATATATCATCTAAATGGAACATCAAGCTGTCAACTTCCCATATCCATTCATGTAAGTTCAGTTTATCTACCAAGGTTAGCAGGGAGTCCCTGTATATATGACATCTAGCGGCAAGAGTATATACCCACTCATTCACAACGGTAACTGGTGCATCACAATCCCAAACATACTCCTTCTCGAGTAGGTCTGTAAGCCCAAGCGTGTAGCTTCAGTCTTCAAATAATTCTCAATCCCAATCTCTCGTTGATATAAACTTGTCAGAAACGCTATTAAAAGTATACTATACATGGGTCAAGGAAACCTTTCATTACTGGAACTTAGAAGCGTATATTGGAATGTTATATACAGGTAGCCACGGTGGGGGGGGGGGGGGGGGGGGGGGGGGGCGCCCCCCCCCTCTCCCCCCAATAATTTGTTGTACAGTGTCCAGAAGACATTGCTTGCATGCTATAGGAATATGACCACTTGAAGTGGTCATATTCTATAGCATTTTAGCAATATTCTTGTTTAATGCAAATCTTAAAAAATTGAGTGCCACTTTCAATATAGTGTTCATTGAAAGAAGATTCAGTGGTGGTGTAAACATTTTTAATACATGTATGAATGATCAAAATTATATCTTGAAGTAGTTTAAATTACATTTTGTTTCTTTAATTTCTCGAATTATTTTGATTGTTTTTTTAAAAAAGTCAATAACATCAACTGAGTTGCCACAATGAATTTCCGAAAAGTGGAATACCATACTGTCCTCTCCGCATTCAGGCTCGTTCCAATTGACACTCAAGTCATCAAAAATATTTACGAGTGATTCTTTAAATAATGGGCACATTTTTGACAACACCCAAACTCTCTTGTATAATGATGCCAGAAGGGAATCACAATCCCATATCCATTCTTCAATTGTAAAGAATCCAATCTAACTTTAATAGCATCGTCTATGAGGGAGCTTTGTAATCCCCATCTGTCGATTCGCGAGGCTGAACAATAAAGCCATGCTCTGTCATTGAACATTAAGGAAAGTAAAATTACGCCCCATAATATTCAGGTAAAATGACATTTTACCATGTCTCGAAAACATGCACATGTATAACCAAACATCAGCCTACAGAATTATTTATACCATGCAAACAATCTTTAATATTCACAGCTCCATTTTAATTTTAAAACAAAGTATAATTAATCAGACTCTCGTTCAAAAATATTTTCCACTGTCTCCAATCTGTATCGAGTACAGTCCTTTTGAAAGTATAAGCAAACAAGATAGGCTACTTCATTCTTTCTAAATATCTTAAAAAAATACAGCGTCCGAATGTCCCCTCCCACGTATAAATTATGGATGGTACATTCGGACGCCCCAATTTTTGTTTATTTTCCTACCGAATATTGCTTCATTTCAAATAAATAGATAATTCAATCATTCGAATAACGCACAAACAAACATAAGGATACAATCTGTGGTGAAATCGCGAGAGACACACACCCCCAATTTAACCAATCACAATCGGCATTCTATGAACAATGGAGGTCATCACAAATAACAGTGATGTATTGCTAAATAAATTTGCGGGGGGGTGGGGGTGGGGTGGGGGCGAGGGGGGGTGGGGGGTGGCAGTCATCGCAAAACGATGACCGCCGCCAAAGGCGGCGCTGGGGGAAAGCATGAGAGGGGGTATCCCCCTCCCGTCGGTGGTGGTCCGGGGGAAAATGTTTTGAAATCGGAGGCCGAAACAATGCTATTTTGGCTATTCCCGGGCTGTTTCGGGAATACCCTGGCATTGCTCCTTTAGCTATTGAGACGACATTTCGTAAAATGGATAAACTTCGTTTCGTTGGAACTATTAATTCAAACACACCAGTAACGTTAACAGAGCTAGCACACAATACGATGTGAACAGGGCCTGTTCACATCATATTTGTGCTAGCTCTGTTAAGTGTTAATGTTACTTCTACAGGGAGAGAACAAGACACAAGTAGTGAGAGCCTGAGACAGTTCGGCCTAGGACGTTTCGGCCTGGATGTCTTGGAAATCGGGCCGAAACGTCTTCACTTCTGATCATTTTTAGCTCAACTTTGGCGAAGCCAAATTTGAGCTTGTGCCATGGCCAGTCGTCCGTCTGTCCGTCAACGATTCAATACGGCTCGGGCTAGAGGCCGTGTTTATGAACCGATCTTTACGAAACTTCTTGGGTACCTTTGTTATGACCGTGGGACGAGAACGAGTGTTTTTGGGTTCGGTCCGAAATTCAAGATGGCAGCCAGCCTATCATTTTGTACCGACGATGCAGAAATCTGTTTTTTGCACAGAACTTCCATATGAAAGTGCTGATTTGAATAATTTTTTGTATGAATGTTTAGTACCATGGGATACATCACATATAATACGGGTTTTTTTCTCGTACGTAAATTATGCAAATTAGACTAATTTTGATGTATTTAGTGTTACTTTCAGCACTGTCAGCGCAAATGCCAATACGGCTTGGGCTAGAGGCCGCATTTATGAACCGATCTTTACGAAACTTCTTGGGTACCTTTGGTATCACTGTGGGACGAGAACAAGTGTTTTTGGATGCGGTCTGAAATTCAAGTTGGCCGCTGGCAGCCATTTTGTTCAAAATTAGAGGCAATCAGATTTTTGCACAGAACTTCCACATGAAAGCTCTGATTTGAATAATTTTTTTGTGTGAATGTTTAGTACCATGGGATACATCACATATAATACGGGTTTTTTTCTCGTGCAGAAATTATGCAAATCGTCCCAAGATGATAACAAATGTACCCTTGAACCGATCTTCACGAAACTTCTTGGATACCTTTGTTATCACCTTGGGACGAGAACGAGTGTTTCTGAGTGCGATCCAAAATTCAAGATGGATGCCTGTGGCCATTTTGTACCAAAATTAGTGCAATCTGTTTTTTGTACAGAACTTCTGTGTGAAAGTTCTGATTTGAATAAATTTTTGTATGAATGTTTAGTAACAACATCACAAATAATACAGGTTTTTTTCTCGTGCAGAAATTATGCAAATTAGATGACCTTTGATTTATTCAGTGCTACTTATACACAGTAAGTCTGTATTTATGAACTGATCTTCACGAAACTTCTTGGGTACCTTTGTTATCACCTTGTGACAGAAATGAGTGTTTTTAGGTGCCTTTGTTATCACTGTGCTATGAGAACAAATATTTTTGGGTTCAGTCAGACCCACTCTGGGACTCAAAGATTTCTTTTCTAGTTTAGCATCTAACTATCGCCCACCTTTACAATACTACCTATACATTTGTTACAGGCTATGGCCAGCATTTATGTACAGACCGTTACAATACTTTATATGTACCTTTGTTATCAGGTCATTACCTAGATGTTTGTCATTGCTGTGTCCCATACTATACATGTACATGTCTTACACAAGTTGAGCTACACTTTCATTTCATTTTTTGTCTCAAAAACATAGGTTATGACCCCTCATTGGAACAAGCTCATTGAGAATAGTGGATAGAATTAAAGAAAAGTCTCTAGTACAGGGTTTTTCATCATAGTGAAATTGAGGGTAGTCACCTTCCTGAACCTTTCCCAGGAGGGCATTAGTCTCTCTCCTGTGATTTTCAAAATGACAGCCTGCAATTGGCAGATCCAGACCCTTGCTGAAGAGGGGAGGTTATAATTCTCTTAAAGTCAAAAGTTAAATGTATCATATTAACTGAAAGAAACGCCTTCTAAAAATGTACCATGCACCATGGTACTCAACTGTGATGACTCAAGTCCCAGCAGACTAATATTTCAACTCCATCATCAAGGCATTGAATTGGTTAACTTGCTAATTGAAATTTTGACATTCATAAAGAAGGTTAAACATTCGAAAGTTTGGCGATACTTAAATTCAAACTCTAATTTTTGTGATAAACATGTTGACATATCACCCGCTGTTTTTTCAAGCTGGAATGTACATGTATACCCTGATGCTGTAAAAGACGGATAATACCAGAACAACCAGTTGATCAATACCACTTGTCTTCATTCAGATAATTTTTTTGCTTATCTTGTACATTCACTGCTATTGTTATCCAAAATATATAAAAGAAAATCCAATTAACTTCTCCATGGTGCCGTCATATGTCAGTGATTCACTCTTCACTCAGCATGTTGGTTGGATGTTTTGAGATAAGTGTTGAGCGCATTTCTTATCAACCTACCTTACAATTGTTTACTACAGGCTTGCACTACAGTGGAAGAACCTAACTTGGATAAAATACTCTCTATTTTAATCTTTCCCAAGAGATTTGGGAAAGAAAAGTGGTGTAAAAACACCACAAAAAAATAAACCAAAACTGGGTCGAGTGCCATCGGCGCACACCTGTAAAGGACGCTGTTCTCTTAATACAATTCCACAACTTCCGTTAACCAGTGCGCAAGCAGTAATCAAAACCATTCTTCTTTTATCTGTGCAACATGGTTGACATGTTGCCATCTTTGCTTTATGATACAGTGATAATTCAACTCGTCGATAATGGTTTTCCTGTGACTGGATTATGGATCTGAAGATCGTATAATAACAGGACTGTGTTTTATATATTCTCGTTAATATTTTCAACCATTGTATATTATTTTTTATTCGGTTTTTGTGAATGTTTTTTCGACATCGTGTCAACGCGGTTCGACAATGACATTTTTCGGTTGATAAATTTAAATTGTTACTGGAGTTAGGTGTCAACGAGGGACTGTCTGGACAGGATTTCTTCACTCTGTTGAGGGCTGAATTATTGGGTTTTTTTTGGTCCCTGTCGGCCGTCTGGGTTCTGTCGTGTACCCACCGTTTTTTCTGCCACCTTCTCTCATAGTTGAGGGTGTTCTTCTACTTTCTGTATCTGTTGAGTTCACCTTTTTCTTCTACTGCTCTCACCTCTGTTATTTCCAGTTCGGTCCCTTTAGGGCAATTCCTTTTGCCCTCGCCTTTGGTGCTTCTCGTGGCTGTTTTTCCCGCACCTGGTGGTGTGGAACGCTGTCGTTTCGGGGCCTCCCGAATCGACCACGTCTGGTGTGAGTTATACCCCCTCCGTGGGGGATGTGCAGCTCCTCCTGCACCCGGGGGGGGGGGGGATGCTGTTGTTTCGGGGCCTCCCGACTCGACCACATCTGGTGTGAGTTATACCCCCTCCACAGGGGATGTGCAGCTCCTCCCGCACCCCCAGAGGGTGGAGAACGCTGTTGTTTAGGGGCCCATGTCTGGTGAGACTTACTCCCCTCCGTGGGGGATGTGCAGCTCCTCCTGCACCAGCCCCGACTTGACCACGTCTGGTGAGACTTACTCCCCCTCTGTGGGGGATGTGCAGCTCCTCCCGCACCAGTGGGGGGTGGGAAATGCTGTCATTTCGGGTCCTCCCGACTCGACCACGTCTGGTGAGAGTTATTCCTCCTCTGTGGGGGATGTGCAGTTTTTTTTACCGTGGTGGATACTGCGGGAGCTGTTGGATTTCTGGTGAAAAGATGCCTGGTTCCGGGACTATGCACCCTCTCCAGTCGACATCTGAGGCTGTCACTAGGGTTGTGACTAGGTGGCTCTCTCCCCTTTTCCGCCAGTTCCAACAGGTCCCGCTGTATCTGCTGCTACTGCTGTTCCTTCTACAACGTCATTGGGCACCGTTTTTAGCCGGCCTCGGCTTATCCCTGCAAGGGTCTGCAGGGATGTCTATAGTGTGGTTGTGGGGTATCGGCCTCAGCCTTCCCTGACTTCAACTCGGCGAAGTCGGAAGTGGTTGCCGACTGAACCCCCTGCTGTGTCCTCTCACCCGTTGAGCACAGCAGTTTTATACCTGCAGTGGTCTGCAGCGGTTTCTGGTAGTGTAGCCGTGGGGGTATCGGCCTCAGCCTTCCCTGACTTCAACTCGGCGAAGTTGGAAGTGGCTGCCGGGTGGACACTCTACTGTGGCCTCTGCGCCGTCGAGTACCACAGTTTTGTCATTGGCGTTTTTTCGTCCACTCATTCTGGTCACACGGCCAGTTTTGTGTGACCAACACCTTCTGTGCAGCGAGGACCTTCTGCCCTGCAGAGGTCCACGGCAACTCTCCTGAGTTCCCGCTATGTTGATCCTCGGGGTGTGTTGTACCCCTATACACGTCTGCCCTCAGATGTTTTGGCTGCCACCCATTGCCCCACTTCGGGTGTATTGGAGGATCGTGACCCTTCGTTGGTTAAGAGGGTCAGGTGTGAAGCCACTTTGCTGGTTCGTCCCTATGTCGAACTGGCTGGTACAGGCAGTGAGCTTAGGGAGGCCCTCTCCTTACTCACTCAGGTTCTGTCCAAGAGCCTTCCCGTTGCTTCCAGCGAGGCAGCGAGTGATTTCCAGGCGCCCCATATGGCGCCGCCTCCCGGGATTGGAAACAGGCTGCTTTCAGATCCCCCTGGCCATGATGGGCCATGTGTCTTCCGACTCCGGGGAGGAGTTAGACATCCTTGATGTCGAGAGCCTGCAGTCTTCTCACTTGGGGGCAGCTCTTGACTTTGTGTTTGGGTTCCTTCCGGATCTCAAACCAGCCGACAGTGTCAGCCAGGCCGCGATCATCGGTCGCACGCCTACAGCCTGTGGAGCAACCTGCTTCTGGGCGTCTTCGACCTTGCCAGTCAGTACAGGTGGTTGAAGCATTTTCAGCATTGGACTCTAAGCTGAGTTTCAAGGCTATGAAGGCTCCGTTCTTCACCAGGGTTGACACCTTTTTGCCTCTGATGTGTTATCGTTACTACGATTTCGTCAATCCTTCAGTCTGCCAGACTTTGACGGTTTTGGATCAGGACTCCAATTCCCTCAAGCTTTCCAAGCCCAAGTCTGCCGTCATTCCTATGATGACTCTGGAGTCCATGTTGGGCTTATCGAGAGGAATGCTGGGTATGCTTTCTCTCTCCGATCACGTCATCTCTGCCTCAGCTGCCTATCTGCCTCCAGATAGGTTTGACGATGTACAGGCTCCTTTGCGTGTGCTGTCCAAGGCGCTCATGCATCTTACTCACACACATGCCTGTGACACGGCTATTTTGGAACTAGTTCAAAGGGAGTCTGTGCTGGACACAGGCTGATCCCTTCCTGGGGGCAGCGCACTGCTCTTCGATCTGCTTCTTTGGCAGGTCCGCAACTGTTCCATGGGTTCCGTGTCGACGGTCTGGGATGACGTCCTACGTCATTCCAAAGATCAGCTGCTGCCTTCTAGGGGAGGCAGGGACCATTCAAAGCCTAACAAGTACCCTTCTGCTTCCTCTGCGAAGCAAAGGGCTGATCCTTCTGCCACCGCTTCTACTTCTTACTCACGGGGTAAGGGTAAGTGTCGGCAGGCTAGAGGGAAGTCTCAGGATTCTTCATTCAGTAGAGGAGGTGGTTTCTCCTCTCGCGGGCCTCGTCGGGGCTCGAAATGAAGGTCCTCACCTCGATTCGTCCAAGATTGGAGGAAGGATATCAGAGTTCGCAGACCATTGGGCCACCATCGCATCCGATCCTTGGGTGTTAGATGTTGTGCGGTCCGGGCTGCGAATATCCTTTCGGAGGCACACCACTCTGTCAAGAGTGTCTCTTCCAACTCCAGTTTCTTCAGACGTTTCACGTCGGGCGCTTTTGACCACGGAGATGACAATCTCCTGGCCAACGGGGCGATCGAGGTCGTCAAGAACATTCAGTCAGTGGGATTTTATTCCCGCCTGTTCTTGGTACCGAAGAAGGAGGCCAACTCCGAACGGTTATCGATTTGAGTATCCTGAACCAGTCTATCATTGCTCCCAAGTTCAGCATGGAGACTTTCAGGTCGGCTCGCCGTTCCATTGACCAGGGAGATTTTGCTTCCAGCATCGACCTGTGAGACGCTTACTTTCACGTCCTGAATCATCGGACATCGCGAAAGTATCTCTGGTTCGCTTTTCTGGGGCGAGTTTACCAGTTTAAGGTCATGCCTTTTGGCCTCAACCTGGCTCCTTGGGCCTTCACCCGACTGATGTCGCATGTGATAGCCTTCCATCGCACACAGTCCAGGGTGACTACTTCGGCCTATCTAGACAATATCCTCCAGTGGCATTCCAATGCTGCCTTTTCTGGAGTCAGATGTCGACACACTGTTGAGCCTGCTCATGTCGCTGGGGTTCAATGAGGAGAAGTCGGACCTGGTCCCTTCTCAGTTGTTTTGTCATCTGGGGATGGACTTCCTTACTCAGTTCAGTACTGTAGCGGTTCCCCAGGCAAGGGCTGTGATTCTCTCAGCTTTTGCCCTGACTCTGTCCCAGTCCACGTCCGCGACAGCTCGGAGTATACTCCGGCTGCTCGGTCTCTGCAATTCGGTGACGGATCTCATTCCTCTAGGTCGGCTGCATGTCAGACCTCTCCAACACTTTCTGCTCAGTCGTTGGAGACCGAATGTCGATCCTCTGGATCTGGTGCTTCAGTTACCAGAATCTCTTCATCCTCTCCTTCTCCCCTGGACGGATGTTCAGTGGATTACGCAGGTGTTTCCGTTTGACTTACCCACATCCGATTGTGTTCTGACAGCAGACGCCAGCGATCTCGGATGGGGTGCGATGTTGGATCCTCTAGGTCTTTCCCTTTACGGGGCATGGGACCAGAATGAAGCAGCTTTTCACATCAACCAGAAGGAGCTTCTTGCTCTTTTTCTGAGTTTCCAGCAGTGGATCCCCCCCACCTTTCAAATCTCCAGGTCATTCTGTTGTCCGACAATTCGACAGTGGTTGCTTACATTCGGAACCAGGGCGGCACGCACTCGGTTCCCATGTACGAATTGGCTCGGGATCTTCTACTGCTCGCTCAGGATGTCAATGCCGGGGGTGGTGATTCGTCACATTCCCGGTCATCTGAACGTCCTAGCCGACTCCCTGTCCCGATGGGGTATGGTCATTTACACAGAGTGGATGCTCCACAGAGCAGTGTTCCAGTCGCTTTGCAATGTCTGGGGTCGTCCCCACATCGATCTCTTTGCGACTCGTTGGAACCATCAGGTGGACACTTTGGTGTCCCCGTGTCCAGATCCTCTGGCTTTCGCCGTGCACTCTCTGTCGCTTGATTGGAACGGTTTGGTCGGCTATGCCTTCCAGCCAGTTCCGATTCTGCCTCAGGTTCTAGCCAAATTACGAACCTGCAGTTGTCGAATCATTCTGATCGCTCCCCTGTCGCCTCAACAGGTGTGGATCAATCAGCTCCGCTCTCTGTTGGTGGCAGTTCCGGCACGTATCCCTCTACATTGCGACCTTCTTTGCCAAGGTCACCCGAGGGGATTTCACGTCGACCCGACTTCATTGTACCTTCTCGCATATCTTTTGTCAGGTCCTGTTTCCTCCGTAGAGGTTTTTTGAGATGAGCAGTGGGGTGCATTTCTTCTTCAAGGTTTAGCGTATGCGGCTAAGTGGAAGGTCTTCTGCCGATGGTGTGCCGGTCACTCTGTTGATTATGCCAATCCTTCGATAACACAGATTGAGGAGTTTCTGGTATATCTGTTTGATTCTAGGGGTCTCCAGCCTGTTACCATAAACGGGTATGGGTCCATGCTTTCGGAGACCTTTTCGTATGTGGGACAGTTTCGTATCAGCACTAATCCATACCTCTCCAAGCTTGTTAGGCACTTTTCCTTGAAAAGGCCTAGGACTTTGCAGCTTACCCCAAGATGGAATCTTTCTTGGGTGCTGCTTTGCTTAGGGGGGGGGGGGGAGGGGGCTTGTTCGATCCTTTTTCCCAGGTGGATATGCCTTTTCTCACATACAAGATGGCTTTTTCTGATGGCTTTTGCCTCAGCCAGACGTGTTAGTGAGCTTCATGTCCTCTCGGTTGACCTGGCCTTTTTCAGGAGCTCTCCCAACAGTGTTACGTTTACCACTGATTGCTCCTTTCTGTCCAAGAATCAGATACCAGAAACTACTCCACCTCCTTTCTGTATCAGGGCTCTTTCTTCCATTGAGGGTAACCGCCCTTTGCCCTGTCCGGTTTGTGCAATTCATATTTATCTCAATCGGACGCAGTTCATTAGGAAAGGCAGGAAACAATTTTTTCTGTCTCTTATTCCTGGTCGACAGAAAATCTCTCCTCAATCCATTTCTCAATGGATTTGTCTTGCTATTCGTGCGGCTTACGCTCATCTAGCGACTGGTGATTGTATTACCAATCATATTTCTGCCAACGAGGTGTGTGCATTGTCTACCTCTTGGGCTTATAATAACTCTGTCATGTTGACGGATGTTATGCAGGCAGCCTGCTGGAGAAATGCTTCTACTTTCTCCACCTTTTATCTGCGTCAGTTGCAGGAGCAGTCTGAGGACCTTTTTGCTTTGGGCCCTCTTTCTTCTGCTCAGGCTGTTGTTTGCCCTAGCCATTAGCCATTAGGCTAGTCACTAGGTCAGTTCAGCTCTGTGCTGTTACTGCCCTTTTCTGTCTGTGCGTTGCACAGAACTGTATGCCTCATCTCTCATTGTCTTTTACTAATGTTTGTGAGGATATGGTTTGATAGACCTGGGGACCTCTTACTCTGTCCACGGTTCCTGTGCACTTGGGTTATGTGAGGGTTGGTTATGTGATTCCCTCTGTGCTATTGTCTATTGAACCTGCAGTAAACAATTGTAAGGTAGGTTTATAAGAAATTTAAATTTTATAGTAAATTTCCTTTCTTATTATACCTACCACAATTGTTTAAATGGAGGCCCTCCCGTTTTCTTATTCGGGTAAGAATCCTTCCTCCCCGCTGATCACATAACTCCAATGTTGGCGGATTCAAAAGAATGATTCATTAGTTACTGCTTGTGCACTGGTTCCGGAAGTCGTGGAGTTGTATTAAGAGAAGAGCGTCCCCTACTGGGTGTGTGCCGATGGCGCTCGACCCAGTTTTGGCTTATTTTTTCTTGGTGCTTTTGCACCACTTTTCTTTCCCAAATCGCTTGGGAAAGATCAATATAGAGAGTATATTTTCCAAGTTAGGGTCGTCCACTGTAGTGAAAGCCTGTAGTAATCAATTGTGGTAGGTACAATAAGAAAGGAAATTTACTATAAAATTTTAATTTTTTACTTGAGACAAATTTTCCTGTTCATATTTATACCCACTGCCCAAAAAGTGGCAGATGTTGCTGTGAGGTGAGATGGTGTATCAATGAATTACAATGCGCCTCACGTTTCTAAACCTCATCACTTCACTTACAAATCCAGATAGATTGTGACCAATCTTCCTGTGCACATAACACCTCAGTTATGGCCCTTGTTTGTGCAAAAGAAAAAACAAAATTTGTTCATCAATAATTTTACTTTCCCCTGAATTGAAATGAAATTTAACACCCTGTCTTTCTTATTATCACAATCAATAAAGAAAGAACAACTTTGATTTTCACTTTTTCAGTTAGTAATAATCATGATGGCAGGGGGTGGGGGGGTATGGACAGGCCCATCTGGGACAGTCACACCTCTAGTTATTCTTTAGGGTATTTATACATATACCAAAGGTGTGCATAATGCCAGGAATTTGATTTTGTTAAATTTGTCACAAAAGTATGGCTTGTTGAACTTTGTAAATTTCTGTGAAATTTTGAATATAGGGTACATGAATTGTCCAGCTAACTTCTCTCACAATACATATGGAAGTTAAAATACATGGTAGAACTCACAGGGGCATCATATGTGATTTACAGACACAGCACCACAGCACATGTACGAGTAACAAATCACTGTTTGCTCTTCAACCCCCTGCGTCCATGTGCTGTGCAGTGCATGTTTCACTCAATTTTTTTTTTGGTGGGGGGGGGGGGGGGGGGGGGGTGTGTGTGGGGGTGGATGTCCACACGATAATTTGTGGGTCTCTTGATATAAGGATTCGAAATTTCTTTTACAATTACTAAAGGAAGGCCAGTTCAGTGAATCTGTGATACTATCTTAGTGATTTCAAGTTGAATTAAATACTTATTGATTGGGATATCTATAATTGGAGCAAGGAAGAATATCTGAATATCTCACATTACATGAGTGGAAGTATGCATACAACTCAATGAAAAGTGGGTAAACAACAGGCCCATTACAGCATCAGATTCCTTATGGAATAAGACTGGTAGCTTGAGAACTTGATGATTCACATCCGATTTCTCATGCTTCACCCATTTTTTGGCTAATCATAAGACTAGCCAAAAAAACAAAGCAGATGGTGTCATTTGTGTACAAAGCACACTATAGTAAGTATATCCCCTCATTTGCATTCTTGTTTATTGGTTAATTCTTGATACAGACAGAAATTAAAAGGTATTATATAAAATCTGAAACCCTTATGCACATCTAGAGACACACTTTCAATGTTTTGAATTAAACCCCCTAGGAGCCTTTCGCAGGAAACTGTTTCGCTAATAACAAATGTGTCGCTACAGGTGCCACATGTGCTGAATCAAATATCCAAAACCTTTATGCACATCTAGAGACCCTACCAGAACACATGAACACACTTTCAACATTTTGAATTAAAACCCTAGGAGCCTTTTGTCGCAAACCGATTGTCTAACGACAAAAGTGGCACGACGGGAGCAAAATGGGGCCAGATCAAAAATTCAAAACCTTTATGCACATCTAAAGGCCCTACCTGAACATATGAACACACTTTAAGCATTTTGATGTAAAATCCCTAGAAGTCGAATGACAGAAGTGGTGCTACGGGCCCCACATGGGGACCAAATCAAAAATCTGAAACCTTTATGCACATCTAGACACTCTTACCGGAACATATGACCAACATTTCAACATTTCGAATTAAAACCCCTGTGAGCTTTCACTGGAAACTGATTCTGTAACAAAGAAAAGTGGCTCTACAGGCACCACATTGGGCCGAATTAAAAATCCCAAAGCTTTATGCACAATGCACATCTAGACATCCTACTGAAACGTATGAACATACTTTCAACCTTTCAAATTAAAACCCATATGAGCCATTCGCCGGAAACTGATTCTCTGACGACAAAAGTGCCACTACTTGTGCGACACGGGCTGAATAAAAAATCTGAAACCTTTATGCACATCAAGAGACCCTACTGGAACATATGAACACACTTTCAATGTTTCGCATTAAAACCCCCTAGGAGCTTTTGCCGGAAACCGATTCTCTAACGACAAAAGTGGCTCTACAGGCACCACATGGGGCTGAATTAAAAATCCAAAACCTTTACGCACATTTATACGTCCTACTGGAACGTATGAACACATGTTCAACATTTCAAATTAAACCCCTTGGAGCATTACACCGGAAACCGATTCTCTAACAACATGATTGGCTCTATGGGTGCCACTATGGAGTCAAATTAAAAATCTGAAACCTTTCTTCACATCCACTAGAACCACTTAGGACTAAATCAAAATTCTTAAACCTTTCTGAACATCTACAGATGCGACTGGAACACCTTAGCACAGTTTAAAGGTTTAGAATTAAAAACCCCAGGAGCCTTTCTGTGGAAACCGATTTCTTATCAGCCTAACTCAATTGTTTACTACAGGCTTGCACTACAGTGGAAGAACCTAACTCGGATAAAATGCTCTCTATTTTAATCTTTCCCAAGAGATTTGGGTGTAAAGTGGTGTAAAAACACCACGAAAAAATAAGCCAAAACTGAGTCGAGCGCCATGCGCACACCCAGTATGGGACGCTCTTCCATAGTACAAATCCACGACTACCGTAAAACAGTGCGCAGTGCATCAATTCGTCATTCTTTTTTTATCCGAGACATGTGGAAGATGTAGAAGATGTGTGTCCGCCATTTGCATTATGAAACAGTGATAATTCAACTCGTTGATAATGGTTTTCCTGTGACTGGAATTATGGATCTGAAGATCGTATAATAACAGGATTCTGTTTTATATATTCTCGTTAATATTTTCAACCACATTCTCATTGTATATTATTTACTATTCCGTTTTCGCGAATGTTTTGTTTTCAACTTTGTGTCTTCGCGATTCGACAATGAATTTTTCGGTTGATAAAAATTTAATTGTTATTGGAGTTAGGTGTCTATCAGGGACTGTCTGGACAGGATTTCTTCACTCTGTTGAGGGCTGAATTTCTGTTTCTTTTTCGGTCCCTGTCGTCCGTCTGGGTTCTGTCGTGTACCCAACGTTTTTTTTTCTGCCACCTTCTCTTGTAGTTGAGGGTGTTCTTCTACTTTCTGTTTCTGTTGAGTTCACCTTTTTCTTCTACTGCTCTCACCTCTGTTATTTCCAGTTCAGTTCCTTTAGGGCAATTCCTTTTTGCCCTCGCCTTGGTGCGTTCTCGTGTCCATTTCGTCCGCACCCGTCTCGACCACGTCTGGTGTGAGTTATACCCCCTCCGTGGGGGATGTGCAGCTCCTCCCATGTGGTGGGGGGGGGCAGGGGGGGGACGCTGTCATTTCGGAGCCCTCCGACTCGACCACGTCTGGTGTGCGTTATACCCCCTCTGGGGGATGTGCAGCTCCTCCCACTCCCACGGGGGTGGGGAACGCTGTCGTTTCAGGCCGCCCGACTTGACCACGTCTGGTGAGAATTGCTCCCCCTCCATGGGGGATGTGTAGCTCCTCCTGCACCGGTGGGGGTGGGAGCGCTGTCGTTTCGGGGCTTCCCGACTCGACCGACTGGTGAGAGTTATTCCCCTTCCATGGGGAATGTGCAGTCTTTTTTACCGTGGTGGATACTGCGGGAGCTGTTGGATTTCTGGTGAAGAGATGCCTGGTTCCGGGACTATGTGCCCTCTCCAGTTGACATCTGAGGCTGTCACTAGGGTTGTGACTCCTCCTTTGGAGGCCGAGCTAGGTGGCTCTCTCCGCTTTTCCGCCAGTTCCAGCAGCTCCCGTCGTATCTGCTGCTACTGCTGTTCCGTCTACAACGTCATTGGGCACCATTTTTAGCCGGCCTCGGCTTATCCCTGCACGGGTCTGCAGGGATGTCTGTAGTGTGGTTGTGGGGTATCGGCCTCAGCCTTCCCCGACTTCAACTCGGCGAAGTCGGAAGTGGCTGCCGACTGAACCCCCTACTGTGTCCTTTCAGCCGTTGAGCACAGTAGTTTTTTACCTGCAGTGGTCTGCTGCGGTACCTGGGAGTGTAGACGTGGGGGTATCAGCCTCAGCCTTCCCTGACTTCAACTCGGCGAAGTTGGAAATGGCTGCCGGCCGGACCCTCTACTGTGGTCTCTGCGCCGTCGAGCACCAAAGTTGTCATTGGATTCGGATGTTCTTAGTGGGACACTATGAACTCCGTGACGTTTCCGTCCACTCATTCTGGCCACACAACCAGTTTTGGGGGACCAACGTCTTTTGTGCAGCCTGGACCTTCTGCCCCGCCGAGATCCGTGGTGACTCTCATGAGTTCCCGCTATGTTGATCCTCGGGGTGTGTCGCACCCTTATACACGTCTGCCTTCAGATGTTTCGGCTGCCGCCCGTCGTCCCTCGTCGGGTGTTTTGGAGGATCATGACCCTTCGCTGGTTAAGAGGGTCAGAGGTGAAGCTACTTTGCTGGTTCGTTCCCCTGTCGAACCGGCCAGTACGGGCAGTGAGCTTAGGGAGGCCCTCTCCTTACTCACTCAGGTTCTGTCAAAGAGCCTTCCCGTTGCTTCCAGCGAGGCAGCGAGTGGTTTCCAGGTGCCCCCTATGGCGCCGCCTCCCAGGATAGGAAACAGGCCGCTTTCTGATCCCCCTGGTGTGCCGACACCATGGGAGGCGTTGGCTGGTTTGTCCACAATGGGCTATGTGTCTTCCGACTCAGGGGAAGAGTCAGTCATGCTTGATGTCGAGAGCCAGCAGTCTTCGGACTTGGGGGCAGCTCTTGATTTTGTGTTTGGGTTCCTTCCGGATCTCAAACCATCTAACCAGTCGACAATGTCAGCCAGGCTGTGATCATCAGTCGCGCGCCAAGCGCCTATGGAGCAACCCGCTTCTGGGCGTCTTCGACCGTGCCATTCGGTACAGTTGGTTGAAGCATTTTCAGCCTTGGACTCTAAGTTCCAAGGCTATGAAGGCTCCGTTCTTCACCAGGGTTGACACCTTTTTGCCTCCGTCGCGTTATCGTTCCTACGATTCCGCCAATCTGTCGGTCTACCAGACTTTGACAGTTTGGGATCAGGACTCCAATTCCCTCGGGCTTTCCAAGTCCAAGTCTGCCGTTATTCCAATGATGACTCTGGAGTCCACATTGGGCTTATCGAGAGAGATGCTTGGTATGCTTTCTCTCTCTGATCACGTCGTCTCAGCTTTAGCTGCTTATCTGCCTCCAGATAAGTTTGACGAGGTACAGGCTCCTTTGCGTGTGCTGTCCAAGGTGCTCATGCATCTTACTCACATGCATGCCTGTAACACGGCTAATCTGGAATTAGTTCGAAGGGACTCTGTGCTGGACACAGGCCAATCCCTTCCTGAGGAGCAATGCGCTACTCTTCGATCTGCTTCTTTGGCAAGTCCGCAACTTTTCCATGGTTCTGTGTTGACGGTCCGGGATGACTTCTTACGTCATTCCAAAGATCAGCTGCTGTTTCTTCAGCTTGATCAGCCTTCTAGGGTAGGCAGGGGCCGTTCCAAGCCTAACAAGTACCCTCTGCTTCCTCTGCGAAGCAAAGGGGCTGATCCTTCTGCCACCGCTTCTACTTCTTATTCAAGGGGTAAGGGTAAGCGTCGGCAGTCTTGAGGGAAGTCCCAGGATTTTTCATTCAGTAGAGGAGGTGGTTTCTCCCCTCACGAGCCTCGTCGGGGTTCGAAATGAAGGTCCTCACCTCGACTCGTCCCAGGTTGGAGGAAGGATAGCAGAGTTCGCAGACCGTTGGGCCACCATCACATCCGATCGTTGGGTGTTGTTCGGTCCGGGCTGTGAATATCCTTCTGAAGGCACCCCACTCTGTCCAGGGTACCTCTTCCAACCACAGTTCCTTCAGACATTTTACGTCGGGAACTTTTGTCCATGGAGATAGACAGTCTCCTGACAAAGGGGGCGATTGAGGTCATCAAGAACATTAGGTCAGTGGGTTTCTATTCCTGCCTGTTCTTGGTGCCGAAGAAGGATGGTCGACTCCGGCCGGTTATCGATCTGAGTTTCCTGAACCAGTCTATCATTGCTCCCAAGTTCAGCATGGAGACTTTCAGGTCGGTCCTCCGTTCAATTTACCAGGGAGATTTCGCTTCCAGCATCGACCTGCGAGACGCTTACTTTCACATTTCGATTCCTTGGGCGTTACGGAAGTATCTCAGGGGTGAGTTTACCAGTTCAAGGCCATGCCTTGCGGCCTCAACCTGGCTTCTTGGGCCTTCACCAGACTGATGTCGCATGTGATAGCTTTCCATCGCACACAGTCCAGGGTGACTACTTCAGCATATCTGGACGATATCCTCCAGGGGCATTCCAATGCTGCCTTACTGGAGTCGGATGTCGCCACTCTGTTGAGCTTGCTCACGTCGCTAGGCTTCAGAGTCAACGAGGAGAAGTCGGACCTGGTCCGTTCTCAGTCGTTTTATCATCTGGGGATGGCTTTCCGCACCCAATTCAATTTGGTGGCGGTTCCCCAGGCCAAGGCTGTGATTCTCTCAGCTTTTGCTCTGACTCTGTCCCAGTCCACATCCGCGATGGCTCGGAGTATTCTCCGGCTAATCAGTCTCTGCTGTTCGGTGACGGATCTCATTCCTCTAGGTCGGCTGCGTGTCAGACCTCTCCAACACTTTCTGCTCAGTCATTGGAGGCCGAATGTAGATTTTCTGGATCTGGTGCTTCAGTTTCCAGAATATCTTTATCCTCGCCTTCTCCTCTGGGCGGATGTCCAGTTGCTTTCACAGGGTGTTCCGTTGGACTTATCCACGTTCGATCGCGTTCTGACGGCAGATGCCAGCGATCTCGGATGGGGTGCGATGTTGGATCCTCTAGGTCTTTCCCTTCACGGGATGTGGGACCAGGATCATGCAGCTCTACACATCAACCAGAAGGAGCTTTTTGCTCTTCTTCTGAGTTTCAGGCAGTGGATCCCTCACCTGTCGAATCGCCAGGTCCTTCTGTTGTCTGACCATTCGACGGTGGTTGCTTACATTCGGAACCAGGGCGGCACGCACTCTGTTCCAATGTATGAATTGGCTCGGGATCTTCTACTGCTCGCTCAGGATGTCCACGCCGGGGTGGCTGTTTGTCACATTCCCGGTCGTCTGAACATCCTAGCCGACTCCCTGTCCCGTCGGGCCAGTGTCATTTCCACCAGGTGGATGCTCCACATGGCGGGTTCCATCAATCTCTTGCGACTCGTTGGAACCATCCGGTGGACACTTTCGTGTCCCTGTGTCCAGATGCTCTGGCTTTCATCGTGGACGCTCTGGCCCTCCTTTGGGATGGTCTTGTCGCCTTCCTACCGGTTCCGATTCTGCCTCAGGTTCTCGCCCAGATATGAACCTGCAGTCGTTGAATCCTTACGATCACACCCATCGCCTCGGTGGGTGTGGATCAATCTGCTCCGCTCTCTGTTAGCGGCGGTTCCGGCATGTCTCCCTCTACCTCGCGACTTTCTTTGCCAAAGTCGCCCGAGGAGGTTTCACGTTGACCCGACTTCATTGTGCCTTCGCACATGTCTTTTATTGGGTCCTGTCTCCTCCGTAGTGGTTTTTGGAGACACGCAGTGGGGTTGCTTTTCTTCTTCAAGGAGACACTCACTCCACTGGTTTAGCCTCTGTGGCTAAGTGGAAGGTTCTTCTGTCGATGGTGTGCGATCACTCTGTTGCTTCTGTCACCCCTTCGATCACACTGCTTGCGGAGTTTCTGGTATATGTTTGTTTCTGGGGGTCTCCAGCAATGGGTACAAGTCCATGCTTCGGAGACATTTTTTCATATGTGATACCACATTGTTTCGACACTCATCCTTGCCTCTCCAAGCTTGTTCAGCTCTTTTCCTTGAAAAGGCCTAGGACTTTGCAGTTTACTCCAAGATGGTCACTTTCTTGGGCGCTGCTCTGCTTGGGGGTGGTGGCGTTCGTGCCTTTATCCTGGATGAATATGCGTTTTCTCACATGCCAGATCTCTCATGCATCCATTTCTCGATGGATTTGTCTTGCTATTCGTGCAGCTTCCGCTCGTCTAGCTACTGGTGATTGTATTACCAATTGTTTTTTCTGCCACGAGGTGCGTGCATTGTCTTCCTCTTTTAATAACTCTGTCATATTGTCGGATAACGGATGTTATACTGGCAGCCTTCTGGAGAAATGCTACATTCTCCTTTTATCTGCGACAGTTGCAGGAGCCGACAGAGGATCTTGGTCCTTGGAGCCCTCTTTCTTCGGCTCAGGCTGTTGTCTATCCCAGCCTTTCAGCTTTTTTCAGGGTCAGTTCCAGCTTTGTGCTGTTACTGCCCTTTCTGTCTGTGCATCGCACTTCACCATACGCCTCATCTTTCATTGTCTTTTCTAATGTTTGTGATGCTATGGTTTGATAGGCCAAGGGATCTCTTCCTCTGTCCACGGTTCCAGTGCTGTTGAGTTATGTGTGGGTTGGTTATGTGATTCCCTCCATCCTTCTGTCTATTCAGCCTGTAGTAAACAATTGAGGTAGGGTGATAAGAAATATAAATTTTATAGTAAATTTCCTTTCTTATTATATCTACCGAAATTGTTTACATGGAGGCCCTCCCGTCTTCTTATTCGGGTAAAAATCCTTCCTCCCCGCTGATCACATAACTCCTGTGTTGTCAGAATCAAAAGAATGATGAATTGACGCACTGCGCACTGTTTTACGGTAGTCGTGGATTTGTACTATGGAAGAGCATCCCATACTGGGTGTGCACCGATGGCGCTCGACCCAGTTTTGGCTTATTTTTTCGTGGTGTTTTTACACCACTTTTCTTTCCCAAATCTCTTAGGAAAGATTAAAATAGAGAGTATTTTATCCGAGTTAGGTTCTTCCACTGTAGTGCAAGCCTGTAGTAAACAATTTCGGTAGGTATAATAAAGGAAATTTACTATAAAATTTAGATTTTCTGACAATAACAATAAAAGTGGTTCCACTGGAACGACTTGGGGGTAAAATCAAAACTCTGAAACCTTTATGCACATCTACAGATGCTACCTGAACACCTCAGCAGAGTTTAAATGTTTAAAATTACATACTCTTGGTGATATGAAGTTCGGATGTACGGAGGGGAGAGGTGAGACGGACGGTACGGATGGACAGAGATCACCACAATATCCTCACTTTTTTTCCAAAAATGCGGGGATAAAAAACATTGAAGGATCATGGGCCATGTTTCAAAGGTATGAAAGAAAAATATTTTTATTCTACTACTGAGCAAACATCAGGCTACTGCATACAGTATAAAGCCACTAAAGTGGGTTTTAGCTCTTTTCAATAGAGCCATAATGGTGGCTTCTAGAATCCAACCAGTTAATCAGTAAAAAGAGGCAGGTTTATTACATGTGAACTATCCTGAGAGAAATGGAAGATGCAGTCTCTTCAATTATTCAAGCCAAACTTCTTCAGTCTGTCAGTCTGTGTTAGTCTGTCAGTCTGTCAGTCAAACTTTAGTTTTCTGGAGGTTTTTTTTGGAAACTCTTCAACGGAATGATTTCATTTTTGGTAAACTACTGTAGAACGATGACTTACAGATCCAGTTTCATTTGCACTCTGTCCATCCGTCAGTCTGTCAGTCAGTCTGTTTGTCATACTTTAGTTTTCCGGACTTTTTTTGGAAATGCTTCAACCGAATGATTTCATTCTTGGTAACCTACTATAGAACGATGACTTACAGATCAAGTTTGAGTTTCATGCTGATTGCATTATTCTTGTGTGAGTTATTGCCCTTGGAAATATAGAAAAGTGCCAAAATATCAGTTTTCCGGACTTTTTTTGGAAATGCTTCAATGGAATGATTTCATTTTTGGTAATCTACTATAGAACGATGACTTACAGATCAAGTTTCATTTGCACTCTGTCAATCTGTCAGTCAGTCAGTCAGTCTGTCAGTCATACTTTAGTTTTCCGAACTTTTTTGGGAAATGCTTCAACCGAATGATTTCATTCTTGGTAACCTACTATAGAACGATGACTTACAGATCAAGTTTGAGTTTCATGCTGATTGCATTATTCTTGTGTGAGTTATGGCCCTTGGAAATGTGGAAAAGCGCCAAAATATCAGTTTTCCGGACTTTTTTTGGAAATGTTTCAATGGAATGATTTCATTTTTGGTAATCTACTATAGAACGATGACTTACAGATCAAGTTTCATTTGCACTCTGTCGATCTGTCAGTCTGTCAGTCTGTCTGTCAGTCATACTTTAGTTTTCCGAACTTTTTTTGGAAATGCTTCAACCGAATGATTTCATTCTTGGTAACCTACTATAGAACGATGACTTACAGATCAAGTTTGAGTTTCATGCTGATTGCATTATTCTTGTGTGAGTTATGGCCTTGGAAATATGGAAAAGCCCCAAAATATCAGTTTTCCGGACTTTTTTTTGGAAACACTTCAACGGAATTCATGCTCATCACATCTAGGTTAAAACATTTGTATAAGTATTAATGCTCATTAGTCCGGTAGGGGACATTGTATTGCTTCAGCGATACATGCGCTCTTGTCAAATGTCATGTTTACTAATTCAATAGGACTCAAACTAAATGACATCACCCACATTCTTGGCAACAATGTTTATGCCTGAACAATGACAAATGAAATAACTTGATTACCACTGACATGGCCATATTTTACATGGAAGCCAGGTATCATAGCAGGATAATAGCTATACCTCAGAAAAGAACAAACACTTAACTATTCTGCCAGCATTATACATGTTTAAAGTAACCCATTCACATTTTTTATTTATTATTTAAATTTTGTTAAAATTTATTGGAGAGAGCCACTCTGCAATAAAATATAATAAATCAATTCTTTATGGACAAAATCATGCTAAACTAAGGCTCCTCATGCTGGTAGCAAAATCTCTGAAAATTACTCCTGTTACAAATCTGAAAAATAATTTGGCACTTAACCAGTTAAGTGCTGTGAATTATTTTGAAAGATGTTGAACATCGTTCTCTTTGTTTTGCCATTGCATGACATATACATGTCCTGGACTAATTGGTTTCCAGTTAAACATAACGGCCTACTTGAAAGTGGAAACCTGTATGCACTTACAGCCTGAGACAGAAAATCAAAGGCTGATGTAAAGTTTACGAAGGCTGATATCTCCGCTGATATGAAACTAATGGAGTAATAACCTCTTTATTTATTAAACCAAAACAAATAATTACAAAAATTCTCAGATCTGTTACAGTTTATGACAGTGTTATTGTTTCTCATTCTTTGCACTATGTCCAAAGCTTCTTGTGAAAAGGAACGCTTTATTTATTTAACTAATTTTACTAATTGATCAGCTTCGAAGAATAAGGGTAAATGATTTTGTTGTTAACAAAATGGCTATGCCTAGTAATGCATAAAGAGGGACAATTCTAGCTTGGTTGATATCAGCCAACATCAATGTCATATCAGCTGAGTTTGAAGTCATATCAGTCATTGGGAAAGCCACGTCATTCACATAGCTAAACTATCTCTTCTCCCTCTTCGACGAATATCCACTTACGACTGGAATGTCACAATTTTTTATTTAATTTAGGAATCGATTAATTGTTGCAAATAATTGATAATAATCGATTAATTGTACCTAGATGACCCCCCTCTCCCTCTCTTTGAAGTGATTAAAAATGAAGTTCAAGTCAGTTGACCTACCTCAGGTAAACAATGAAGACGATCCTCTTTTAGGTACATTCAAAGCTTTGATGTTCTGAACTTTTGAACCGTTCGTGTCATAATCAAGACAGGTTGTCAGTTGCGAACTTTGCAACTGCCGACCGGTCTTGATTATTACACTGATGGTTCAAAAGTTCAGAACATCAAAGCTTTGAATGTACCTGAAAAACAAATGCTTCTAACGTCTTCTTGAGGTTTAACGTCGACGTTCTTAACCTTTTACCTTTAGAAACAATAGTTTTTTCTTCAAATTTTTTAAAATTATTATAAACATCTAAAATGGGGTAAAATTCAGGTGAAATTCTTTGACAGCGAAAAATACTAATCGATTTTGGCATGACCAATTGACAATCGATTAATCATGACAGCCCTACTTATGACTCTGAACTTTAGTTTGTGATAAATTTTCTATACAACTCTCATCTTTCTTCTCTTCATTCACCTAGGCATTACTTATTGCATAAAATTAATTCCTCTTCATACAAAACATTGCTTCAAACCACCCCAAAATGCCTTGTAATACCAGTTTTCCTTATTGTGATTGACTGATAACTGTGAACATTTCAATGTAAACAAATTGGATGTACATAGTAGTGCAAGGGTTGGCAACTCTACCTTATTTCATATCAGCTGAGTTTGAAGTCATATCAGCCAAACTTGATAATGGGCAAATCTTGGAAAGAAAATCATATCTAACTAGAAAATTGTAATTTGTTGGACAAATTAGGGGCTTTCCCAACTTTTTAATGTGAAAAGGCAGACTGCATATAGCAAAGCAAAGTGTTTGAAATTAACCCTTTCCAAAATGATAGAAAAAAAAAGCATCCAAAGTTGGTTAATTTGCGCATTTTCAAATGGTACTCCTATTCTCACCATCATTGTGATTGAGGGTTAAATCTGATATTAAGAAGTAAACAGTAACTTTCTTCTGCAATCATTGTTGCATCAATCCATACCAAAATAATTGCTACAACAACCTTGCAATTAGAGGAAATGAGTACAGAAATTTGCAAAATTCACTAAAAATCAATTTTTTTCAGACAGTCCTATTCTTTAAGTGGCCAAAGCATATGTTGGGTTAAGTCCCAAAGCATAACTTACAACAGCAGATTTGTTCATTAAGCATCTCTACATACAGCAAAGCAAAGTATTCCAAATTAACCCTTTTCAAAATGATAGAAAATAGCAACCAAGGTTGGTTAATTTTAGCATTTTCAAACGGTACTCTTATTCTCGCCCTCATTGTGCTTGAGGGTTAAATCTCAGATTAAAAAGTAAACAGTAACTGTCTTCTCCAATCATTGTTGCATATATCGATACCAAAATAATTGCTACAACAACCTTGCAATTAGAGCAAATGAGGACAGAATTTGCAACATTCACTAAAATCAATTTTTTTCAGACAGTACTATTCTTTAAGTGGCCAAAGCACATGCAGAGTTAAGCCCCAGAGCATAACTTACAATAGTGGATTTGTTCATCAAGCATCTCTACATATAGCAAAGCAAAGTGTTCGAAATTAACCCTTTCCAAAATGAAAGAAAAGAACAACCAAAATTGGCTAATTTTAGCATTTTCAAAGGGTACTCTTATTCTCGCCCTCATTGTGCTTGAGGATTAAATCTGAGATTAAAAAGTAAACAGTAACTTTCTTCTACAATCATTGTTGCATCTATCCATACCAAAAGAATTGTTATATCGACCTTGTAGTTAGAGAAATTTGCCCTTGAGGTTGGTGAATTTTGAAGAAAAAATGCTATATTCATGTCATTTTTGGCCAGTAGGGGTTAATTTTGAAATATTTGTGTGGTGATATTGGTGTATCATATTATGCTCTAAATGTTTGGAAACTTTGAGCTAAATAACTGTAAACAATTTTGCAACTTTTGCCAAATGATGAAATTTTGATGGTTTTGGCCGAATATTTTGAAAATAAGCATTTTCACGAATATGACGTTACCTCATTTCACTAGATTTTATGACATTACATAAGTATGCCAAATTTGTTTGAAATCTTACAGCTTATTTTCGAGCTATTTTGAAAAATGGTGAAATTTTGATGGTTTTGGCAGAAAATTTTGAAAATAAGCGTTTTCAAGGATATGATGATACCTCATTTCACTAGATTTTATGACATTTCATAAGTATGCCAAATTTGGTTGAAATCATACTGCTTGTTTTGGAGCTGTGCAACAGACAAATAACAGAGTCTTTCCCAAACTGGGTTTGGGAAAGCCTAATAAATAACAAAAGAAGACTGTACTATATGCGAATATATCTGTTTACACCAGTCACTGTTCATTTACATTCAATCATCAATTTAATTCAAAAATTTCATACAGCAAATTTTGCGATGCAGCTTCTACCTGAAATTGTATAGAACTTCTGCACACTCTCAGGTGTTAGATGAAAGTGCTGGCTTGCATTTTGTGTGAAACTAGCATCTGTACTAGTGTTGGTAATTTCACTGTCATATGTCTAAATAAAGGTGTTGGCCAAAAATAATAAATTTGTGAGCACTTTTATTTTGCACCCAAGAGTAAAAATGCAATTGTCAGGCTGACTTCTTTGGTTAACAATTGTCCTGTTTTCTCCTGAAAGTGTGAAAAACAGATATTTTGCCTGTGTTACAGTGTGTATCATGGTGTGGTCTTATAGGTCAAATAGACATCAAGTCTCTGGAGACAAATTTTGAAACATCAAAATATCAAGCTGCAAATTATTCTTAAAATGCAACCTATTCAGTCTTGTTTGACAGAGCTCAATGATTTAATTGGTTCAGTTCCGAGTTGCATTATGGGAAAAAGTTCAGCTTGAAATTTGGTATTTTTAACAACAGAGTGCAGAGAATTAAACATCAACTAATCATTAATTTGTCACTCTTGTCCAGCAATTCCATTTTATTTTCCCAATGTTAAATATTTATTTATTGGAATTTAACGACAATTCCTATAGCCAGGGTCACCTCATGTCAGACAGTTTTATGGGTGGAGGAAGCCGGAGAGCCCAGAGAGAACCACCAAGCAAAGGCGAGCAACTCTCCAGACTCCCCAACGTATTGACTGCCCACAAGCAGGGTTAGCATTGGTTGAAGACAAGTGCACCATCGATGTGCAGTACACCTTAGTACACAGTGCCACCATGCTCCCATGACAATGTTAAATAAAGACCATTCGAGACACATACTTTGTGTCATACATCATTGGAATCAGCTCAATGCAAGGGCAGTTTGCAAATTTTTGATGTTCCAAAAAATCACTTTTTCCTGGATTCCAGATGTGCTACATGTATGCACTTGAAAAGAAGAATTAGGGCATAAATATTCGATGGCACAGAAAAAAAATATCATATCAATTTTTGAAATGTCAAACTGTGGGTTATAGAACTGGATATGAACAGCTGCAGTTGTATTTAACACATTTATTCTGTGATAAATGTATGTTGTTAACCCTTTGAACATGGGTAGTATCTTCCATGTCAGTCCAATGGCAGCAGTTGGAAGAGGCCATATTCATTATTTGGGGGGTAGAGCAATTAATATTTTCAATGTGCAGCCTTCATGCTGCACGTTAAAAATATTGATTGGTTTACCCCAAACATTCATTTAGCAGCCATCCAACTTAATGAAATTATGACGTATCATGTTCCTGGATTATTAAAGCAGCCTCTACTGTTTAAAGGGTTAATAGCTTGAATAACCGTTTTCGGACATTCAGTAAAACTAAGTGTGAAATTTATCTTATCCCAATGGACCCATAGATAAGTTCAGGCAGTACATGAATTGTAAAGAGGGACACAATATAGATTTGTTTAACCCAACTCTTCTATTCCTCTCATTAAAATTTTCAAGATTACCCTGCAGGAACCACTGTGTATCTCTTCTGGCTATTGTGTATTTGAAATTACAGGGGTGGTGGAGCTGGGTGGGGGGTGGGGGGGGGGTAGGGAGGCATTAGCCCTCTCACTTTGTTGGCCAACAGTGCTTACAGTATTTGAAAATAGTAATCAAAATGAACTTAATTGCTTATTTTACTCGGCATCCTTAATACCAAAGAACTTACTTTTGAATCGACAATTATCTAGAGTTTGAGTCGGCAAAAGAGTAGTGACTACCCAGTAGCATGTCAAGAGTGCACAATGTAGATTACTAAGTAGGTCTCTTGTGCAATCTTGGCGATTTTAGGGATGTAGGTCTCTTGTGTGGCCTTGGCGATTTTAGAGATGTAGGTTACGATGTAGGTCTCTTGTGTGATCTTGGTGATTTTAAGGATTTGATGGACCACTGGCACTGTAGCGGCGCTGGTAGTCTATTAATCCCCTAAAATCACCTAGGTCACATTTTTTTTAACATGATTCTGCAGGAGAAGGTCCCAGAACCCTGTTTACACATCAAACCTCCCAATTTCAGAGTCACTTCGCGCCCCAGAATTATGTCTTTCATCTTCGATCCTTTTTTTTTTCAATAACTAAGCACATCATTGAAACAGACCAATTGTTTTGATCCACATTAGATATCTGGAAAGTATTGTCATGTTTTCTTCTTAGTTCTTTGAAGATGGATCAGACTTTTGAATTTGGAAAAGAGGGGGGGGGGGGGGGTGTGTGTTGTGTGTGTGTGTGTGTGTGTGTGTGTGTGTGGGTTTGTCTTACCAACTTGACGAGGTAACTAGACAAAACAGTTTGCGTGTTTCGCCTTACCGAGGTACAAAAGACAAAAGAAACCCTTTACCTCGGTTGTTTTCCCAGAACTGTACCGGCAAAACGAGGTAGAAACTGTTAGTCCACACAAAGGACAAACAATGGAGTACCTCGGTATGTAGGGTAGACAAGACTCTGTGTGTGTGTGTGTGTGTGTGTGTGTGTGTGTGTGTGTGTGTGTGTGTGTGTGTGTGTGTGTGTGTGTGTGTGTGTGTGTGTGTGTGCATTTGTCTTACCAACTTGACGAGGTAACTAGACAAAAGAGTTTGCGTGTTTCGCCTTACCGAGGTACAAAAGACAAAAGAAACCCTTTACCTCGGTTGTTTTCCCAGAACTGTACCGGCAAAACGAGGTTGAAACCGTTAGTCCACACAAAGGACAGACAATGGGGTACCTCGGTATGTAGGGAAAACAAGACTGTGTGTGTGTGTGTGTGTGTGTGTGTGTGTGTGTGTGTGTGTGTGTTTGTGTTTTTTTTTTTGTGTTTTTTTTTTGTTATCGCACTGGCACAGACATTTCCTACTGAAAGTTTTTTTCTTTTAATATGCCGCCGAAAAATTGTTTTCATTTACTGAACCCTGATTGGTTTCCAACATGACAAAAAAGTACATAAAATTGATTTAAACTAAGTGATGAGCTTAGGAACTGCTTAAACTGACTGGCAAAAATTGATGTTATTCATTGATGGGCTCTAATTTAGTCCTTACAAGGATGTTACGCAAGCTTTTGTTTTTCTTATAGGCGATGACAGGTCGAAGATTCAAAGATTCATTTAATTTAGCATTGGTAAAATTGAATTCATCTTTTAACAGTTTTGCTATTTCGATATTCATTCTGTTGTACGTTAAAGTGAAAGGAATGATGGACCTCCTTTCGCATTCGCCCTCTGATATGTTCATACCAAATGGCCAGAGGGTTTGAAGCGTATTGATCCAAAAAGCTTCACGTTTTTTTCTAAATTCATCCATTTCTTCTAATGTGTCATTAATTGGTGGTTGTTCAATAGGATGGATTTCGAAATCGTCCAAAGAATGGCCAGGAAGGTTAAAATGTTGTGCTACTGGGGCATCAGCATTAAGTTTTATATCCTGTTTCTGTCTAGTAGCACGTTCTCGGAAAGGATTTTGACTTTGACCAACATACTGTTTCCGACATCGCTTACAAGTGATAAGGTAAATAATGTTTGGTGAATCACAATAGAGGGGTTTACGGATCTGATAATGATTTTTCGTTTGTTCGGAGGAAAATTCCTCTTTCTGATCAGGCATAAAAGTATGCAGTCTACAACGAGGCTTTTTGCAATTAAATACCGCGCCACTACCATTTTGCAACGGTCTGTTGTGTTCAATCTTCAGTGGTTCGAAATCGTAGTTTCAGCTGGACTTTCGAGCTTTTTCAGGGTTTGGGATTTCAGGCTACGCAAAGGGCGCAGCGAGTACCCTCTCAATCTGAGGGCGCCAAATAGAGTAGAATAAGCCTCATTGAAATTTACCTTATCACTTGAATTGCGGTGGAAACGAATGAGCTGTGATTTGATGATACCTTTAAATGTATGTTGAGGATGAAATGATTTTGTGTGCAACAATTGATGTGAATCAGTTGGTTTAAAATGTATTTTATAATCTAAACGACCGGATGCCTGAAATTGCTTGCCTTTATGCACAGTCACATCGAGAAAATCAACAGAACTTTCACTGATAGTAACTTTTAATTTAATGTTGGGATCATGATTGTTCAAAATTTCTAAAAATTCATCAAAATCTTCTTTTGAATGTTCCCAAATAATATAAATGTCATCTAAATAACTGAGATATACGAGAGGATGCTTTGCACATTTGCTTAAGGCATTTTCCTCCCATTCCGCAACATAAATGCTTGCAAAATTTAGGACGGAATCTTTTGCCCATAGGACAACCCATTATTTGTAGAAAATATTCTCCATTGAATTGAAAGTCATTACCTTTTAAGCTCAGCTCTGAAAGATCCAAAATTTGTTCATCTGGGCGTTTTGCATCCGGATATTTTTCAAATGTATTTTTCACTGATTTAACACCTTTATCAATATCAATGTTCGTATACATACTGTCAACATCTAAAGTAGCCAGAATAGCATTTTTTTGATATTTTCAATGTCAAAATTTTTGACAGGAAATCCTGTGTATTTTTTAGATAGCTCGGATGTCGAGTTGCTAGAGGTTTCAGATGATAATCAGTTAGTTCCGAGATCGCACAAGATTCCGAATTACAATCTGATACAATTGGCCTCCCGGGTGGAGTTACATCATCCGTCCATGAAGAATGGTCCTTGTGGATCTTTGGTTGGATGTAAAATTGCCTTGTATGAGCACTGAGCTTAGCTGTTAAATATTTCAATTGTTTTTTGGTAATGTGACCTTCGTCGAGGAGAAATTTTAAGATCTTATTGAATTTTTCGACACTGCTGGGCCAAATAAGTGAATCTATTTTCTTATGATGTTTAGTATTACTGAGTTGTCTTATGGCTTCCTTTATATAATTATCCCGAGATAGAACAACTACCGACCCACCTTTGTCGGCTGGTTTAATTACTAATTTCTTATTTTTCCGAAGTTTCGTGAGGGCTCTCCGCTCACCAGCTGTCAAATTGTCTTTATCGGAGAGTATGTTCATGTTGAACACCTTTTGGATGATTCGTTTGCTAGCCTCAATAATTTCGGGATCTACTTCACTATCTGGAGGTGACCAACCAGATGATTGTGTAAAAGGAAGTTTCCGACCACTGGAGTTTCTAAAGCGGTCTGCTAATTTCATTTGCCAAAGAAAGTTACAGTTATATGATGGTATATTTATTTGATTACCAGTTTTAGCCTTAAGTACTGGTACAAAAGTTAAAGCGCGATCTAAAAGAGACTTCTCTTGGGTTGTTAGTTCATTGGTGCCAGACAGGTTAACCACATTAGTTCCTAATCCCACATCTGTTAGGTGGTTGTTACCTTTGCCTTTACTTAGTTTAAATCTAGATTGTTCAACCAGTAATCGTACATAAAATTGGCAGTTCTCTTGGTCCAATGGATTAAATCCTGAGCAACATCAAACTTCGCGTCATCAATTTTTGGAAAAAATGTTAACGTCCTTCACTTTCCGAATGGTTTCGTTGGTGATGCTCAGGGTTCTCCTCTCAGCCTGAGGGAGTTTTTGCGAATAGTTTAGTTGAGCGAAATAAATTTTTGCTGATCTAAACTTGACCCTGATATTGCTTAGCATATTCCACAACTGCTTAACTACGAGATCAGAATTATCATTCCGAGAATTCACGCCAGTATTTAATAATATTTTGGGGGGAAGGGCTGGCCCCTGTGCCCTTTAAACATAGAGCGAAAATGATTGAATTTGGTGCCGGGGTAACACTCCTGTGTGTTGTGTGTGTGTGTGCATCCATGAGTGCGTGTGTGCGTGCATGCGTGCATGCACGCAGTAAAAAAAAATGCCTCTTATAATTAATTTGGCTTGCACACCTTTGGGAACCCTGGGGACCGGAGCTGTGCTTGTTTACTGTGGTTACAAGCTCTGTTTTACTAGTAAAATAGGACCTGGTCACCAGTGCCTCAGGTAGAAGTCCTCTAAAATGGGCAACTTGGGTGTAAGCGATTGACTATAAACTTTACTGTTATCTTCATGTTGCAATCACGATTAGCCATTGTTGAGAAATATGTGACCTTAAACCCCAGTAAATAAATAAATTTGGCTTGCATGATTATTGCAACAAGCATTAGTTGTTACGTATGGTTCAGTTAACCACTAGCACACTGGAAGTACTACAGAATTTTCTCCAATCAGTCTGTTTTTCTCTTGTTTAACCATAAATTTAACCAATTATACCTTGTTTGACAGAGCTCAGTGACCTCTGTCAAACAAGGTATATTTGTTTACATATCAAACTGCATGATGGGAAATATTTGCTGTTGAAAACTTTGCCATTTTGAAAGAAGTTCAACCCTTTGAACCCTTGTGGTATCTTCCTTGTCAGTTCAATTGCAGCAATTGGAAGGGTATCCATATTCATTATTTGGGGGTAGACCAATTAATATTGGAAAATATTGATTGGTGTACTCCACACATTCACTTTGCACCCATCCCATTTAATGAAATTATGACGAATCATGTTCCTGGACCGAAAAAGCCGCCTCTCAGGTTCAAAGGGCTAAAAATGCAAGAAATAAGTAATAGCATGTTTTGTCCATGACTAATGAAATATTACTCTGATGTGGTAAAAAAGCAGACAGAAAACTGCAACCAGGTCACAATCATAATCTAGTTAAAATTTACTGTTTGCTTTCGTGATCACAGCAGTGCAATTTGGCATTGCAGTTTATATATAAAGAAGGTGAATTTGTCAATTCAACAGTGTTCTGTAATATCATTACAGTGTATCATTATTGACTTGTAAAGATGTTAGGCATGGTTAGTTAGTTTTCAGTTTAGCTTTATTCGAGGTTTTAAGAATAAAATGCAGAATGAGGTTATTATTGATTATTGATTATATCCTCGTAGGGACAAGAGCAATATACGCCTTTCCACAAGATGCATATTTTACCTTTTTGCACTTACACACTGCTTCCTTGCATTTGTAGGTTGTAGAACTTTTAATAGCCAGGGTTATATCCAGAACAGCCTATAATAAAATGCATCATTAATCAACATTTTACCCATAATAACACCAGACTGTTGCTTAATTATTGCCAGATTGCTATAGCAGAAAGGGAAGTGACCCATTTGCAGAGCCAATAATAAAGAAAATGCATTATTATTTCGGGGGAAAAAACAAAATGAGGCAAATAATGCTCAACCGAAAAATTAATTAACCATGGCCTTACTTTCTTGACAATATTTTCAATGGAGTTTCATACATTTGCTTTGCTTTCTATATTTCATGATCTGCAGTGATGGCATTCTCATTGGTCTGCGACTGATCTGCACTACAAACAGACCTACAAAATAATCTGTATGGCCTCTCAGGCAGCCCTGTTATTCTTATCACGCTCTGGAAAATTCATTGACTTGATTTCTTAGTACCGTCTAGGTCATAGCCCCCTCCTCCCACTTTCGTAGGGAAGTAAGAGGAAGGGGTAATTACCAGATGGTCCTAATAGGCTAGTTAGGACTAGAGTAGGTGGAGCCTTGTAAATTCGTGAATTTGGTTATTGTATGACCTTAAAAATGCTGAAAAGAGTCGGGAAATGGCCTTGAACTTTATCAGTCCTTACCTGCAAGAACTCTAAACTGCTAATCATTTTCTGTCAGTCAAGTCTTATATTCCCCAGTTCTCCTGACTTTTGGAAACCAATATGAAAATTGATCATTTTTTTGAAAATGTCAGGGACCCTGAATCTCAGATCTAAAAAAAGCGGCCCACAGAGGGAGAAAGCAGCCTTGCAAAAAAATCTGGGGTACCTCTTTGGCAACCTAGCTGTGATTTTGGTAATGCCGTCACTGATGATCTGATGCAAATATTTTGGTTCCATTGCTTGAAAAATCTTATAGTCTTCCACAAAAATATTGTGAGGTGCAGGATCAACATTGCACTCATCCAACACTTTACAAGCATGGTGAAGTGCTATTGCTGTTGAGTGCCTCAAATGGCCTGATAGATCAAAATGTTTCAATCATTTAACACTTTGAGAATTGTTTGCCTTTGAATTTGAATGCAACAACTTTTCCACCTGACATGTCAAGCCATTTGGTATCTTGAATTTGATCTGTAATTTACCCCAAAGCTCTCTTGTCTTGGACTGTAGCATAAAATTGGTGACTGGTCTGCCTTCAGCCTGCTCATGGTGACAGTCTTGGGTGTTCTCAACCTTAAATGACAATGGCTTGATCTTTCCCTGAGTTAGAGACCTCAAGAAGTCTTTACCACAGTGGTAAGATTTGAGCTTATTATTCTCAGTACCTGCGTCACAGTTCTTTTCTGTTGACGTTGAAATCTTGAACTGATTTTGTTGTTTTTTTTTTTTTTTTAATTCTGCAGAAGCCATTTTATCATTCTTGAATTAGTTTTAGTTGAATAACAATTTCAAATGCCTGAAGTACTGGTATTTGATTCACTTACTCCATTATGATCACTGATATGATTCACCTCATTCAACCAGCACCCCATTTATATATTATGTATACCATATAAAGATAAAAAAAAATCAAGAAACACTGATGACATGTACTTCAAAAGGTTACCAATAGCTAATACTGTATACTGTAAATTCAAATTGCATGGGCTTTTTATAATAAACACATGCAAGCTGTCTTGGGATGAGCAGTCAAACATCTGGTGTCTTTAATATAGATCCAAAACTTATTTTATCTGTTATAGATTCAATCCTTTTGGTAATTATTTCCTTGAGCCAGACATTCTTTAGGCATGCAGGCATGCTGCACGGCATTTACTCTTCAAGGAAAATTTGGACTCATGACCATCTCAGCCCCAAACCTGAACCTAGGCAGCTATGATCAAGAGTCTAATAATAGCTGCATTGAGATTTAAGAAGGCACTTGTACTCCTTGGCATGCTGAGAAAATGCCAGACCTGGTGTCATGTGTTGTATCTTTATACTTCTTCTCATATCAATTACAATGTATTTTGAAATTCTACAGCACCTGACACTTCCTACAAGCATGATGGGGAGGAGAGTAATAACTACTAATTCATCAGCAATGGCCTTGTCACACTATCACGTAATATTGGCTGCGTAAGGGCCATAAAAAAAGATGTTGGGTGGTTTTGTAAAAGTGGAAATTACGCGCCCAAAAGTTGTCGTTTTCTAGGCATTTTTTCAATTTTTTCTCTCGTTTCGGTCTGTTGGCGTACAGGCCTCATACAGGCCTCATACATGCCTCGTACAAGCTTCGTATAGGTTTCGTACTCATTTTGTATAAATTATGTACAGCACTCGCTTTATTCTACCGTTGCTCGTCCACTAATCGTATTGCAGCAGAATTGATGGTAGAACCCAAATTCTGGTCTTCTTTCTATCCAACCACGGACCCAATGTCTTCTTCGTTTTCTTTGTTTTCTTCCGGCTTCTGCTACAGCCTATTGGCCAAACAGCTGAAGGTTTTGCACTTGTAGAACATAGAGAGCAACAGCACGTTGACGATAATCCATTGTGGAAGGCTGGAGAACTGATATCTTTCAATAAAAAATGACCCTTTTTATATAATTCCTCAAAATATACAACGTTCTATTGCCCTGACAACAGACAACACAGAAATGTGACAAATTGTACGTCTGTACCCTGGTCCGTACTGAAAATGTGCGCTACCACTACGCAAGTAGTAAGATTAATACGGTAACAGTACATTTGCAGTACGTTTGGAGTTGGTGTGCGTTTGGAGTGCGTTTGACTACGTAGCAGTATGCCACGCACAGTACAAGATGTGTACGAACTGGCCCTCATACAAGGAACATACTGTGGAACCATTACGACAGTCCTCGCACCCCCTCGTCCATCCTGTCCATCCCGTAACAAATTCGTACAGATTTTGTACAGATTCGGTCTTCTTTACGTACTCCTTTGTACCCGGAGTACGAGCAAGATTTTTGAACTGATCCAAAATCTTTCTCCTTCCCCCCTTGCACAGAATCTTACAAGCTTGTACTATATCGTAGTCCTAGCGTAGTCCCACGTCCTCCCTGTACTCTCCCCCGTACAGGACAAATTTCCACCTACGAGCCGTGCAAAATCCATACGAAGCCCTGGTGTGACGGCCGCTTTAAGGAGTGATGAAAACCCATAATCGTGTTTCTGATGATTAGTCAACTTCTTGGTTAATCATGACATGCTTAGCAGAAAGATAATTTTGACTGAATCATGACTTAGTCAGTCATCGATTGAAATTCTCTGTCCACTTTTGTGCTTACAGTACAGTATATTCAGTTCTCCTTGGGTCAGCCTTTGTATATTAACACAGTTAAAATGTGTAAAATGTGTCCTGGGTAAACTTAATAACTCTTGTAATTAACTGACAAACTATTTGTAGTTTTTTATTTATATCTTATTGCTGCACTGTAATTTGAAAACATATGTCGATAATTGGCATTGTTGTCTCTTAACACTACCATAGTGGTTAGTTGATAAATCTTGACTACTGTTGTGGGAACTCAAAACAGTTCTATGATTGCACAAAGATTATAAGGTATGAGACTATGAGGAATGCATTTGTACTGTATTGGCAATTTATATTCTTCAACCCATATTTACTGAAATTGCAAGATGAGCGCACCATTTAATTTGATGTAAAATCTAATTTTTTTTTATTCAGTTTTTTAACACAAGCCATTTGTCATTTTAAAACGTGCTTCACATGCATTTTTGGCATTATGAAATGGTCGTGAATGAAAAGGATTTACATGTAGTTTTGGTTATAGCTGTAAATAAAAAAACAATAAAGAAGTCTGAATGTTGTAATTTTAATAATTAACCAGAATGTTTTGTGATCAGTTTCTCATCTGCATATTTGTCCCTTGAGTGCAACAAGGTGCCATCTGCATTGCTAAAGCAATGCAGATGACACATTGTTGCAGTCAAGGGATGAATTATGCGTGTGTTATACATTCACTTTTGAATAAAAGAACAACAGAAAATGGTGTAAACACTTTGCCAAACAAATTAATTAGTTCTGTATGTTAATGAATTGTATCTCCCCATAGGAACACAGGAAGTGGATTAGTCCTTGTTTATTGTGGTGAACAATTTCTCTTTTTTTTGGTTGAAATGGGATCTGGTAATCAAAAAATTTATTTATTTATTTATTTATTGGTGTTTAAGGTCACATACTTATGCACAATTGCTAATCGTGACCATGACAGTTTTATGGGTAGAGGAAGCCTGAATACCCGGAGAGAATCACCCAGCATTGATGAGCAACTGTCAGCTCCTCAACATTCTAACTCTGTTCAAGTTCTGCTCAAGCAGTTGAAGACATGTGCACCATCGACGTGCAGTACACCTTGTACACGGCATCATTGTGACTCCATGTAGGCAACCGGGATAAAGTGCCTTGCCCAAGGACACAATGTGGTTTGTCCCTGACAGGGATCGAACTCGGGACCTCTAGTATAGAAGTCCAACAGTCTACCACTGAGCCACTGTGCTCCCACACAAACCCTTAACTGGTTGAATGCTAAATTATTTTTCAAAGGCTATTTGACACATGGGTATTTTTTTCAAAGATGCCATGCTACCAGCAGGAGTACCCTTAGTTACCAAGATTTTGTTCATCGGCACTCTCCAATAAATAAAACTAAATAATTTTATATCAAAAATTTTTTTTCTAGATAGAGCCATGACAGTGGCTTCTAGCACTCCACCAGTTAAAGTTCCCCTTACATACCAAACATCAAATTATTCTGTCAGTAAATATTCAGTTAACAGGCTTCCATTGTAACAGCAAATGTATGAATACATGTCTCTTTTGTTTAACTATTTTCCAACCAGAAAACATTGCCATGGCCTCCCTAAAAATTACTGTGCCCCACCTCAAAATGGGAAAATAAAGCACAAGGGGGTCCCAGATTCAGTCTCAGGCCATTGCATTTTCCACCAATGGGAGGGCCATACCCACCCCCACCTCAGGCCTATGGCCTTCAGATATGCCTGTGGCATATATCGACCTGGCACTCCCCCAAAAACTTTGGCTCCCCCTCAATAGGAAATCCCCGCTGCGCCCCCAGTTTGCATGCAAAACTCAATGAAGAGTGAGGAAGAACTTCCCCATTTGGTCGCGATCTGTCAACCTTGATGACTGCCCAAGCCCAAAACCCGAAAACCTTTAGCACAGTCTACAGGTCATGTGTATGAAGGGATTTTGTTGTAACTTGGTAGGATGACTCTAATGTCTAGATGAGAACGTCCTGTTTTGGTCAGGTTTGGCCAACCGTGATGACCACAGGGGCACATTACCGTGATGACCACAGGGGCACATTACCGTGATGACCACAGGGGCACATTACCTAGATTCATTTAGCACAGTCTACAGGTTGCATTTATGAAGGGATTTCATTGTAAACTGGTAGGATGATTTGTTATAATGTCTGGAAAAGAACATCGTATTTTGGTCATTATCGGTCAACCGTGATGGCCACACAGACACGTGACTTGGCACAGTTTATAGTTCATATTTATGAAGCGATTTCATTGTAACTTGGTAGGATAACTCTGTATTACCGGTATGTGTAGATGATACTGTCCTATTTTGGTGTCATACATTCATCTGTTACCGTTGCTTGGACATGTGACCTAGATTCCTTTAGCATTATCTATTGGTCATTTTTATAAAGGGATTTCTTTGTAACTTGGTAGGATGACAAAGTATGATATCTGGATGAGACTCCTATTTTGGTCACGATTGGTCAACTGTGATCGCCAGACAGGAACGTGACCTAGATTCCTATAGCAAAGTCTACGAGTCATAATTACGAAGGGATTTCATTGTAACTTGGTAGGATGACTCGTGTTGGAATGATTTTACTGTAACATGGTAACTTTGATTGACATTTGTTAACTGCGAGGGCCACATCATTCCAGGCCTCAATTCTTCAGTACAGTCTACACCTCAAATTATTCTTTTTGAAAACATAGCATGTAGGGGACAGAACATATTAACATATTCTCAATTATCACAATTCTTGTCATATTTCATAAACCTTTCATAAATATTGAACATTATCCTTTTCATCAAATACTGCACACAGTCAAGTTTAACTGCAGAGTCATTGACATTTTCGTTGCTATTTATTGTGGGGAAAATTCTGTTAAGACATAAATGGCATGCCATTCTACTCAAATGTGGATGCAATACACAGCCAATGAGTCAAGCTTGTCCTGGGTGATTTTTAGGTCGGATATGCAAAACATGCCGGTTTAAAAATTTAATTTATGTTGTATTATTTTGTCATAACCTGTAGTTCGTTCATATATTTCACAATTGACGTAACCCCTGAATAACCTAAACGATCATCGTTTGCAGGTTATTTCTAGGCCTGCTTACAGAATTATACTGGTGGCCCGAGAGCTCCTGTGTAATCATGTAACATATCTAAGGAGAAAAGTGTTTGTGGAATGGGCATTTTTCCCCTGTATCCCCTGATCCTATCCATTGGCCCCTCAATTTTAGCATTGAACCTGTTCAAAGGCATTACTTTCACCAAAAAAAGCAGTTACAAATTCAAAACATACATCTGTGGTTGAAGTACATGTCAATGATTTTTAAATTATATTTTGTACAATAACTACAATTTGTAAGTGCCATTGACATAAATATAAACACTTGAACAGGTTGAAAGCTCTTTGAGAGCAATTAAATGGTAATAACTGGTACTCCAGTTACTAGTTCAAATCAAAATAGGTATAAAGAAAAATAATGGTGATTAGTAAATACAACCTTGATTCAGCTGCATATATTTTATTACAGTCGATATTGATTTTCAAGTCAGAAGCTGTGACAGTTTTTTTTCTTCATTAGCTCTAGTGATTTTATAATTTTATATCTGTTTCTTTTCAACCTACTCACAATTGTTTACAATTGGCTGTAACATAAGTGCAAGCCCTACTTCGGAACTAACTCAAGCTTTTAGAATCTTTTCCAAACGAGTTGGAAAAGTACTAGAGTGCAAAAGCACGAAAAAGATCGAAAAAAGGGTCGAGCGAGACCAGCGCTCGAAATTACAGGTACTCTCTCTGCACACCTCTTGCGTTTACCGAGCGCATGCGCAACAACCGTGACGTCAATTCCTTTATTTTCCGCCATTGTTCATGGTCGGAAATTTTTGTGACTTGTGCTGTTTATGATATTAATTCTTCGTGAACAACTTATTAATCGTCTTTAGTGTGCTACTGGATTGTATCCTTTTTCAAGCTACCAAATTATTACTCTCATTTAATGTTAATTTGTATTATTATTGCTGTTCTTTTCACACTTTATCTTGCCTTTCCCCCACGTGTGAACACAACCTTCGTTCTGTTTTCCGTCGGCGGGAAGCTTGATTGTTGTATTTATATCATGCCTAAGACTATTCCTTGTACCTCTTGTTTGCAGGTGAAACATGTGGACGATTCCCATACCACATGTGTCACTTGCAACAATTGCACTCAGGCCCAATCATGTGGTATCTGTGGGGTTTGCTCCTCTAAATTTTGGGCTTCTGTTAACAAGGTGGTTCTTTCAAGAGCTAGAACCCCTCGTTCTCGGGGTAAGGGTAGCCGTGCCGTTGCAGACATTTCTGCTGGTGCACGTGGTGACTCTGTCACACAGGATTCGGATCTGACTTCTGTGGCGAGCTCCTCTGCAACTGTTGACGGTGTTTGTTCTGTGATACCTGATGAGGAGACCGCGGTCTCTTTGTCTTCGGATGTCACTATTGAGGCGTCTGTTTTCGTTGAGAGCTTTTCCGAGGTCAGCTCGGTAACCCTCTCCGATCTGCCTCCTACACCGTCCACCGTTGTTGAGGGGGTTGCTACTCCAGATCCTATTCTGTCTGATGGTGGCTCTTCCATCTCCTCTGGGGATGGTCTACAGTCTCGGGGGACCGAGGCTGTATCTGCTGGTGTGTCTGTGTGTTCTCAGCCTCCCCCAGCCTCGCGGCGAGGCTGTGCGGGTTTGCTGTCTGCTCCGTCTCATCTGGCTAGGTTTGCTCCTAGTCGGTTGAGCCGGCCGGTCGCTTCGGCAGCGATTCCTCGTCCCTCGAGTGAATCGTTTATTGTTCCACCTTCGCCTGCTAGTGTGCCGGCTAGCGGGATGGTGTTGGGACGTTGGCATCCAGGGCCTGCTGTTCGGCAGCGGTCAGTGACAGCCCCTGTTAGCTGTCACTCTCGGAACCTTCCTCCGGTGATTCCTCACTGTGTTCCGAGTTCTGGAGATCGATGCTTGCCGTCGGTCTCAGAGGATAGGCAGTTGGGGCCGTCTGCTGCGCAGAGGTCAATGACAGGTTCCTGTCATTCTTGGGACAATCCTCCGGTGTCTTCTCACCGTGTCCTAGGTCCAGCTACCGATCGACGTGCGCCGTCGGTCCCTTTCGAGGATTTGCAGGCAGGGCCTTCTGTTTCGCAGAGGCCAGTGATGGCTCCTGGGCGTCACAATCGGGACTATCCTCCGGTGTCTTCTCACCGTGCTCCTATTCTGTCTGCCGATCGACGTTCGCCGTCGGTCTCTTCTGAGGATTTGGGTTCTTCTACCAGAAGGGTCCATTGGGAGGACACTCCGTCGGGCGATTCTGCTGCGACGGATTCTCAGGGTGACCTGCGCCAGGCCGTTTTGGCGCTCACCCGGTTGCTTTCTGGCAACCCTCAAGTTGGCCTCCCTGTGCCTCCTGAGGCACAACCTCCTTTGGTCGGTCGCCGAGATGTCTCGCCTGGCCCCTTGGATACTGCACAGTATTCACAGGAGGTTTCTGCTGGTCAGCCCGAGTTGGGCTACGTCTCCTCTGCTACGGAGGATGACGAGTATCTTGAAGGTGATGGTCCCCCCTCGTCAGTCTTGGGGCAGGCTTTGGATTTCGTCTTTGGCTTATTGCCGGACGTTCTACCTTCCGACCAGCCTTCTGTGACCGTCCGGCCGCGGTCCACTGTGGAGCGCCGTAACCCTGTTGAGCCTTCTAGCTCCGGGGCTTTGCGTCCTCTGCAATCGGCTCAGGTGGTTGAGTCCTTCCAGGGCTTAGACGCCAAAATGCGTTCTAAGGCCCTCAAGGGTTCCTTCTTTTCTAGAGCTGATGCCTTTCTGCCTCCATCGCGGTTTCGTGTTTACGATTCCGTCTCTCCACCAGTCTTCCAAGGGATGACTACTGTGGATGAGGATTCTTCTTCCCTCGGGTTGACTAAGCCTAAGTCGGCAGTTCTCCCGATGTCGGTAGTTGAGTCTATGGTGGGCCTGTCCCGAGAGATGCTGGGTATGTTATCTCTCGCGGACCATGTTGTCGCTGCTCTGGCTGAATATTTTCCACCAGGGGAGTTTGATGACGCTCAGGCGCCTTTTCGCGTTTTGTCACAGGCTCTTATGAACTTGACTCACGCTCACGCCTGTAACACGGCCAATTTGGAGCTGGCACGCCGGGATGCGGTTTTGGATTCTTTACCATCCCTTCCTTCTGAGCAACGTGCTGTTCTGAGGTCTGCCTCTTTGGTAGGACCTCAGTTGTTCCATGGTTCCGTGGAAGCTGTTCGTGGCGAAGTTCTTCGTCATTCGAAGGACCAGCTTTTGCTGAGACAGCTTGACCCACCTGCTGCTGCGGGTGGGGGTCGTTCCAGGCCCGCCAAGCGTGCTGCTGCGTCTGCCTCGTCGGCTACGCCTTCAGCTCCGTCTGCTCCTTCTGCTCATAAGAAGCGCCGACGTGGCCAGGCCCGCTGGCAGCCTCAGGCTGGAAAGTCTCAGGACTCTGTCACTTCCCGAGGTGGTTTCTCCTCTCGGGGGCCTCGTCGAGGCCGCAAGTGAAGGTTCTCACCTCGATTCGCCTCCAGTCGGAGGAAGGCTGTCGCTGTTTTACGACCGTTGGACAGAGATAACGTCGGACTCTTGGGTCCTCGACGTCATTCATTCCGGTCTGCGACTGTCCTTCCATCGGCACCCCAGTTTATCTCGGGTGCCCCTTCCGACTCAGGTCCCTTCAGATTCTCTGCGTCGGGACCTTCTGGTGCAGGAGATCGACAATCTCCTCACCAAAGGGGCGATCGAGGTGGTCAGGAACACCCTTTCACCGGGGTTTTACTCGAGACTTTTCTTGGTGCCGAAGAAAAACGGCCAATTTCGTCCTGTCATCGATCTGAGTACCCTGAACGAGTACATAATTGCTCCTCGTTTCAGTATGGAGACTTTCCGGTCGGTTCGACGTTCAGTTCATCAGGGCGATTTTGCGGCCAGTATCGACCTGAAGGATGCCTACTTCCATGTACCCATTCATCTGGCGTCACGGAAATACCTTCGGTTCTCGTTTCGGGATCGAGTTTTTCAATTCAGAGCTCTCCCGTTCGGTTTGAACCTGGCTCCTTGGGCCTTCACCCGACTGATGTCACATGTGCTTGCTTTCCATCGCACTCAGTCGGCGGTGACTTCGTCCGCCTACCTAGACGACATCCTCCAACGGCACCACGATGCTGCTGTTCTGGAGTTCGATGTCCGGCAGTTTCTTTGCCTGCTAGCGTCGCTGGGTTTCAGAGTCAATCGCGAGAAGTCGGATCTTCTTCCTTCTCAGCGATTCCGTCATTTGGGGATGGATTTCGACACTCTTCACAATGTAGCGTCGGTTCCCCAGGCTCGGCGACGATTCTTTCCGCCTTGACTCGGGACCTGCTTCAATCTTCCTCGGTCTCGGCCAGGACTTTCCTTCGGATGCTGGGCCTTTGCGGTTCGGTGACCGATCTCATTCCGCTCGGTCGCTTGTTTGTCCGACCTCTCCAACACTTCCTGTTGGATCATTGGCGTCCGAATGTAGATCCGCTGGACCTGGAACTCACTATTCCTCGGTCTCTGCTTTGTCACCTCCGCCCTTGGGCAGATATTCCCTGGCTGACACAGGGTGTTCTGTTGGATCTTCCTTTGGCCGATCGCATCCTTACTGCGGATGCCAGCGATCGGGGCTGGGGTGCGACGTTGGACCCTCTCGGTCTGTCTACTCACGGAGAGTGGGACAGCGAGCAGGTGGGCCTTCATATCAACCAGAAGGAGCTCCTTGCTCTTCTGTTGAGTTTTCGGCTTTGGATCCCTCATCTGTCGGACCATGTTGTCCTACTTCTTTCGGACAATTTGACAGTAGTGGCCTACATACGGAATCAGGGAGGCACTCATTCGATTCCTATGTATCGGCTGTCTCGGGATCTTCTTCTGTTGGCGCGGGATGTGAACGCTCGGGTGTCCATTCGACACATTCCCGGGCGTCTCAACGTCCTAGCAGACTCCCTGTCCCGACGCGACAGTGTCCTTCCAACCGAATGGATGCTACATCGGTCGGTGTTTCAGGCGATTTGCGAGCAGTGGGGTCGTCCTCAGGTCGACCTTTTCGCTACTCGCTGGAATCATCAGGTAGAGACTTTTGTCTCCCCTTGTCCAGATCCTCTGGCATTTGCAGTAGACGCTCTGTCTCTGGACTGGACAGGCTGGGTCGGCTATGCCTTTCCTCCTGCACCGATTCTTCCTCAAGTTTTAGCGAAGATTCGTGCTTGCAGTTGCAGGATCATTCTGATCACACCCCTGTCTCCACAGAGGGTGTGGATCAATCTGCTGCGGCCTCTATTGGCCGATCGACCGATTCGTCTACCTCTACGTCGCGATCTTCTTTCACAGGGTCGTCCCAGGAAGTATCACAACAACCTGGCGAGCCTGTCCCTTCACGCCTGTCTTTTATCAGGTCCAGTCTCCGACGTAGAGGTTTTTCGAGACGATCAGTGGAGTGCATTTCTGCATCGCGGCGACCTTCCACTGGAATGACTTATGCCGCCAAGTGGAAGGTTTTCTGCCGCTGGTGTTCAGATCACAATGTGAATTACCGTGATCCGTCTATCGCTCAAATTGCGGATTTTCTGGTTTTTCTTTTTGACTCCAAGGGCCTCCAGCCTATTACGATTAAGGGCTATCGGTCTATGCTGTCTGATACTTTCTCTTATGTGGGAAAGCGGTGTATCGGTCGTAATCTTTTCCTCTCCAAACTTATTCGGCACTTTTCTTTGAAGAGGCCTCGAGTTTTGCGTCTTACACCCAAGTGGAACTTGGCATGGGTGTTGCACTGTTTGGAGGGGGCGCCTTTCGAGCCTTTATCTGAGACCGACATGCGTTTTCTCACCTATAAGACGGCTTTTCTTCTAGGGTTTGCTTCTGCTCGTCGAGTCAGTGAGCTTCATGCGCTATCTGTTGATTCTGCCTTCTTCCGAAATGAGGCTAACAGTGTCACATTCACTACTGATTGCTCTTTTCTGGCTAAGAATCAACTCCCCGATTCGGTACCTCCTCCCATCTGCATTCGGGCTCTCCCTGCTGTAGATGGACGGAGGCCTCTTCTTTGTCCTGTTCGTGCGGTCAAGACTTACATTACTCGCACTCAGTTCATTAGGAGGGATCGGAAGAGATTCTTTCTGTCTCTCATTCCTAAGCGGCAGTCTATCTCTTCCCATTCTATTTCCAGGTGGATCTGTCTTGCAATCAAGCTGGCTTATTCTCGCTTGTCTGCATCAGATCTTGTTTCGAACCGGCTTAATGCTCACGAGGTTCGTGCCATTTCTACATCCTGGGCGTTCTCCAATTCTGTTTCGCTCCGTGATGTTATGAATGCGGCTTACTGGAGGAATGCTTCTACCTTCTCCTCCTTTTATCTCCGCCACCTTCAGCAGCAATCTGAGGACCTTTATTCTTTAGGCCCTCTCGTTGCTGCTCAGGCTGTGGTGCACCCTCGTTAAATTGTTTTTGTCGAGGTTGCGCTTCTCTCAGCCTTGTTCTTTTCAGGTGCCTTCTCTCTTTCTTCATTACAGGTTTTAGTTTTTGTTCTCTGCCATCCTTGCTTTCGTTCTGCTACTCTTGTTGGTATTGGTTATGTGATTCACCTCCTCCTATTGTTTATTCAGCCAATTGTAAACAATTGTGAGTAGGTTGAAAAGAAATTAAAATTTTTTAGTAAATTTTGTTTCTTAACATACCTACCGCAATTGTTTACCGGAGGCCCACCCTCCTTGGGGATATCTTTGATATCGATGCCTCCCCGCTAAATCACAAACTTCTCGTTGGCGGAAATACGCAATTGACGTCACGGTTGTTGCGCATGCGCTCGGTAAACGCAAGAGGTGTGCAGAGAGAGTACCTGTAATTTCGAGCGCTGGTCTCGCTCGACCCTTTTTTCGATCTTTTTCGTGCTTTTGCACTGTAGTACTTTTCCAACTCGTTTGGAAAAGATTCTAAAAGCTTGAGTTAGTTCCGAAGCAGGGCTTGCACTTATGTTACAGCCAATTGTAAACAATTGTGGTAGGTATGTTAAGAAACAAAATTTACTAAAAAATTTTAATTTTTGTAGACAGATCCCAGCTGGATTTCTGGGTAGTACAATGGTACTTCTCCAAATAGAAATACAACTATTTTTCTGATATAATTTACTTAGTTTATTTACGTTTTACCATAACACTCAATTGAGCAGCAGGGATCATCTATCTTTTTTCTTTCATTCATGTTTACCTGGATTGGTCAGGGGCAGACAGGGAAATAAAAAGTGGAAGGGCTGGGACTTGTATTTTTGTCCAAATATGCAGAAAAATAACAAAAATCAAATTCACCAATATACACTAGACAACAAATCTGAAATACCGTCATTTTTTCAAATTATAGTCTTGTCTGATAAAGCTGATTGAGCTCTGTCAAATAAGATCTAAGGTTAAATTCCTAGTTGCATTATCTGGCATTATGGGAAAAAATTTGCAGCTTGAAATTTTGATACTTCCACATCATTGTGTAGAGGGTTAACCATTAAGTCCAAATACAGCCACAAACTTCCCCTTTTCAGTTGAGTTTTAAAAAAAAACTTGACTATTGGTATAGCGAGGGTTGGTCGCTGGGCGGGGTCTGCGGACAGTTTCTGGATGGATTTTGATAATGTTTGGTATGTGACTTGATATGCATGTTCAACACCTGATGGCACGAAATAGGGCATGTCCATGCTTTTTCTCGAGAGTTATGGCCCTTTGTTAAAATCAACTGATTTTGAGTTTGATAGCGCGATAACTTCAACAAACATAAACCAATTCGACTGATATTTGGCACATGGGTTTTATTAGGGAACTATGTCTTGATAGAGTTTGAAAATGGCTCGGTCCGATGTATGGTTTTCACACAAGTTATGGCCCTTTGTTAAAATCGACTAATTTTGAGCTTGATAGCGCGATAACTTCAACAAACATCAACCAATTTGACAGATATTTAGCACATGGATTTTAAGGAACAATGTCCTGATTGAGTTTTAAAATGGGCTCTGTCCGATGTACGCCAGCAGAATTATTGGGCTGACTTGGTCATTTTTTAAAAATTTTGTGCATGATAGCACAATAGCTTAAACAAATGCCAACTGATTCGATTCATTTTTATTATATTGTTTTCCAAGAAGATTAACTTAATCGAGTTCGAAAACGGGCTTGGTCCGATATGCAACAGCAAAATTACTGGGGCTGACATTTTTTGCAAATTTTGTGCTTGATAGTGTGATAACTTGAACAAACCTCAACTGATCCAATTCATTTTTAGTCAAGTTGTGACGAAGTCAAACTCGACTTATAGTTTGATGAATGGCGGACGGGTGGGCGGACGGGCGGATTTGGGGCGGGCTTTTGTAAACAATTGGTTTCTGGATGATAACTTGATAATGGTTCAACCTATGTTCATGAAACTTCATAGGTAGGTTGGTATCGGTGAGAGGAAGAACCCTATTAATTTTGGACTTGCTTGGTCAAAGGTCAAGGTCACAGTGGCCTTGAACATAGTAAATTGCAAACAGTTGGTTTCCGGATGATAACTTGACTACAGTTCAACCCACATTCATGAAACTTCATATGTAGGTTGGCCTTCGTGACAGGAAGAACCCTATTTATTTTGGACTCACTAGGTCAAAGGTCAAGGTCACAGTGACATTGAACATAGTAAATCAAAACAATTGGTTTCCGGATGATAACTTGATAATGGTTCAACCCATGTTCATGAAACTTCATAGTTAGGTTGGCATCAGTGAGAAGAAGAACCCTATTTATTTTGGACTCGCTAGGTGAAAGGTCAAGGTCACAGTGACCTTCAACATAGTAAATTGTAAACAATTGGTTTCCGGATGATAACTTGATAATATTTCGACCCATGTTCATGAAACTTCATAGTTAGGTTGGCTTCAGTGAGAAGAAGAACCCTATTTATTTTGGACTTGCTAGGTGAATGGTCAAAGTCACAGTGACCTTCAACATAGTAAATCGTAAACAACTGGTTTCCGGACGATAACTTGATAATGGTTTGACCCACATTCATGAAACTTCATAGGTTGGCCTAGGTGAGTGGAAGACCCCTATTTATTTTGGACTCACTAGGTCAAAGGCCAAGGTCACAGTGACCTTGAACATAATAAATCGTAAACAATTGGTTTCCAGATGATAATTTGACAATGGTTTCACCTACGTTCATGAAACTTCATAGGTACGTTGGCATTGGTGCAAGAAAGAGCCCTATTTATTTTGGAATCACTAGGTCAAAGGTCAAGGTCACAGTCACCCTTCACATAGTAAATTGTAAACAATTGGTTTCCGGACGATAAGTTGATAATGATTAAACCCACTTTTTTGCTGTCACACCTCGACATTGGATTGGTGATCCTATCGGCATTTTTGTTATGTGGATTTCCAAGAACATCTTCTTGATCGAGTTCCCAAATGGGCTTGGTTCGACATATACGGCAGCAGAATTATTGGGTTGATTTAGTTATTTTTTGCAAATTAGTTATCTAGAAAGGGTACTCTGATACATTTTAGTTCATAGCCACTGTTGCATTAGCTACAAAAACTTGACCCCGCATTGGCAATGCAAACCCTTGTTATATTGTTCTGAACAAGTTGTCCCAAGCATATTCTTCCTTGAGACCTCTACTGGTAGGATGCATTTATCATGAGTGTTTTTACATCATTATTGGGTGCCTATAGAGGCAGCCAACAATAATGTTAAAACACTGTTAAGTCATCTGCAACTCTGTACATGGATATGCAATAGTTATTAATTGGGGCCCTGCAAATCACAGATTTTCGATTCAAATCGAATCTCAAATCGAATAATGTCTGTTATTCAAAATTGAATTAAACCTCAAATCGAATCAGGCATCTTGAAGATGACCGATGGGGATTGGGGCTGGGGGGGGGGGGGGGGGGGGAGTGCTATAAGCCTGAATGTGATGGCTCAAGTCCTGACTGATAAAATAATCCAACTCCGTCAACAAGTCATGCCTTTGTCAAAGGCATGCCTTGATGATGTAGTTGAAATATTACTCTGTAAGGATTATAGTTCACTGTCGACATTGCTTCTAAACTTTAAATTTGCATGTAACAGTGGTAGAGACTAGCGATACTGAAATTAGCATGGTTGGTGGCATGAGTTCAGCTGTTTTCGAATTGAACTGAATACCAACTTTAAATTCAAAATTGAATTGAATCTCAAAGCTTCACAGGGTCCTATTATTAATGTAAAATTAATCTGAGCACTTAAGGGTTGATCAATGTCTACTTGTTTTATTTTAGTAGAACAGCTTGTTGGCCCTGGTATACATAGATTTAGGATGATGCCTCAGCTAATGAAAGTGATCTCCAACTCTGAAATGCTTAACTCATTGCATTCAAGGGGCAGTTTGGCCTACACAATAGATTTGTGATGATGCCTGGGCTAATGAAAGTAATCTCCAAGCCTGCTGTTTTAAAAAATTTGCGTAACCCATTTATTGTTCACCTGATCTGAGCTTTGGTAACTTATCATACGTTCCCCTGTACTTGATTCAGGTAACCCGTTAGGTAGCTTAAATATACACGTATCACAACTGTACTAATATATGAACTTTTGTATCGTAACATCCAGGTTCTTGTTCCTATGGACAGTATCCAAAGAATAGACATAAATCCTTAAGAACATTAATGAGGCTGTGTTACAGCAATTCATATACAAATTACATGTAAATACAGCCTAATCTTAGCATGGGCCTAGAGGCTGCAGAAGAGTATGGCATCCAGAACCACTATTTGTGACAGAGACATGAATTATTTCCATTTCTTGATTTTGTACCTACATTACATCTTAAGATGATCAACAGTTTAAAATGATGTTGAGGATCAACCAATCATCAGCAGCTACTATAGGTGTCTGCATCTGCTTGAAGTATAGCTGCTCTGTTGGCCAATTATTGGCCAATAGAGCAGCTATACTTAGGCAGATGCAAACACCAATGAAGCTTATGACTGGTTGATGCTCAACATCATTCCACCTTTCATTCGAACTAGATAATTCAACTAGGCAAAACGTTTGCACAACCTGATAACAATTTAGCATTTTGATTCGCGTGTTTTTCATTTTAGGTAACCTTCATGTGACCCAAGTTGCCACTCACCTCAAATTGACAGGCCTAGATCTTCAACTCGGAAATGCTCAACTCATTACATTCAAGGGGCATTTGGTCCACACAAATTGATGTATTGACCAAACTACACTCTTTGTTGTGGTTGAAAAATTCAATTATTATTTTATTGCAAAGTTCTCTCCTGTGATAAATAGATATTTCTGTATGGAAGATCAGAATCGAAATGCTATGAACCTGATGGAAGTTTTTTTTTGTGGTTGAGAGACTTTTATTATTCTACACTAAGTCACATTGAGCTGTAGCAAAGTATATTGAAGTAAGCTAATTAACTTGACAAACTCTTGAGGAAGAGGAACACAGCTGGTCTTTTGTGCTGCACATACTCTACTTTATTTGTGTAATTTGACACAAATGCTAACTTTGTTGCGTACTAATAAAATCAACTATTATGTTGCTGTGAGCTTTCATGTGGTGGATACTACATCGTTGTGCATCATCTGTTTTTACTGATGAACTGCTGTTTTATACATTGTTTGATAGGGCCTCCAGCATCCATACCAACAATACATCTCTAAACAAGTGTTGTTTTACTAGTAAAATAGGACCCGCTAACCAATGTCTGCGTAGAGAACTGTTATTTGGTATGAAGCATCCTTAGGACCAGTAGAATGGAATCGTTAAAAAAAATTGCCATTAGTTGTGTCAGGCTGTTCTGTCCAAGGGGGTGGCGGTCAAATTCAACTTTGTTCAAATCGAGTCCCTGTTGGTATACAACATCTTTGGTGGAGGGGGTGAGGGTGGGGGGGGGGGGGGTGGAGTCAGATTCAAGTTTGTTCAAATTGCATCCCTGGGTTGATACTTGGCCTCTTCATTGGAGTCCAAAGTTGAACTTGGTGCAACATGACAAAATTTCTCTTAAAATCTTCTTAGATCCACCAATCACAATTCTTTCATATTTGGTATACAACATCTCTAGGGGGGCAGATTTAAGTTTGTTCAAATCAAGTCCTGGGTCAATATTTGGGCTCCCCATGGGAGTCCAAATTTTAACAAGTGCAATATGGGGAATAGTCTTTAAAAATCTTCTTCTTCAGATCCACCAGTCAGATTCTTTTTAGTCCCCTACCGGCATCGCCGGAGGGGACTATAGGTTTGCACTCTGTCCATCCGTCAGTCTGTCAGTCACACTTTAGTTTTCCAGACTTTTTTTGTAAATACTTCAACCGAATGATTTCATTTTTGGTAACCTACTATAGAACGATGACTTACAGATTAAGTTTGAGTTTCATGCTGATTGCATTATTCTTGTGTGAGTTATGGCCCTTGGAAATATGGAAAAGCACCAAAATATCAGTTTTCCAGACTTTTTTTTGAAACGCTTCAACGGAATGATTTCATTCTTGGTAACCTACTATAGAACGATGACTTACAGATCAGGTTTGAGTTTCATGCTGATTGCATTATTCTTGTTTTCTGGACTTATTTTGGAAGCGCTTCAGCGGAATTCATGCTGATCACATCTAGGTTATAACATTTGTATAATTATTAATGCTCATTAGTCCGGTAGGGGACATTTTATTGCTTCAGGGATACATGAGCTCTTGTTATATTTGGTATACAACATCTCTATGGGGGTTAGATTCAAGTTTGTTCAAATCATGTGCCTGGGTTAATATATAGGCTCCCAAGGGAGCCCAAATTGTAACATAGTACCATATGAGGGAATTTCTTTAAAAATCTTCTTTTTTTTCACATCCACCGATCAGAATATTTTCATATTTGGTATACAACATCTCTATGGGGGTCAGATTCAAGTTTGTCAAATCAAGCCCTTGGGTTAATATTTGGGCTCTTTATTGGGGCCCATAGTTTAACTTTTTTAAATTTCTTGAAAAATATTCGGATCCTCCATTTAGAATCTTTTCATATTTGGTGTTTGACATCTCTAGGGGTGTCAGATTCAAGTTTGTTCAAATCGAGTCCTTGGGTTAATATTTGTGCTCAGTATGCCGGTCACTTACTGATACACTCATCTCTTTTGACAACTTGCCAGGTGAGCATTTGAACCTCTGGTTATGTGTACCCATACTATGTATGGTACACATAATGCCGGCATCCGGTGTGACCATCCGTCGTTCGTCCATCCTTTGTCCGTCCGTCCATCTGTCTGTCTGTCCTTCTGTCCGTCTGTCTGGCGTCCGTATCCATTTCTTTGGCATTCGATAACTTGAAAAATATTGCTTGGATTGTCTAGTTACTTTATATTTGTGTTCAGGTTACTGATGTGACGAGCTGTATAGTTTTTTATGTAAATCGGATAATTTGATCCCGAGATATTAACCCTTTATCCTTCAAATTGAAAATTCCTCACATCCCTTTGGCATTTGATAACTTGAAAAATATTGCTTGGATTGTCTAGTTACTTTATATTTGTGTTCAGGTTACTGATGTTCCGAGCTGTATAGTTTTTGGTGTAAATCTGATGATTTGATCCCGAGATATTAACCCTTTATCCTTCAAATTGAAAATTCCTCCAATCCCTTTGGCATTCGATAACTTGAAAAATATTACTTGGATTGTCAAGTTACTTTATATTTGTGTTCAGGTTACTGATGTGCCGAGCTATATAGTTTTTGGTGTAAATCTGTTATTTTGATCGCGAGATATTAACCCTTTATCCTTCAAATTGAAAATTCCTCCAATCCCTTTGGCATTCGATAACTAGAAAAATATTGCTTGGATTGTCAAGTTACTTTATATTTGTGTTCAGGTTACTGATGTGCCGAGCTGTATAGTTTTTGGTGTAAATCTGATAATTTAATCCTGAGATATTAACCCTTTATCCTTCAAATTGAAAATTCCTCCAATCCCTTTGGCATTCGATAACTTGAAAAATATTGCTTGGATTGTCAAGTTACTTTATATTTGTGTTCAGGTTACTGATGTGACGAGCTGTATAGTTTTTGGTGTAAATCGGATAATTTGATCCTGAGATATTAACCCTTTATCCTTCAAATTGAAAATTCCTCCAATCCCTTTGGCATTCGATAACTTGAAAAATATTGCTTGGATTGTCTAGTTACTTTATATTTGTGTTCAGGTTACTGATGTGCCAAGTTGTATAGTTCTTGGTGTAAATCTGATGATTTGATCCCGAGATATTAACCCTTTATCCTTCAAATTGAAAATTCCTCCAATCCCTTTGGCATTCGATAACTTGAAAAATATTATTTGGATTGTCAAGTTACTTTATATTTGTGTTCAGGTTACTGATGTGCCGAGCTATATAGTTTTTGATGTAAATCTGTTATTTTGATCCCGAGATATTAACCCTTTATCCTTCAAATTGAAAATTCCTCCAATCCCTTTGGCATTCGATAACTTGAAAAATATTGCTTGGATTGTCAAGTTACTTTATATTTGTGTTCAGGTTACTGATGTGCCGAGCTGTATAGTTTTTGGTGTAAATCTAATAATATAATCCTGAGATATTAACCCTTTATCCTTCAAATTGAAAATTCCTCCAATCCCTTTGGCATTCGATAACTTGAAAAATATTGCTTGGATTGTCAAGTTACTTTATATTTGTATTCAGGTTACTGATGTGACGAGCTGTATAGTCTTTGGTGTAAATCGGATAATTTGATACTGAGATATTAACCCTTTATCCATCAAATTAGACACTCCTCCAATCCATTTCTATATGTACCCATACCTTGTATGGTGTACATAATGTCGGCATCCGTGGTGGCCCTCCATCATACAGCTTTCTAATAGTTGCGCGTATGGGTACACGTCTGACGATTTCATCGGCCTATTTTTTTTATTTTTTGTAATTATTTGTTTGCCACCCAAAGTTAACCAGTTAATTTTTATTATACCCCCCTTTTATAAAAGGGGGGTGTACCATAATCACTTTGTCCATTCATCCTTCCATCCATCCATTCATCCGTCCATCCATTCGTCCATCCGTTCATCTGCCCGATCGTCCATCCATCCATCACATTTGTTTCTGGGCAATAACTTTTGATCCATTGGTCGCGCAGTACCCATACTTCACAGGTAGGCTGCCTGTAATGGGATGATGATTGAGATTGCTTCTGGGATCTGTAGGTGAAAGGTGAAGGTCACTGTTACCATAAATAGATTTTGGTTCCCGAGCAATAACTTTAGTTTTCTTTTGTGTACGAAGCTATAACTTCATATTGTGATTGTACTTGAGGTGTCGATTGTTGGGATTGCATTTGGGGTCAATAGGTCAAAGGTCACTCTTACTATAAATAGATTTTTGGTTTCCGTGCAATAACTTTAGGTTTATTTTGTGTATGAAGCTATAACTTCATATTTTGATTGCATTTGAGGTGTCAACCATTGGGATTGCATTTTTTTTTTACGTTTACATTAGTTATAAAAAGAGGGCATGCTCCAGCCAAAAGGTCCATGTGGGAGGGCCAGAGAAACTTTTTAAGACCTAAACTTGACTTTATTTATTTATTGGGTATTTAAGGTCACACACTTCTGCACAATGGTTAATCATGACCACAACATGGAGATAAAGTCAAGTTTAGTCAATCGTTTATATCCATATTGCCCATTTTAGAGGACTTCCTCCCCAAGCATTGGTGAATGGGTCCTATTTTACAAGTAAAGCAGAGAGTAGTTGACTTTATACTTGTGTTGCGGTCTTGATATAGCCTTCATTGCTGAAATAGTCTTAAACATAAAAAAATAAATAATTAAAAAATTAGCAGTGCATCTCTTAACTGTGAGAACTTGATCGTATAAGTATGTTTTATTACAATTTATTGGAGAGTGACTATGGGAACTCTTAAATAAATTGTGACAAAATAAATAACAATTAAAATGAATGATCTGTCATGTTGTATGAAGTGTTTGCTTGTATTATCATGAACCTTACACAGATCAAGTCTCTGTGATTTATATCAATGCAGTAGAGTGATCACTTTCCATCCATGGTACTTCATCTGTCTTCCATAAATATGGTGTTCACGATTTCTGCTCTGAAACTGTTGGACCGATTTCAGTTGAATTTGAGGTGATTGTTTGTCCTGACATTGTATTTTGATTTTGTTCAAATCAACTTGCCCTGCCCCATAGGGTGTGGGTTAGGGAAATACTCCCAAATTTAAAAAAAAAAAATATTCTCATGAACCAATGGGTACAATGACTTGATATTTGGTACTCATAAGTACTTGATTCGTGCCAAAAACCCAAAACATTTCCCTGTGGTAACCCCAGGAGGTGAAAAAACAAATATTTTCAAACCCCAATATTTACAAAAATGCATGGAACGGTGAACTATTATTAGGTATGAAGCAGCTTTAGGATCAGTAGACCATTAAAATGGAATGATAAAAAATTGTGGTTGTGTCATTGTGTACCAGGGGTGGGATTGGGGGGGGGGAGTGGGGGGGGGGGGGGGTGTGGGTGGGAGTGACATAGAAGGAATAAAAAAAAATAAAAAATTTTCTTCATAACCACCAATCAGAATCTTTTGATATTTGGTATACAACATTGTTACAGGGGTAGGATTCAAGTTCGTTAATTCAAGTCTCTCAGTTAATATTCAGACTCCCGAAAGGAGCCCATATTTTATTTTAGAGTTGTATGAGGAATAATCTTTAAAAATCTTTTTTAGGGCTGTCACGATTAATCAATTGTCGATTGGTCATGCCAAAATCGATTAATATTTTTCGTTGTTGAAGAATCGGTAAACTTTACCCTGTTTTTGATGTTTAATAATTAAAAAAAATTTGATGAAAAAACTATTGTTTCTAAAGCTAAATGTCAAGAACGTCAACGTTCAACCTCAAGAAGCTGTTAGAAAAAGTTGTCTTTCAGGTACATTCAAAGCTTTGATGTTCTGAATTTTGAACCGTCAGTGTAATAATCAAGACAAGTCAGCAGTTGCAAACTTGCGAAGTTTGCAACTGATGACCGGTCTTGATTATTACACTGATGGTTCAAAAGTTCAGAACATCAAAGCTTTGAATGTACCTAAAAGAGGATCGTCTTCATAGTTTACTTGAGGTAGGTCAACTGACTTGAACTTCATTTTTAGCTCAACTTTGACGTAAGTTAAATTTGAGGTTATGCCATGGCCCGTCGTCCATAATCCGTCTGTCTGTCTGTCTGTCCATCTCTCCGTCAACAATTCACTACGGCTCGGGATAGAGGCCGTATTTATGAACCGATCTTTACGAAACTTGAGTACCTTTATTATCACCGTGGGACGAGAACGAGTGTTTTTGGGTGCGGTCCGAAATTCAGGATGGCCACCAACAGCCATTTTGTACCTTAGTTAGTGCAATCAGTTTTTAGCTCAAGTTTGGCGAAGCCAAATTTAAGGTATTGTCATGGCCTGTCATCTGTCGTCCGTCTGTCCATCTGTCTGTCCATTGTGCCGTACTCATGGCTTGGGCTAGAGGCCGTATTTATGAACCAATCTTTACGAAACTTCTTGGGTACCTTTGTTATCACTGTGAGATGAGAACGAGTGATTTTGGGTCCGGTCCGAAATTCATGATGGCCGCTGGCAGCCATTTTGTACAAAATTAGGTGCAATCAGATTTTTTGCGCAGAATTTCCATATGAAAGCTCTGATTTGAATAATTTTTTGTATGAATTTTTAGTACCATGGGATACATCACATATAATACAGGTTTTTTTCTCATGTGTAAATTATGCAAATTAGACTAACTTTGATTTATTTAGTGTTACTTTCAGCACTGTAAGTGCAAATACCAATACCGCTCGGGCTAGAGGCCGTATTTATGAACCGATCTTTACGAAACTTCTTGGGTACCTTTGTTATCACCGTGGAACGAGAACGAGTGTTTTGGGGTCTGAAATTCAAGATGGCCGCTGGCAGCCATTTTGTACAAAATTAGGTGCAATCAGATTTTTGCACAGACCTTCCATATGAAAGCGCTGATTTGAATAATTTTTGTGTGAATGTTTAGTACCATGGGATACATCACATATAATACGGGTTTTTTTCTCGTGCATAAATTATGCCAATTAGACTAACGTTGATCTATTTAATGTTACTTTCAGCACTGTAAGTGCAAATGCCAATACGACTCGGGCTAGAGGCTGTATTTATGAACCGATCTTTATGAAACTTTTTGGGTACCTTTGTTATCAGTTTTTTTATACAGAACTTCTGTATGAAAGTTCTGATTTGAATAAGTTTTTGTATGAATGTTTAGTAACATGGACTACATCACATATAATACAGGTTTTTTCTCGAGCAGAAATTATGCAAATTAGATGAACTTTGATTTATTCAGTGCTACTTATACACAGTAAGTGCACGTGTCAATACGGCTTGGGCTAGAGGCTGTATTTGTGAACCGATCTTCACAAAACTTCTTGGGTACCTTTGTTATCACCTTGGGATGAGAACGAGTGTTTCTGGGTGCCGTCCAAAATTCAAGATGGCTGCCAGTGGCCATTTTGTTCCGAAATTAGATCCAATCAGTTTTTTGTACACAACTTCTATACGGCTCAGGCTGCAGCCCGTATTTATGAACCGATCTTTATGAAACTTCTTGGGTACCTTTGTTATCACCTTGGGACGAGAATGAGTGTTTTTGGGTGCGGTCCAAAATTCAAGATGGCTGCCAGTGGCCATTTTGTACCGAAATTAGGTACAATCAGTTTTTTGTACAGAACTTCTATATGAAGGTTCTGATTTGAATAAATTTTTGAATGAATGTTTTAGTAACATGGAATACATCACATATAATACAGGTTTGTTTCTCGTGCAGAAATTATGCAAATTAGATGAACTTTGAATTTTCCTTCCCCGTGGGAACTCCGGGAAGTAAGCAGCACTTGTTTACTGTGGTAAACCAGTTCCGCTTTACTAGTAAAATAGGACCCAGTCACCAATGCTTGGGGTGAAAGTCCTCTAAAATGGGCAACATGTTGATCAACGATTGACTAAACTTGACTTCATCCCCATGTTGTGTCACGATTAGCCATGGTGCATAAATATGTGACGTTAACCACCAACAAACAAACAAACAAACAACTTTGAATTATTCAGTGCTACTTATACACAGTAAGTGCACATGTCAATACGGCTCGGGCTAAAGGCTATATTTATGAACTGATCTTCACGAAACTTCTTGGGTACCTTTGTTATCACCTTGGGACAGGAACGAGTGTTTTGGGGTGATTTTGTTATCACTTTGCTATGAGAACAAATATTTTTGGGTTCAGTCAGACCCACTCTGGGACTCAAAGATTTCTTTTCTAGTTTAGCATCTAACTGTCACCCCACCTTTTCAATACTTTACCTATACATTTGTTACAGGCTACGGTCAGTATTTATGTACAGACCGTTGCAATACTTTATATGTACCTTTGTTATCAGGTCATTACCTAGATGTGTGTCATTGCTGTGTCACATACTATACATGTACATGTCTTACACAAGTTGAGCTACAGTGTCATTGACACTTTCATTAACTACTTCAAAGAGAGGGAGGGGGGGGGGGGGCGGCATCTCGGTATGATTAATCGATTATTATTGATTATTTGCAATGATTAATCGATTCCCAAATTAAAAAATCATGACAACCCTAATCTTCTTCTTTGGATCCACCAGTCAGTCAGTATCTTTTGATATTTGGTATTCAGCATCCTTAAAGAGGTCAGACCCACGTTTGTTCAAATCAAGTCCATTTGTTGATATTTGGGATCCATATGAGAGTTTGAATTTTAACTTCATGAAACATGAATATTTTTTAAACAGCTTCTTCTCCACAACCACCAGTCAGAAGTTTTTGATATATGGTTTTCAGCATCCTTACAGGAGTTGGATTAAAGTTTGTTCAAATCAAGCCCTTCAGTTAATATTTGGGTTCTTTTTGGACTTGGAATCTTAATTTAGTGCAGTATGGGGAATAATCGGGGCACGGTGGCTCAGTAGGTAGAGGTGCAGGCTGCAAGCCGAGAGGTCCTCGGTTCGAAACCCACCTGCGGCAACCGCGTTGTGTCCTTGGGCAAGACACTTCACCCCCATTGCCCATGTGGGGGCACGATGACGCCGTGTACTATGGCGTACTGCACATCGATGGTACGCATGTCTTCAACCAATCTAACCCTGCCTGTGCTGCAGTGCGGAGTTACGATGTTGGGGAGCTGGCAGCTGCTCGTCGTTGCTCTGTGGTTCTCTCCGGGGACTCCGGCTTCCTCCACCCGTAAAACTGTCACGGTCATGATTAGCCATTGTGCATAAATATGTGACCTTAAACATCAATAAATAAATAACAATAAATGGGGAATAATCTTTATAAATCTTCTTCAGATCCACCAGTCAAAGTTTTTTGATATCTGGTATACAACATCCTTTGGGAGCTCAGATCCAAGTTTGTACAAATCAAATCCCTCGGCTGATATTTGGGGGTCCATATGAGCCAGAAATTTTACTCAGTGCATAATGGGGAATATTTCTTAAAAAATCTTCTCCAGAACAACCAATCAGAATCTTTTGATATTTTGTATATAACATCCATATGGGAATTTGGTGCAATATGAGAAATATCCTTTAAAAATCTTCTTACAAACTCCCAGTCAGAATTTTTTAATATGGTATTCACCATTCTTAGGGCAATCAAATTCAAGTTTGTTAAAATCAAGTCCCTAGGTTAATATTTGGCCTCCCTTTTGGGACCCAAATTTTAACCTAGTCCAGTGTAAGGAATAATCTTTAAAAATCTGCTTCTTCAGATACAGTAGCCAGAATCTTATGATATTTGGTATACAGCATCCTTAGAGGAGTTAGATTCAATTTAATATTGACATTCCCTATGGGAGCACAAATTTGAACTTCGTGCAATTTTGGTAATATTCTCTAAACATCTTCTTCGCCATAACCACCTGCAGAATCTTTGATATTTGGTACACAACATCCTTGGGGGTGGGGTATTTTCCAGTTTGTGTGGGATCCCAATTTTCATCTTGGTGCAAAAGAGGAATATTCTTTAAAATCTTGTTAACCACCATTCAGAATGTTTTGATATTTGGTATATAAAACCCTCACCAGACTCAGATTTAAGTTTGTTCTAATCAAGTACCTGGATTTATTTTATTGTAGTGTAATATGATGAATAATCTTCAAAACTCTCCTTCAATCACCATTCAGAATCCATTAATATTTGGTATAAAGCATCCTGGTAGATAGTAGGGGAGGGCAGATTCGAGTTTGTTCTAGTTAAGTCCCTAAGTTGGATTTACTGAGGCCAAATAGGTCTATAAACAAAGGAAAACTGGGGAGAATAGGGGACATATTACAAGATTTTTTATTAGCTCACCGAAGGGAGCTAAACTTACCACTTGCCGTCCGTCGTTCGTCATCCGTCGTCGTCGTCCGTCCGGCCTCGTGAACATTTTTCAAATGACTTCTCCTCTGAAACCACTGGTCCGATTTTCATGAAACTTCAGGTGGATGTTCATTACTATATGGCAATTCATGTTTGTTCAAATGAAATGGCCACGTCCCTTGGGGGCTCTGTATGGGGCATAACTCTGATAGCACCGTATGAATTATAGAAAAATTATTAAAAAATCTTCTTCTACAGAACCAGTGGGCAGAATCTTTTGATACTTGGTATGCAGCATCTTGGTATGAGTCTGATTCAAGTTTGTTCAAATCAGCCCCCCTGGATTCATATTTGGGCTCACTATAGAAGCCCAAATTCGAACTTAGTGCATTTCAGGCATATTTCTTAAAAAATCTTCTTCTCCAGATCCAGCAGGCAGAATCTTTTGATATTTGGTATGTAACATTGTGGAGTGGATCTCATTCAAGTTTGTTCAAATCGCCTCCCTGGATTCACAATTGGGCTCAGTATAGAAGCCCGAATTCGAACTTAGTGCATTTCAGGCAAATTTCTATACTGAACCCAAATATGAATCCAGGGGGCCGATTTGAACAAACTTGAATCAGATCCACCCCAGAATGTTGCATACCAAATATCAAAAGATTGTTCCTGCTGGATCTGCAGAAGAAGATTTTTTAAGAATTCATATTTGGGCTCACTGTGGTAGCCCGAATTATAACTTAGTTAAAAATGAGGAATTTTCTTTAAAAATCTTCTTCTTCAGATCCAGCAGTCGGAATGTTTTGATATTTGGTATGCAGCATCCTTAGGGGGGTGAGATTCAAGTTTGTTCAAGTCATGTCCCTAGGTCCATATTTGGGCTCACTGTGGGTGCCCGAATTATAACTTAGTTCAAAATGAGGAATTTTCTTTAAAAATCTTCTTCTTCAGACCCAGCAGTCGGAATATTTTGATATTTGGTATGCAGCATCCTTAGGGGGGTGAGATTCAAGTTTGTTCAAGCCATGTCCCTAGGTCCATATTTGGACTCACTGTGGGAGCTTGAATTGTAACTTAGTTCGAAATGAGGAATTTTCTTAAAAAATCATCTTCTTCAGATCCAGCAGTCAGAATGTTTTGATATGTGGTGTATAGCATCCTTAGGGGGGTGAGATTCAAGTTTGTTAAAGCCAAGTCCCTGGGTCCATATTTGGGCTCCCCATGGGAGCCCGAATTATAACTTAGTCAATATGAGGAATTTTTCTTTAAAAATCTTCTTCTTCAGATTCAGCAGTCGGAATGTTTTGATATTTGGCATGCAGCATCCTTGGGGGTGAGATTCAAGTTTGTTCAAGCTAAGTCCCTGGGTTCATATTTGTGCTCACTGTGGGAGCCCGAATGATAACTTAGTTCAAAATGAGGAATTTTCTTTAAAAATCTTCTTCCTATCCAGCAGATGAATGCTTTTGATATTTGGTATGCAACATCCTTAAGGGGGTAAGATTCAAGTTTGTTCAAGCCATGGCCCTAGTTCCATAAAATTTGTCTCTCATGACTTCATTCTTTTGTAGTATTGATGAACCACATCTAACTGAATGTGACCCCCAAATACTTTTTTGAACCACTTTGGCCGGTGAGCAATTAAGGCTCCTTGGGGCCTCTTGTTTAAAAAAATCCTCTTCTTTAGACCCTGTAGTCAAAATGTTTTCATATTTGGTATTCAACATCTCTAGGAGGGTCCGATTCAAGATTGTTCAAATCTGGTCTGTGGGTTGATATTTGGCTTCCTATGGGAGCCCGAATTTTAACTTAGTGCAATATGAGGAAATGTCTTTTAAAAGTCTTCTTCTTCAGATCCACCAATCAGAATCCTTTCATATTTGGTATACAACATCTCTAGGTGGGTCAGATTCAAGATTATTCAAATCGGGTCCCTGGGTTAATGTTTTGGCTCCCTATTTGAGCTCAAAATTTAACTTAATGCAATGTGAGGCCATTTCTTTAAAAACCTCCTTGTTCAGTATTGATGAACCACATCTAACTGAATGTGACCCCCAAATACTTCTTTGAACCACTTTGGCCGGTGAGCGATTAAGGCTCCTTGGGGCCTCTTGTTTAAAAAAATCCTCTTCTTTAGACCCTGTAGTCAGAATTCTTTCATATTTGGTATATACAATTGTAACATCTCAAGAGGGATCAGATTCAAGTTTGTTCAATTTGAGTCCCTGGCTTATTATTTGGGCTCTCTATGGGCAGGGTTGGGGGGGGGGGGGGCAGGGGTAGCATGTTGGGTTCAGGTTTGTTCACATCCATTTCCATAAAATTTGCCTTTGCATGGCTTCATTCCCTTGTAGTGTTGATGAACCATGTCTAACTGAAAGTGACCCCAAACACTTCTTTGAACCACTTTGGCCAGTGAGCGATTAAGGCCCCTTGGGGCCTCTTGTTCAATTAACAGGAGTTTACTCTATAACCTATATTCAAAAAATCAACACTGTACTGTTGGTATGGTAAATGGTTTTCTGTTGGGAAATTATGTTCAATTAAAAGGGTTATTCAGTTAAGAAATATCCAATTAAGTGGGCTCCACTGTACTTCCCATAATGCAACAAGGAATTCTGGCCTAAAAGGCCATGTGAGTATTTGCTATCATTTGGGGGCCGTCATTGTCCGTTGTCCATAAACTTTTCACATTCTCATCTTCTTCTCTGGAACTGCTGAGCTGGTGTGAACCAAAACATGGCCACCAGAGGCATTCTTTGATTCTAGTATGTGGATTTTCAAAACTCTTCTCCTCTGAAACTGAAAGGCCAAATGTTTTGATACTTCACATAAATGATAACTGGGACCCCTCTACCAATGATCCTCATTTAATGTTGATCGAGTTGCAAACTTGGCCGCAATTGTGGCTTATATTTACTACAGAAACTCTATGGGAAATCACATCTTCTTCTCTGGAATTACTGAGTCTACGTGAACCAAACCTGGCAGAGGTAGTCTATGAGAGGTACTCTACAAACACCCCTCATTTTGTTACTGTGCATCAAAAACATGGCTGCCAGAAGCATTCTTTGATTCTGATTGGTGGATTTTGAAAAATCTTCTCCACTGAAATCACAGGGTCAAATGTTTTGAAACTTTGCATGGTTGATGACTGGGACACCCTCTAACAATGATCTTCATTTAATGTTGTTCGGGTTGCAAACATGGACGCAATTGCAGCTTATAGTTACTATAGAAACCCTATGGGAAATCACATTTTCATATTCTTCTCTGGAACTACTGAGCCGACGTGTACAAAAGCTGGCAGGGATAGTCTATGGGAGGTCCTCTAAACACGCTCCTCATTTTGTTACTGTACATCGAAAAACATGGCTGCCAGAAGCATTCTTTGATTCTGATTGGTGGATTTTGAAAAATCTTCTCCACTGAAATCACAAGGCCAAATGTTTTGAGACTTTGCATGGTTGACGACTGGGACACTACCAACGATCCTCATTTAATGTTGATCGGGTTGCAAACATGGATGCAATTGCGGCTTATAGTTACAATAGAAACCCTATGGGAAATCACATTTTCATATTCTTCTCTGGAACTACTGAGCCGACGTGAACAAAAGCTGGCAGGGATAGTCTATGGGAGGTCCTCTAAACACGCTCCTCATTTTGTTACTGTACATCGAAAAACATGGCTGCCAGAAGCATTCTTTGATTCTGATTGGTGGATTTTGAAAAAATCTCCTCTGAAACCACAAGGCCAAATATTTTGAAACTTCACTTGGTCGATGACTGGGACCCCATTAACCAACGATCGTCATTTAATATTGATTGGGTTGCAAACATGGCCGCAGGTTGTGGCTTATAGTAACCACAGAAACCCTATGGGAAATCACATTTTCCTCTTCTTCTCTGGAACTACTGAGCTAATGTGAACCAAAACTTGACAGGAATGGTCTATGAGAGGATGGTAATACGTGGCCACTAGAGGCTATATTCTAATGCTTAACCCAATGCCTCTCCTGTTTGCATGAAGATTGGTACTGTCAGCAAAATACATGTTTTTTGAGAATCTGGTAAGAGTTGGTTCCAGTTTTCTCCACTGAGAACTGGGAAAACCCCCCAAAATATTGTGTATACAGTACAAGTCAAAATAAGTTGTAGCATAACTGCAATAAACTAAGTATACTGCTGCTCCTGCACTGATAAGATCAGAATCTGACATCATTTTCTGGAATCTATCAGTGAGAGCTTTCCAGAAAATGATATCAGCTTCTGGTCACAGAGGCCGATTTGAACCAAATTTGATATGAAGTATTAATGAATTAATACTTGATGTATGCCCCAAAATTTTGCCGTCGCCCCATGGGAACCACAGGAGCTAAAAATAGAAAAAATTCCTAATGCTCATATCTCAAAAACTACATAGCACTGAGAATTCTTACTTGGTGTGAAGCTTCCTTAGGACCAACAGAATGGAATTGTCCAAAAATATTGGTATCCTTAGGGAGGTGTGATTCAAGTTTTTTCAAGCCAAGTCTCTGAGTCCATATTTGGGCTCCCTGTGGGAGACCGAATTGTAACTTAGTTTAACATGACAAACATTTATAAAAACCTTTTTCTTCACAATCACCAGTAAGAATCTTTTGATATTTGGTATACAATATCCTTAGGGAGGTGAGATTCAAATTTGTTAATGCCAAGGCCCTGGGTTCATATTTGGGCTCCCTGTGGGGGGCTTAGTTCAATATGAGGAATATTCTTCAAAAATATTTTTCTTTAGATCCAATAGTCAGAATCTTTTGATATTTGGTGTACAGCATTGTTACAACCCACTTTGTAATAAAAGTTGCAAAATGTAATAATTATTACAAAGTGCAACGATTTGGATGGGAAAAACATTGCAATATGTAATAATTATTACAAAATGCAACTACAATGTAATAAACTTTTTTTTTCAAAGGGGCACTTTTTTTTTTCAAAGGGGCACTTTTTTTTAGCTCACCGAAGGGAGCTAAACTTATCACTTGCCACCCGTCGTCGTACGTCCGGCGTCATGAACATTTTTCAAACGACTTCTCCTCTGAAACCGCTAGGTCGATTTGCTCGAAACTTGGTATGGATGTTCATTACCATATGTCAATTCAAGTTTGTTTAAATGAAATGGACATGCCCACTTGGGGCTCCATTGGGGGCATAACTCTGATAGCACCCTATGTATATTAGAGAAATTACTAAAAAATCTTCTTCTCCCGCACAAGTGGGCAGAATCATTTGATATTTGGTATACAGCATTATGGGGTGGATCTGATTCAAGTTTGTTCAAATCGGCCCTCTGGATTCATATTTGGGCTCACTATAGAAGCCCAAATTCGAACTTAGTGCATTTCAGGCAAATTTCTTAAAAAATCTTCTTCTCCAGATCAAGCAGGCAGAATCTTTTGATATTTGGTATGCGACATTGTGGGGTGGATCTGATTCAAGTTTGTTCAAATCGGCCCCCTGGATTTACATTTGGGTGCAGTATAGAATTCGAACTTAGTGCATTTCAGGTAAATTTCTTAAAAAATCTTCTTCTCCAGATCCAGCAGGCACAATCTTTTGAGATTTGGTATGCAACATTGTGGGGTGGATGTGATTCAAGTTTGTTCAAATCGGCCCCTGGATTCATATTTGGGCTCACGATAGAAGCTTGAATTCGAACTTAGTGCATTTCAGGCAAATTTCTTAAAAAAATCTTCTTCTCCAGATCCAGCAGGCAGAATCTTTTGATATTTGGTATGCAGCATCCTTAGTGGGGTGAGGTTCAAGTATGTTCAAGCCATGTCCCTGGGTTCATATTTGGACTCATTGTGGAAACTCGAATTGTAATTTAGTTCAAAATGAGGAATTTTCTTTAAAAATCTTCTTCTTCAGATCCAGCAGTCGGAATGTTTTGATATTTGGTGTGCAGCATCCTTGGATGGTGGGGGGGGGGGGGGGGGGGGGGGGGGGGGGGGGGGGGGAGGGGGGGGAGATTTAAGTTTGTTAAAGCCAAGTCCCTGGGTTGATATTTGGGCTCCCTGTAGGAGCCCAAATTATAACTTAGTTCAATATGAGGAGTATTCTTTAAAAATCTTTTTTTTTTTGGATCCACTGGTCAGAATCTTTGGATATTTGGTTTTAGCTTTTCTTAGGAGGAGCAGATGAAACTTGTTGAAATCAATTCTCTGGGTTGATATTTAGTCTGCCATGGCAAGTGAGGGCCTCAGGCCCCCAGGGGGCTTTTGTTTCTCTTCACTTCAAAATGTGTTTTGAAGGGGGTTGAGTCATTTTACTCCAAAAAAAAATTCACCCAACAGATCTTTCTCCCCCACTCCCCTAGCTAAATTAGATTAAGTATATTTACATGTAGATGCTGAATGTGAACTTAAATCCTTAAACTTAAATCCTTCTTTAAACACTTTCATCAGGTGAGCAATTAACTGGTTGAGTGCTAGAAGCCACTATCGTGGCTCTACTGAAAAGTGCTGAAAGGCCTTTAGTGGCATTACACTGTAATCAAGCCTGAAAATAATTTTCATTGTGCTTCCAGACAAAATGTCAGACACCAAATGAATCATGTCTGTCATTTAAGAATGATATCTGACATATTACAAAATGGAGTTTGAGTATTCAAAATAATGTGTTCTGGGTGTACATGCACCGTCATCTTAAAACTGGACAGAATTCATCCAACCAGACCTTGTTTGGCAGAGCTCGATGAGCCCTGCCAAACAAGGTATAATTGGTTTCATTCTTAATTGGAACTGACTTACCCTTCATACATAATTTAAATACATGTATGGCTGTATCAAATCATTTCATCACATGTTGTTAATACTGATGAGCTGCACAATCACTTTCTTCACACTTCCCCACTTGCCAGGACCAGAAATCACAATAATCATTAATTTTAGGCTTGCTTGTTATGTACATGATTTCCAGCATGCATGATGTTATGATCACTGAACTTCTTTGATAATTTTGGCATCAGACATTTTGACTGATGATTTTAAACCTCTGTCAGACATTGGCCTCTTTGTACCTGACATTGTCCTTGTCTGGCCACTTATTTTCTGGTATGACTGTAATCAATAGCTTGTTAGCTCAGCAGTAGAAAAATGTTTTTATATCAGTCATTTTATTGCTATTTATTGGAGAGTGCCAATGGGCACTGTCCAATAAATAATAATAAAACAATTATTTATGAATAATATTTTGTTCCTCTTGCTGGTAGCATGGTATCTTTGAAAAAAAAAAAAAAACACTCATAAATCACATTTGAAAAATAATTTACCACTGTACCAGTTAACCCTTTACCTAACGAATCGCCCGCATCCGTCCGCATAATATGCAAATTGAGCAGTTGACAAAATTACATATTTCAAAATATTTCAACCAAACCATATCATATGACCCCTCATTGGAACGAGCTCATTGAGCTCGTTCCAATGAGGGGTCACATGATATGGTTTGGTTGACATTTTTTAAAAATTTTTAAAAAAATGGTATTTAAAATAATAAATTTTGATACTGTCTGCATTGGGTAAAGGGTTAGACACCTTAGGGCTTAGGGCCTCTTGTTTGGAAAAACTATTTTATTTTATTCAACATATTGAAGGTCCACTGTACCTGGTAATCTTTTTAGCTCACCGAAGGGAGCTTAACTTATCACCGGCTATCCGTTTCCTGGCGTCTGGCGTCGTGAACATTTTTCAAACGACTTCTCCTCTGAAACCACTGGTCCGATTTTCACAAAATTTCATGTGGATGTTCATTACTATATGGCAATTCATGTTTGTTCAAATGAAATGGCCACATCCTTTGGAGGCTCTGTATGGGGCATAACTCTGATAGCACCGTATGAATTATAGAAAAATTATTAAAAAATCTTCTTCTTCTCCAGAACCAGTGGGCAGAATCTTTTGATACTTGGTATGCAGCATCTTGGTATGGGTCTGATTCAAGTTTGTTCAAATCGGGCCCCCTGGATTCGTATTTGGGCTCACTATAGAAGCCCAAATTTGAACTTTGCGCATTTCAGGCAAATTTCTTAAAAAATCTTCTTCTCCAGATCCAGCAGGCAGAATCTTTTGATATTTGGTATGCAACATTGTGGGATGGATCTGATTCAAGTTTGTTCAAATCGGCTCCCTGGATTCATATTTGGGCTCAGTATAGAAGCCCGAATTCGAACTTAGTGCATTTCAGGCAATTTTCTTAAAAAATCTTCTTATCAAGATCCAGCAGGCAGAATCTTTTGATATTTGGTATGCAACATTGTGGGGTGGATCTGATTCAAGTTTGTTCAAATCGGCCCCCTGGATTCATATTTGGGCTCACTATAAAAGCTTGAATTCGAACTTAGTGCATTTCAGGCAAATTTCTTCAAAAATCTTCTTCTCCAGATCCAGCAGGCATAATCTTTTGATATTTGGTATGCAACATTGTGGGGTGGATCTGATTCAAGTTTGTTCAAATCGGCCCCCTGGGTTCATATTTGGGCTCAGTATAGGAGCCCAAATTTGAACTTAGTGCATTTCAGGTAAATTTCTTCAAAAATCTCCTTCTCAAGACCCAACAGGCAGAATCTTTTGATATTGGGTATGCAGCATGCTTAGGGGGGTGAGATTCAAGTTTGTTCAAGCCAATTCCCTGGGTTCATATTTGGGCTCACTGTGGTAGCCCGAATTATAAATTAGTTCAAAATGAGGAATTTTCTCCAGCAGTCAGAATGTTTTGATATTTGGTATGCAGCATCTTTAGGGGGGTGAGATCCAAGTTTGTTCAAACCACATCCCTAGGTCCATATTTGGGCTCACTGTGGGAGCCCGAATGATAACTTAGTTCAAAATGAGGAATTTTCTTTAATAATCTTCTTCTTCAGATCCAGCAGTCGGAATGTTTTGTTATTTGGTATGCAGCATCCTTAGGAGGGGGGGTGAGATTGAAGTTTATTCAAGCCATATCCCTAGGTCCATATTTGGACTCACTGTGGGAGCTTTAATTGTAACTTAGTTCGAAATGAGGAATTTTCTTTAAAAATTTTCTTCTTCAGATCCAGCAGTCGGAATGTTTTGATATGTGGTGTGTAGCATACTTAGGGGGTGAGATTCAAGTTTGTTCAAGCCAAGTCCCTGGGTTCTTATTTGGGCTCACTGTGGGAGCCCGAATGATAACTTAGTTCAAAATGAGGAATTTTCTTTAAAAATCTTCTTCTTCAGATCCAGCAGATGAATGCTTTTGATATTTGGTATGCCGCATCCTTAGGGGGGTAAGATTCAAGTTTGTTAAAGCCAGTTCCCTAGTTCCATAAAATTTGTCTCTCATGACTTCATTCCTTTGTAGTGTTGATGAACCATGTCTAACTGAATGTGACCCCAAATACTTCTTTGAACCACTTTGTTTGAATCACTTTGCCTGGTGAGCCATTAAGGCCCCTTGGGGCCTCTTGTTTTACATTTAATGTTCAAAGTATCACTTAGTTTGAAAGGAAGTATTTGAAGATTGTACCAGGATAATTCTCTTATCTAGGATAAAATAAATCTTTTAATATTTATTGAGGGATAACGCAGTGTAAGGTCATTGATAATGGTACTTAAATTTTTAATTTAAAAAATGTGTTCATGGCTTTTGTTCTTTTATAAAGTATTATTAGTCGGGGGAGATAAGATATCAGTCACAAGCTGACAACTGAACTGATATTTGCAGAAGAAAAATTATGATTTTAAGTGGCTAGTGAAAAATATAATCATTTGAGTGTGAGTCAGAATTATTTTGTCTTATCTGGACAGTCTCTATTTTTGAAACCACCGTCAGAGCTGAATTAACCTCTCAACCAACACAATTAGAGGATTATACGTACCAAAAATATTATTGAATAACTAAACTTCTCACTTTTTGTCCTCAGAAACATAGCCTACATGTATGGCACCATCAATGGAACTATTTCATTCCAATGGGGGTTCCTAAGAAATCTTTTTGAGACAGAAATAAAAAAAGTAAAATAAAGTTTGAATTGTGATTTTTTGTGTATATAAAGGAACCTATTTTTCCCATTATGTTAGTGAAGGGTTTGGGAGTGCTGGTACAGTGGAACCCCGTTAATTGAATAGCCACTTTGCCAATGAAAATTATTCAATTAACAGGAGTATTCAGTTAACAGGGATTGTGTCACTTTCCTGTATTCTAGAGATAAACTTAGGATTTATTCTATTATATCTTGTTTGACAGAGCTCCATGAGCTCTGTCAAACAAGATATAATAGATTAAATGCTTGTATTGGATCTACTGATGCCTCAGTCCATCCAATAGATTAACCCTTTACCCAACGCAGGCGATATCAAAATTTATTATTTTAAATATAATTTTTTTTTCATTTTTCAAAAAATTTAAACAAAACCATATCATGTGACCCCTCATTGGAACGACCCCAATGAGGGGTCACATGATATGGTTTTGTTGAAATATTTTGAAAAAATTAATTTTTTCAACTGCTCAATTTGCATATTACGCGGGCGGATGCAGGCGATTCATTAGGTAAAGGATTAAATGCCTGTATTTGGCCTCAATACATCCAGTAGATTAAATGCCTGAATTGGATGTACTGAGGCCAAATAGGTCTTTCAACAAAGGAAAACTGGAGAGAGTCAGGGTAATTTCTTGACAGGCTACGAGATTTTTTATTCATTTAACAGGAGCTTACTGTATAACCTATATTCAAATTCAATTAACAGGTCAAATTTGTACTGGAGGTGTGGTAAATGGTTTTGTGTTGGGAAATTCTATTTAATTAACAGGGTTATTCAGTTAACCCTTTACCTAACATGAAAAGCAGACGACACGTGCAAAAAAAATTCTTGAATAACTAATTTTTTTCATTTTTTGTCTCAAAAACATAGGTTATGACCCCTCGTTGGAACGAGCTCGACGAGCTCGTTCCAACGAGGGGTCATAACCTATGTTTTTGAGACAAAAAATGAAAAAACTAGTGAAAATTAATTGGCGATTTTTGAGAATAGCGCTGGCCGGTTTTGGCCGTTACGTTGGGTAAAGGGTTAAGAGATATCCAATTAAGTGGGCTCCACTGTACCACGATAAAGAATACAAATGTTTTGAATGTGGTTCTTTTAGTCCATCAGTTGAGAAAGGCATTTTGTTCATATAGTTTTATTTTGTTACAAGTTAATATTGGAGAGTGTTGGAGGGGGTGGCCCTTACAATTTTTGTTGCCCCCTCCTCAAAACATTGGCCCAGTGCAACTTTCACATATTATACCTCATTATAAGACCCAATGTTATTTTCCCATACGCTGCAGTGGGTCAATTCGCAATGTTACCCGGCCGTGTAACATTGCCGTGTAACATTTTTCGCAGTGTTACCCTCTGAAACTGAAGTGTTCCGCGGAGGCTCACGGAAGCACATGAAGCAAAAAGAAGTGACATCATTTATCTGACAAGAGATGCCGATTTCTGCATTCCACTGTTGTTTACCTTGTTATACACTATGGCTTCCGTAAACACTTCTCGGTTCGCACAAATGTCTTCAGAAGACGTTGATGATTTAGTTCAATCAAAAGACACTATTAGCACTAAGCGATGCTCCAAGTAACTGAGCAAAAGCTGATAAATTTTTGTCCCCAGTTTGTGAACTGCAATGTCACAATGAACGTTTATGGTGCTCTGCCAAGACTACCAGGGCAGTGAAAAGTGGCTGTGAAATGAAGAAATGTTATTTTGTTAACTGTTATTGTTTATGCCTTAACCCTTTACCCAACGTAACGGCCAAAACCGGCCAGCGCTATTCTCAAAAATCGCCAATTAATTTCCAAAATATTTTCATTTTTTGTCTCAAAAACATAGGTTATGACCCCTCGTTGGAACGAGCTCGTCGAGCTCGTTCCAACGAGGGGTCATAACCTATGTTTTTGAGACAAAAAATGAAAAAAATTAGTTATTCAATAATTTTTTTTGCAAGTGTCGTCTGCTTTTCATGTTAGGTAAAGGGTTAAATACTGTTGTCAAACTAGCTTGTTGTTGCAATGCATCCCAACCAGAGAAGTTTTATTGGTATTTTATATGTTCCAGGGAAATATAGATTGATTCGGTATAATAAAAAAAATGATGACCTGGTCAGAGGGTAACATTGCTGATTGTCTCCCCGAGGAACCATTGTCTCCCATGGCAAAGGCCATGGGAGACAATGGTTCCTCGGGGAGACAATCTGCAATGTTACCCTCTGACCAGGTCATCATTTTTTTTCACCATTTGAGAGGGTAACATTACAGATTGTCTCCCCTTGGAACCATTGTCTCCCCTTGGCTTTGCCACAGGAGACAATGGTTCCACGGGGAGACAATCTGCAATGTTACCCTCTGACCAGGTCATCATTTGTTTTCACCATTTCAGAGAGTAACATTGCAGATTGTCTCCCCTTGGAACCATTGTCTCCCCTTGGCTTTGCCAGGGATACAACGGTTTCTTGGGGAGACAATCTGCAGTGTTACCCTCTGACCAGGTCATCATTTTTTTCACTATTTCAGAGGGCAACGTTGCAGATTGTGTCCCCTTGGATACCATTGTGTCCCCTTGGCTTTACCACAGGAGACAATGGTTCCTCGGGGAGACAATCTGCAGTGTTACCATCTGACCAGGTTATCATTTTTTAGCTCAACTGTGGCAAAGCCAAATTTGAGCTTTTGTCATGGCCCGTCGGTCCGTCTGTCCGTACGTAAACATTCGGATATGGCTCAGGCTAGAGGCCGTATTTATGAACCGAGCTTTACAAAACTTCTTGGGTACCTTTGTTATGACTGTGGGACGAGAACGAGTGTTTTTGGGTGCGGTCCGAAATTCAAGATGGCTGCCAGCCACCATTTTGTACCGACCATGCAGAAATCTGTTTTTTGTACAGAACTTCCATATGAAAGCTCTGATTTGAATAATTTTTTGTATGAATGTTTAGTACCATGAGATACATTACATATCATAACGGGTTTTTTTCTCATGCTTAAATTATGCAAATTGGACTAAGTTTGATTTATTTAGTGTTACTTTCAGCACTTTTAGTGCAAATGCCAATACGGCTCGGGCTAGAGGCCGTATTTATGAACCGATCTTTACAAAACTTTTTGGGTACCTTTGTTATGACCGTGGGACGAGAACGATTGTTTTGGAGTCCGGTCCGAAATTCAAGTTGGCTGCTGGCGGCCATTTTGTACAGACTTAGGTGCAATCAGATTTTTGCGCAGAACTTCCATATGAAAGCGCTGATTTGAATAATTTTTTGTATGAATGTTTAGTACCATGGGATACATCACATATAATACGGATTTTTTTCTCGTGCAGAAATTATGCAAATTAGACTAACTTTGATGTATTTAGTGTTACTTTCAGCACTGTAAGTGCAAATGCCAATACGGCTCAGGCTAGAGGCTGTATTTATAAACCGATCTTTACGAAGCTTCTTTGGTACCTTTGGTATCACCATGGGACGAGAACGAGTGTTTTTGGGTGTAGTCCGAAATTCAAGATGGCCGATGGCAGCCATTTTGTACAGATTTTTGCACAGAACATCCATATGAAAGCGCTGATTTGAAAAAATTTTTGTGTGAATGTTTAGTACTTTGGGATACATCACATATAATACGGGTTTTTTTCTCGTGCAGAAATTATGCAAATTAGATGAACTTTGATTTTTTCATTGCTACTTACACACTGTAAGTGTACATGTCAATATGGCTTGGGCTAGAGGCTGTATTTATCAACCGATCTTCACGAAACTTCTTGGGTACCTCTGTTATCACCTTGGGACGAGAACGAATGTTTCTGAGTGCGGTCCAAAATTCAAGATGGCTGTCAGTGGCCATTTTGTACCGAAATTAGGTCTTATCAGTTTTTTGTACACAACTTCTATACGGCTCAGGCTAGAGGCTGTATTTATGAACCGATCTTTACGAAACTTCTTGGGTACCTTTGTTATCACCGTGGGATGAGAACGAGTGTTTTGGGTGTGGTCCGAAATTCAAGATGGCCACCAGCAGCCATTTTGTACGAAAATTAGTGCAATCAGTCTTTTGTACAGAACTTCTGTATGAAAGTTCTGATTTGAATAAATTTTTGTATGAATGTTTAGTAAAATGGAATACTTCACATACACTGCAGGTTTTTTTCTCGTGCAGAAATTATGCAAATTAGATGAATTTTGATTTATTTAGTGCTACTTATACACTGTAAGTGCACATGTCAATACGGCTCGGACTAGAGGCTGTATTTATCTACCGATCTTCACGAAACTTCTTGGGTACCTTTGTTATCACCTTGGGACGAGAACGAGTGTTTCTGAGTGCGGTCCAAAATTCAAGATGGCTGTCAGTGGCCATTTTGTACCGAAATTAGGTCCAATCAGTTTTTTGTCACAACTTCTATACAGTTCATATTTATGAACTGATCTTCACGAAACTTCTTGGGTACCTTTGTTTTCATCTTGGGACAGGAATGAGTGTGTTTTGGGGTGCCTTTGTTATCACCGTGCTTTTGGGGTTCAGTCAGACCCACTCTGGGACTCAAAAGATTTCTTTTCTGGTTTAGCACCTGACTGTCACCAACCTTTACAATACTTTACCTATACATTTGTTACAGGCTACTGTCAGTATTTATGTACAGACCGTTACAATACTTTATATGTACCTTTGTTATCAGGTCATTACCTAGATGTTTGTCATTGCTGTGTCACATACTATACATGTACATTTTTAACAAGCTGAGCTGCAGTTTCATTGACACTTTCATTTCACCATTTCAGAGGGTAACATTGCAGATTGCCTGCCCTTGGAACCATTGTTTCCCCTTGGCTTTGCCATCATGTTTAGCTCAACTGTGGCGAAGCCAAATCTGAGGTATTGTCATGGCCTGTCGTCTGTCTGTCGTGCTGTACACACAGCTCGGGCTAGAGGCCGTATTTATGAACCGATCTTTACGAAACTGGGTACCTTTGTTATCACTGTGAGACGAGAATGAGTATTTTGGGGTCCGGTCCGATATTCAAGATGGCCGCTAGCAGTCATTTTGTACAAAATTAGGTGCAATCAGATTTTTTGCGCAGAACTTATATATGAAAGCTCTGATTTGAATAATTTTTTGTATGAATGTTTAGTACCATGGGATACATCACATATAATACAGGTTTTTTTCTCGTGTGTAAATTATGCAAATTAGACTAACTTTATTTAGTGTTACTTTCAGCACTGTAAGTGCAAATACCAATATGGCTCGGGCTAGAGGCCGTATTTATGAACCAATCTTTACAAAACTTCTTGGATACCTTTGTTATCACCGTGGGACGAGAACGAGTGTTTTGGGGTCCGGTCTGAAATTCAAGATGGCCTCTGGCAGCCATTTTGTACAAGATTAGGTGCAATCAGACTTTTGCGCAAAACTTCCATAAAAGCGCTGATTTGAATAATTTTTTGTGTGAATGTTTAGTACCATGGTATACAACACATATAATACAGGTTTTTTTTCTTGTGTATAAATTATGCCAATTAGACAAACTTTGATCTATTTAATGTTACTTTCAGCACTGTAACTGCAAATGCCAATACGGTTCGGATTAGAGGCTATATTTATGAACCGATCTTTACGAAACTTCTTGGGAACCTTTGTTATCATTGTGGGACGAGAACGAGTGGTTTTGGGTGCGGTCCAATAATTAAGATGGCCACCAGCAGCCATTGTGTATTTTAGTTAGTGCAAACAGTTTTTTGTACAGGACTTCTGTATGAAAGTTCTGATTTGAATAAATTTTTGTAAGAATGTTTAGTAACATAGAATACATCACATATAATACAGGTTTTTCTCATGCAGAAATTATGCAAATTAGATGAACTTTGATTTATTCAGTGCTGCTTATACACAGTAAGTGCACGTGTCAATACGGCTCGGGCTAGAGGCTGTATTTATGAACCGATCTTCACAAAACTTCTTGGGTACCTTTGTTATCACCTTGGGATGAGAACAAGTGTTTCTGGGTGCGGTCCAAAATTCAAGATGGCTGCCAGTGGCCATTTTGTACCGAAATTAGGTTCTATCAGGTTTTTGTACACTACTTCTATACGACTCAGGCAAGAGGGTGTATTTATGAACTGATCTTTACGAAACTTCTTGGGTACCTTTGTTATCATTGTGGGAGAACGAGTGTTTTGGGATGCGGTCCAAAATTAAAGATGGCCACCAGCAGCCATTTTGTACCAAAATTAGTGCAATCAGTTTTTTGTACAGAACTTCTGTATGCAAGTTCTGATTTGAATAAATTTTTGTAAGAATGTTTAGTAACTTGGAATACATCACATATAATACAGGTTTTTTTCTCGTACAGAAATTATGAAAATTAGATGAACTTTGATTTGTTCAGTTCTACTTATACCCAGTAAGTGCACATGTCAATACGGCTCGGGCTAGAGTACACACACAAACTATAAATGTCTCAGATTTGGTCGTAGAGTACTGAATTTTGCAAAATTTTCTTGAGGGTGGGAGGCCTAGTCCTAATTAGCACCCTCCATTTGTTAGGGGGTAATGACTGGAGTATCCTAGTTAAAACAAGGGTAGGTCACCAAACCCCCAAAACAGCCTATCAAATGTCATGTTCGTCCCCACCCCAACACTGCCTAGCATCCTGGCTACACACCTGCATGTAACTTGAATGTAACTTTTCTTCCACCAAACACAGTAGGCTCCTGTAAATTGAATATCCAATTTATTATGTGGTTTCTTATAAGATACTGGGAAATGTTTTAACCCTTTACCTAACATGAAAAGCAGACGACACTTGCAAACAAAGTTCTTGAATAACTAATTTTTTCATTTTTTGTCTCAAAAACATAGGTTATGACCCCTCATTGGAATGAGCTCGATGAGCTCTTTCCACAGAGGGGTCATAACCTATGTTTTTGAGACAAAAAAATTAAAATATAATGAAAATTAATTGGCGTTTATTGAGAATAGCGATGGCTGCTTTTTTCCATTACACTGGGTAAAGGGTTAACACATACTTTTCGATGACTGTCGTCATGTATAAATTCTCAAGAGCAACTTATATTACCTTTTGGTCACTTTCTTGTATCTATTCAAAAACAGTGGGTACCAGAATATTTCACAATAACGATCTTTCCATTTTGTGTTGTTACCATCAGAGCAAAAACATGGTACCAATTAACCCTTAAGTCTCATACAGCCATAAACTGCCCTTTTATATTAATTTGTTAATGTTGTCGCAAGTGTATCGATCCTTGAAAACTCAACTGGTAGGCAGCATTTATGTTGGCAGTGTTTTTACATCATTGTTTGCTACTCTGGGTCTTCTGCAGTGCACAGGTATTTAATTTTTTGCATGCTGCTGATGGATATTCCTGCCCAGGACAGGAAATCCCGTTGCCATTAAAATATATAAAATATGAGTACATTTAACCAAATTTTCTCAATGGTGCACATGCCTTCAACCGCTGTAACCCTGCTTGAGCCGAGCTTGAACACAGTTAGAATGTTAAGGAGCTGACAGTTGCTTGTCGATGCTCGGCAGTTCTCTCCGGGTACTCCGGCTTTCTCCACCCATAAAACTGTCATGGTCATGATTAGCCATTCTGCATAAGTATGTGACCTTAAACACCAATAAATAAATAAATAACCAAATTTTCTCCCAAAAATTGTATTGACTTTTTGACCAGCAATTTCTTGGGTCAAAGTTTTAATGAATTTTTCAGCAAATTCAGTTTGAAGCAGCCATGACTAAATTTGATGAAAAATATTTTTAAAAAATACTAAGAGTTTGTTAACAGTTAAGGTAACAATTATAGTAAAATTAATGTGATTCTTGAAGGGTTAATGAACAATATTCAGCCTACTAAAAGTTGTTCAATCCCTTTAACTCTGGTGATCAGTTGACAATTTATAAACCATTTTATTACACCCCTAACGTCTCATTATAATTGGAATCGTAAAAAATAAATTGCGTTCTCCCCTCACTAGTGAGATCAAACACCTCGGTGATTTACATTTCGTGTGAACTTGAAATTTACAAATGAATTTTCACAAGTTCCACTGGTGAGTATAACAAGAAGTCATAATTACATCATTTCACCAACAATCCCGAAAACTATATTTTGTTGATGTACACAACATCCAATGTGATCTGTGTCAGCGGAAACAGCGATCAGCTGATTGTGTAAACAGATTTCTTGTGTGGTATGGGCGTCGGTTTGGATCGTTTCAGTTGAAGCTTCAAATGAAAAGGGTATAATAAAAAGAAAATCTAACGTTTTCTTGTGAATACCGGAATTAATCTCATTCGCTTGTGAGAGAATTTGTATTTTCACTCGCAGCAAGCTGCTCATGAAAATACGAGTTCTCTCACTCACTCCTGAGATAAATCCCGGTATTCACAAGAAAACATTAGATATCCTCTATATATATTGTGTTTTGTTGGACAGAGCTTTTACATCTTGTTTGGAAACATACTCCAAAAAGCTCTGAAAATATACTCGCCCAAAAAGAAAGCGTGCATTGCAGAAATTGATCAAACTCCTAAAAAATAATTTCGTAGGTGTAAAGAGTGTTAACCTGTTCATGAATGTATTATATTGAACACAAAAACAGCTTTCCCCGTTAAAATTCCATTAGCGTTAAATGACGTGCTGCTTGTTTGTGAAAAGGCATGTTTTGCACGTGGAGAGTCTGAAAATTCATGCAGCAGTGTGAATCCTTGGGTATTTAAACACTAAAGTAAGGCCTTCCTATCGTTCACATTCAAACTTGCACTGCTGTTAAAACGACTCCACATTAGCATGCCAAGATTGACAATGAATCAACGTCTCCTTGCCCTGCGTATGATTAGAGCTGGCAGAACACACAGAGAGGTTGCCCAGCATTTGAACTGCCACCGTAACACTGTAGACATGCTAGTCCATTGACATGCACAACATGATGACGTTCGAGACCGACCCCACTCCGGGAGACCCCGAGTTACCACCCCTGCACAAAATCGGTATATCCGTGTCGTCCATCTCCGGAACTGGCAACAAACGGCAACAACGACAGCCAGGAACATCCCTAATCCGAGACGGATACATCCTCAAACAGTAATCAACCGGCTGAGAGAATACGGCTTACGTCCTCGAAGACCTGCAATTTCTCCGATTTTGACGTTAATTCATGGCCCCGGCGTCATTCTACAGCAGGACAACGCCCGACCCCACGCAGCTCGTGTTACTCAACAGTATCTGCAGCAAGAACAAGTGGATGTTCTTCCCTGGCCCGCAAATTCGCCCGATATCTCACCCATTGAGCATGTATGGGACGAAATGAAACGTCAGCTACGCCGGTTTCCCCATGCACCGTCAACGCTTGTGGAACTCCAAAGACAGCTTATCAGAATATGGAACAACATCCCACAACACTTCCATGCTAACTTGTTCGCTTCCATGAGGCGTAGATGCACAGCAGTAGTCGTCGATGCAGACGGAGGTCATACCAGATATTGAGTGTGTGACTTTTGTGTTTGACCCTTAGTGTCTTTGACTCTCCATGGCACCAAGAGTATTCATCGTAGCGTAATGAAATTTCTCGTGTTGATCACAAATTGATTCATCTGTGATTGAATAAAATTTCCATGAATGAAAATGATATATGTCTTTTTTTTAGTGTTATTTTTTAGCATGCACACTTTCTTTTTTGGGAGAGTATATATACTGTAGAACTCGGTTCCTTGAACACTATTTATTTATTTATTGGTGTTTAAGATCACATATTTCTGCACAATGGCTAAGCATGACCATGACAGTTTTACAGGTGGAGGAAGCCGGAGTACCCGGAGAGAACCACCGAGCAACGGCGAGCAACTGTCAGCTCCCCAACATACGAACTCCACACAAGCAGGGTTAGCATTGGTTGAAGACAGGTGCACCATCGACGTGCAGTACGCCTTAGTACACAGCGTCACCGTGCCCCCACATGAGCAATGGGGGTGAAGTGTCTTGCCCAAGGACACAACGTGGTTGCCGCAGGTGGGATTGGAACCAAGGACATCACAGTTTGCAGCCTGCACCTCTCCCAACTGAGCCACCGTGCCCCTTTCCCTTGAACACTAACTGTGATGTAAAAACTATTCAATTAACCCTCTGCACTCTGATGGCAAAATGATAAAGTATTCAGCAGCAAATATTTCCCATAATGCCATTTCATAAAGTATTCAGCAGCAAATATTTCCCATAATGCCATTTCATAGTTAACCCTTTACCAAACAGGAAAAGCAGACGACACTTGCAAATAAATTCTTGAATAACTAATTTTTAGCTCAACTTTGGCAAAGCCAAATTTGAGCTTATGCCATGGCCAGTTGTCCATCTGTCCATCTGTCCGTCAACACGGCTCGGGCTAGAGGCTGTATTTATAAACCGATCTTTATGAAACTTCTTGGGTACCTTTGTTATGACTGTGGAACGAGAACAAGTGTTTTTGGGTCCGATCCAAAATTCAAGTTGGCCGCTGACAGCCATTTTGTACAAAATTAGGTGCGATCAGATTTTTGCGCAGAACTTCCATATGAAAGCGCTGATTTGAATAATTTTTTTGTATGAATGTTAGTACCATGGGATACATCACATATAATGCAGGTTTTTTTCTCGTATGTTTATTATGCAAATTAGACTAACTTTGATGTATTAAGTGTTACTTTCAGCACAGTTAGTGCAAATGCCAATACGGCTCGGGCTGGAGGCCGTATTTATGAACCGATCTTTATGAAACTTCTTGGGTACCTTTGGTATCACCGTGGGACGAGAATGAGTGTTTTTGAGTCCAGTCCGAAATTCAAGATGGCCGTTGGCAGCCATTTTGTACAAAATTAGGTGCAATCAGATTTTTGCACAGAACTTCCATATTAAAATGCTGATTTGAATAATTTGTTGTGTGAATATTTAGTACCATGGGATACATCACATATAATACAGGTTTTTTTCTCGTGCAAAAATTATGCAAATGAGATGAACTTTGATTTTTTCAGTGCTACTTACACACAGTAAGTACACATGTGAATACGGCTCCTGCTAGAGTCTGTATTTATGAACCGATCTTCACGAAACGTCTTGGGTACCATTGTTATCACTTTGGGATGAGAATGAGCGTTTCTGGGTGCGGTCCAAAATTCAAGATGGCTGCCAGTGGCCATTTTGTACCGAAATTAGGTCTAATCAGTTTTTTGTACACAACTTCTATACGGCTCAGGCTAGAGGCTGTATTTATGAACCGATCTTTACTAAACTTCTTGGGTACCTTTGTTATCACCGTGGGATGAGAACGAGTGCTTTTGGGTGTGGTCCAAAATTCAAGATGACCACCAGCAGCCATTTTGTACGAAAATTAGTGCAATCAGTCTTTTGTACAGAACTTCTGTATGAAAGTTCTGATTTGAATAAATTTTTGTATGAATGTTTAGTTACATGGAATACATCACCTATAGTACAGGTTTTTTTCTCTCGTGCAGAAATTATGCAAATTAGATGATCTTTGATTTATTCAGTTCTACTTATACACAGTAAGTGCACATGTCAATATGGCTCGGACTAGAAGCTGTATTTATCAACCGATCTTCACGAAATTTCTTGGGTATGTTTGTTATCACCTTGTGACGAGAACGAGTGTTTCTGGGTGCGGTCCAAAATTCAAGATGGCTGCCAGTGGCCATTTTGTACCGAAATTAGGTCCAATCAGTTTTTTGTCACAACTTCTATACAGCTCGTATTTATGAACTGATCTTCACAAACTTCTTGGGTACCTTTGTTTTCACCTTGGGACAGGAACGAGTGAGTTTTGGGGTGCATTTGTTATCACTGTGCAATGAGAACAAATATTTTGGGGTTCAGTCAGATCCACTCTGGGACTCAAAGATTTCTAGTTTAGCATCTGACTGTCACCCACCTTTACAAAACTTTACCTGTACATTTGTTACAGGCTGCGGTCAGTATTTATGTACAGACTGTTACAATACCTTATATGTACCTTTGTTATCAGGTCATTACCTAGATGTTTGTCATTGCTGTGTCACATACTATACATGTACATGTCTTAACAAGTTGAGCTACAGTGTCATTGACACTTTCATTTTCTTTTTTTTTCCTCAAAAAACAGGTTATGACCCCCTCATTGGAATGAGCTCGATGAGCTCGTTCCAATGAGGGGTCATAACCTATGGTTTTGAGACAAAAAATAATAAAATTTAATCGGTGATTTTTTAGAATATCTCTGGCCGGTTTTGGCCATTACATTGGGTAAAGGGTTAACCAAATATCCCTTGTTTGACAGAGCTCTGTCAAACAAGATGAAATTGGTTAAATTCATAGTTAAACAGGAGAAAAACAGTAATTGGAGAAAATTCTGTTGCACTCCTAGGGTTAATGCAAAAGTCATTATTTTTTGTGTGAACTTCTATGAACTTGAGTGTTTTCTGTACCATGATCACAAAAGTGGTCTTTTTCAGGATCCGTTCACAACATGCTTTTACCAATAGTAAAATCAGTCAACAAAAAAACCCAATTAAAATAGCATCTCAGTTTCTATGTTCTTCCATTTTGGTTTCGAGAGGTGAGATTCTATAATGCAGTAAGATGATTTGTCAGGGTAATTCAATTATATCATGATCTTTTTGAAATTCTTTGCTTGTATCATGGCTCTATTGAAAGTGGCTTTACAGTTCAATTGCCGTGGACTGGTCTTAATCCATATGTTGGCATAGTTGTCCACGCACACATTTACCAGGTAGAAAAAAACCTTGTTGATTATTCCTATAATTAGTGTTTGCATCGATGGAAATATTGCCTACCCATGGTGAATGACACATCCATGGCAGGCGTACTGTACTCTAGGGTAATTCATTCGAAACGTTTAGGTAACATTTGTAGATGTGCATGAAGGTTTCGGAATTTTGATTTGGCCCCAGGTGGTTCCAGTGGAAACACTTTTATCTTTGGAAAATCAGTTTTCTTTGAAAGTCTCCTAGGGTATTTAATTCGAAACATTTAAACTATGCTAATGTGTTCAGGTAACATCTCTAGAAGTACTTAAAGGTTTCGGAATTTTGATTTTGCCCCAAGTGGTTCCAGTGAAACTACTTTTATTGTTCGAAAATCAGTTTTCATCGAAAGACTCCTAGGGTATTTAATTCAAAATGTTTAAACTATGCTAATGTGTTCAGGTAACATTTCTAGATGTGCATAAAGGTTTCGGAATTTTGATTTTGCCCCAGGTGGTCCCATTGGAACCACTTTTATCGTTAGAAAATCTGTTTTCATCGAAAGGCTCCTAGGGTATTTAATTCGAAATGTTAAAACTATGCTAATGTGTTTTAGCGGAAATGCGGGGATACACCATTGTGTGCTTTGCACACAAATAACTCTATCTAGTTAGCTCACCTGACTGAAAGTCAGGGTGAGCTATTCTGATCACTTTTTGTCTGTCATCCGTTGTCCGTCGTACATTGTCCGTCGTACATTGTGAAGGTGGTGTTTGGGTCATTTTCTCCCAAGCCATTGGCTGCAGTTCAATGAAAGTAGTGGTTATATAGGTTATATAGGGGCATTTGGGTTTTTCTTCAAATTGGGTTTCTGCTCACATTGTGGAGGGGAGTAGGGCCAAAATGCACAAAATTTTAAAAAATCTTCTCATGAACCAGCCGTAGCAGAGACTTAATATTTGGTATGCAGCTTCCATTTGAGGAGTAGACTAAAGATTGTTCAAGAGAAGTTTGACAGGCAATATTTGCCTTTGTTCTGAGAGCGGCAAGAATTTTTGCCCCACCCAGAATTTCTATTTTCTGAACCGAGAGGCCAATTTGAACCAAATTTAATATGAGGTATTATTGGGTTATAAATACTTGATTTATGCCCAAAAATTTTTCCTGCAGCCCCGTGGGAACCTCAGGAGCCAAAAATAGAAAAAAAATGAAAACGTCCTTAATCTCCAAAACTGATATTTGGCTGAGTCAGCATTTTTTAACACTGGGCAATGGGAAAAAACTAAAGAATCGTTTGCTTCCAAACCACTGCTCCAAAAGCTTTCATATTTTACATATAACATCTTTGGAACATTGATTCACATATTTGTTGAAATCAAATCCCTCGGTCCATATTTGGGTTCCATATGTGAGCCCAAATGTTCAAATTAGTGCAGTATGAGGAATATTCTTTAAAAATCTTCTTCTTCAGATCTACCAATAAGAATCTTTTGTTATTTGGTATGCAGCATGCTTAGTGGGGTGAGATTCAAGTTTGTTCAAGCCAAGTCCCTTGGTTCTTATTTAGGCTGAAAATTTGGGGTCCCAGTCCTGACTTAAAAATTTTGGACACAAATCTGGAAATGAGTTTTTTGTTTTTTTATGCGTTTCGATCAATTTCAAGACCAAAAAAAAAATTTTTTTTACACCGAACATTTGGGGTCCGGCAGGGACAATTTGGACCCAAATCCGGAAAATTTTCTTTTGGTTTTTATGCGTTTTGGTCAATTTTAAAGACAAATTTTTTTTTTTTACACTGAAAATTTGGGGTCCGGGTGAGACAATCACTCCATCTAGTTGGTATATGCTTTTCTTAGGATGGCGTATGCAGCTTATTCAAGTCAAGTCCCTAGTTTGATATTTAGACTACCATGTCAGGTGAGCGCCCTCAGGCCTCCTGGGGCCTCTTGTTTCAAAGGTGCAATCAGAAACTAATTCATGTTATTATACAACTATTAAAATAAATTTGTGTCTCTATGATTCTACGACTCTCTTCGGGTATGTTATATGCATTTTTACATGTATATGAGCAAGTTTCGTATTTGTCCGAAGTTTTATTACAAAATGCAACTACTTGGACTGGAAAAACGTTGCAAAATGTAATAATTATTACAAAATGCAACTACATGGACTGGAAAAACATTGCAACATGTAATAAATGTTACAAAATGCAACTACATCGACTGGAAAAACGTTGCAAAATGTAAAAAAAATATTTTCAAGCAGAGCAATCAAACTAATTCATTGTATTATACAGTTATTAATAGCAAATTGTATCTGAATGTCTTAACCAAATGCCGCCAATGTGTGTTGTTTGTAGAGTTAACCACTGGTGATCAGTACAGTGGCAATGACAAGCAATGGCTAGTGCTCGCCTACGGCGATCTATAGTGATCGTTGGGAGCGAGCTGAAGATTAGAGGGATATGAGTACTAGCCGCTTTGAGGCCTCTCTTAACACCCATCACATCCTCATACAGGGAGATGATCACTGGTAATCGCGATGACCAGGGATGCTTAGTGATCGCTTATGGCGATCTCTAGTGATCGTTACTAGTGATCATCTCCCCTGTGTAAGGATGAAAGGGCTGTGAGAGGCCTCATTGACTCCACACCTCATAGCCCTTGCATCCATATCTCGCCCCTAACGATCACTAAAAATCACAGACATCCATACTGATTGGCAATAGCATTATCTAGTGATTGTTGGGACGAGATGGGGATGTGAGGCCTCATTTGGGGCCTCTCCTCACAGGCCTCTCATCCTCATAGGGAAGCTGATCATTGATGATCGCCAGTGGCGATCACTATGGATGCCTAGTGATTGCTGATGGTGCTCTCTAGTGATTGTTGGGGGCGAGATGAGGATATGAGGGCTATGAGGAGAGACCATCACCTCATAGACCTGATTGTCTCCCAGTAATCCGACGGGGAGCGCCACATTCACTGCCCCGTCCGGAAGCCCTGATCCACTTTACTTGACCTACTGACCCGGTGACCCAGAGACCTGCAACCAGTGGCCTGATCGACGGCAACAGAACCCTCCTCTCTTCTCCCAATGGTGAACCTATCTCAGAAGCCCACTAACAAGTGGCCTGGCCTAGCGACACAGTAGCCCCACCCCCTACTCCCAACGTTGACACGGTCTTAGAAGCCCACTAACCAGTCGCCGAGCCGAGAGTGACACAGTCGTACTTCCTTCTGCTCCCAACGGTGACCCTATACCAGAAGCCCTCCAACCAGTGACCCGACCGAAAGCGACACAATCACTCGGCGATCCTACCATGGTGTGGGATAGCGAAAGTCAAATTTTACTGGGGAAAATTGGCACTACTGACACAAGTTCTGTACGAAATGGCATAGGGTAAGGCAGACGTGGTCTGAAGCGACTGTGGTGAAAGGCTATCACTGTGTGGACAGTGTTTCGAGGGTATTGACATAGGCTAGGGGCTGCTCAACAGCACAGGGCGTGTTGCTGGACCCAAGAAATCCCACAGTAGGAGCTCAGCCAACTACAGCAATGGCTGAAATCTTTGAGAAGAGTATCAATGGCTGTCAGGAAGCCAGTTTTCTGGGCATCATCATTAACAAGAACCTGGCCCTCAAGATGTCTTGTGACAAAATAAACAGCAGAGCAATAGTCTGCATGTCTCTCGATGGTTCTAATTGGAAAGATGGGTGGGGGGGGGATAGAGGGTCTATTCTCAGGCTCTTTTTGAGCTTTGTCGGGCCCTTTTTCGACTATACTGCTGTAGTCACACACACAAACTGTGTTAGCCGGGTTAAAGCACACCATGTCAACAGGGTACAAGCCCCAAACCTGGCGCTATCAGCGCTCGGGACACCTGCATCACTCAGAAGAATTGGGCCTTGAAACCCTCCACAAGTGCCTCACCAACCTTGTGGAAAAGACCATCTCCCGTCTAAGTGCGAGCGATCTCATAAAAGGTTACTAAAAGCTTGATAGAATCCACCCCGGGTGGGAGCTGGGAATCGGCATGCCATGTGCACCCGAGACTTCGGGCTGGTTGTTTGAAATCACCTTTCTGGTTGTTGCCAGGAGAAACATTAAAAGTGTCTGACCTACGGCCCAAAGTTATTTATTCTTCTGTTCCCTTGCATGCCGAGCACGCTAGTGGTTATGTTATGTAACAAACTTATCCTCACCCACTTCTGGAGCCCCACTCCCCCGGACCCTGTCACCCCAATGTCCTGTCGCTAACACAACAACCATAGGTTCAACGTCCAACTCTAGTCACATGGCTATGTACAGTGTGCACCACTTGCGTAGCTGGCTGGTGTGAATGCTCAGTGCATGGTGTATGTGAATGGGAAAAAAAAACAGGCATCAAGAGTGGGAAACTGTTAGAGGAGCTATGACGTCGGCGTCGTCATGGTGGGTGCACAGTCGTTGTTCACGGGGCTGAGTTTCTGAACATTGTTCGGGCCAGCGAGAGGGCTTTGCCACTGAGTAGCCCCGGTCCTAGATTAGTAGGACTGTCCTTGCAGGGTTCTCGTGCCTCCTTGAATTCCTTGAAAGTCCTTGAATTTCAAAAACCCCTCCCAAGGACCTGGAAACTCCTTGAATTTTGAAGCACCTCCTTGAAACTCCTGGAATTTTGGAAAAATCGAGTCGGTTGCTCACTGGATTAATTCAACTCCTAACATTTTTCCTTCTTCCCAACACATGGTCACTTTATACTCCTTGAAAACCCTTGAATTTCACCCAGCTGACTCCTGGAAACTCCTTGAAAAATTGATCTGAACCTCCTGGAAACTCCTGGAATTCACATCTCAATTTGGTGCAGGAACCCTGCCTTGGGATGGGCTAGCTACATTTGCTGACTCGGTCGACCAGGCTCAGTGATTCAAGATGCTCAATATCAACGGAATTAACAGGCAAAAGTCTTGTGAGCAACTTTCCAAATGACAATGTCAGTTTCCTTTAGCACTCTGCATTATGTCGCATGAGGGGTCTAAGGCTGGACGTCGCAGCCTGAGTCGCGAGTAGAGGGCACCTGTGGTTCACCTCGGTGACTCCAAATGGTGGATGGTTGTTGTGGTCGCCTCCTTCTTTCATCTCCGTCTCATGGGCGGGTGGCTGTTTGTGTGTTGGCGGCCTTCTCGGTTCTCCTGTTCCTGCCTGTCTTGGCTTACGATTTTGCAAGAAAAATATTATATAAGTAATTTAGGATGCAAGTGGAGCACGTGCCCAAATAGACGGCCCCACACACACACACACACACACAAAAATTAATAACACGTTGTTAATCCAAACAGTTCAGCTGCTTCACTCAAAATTTTCATTTCAGCGAGTTAAAGCGGAGTGCGGTGTCACATTGACTACATTGTCGAACTTGAGGCTGAGGGTTCAAAAGTTCGAGCTGGGTCCATGCCATTCACCTTCTGTCCTTGATCAAGACACTTAATTCGGATTGCTTATGTGGGAACATGATGGCAAAGTGTGCTAAGACGTATAACACGTCGATGGCGCACACGTCTTCAACCAATGCTAACTGAGGTTAGTACGTTGGGTAGTCTGACAGTTACTCGCTGCTGTTTGGTGGTTCTATCCAAGTACTCCGGCTTTCTTCACCAACATGATATGACCCTTGCTGTTGAAAGTGTCGTAAACCCCAATAAATAACAGTGCGTCAAAGCCTAGTAAAATCAATAGTATATTTACCATTAGTTCCTTGAATCCTGCACCCTATTTAACATGAAACCAACTAATCCTGTACATTTTTACAGACTTCATGTATATTTTCATGTAGTGTGTAATATGGCAGTCTATCAAAATAATCCTGTGCAACACCTTTGGTCAGCCATTTTATGTAAGCCTACCAACTAACTGTGCAAAGCACAAGTCACTCATGTCTTTCTGGTTATAAATAAGAACACCTCTATTTTGTGACTAACCCTATGCAATGCACAGCCTTAGTGAGTATATTATAAGTTATGGGGCTTTCAGGGGCGGATATGGTGTGATATAAGGCTCAGGCTCAGCGAGATCAATATTAGGCTCAGCCAAAGGCTGAGCCTAATATTGATTTCGCTGAGCCTTATATCACACCATATCTGCCCCCTGAAAGCCCCCTTATGCATTTATTAAGCCAGTCCTTTGAAAGAGACACAACCATAAGTGTAATTTATGTTCGATATCGATCAACCTTCAAGTTCAATCATTCAAATCAAAACAAAACAGACGATAAAATTTACAGTCCAGGGGGAGTAACTCAAAAATATTTGCATGAACTGAGAAGGGCAGATTATTCGGGTAAGGATTCTCGCTTGAGTTCATCCCAGATTGTGCCAGTTGGCTTCTATACATGTCATTTTAGTGGTTTATTTATTGTATTTATTTACATTTGTTTATTAAAATTTCTCAAAGACTGGAAGAAATGTATTATAGTTGTAAGTTGCTCAACAGACACACACGCAAAATTATTTGTTGTTCGTTGAACACGCATAATTAGGAAAAACATCGAAGTGAGCGTTGGATGTCAAAAACAAAATGTCGGAACTGACCGTATATTAGCTCTATATATGGCCAGCTTGATGATACACAGTCTCATATACGGTCACTAGATAATGAAGCTGATTGGTCAATAACGATTACTGGCATAATAAGTTTTCATGTAGTATGTGATATAGCAGTTACCAATTTTTTATAACCATAAAGTGTGACTCCCCATGTGCATTACACAGGGTTAGTCACACTTTCTAGTTATAAAAAAAAATTCATTATTGACTGAGTAACAAAACCTGTGCACTGTTCAGCTTTAGCATAAATCTCATCTCCATCAACTCTTTAACCAATATAATGACCAAAACCAGCCAGTACTATTCTCAAAAAGTGGTTCAAACTCCGCTTATGACCCCTGATTGGATTGGATTGTGGAAAAGTTTTTTTTAGTGAATTCCAAAAATGAAAGCTTATTCTATTTTCAAGTAATAGCTTGTTTACTACAGGAAGAAAATTACTAAGCTGTAGTATCACTGGATTAGATGTATTGACATTTGGTGAGATTATATTACAAAGTAGTTTGGAAAACATTTTGATTCAGCATGACTACATGTATGTGAGGCTACAAACTTTTTGATCCACCTTCGAAACTTTTATGATCCCCAGTTGATTTTGTTCTTATTAGCGTCTGTTGAAAGTGGGCTCCAATCGGCCCACTTTTCTATTGGTATGCCAATGATAGTCTTGCATAATTGATTCTGATGAGAATTAAATTTGTGGGCGTTTCGAAGAATAGCGGGAAATATTTGTCTTCCTGTCATGATTTAAATACTGTGTAGGTATCAGAAGGGTTGAGGCAGTATAGAGTGATCAGTTATGTGGCTACTGCTGTAAGACTTTGTGTGAGCTGTTGTTTGTGAAATGCGGGAGGTAAAGTGGAATGTATTCATTCTGGCCATCCTGTTCTCTTGGCGCTGTCGGTTTGTTTTTAGCTCACCTGAGCGAAGCTCAGCGGGAGCTTTACTGATCGTGATCCGTCCGTCGTCCGTTGTCCGTCGTCCGTCCGGCGTTAACTTTACATTATCGACTTCTCCTCCTAAACTACTAGCCCAATTTTATTCAAATGTTGGCTAAATGTTTATTACCTAATGCCAATTCAGATTTGTTCAAATGAAGTTGCCCCTCCTCCTGGGTGGTGCCACGCCCCCAAGGGGCACCAAAATCTTTGTAAATCTTCTTCTCATGAACCAGCAGTAGCAGAGACTTGATATATGGTATGCACCTTCCTTTTGAGGTGTAGACTCAGATTTGTTCAAGAGAAGTTTGAGGGATAATATTTGGCGTTGTTATGGGAGGGGCAAAAATTTTGGCCCCGCCCCTAATTTCTATTTTCTGAACCGAGAAGCCGATTTCAACCAAATTTTATGTGAGGGCTTATTGGGTCATGAGTACTTGATTTATGCAAAAAAAAAAAATTTCTGCAGCCCCGTGGGAACTGCAGGAGCTAAAAATAGAAAAAATTTAAAACGCCCATATCTCCAAAACTGCACGACACCGAGAATTTTTATTTGGTGTGCAGCTTCCTTAGGACCAACAGAAAGGATTGGTAAAAAAAAATTGCCATCGGTTTTACCATAGGGCACAGTTTCGGGACTTTGAAAAAGTGCTGAGTCAGCACTTTTTAACACTGTAGGCAATGGGAAAAACATTAAAAAATCTTCTTCTCCAGATCCAGCAGGCAGAATCTTTTGATATTTGGTATGCAACATTGTAGGGTGGATCTGGTTCAAGTTTGTTCAAATCGGCCCCCTGGGTTCATATTTGGGCTCAGTATAGGAGCCCGATTTCGAACTTAGTACATTTCAGGCAAATTTCTTAAAAAATCTTCTTCTCCAGATCCAGCAGGCAGAATCTTTTAATATTTGGTATGCAACATTGCGGGGTGGATCTGATTCAAGTTTGTTCAAATTGGCCCCCTGAGTTTATATTTGGGCTCAGTATAGGAGCCCAAATTTGAACTTACTGCATTTCAGGCAAATTTCTTTGAAAATCTTCTTCTCCAGATCCAGCAGGCAGAATCTTTTGATATTTGGTATGCAACATTGCGGGGTGGATCTGATTCAAGTTTGTTCAAATCGGCTCCCTGGGTTTATATTTGGGCTCAGTATAGGAGCCCAAATTTGAACTTAGTGCTTTTCAGGCAAATTTCTTAAAAAATCTTCTTCTCCAGATCCAGCAGGCAGAATCTTTTATATATTTGGTATGCCACATTGTGGGGTGGATCTGATTCTATTTTGTTCAAATCGGCTCCCTAGATTCATATTTGGGCTCACTATTGAAGCTCGAATTCGAACTTAATGCATTTCAGGCAAATTTCTTCAAAAATCTTCTTCTCCAGATCCTGCAGGCAGAATGTTTTGATATTTGGTATGCAACATTGTGGGGTGGATCTGATTCCAGTTTGTTCAAATCGGCCACCTGGATTCATATTTGGGCTCACTATAGAAGCCCAAATTCAAACTTAGTGCATTTCAGGCAAATTTCTTCAAAAATCTTCTCCAGATCCAGCAGGCAGCATCTTGTGATATTTGGTATGCAACATTGTGGGGTGGATCTGATTCAAGTTTGTTCAAATCGGCCCCCTGGGTTTATATTTGGGCTCAGTATAGGAGCCCAAATTTGAACTTAGTGCATTTCAGGCAAATTTCTTTGAAAATCTTCTTCTCAAGATCCAGCAGGCAGAATCTTTTGATATTGGGTATGCCACATTGTGGGGTGGATCTGATTCAAGTTTGTTCAAATCGGCTCCCTGGGTTTATATTTGGGCTCAGTATAGGAGCCCAAATTTGAACTTAGTGCTTTTCAGGCAAATTTCTTAAAAAATCTTCTTCTCCAGATCCAGCAGGCAGAATCTTTTGATATTTGGTATGCAGCATTGTGGGGTGGATCTGATTCTATTTTGTTCAAATCGGCTCCCTAGATTCATATTTGGGCTCACTATTGAAGCTTGAATTCGAACTTAGTGCATTTCAGGCAAATTTCTTCAAAAATCTTCTTCTCCAGATCCTGCAGGCAGAATCTTTTGATATTTGGAATGCAACATTGTGGGGTGGATCTGATTCCAGTTTGTTCAAATCGGCCACCTGGATTCATATTTGGGCTCACTATAGAAGCCCAAATTCAAACTTAGTGCATTTCAGGCAAATTTCTTCAAAAATCTTCTCCAGATCCAGCAGGCAGCATCTTGTGATATTTGGTATGCAACATTGTGGGGTAGTTCTGATTCAAGTTTGTTCAAATCGGCCCCCTGGGTTTATATTTGGGCTCAGTATAGGAGCCCAAATTTGAACTTAGTGCATTTCAGGCAAATTTCTTTGAAAATCTTCTTCTCAAGATCCAGCAGGCAGAATCTTTTGATATTGGGTATGCAACATTGTGGGGTGGATCTGATTCAAGTTTGTTCAAATCGGCTCCCAGGGTTTATATTTGGGCTCAGTATAGGAGCCCAAATTTGAACTTAGTGCTTTTCAGGCAAATTTCTTCAAAAATCTTTTTCTCCAGATCCAGCAGGCAGAATCTTTTGATATTTGGTATGCAACATTGTGGGGTGGATCTGATTCTATTTTGTTCAAATCGGCTTCCTAGATTCATATTTGGGCTCACTATAGAAGCTCGAATTCGAACTTGGTGCATTTCAGGCAAATTTCTTCAAAAATCTTCTCCAGATCCAGCAGGCAGCATCTTGTGATATTTGGTATGCAACATTGTGGAGTGGATCTGATTCAAGTTTGTTCAAATCGGCCCCCTGGATTTATATTTGGGCTCAGTATAGAAGCCCAAATTTGAACTTAGTGCATTTCAGGCAAATTTCTTTGAAAACTTCTTCTCAAGATCCAGCAGGCAGAATCTTGTGACATTTGGTATGCAGCATCCTTTGGGGGGTGAGATTCAAGTTTGTTCAAGCCATGTCCCTAGGTCCATATTTGGGCTCACTGTGGGAGCTTGAATTGTAACTTTGTTCGAAATGAGGAATTTTCTTAAAAAAATCTTCTTCTTCAGATCCAGCAGTCGGAATGGTTTGATATGTGGTGAGTAGCATCCTTGGAGGGGGGGGGGGGGGGGATTCAAGTGTGTTAAAGCCAAGTCCATGGGTCCATATTTGGGCTCTCTGTGGGAGCCCAAATTATAACTTAGTCAATATGAGGAATTTTTCTTTAAAAATCTTCTTCTTCAGATTCAGCAGTTGGAATGTTTTGATATTTGGCATGGAGCAACCTTAGGGGGCTGAGATTCAAGTTTGTTCAAGCCAAGTCCCTTGGTTCATATTTGGGCTCACTATGGGAACCTGAATGACAACGTAGTTCAAAATGAGGAATTTTCTTTAAAAATCTTCAGATCCAGCAGATGAATGCTTTTGATATTTTTTATGCAGCATCCTTAGGGGGGTAAGATTCAAGTTTGTTCAAGCCATGTCCCTAGGTCCATATTTGGACTGATTGTGGGAGCTCGAATTGTAACTTGGTTCAAAATGAGGAATTTTCTTTAAAAATCTTCTTCTTCAGATCCAGCAGTTGGAATGTTTTGATATTTGGTGTGCAGAATCCTTAGGGGTGTGAGTTTCAGGTTTGTTAAAGCCAAGTCCCTGAGTTCATATATGGGCTCCCTGTGGGAGCCCAAATTATGACTTAGTTCAATATGAGGAATATTCTTTAAAAATCTTTTTTTAGATCCACTGGTCAGAATATTTGGATATTTGGTTTCAGCTTTTCTTAGGAGGAGCAGATGCAACTTGTGGAAATCAATTCTCTGGGTTGATATTTAGGCTACCATGTCAGGAGAGCGCCCTCAGGCCCCCCTGGGGCCTCTTGTTTTTACTAAAGTAATGAAATATTTTGTGACATCAGTAGTGACAGCTACTTGCTTCTATTTTTTATGCTAATGGTTTTCGTCTTTATTATTGTTCATGTTTATATTTTGGTAAGATCCTATACCTAACCTGGAGGTGATGAGATTTTATTGGCTTCGTATATGCAGATTTCTAGAGTTTTTTCGTCAAAAGTTTTCTTTTTTTTTTTTTCAGTGAGTCACCAATGAAAAGTTTTCAAGCTGAATGTGCATAATATGATTGTGCAAAGCTTGTAATCACGTTGCAATGTGTTTGTGTTATGTTGAATAAACTGCCAGCCTGCACATATAGCACAGCACTTTGCTCAGTGAAGATATGTTGTTAGTATGTTTAGTGGAGGGAAGGTGTCAAATTCAAATAGGATATAGAGAATCAATGAAAATCTTATCGAATAATATTCTCATTTTATTACATTTTTCATTTTTTGTAGGTCCAGGCAGAGGCAGATATTCCTACTCAAGGCCTACAGATTTATATCAAAATGAATCTCAGTTCTCACCACCTTTCTCTCCAGGAACTGCAAAAAAGAAAGGAATATGGGATAACTTTCGAAGTCGTGCTGCAAAAACTTTTCGGAGTAAACAGAAAAATAAAAGACTTCAGGAAGAACACAGTAGGTTATCTGCTAGTCAACCAAATATTAATGTTCGTAAATCAAGTGTCACAGCTCCAGGCAAGCGGGTGAACTCACATGTTAGTTTCGAAGCACTCATTAATGACTTGCAGGAGGATGAGATACCTAAACGTAGAGATGTAACTGGTGATAGGAGTATGAGTGACCCCTCATTAAGTCCTATCAGTGATATCAAGTTAGAGCAGGACTGGAGAAGTTCTAGTGCTGATCATGATTCTGGAGATGGCGCTTATGAAGATGAGGTTGACAGTGGTATTGCTGTATTAGAACAACTCTCTCCTGTACAGGTAATTTAGTTGATTTTTTGTTATTACAGTGGAGTCCACTTAATTGGATATCTCTTTGCTGAATAACCCTGTTAATTGAATATAATGTCCCAGCACAAAACCTTTTACCATACCTCCAGTACAAATTTGACCTTTTAATTGAATATTGGTTATAGAGTAAACTCCTGTTAATTCAATAAACCCGTAACCTGTCGAAAAATTACCTGGACTCTCCCCAGTTTTCCTTTGTTAGCTCACCTGACTGAAAGTCAGGGTGAGCTTTTCTGATCACTTTTCGTCTGTCGTCCGTCGTGAAGGTGGTGTTTGGGTCTTTTTCTTCCAAACCACTGGCCTCATTTTAATGAAATTTCACATGAGTCTTGGTTATATAGGGGCATTTGGGTTTTTCTTCAAATTGGGTTCTGCTCAAATTGAGGAGGGGGTGAGGCCAAAATGTCCCAATTTTTAAAAACATTTTTTAAAAAATCTTCTTCTCATGAACCAGCTGTAGCAGAGACTTGATATTTGGTATATAGCTTCCTTTTGAGGTGTAGAATCAGTTTTTGTTCAAGAGAAGTTTGAGGGGCAATTTTTGTCGTTACGGGAGGGGCAGGAATTTTTGCCCCTCCCAAAATTTCTATTTTTCAAAACTGATAGGCCGATTTGAACCAAATTTGATATGAAGTATTAATGGGTCATAAGTACTTGATTTCTGCCAAAAGTTTTGTTCAAAATGCCTCGTGGGAACCACAGGTGCTAAAAATAGAAAAAAATTCAAACACCCATATCCCCAAAACTGCACAGCACTGAGAATTCTTATTTGGTGTGAAGCTTTCTTAGGACCAACAGAATGGAATTGTCCAAAAAAATTGCTATCGGTTTATCATAGGGTACTTTTTCGGGACATTGAAAAGTCAGCATTCTTTAACACTGTGGGTAATAGGGAAAACATTTAAGTATCTTCTTCTCCCAAACCACTGCTCCAAAAGATTTCAAATTTTACATATAACATCTTTGTAAGATTGTTTCACATGTTTGTTGAAATCAAATCCCTGGGTCCATATTTGGGCTCTCTATGGGAGCCCAAATGTTTAAATTAGTGCAGTATGAGGAATATTCTTTAAAAATTTTCTTCTTCAGATGCACCAATCAAAATCTTTTGATATTTGTTAGGCAGCATCTTTAGGGGGTGAGATTTAAGTTTGTTCAAGCCAAGTCTCTGGGTTCTTATTTGGGGTCCCTGTGGGAGCTTAAATTATAACTTCGTTCAGCATGAGGAATATTTTTTAAAAATTATTTTTTTCTGATCCAGTAGACCGAATCTTTTGATATTTGGAATACAGCATCCTTTGGGAGGTGAGATCCACGTTTCTTCAAGTGAAGTCCCTGGGTTCATATTTGAGCTCCCTGTGGGAGCCTGAATTATAACTTAGTTCAGCAGGAGGAATATTTAAAAAAAAATTAAATTTTTAGCTCCACCGATCAGAATGTTTTGATATTTGGTATATGGTTTTCTTAATGGAGAAGATGCAAGTTTGTACAAATCAGGACCCTTGGTTAATAATTGTCAGTGTCAGATGAGCGCTCTCAGGCCCCTTGGAGTAGTGTTGTGTGGTTTACCAGTTTTATAAGTCGGTTTTGGTTTTGCTTTAAAACGGAAACTGAAACCGTGTAATTGATAAATGAGTACGGTTTCGGTTTTTTCCTAAAAAGTCGGGAAGAGATATTTTCATTGTCCAACTTGCACTAACAACATCTGAAATGTCAAGCTTTGTCAGGATATGACAGTGTCGTCAATGCACGCCACATTCTGTATGTATAGGGGTCACTGCAGCATGTCCCGATCACGTCAGAATGGGGGTAGATAGACAATGGGTTTTTGGTAAAGTGGTTTTACCAACCAGCTACAAACAATATGACTTTCCCATTCCACACTGACATGAAATTATTGCTGAATGTCTTACTAGGGCGGGTACTGGCACTAGCCACCACTGTGAGTGTGTGTGTGTGTGGGGGGGGGGGGGGGGGGAGGAACTGAAAAGAGTCCATACTCCAGTTCATTGTCAGATATCTTAGGATGGGTGTCTAGGTGACCCACTTGGCAAAGCTTGGTATTACTTGCAATGCCTGGTAGGGTCACTGGGCTCACTAGGTTGCCCAGGGCCCCACCCAGGAGTGAACACTGAACAGAGCCCTGGGAAATTGTGAATTGGCTCTTTTTGCACCCATGTGTTAATATCAATTCATCATAGACTCTCTTACGCCTGAACTTAAAGACCAGAGGTGGGGGGGGGGGGATGTGCCTAGAATTGGTGAGTGCTGAGTGGTGTTTTTCTATGAACACTGTTACATTTTATTTTCTTTTATATTTTTTGGTTTTGATAATGCCTGCCATTTATACACTTAGTACCAATGGCCAATGCTAGTCACTGCCAATTAAATCATCATTGAAAATATGACAGTATGGGCATTATATTGACACTACATAGTTTCTGTTTGAAACTGCAGATGTCTTATTATAAAAAAAACCCTGAAAACCGACCAAAAAATTGAGTATTTTAAAAAAAAAAACGAACCAAAACCGAGCCGAAACAAGAAAAATAAAACCACACAACACTACCTTGGAGCCTCTTGTTTGTAGGCCTATTTGGCCTCAGTACCTTCAATACATTTTAATCTGTTATGTCTTGTTTGACAGAGCTCATGGAACTCTGTCAAACAAGATATAATAGAATAAATGTTAAGTTTATCTCTAGAATACAGGAAAGTGACACAATCCCTGTTAATTGAATACTTCTATAAACTCAATAATCTTCATTGGCAGAGTGGCTATTGAATTAATAGAGTTCCACTGTAGTTGCTGTTTCATTACCTTTTACATCTTTCAGTTATCATTTCAAAATTTTGGGATGCCAAAATTGTAACATGACAGATTTATCAACCTCACAATGAAAATGTTTCTTGTGATTTACTTTTACAGCTTCCAGGTATCCTGTAATAGCATATTGTTTATGAATGAGCAAATAAGTAACAAATAATATCCTGTTGGCAGAGCTCATTGAGCTCTGTCAAACAACGTATATTCAGATAATTTCTGCAACTCCATCATGGGAAATGTTTGCTGATGAAATGTTTTTTAACTTAACTTGACATAGTCAAGATAAGCTATTGCCATCACGCATGCGGAAGTCTGTTAGTCTGTTCACATTTTCCTTTAGCACGGGCTACACCCCGCAGTTCTTGTCTGATTGTCACAGAATTTCATTTGCAGGTTTGGGGTCATATCCAGATGAAAATGTCCCCTTTTGGTCGTGATCGGTCAACCGATATGGCTGCCCAAGCCCAAAACCCGAAAACCATTAGCACAGTCTACAGGTTGTATTTATGAAGGGATTTCCTTGTAACTTGGTAGGATGCCTCTGTATAATGCCCAGATGAGAACGTCCCCTTTTGGGCATGATCTATCAACCATGATGGCTGCCCAAGCCAGAAACCCAAAAACTTTTAGCACAGTCTGCAGGTCATGTTTAATATGGAGGGATTTCATTGTAACATGTTAGGTTGACTCCATATAATGCCTAGATGATGACATCCCCTTTTGGTCGTGATTGGTCAACTGTGATGTCTATAGGTGCCTGAAGCCCGAAAACCTTGAGCACAGTCTACAGGTCACATTTATAAAGGGATTTCAGTGTAACTTTGTAGGATCACTCCGGATGATGCCCAGATGAGATTGTCCCACTTGGTTGTGGTGATTCAACCATGATGGCTGCCCGAGCCCGAAGCCCGAAAACATTTAGCACAGTCTACAGGTCATATTTATCAAGGGATTTCATTGTAACCTGTTAGTTTGACTCCATATAATGCCTAGATGATGGCATCCCATTTTGGTCTTGATTGGTCAACTGTGACGGCTACAAGGCCCGAAGCCCGAAAACCTTTAGAACAGTCTACAGTTCAGAATTATGAAAAGGATTTCATTGTAGTTTGGTAGGATGACTCCAAATAATGTCTAGATGAGAACATCCCCTTTTGGTCGCGATCATTCAGCCTTTATGGCTGCCCGAGCATTCAGCCTTTATGGCTGCCCGAGCCCAAAGACCTTTAGCATAGTCTATAGGTCGTATTTATGGAAGGATTTCATTGTAACTTGTTAGGTTGACTCCATATAATGCCTAGATGATGACATCCCCTTTTGGTTGTGATTGGTCAACTGTGATGGCTACAGGTGCCCGAAGCCCGAAAATCTTGAACACAGTCTACAGGTCATCTTTATGAAGGGATTTCATTGTAACTTGGTAGGTTTGACTTCATATAATGTCTAGATGAGAACGTCCCCTTTGGACACGATAGGGCAACTGTGACAGCTAAAGGGGCCTGAAGCCCGAAAACATTTAGAACAGTCTACAGGTCATAATTATGATGGGATTTCATTGTAGCTTGGTAGGATGACTCCAAATAATGTCTAGATGAGAACGTCCCCATTTGGTCGCGATCATTCAGCCTTGATGGCTGCCAGAGCCCAAAAACCTTTAGCATAGTCTATAGGTCGTATTTATGGAAGGATTTCATTGTAACTTGTTAGGTTGACTCCATATAATGCCTAGATGATGACATCCCTTTTGGTCGCGATTGGTCAACTGTGATGGCTGCAGGTGCCCGAAAATCATGAGCACAGTCTACAGGTCATATTTATGAAGGGATTTTATTGTAACTTCATAGGCTCACTCCAGATGATGCCCAGATGAGAGTGTCCCCTTTGGTTGCGATCATTCAACCATGATGGCTGCCTGACCCCAAAGCCCAAAAACCTTTAGCACAGTCTTCAGTTCATATTTATGAAGGGATTTCATTGTAACTTGGTAGGTTGACTTCATATAATGTCTAGATGAGAACAGCCCCTTTTTGACACTATCAGGAAACAGTGATGGCTACAGGGGCCTGAAGCCCAAAAACCTTTAGCACAGTCTACAGGTGATATTTATGAAGGGATTTCATTGTAGCTTGGTAGGATGACTCCAAATAATGTCTAGATGAGAACGTCCCCTTTTGGTCGCGATCATTCAGCCTTGATGGCTGCCCGAGCCCAAAACCCCAAAACCTTTAGCATAGTCTATAGGTCATATTTATGGAAGGATTTCATTGTAACCTGTTAGTTTGACTCCATATAGTGCCTAGATGATGGCATCCCATTTTGGTCGTGATTGGTCAACTGTGACGGCTTCAGGGGCCCGAAGCCTGAAAACCTTGAGCACAGTCTACAGGTCATATTTATGAAGGGATTTCATTGTAACTTTGTAGGATCACTCCAGATGATGCCCAGATGAGAATGTCCCTCTTTGGTTGCGATCATTCAACCATAATGGCTGCCTGAGCCCAATGCCCAAAAACCTTTAGCACAGTCTACAGGTCATATTTATGAAGGGATTTCATTGTAACTTGGTAGGTTGACTTCATATAATGTCTAGATGGGAACGTCCCCTTTGAACGCAAATTGGGAAACTGATGGTTACAGGGGCTCGAAGCCCGAAAACCTTTAGCACAGTCTACAGGCCATATTTATGAAGGGATTTCAATGTAACTTGATAAGATGACTCATTTTGAAATAATTTCACTGCAACTTGGTAATTTTCATTCACATACGTTAACTATGAGGGCCACAAACATTAACTGTGAGGTCATATTAACCCACCCCTCAGCTCGATAGTACAGTGTACACCTCATATTATTTTTATCAAAAACATAGCATACAGGGAACAGAAATGAACATATTCCCAATTATCACAATTCTTGTCTTATTTCATAATCCTTTCATAAACATTGAACATTATCCTTTTCATCAAACACAGCACACAAGTTAAGCTACAGTGTCATTGACACTTTCATTAGCTTAACTCAACAAAGTCAAGGTAAGCTATTGCTAGCACATGTGCAGAAATCTGAGCCTGTGAGTCTGTTCACATTTTCTTTGGCACAGGCTGCGCCCCGTAGTTCTTGTCCTATCATCACAAAATTTTATATGCAGGTTCAAGGTCATGTCTAGATGAGAACATCCCCTTTTGGTCGCAATCGGTCAGTCGTGATGGCTGCGAGAGCCCAAAACCTGAAAACCTTTAGCACAGTCTACAGGGCATATTTATGAAGGGATTTCATTGTAACCCAGTAGTATGACTCCATATAATGTCTAGATGAGAACATCCCCTTTTGGTCATGATCGGTCAACTGTGATGGCTGAGAGAGCCCGAAACCTGAGAACCTTTGGCACAATCTGCATGTTGTATTTGTGAAGGGATTTCATTGTAACTCAGTAGGATGACTTCATATAATGTCTATATGAGAATGTCCCCTTTTGGTCACAATCAGTCAACCGTGACAGCTGCAAGATCCTGAAACCTGAAAACCTTTTGCGCAGTCTACAGGTCATATTTATGAAAGGATTTCATTGTAACTTGGTAGTATGACTCGATATACTTGTCACAATCAGTCAGCCATGACAGGCGCGAGAGCCTGTAACCAGAAAACCTTTAACACAGTCTGCAGGTCATATTTATGAAGGGATTTCATTTTAACTTGGTAGGATTCCGTATAATGTCTTGATGGGAATGTCCCCTTTTGGTCGTGATCGGGTCAACCATAATGGCTACGTGGGCCCAAAGCCCGAAAACCTTTAGCACAGTCTACAGATTGCATTTTGAAGGGATTTTATAGAAACTTTGCAGGATGACTCTGTATAATGTCTAGATGAGATCGTCCTTTTTTGGTCGAGTTCAGTCAACCATGATGGCCGCAGGGGCACGTTGCCTAGATTCCATTAGCACAGTCAACATCTTGCATTTATATAGGGATTTTATTGCAAATTTATAGGATGACTCAGTATAATGACTAGATGAGAATGTCCTTTTTTGACCATGATCGGTCAACTGTGACAGCCACACCAGCATGTGACCTAGATTTATTTAGCACAGTATGACTATTCATATCCCTATACGTTGTTTAGCACATCACAGTCCAAAATAATCAGTCTAATGGAATCCCATGGTATCATTTTCAGAATACCAAGGTATTTAATTATCCCAATACTGCCCACACCACATTCATTCATCTATCTATTCATGATTTGTCACAGTCCATGGGAGGAACTCAAAAAACATTTTTACACTATTTTTATTGAGTTGGTCCACATGCATTATTATCATGGCAATAGCAGTTTCACAGACACTCAAACTCTTTTTTCCTAAATAAATAAATAAATTCTCTTTTTTTGTCTCCCCCCCACCCACCCCCAGTACTGTGATCAAAAAAGTGATATGTTTCTTGATTAGATTGTGATGGGTTGTGAAACACTTACCATTACATTAAGATCAAGACAAAATCATGAAAAATGATTGGAAATCACATCACCAATTCAGTGTTAACATATTTCTTTTCCAGCAGTTTAGCAGAAAGATAACACAGCTTCCACTGGGTTCACAACACAGTCACAATCGGAGTGAATTTCTGTGTCTGCTTTTGTGATCACAGTACGGTATCATGATAATTTCTGCACCCCAAAGGTGAATGCCACATGACAATATTTTGTTTCCTTGGGCTGTAACAATCCATCCATTCATCATTAACATTTTGTTTGTATAAACCATAATTTCTTCTCTATCTAATGCTTTTTGGCAGATCCTCATAAAAATATGTATTGTTAGTAGGGGGTGTGTCACATGTCATAATAAGGTTTGTATTCCTCAAGGTCACAGTTCAGTATTTTGTGTTTTCAATCGTCTGTTGTCAACTTTGTCTGAGCCATAACTGAATTATGACATGTGTAGTATATTATAGAGGAGTATGTCAAGTATATTTCCCAAGACAAGATCATTTTGAAAGGACAAATGTCAAATCTCTGTTATTTTAATCAAGGAGGAAGTTGCCCCTGCAAACTATGCTCTCAGCAGAGCTAGTCAGGCTGAGAGCCCTCTTGTTTGTATTATGAATATACCCATTGATGTTTTTTCAAGCTTACCGCAGATCATCATGCAGTGTCTGATGTGATACTTGTTACTTGAGATCTGGACAAATTATCCCATAGATCGAGAAAAAGTAGCAAAAAATTATATCGAAGCCCTCTCTCTTATTAGGATTAAAAGACCATTATAATATGCTGTCTGAGAAACCAATAATACTGCACTGACTGATTGTAATAACTTTTTATTGGTTCATTAAATCAAACCCATTCAAATTACTTGGCAATTGATGATCATAGTTTGGCTGATCATCCTCAGAAAGAAGGTCGGGAAGCAACTGGTGGATTGAATAAATATGTGAAATATTTGGATAAACAATAGATAATTTATATTTATATCATTTTTATCTGTAAATTCTTTGTTCAATCTGTACATTTTTAGTGAGAAAATATTCATTCTTATTATCTTTTGACAGGTTTTATTGTACAATAAAAATTACTCAATGTTAACAATACATATCGTTTTGTTTAAAAAAGAACACCTGTTGTTGCCGGTAGAATGAAGTAGTGTGTGATAGTGGTAATTTCGTTTTCGTTTTTTATTAAAAAAAATATTTGAACTGTGTTTTGTATTACTCACATTAGAGAAGGTGCCCTCAGTATTCATAACTCCCATTGTGAAAAAAAAACAAACAAAATAATCCTGTTGGTTCAAAATGAAGACAAAATACTCTGCTGGAGCCTGCTGGAGCCTGGACATGATTGTTCTGAATCTGTTTGTATATAAGTAAGGGGAGATAACTTAATTCTTGTGATGTCTCACAACGGATTTTTTTCAGTTTTCAACAAACTTTCAATTATATTTTTTTTCACACAAAACGGATAAATTTGGTATGAACCAAAACAATAGTATATATAAAAGGTCAGCTGAAGTTAATTATACTTGAGAGATTATGTTTTTATTTAATTTATATTTTGAGTTTTTTTAATTTTGATTTCACGTAACCACGACAGTATGAGAATATATTTAGCATACAATGCAACTTGTTTAATTTTCAAAATAGGACAGGAGAACTATTTCTGAAAAGTGTCATAGCGGGAGAAAATAGGATGTGACCGTGAGTAGGTGCCTCAAACCGGGAGACTCATGGTGAAAATGGGAGAGTTAACAGGTCTGATGGAAGCATAGATAAAAACAACTGGCTAAACTTGTCTTTATCCCTATATTGCCATCATGAGATAGACAAAGACACTGAAAGTGACCTTAAATACCAATAAATAAATAGAAAAATTAATAAACTAAGAGTGTGTATTTGTACACACTGTGCATCAGATCCATTTGACATATTTAGTTATTTTTACATCTTTATTGTGTTACTGATAAAATAGGACCAAATTTATATATAAAAATTATTGAAAATGTCATCTTCAACTTGCCAAATTCCTGGAAAGTCCTGGAATTTAGAAATCCCTTGCCTTGGGCCTGGAAATTCTTTGAACAGTCTTTCTATATTGAGGGGAGCTGTCAATCTTGCTCACCATCGCACATGCAATTTTTACTTTTTGTGAGTAGACAACAACTTGCCTCAATTCCTCCTAGCAAGCGATTAATTCTTATCTAACAAATCAGCTCATCTGCCATGTAATATAAAAATTGTGCTGTAGAAAAAATTGCGAAAAATTCAGTAAAACCATATCATGTAAACTCATTCCAATGAGGGGTCACATGATATGTTGACCCCTCGTTGGAATGAGGGGCAAAAAAATTAAAATAACAGCAGTTTTGATATCATGTATTTTCAATAAAGGGTTAAAATCTATTTGTGGGAAATAACCCAAATAATGCAATGTGTGTATGAAAATGTGAACAATTCAACATAAATTTTATCTGTAGCATTTCCTGACTTCAAACTAATCAAACTTCATTTTCTGAGAATTGATACATAAACAACACAATTCGACAAAAACTTCAGGCCTGTAATGCTACTCACTGTCTTTTCACTTTGCCCTCGCAGACCATGAAACGTTTCTGTCTTAGTTTTCTTCATCAACTGTTCAAGTGTTTTGTCTCAACAGTGACCAATATTATGCAAGTGATTGAATATTGTTTACCTTGAATTTGAAACAAGACACATGGAAGCATGCGTAGTTAGTCACATTGTACATTTCGACCAGTGACATGCCTTCTATTTAAAACCTGGAAATTTTCCTTGGGAAATGCCATGGGATTCCCTGTATAATGACACCTGTACTTTAAAGTGATTGGCTGTTTGCACACACTGACTTCACGATAGCATCATGCCATCAAAATAGTGTGCTCAAAAGTGTTTGATACAAGACTTAACGCTTTATAAATTATTGTCTTCAAATAAGCAAAAGCAAGTCATTTGTGCTTTCTGAGCCAAGACAAATACCATGTCACTTCACCAGTCCATTACCACAATCACTTAAACAGACAGTTTATTTAAAGTGCTGAGGTGTGCTAATTTTAGCACTTCTTGTGATAAAGTAAGGCATGTGAACGCACAATTCAGAATAAGAGGACTGCTAAATATTATAATATTATGAAGTTCCGTAGCTCGATAGGTTTTTATATATAATATGGTCCTGTCGTTGTCTGCCGTCTGTCGTCCGTCGTCTGGTGTCCATAAACTTTTCACATTTTCATTTTCTTCTCTGTAACCGCTGAGCCAGTGTGATCCAAGTTTGGCAGGAATGGTCTATGGGAGGTCCTCTACAAACGATCCTCATTTTGTTCCCGTCAGATGAAAACCATGGCTTCCAGAGACATTCTTTGATTCTGGTTGGTGGATTTTCAACCTCTGAAACTGCCAGGCCAAATGTTTTGAAACTTCACATAAATGATGACTGGGACTCCCAACGATCCTCATTTAATGTTGATTGAGTCACAAACATGGTCGCAATTGCGGCTTATAGTTACTGTAGAAACCATATGAGAAATCACATTTTCATCATCTTCTCTGGAACTACTGAGTTGACATGAACCAAACCTGCAGGGATAGTCTATGGGAGGTCCTCTACAAACAATCCGCATTTTGATCCCATGGGTTTGAAAACATGGCCGCCAGAGGCATTCTTTGATTCTGATTGGTGGATTTTGAAAAATCTTCTCCTCTGAAACCAGAGGGCCAAATGTATTGAAACTTTGCATGGTTGATGACTGGGACCTCCTCTACCAACAGTCCTCATATAATGTTGATCAGGTTGCAAACATGGCTTCAATTGCAGCTTATAGTTACTATAGAAATCCTATGGGAAATCACATTTTAATCTTCTTCTCTGGAACTACTGAGTTGACATGAACCAAACCTGGCAAGAATGGCCTATGGGAGGTCCTCTACAAACGATCCTCATTTTGTTTCCGTGGGTTGAAAAATATCGCCGCCAGAGGCATTCTTTGATTCTGGTTGGTGGATTCTCAAAAATCTTCTCCTGAAACTGCCAGGCCAAATTTTTTGATACTTCACATAAATGATGCCTGGGACCCCCTCTACCAACGATCCTCATTTAATGTTGATCAGGTTGTAAACATGGCCGTAATTGCAGCTTATAGTTACTATAGAAACTAAATCAAACTAAAATCACATTTTCATCTTCTTCTCGGTAACGACTGAGCCGACGTGAACCAAACCTGGCAGGGATAGTCTATAAGAGGTCTTCTTCAAATGCTTCTCATTTTTGTTACTGTGCATCGAAAAACATGGCTGCCAGAAGCATTTTTTGATTCTGATTGGTGGATTTTGAAAAATCTTCACCTCTGAAACCACAGGGCCAAATGTTTTGAAACTTTGCATGGCTGATGACTGGGACACCCTCTACCAACGATCCGCATTTAATATTGATCGGGTTGCAAACATGGCTGCAATTGCAGCTTATAGTTACTGTAGAAACCCTATGGGAAATCACATTTTCATCTTCTCTGGAACTACTGAGCCGACGTGAACCAAACTTCGCAGGAATGGTCTATGAGAGGATGGAAATATGTGGCCGCCAGAGGCTATATTCTAATGCTTAACGAAGATCGGTAATGTCAGCAAAATACTTGTTTTTGAGAATCTGGTTAAGGGTTGGTTCCAGTTTTCTCCACTGAGAACTGGGGGAAAAACCCAAAATATTGTGTATACAGTACAAGTCAAAATAAGTTGCAGCATAATTGCAATAAACTAAGTAAACTGCTGCTCCTGCACTCACAAGATCAGAATCTGATATTTTCTGGAAAGCTATCTGTGAGAGCTTTCCAGAAAATGATGTCAGCTTCTGGTCTTATCAGTGTAGAAAGCGAAAGATACATAGTTTATAGGATTATCCTACAACTTATTTTGACTTGTACTGTAAACAAGGGCAGCTGTAATTATGTTAATACATGTATTACTCTCAAGTTAATTATCAGAAATACTGATTGATGACAGGTGTTTGGAAAGCATGGAAGTTTTGTTTATTTTCTTTTCCCCATCATGTCCGATTAGCTGGCTAGTAATTATATATCATTTAAGATTTGACAAAATTGGAGTAAAATGTGTTTCTTGTAACCCTTCACCTATCCAAAGCTATTTGAAAGAGAATACTGTCTGAAAAAATTGTAATTTTCAAAATATTTAACCTCCTTCTTTGACTGATTTTTTTTGGTGAAACAGAATTCATAAATGTGTGCATTTTCAAGAAATCTTCTTTTAAACTGCAAGGCCAAATGTTTTGAAACTTAATGTGACTGATGACTGTAACCCCCTCTACCAATGATTCTCATTTAATCTTCATCAGGTTGCAATTATGGCTGCAATTGTGGCTTATAGTTACTATAGAAACCCTATAGGAAATCACATTTTCATCATCTTCTCTGAAAGTACTGAGCCATTGTGAACCACACTTGGCAGACATGGTCTATGAGAGGTTCTCTAGACGTGTTACTCATTTTATTCCTGTTGGATGAAAAACATGGCCACCAGAAGCATTCTTTGATTCTGATTGGTCAGTTTTGAAAACTCTTCTCCTCTGAAACCACAGTGCCATATGTTTTGACACTTTGTATGGTTGATGACTGGGACACCCTCTACCAACGTTCCTCAGTTAATGTTGATTGTGTTGCAAACATGGCCACAATTGCAGTTTATAGTTACTATAGAAAAACCCTATGCAAAATCACATTTTCATCTTCTCTCTGGAACTACTGAGCTGACATGAACCAAAACTTGGCAGGAATAGTCTATAGGAGGCCCTCTACAAACGATCCTCTTTTTGTTCCCGTTGGTTGGAAAATATGGCCACCAGAGACATTCTATGATTCTGTTTGATGGATTCAGATGTTTTGAAACTTCATGTGAATGAGGACTGGGACACCTTCTACCAATGATCCTCATGTAATGTTGATGTAATGTTCCAAACATGGCCACAATTGCAGCTCATAGTGATTTTCTTCCATTTCTTATCAACCTACCTCAAATGTTTACAACAGGCTTGCACTACAGTGGAAGAACCTAACTCGGATAAAATACTCTCTATTTTAATCTTTCCCAAGATTTGGGAAAGAAAAGTGGTGTAAAAACACCACGAAAAAATAAGCCAAAACTGGGCCGAGCGCCATCGGCGCACACCCAGTATGGGGCGCTCTTCCATAGTACAAATCCATGACTTCCGTCACAGTGCGCACTGCATCAATTCGTCATTCTTTTTCTATCCGAAGCACGAGCAGGATGTGTTTCCGCCATATGCATTATGAAACAGTGATAATTCAACTCGTGGTAATGGTATTCCTGTGACTGGAATTATGGATCTGAAGATCGTATAATAACAGGACTGTGTTTTATATATTCTCGTTTATATTTTCAACCACATTCTCATTGTTTATTAATTACTATTCCGTTTTCGCGAATGTTTTGCGACATCGTGTCATCGCGATTCGACAATGAATTTTTTCGGTTGATAAAAAATTTTATTGGAGTAGGTGTCGGCCGTCTGGGTTCTGCCACCTTCTCTCGTAGTTGAGGGTGTTCTTCTACTTTCTGTTTCTGTTGAGTTCACCTTTTTCTTCTGCTCTCACCTCTGTTCTTTCCAGTTCGGTTCCTTTAGGGCAATTCCTTTTGCCCTCACCATTGGTGTGTTCTAGTGTCCTTTTCGTCCGCACACGCGGGTGGTGTGGAATGCAGTCATTTCGGGAGCCTCCCGACTCGACCACGTCTGGTGTGAGTTTGTCCCCCTCCGTGGGGGATGTGTAGCTCCTCCCGCACCAGCGGGGGGTGGGGACCACTTTCGTTTCGGGGCTTCCCGATTCGACCATGTCTGGTGAGAGTTATTCCCCTTCTGTGGGGAATGTGCAGTGTTTTACCGTGGTGGATACTGCGGGAGCTGTTGGTTTGCTGGTGTAGAGATGCCTGGTTCCGGGACTATGCGCCCTCTCCAGTCGACATCTGAGGCTGTCACTAGGGTTGTGACTCCTCCTTTGGAGGCTGAGCTTGGTGGCTCTCTCTGCTTTTCTGCCAGTTCCAACAGCTCCCGTTGTATCTGCTGCTACTGCTGTTCCGTCTACAACGTCATTGGGCACCGTTTTTAGCCGGCCTCGGCTTCTCCCTGCCAGGGTCTGCAGGGATGTCTGTAGCGTGCTTGTGGGGTTTCGGCCTCAGCCTTCCCAGACTTCCACTCAGCGAAGTCAAATGGGGCTGCCGACTGAACCCCATACTGTGTCCTCTCAGCCATTGATAACAGTAGTTTTATACCTGCAGTGGTCTGCTGCGGTGTCTGGTTGTGTAGACGTGGGGGTATCGGCCTCAGCCTTCCCTGACTTCAACTCGGCGAAGTTGGAAGTGGCTGCCGGCCTGACCCTCTCCTGTGGTCTATGCGCCGTCGAGCACCACAGTTGTCATTGGATTCGGTTGTTCTTAGTGGGACATTATGAACTCTGTGGCATTTCCGTCCCTCATTCTGGCCACACGACCAGTTTTGGGGGTCCAACGTCTTTTGTGCAGCCTGGACCTTCTGCCCTGCAGAGGTCAGCGGTGACTCTCATGAGTTCCTGCTATGTTGATCCTCGGGGTGTGTCACACCCCTATACACGTCTGGCTTCAGACATTTTCGGCTGCCGCCCGTCATCCCACGTCGGGTCTTTTGGAGGATCGTGACCCTTCGCTGGTTCAGAGGGTCAGTGGTGAAGCCACTTTGCCGGTTCGTTTCCTTGTCGAACCGGCCAGTACGGGCAGTGAGCTTAGGGAGGCCCTCTCCTTACTCACTCAGGTTCTGTCAACGAGCCTTCCTGTTGCTTCCAGCGAGGCAGCGAGTGGTTTCCAGGCGCCTCCTATGGCGCCGCCTCCCGGGATTGGAAACAGGCTGCTTTCTGATCCCCTGGTGTTCCGACACCATGGGAGGCATCGGCTGGTTTGCCCACGATTGGCTATGTGTCTTCCGACTCAGGGGAAGAGTCAGTCATGCTTGATGTTGAGAGCCAGCAGTCTTCGGACTTGGGGGCAGCTCTTGATTTCGTGTTTGGGTTCCTTCCAGATCTCAAACCATCTAACCAGTCGACAGTGTCAGCCAGGCCGCGATCATCGGTCGCGCGCCAACAGTCTATGGAGCAACCTGCTTCTGGGCGTCTTCGACCGTGCCCTTCGATACAGTTGGTTGAAGCATTTTCAGCCTTGGACTCCAAGCTAAGTTCCAAGGCTATGAAGGCTCTGTTCTTCACCAGGGTTGACACCTTTTTGCCTCCGGCGAGTTATCGTTCCTACGATTCCGCAAATCCGTCGGTCTACCAGACTTTGACGGTTTTGGATCAGGACTCCAATTCCCTCGGCTTTCCAAGTCCAAGTCTGCCATCATTCCGATGACGACTCTGGAGTCCACATTGAGCTTATCGAGAGAGATGCTTGGTATGTTTTCTCTCTCCGATCACGTCGTCTCAGCTTTTGCTGCTTATCTGCCTTCAGATAAGATTGACGAGGTACAGGCTTCTTTGCGTGTGCTGTCCAAGGCGCTCATGCATCTTACTCACACGCATGCCTGTAACACGGCTAATCTGGAATTAGCTCGAAGGGACTCTGTGCAGGACACAAGCCGATCCCTTCCTGAGGAGCAGTACGCTGCTCTTCGATCTGCTTTTTTGACAGGTCCGCAACTTTTCCATGATTCTGTGTTGACGGTCTGGGATGACGTCCTATGTCATTCCAACGATCAGCTACTGTTTCTTCAGTTTGATCAGCGTTCTAGGGTAGGCACGGGCCGTTCCAAGCCCAACAAGTACCCTCTGCTTCCTCTGCGAAGCAAAAGGGGCTGATCCTTCTGCCACCGCTTCTGCTTCTTACTCAAGGGGTAAGGGTAAGCGTCGGCAGTCTTGAGGGAACTCCCAGGATTCTTCATTCAGTAGAGGTGTTTTCTCCTCTCGCGAGCCTCGTCGGGGTTCTCAATGAAGGTCCTCACCTCGACTCGTCCCAGGTTGGAGGAAGGATAGCAGAATTTGCAGACCGTGGGCCACCATCACATCCGATCCTTGGATATTAGATGTTGTTTGGTGCGGGCTGCGAATATCCTTCCGACGGCACTCCACTCTGTCCGGGGTGCCTTTTCCAACCACAGTTCCTTCAGACATTTTACGTCGAGAACTTTTGTCCACAGAGATAGACAATCTCCTGACAAAGGGGGCGATTGAGGTCATCAAGAACATTAGGTCAGTGGGTTTCTATTCCCGCCTGTTCTTCGTGCCGAAGAAGGACGGCCGACTCCGACCGGTTCTCGATCTGAGTTTCCTGAAGCAGTCTATCATTGCTCCCAAGTTCAGCATGGAGACTTTCAGGTCGGTCCTCCGTTCAATTCACCAGGGAGATTTCGCTTCCAGCTTCGACCTGCGAGATGCTTACTTTCACGTTCCGATTCATTGGGCGTTACGGAAGTATCTCAGGTTCATTTTTCTGGGGCGAGTTTACCAGTTCAAGGCCATGCCTTTCGGCCTCAACCTGGTTCCTTGGTCCTTCACCAGACTGATGTCGCATGTGATAGCTTTCCATCGCACACAGTCCAGGGTGACTACTTCGGCATATCTGGACGATATCCTCCAGGGGCATTCCAATGCTGCCTTCCTGGAGTCGGATGTCGCCACTCTGTTGAGCCTGCTCACGTCGCTATGTTTCAGAGTCAACGAGAAGAAGTCGGACCTGGTCCCTTCTCAGTCATTTTATCATCTGGGGATGGCTTTCCGCACACAATTCAATTTGGTGGCGGTTCCCCAGGCCAAGGCTGTGATTCTCTCAGCTTTTGCTCCGACTCTGTCCCAGTCCACATCCACGACAGCTCGGAGTTTTCTCCGGCTAATCGGTCTCTGCTGTTCGGTGACGGATCTCGTTCCTCTAGGTCGGCTGCGTGTCAGACCTCCCCAACACTTTCTGCTCAGTCGTTGGAGGCCGAATGTAGATTTTCTGGATCTGTTGCTTCAGTTTCCAGACTATCTTTATCCTCACCTTCTCCTCTGGGCGGATGTCCAGTGGCTTTCGCAGGGTGTTCCGTTGGACTTACCCACGTCCGATCGCGTTCTGATGGCAGATGCCAGCAATCTCGGATGGGGTGCGACGTTGGATCCTCTAGGTCTTTCCATTCACGGGATGGTGGACCAGGATCATGCAGCTCTACACATCAACCAGAAGGAGCTTCTTGCTCTTCTTCTGCGTTTCAGGCAGTGGATCCCTCACCTGTCGAATCGCCAGGTCCTTCTGTTGTCCGACTATTCGACGGTGGTTGCTTACATTCGGAACCAGGGTGGCACGCACTCTGTTCCAATGTACGAATTGGCTTGGGATCTTATACTGCTCGCTCAGGATGTCCACGCTGGGGTGGCTGTTCGTCACATTCCCGGTCGCCTGAACGTCCTAGCCGACTCCCCGTCCCGTCGGGGCAGGGTCATTTCCACCATGTGGATGCTCCACATGGCGGGTTCCATCAATCTCTTGTGACTAGTTGGAACCATCAGGTGGACACTTTCGTGTCCCCGTGTCCAGATGCTCTGGCTTTCGCCGTGGATGCTCTGGCCCTCTTTTGGGATGGTCTTGTCGGCTACACCTTCCTACCGGTTCCGATTCCGCCTCAGGTTCTCACCCAGATATGAACCTGCAGTCGTCGAATCCTTTCGATCACACCCGTCGCTTCGGTGGGTATGGATCAATCTGCTCCGCTCTCTGTTAGCGGCGGTTTCGGCATGTCTTCCTCTACCTCGCGACTTTCTTTGCCAAAGTCGCCCGGGAGGTTTTCAAGTTGACCCGACTTCATTGTGCCTTCGCACATGTCTTTTATCGGGTCCTGTCTCCTCCGTAGTGGTTTTTCGAGACACGCAGTGGAGTTGCTTTTCTTCAAGGAGGCACTCACTCTACTGGTTTAGCCTCTGTGGCTAAGTGGAAGGTTCTTCTGTCGATGGTGTGCGATCACTCTGTTGCTTCTGTCACTCCTTCGATCAAACTGCTTGCAGATTTTTCTGGTATATGTTTGTTTCTGGGGGTCTCTAGCAATGTGTACTTGTCCATGCTTCGGAGACTTTTTTTCCTATGTGATACCGCATTGTTTCGACACTCATCCTTGCCTCTCCAAGCTTGTTCAGCTCTTTTCCTTGAAAAGGCCTAGGACTTTGCAGTTTACTCCAAGATGGTCACTTTCTTGGGCGCTGCTCTGCTTGGGGGTGGGGGGCATTCACGCCTTTATCCTGGATGAATATGCGTTTTCCCACATGCCAGATCTCTCCTGCATCCATTTCTTGATGGACTTGTCTTGCTATTCGTGCAGCTTCCACTCGTCTAGCTACTGGTGATTGTATTACCAATTGTTTTTTCTGCCACGAGGTGCGTGCATTGTCTTCCTCTTTTAATAACTCTGTCATGTTGTCGGATGACTGATGTTATACTGGCAGCCTTCTGGAGAAATGCTACATTCTCCTTTTCTCTGCGACAGTTGCAGGAGCCGACAGAGACCCTTGGGGCCCTCCTTCTTCGGCTCAGGATGTTGTCTATCCAAGCTTTTCAGCTTTTTTCAGGGTCGGTTCCAGCTTTGTGCTGTTACTGCCCTTTCTGTCTGTGTGTCACACTTCACCATACGCCTCATCTTTCATTGGCTTTTCTAATGTTTGTGGTGCTATTTTTTGATAGGCCTAGGGATCTCTTCCTCTGTCCATGGTCCCAGTGCTATTGAGTTATGTGTGGGTTGGTTATGTGATTCCCTCCAGCCTTTTGTCTGTTCAGCCTGTTGTAAACAATTGAGGTAGGTTGATAAGAAGTATAAATTTTATAGTAAATTTCCTTTCTTATTATACCTACCGAAATTGTTTAAATGGAGGCCCTCCCGTCTTCTTATTCGGGTAAGAATCCTTCCTCCCCGCTGATCACATAACACCTGTGTTGTTCGGAATCAAAAGAATGACGAATTGATGCATTGCGCACTGTGACGGAAGTCATGGATTTGTACTATGGAAGAGCGTCCCATACTGGGTGTGCGCCGATGGCGCTCGGCCCAGTTTTGGCTTATTTTTTCGTGGTGTTTTTACACCACTTTTCTTTCCCAAATCTTGGGAAAGATTAAAATAGAGAGTATTTTATCCGAGTTAGGTTCTTCCACTGTAGTGCAAGCCTGTTGTAAACAATTTCGGTAGGTATAATAAGAAAGGAAATTTACTATAAAATTTATACTTCCATCAAAAAATCTTGCCGCTGACCACGACTTGAAAAGTGGGTGGTATATAATGTTCACTAGGTCCGTACGTACGGCTGTACAACCATCCATCCATCTGTCCATCTGTCCGTCTGTTACGCTTTAGGGGGGTACACATCTGCTATCCGCAACTCCTCCTAAACCAGTGAACAGATTGCATTTAAACTCTCAGACCTTCTTTTACATACATTGAAGATGTGCACTTCCTATTTTCTTTTTAGATATTTTCATTTTTACAGTTTCCCATATTGAAAAATGAACTTTGTCAAATTCATTTGACATTCTGTACAGATCTGCTATCTGCAACTCCTCTTAAACCAGTTAACAGATTTCATTGAAACTTTCAGACATTCTTTTACATATATTGAAGATGTGCACCTCCTATTTTGTTTTTAGATATTTTCATTTTTAGGGTTTCCCAAATTTAAAAATGGGCTTTGTCAATTCAAGCTTGCGTGGGGGTGTTGTTGATATTTGCTATCTGCGACCTCTTTTAAACTAGTGAATGGATTTCAATGAAATCTTCAAACATTCTTTTACATACAGTGAAGATGTGTACCTTCAATTTTGTTTTCAAATATTTTCATTTTTACAGTTTCACATATTGAAAAATGGGCTATGTCAATTCAAGCTTCGGGATGGAGGTATGGGGGGGAGGGGCGGGGCATCAGTGTTTGTGGTCTCTACATTAAACACACTTTTACTGTTGTAAAATGTTTCTTGGTGGGAGTGGGTGGTATCATTTAGTGAGCAGTGCTCACAGTTTGTCTAGTTAAGTCAGGCATCAATATATTCCTTTGGCACGCCCTACAGGGCACATTTATGATCAGGTCGGTTTGAAACCTGGTATGCTTGTTTGGGGTAACCTCTAGATGGGAGCTATCGATTTTAATCTATTCTCGTCAAAAAATATTGCAGCTGGCAACGACCTTTGAACCTAGTTTAGTCAGACCTCAATATTTCCCTTTGGCACACCATACAGGGAACAGTTATGATCGGATTGCATTGAAACCTGGTCTGCTTGTTTGGGGTGACCTCCAGAGGGAAGTTATCAATTTTCTTCAATGACATTTGAACTTAGTTAAGTCAAGGCACCTTTATGATCAGATAGGTTTGAAACTTGCTATGCTTGTTTGGGGTTACCTCTAGATGGGTGCTATTGATTTTCTTCGATTTCCATCCAAAAATGTTGCCGCTGGCAATAGCCTTCGATGAACCTAGTGCAGTTATGCAGCAGTATTTCCCTTTGGCACTCCCTGCAGTGCACATTTATAATGTTATCGCTTTGAAACCTGGTGTGCCTGTTTGGGGTGACCTATAGATGGGAGCTATCCTGTTTCTTCTATTTTCATCAAAAAATGTTGCAGCTGGCAACGACCTTTGAACTTAGTTTAGCTTAGTTTAGTTAGACCTTAATATTTCCCTTTGGCACACCCTACAGGGAACATTTATGATCGGATTGCATTGAAACCTTGTATGCTTGTTTGGGGTGACCTCTAGATAGGAGCTATTTAGTTTCTTCTTTATCTGTCAAAAAATGTTGCCATTAGCAACGACCTTTGATGAACTTAGTGAAGTTATGCATCAATATTTTCCCTTAGCACACCCTGCAGGGCACATTTATGATCGGATCACTTTGAAACTTGGTATGTTTATTTGGGGTGATCTCTAGATAGGAACTATTGATTTTCTTTCATTTTCGTCAAAAATAGTTGCCATTGGCAACAACCTTTGATGAACTTAATAAAAATTTTGTGCAATTATTCCTCAATATTTCTCTTTGACACACCCTGCAGGGCACATTTATGATTGGATTGCTTGGAAACTTGGTGTGCTTGTGTAGGGTGACACCTATATGGGAGCTATCAATTTTCTTCCATTTCTGTCGAAAAATGTTGCCACTGACCTTTGAACTTAGTTTAGTCAGACCTCAGTATTTCCCTTTGGCACACCCTTCAGGGAACATTTATGATCGGATCACTTTGAAACTTGGTATGTGTGATTGGGAGGACTTCTAGATGTGAGCTATTGATTTTTTTCACTTCCATAAAAAATTATTGTCGTTATCACCAGCCTTTGAACTTACTGCATTTGTACAGCAACTTATCCCTTTTGCACTCTCTGCAGAGTAAATTTATGAGTTTCCATAAAAAAGAAAAAAAAACATTGCCACAAGCAATGACCTTCAAACATAGTGCATATGTGCATTTGTGCATTAACATCTTCCTTTGGCATTCCTCGGAAGGCACATTCATTATCAGGTTGTTTTGAAACTGTATGCTTATGCAGGGTGATAAAGATAGGAGCTATTGATTTTCTTTTCATTTCCATCAAAAACTGTTGCTGTTAGCAACAATCTTTGAATTTATTGCATTTGTTCATCAACATTCTTCCTTGACATGTCCTACAGGGCACATTTTTCTTAGGATTGTTTTTGAACTCGGTGTCCTCATTAGGCGGGACCTCTAGATAAGAGCTATTGATTAGCATTCATTTCTGTGAAAAAAGTTGTTGTTTACAATAACCTCTGAACTTACTGCATTTGTGTATCAACATTCTTCCTTTAGCCAGTCTTACAGTTTACATTTAAAAATGCATGGATTACTCTGACGTTGTGCACACACAATGCTGTTATGTTTATATTTCACCAAATAATATTGGTACCAATGATCTTCAGTTTTGCCATTTCACTTACAACTAACCAAGTTCAAGTTTGTCAAGTTGAGCTACAGTGTCATTGACACTTTCATTTAATTTGAGTAAAATAGCAGATATAAAACCATTTAATTTTTAAAGAGAGAGCATGCAGCAGTCAAAAGGACCATCCCAGAGGGCCTGAGAAACAGATTTTTAATTTTTTTTAGACCTAAACAAGCCTAGGTGTAATAGAGGTAATAAATGAAAATTAAAACAAGTCTGAGCATATAAATTTTAAAGAATTAAACTAGGCCAGATGTAATAGAGATAATAACAGAAAATTAAGATAAGTCTCAATATATAAAATTAAAGAATTAAACATGCCCAGGTATAATAGAGGTAATAACTGAAAATTAAGATAAGTCTGAGCAGATAAAATTAAAGAATTAGACAAGCCCAGGTATAATAGAGGTAATAGGGGACGCGGTAGCATTGTGGTAACCTGTTCTCGTCAGATCACCAAAGTTAAGCAACGTCGATCCTGTTTAGTCCTCGGATGGGTGACCATCTGAGTGATCAACTCGGACTCCCTCGTTGTGTCCTTGGGCACGGACTCCCTCGTTGTGTCCTTGGGCAAGGCACTTAACCCTGATTGTCCACATGGGGGCACGATGACGCCATGTGCTGAGGTGTACTGCACACCGATGGTGCGCATGTCTTCAACCAATCTAACCCTGCCAGTGCAGAGTTACAACGTTGGGGAGCTGGCAGCTGCTCGTCGTTGCTTGGTGGTTCTCTCCGGGTACTCCGGCTTCCTCCACCCGTAAAACTGACACAGTCATTATTAGCCATTGTGCATAAGTATGTGACCTTAAACACCAATAAATAAATAAATAAAGGTAATAACTATATAAAATTAAAGAATTAGACAAGCCCAGGTGTAATAGAGGTAATAACTGAAAATTAAGATAAGTAGGAATGTATAAAATAGAAGAATAAAAACAAGCCCAGGTGTAATAGATGTGATAGGGAGTGTGGTAGCTCAGTAGTTACGGCATTGAACTTCAAACCAAAAGGTCTATGGTTTGACTCCCATCAGGGGTAAGTGTCCTTGGGCAAGGCATTTCAACCCGCTTGCCTCTGTGGGGGCACAGCGGTGCTGTGTACTAAGGCGTACTGTATGTCTATGTGCACTTGTCTTAAGATAAGTCTCCGTATATAAAATTAAAGAATTAAACAAACCCAGGTATAATAGAGGTAATAACTGAAAATTAAGATTAGTTGGAATGTATATAAAATAGAAGAATGAAACAAGCCCAGGCGTAATAGAGGTAATAGGGAGTGTGGTGGCCCAGTGGTTATGGAATTGAACTTCAAACCAAAAGGTCTATGGTTTGACCCCCACCAGGGGTAACTGCGTTGTGTGCTTGGGCAAGGTGCTTCATCTCGCTAGCCTGTGTGGGAACTTGGTGGTGCTGTGTACTAAGGCATACTGCATGTCGATGTGCACTTGTCTTCAACCAATGCTAACCCTGCTTGTGTGAAATTAGTACGTTGGGGAGTCTTGTATTTACTCGCCGTTGCTCGGTGGTTCTCTCTGGGTTCTCTGGTTTCCTCCACCCATAAAACTGTCCGACATGAGGTGACCCTGGCTGTCGAAGGTGTAGTTAAATAAATAAATAAATAAATAAATAAATAAATAGAGGTAAAAACTGAAAATTAAGATAAGTCTTGTGGACATAAAATTAAAGAATTAACGCTTTACCTAACATGAAAAGCAGACGACACAAGCAAACAAAATTCTTGAATAACTAATTGTTTTCATATTTAGCTCAACTTTGGCAAAGTCAAATTTGAGCTTTTGTCATGGCCCATCGTCCGTACGTCAACAATTGGATACGGCTCGGACTAGAGGCCGTATTTATGAACCGATCTTTACGAAACTTCTTGGGTACCTTTGTTATGACAGTGGGACGAGAACGAGTGTTTTTGGGTGCGGTCCAAAATTCAAGATGGCTGCCAGCCGCCATTTTGTACCGACAATGCAGAAATCTGTTTTTTGTACAGAACTTCCATATGAAAGCTCTGATTTGAATAATTTTTTGTATGAATGTTTAGTACCATGAGATACATTACATATCATACAGGTTTTTTTCTCGTGAGTAAATTATGCAAATTAGACTAACTTTGATTTATTTTGTGTTACTTTCAGCACTGTCAGTGCAAATGCCAATACGGCTCGGGCTAGAGGCCGCATTTATCAACTGATCTTTACGAAACTTCATGGGTACCTTTGTTATCACCGTGGGACGAGAACGAGTGTTTTGGGGTCCGGTCCGAATTTTCAAGATGGCCGCTTGCAGCCATTTTGTTCAAAATTAGGGGCAATCAGATTTTTGCGCAGAACTTCCACATGAAAGCTCTGATTTGAATAATTTTTTGTATGTATGTTTAGTACCATGGGATACATCACATATAATACAGGGTTTTTTCTCGTGTAGAAATTATGCAAATTAGATGAACTTTGATTTTTTCATTGCTACTTACACACAGTAACTACACATGTCAATAGGGCTCGGGCTAGAGGCTGTATTTATCAACCAATCTTCATGAAACTTCTTGGGTACCTCTGTTATCACCTTGGGACGAGAACGAGTGTTTCTGAGTGCGGTCAAAAATTCAAGATGACTGCCAGTGGCCATTTTGTACTGAAATTAGGTTTAATCAGTTTTTTGTACGCAACTTCTATACGGCTCAGGCTAGAGGCCGTATTTATGAACAGATCTTTACAAAACTTCTTGGCTACCTTTGTTATCACCGTGGGATGAGAACGAGTGTTTTTGGGTGTGGTCCTAATTTCAAGATGGCCACCAACAGCCATTTTGTACCAGAATTAATGCAATCAGTCTTTTGTACAAAACTTCTGTATGAATTTTTGTATGAATGTTTAGTAAAATGGAATACATCACATACAGTACGGGTTTTTGTCTCGTGCAGAAATTATGCAAATTAGATGAATTTTGATTTATTTATTGCTACTTATACACTGTAAGTGTACATGTCAATATGGCTCGGGCTAGAGTCTGTATTTATCAACCGATCTTCACGAAACTTCTTGGGTACCTTTGTTATCACCTTGGGACAAGAACGAGTGTTTCTGAGTGCGGTCCAAAATTCAAGATGGCTGCCAGTGGCCATTTTGTACCGAAATTAGGTCCAATCAGTTTTTTGTCACAAGTTCTATACAGCTCGTATTTATGAACTGATCTTCACAAAACTTCTTGGGTACCATTGGTTTCACCTTGGGGCAGGAACGAGTGTGTTTTGGGGTGCCTTTGTTATCACTGTGCTATGAGAACAAATATTTTGGGGTTCAGTCAGACCCACTCTGGGACTCATACATTTCTTTTCTAGTTTAGCATCTGACTGTCACCCACCTTTACAATACTTTACCTATACATTTGTTACAGGCTACGGTCAGTATTTATGTACAGACGGGGAGCGCGGTGGCTCAGTAGGTAGAGGCGCAGGCTGCAAGCCGAGAGGTCCTCGGTTCGAATCCCACCTGCGGCAACCACGTTGTGTCCTTGGGAAAGACACTTCATCTCCATTGCCCGCGTGGGGGAACGATGACGCCGTGTACTAAGGCGTACTACACGTCGATGGTACGCATGTCTTCAACCAATCTAACCCTGCCTGTGCTACAGTGCGGAGTTACGAAGTTGGGGAGCTGGCAGCTGCTCATAGTTGCTTGGTGGTTCTCTCCGGGTACTCCGGCTTCCTCCACCCGTAAAACTGTCACGGTCATGATTAGCCATTGTGCATAAATATGTGACCTCAAACATCAATAAATAAATAAATAATTTATGTACAGACCGTTTCAATACTTTATATGTACCTTTGTTATCAGGTCATTACCTAGATGTTTGTCATTGCTGTGTCACATACTATGCATGTACATGTCTTGACAAGTTGAGCTACAGTGTCATTGACACTTTCATTTGTCTCAAAAACACAGGTTATGACCTCTCATTGGAATGTGCTCGATGAGCTCATTTCAGTGAGGGGTCATAACCTATGTTTTTATACCCCACGCAACAAAGTTGCAGGGGTATAATGTTTTTGACTGGTCCGTCCGTCAGTCTGTCAGTCTGTCAGTCCGTCAGTCAGTCCTACTTGTTTTCCAGACTTTTTTTCTACATGCTTCCAGATATTGAGCTGATTTTTGGTATGTGAGTCTAACATGGTGGCCTACAGATCAAGTTTGCATTTTGTTCCGCTCCACTGATTTTTACCAAAATTATGGCCCTTGGACTCTGAAAAATTCATCAAAATTACAGTTTTCCAGACTTTTTTTCTACATGCTTCCAGATATTGAGCTGATTTTTGGTATGTTAGTCTGACATGGTGGCCTACATATCAAGTTTGCATTGTGTTCCGCTCCACTGATTTTTGCCGAAATTATGGCCCTTGAACTTTGAAAAAGTTCATCAAAATTACAGTTTTGCGGACTTTTTTCCTACATGCTTCCAGATATTGAGCTGATTTTTGGTATGTGAGTCTAACATGGTGGTCTACAGATCAAGTTAGCATTTTGTTCCGCTCCACTGATTTTTACCAAAATTACGGCCCTTGGACTCTGAAAAATTCATCAAAATTACAGTTTTCTTGACTTTTTTTCTACACGCTTCCAGATATTGAGCTGGTTTTTGGTATGTTAGTCTGACATGGTGGCCTACAGATCAAGTTTGCATTTTGTTCCGCTCCACTGATTTTTACCAAAATTACGGCCCTTAAACTTTGAAAAGTTCATCAAAATTACAGTTTTGCAGACTTTTTTCCTACACGCTTCCAGATATTGAACTGATTTTTGGTATGTTAGTCTAACATGGTGGCCTACAGAACAAGTTTGTGTTTTGTTCCTCTCCACGGAGTTATTCAAGTCAGGATTAGAATATGAAGCGACTTCCAATTTGTTCATGAAGTAAAACAATAATCTATTTCACTTTTTGTGTATAAACACTGTTATTTGGGATAGCAATTCTAAATCTGATACCTTTTTTATAAACAAAGCCTACACTAAAGTAATTTTATCAGCAAAGACCTAGTGTGACCTTACATTATTTACAATGTGTGTTGGAAAGATCAAATTGGATTTAAAAAGGTTGGTATCATTAAATTTTAACATGGCTCCACATTTCAATTAAAATTAATTCTGCTTGAATTCTTTCAATACCATTGAAACTACAGAACACTGTTTTCTGCAGTATTCCTAGAATCTATGTTTATTTTTAAAAAATGATTAGAGCTTGAAATATCGGGGCGCATGGGGTATGTGAGCATGCTCACTAAGGTTCTATATTTGAGTAAAAAAATGAGCTCATTCCAATGAAGGGTCATATCCTATGTTTTTGAGACAAAAAATGAAAAAATAATGAAATTTAATTGGCGATTTTTGAAAATAGCGCTGGCCGTTTTTTTCCATTATGTTGGGTAAAGGGTTAAACAAGCCCAAGGTGTAATATAGGTAACAAATGAAAATTAAGATAAGTCTGAATATATAAATAGATGTTTTTTGCTGCAACAAGCAGCTCTATACTTGGCAACGTAGGTTTGTTGTTTGGTCGATCTGTGATGAAAGAATTTTTAAAGTGAGTAACTTTTAAAATTCTTAGTGGGATGATTTTATTTTTGTTATGCAATTGTATCTTATTGATGTCTAGCTCCATGTTCAACACAAGTGTTATTTGAAGTATTTTAGTCAGAGTTATTACCCTATATGGACTTCGAATTTGTTTGAGTTTTACCATTCTAGTGTTGAACCAATGATCGGAACAGGCCACCACAATCAGCCGATTGAGGGCAATCTGATGACAACAGCAATGACTCATGGAACATTGGTTCAACTGCCTGTTGCCAAGCATTTTGTGATGATTCAAAAACCGCATTTTATTATCTTCTGCAACTGTTCAATTATTAATGTAAAATGATGTCAATGATACCATTCAGTAAAGTTGAAAAACCACCACAATGTGTATTCTTAATCTCTTCAGACGCCCCTTTATGGGATATACAAGTTAAATGACATGAAAACTTATAATTGAGCATACTTGCGGCAATCGCCAGTTCATACTGGAAAAGTGAAGGTTGCCATCTAGTGATTCAGATCGCGGGAAAAATTTCCAGTTGTGCGCACCTGGGTGGTAAATGTGGCAATGAGAGCCACGTTTACCATCCAAGTGTGCTTGACTGGTAATTATTACTGGACCAGAGTCAACAGAGTTTAACACTGTGAAATATGTTCAGTTTGATGTAGTTCTTTCAAGTGTCGACTTATCTAGTAATGAACGGACTGAAAATTCTGAAATATGTTCAATTTCATGTAGTTCTTTGTGAGCCTTGACTTGGTTAGTAAGCACGGTATTACAATCGGAATCGGCGGATTGTGAGCATAAGTAACCAGTAATTGGTCAGCAGCCATTTTTAGCTCACCAACTTTAGTTGTGTGAGCTTATGGCATGGCTCAATCGGTCAACGTCAGCATCGGCGTCAGCGTACGTGTCCAGTAATGTTAAACTTTCTGTTTAGGTCACTTATTCGCCCTATTTCCATATCGTGGCTTTTATAATGCTGCTATATGATGATTATTATCATTTTACCATGATTTAACCCCTCATACCCTACATTTTAGACATTTTTCTTGACATTATTAGTTGCGTTTAGTTTTCTGTTTTGGTCAGAATTTCATGTTTAACTAAGTGTTTAGGTCAGCTGCTGTGCTCCTTCTCTTCCCATGGCACTTATATTCATCATACATGTTCCTCGGTATCATTGTTCCATGATTAACCCCTCATACCCTGCATTTTAAACATTTTTCTTGACAGTTTTAGTTGCGTTTAGTTTTCTCTTTAGCTCGGAATTTCATGTTTAACAGTTTAACTTAGTGTTTAGGTCAGCTGCTGTGTTCCTTCTCTTCCCATGGCACTTATATTCATCATACATGTTCCTCAGTATCATTGTTCCATGATTAACCCCTCATACCCTGCATTTTAAAAATTTTTCTTGACATTTTTAGTTGCGTTTAGTTTTCTGGTTAGCTCGGAATTTCATGTTTAACTTAGTGTTTAGGTCAGCTGCTGTGCTCCTTCTCTTCCCATGGCACTTATATTCATCATACATGTTCCTCAGTATCATTGTTCCATGATTAACCCCTTATACCCTGCATTTTAAACATTTTTCTTGACATTTTTAGTTGCGTTTAGTTTTCTGTTTAGCTCGGAATTTCATGTTTAACTTAGTGTTTAGGTCAGCTGCTGTGTTCCTTCTCTTCCCATGGCACTTATATTCATCATACATGTTCCTCAGTATCATTGTTCCATGATTAACCCCTCATACCCTGCAGTTTAAACATTTTTCTTGACATTCTTATTTGCATTTAGTTTTCTGTTTAGCTCAGAATTTCATGTTTAACTTAGTGTTTATGTCAGTTTCTGTGTTTTACTTTTAAGAGGTTGTGTTTAGGTAAGCTTTGTCGCATGTTATGAGCCTGTTTGATACAGTTCTTGTGTTTGCCAAAGTTACTATCAAAGAGGAATGTTGGTGAGCTTTTGGGCGTTGGCGTCCTTCTTGTTGGTAATTGGTTGAACACTATACCATTCATTGAAGCTTAGGTGCGAGCTGGTTTTTAAATATTTATTTCAACACCAAACTTTATTTTTCATGAATTATGTTAACCCTTTACCCCCAAAATTTTGAATATTTTAAAAATTTTTCTTTTTTGTCTCCAAAACGGCATAAGGCCCCTCATTGGAATAAGCTCAATTAGCATGTTCCAGTGAGTTCCCATAAGCTTTGTTTTGTAGGCAAAATTTTTTACAATATTAAAATTTGAATGTCAATATTTGTGAATAGCTCTGGCTGATTTTGCCTTTTGCATTTGGTTAATGTCTTGCATGCTGCTGGCAGATATTCTGACCAGGACATAATTTCTCTTGTCACTGAAATGAGGATAATTTGGGTTCATTTAATCAAATTTTCCTCCTGTAAATTGAATGGATTTTTCACCAACGATTTCTCAAGTTAAATTTAAATTAATTTTTCATCAAATCTAGTCATGGCTGCTTTACAGCAGCCATGACAAGATTTGATGAAAAATATTTTGAAAATACTCCACGAGTTAAGAGATAAAGGGTTAAAGAATTAGACAAGCCTAAGTGTGATAAAAGTCATCCAGGAAAATTAAGATAATCCCGAGTGTATAGATACATGTTTTTTGGAATATTTATTTCAACACTAAACTTTAGATTCGTTATAGAATTATGTTAGTCCACATTTTATACTTATCTCATTACTTGCGCAGTTTAGATAGATGCTTTTTTAAATATTTATTTCAACACTGAACTTTAAATTCATGAGAGAATTATGTTAAACACGGTCATATGATAGTCTGTCTACATTTGATACTTCGCCAATTTGTAGCATACATAGTCATATACAGTAATATATAGTACCGTGGAGCCTTCTTTATTGGATATCTTTTAACTGAATAACCCTGTTAATTGAATATAAATTCAACACCAAACGTTTACCATACCTTTAGTACAATTTTGATATGTTAACCCTCTGTTCTTTGATGTCAAAATGGCAGAGTTTTCAGCAGCAAATATTTCCCATAATGCAGTTTGATTTTTAACCAAATATACCTTGTTTGACAGAACTCGGTCAAACAAGATATAATTGGTTAAATTTATAGTAAGAGAAAAACACAGTGACTGGAGAAAATCTGTTGCACTACCAGTGTGCTAGGGGTTAAGTGCATATGGACTAAACTCCTGTTAATTGAATATAAAATTATATGGAATAAACTCATGTTAATTAAATAAAGAATCATGTAATATGTTTAGAAATTACCCTGACTGTCACTGACATCCCCATGTTTATAGACCTATTTGGTCTCACTGCATCTAATAAAGCCATTTAATCTATTATATCTTTTTTTGACAGAGATCTGTGAAATAGTCACTATTCAAGTAACAGGGCTCCACAGTACCAGGTGGAATATATTGTAAGAAAAAGAAATAATGTTTAGAAATGTCTTTTTTCATAAAAAATTATAAAAAACCCTGCAGAAATCTCCTTGTGTTTATCTTTCAGCCTATGTTGGCTGATTTTGTGAAATCACAAGTAAGAGGTTGAAAGATATACAAAATTCTTGTTAGTGGATTATCTTATGACTAAGAGAGCCATGTTTTATTGGCTATATTTAATGAGTTATTGTCAAACTAATGTCTACAGAGAAAAAGAATGTGCTCATGTCTTGTTTTGTTTATCTCAAGAGAATAGTCTTTCACTACTCTCATCATTTGTTTTGATAGTTACATTCTGCTCACAGTTCTTCATGGGAACCCTGGGAAGTGAAGCAGTGCTTATTTTCTGTGGCAAACTGCCACTGTTTTACTGGAATAATAGGGCCCATGTCACCAATGCCTGGGTGGAAATCCTCTAAAATGAACAACATGGGAATAAAAATTGGCTGGATTGGACACTAAACTCTATATCCATGTTTTGCGGTTACGATTAGCCAATCTGCAGAAATATGCAGCTTTAGCTCCCTGCATGCTGCTGGCTATTCCTGCCAGGACAGGAAATCTTTGCCATTAAAATAAGTCAAATTTGAGGATAGTTAACCAAATTTTCCCCTATAAGCTGTATAGACTTTTTGACCATTAGCTTTGTGTGTTAAATTTTCATGAATTTTTAATCAAATCTAGTCATGGCTGCTGTAAAGCAGCCCTGACTAGATTTGATGAAAAATATTTTAAAATTACTCTGTGGGTTAAGAGTTAAACACCAGTAAATAAATTCTGCCCACAGTAAATTATGGTTCTTTGTGCTTATGTGAGTGGTTGGGGGGGGGGGGGGGGGGATCTTGGATGCCTGACATGAGGTGAAGAGGACTGATAGAAGTTTCTGGCAAGGATACTTACATTCATACCACATGTTGTTTGTTCATTGAAGTTTAACAACACTTTCAATATCAAGGGTAACATCATACAATTTATGGCTGGAACAAACTGGAGTACCCAGAGGGAACCACCAAGCAGTGGCAAGCAGAGTTAGCAGTAGTTTAAGACAAGTGCACTACTTGATGTGCAGTGCGCTTTAGTACACAATGCCACTGTGCCCCCACATGGGCAGTCGGGATTAAGTTTCTTTGCCCAAGGATAGAATGCATTTACTGCTGGTAAGGATCAAACCGTCAACCCTTTGGTTTAAAATCTAATGCTATGACCACTGAAACATGAGGCTTCCGTTCATCTCGCATGCATACTGTGAAGTGCAAAGCATTGGGTTGAGGAGAGTGCATCGTGACAATTGGTGGGGAGCCTGGGAAATTTTGTAGAACTGGTGCGAAAATAGTACTCTTAAGTTATTAAGCTGTCATGGGCACCTATTTGTCTTAATGTTGTAGAGCTCCTTACAAGTTTTCTTATCAGCCTACTCACAATTGTTTACTACAGGCTTGCACTACAGTGGAAGTCCCTAACTCGGATAAAATACTCTCTATTTTTGTCTTTCCCAAGCAAGTTGGGAAAGAAAAGTGGTGCAAAAGCACCAATAAAAATAAGCCAAAACTGGGTCGAGTGCAACCGGCGCAGACCCAGTATGGGATGCTCTCTCCCAAGTACAACTCCACGACTTCCGTTGCCAGTGCGCATATACCGTCTCTAAAGACTCATTCTTTTTAAAATCCGCTTCGTGTCGAGATGTTTTTGCACGCTTATCAGTGTTCCACCAGCTCGATGTTTGATGATTCCTGATTCATTATACCACAGTGTATCCTTTGTATTCTCAGGAACAGTGTTTTATATTCTCTTTTCTATTATATGTCCATAATGTATATTTATTTGCTCTCTCTCGAGTCACGCGCGATTTTCGCGTGCCACGCGGTTCGGACTTAGATTTTTCACAGTTATTGTTAATGCTTTTTTTGCAAAATTTTCTAATTGTGTTAGAGTTAGGTGTCAGCGGGGTACCACTCCTACAGTGTTTCTTTCTTTTGAGAGTAGTCTTCCTGTTGTGTGGTTCCCGGTCGACTGTCTGGGGTCTTTGTTTCTGTCACCTTTCTCTCTTCTTTGGGGGTGTTCTGTTTTCTCATCTCACCTTCTCTGCTCCTCTCACCTCTATCATGCCCAGGACAATTCCTTGTGGGCAATGTCTGCTGCCAAAGCATGTGGACGATGTACATTCGTCTTGTTCCTCCTGTAATGGGTGTTCGGCCGAGCGGCCGTGTGGTGTCTGTGGAACATGGTCTTCCACCTTCTGGGCGTCAGTAAACCGTGTCGTTCGTTCTCGTGGCCGTGCCTCCCGCTCCCGCGGGAAAGGAGAACATGGTCGTTCGGGGCCTCCCGAGCCGACTTTGTCTGGTGAGAGTTATTCCTCCTCCGTGGGGGATGTGCAGTCTTTTCCTGTGGTGGATACTGCGGGAGCCGTTGAGTGTTCTGGTGTAGAGATGCCTGGTTCCGGGACTACGGTCCCCCTCCAGTCGACATCTGAGGCTGTCACTAGGGTTGTGACTCCTCCTTCGGAGCCGAGCCGGTGTGCTCTCTCCACTTTTTCACCAGCCTCAACGACTCTCGACATATCTACTACTGCTGCTGGCCCGTCTGCTTCGTTGTCTGTTTCAGCTGGAGTTGGCTTTTCGCTGCAGGGGACTGCAGGACTGTCCGATACTGTAGACGTGGGATATCGGCCTCAGCCTTCCCTGACTTCAACTCGGCGAAGTCGGAAGGGGCTGCCGGCTGAGTCCATCGCTGTGGTCTCTTCGCCGTCGAGCACCACAGTTGTGTCTTTGGATTCGGATGTTCGTAGTGGAAACACTATGAACTCCGTGGCATTTCCGTCTACTCACTCTGGTCACACGACCAGTTTTGGGGAACCAACGCCTTTTGTGCAGCCTGGACCTTCTGCCTCGCAGAGGTCCGCGGTGACTCTCACGATTTCTCGCAATATTGATCCTCGGGGTGCATCGTACCCCTATACACGTCTGCCTTCAGATGTTTCGGCTACCGCCCCTCGTCCCGCGTCGGGTGTTTTGGAGGATCGTGACCCTTCGCTGGTTAAGAGGGTCAGAGGTGAAGCCACTTTGCCGGTTCGCTCCCCTGTCGAACCGGTCGGTACAGGCAGTGAGCTTAGGGAGGCCCTCTCCTTACTCACTCAGGTTCTTTCTAAGAGCCTTCCTGTTGCTTCCAGCGAGGCTATGGGTGGTTTCCAGGCGCCTCCTATGGCACCGCCTCCCGGGATTGGAAACAGGCCGGTTTCCGATTCCTCTGGTATCTCGACACCATGGGAGGCGTCGGCTGGTTTGTCCACGATGGGCTATGTGTCTTCCGATTCTGGGGAGGAGTCCGACATGCTTGAGGTCGAGGGCCAGCAGTCTTCGGACTTGGGGGCGGCTCTTGACTTTGTGTTTGGGTTTCTGCCTGAGCTCAAACCTGCTAACCAGCCGACAGTGTCAGCCTGGCCGCGATCATCGGTCGCGCGCCAACAGCCTATGGAGCAACCTGCTTCTGGGCGCCTTCGACCGTGCCAGTCGGTACAGGTGGTTGAAGCTTTTTCAGCATTGGATGCCAAGCTGAATTCCAAGGCTTTGAAGACTTCGTTCTTCACCAGGGTTGACACCTTTTTGCCTCCTGTGCGTTATCGTTCCTACGATTCCGCCAATCCGTCAGTCTGCCAGGCTTTGACGGTTCTGGATCAGGACTCCACTTCCCTCGGGCTTTCCAAGCCCAAGTCTGTCGTCATTCCAATGACGACTCTGGAGTCCACGTTGGGCTTATCTAGAGAGATGCTTGGCATGCTTTCTCTCTCAGATCACGTCGTCTCAGCTTTGGCTGCTTATCTGCCTCCAGATAAGTTTGACGAGGTACAGGCTCCTTTGCGTGTGCTGTCCAAGGCGCTTATGCACCTTACTCACACGCATGCCTGTAATACAGCTAATTTGGAATTAGTTCGAAGGGGCGCTGTGCTGGACACAGGACGATCCCTTCCCGAGGAGCAGCGTGCTACTCTTCGATCTGCTTCTTTGGCAGGTCCGCAACTTTTCCATGGTTCCGTGTCGACGGTCTGGGATGACGTCCTACGTCATTCCAAAGATCAGCTGCTGTTTCGTCAGCTTGATCAGCCTTCTCGGGCAGGCAAGGGCCGTTCCAAGCCTAACAAGTACCCTTCTGCTTCCTCTGTGAAGCAAAAGGCTGGTCCTTCTGCCGCCGCCTCTACTTCTTACTCACGGGGTAAAGGTAGGGGTCGGCAGAATTGAGGGAAGTCTCAGGATTCTTCATTTAGCAGAGGAGGTGGTTTCTCCTCTCGCAGGCCTCGTCGGTGCTCGAAATGAAGGTCCTCACCTCGACTCGTCCCAGGTTGGAGGAAGGATAGCAGAGTTCGCAGACCATTGGACCACCATCACATCCGATCCATGGGTGTTAGATGTTGTTCGGTCCGGGCTGCACATATCCTTTCGACGGCACCCCACTCTGTCAAGGGTGCCTCTTCCAACCACAGTTCCTTCAGACGTTTTACGTCGGGAACTTTTGTCCACGGAGATTGCCAATCTCCTGGCAAAGGGGGCGATCGAGGTCGTCAAGAACGTTCAGTCAGTGGGTTTCTATTCCCGCCTGTTCATGGTGCCGAAGAAGGATGGCCGACTCCGACCGGTTATCGATCTGAGTATTCTGAACCAGTCTATCATTGCTCCCAAGTTCAGCATGGAGACTTTCAGGTCGGTCCGCCAATCAATTCACCAGGGAGATTTCGCAGCCAGCATCGACCTGCGAGACGCTTACTTCCACGTTCCGATGCATCGGGCGTCACGGAAGTATCTCAGGTTCGCTTTTCTGGGGCGAGTTTACCAGTTCAAGGCCATGCCTTTCGGCCTCAACCTGGCTCCTTGGGCGTTCACCAGACTGATGTCGCATGTGATAGCGTTCCATCGCACACAGTCCAGGGTGACTACTTCGGCATATCTGGACGATATCCTCCAGAGGCATTCCAATGCTGCCTTACTGGAATCGGATGTCGCCACTCTGTTGAGCTTGCTCACGTCGCTAGGATTCAGAGTCAACGAGGAGAAGTCGGACCTGGTCCCTTCTCAGTCGTTTTGTCATCTGGGGATGTCTTTCCAAACCAAATTCAATTTGGTGGCTGTTCCCCAGGCCAAGGCTGTGATTCTCTCAGCTTTTGCTCTGACTCTGTCCCAGTCCAGGTCCGCGACCGCTCGGAGTTTTCTCCGGCTGATCGGTCTCTGCGGTTCGGTGACGGATCTCATTCCTCTAGGTCGGCTGCGTGTCAGACCTCTCCAACACTTTCTGCTCAGTCGTTGGAGGCCGAATGTAGATTCTCTGGATCAGGTGCTTCCGTTTCCGGACTCTCTGTATCCTCACCTTCTTCCCTGGACAGATGTTCAGTGGATTACGCAGGGTGTTCCGCTGGACTTACCCACGTCCGATCGCATTCTGACGGCAGATGCCAGCGATCTCGGATGGGGTGCGACATTGGATCCTCTCGGTCTTTCCCTACATGGGATGTGGGACCAGGATCAAGCAGCTCTACACATCAACCAGAAGGAGCTTCTTGCTCTTCTTCTGAGTTTCAGGCAGTGGATCCCTCACCTGTCGAATCGCCAGGTCCTTCTACTATCCGACAATTCGACGGTGGTTGCTTACATTCGGAACCAGGGCGGCACGCACTCGCTTCCGATGTACGAGTTAGCTCGGGATCTTCTACTGCTCGCTCAGGATGTTCACGCTGGAGTGGTTGTTCGTCACATTCCCGGTCGTCTGAACGTCCTAGCCGACTCCCTGTCCCGACAGGGCAGGGTTATTTCCACTGAGTGGATGCTTCACAGGGCAGTGTTCCAGTCGCTTTGCGATCTCTGGGGACGTCCCCACATCGACCTCTTTGTGACTCGTTGGAACCATCAGGTGGACACTTTCGTGTCCCCGTGTCCAGATCCTCTGGCTTTTGCCGTGGACGCTCTGTCACTCGATTGGAACGGTCTAGTCGGCTACGCCTTCCCGCCGGTTCCGATTCTTCCTCAGGTTCTCGCCAAAATTCGAACCTGCAGTTGTCGAATCATTCTGATCGCTCCCCTGTCACCTCAGCGGATGTGGATCAATCAGCTCCGCTCGCTGATGGCGGCGGTTCCGGCACGTCTCCCGCTACGTCGCGACCTTCTTTGTCAAGGTCGCCCGAGGAGGTTTCAACGTCGACCCGACTTCATTGTGCCTTCACGCATATCTTTTGTCAGGTCCTGTCTCCTCCGTAGAGGTTTTTCGAGACGAGCAGTGGAGTGCATTTCTTCTTCAAGAAGGCACTCCACTGGTTTAGCTTATGCAGCTAAATGGAAGATCTTCTGTCGATGGTGTGCTGATCACTCTGTTGATTATGCCAATCCTTCGATTTCACAGATGGCGGAGTTTCTGGTATATCTGTTTGATTCTCGGGGTCTCCAGCCTGTTACCATCAAGGGTTACAGGTCTATGCTTTCAGAGACTTTTTCTTATGTGGGGAAGCGTCGTATCGGCACTAATCCTTACCTCTCTAAGCTTGTTCGGCACTTTTCTTTGAAAAGGCCTCGGACTTTGCAGCTTACTCCACGATGGAATCTTTCGTGGGTGCTGCTTTGCTTGGGGGGGGGGGGGGGGGTGGGGGGGTGCCATTCGAACCTTTATCCCAGGTGGATATGCATTTTCTCACATATAAGACGGCTTTTCTGATGGCGTTTTGCTTCGGCCAGACGGGTTAGTGAGCTTCACGCCCTCTCGGTTGACCCGGCGTTTTTTAGGAGCTCTCCCAACAGTGTTACTTTTACCACTGATTGCTCCTTTTTGGCTAAGAATCAGTTACCAGATAATACTCCTCCTCCTATCTGTATCAGGGCTCTTCCCTCTGTTGAGGGTACTCGCCCTTTGCTCTGTCCGGTCCGTGCTATTCGCATTTATCTTGATCGGACACGCTTCATACGGAAAGGCAGAAAACGTTTTTTTCTGTCTCTCATTCCAGGTCGACAGAAGATCTCTCCTCAATCCATTTCTCGATGGATTTGTCTTGCTATTCGTACGGCTTATAGTCGTTTAGCAGCTGGCGATTGTATTACCAATCGTATTTCTGCCCACGAGGTGCGGGCACTGTCTACCTCTTGGGCTTATTCTAACTCCGTCAAGTTGTTGGATGTTATGCAGGCAGCCTACTGGAGAAATGCTTCTACTTTCTCCACCTTTTATTTGCGCCAATTGCAGGAGCAGTCGGAGGACCTTTTTGCCCTGGGTCCTCTTTCTTCTGCTCAGGCTGTTGTCTGCCATAGCCATTAGGCTTCTTGAAGGTCAGTTTCAGCCTTGTGCTGTTACTGCCCTTTTTCTGTCTGTGTGTCACACAGGCTCATATGTCTCTTTTCATTGTCCTTTACCAATGATTGCGACATTATGGTTGATAAGCCTCGGGACCTCTTCCTTCTACTTCACGGTTCAAGTGCACTAGGGTTATGTGGGGGTTGGTTATGCGATTCCCTCCAGCCTTTTGTCTATTCAGCCTGTAGTAAACAATTGTGAGTAGGTTGATAAGAAATCTAAATTTTATAGTAAATTTCCTTTCTTATTATACCTACCACAATTGTTTACATGGAGGCCCTCCCGTCTTCTTTACGGGTAAAGAATCTTTCCTCCCCGCTGATCACATAACTCTAACGTTTACGGATTCAAAAAGAATGAGTCTTTAGATACGGTATATGCGCACTGGCAACGGAAGTCGTGGAGTTGTACTTGGGAGAGAGCGTCCCGTACTGGGTCTGCGCCGGTTGCACTCGACCCAGTTTTGGCTTATTTTTATTGGTGCTTTTGCACCACTTTTCTTTCCAAACTTGCTTGGGAAAGACAAAAATAGAGAGTATTTTATCCGAGTTAGGGACTTCCACTGTAGTGCAAGCCTGTAGGAAACAATTGTGGTAGGTATAATAAGAAAGGAAATTTACTATAAAATTTAGATTTTCGCATCATTCTGAGCTAAAGTCCCAGCTGCAATAAGTTGAACAAGACATTATCTCTTACATTTCTTTCTTTGTTAGCTCAGCTTGACAATATCAAGTATAAGCTGTTGGGATGGGTTGCAGTCTGTCATCCATCTGTACATCCATATGCCAGTACATCCATAACTCTGTCCCTCCACAATTCCTTTAGCACACACTACAGGCTGTATCTCTCTCCTGATCAGTTTCAAATTTCATATGTGGCTTTGGGCTAATGATGGGAGCTATCAAATGTTTTTTGAATTTCGTTAAAAAACATGGCAGCTGGCAGTCATCTTGGATTTGGCTTATAAATTGTCAGTAATTCCATTAGCATGCCCTATAGGCCGCATCTCTCACTCAATCTTTGTCAAATTTCATATGTAGCTTTGGTGTGATGTCTAGATGGGAGCCTGCAAATTTTTCGAAATTTCATTGAAAAACATGGCCGCCAGTGGCCATCTTGGATTTGGCATATAAATTGTCAACAATTCCATTAGCACACCCTTTAGGGTGTTATTATAACATGAGTAGTCTTAGGCACTGATCAGAACTTCCCAAAACCAGAATGTCCCCAAACAAAATCAGTCAAATTGTCCTCTGCCATTGACCAAATGTCCCACAACATTAGTCAAAACATCAAAATTCCCCTTGCGAAATTATGTCCTTTTATATTACCCAATTCACATACAAGTTTTGACTAGCACTAAAAACTTACTTTAAACACTAATTTTTATTTGAAAATTACGATTTAAAAACTGCTATGCAATTTTCATTAAATGCTATACACTTTATCCATATGTATAGCAATTGCTATGGAATTTCAAACATTAAAATATTCTCTGGGTGGTGCAGTTCTTGTTTATTGTAATAGACAAGTTCTGCTCTGCTGCTATAATAGGACCCAGTAACCAACTTTTGGGTTGGGCAGAATAATTACAAGTGATTGGCTAAATGTAACATTATACTTGTATTGCGGTCTCCATATACAGTATATATAATTTTTTAATTGGTAGGGTGCAAAATTTTACTTGGTTGCCAAAATTTATTCACTGTGGATGATATCTTATGCCTTGTTACAATAAATGGAAGAATGCCTGTAGGCACTCTCCCATATGTTGAAAGAAAGCAAATCCATACAGATAAAATAACTTCATTCAAAGATAATGTGAACCACATCCTCTGAGTATGAGATCTTTGAGGTGTGCTTCCTGCAAATATGGACTTTCAGCATTCAACCAGTTAAGCTCAAACAGGCTTCAAATATTCATTTTTAGCTCAACTTTGACTTAAGTCAAATTTGAGCTAATGCCATGGCTAGTCATCCGTCAACAATTCAATACGGCTTGGGCTAGAGGCCGTATTTATGAACCGATCTTTACGAACCTTTTTGGGTACATTTGTTATAGGTGGCCGCTGGCAGCCATTTTGTACAAAATTAGGTGCAATCAGATTTTTGCGCAGAACTTCCATATGAAAGCTCTTGATTTGAAAATTTTTTTGTATGAATGTTTAGTACCATGGGATACATCACATATAATACAGGTTTTTTTCTTGTGAGTAAATTATGCAAATTAGACCATCTTTGATGTATTTAGTGTAACTTTCAGCACTGTAAGTGCAAATGCCAATACGGCTCGGGCTAGCAGCCGTATTTATGAACCGATCTTTACGAAATTTCTTGGGTACCTTTAGTATCACCGTGGGACGAGAACGAGTGTTTTTGGGTCCGGTCCAAAATTCAAGATGGCCGATGGCAGCCATTTTGTACAAAATTAGGTCCAATCAGATTTTTGCACAGAACTTCCATATGAAAGTGCTGATTTGAATATTTTTTTGTGTGAATGTTTAGTACCATGGGATACACCACATATAATACAGGTTTTTTTCTCGTGCAGAAATTATGCAAATTAAATGTACTTTGATATTTTCAGTGCTACTTGCACACAGTAAGTACACGTCAATACGGCTCGGGCTAGGGGCTGTATTTATGAACCAATCTTCACGAAACATCTTGGGTACCTTTGTTATCACCTTGGGACGAGAACGAGTGTTTCTGGGTGTGGTCCAAAATTCAAGATGGCTGCCAGTGGCCATTTTGTACCGAAATTAGGTCTAATCAGTTTTTTGTACACAACTTCTATACGGCACAGGCTAGAGGCCGTATTTATGAACCGATCTTTACGAAACTTCTTGGGTACCTTTGTTATCACCGTGGGATGAGAACAAGTGTTTTTGGGTGTGGTCCAAACTTCAAGATGGCCACCAGCAGCCATTTTGTACCAAAATTAGTGCAATCAGTTTTTTGTACAGACCTTCTGATGAAAGTTCTGATCGAATAAATTTTTGTATGAATGTTTAGTAACATGGAATACATCACATATAATACAGGTTTTTTTCTTGTGCAGAAATTATGCAAATTAGATGAATTTTGATTTATTCAGTGCTACTTATACACAGTAAGTGCACATGTCAATACGGCTCGGGCTAGAGGCTGTATTTATGATCTTCACGAAACTTCTTGGGTACCTTTGTTATCACCTTGGGACGAGAACGAGTGTTTCTGGGTGCGGTCCAAAATTCAAGATGACTGCCAGTGGCCATTTTGTACCGAAATTAGGCTCGTATTTATAAACTGATCTTCATGAAACTTCTTGGGTACCTTTGTTATCACCTTGGGACAGGAACAAGTGTTTTTGGGTGCCTTTGTTATCACTGTGCTATGAGAACAAATATTTTGGGGTTCAGTCAGACCCACTCTGGGACTCAAAGATTTCTTTTCTAGTTTAGCATCTGACTGTCGCCCACCTTTACAATACTTTACCTATACTTTTGTTACAGGCTATGGTCAGTATTTATGTTCAGACCATTACAATACTTTATATGTACCTTTGTTATCAGGTCATTACCTAGATGTTTGTCATTGCTGTGTCACATACTACACATGTACATGTCTTAACAAGTTGAGCTACAGTGTCATTGACACTTTCCTTTCATTTAGCTCAACTTTGGCGAGGCCAAATTTGAGGTATTGTCATGGCCCGTCATCCGTCCGTCATGCCATCAACACGGCTCAGGCCAGAGGTCATATTTATGAACCGATCTTTACGAAACTACTTGGGTACCTTTGTTATCACCGTGGGACGAGAATGAGTGTTTTTGAGTCTGGTCCGAAATACAAGATGGCCGCTGCCAGCCATTTTGTACAAAATTAGGTGAAATCAGATTTTTGCGCAGAACTTCCATATGAAAGTGCTGATTTGAATAATTTTTTGTGTGAATGTTTAGTACCATGGGATACATCACATATAATACAGGTTTTTTTCTCGTGCATAAATTATGCCAATTAGACTAACTTTGATCTATTTAATGTTACTTTCAGCTCTGTAACTGCAAATGCCAATACGGCTCGGGCTAGAGGCCATATTTATGAATCGATCTTTACGAAACTTCTTGAGTACCTTTGTTATCACCGTGGGACGAGAACGAGTGGTTTTGGGTGTGGTCTGATATTCAAGATGGCCACCAGCAGCCATTTTGTACTTTAGTTAGTGCAATCAGTTATTTGTACAGAACTTCTGTATGAAAGTTCTGATTTCAATAAATTATTGTATGAATGTTTAGTAACATGGAATACATCACATATAATACAGGTTTTTTCTCGTGCAGAAATTATGCAAATTAGATGAACTTTGATTTATTCAGTGCTACTAATACACAGGAAGTGCACATGTCAATAGGGCTTGGGCTAGAGTCTGTATTTATGAACCGATCTTCACGAAACTTCTTGGGTTCCTTTGTTATCACCATGGGACGAGAACAAGTGTTTCTGGGTGCGGTCCAAAATTCGAGATGGCTTCCAGTGACTATTTTGTACCAAAATTAGGTCCAATCAGTTTTTAGCTCACCTGATCGAAGCTCAGGAGGAGCTTTACTGATCACATTCTGTCCGGCGTCCGGAGTTAACTTTACATTATCGACTTCTCATCCAAAACCACTAGCCCAATTTTATTCAAATGTTGGGTAAATGTTTATTACCTAATGACAATTCAGATTTGTTCAAATGAAGTTGCCCCTCCTCCTGGGTGGTGCCATGCCCCCAAGGGGCACCAAAATCTTTGAAAATCTTCTTCTCATGAACCAGCAGTAGCAGAGACTTGATATTAGGTGTGCAGCTTCCTTTTGGGGTGTAGACTCAGATTTGTTCAAGAGAAGTTCTAGGGGCTATATTTGCCATCATTATGCGAGGGGCAAGAATGTTTGCCACGTCCAAATTTTCTATTTTCCAAACCGAGAGGCTGATTTGAACCAAATTTGATATGAGATTTTATTGGGACATAAGTAGTTGATTTATACAAAAAAAAATTTTCCTGTCGCCGCATGGGAACCACAGGAGCTAAAAATAGAAAAAATTTAACTCATATCTCCAAAATTGCACGTCACTGAGAATTTTTATTTAGTGTGAAGCTTCCTTAGGACCAATGGAATGGAATGGTAAAAAAAATTGCTATCGGTTTTATCATGGGGTACTTTTTTGGGACTTTTGAAAAGTGCTGAGTCAGCAGTTTTTAAGACTGTGGGTAATGGGAAAAACATTTAACACTACTTTTCTCCCAAACCACTGCTCCAAAAGCTTTCAAATTTCACAAAAAACATCTTTGGAAGATTGTTTCACATGTTTATTGAAATCAATTCCCTGGGTCCATATATGGGCTCTCTATGGGAGCCCAAATGTTTAAATTTGTGCAGTATGAGGAATATTCTTTAAAAATCTTCTTCATATCTACCAATAAGAATCTTTTTATATTTGGTATGCAGCATCCTTAGGGGGGGGGGGTGAGATTCAAGTTTGTTCAAGCCAAGTCCCTGGATTCATATTTAGGCTGAAAATTTGGGGTCCCGTTTCTGACTTTTGTTCAAGCCAAGTCCCTGGATTCATATTTAGGCTGAAAATTTGGGGTCCCGTTTCTGACATAGAAATTTTGGATCAAAATCCGGAAATTTTATTTTTGTTTTTTTTTTGCGTTTCGGTCAATTTTAAGACCAAATTTTTTTATTTTTTTTACACTGAAAATTTGGGGGCTGGGTGGGGCTTGGAAAATTTTGGAACAAAAGTAAAAAAAAATCTGTTTTTTATGCATTTATCTCAATTTTGGGATGTAAAAGTGCAGGAATTGAAAATAGATGGAAAATCCTGCGTATTGTGTGAGCACAATAGCTTCATCTAGTTGGTATATGCTTTTCTTAGGAGGGGGCGTATGCAGCTTATTCAAGTCAAGTCCCTGGTTTGATATTTAGACTACCATGTCAGGTGAGCGACCTCAGGCCCCATGGGTCCTCTTGTTTGTACACAACTTCTATATGGCTCAGGCTAGAGGCTGTATTTATGAACCGATCTTTACAGAACTTCTTGGGTACCTTTGTTATCACCGTGGGATGAGAACAAGTGTTTTTGGGTGTAGTCCGAAATTCAGGATGGCCACCAGCAGCCATTTTGTACCAAAATTAGTGCAATCAGTTTTTTGTACAGAACTTCTGTATGAAAGTTCTGATTTGAATAAATTTTTGTATGAATGTTTAGTAACATGGAATACATCACATATAATATGGGCTTTTTCTCGTGCAGATATTATGCAAATTAGATGAACTTTGATTTATTCAGTGCTACTTATACACTGTAAGTGCACATGTCAATACGGCTAGGGCTGGAGGCTGTATTTATGAACTGATCTTCACGAAACTTCTTGGGTACCTTTGTTATCACTTTGGCACAAAAACGAGTGTTTTTGGGTGCCTTTGTTATCAGTGCTATGAGAACAAATTACTTTTTGGGTCCAGTCAGACCCACTCTGGGACTCAAAGATTTCTTTTCTAGTTTAGCATCTAACTGTCACCCCACCTTTACAATACTTTACCTATATATTTGTTACAGGCCACGGTCAGCATTTATGTACAGACCATTACAATACTTTACATGTACCTTTGTTATCAGGTCATTACCTAAATGTTTGTCATTGCTGTGTCACATACTATACATGTACATGTCTTAAATGTCTTAAACATGTTGAGCTACAGTGTCATTGACACTTTCATTTAGTAGTACTAATCATTGCATCTCAGATTCTATTTCACTCCTTTTTAGCTCATCTGACCACCGTCCTGGGCCCACTGACAGTTAAGTTTTGAAGTTCCATCTTCTTCAAACCCACTGGCCCAATTTCAACCATATGCTAGGTGCAAAATATCTTTGGGAAATTCCCTTCATTGTGTTTGTTTATTACCACGGGGGAGGAACTGTTCCATGAAAGAGACTCCTGTTCCGACTTTTTAACCAGTTCTTTACCGATTTGTTAAAGTTCGCTAGCGAATGAATTTCTGACAGAAAGTTAAAAAATGGAAGATTGCAGGTACATATTAACATAATTTGGGGCAAATAAGTTTCGTTTCATATAAAACTATATCTCCGCTGTCCATTTGAAAGACAAGATAAAACAAAGGGGACAAATTGTAAAGTTACCATGCATTTTAACAGAAGCTGTATTTTGTACAGAAATCCCATTGTCTCTACAGTAATTTTGTAAGCCTCGTTTTCTTCCATATAAATGTTTTCTTCAATGAAATCTGGGGTATCCGGCAAGATATAATCACTCTCAGCATATTTTAAGTTTGACAGCAACCCAAGGGATCCGGACGACCGAGATTTTGAGCTCTAAACATTCATACAAAACGCACCAGTTCACTACTGATCAGATCGGTTCGCTTTGTTTTTGAATGAACATTGACACCGGTATCACAAGAGTTTCCAAGATTTAATGGATCTCATATGCCCCTTGCCTGCTCCCACTTAATATATACCGTAGCCCAAACAAAAATCCAATATATTATAATATATAAAAGCTACATATATAGCAACTTGTATTATATGACTCTAAATTTATCCCATAAAATCCTATAGAAACTAAAAGGTCATAAAATCTAATTGTCTGCCCAATCCCCAATTTGTTTCTACAGAAGTACTTTAGCGGGGCTATCATGTGAACTGTACCGCCGAGGCCATATTCATAAAATGTTTGCTGCTTAATTTTCAGATTGACACAAGGATTTATCCACCTTTAAAAGTTGATGAATCTTCGTCTCAAACTCAAAACCATGCAACATGTTTAGTATCACACGGCTTGTTGCAAAATTGGTAAGCAGGCCAGCAAAGACTAGTGTAATAAATATTGGGTGGAGAAAACGATTGTTTGAGCAGGCACATTGCGATATTGTGAATTATGATGTATATATAAAATTACATTCAGTAGTTTAATATCACAAAATTATTGTAAAACGTACCCACAGCGGCCCTGGTCGCTTATATGACAATTTTAAACAAAATGTGGTAGTGCTCGGGCGAATCAACACAATATTGCTCAAAATATCGTTAAAATCGTCAATTATGCTGCCAAAATAAATGGACGATTTTTGGTGAAGTGAACTGGAGCCTATGATTTTTCTTGTTGAGCGAACTGAATCTTCACTTTTAGCGAACTGGAGCTTACACGAGGTTCAACTTGATAGCATTGTAGAGGATTACATTTCGACTGTTCATTCTAAATTTGCATACAGTATTAAAACAAGGTATTTTTGTACTGCTTGGTGAAACTGTTCACCTCTGTAACCTCAAGTGGTCTCTAAAATGTCGGCGTATCACCAGTCCTTAATTTTTTTTTCAGTGAAAATATAGTGATCGTGGACATTTTTACTGTGTAAACATAGATAATGATCTATAGCTTATGACGTGACATGGTGTACCTTTTTACCTGCCGGAGAAACGACCTTCCATTCAAGAAACATTATATCTATAGAATACTCACCATATTTTCTTTATCTGTCGATGAAAAATGGCCAAAGTCGGTAACGAACTGGAGATTTAATCGCAAGCGAACCGTCCGTAAAGTCGGAACAGGACTCTCTTTCATGGAACAGTTCCTCCCCCGTGATTACAAGATGCTAACCCCATAGGCTAGGCACAATGCCCGAAAAGCCTAAAATTCACAAAATATTTTCTTCTCACAAACCAGGCACAGTACTTTTGAGATTTGGTATTAAACTTCCTTTATTTAACCAAGATTCAAATTTGTTCAAAGAAAGTTTATTTGATAATATTTGGGATTGTCCTGGGAGGGGAAAAAATTGTGGCCCTGCTCCAAACTTCAGGTTTCAATTTTCTGAACTGATTGGCCGATTTGAATCAAATTTATGCAAAAAAGGGTTTCTGCATCCCCATGAGCTAAAAATAGAAACAAAAAAATGCTTTTATTTCCAGAACTGCAGGAGAGAGATATTTGTTATTGGGTAAGCAGCTTTCTTGGGAGTAGTGAAATCAGTTGGGCTTAAAAAGTCTATTGCTGGTTGCTTGAGGAGGTTCCCTATGGGTACTCCCACTTAGCACTGTTGTTAATGGGAAAATACTGAGCAATCATTTCATCATCATATCTATTAATTATTTCCAGGCTGTTAATTGTTACTGATATATCAAGTCTTCTTTTTATCAACTTTTATCACTAGTATGTTTTCAAGAGTTTTTCAATCTTAGCTGTTGTTCCACCATTCTTCCTGTGCGATCTATTCCCTTTTCACTTTCACACTGTTTATTGGTAGTTGCTACCAATAAATCAACTATTCTTTTCATTTGAAATGTGGTCACTTATAGAATTGGTCCTTCAAAAACTGGCATTCAAAAATTGTTGGAACAGAATATTTGTTTTTTTGGGTGGTAATTGCTCAATTAACATCTACTTCATTCTTTCTTTAAGGGTTTATTATGACAAATGTTACAAATTTATCACTAGTATGTTTCCAAGGCTTTTTACTCTTCACCATTTTTCTGCTGCTCAATCTATCCATTATTTGCATCAATGCTGTTTATTAGCAATTGCTACCAATAAATCGATTATACTTTCCATTTGAAATGTTCTTAGTTTTGGAACTGATCATTCTAGAACTGTCATTCATACATTTTGGAAAAGAATATTTCCATTTTTAGCTTAACTTGACAAAGTCAAGATAAGCTATTGCGATCACGCATGCAGAAGTCTGTTCACATTTTCCTTTACCACAGACTACACCCGCAGTTCTTGTCTGATCATCACAAAATATCCTATGCGGTTTGAGGACATGTCCAGATGGGAGCATCCCATTTTGGACGAGATCGGTCAACCGTGATGGCTACCCGAGCCCAAAACCTGAAAACCTTTAGCACAGTCTACAGGTCTGCGATCTGTCAACAGTGATGGCTGCCTCGGCCCAAAACCCGAAGGAGGGATTTCATTATAACTTGGTAGGATGACTCCGTATATCGTATATATGAAAACGTCCCCTTTTGATTGTGATCTGTCAACTGTGATGGCTACAGGGGCCCGAAGCTGAAAACCTTCAGCACAGTCTACAGTTTGTATTTATGAAGGGATTTCATTGTAATTTGGTTGGATAACTCCAGATAATGTCTAGATGAGAAAGTCCCCATTTGGTCGCGATTGTTCAGTTGTGACAGCTGTCCAACCCCAAAACCTGTAGCACAGACTACAGGTCGTATTTATGAAGGGGTTTCATTGTAACTTGGTAGGATAAAAGTATAATGTCCAGATGAGGACGTCCCCTTTTGGCTGTGATCGGTCAACCATGATGGCTACACAGGACTAAAGCCGGAAAACCTTGACCACAGTCTACAGGCTGTATTTATCAAGGGATGTCATTGTAACCTGCTACGATGACTTGTTATAATGTCTAGATGGCAACATCCCCTTTCAGTCACGATCGGTCGACCATGGCGGTGACAGGGGCCCACCCCTCAATTCTTTAGTACAGTCTACACCTCAAGCTTGAAAACCTTTAGCACAGTCTACAGGTCATATTTTTGAAGGGATTTCATTGTAACTTGGTATGATGACTCTGTATAATGTCTTGATAAGAACTTCTCCTTTTAGTCGCAGTCTGTCAACCATGATGGCTGCCCAAGCCTGAAACCTGAAAACCTTTAGCACAGTCAACAGGTTGTATTTATGAAGGGATTTCATTGTAACTTGGTAGAATGGCTCCATATAATGTCTGGATGAGAACGTCCTATTTTGGTCGTGATTGGTCATTTGTGATGGCTGCACAGGCCTGTGACCTTAAACACCACTCAATAAATAAACAATAAATGTAACCTAGATTTGTTTAGCACAGTCTACAGTTCATATTTATGAAGTGATTTCATTGTAACTTGGAAGGATAATTCAACATGATGTCTAGATGAGACTTTCCTATTTTGGTCATGATCAGTCAGCCATTACCGCTACCTGGTCACGCGACCTGGATTTATTTAGAACTGTCTACAGGTTCTTTTTACAAAAGGGATTTAATCGTAACTTGGTAGGATAACTTAGTATGATATTTAGATGAGACTGTAATATTTTGGTCATGATCAGTCAACTGTCACTGCCGAGCCATCATGTGACCAAGATTACTTTAGCAAAGTCTATGAGTTTTATTTAATGGTATAAATCATAGATAACTGACTCCTTTTGGAATAATTTCACTGTAACTTGGTAACTTTGGTGACATACATTGACTGTGAGGGCCACATTAACCCACCCCTCAATTCTTTAGTACAGTCTACACCTCAAATTATTTTTATTGAAAACATAGCTTGCAGGGAACAGAAATTAACATATTCTCAATTATCACAATTCTTGTGTTATTTCATAATCCTTTCATGAACATTGAACATTATCCTTTTCATCAAACACAACACACAGACAAGTTAAACTACAGTGTCATTGACACTTTCATTAGTTATAATTTTTCAGTGAACATCTGGCCAATTCTTTCATACAGAGTAAATCTTGACAAAGGTAATAACTTTATCTGCTGTTATGTTTTCAAGCCTTTTCAATTTGTTATGGTTGGTCCACTATTGTGCTCACATTGTTCCAATCAGTTCATCAGCATATCTATTAATCATTTTCATTTCAAGGCTGTTTATTGGCAGTTGTTATTGGAAAATGGAGTCGTTTCAAATAAATTCTAGAGCTTAACCCATATTTCTAGAACAATCTTCCATATTATCAACAAAGGAAGAGTTCATTTCTTCCTTCTAATTTCCAAACTCACATGCCATGGTTCACTTTTGTGTAATGTTAACCACTTTATTAGCTCAACTTGATAACGTCATGTATGAGCTATTGGGATGGGTTGCGATCTGTCGTCCATCTCTGTGTTCGTCCACAATTCCTTCAGCACACAGGTTGCAGCTCTCACCCGATCAGTTCCTAATTTCAAACATGGCTTTGGGGCAATGTCTAGATGGAAGCTATTGAATTTTTTGCCAGTGGCCATCTTAGATTTGGCATATAAATTGTTAACAATTCCATTGGCACACCTTATAGGCTGCATTTCTCATGCGATCTTTTTTCAAACTTCATATGCAGGTTGAGTGCGATGTCTAGATTGGAGCTATCAAATTTTTCTGAATTTCATTGAAAAACATAGCCGCCAGTGGCCATCTTGAATTTGGCATATAAATTGTCAATTTTTTTTTGCACACCCTACAGGCTGCATCGCTCACCCAGTCTTTTTCAAATTTCATATGTAGCTTTGTTGTGATGTCTTGAGAGGTGCTATTGAATTTTTCTGAATTTTGTTGAAAAATATGGCCACCAGCAGCCATCTTGGATTTCGCATATAAACGAAGTTCGTGGTGCAATATTTGCCTTTGTTATGGGAGGGGCAAGATTTTTGGCCCCTCCCATAATTTCTATTTTCTGAATCGATAGTCTGATTTGATCTAAATTTGGTATGTGGTATTATTGAGTCATAAGTATGTGATTCATGCAAAAACATTTCCTATCTCGCGTGGGAACCCCAGAAGCTAAAAATAGAAATATTTTCAAACACCCATATTTTCCAAACCACACAGAATAGTGAAGAGAACTGTTTTTATGACCAGTAGAATGGAGAAAAAAATTCTATCTGTTGTGTCAAGGTGTTCTGTAGAGGGGGGTAGGGGTGGTGAGGGAGGGGGGTGCATCGAAAAAATACTGAGCATATTTGCAAAAATTTAAAAAAAATTTCTTCGCCAGAACCACTGATCAGAATCTTTTGAAATTTGTATACATTTTCCATAGGGGGTCAGATACAAGGTTGTTAACATTAAGCCCCCGGTTCATATTTTATCTCAATACAGGGACCCCAATTTTAACTAAGGGCAATATAGGGAATAATCTTTAAAAATTGTCTTCAGAACCAGTCAGAATCTTTTAATGTTTGGCATACATCATTGTTATGAGGGTCAGATTCACAATTATTCAAGTCAGGTCCCTCAGTTAATATTTGGGCTTCCTATGAGGGCTTGAATTTTAACTTTGTGCAATATGTAAGAAAATCTTTTTCATCAGATCTACCAGTCAGAATCTTTTGATATTTGGTATACAGCATCCTTAGGGAGCTTACAACTAATTGTGTTCAAACCAAGTCCCTGGGTTAGTATTTGGGGTCCCTATTGGAGCCCAAATTTTAACTTTGTCCAGTACGAAGAATAAGCTTAAAACCTCTTCTTCTCCAGAAGCACTAGTCAGAATATTGTAATATATGGTATATAGAATGCTTACAGGAGTTAGTTTTCAAATTTTTTTTCAACTCAAGTCCTTTGGATAATAATTGGAGACCAAATTTTAACTTAGTGCAATATCAGGCAATATGGGAAATAATCTTTAAAAATCTTCTTCTGATCCACCAGTCAGAATCTTTTAATATTTGGCGTACAGCATTCTTAGGGAGGTCAAATCTAAATTTGTTCAAACCAAGCCCCTGGGTTATTATTTGGGCTCCCTATTGGAGCCTGAATTATTACTTAGTCCAATATGAGGAAAAATCTTTAAAACTCTTTTTCTCCATAACCACCAGTCAGAATATTTTGATATATGGTATACAGAATCCTTACAGGGGTCAGTATCAAATATTGTTCAAATCAAGCCCATCGGGTTATAATTGGACTTTCTGTGGGAGCCCAAATTTTAACTTATAGCAATATGGGGAATAATCTTAAAAAATCTTCTTTTTCAGATCAACTACTCAGACTGTATTGATATTGAGTGTACAGTGTTCTTCTGGGGGTCAGATTCAAGTTTGTTCAAAGCAAGTCCCTCAGTTAATATTTGGGTTCCCTGTGGGGACCAGAAGTTTAACTTAATGCAATATGGAGAGTATTCTTCAAAAATCTTCTTCTTCAGATCCACCAATCAGAATCTTTTGATATTTGGTTTACTGTATCTTTAGGGAGGTCAGATCTAAGTTTGTCCAAATCAAGTCTATGGGTTAATATTTGGGCTTCCTATTGGATCCTGGATTTTAACTTAACAATATGAGGAATAATCTTTAAAAAATCTGCATCTTGAGATACAATCAGAATCTTGGTATACAACATCCTTAGAGGGTTTAGATTCAGTTTGTTCAGATAAAGTCCCTGGGTTGATATTTGTGTTCCTGTGTGTGGGGGGCACGTTTTAACATAATGCAAAATTGGTAATATTCTCAAAATCTTCTCCAGAACCACCAGTGAGAATCTTTTGATATTTGATATACAACATCATTCAAGTTTGTTCAAGTTATTTATTTATTGTTGTTTAAGGTCACATACTTATGCACAATGGCTAATCGTGACCGTGACAGTTTTACGGGTGGAGGAAGCCGGAGTACCCAGAGAGAACCACCGAGCAACGACGAGCAGCTGTCAGCTCCCCAACATCGTAACTCTGAACTCTGCACCACAGCACAGGCAGGGTTAGATTGGTTGAAGACATGCGCACCATCGACGTGCAGTACGCCTCAGTACACAGCGTCATCGTGCCCCCATGTAGGCAATCGGGGTGAAGTGTCTTGCCCAACGCGGTTGCCGCAGGTGGGATTCGAACCGAGGACCTCTCGGCTTGCAGCCTGCACCTCTACCAACTGAGCCACTGCGCCCCCTTGTTCAAGTTAAATCCCTAGGTTTATATTTGGGCTCCCTAGTTTTGCATTGCTAAAAATCTTGGCATTATTTCTGTTGTTGGATCCTAATACTAGTAAAAAATCATCTGGCAATGATAACAGAGGTATAAATAATTAAATAACCTCATTCCTCTGTGATGTTAACTAGCTGTAGATGCTAACTAAATCCTTCTTTAAACAACTTTGGTCAGGTGAGTGCCTCAGGTGCCATGGGAGAGAGAACAATCAAACAGTGGTGAGCGACTGTCAAGACTCCCCAGTGTATTAACTCCACACAAGCAGTGTTAACATTGCACTGCCCCACCATGCCCCTAGGTAGGCAATTGGGATTAAGTGCCTTGCCCAAGGACACAATGCAGTTACCACAGGTGGAGATCAAACCATACCTTTTGGAAGACCAATGCTGTAACTACTAAGCCACTGCTCTCCTTGAAACATTTCTCATGGGTATTAAAACAGTAGGGCCATATGTGTGGCATCATTTATTTGTCTACTTTAATTCCGGTGGGTGTATTAAGCTCACCTTTAGCCTCAGGTTCTTGTTTCAGTATTGGTTTCTCAGTAGTTTATGAAATATTTATCCACTTGTAAATGTGAAAAAAGAGAAAAAGACCACTTTTGCAATCATATTGCTCTGTTATTTTTCTTTTCTTGCTTACACTCCATGGCCCGTGGAAAATGATTAGCTTCAGAACAAATAGCCTGTTGGCTCCACAGGGCATTTTTAATGTCGAAGTAATAATCAGTTAATGGATTGGAAACATTTTCTAGTATCTCCCCCAGGTAATTTGGCTATTTGAATTCCATCATACAGATGGTACGCTGAGTGAAGTTTCCAGCTTTATAATATCCTACTATTGCTTGTCTTTTGCTCCTGCCCTTCTAAACCTTTTCATGAATCACAAACTAAACTTATGGGATTTTCTGTTTTTCTCTAGAGTTTAAGTGAACAAATTAGTGTTAATAATTGTAATGGAATACAATGATATGAATGTTAGCAAGTGTTTTGGGAACATGGGTTGTTATTATGAGCTTTCAAATACCATTAACCCTTTTCCTAATATGAATAACAGATGACATTTCCAAATAATACTTCAGCAACTTAAAAAAACATAGTTTATGAGTCCTCATTGTAACAAGCTCCATGAGCTCATTACAATGAGGGGTCAAAAGCTATGTTTTTAGTCAAAAATTGAAAAAATAATAAAAAATGAATGGTGATTTTTGCAAATAGCACTGGCCAGTTTTAATGTTACGTAAAGGGTTTTGCACAGATTTATCACTTGAAATCTTTTGTACTTCAGTTCTGTTAAAACACCAAGGAGAATCTCAGATTTGTGTACATGTTATCTTATTGACCTGTTCTTTGCCTTCAATTTTTGGAAGATATACTGTCTGACTGACTCATTTTTTCAGCATTCTGCATTGTGCATTGGAATTTTCACTGATACACTAACAGAAATTTTATCCTTCATTTTTGGAATGACACTACCCATGCACATTTGAAGTTTAATTAAAGCACTTTGACAAATTTACTGAGTTTCTATTTGGTGTTATCAAACTGAGACCTTTTGCAGCTTCTGCATGCCGAAAGAGTTATGGTAATTAGGAGATAAATTATGTGCAGACTTTACCCAAAACATATAATGAAAAATTGATGACATGCTTATAATATGTTTAATGATTGTTACTAGTAGGTGTGGAAATCTATTTGATAAAAGGATTAGGTCAGGCATGTGGTAGAAACTTCTGTTTGTTTCCATTTATGATATTGATATAAAAAAAAAACTTGAGTTGCTGAAACTTTGGAAGGTGGAGGGCATTCTTCTCATTTTGTTTCCGTTCAAGTTAAGAGATGTGAACTTTTTCTGATTATTTCTGATCTTGATAAAAACAGTAAACACAACCAGAACGCTTTCCAGTCCTATTAAGGTGAACATACTTAGTTCACTCTGAAATACTGGAGTGTTGTTCATGTTTTGGGACCGACAGTTCTGTAAACATTCCTTTGAAGTGGATAGAAGATGGAAGGTTTCATGGTGGTGAGTGTGCAAATTAAGGGGAATTGATATTTATTTCTAAAATAATGTGATGGGATCCTGTTAATTAAGTAGGCCCTTTCCATTGCAAAATATTCAGTTAACATGAGTATTCAATTCACAGGAATTTGGTCATTTTTCTGAGTTCAGCTGATAAACTAAGCATTTATTCTTTTATATTTTCTTTGACAGAGATCATGAGCTCTATCAAATGGGATATAATGATTAAATGTTTACATTCGATATGCAGAGGCCAATTAGTTTTATAAACATTAAAAATTCAATGGTTGTCTGAGTTATTAATTGTTAAGATTGCAAGATTTTTTATTCAATTAAAAGCAGTTTACTGTATAACCTATATGTAATTAAGAGGTATGGTAAATGGTCTGGTTTTTTAAAGTTATATTCAATTATTGGAATTATTCAGTTTAGAGGTATCCAATTAAGTGAGTTCCAAAGCATGATATTTTTTACAAGAAGTTCTGGATGAAACTTTTTTACGGATTTTATTCACAACCAGAATGCAATTTAGTAATCTTGTATACATTAATTGTAAAATAAATGATTTGTGGAGTAAAGTAATTTACAGTGAAGCCCATTTAATTGCATATATTTTTAATTGTATAACCTTGTTAATTGCATACAATACTGCAATCACAAAAGTGGTATTTTTCTCGATGAAATCATAATCAGGTTGTAATACACTTACACACCAGTGGGTCGAGATTTCATAAATAAAATTTTGCGAAATCAATACTGGATTTAAATATTGGAATATAGCATCACAAATTAAATGTTCTCAGTTTATCTTCCAATGGGTGCGATTCTGCAATGCAGGGAGAAATATTCTCTCCACTTTTGTGATCACAGACTGTTTTAACATATTACCTAACGAATCGACTGCATCCACCTGTGTAGTTTACAGATTGAGCATTTGAAAAAAATACTATTGTTCAGAAAATTTCAACAAAACCATATCATGTGACCCCTCAATGGAATGAGCTTGTCAAGCTCATTCCAATAAGGGGTCATATGATATTGTTTTGTTTAAATTTTTTTTAAATTTAAGAAAAAACCCAATAATTAAAATAATAAATTTTAATATCCTGTGCATTGGGTAAAGGGTTAATTTACAAACATGAAACCATTTACCATGCAATCAATGGAAATTTGACGTATTATAAACATAAAGGTAAAAGAATAAATATCAGATAATTGAAAAAATAATCATGTGATCTCTCCAAGAATTTACCTTGACAACCACAAAAGTTTCCCTTGATCATGCAATATGTTTCAGTCTGTTAAAACTTGTTTGGCAGAGCTCTATGGGCTTTGTGAAAAAAGATTTAACAGATTGAGTAAATGCTCAGTTTATTACTAGAATACAGAAATATTAGTAGTAAAAGATTGTTTACGCAAAATACTAAAGAAATTGTTGAAAAATATGGAGGAAATGAAAATAAGGCCTAGATCAGAATCAGAATAATGCTGGCATATCTGGGCAAGGAACAAAACAAACATTGTTCGAATCGGCAGTTTAAGTGGGCATGACAAAACCTAATTACCACAGCTTTAAGTTAGCTCTCCCTGAGATTCACACCAGAAAATTAAGTAGTACAACAAAGCTGAATCAGTATCTGTAAATATGAAAAATATAGTGTAAACAGATTTCAAGTTGCTCTGTTTGACTTGTTGAGAAAAAATCTAAATGTTTCTTTTTAAAAATTGTCTACAAAAGACATTTATATGCAGGGATGGGTCCACATCCAATTTGATACCTGTTACAGGTATGGGTGCCCAAACTCTGGAGCACAAAAGTCCCCAAATTCCTACAAGAAAATATCATTCAGCTTCGAAATCTACCAGTTGGAAGCAGTTATTTCCAACATTTTGTAAAAATCTATACACATGCAATTGATAAAAAACACTTTAAGACACATGCAGTCTGTATTAAGACATCTCAATTTATTTGAGGATATCCTCAATCGAAAAACAGTTGTCCCCAAAAAATTCCTTGATCCATCCCTGTTTATATGTGTGAAATCACATTTTGGAATCATGTTGATCTTTTTGTTTACAGCAGGGTATGCATGTCTAGAAAATGGCTTTTCCTGTTTTAAGACAGGAATATGAAATATTATTCTGGAATCTATTCTTGGTTAACCCTGTGCACACCAGTGTCTAAATAACACAGCATAAAGAAGCAACTTTTTCCATAATACAACTAGGAATTTAATCTATTCAGTATTGTTTGACAGAGCTCGCCAAGCTCTGTCAAACAAGACTGAATTGATTAAATTCCTAATTGCATTGTGGGAAAAATTGGCAGCTTGTATTTTTGATTTTTCGACATTATTCTGCAGAGGTTTAACCCTGTACCTACCACAAAATCCAGACAACACTTGCAAATAAAATTCTTGAATAACTATTTTTTCACCAAAAACATAGCTTATGACCTCTCATTGGAATGAGCTCAGCAAGCCCGTTCCAGTGAGGGGCCATAACCTATGTTTTTGAGACAAAAAAATAAAAAAATAATGAAAATTCAATGGTGATTGATGTGAACAGTCCTGGTTGGTTTGGGCCATTATATTGGGTAAAGGGTTAAGTTATCCCAGGGAAACAACTTATCAGAACTCTGGGCTGACTCTTCAAGCTTCAAGAAGGTTTTAACCAAAACATACAGTAAATACTCACTACAGATTGATAGTGTACATGTACAAATACAAACTCAAATTTTATTCTTTTTGATATCCATAATCTCTTTGAGTATATGGCCATGTTTAATTAATTTTCTGTATATAGTGTTATTCCAAGTTCTCAGAACAAAATGCCGAATGAGGTTATTATTCAAGCCTGGAAATAAGTAATCTGTCATTTGTAGAATGAGATCCCCAGAGGGGGAATTCGCTGATGCTTTCCCAGTCAGTGGGCTAAAATTCCCCAGTTTTTTCCACTGGGTACCTCTTTCTGTTTCAGATTCAGATTGAGGTACACAGAGGGTAAATTAAGTAATTCTGCCCTGATAAGCAGGGAAGCATTACCAAATTCTCCCTCTGGGGACCTCATTCTGCAGATGACAGTCTGCTTATTTCCAGGCTTGTTATTATTAATTATTAATTATATCGTCATGGGGAAATGGCGTAATATATCTCTTTCCACAAGATGCATATTTTATCATTTTGCATTGCTTCCTTGCATGTGTAGGTTGTCTCAGATAGTGAAACTTTCAATGGCCAGTATTATATACAAAACAGCTTATTTAAGAAAATGTACCATTAGTCAACACTTTACCCTTAATAACACCAAACTTTTGCCTCATTATTGCCAGGATGCTTTATCAATCTGGCAAAAATGAGGTAATAATTTAGTATTTCAATGGATGAGGAAGAAATATGAAAAGTGGTATACTCCTGACCCTATAAAGGAGGTTACCCATTCGTGGAGCCAATAATAAAGAAAATGTGTTATTTTCCTTTGGGCAAAAAAGAAAATGAGGCAAATAATGGTAAACCAAAAATAAATTAACCATGGCCTAATTAGGGTCTGAAATAAATCAACATTTCTCTTTGAAAAGTTGAAGTCTAAGTGTGAGCATCAATCATAGACTTATTGTTGTAAACATTGTTTGTGATTCTCACCAGTGAAGTGAATGGAAATAGAAAGATTCAAGGAAAAAATCGATTGTCAACCCATTATTGTGTAGATAGTCCAATAGGAAATTTTAAAAAGAATCATACTTTTTCTTCATGAGTAACTCGTGAAATAGATAATGTCAAATGCATCATTAGAATGTCTGAGGAGGAAGAGACTCTAGATTATTTTTTTTCTAATAAATCTTTGCTCCAACAGTTCAATAGGACCTGGAATCTGTGTATCAAAAAGTTAAAACTGGAACTCCCAAGAACTTTTTGTTAAAAAATGTTTCACCAGAGATTCTCTAACACTCGTTGGCAAAAGGCCTGGGTCTCATGTCATAGGGAAAATTTGTGTCATGATGGCTCTAATAGAGAATTTGTTTTGGAGGAAAGGAAAACACAAAGAATAAAAAGATTACCTTTGAATTGATTGAACTGAGAACATTAATACAGAAGGTACTGCAAGTGTACTATATGTTGTAAGTTTCACAACAAACAGTCACATGAAATCATGATCAATCTATTCTCTGTAACTTCTATTGAACTTGTCTTATACTGTTAATCCTTAAAGGTTTGGCAATATATATACTGGCTACATTTTTGCAGCCTACATTCTGTGGCTTTTCAGTTCAAGATTTGCCTAGAAACAACTGACAAGGTTCTTAGAATATAACTTGAAAGTGTATCAAAAGACTGCCTGTTGAGACACCTGTTCTGTTGCAGTAAAAATCAGGCCTTTAACTGGTTGATTGCTGGAAGCCACAATCAGACCTTTCAAAAAAATATGGATACTACAGAAAAAGCCAAAATTTCCTTGCTCATGTTTCAAATTCAGTCAAATGCAAATAATAAACTAGACACTTTTCAATAATTTGTAATAAAACAAATTTTGAAGAACAAATTCAGACCACCAAAAATAATGTAACACTCAACCAGTTCAGGGTTAAAGATGAACTTGTTGTTTGCCCTTGAATTTAGATGTTTTCTAGGCTTCGTTTAGTTGGTAATTATTGGTTTTCCAGTGACCGTCTAGTTCAGTACCCCAAATGTGAATTGAATTTTTGTTTGAGTGGGAAATTGTGCGTTGGAATTGGGAAAAATCATGCTGAAATGTCAGAGGGATAGAGCCCTACATTTGGCTTCTGAACACATCCAAAAGAATCCCTGTTCACATAACATCCCAAACTACAGAATCTGCATGTTTGCCTAACACCACATGGTTCTTCAGCATAATTACTTCCAAACAGTACAAAGGGCCAATAGCCCTGACTGCATTCACTTGCTACAACACAACATATGCAGTTTAAAACAATATGTTCCAGTAAGACTAAAATCCTCACCCTCTCGTCATTGGTTTATAACTGGCGGCTGATTGACTTAAAAACTTTCAAGTCTTTCAGCACCACCACAATGTGGTTTGTTTTACAGACATAATTGAAGATGTATGTTCTGAAGAGTATATGTTAAATCCACAATTATTATCCACTATTGTTGTTCACTCCTCTCTGAATAGATTTAACCCTTAATCAAACTCAACTTGTTTATAGCTTTATTTTACGGAGTCAAGGCCTACTATTGCCATGACACGTGCAGACACCTGTGAGTCTGTTCACAATTTGTTTTGCACTGGCCACAGTCACAATTCTTTTCATAGTCGGCAGGTAAAATGTTTATATACACAAGGACAAATCTTCTTTCAAAACTATATTTTAGAATGTCTGTATGCATGTATGCCTGTCTGTCTGTCTGCTATAGAAATGAATATGGGGCCACCCCGAGTGTCCAAAATGGGTCTACTAGGAGTACTTTTTATGGCGGAGGTCATCGTCAGGTTTAAAAAAGTGTATGGGGTGGGGGTGGGGGTGGGTTGTTGTAAGGGGGCACCAAAAGTTATGACCAAAATTTTTTTTACCGGCATATGTCTTCAAAGGGGTCTACTAGGGGTATGTTTTTTATCAGGAATCTAATGGTGAGGTTTAAAAAGTATCGGGGTGGAGTTGGGGGTGTAGAGGGACACCAAAAGTTGTGAAAAAAATTGTTCTCACCGATATAGGTCTTCAAAGGGGTCTACTAGGGGTAATTTTTTACCAGGAATCTAATGGTGAGGTTTAAAAAAATGCCGGCATGGGGTGGGGGTGTAGAGGGGCACCAACAGTTATATTACTTTCCTCAGCCCGAGCAACGCCGGTTAACCCTGCTAGTGACTTATAATAAAAGAATAGAAAAATAAAGTATTTTTAATCTTTTAACCCTTTACCCAATGCTCAGGATGTCAACATTTTAAAAAAAAATTCAACAAACTGTATCATGTGACCTCCTCATTGGAACGAGCTTGATGAGCTCATTCCAGTGAGGGGTCACATCATGATATGGTTTTGTTGAAACTTTTTGAAAAATTTTTTGTTTTCAACTCCTAAATTTTATGCAGGCAGATGTGACCGATTCATTAGTTAAAGGTTTAAGCACCAAACAACAGGTTATCATACTTTCCAATCCTTATGCACTGAAGAACAGAGATGTGGTGTTAACATAAACATTTATTTTAGATTTCCTGTCACAAATTCTACTGGATAATTACTAGAGCAATAAGATTACAATCAATCAATCAATGGTTTATTAAACAAATTAAGTTGTAAATGACAAAAAACAAATGGAACCGACATTTCAAAAACAATAGTTATGCTAAGAAAGTTTTTTGAAAACAATAGATGTTTTGTCAACAAATTGATGAAAAGTGATTTGTTGAAGGGGTTGCTGGATGTGTTAACTTTTGGAGTGTTTCAAGTTTATCTGTTGAATTTATGTTAAAAATTATATATCTAGTTTTCTTATTTTAGCCAAAAATGGGTTTTTTCAGTGCTTTTTCCTGGCTTTTTCACTTCAAAACCTGAAAAGGAAAAAAAATTGTTATTACTATATTTTTTAAAAAGTTTTTACAGGTTTATCTGTTATAAGAATAATTGTTCAGTTGTTAAGTTGTTAGCACTCACCTTATACTGACTTAACAGTAGTGCTGAAACGGTTAGCTGTTTGCAACCGGTTATTGGCATAACCAGTGGGAAAAGCTGTCAACCGGATAACCGCTATACCTATGGTTAGGTCTGGGCAGTTTTAAAATTTGTGTTTCGGTTCGGTTTCTGTTTTGTACAAAAACTCGGTTTTCGGTTCGGTTTTCGGTTTTTCAAAATATATTGTAGAAATCAACATTTTAGAGGGTAATGTACATATAAAATGTGTCTATATTTATCATCCAAGTCATGAGGCCCCAACAGCGTGTTCAGTCACCCAGGTTAATCAGTGCTCACCTCTCCTCTCAGCAAATGGACATATTTCCAGCCCTGTAGCAGCAGTTGTGTGCATGGATGGAATAAGCCACTTGACAACAGCAGTAGTGAAAGAGTTAATTTTTATTTTAAAGTTGAAATGATGGGGTGTTTCAATGAAAGTAATAGTGAACTGCAAGTATTTTCAATTGTCATCGTGTCAAAGGCCAGTCCAGGGGAGAATTTTAGGGAGAAGCGACTTCTCCAAAAACACAGGGAGAAGTGAGAGTTCTTCAGAGAGAAGTGAAATTTCTAAAGAAAGAAATGCTGAGAAGAGAATTTAATTTAATATTTCAAAATCCATCAATAGACCTGTCAGACACTGAAAATCAAGTTAGTGGGCTACAGTGGTTGACCCATGGGATATCTGGGGAGTCCTGCACCCTCCAATCCCACTTTCTCCTCCCATCCCCAAATTTGAAAAGATTCCTTTTGATTTCCTGCCCTCAGTACAAGTTCAGTACACTCAGCCCTGAGATCCCCCCCCCCCCCCCCCCCCCCAAAAAAAAAAACCCCTTTCCATCAGCCTCAGAAGTCGGCTAATTAACATAATTTACCCGTCATTTTTCCCATGTGAACTTTGAGGTTTCAAAACTCAATAAATTTTATGTTTACCTCCAATCTAATGTACTATGCACTGTATGCAGATGATTTTGGGTCAAAGATAATATAACAATAACATGATTTTGGAGGGCATTATGGTTCATTAGCGGCCCTGCAGCAATGATGAACAGCCCGAGGGTTTATTAAAGGCCCGAGACGAAATCTCGGGCCATTAATAAGCCCAAGGGCTGTTCATCATTGCTGCAGGGCCACTAATGAATCATGATGCCTGACAACAATCATGTTATTACTGTTATTACTATTATTACCCCTCCCTGTTACAGCTAACTTGAATCTATAAATAGCCGGGCTGCTAATGGCTATTTATACCATTATCGCCTGCGGCCCGGCTCCGTCGAATGACGTCACTGAAATTATGGAGTTTTAACGGGCCTCCAAACTTATGTTAATCGACTAGTAACTTATAGATTGAGTGGTAATAATTTATATTACTCTTACACCAAATATTGTCAGGTAACTTTCAACACATATTTGGTCAAATAGGAGTGAGCCTGAGGCTGTGCCCGGTTCATTCAATTTACGTAATGATTCTTGAATCGCCTGTGTGGATTCTCAAGTAAGACTTTTTAATTTTTCATTTCCTTCTGGTGGTGGCTCTGAAGAGAGCATTTAAGATATAAGAAATTTGCAACCACTATTTTGGGGAGATTTGTTGTCAGTCCTCTCAAAGTAAGCATAAACGACACAGTGTTTACATTTGCCCGATATTTTAGCCTTTGGCATGTAGAACACATGTGATTGAGAGGTCATAAACTTGCCAATTCTGGGAAATTTGTTGAAACCGAAAATCTTGGTTTCTTGTTAAGGCGACAGTTCGGTTTTGGTTCTGAAAAAAACTGAACCAAACCAGAAAACCGATAAACCACCCACCCCTACCTATAGTTTACGGGATAGCATCAGGAAAATAAATAGTTTTTGACTATGAGAAGTTAGAATTCTTTTGCTGACACAAGCATTGTCAAAACTACCAAACGTTTGTCGATTTACAATGATGTGTACTCGATGTAACATGAAAGGATTAAGGTGTTGGAATGTTGAATGAACTTTTTTTTCGATCGCTTGGGCTGGCAAGTCGCAGATAAATGTTTGTTAACTTTGTATCAAACTGCCAACAGTCGAGTGTACTGCAGGTTGTTTTCTGCATGGGCAGCAGTGAGCACATGCCTGTCAGTGTAACATTGTCTTCTACAAACAAATTTGACATTCTTCTCTTTGATGAGTTGTTAATTTCAGATTATAATGCTGAAAAATCCCTCAGCAGTAATGGTGCTTTCAGAATAAATTGAATGTTTTGTACATTACAAACATTTTTCAGAAAACCATGTTTTGATTTTATTGAACTGTTTAAAAGAATGAATGTATGTCATGAAAAAACCTATTTTAAAATCTAGCATTTTAAATTTCGTTTTTCAATGGTGAATGTCGGACAACAAGGGGCTCTTGATCAATGGGGCATATAATAACTTCTTACCACACCACTTTCATGACTCGCAACCTGTTCCCGCCAGAAATTTCATTGCGAGGAATAGGTAAATGTAAACATGGAACAGTTTGTGACTTTTGTCTTAGTAGTGAACAGAAAAAGATACTCAAAAAATTAGGATTACATATTCACCCGATGATCATATCAAATTCAAGCCACTCAAGGTAAGAGGCTCTTTGCTAATACAATTAACTAATAACTATGACTAACTACAATTTACAAACTGGTTTGAAAATTCTTAACTAATATCAATGACATTTGTCCCTCAATTCAAATGCGCACCCGTGGGAACAAATTGCAAACTTAATTTTTGTTTCAGGTGTGCAGCATGCCGCATGCTTGTGATTTTCACATGTCGCGTGCCTGTGATTTTCAAACGGCAAGGCATGTTTTGTGACCAGGCAATGCAGGGTGACCACAGTTACGATGTATCATCACTATTATGTGGGATCATTGCAGTCATATAAATTGTTAATGATCGTTTGCACATTGGCGATTCCCGTTCGCACTCTATGGTGTTCATTTGTTTATGTTTTGCGGAAGTCAAATGTCAGTGTTTTGAACTGTTTTCTCGCCATTCCTTACTGATTTTGTATCATAGACAATGCAATAATACCAGCGGTTAAAATTAACGGATATCCGGTTGAAATCTGGTTATGCCCAATGGTTAACTGGTTACAAAAATGGGCCAACCGCTTCAGCACTACTTAACAGATATAATTTACATCAAAATATTATCACAATTTTTTTACTTCAGAATCTAATGAATTCCACAGGTTTATTCCTACAATGCTAGGACAAAATGCTTTTTTATTTGTTCTTCTGTACTTAACAGTGAATTTTTTTAACTGACATGTGCAATAAGGGTGTGAACCTTCAACACTTCCAAAATATGAAATTAAGTTATGAGTTAAACATTCGTGTTTTGCATTGTGCATGATCGTAAGGGTGTTAAGTTTGATCAATTTTTCAAGTTTTAAAATTTTATACTTTTGAAAAATTGTACTATGGCACCTGTATTCTGCCTCATCAATAATTCTTATAGCTTTCTTTTGAAGAATTAAGAGTGATAGTATCCTATTCTGATAACTATTTCCCCAGCAGCAGTAATTCAAGTATAGAGCTATGTATAAGGCTCTGATATAATGGAAAAAAGGGCTGTTTGTTTACTAATTTTTTCACTCTTGGCAATGTACCAAGATTTTTTGAGCTATTTTAACTTTAATACATTGGATGTGTTTTATCCAATTCAAGTTATCTATGTTGACGCCTAGGAATTTACTGACATAAACTCTCTCAATTTCTTTACCATTTATCTTTATTTCATGGTCTCCTTTAGCATCCATATTTACAAAAAAACATGTTGTTTGTTTTAAGAATATTTAAAGACAGTTGTTTAGTTGAAACAAAGTGTTTAGTTTGGCCAGTTCAGTGGATACAGTTCTACACATTGAGTCCTGTTTGTTTCCAGTAAAAAACAAATTTATGTCGTCTGCAAACAATGATTTTTAATAATGATGATGCATTACAGATATTTATGTATAATATGAAAAGTGAGGGTCCTAAAATGGATCCCTGTTGTACACCACACTTGATTTTCAACGAGTCAGAATCTATCTCGTTAAAGGATAACTATTGATATCTATTATCCAAATAACTCGAAAGCTAAGTATGTGCTGTCCTCCGAATTCCATACAAATTTAATTTTTTCAGTAGAATACTAGAATCAATTGTTTTGAATGCTTTTTTAAGATCAATAAATACTCCAGTGAGATTTTGAGAATTATCTACAGCATCTGTTATTTCTTCCACTGATTCCATGACGGCATGAGAGGTAGATTGATTGTTCCTATAACCATACTGGTTGTCAGTGAAGATTTTATGTTTTGATACAAAAGACATGAGATGATTGTTAAATAACTTTTCCAGTATTTTTGACAATTGAGGAAGCAATGATACCTGTCTATAGTTTGAAAAGTTTTGGACATCTCCCAATTTAAAGAGAGGATTAATGCGAGGTCTCTTCATTGCTCCATGGACACCTCCTGTTCGAATGAAGTGTTAAAGATATGTATTTATGGACAGGTTATTATGGCAGGAATTTTTAATCAGGGTCATGTCAAGATCATTATGATCTTTGACCACTTTTCACTTGAGTTTATTAACAATGTTGATAATTTCCTCCTCCAACTTGGGAGTAAGAATAATAACTCATATTCACTTGGCTTGTCACATAATTATAATCTCCAATTTTTGCTGTACATTTAGGGAGTACTATTTTCTGACCTGCATTCACAAAAAGTTGTTAATGTTATTTGCAATATCTTTCTCACCAGATATGATTGCCCTGTTTTAAAATCTGTTTGGTATGAAGATTTCTTTCTGTTCCTGTTGAGGGAATTCAGTATTTTCCATGTTTCTTTTGCATTTTTTTTTTAATAATCTTCAAGTAGCTGGGTGTAGTATTGCCCCTCGTTATATCTAAGGATGGATGTTAATTTATTTTTATATGCTTTATATTTCCTTTCAGCTTTTTGAACTGTTCTTTAAAAATGTGTTGTAAAGCATGTTTTTCTTTTGGCATGCATTTATGAGAGATTGTGCCATCATCCATGGCTTACTTCATTAGCATTTTTATTATTATTGATAATCCCCTCCCAGCTTTGGTAATTAAGCTCACTTATAAATTTACAAACATTAATATTGTTTGCTATTCTCCTTTTTGGTGAAGTAGATTCTGAATTCTTGTTTGGAACAAAGTTGGTGATTGCAAAAATAGGTCAGTGGTCACTTCGATTGTTTATGATTATCCCACTTTCTATGGAAACCTGTATCTCTGAAGTAAATATGTTATCTATTAGTCACTGTCAGGATAAGGGTGTCAGAAGCAGAGTTCATTCGTCTGTTTTCACAACAAAAACACTACCACTCTACCTGGTGAAAAATACATGTGATCATTTAAAAAAAACTAAAACCTGTGATATACAGTGAAACCCTGTTAATTGAAAAGCCACTTTTGCCAATGAAAATTATTCAATTAACAGGAGTATCCAATAAACAGGGATTGTCACTTTCCTGTATTCTAAAGATAAACTTAGCATTTATTCTATTATATCTTGTTTGACAGAGCTCCTTGAGCTCTGTCAAACAAAATATAATAGATTAAATGCTTGTACTGGATGTACTGAAGCCAAATAGGTCTATAAACAAAGGAAAACGGGGTAATTTTTTGACATGTTACAAGATTTTTTATTCAATAAACAGGAGTTTACTGTATAACCTATATTCAATTAACAAGTCAAATTTGTACTGGAGGTATGGTAAATGGTTTTGTGTTGGGAAATTGTATTCAATTAACAAGGATATACAATTAAGAGGTATCCAATTAAGTGGGCTCCACTGTAGTAGAAATATTTCTTTGAGGATTTATGTTGTCATATGTCAAAGATTTTAAGTAAATTCAGTGTTTATTTTCACACAGATAGGATATTTATTTAGGTATTGGAAAAAGTGATTATATATTATGTAAAATATATAAAAAAAAATTGCGATACTTCAGCTTTATCACCGAGATGTTTCAGACGATTGGAAGCCAAAATGTTTGGGCCGAAACGTTTGAGAGCATCATCAGTTTTCTTGAAATTTGACAGGGTGACTTAGTATGGCGAGTGGATGATAACATGTTATTACACCCTCACTTTTTTTTCAGAAAGTGGGGTATACTGGATTGCGCCTGTCGGTGCGTCCATGCATGCATCTGTGTGTCCATCCTTACATCTGTCCGTCCGCACTCAGATGTCTGTTCGCATTATAACTTCAACATTACTGCTCAGATTTTGATGAAATTTGATACAGATGTTCATTATCATGAGATCTTTAAGCAACGTCAGCCATTTTGCTGTTTGAATATTTTTTCTGTTAGTTATGGCACTTTGAATAAACAAAAATAGGCTATTTTTTGTCTGTTCACCTTGTATCTCAGGTTTGGGTTATTGGATCTCAATGAAATTTGGAATGGAAATTGTTTATGGGAAAGGCTTTTTTTGGTAATGTTTGGCTGACCATAATGGCAGCTACAGCATCCATCTTTGATTTCTTCAGAATACCCAGCAGTTGCATTTATGCATCAATTTGTTGAAACTCAGCTGGCTTATTGACATCTGTTTCATAAACTTTTCATCTTTTCGGTGAAAAGCAATCTGCATTGACAGTGTCATATTCCATCATTGCAATCTGGTGGTAGAGCAAAGGCCCAGTATTTTACGCCTTATCTGTATCTCTTTCGTACACTTTTCAGTCTTTTCAGTGAAAAGCAGTCTGCATCCACACAGATTTTTGTTTCACTGGCAAAGTTGGTGGTATTTTAAATTTGTTTAATTTGACAGGTAGGTCCTAAACTGTATTCCATGCATCAGGGAAACATGACCACACTATACATGGCCCAAAACACTGCAAAACTTTGAAAACAAATTTTAAACGCTGCATAATTTGAGCACAATTACAATATTGGGCATAGTGTTTACTGTCGCTTTTTAGGAGTTTTAAATAAAGGCCATTAATGTTTTCGGATTTGTTTTCTTGAAAGAGAGGGAGATAATAAATTGTGCTTTGGCATGAGGCACATTAATACTGGACATGCCTTCAACTAATGTAACATGGGCTTGGGAAATTTCCCAGTTAATCAGAGTTAATTGCCATTTCTTATGGTAACTTAATTTACTGATCTGTAAACTACTCTAATTTCTTGTATATAGCTGCTTAACCATTACCTAACAAAGTGGCCATATCTGCCTAATGCTGCTCTGTTCACAAAAAATTGCGACTGATTTTTTTCAATTTTTGTCTTCAAAACATTTCGTTTCAGTAAGAGATCGGCCACAAGCTACGTTTTTGAGGCAAAAAATGAAAATATTTAATAGTGGGATAGTTCAGGTTTGTCAGTTTAGCCATGGCACTGGAATGATGGAAAAATATATTAAGACAAAACACAACAAGGGCAGAGTACGAGGGACTGTAATCGACAACCTGAGGTGGAGTCTTTCCTTGTTTCAAGAGCACTGAATGAGCATACTCTACCCGAGTTGTGTTGTGTATTTATACCGCAATTAAACTTTAAGTGGATGAAGCTAATATTTTTAAAGATGTATAATGTCCAATCAAGTGTTTTCTTACATGAGATTTTTCTGCACAATCACGATTCCACATGTGATTTACCTAGAACATTTCCCAATGTCTGTATTGTAATGCATAAGGTTGAATATGGGCAGTAATCATGGTATAGTGGAGCCCACTTAATTGTATATCTCTTAACCGAATAACCCTGTTAATTAAATATAATTTCCCAACACAAAACCATTTACCATACCTCCAATACAAATTTGACCTTTTCATTGAATATAGGTTAAAGAGTAAACTCCTGTTAATTGAATAAAAAAATGTGTAACCTGTCATGAAATTACCCTGAATCCCCCCAGTTTTCCTTAGTTTATAGACCTATTTGGCCTTACTACATCCAATACAGGCATTTAATTTATTATATCTTGTTTGACAGAGCTTATGGAGCTCTGTCAGACAAGATATAATAGAGTAAATGCCAGGTTTATCTCTAGAATACTCCCTGCGGGAACCCCGGGAAGTGAAGCAGTGCCTGTTCACTGTGGTAAACAGGCTCTGTTTTACTGGTAAAATAGGGCCCAGTCACCAATGCTTAGGAGGTGCAAACCCTCTCTAAAATAGGCAACATGGCTTATTAACGCTCACTCCTGGTCTTGAGTTGATACTCATGTTGTGGTCATGATTAGCCATTGTGCAAAAATATGTGACCTTAAACACCAAAAAATAAATAATAAATATCTCTAGAATACAGGAAAGTGAAACAATCCCTGTTAATTGAATACTCCTGTTAATTGAATAATTTTCATTCTGGTAAAAATTTAAGGTTAATTCAATGCGCAAACAAACTAAAACATATAATTGAAATTTGCAGACAACTTTTACATGTACCCAATGGCCAATTAGAAGTAACAAGTTTTTCAGATGAGCATGACTGTTTCTTTCATATCCGATGGTCTTTTTCAATGAAAAAGATGAATATGACTATATGTTTGATTTCTTATCAACCAACCTTGCAATTGTTTACTACAGGCTTGCACTACAGTGGAAGAACCTAACTCGGATAAAATACTCTCTATTTTAATCTTTCCCAAGAGATTTGGGAAAGAAAAGTGGTGTAAAAACACCACGAAAAAATAAGCCAAAACTTGGTCGAGAGCCATCGGCGCGCACCCAGTATGGGACGCTCTTCCATAGTACAAATCCACGACTTCCGTAAACCAATGTGCAGAGCGTCATCAATTCATCATTCTTTTGATTATCTGCACACGTGGTGGATGTGTGCCATTTTGCTACGTAACAGTGATAATTCAACTCGTCGATAATGGTTTTCCTGTGACTGGATTATGGATCTGAAGATTGTATAATAACAGGACTGTGTTTTATATATTCTCGTTAATATTTTCAACCACATTCTCATTGTATATTATTTACTATTCCGTTTTCGCAAATGTTTTTTTTTCGACATCGTGTCAACGCGGTTCGACAATGAAATTTTTCGGTTGATAAATTTAATTGTTATTGGAGTTAGATGTCAATCTGGGACTGTCTGGACAGGATTTCTTCACTCTGTTGGGGGCTGAATTTCTGGGGTTTTTCAGTCCCTGTCGGCCGTCTGGTTCTGTCGTGTACCCCACCGGTTTTTTTCTGCCACCTTCTCTCATAGTTGAGGGTGTTCTTCTACTTTCTGTATCTGTTGAGTTCACCTTTTTCTTCTACTGCTTTCACCTCTATTTTTTCCGGTTCGGTTCTTTTAGGACAATTCCTTTTGCCCTCGCCTTGGTGCGTTCTCGTGGCTGTTTCTTCCGCACCCGCGGGTGGTGTGGAACGCTGTCGTTTCAGCCCTCCCGACTCGACCACATTCTCATTGTATATTATTGTGAGTTATACCCCCTCCGTGGAGGATGTGCAGCTCCTCCCACACCCGTGGGGGGGGGGGGTGCTGTCATTTCAGGGCCTCCTGGCTCGACCACATCCAGTGTGAGTTATACCCCCTCCATGGGGGATGTGCAGCCTCTCCCGCAGCTGCGGGGAGTGGGGAACGCTGTCGTTTTGGGGCCTCCCGACTCGACCACGTCTGGTGAGAATTACTCCCCCTCTGTGGGGGATGTGCAGCTCCCCCTGCACCAGCGGGGGGTGGGGAACACTGTCGTTTCGGGGGCCTCCCGCCTCGACCATGTCTGGTGAGAATTATTCCCCTTCCGCGGGGGATGTGCAGTTTTTTTACCGTGGTGGATACTGCAGGAGCTGTTGGATTTCTGGTGACGAGATGCCTGGTTCCGGGACTATGTGCCCTCTCCAGTCGACATCTGAGGCTGTCACTAGGGTTGTGACTTCTCCTTTGGAGGCCGAGCTAGGTGGCTCTCTCCCCTTTTCCGCCAGTTCCAACAGCTCCCGTCGTATCTGCTGCTACTGCTGTTCCGTCTACAACGTCATCGGGCACCGTTTTTAGCCGTCCTTGGCTTATCCCTGCAAGGGTCTGCAGGGATGTCTGTAGTGTGGTTGTGGGGTATCGGCCTCAGCCTTCCCCGACTTCAACTCGGCGAAGTCGGAAGTGGCTGCCGACTGAAGCCTCTACTGTGGTCTCAGCGCCGTCGAGTACCACAGTTTTGTCATTGGCGTTTTCCGTCCACTCATTCTGGTCACACGGCCAGTTTTGCGGGACCAATGCCTTCTGTGCAGCCTGGACCTTCTGCCCTGCAGAGGTCCGCTGCAACTCTCCCGAGTTCCCGCTATGTTGATCCTTGGGGTGTGTCGTACCCCATTACACGTCTGCCCTCAGATGTTTCGGCTGCCGCCCGTCGCCCCGCTTCGGGTGTATTGGAGGATCGTGACCCTTCGCTGGTTAAGAGGGTCAGGTGTGAAGCCACTTTGCTGGTTCGTTCCCATGTTGAACCGGCTGGTACGGGCAATGAGCTTAGGGAGGCCCTCTCCTTACTCACTCAGGTTCTGTCCAAGAGCCTTCCCGTTGCTTCCAGCGAGGCAGCGAGTGGTTTCCAGGCGCCCCCTATGGCGCTGACTCCTGGGATTGGAAACAGGCCGCTTTCTGATCCCCCTGATGCCTACACCATGGGAGGCGTCGGCTGGTTTGCCCACGATGGGCTCTGTGTCTTCCGACTCCGTAGAGGAGTCAGACATCCTTGATGTCGAGAGCCAGCAGTCTTCTGACTTGGGGGCAGCTCTTGACTTTGTGTTTGTGTTCCTTCTGGATCTCAAACCATCAAACCAGCCGACAGTGTCAGCCAGGCCGCGATCATCGGTTGCGCGCCTACAGCCTGTGGAGCAACCTGCTTCTGGGCGTCTTCGACCGTGCCAGTCAGTACAGGTGGTTGAAGCATTTTCAGCATTGGATTCTAAGGAGAGTTCCAAGGCTATGAAGGCTCCGTTCTTCACCATGGTTGACACCTTTTTGCCTCCAGTGCGTTATCGTTACTACGATTTCCCCAATCCATCAGTCTGCCAGACTTTGACGGTTTTGGATCGGGACTCCAATTCCCTCGGGCTTTCCAAGCCCAAGTCGGCCATCATTCCTATGACGACTCTGGAGTCCATGTTGGGCTTATCGAGAGAAATGCTAGGTATGCTTTCTCTCTCCGATCACATCGTATCTGCCTCCAGATAGGTTTGATGATGTACAGGTTCCTTTGCGTGTGCTGTCCAAGGTGCTCATGCATCTTACTCACACGCATGCCTGTGACACGGCTATTTTGGAACTAGTTCGAAGGGACTCTGTGCTGGACACAGGCCGATCCCTTCCTGGGGGCAGCGCGCTGCTCTTCGATCTGCTTCTTTGGCAGGTCCGCTACTTTTCCATGGGTTCCATGTCGACGGTCCGGGATGACATCCTACGTCATTCCAAAGATCAGCTGCTGCTTTGTCAGCTTGATCAGCCTTCTAGGGGAGGCAGGGACCGTTCAAAGCCTAACAAGTACCCTTCTGCTTCCTCTGCAAAGCAAAGGGCTGATCCTTCTGTCACTGCTTCTACTTCTTACTTACGGGGTAAGGATAAGCGCCGGCAGGCTAGAGGGAAGTCTCAGGATTCTTCATTCAGTAGAGGTGGTGGTTTCTCCTCTCGCGGGTCTCTTCAGGGCTAGAACTGAAGGTCCTCACCTCGATTCATCCAGGTTGGAGGAAGGATAGCAGAGTTCGCTGACCGCTGGGCCACCATCACATCCGATCCTTGGGTGTTAGATGTTGTTCGGTCCGGGCTGCGAATATCCTTCCGAAGGCACCCCACTCTGTCCAGAGTGCCTCTTCCAACCACAGTTCCTTTAGACGTTTTACGTCGGGAGCTTTTGTCCACGGAGATAGACAATCTCCTGGCCAAGGGGGCGTTCAAGGTCATCAAGAACATTCAGTCAGTGGGGTTTTATTCCCACCTGTTCTTGGTGCCGAAGAAGGGCGGCTGACTCTGACCGGTTATCGATCTGAGTATCCTGACCCAGTCTATCATTGCTCCCAAGTTCAGCATGGAGACTTTCAGGTCAGTCCGCCGTTCCATTCACCAGGGAGATTTCGCTTCCAGCATCGACCTGCGAGACGCTTACTTTCACGTTCCGATTCATCGGGTGTTGCGAAAGTATCTCAGGTTTGCTTTTCTGGGGCGAGTTTACCAGTTGAAGGACATGCCTTTCGGCCTCAACCTGGCTCCTTTGGCCTTCACCTGTCTGATGTTGCATGTGATAGCCTTCCATCGCACACAGTCCAGGGTGACTACTTCGGCATATCTAGACGATATCCTTCAGAGGCATTCCAATGCTGCCTTACTGAAGTTGGATGTCGACACTCTGTTGAGCTTGCACGTCGCTAGGATTCAGAGTCAACAAGGAGAAGTTGGATCTGGTCCCTTCTCAGTCGTTTTGTCATCTGGGGATGGCCTTCCGCATTTAGTTCAATACGGTGGCGGTTCCCCAGGCCAGGGATGTGATTCTCTCAGCTTTTGCTCTGACTCTGTTCCCAGTCCACATCCACGGCAGCACGGGGTATTCTCCAGCTGCTCGGTCTCTGCGGTTCTGTGACGGATCTCATTCCTCTAGGTCGGCTGCATGTCAGACCTCTCCAACACTTTCTGCTCAGTCGTTGGAGGCCCAATGTCGATTCTCTGGCACTGGTGCTTCAGTTACCAGAATCTCTTATCCTCACCTTCTCCTCTGGACGAATGTTCAGTGGATCACACAGGGTGTCCTGTTGGACTTACCCACGTCCGATCGCGTTCTGACGGCAGATGTCAGCGATCTCGGATGGAGTGCGACGTTGGATCCTCTAGGTCTTTCCCTTCACGGGATGTGGGACCAGGATCGGGCATCTCTACACATCAACCAGAAGGAGCTTCTTGCTCTTCTTCTGAGTTTCAGGCAGTGGATCCCTCACCTGTCGAATCGTCAGGTCCTTCTGTTGTTCGACAATTTGACAGTGGTTGCATACATTCGGAACCAGGGTGGCACGCACTCGGTTCCAATGTACGAATTGGCTCGGGATCTTCTGCTCGCTCAGGATGTCAATGCCGGGGGTGGTTGTTCGTCACATTTCCGGTCGTCTGAACGTCCTAGCCAACTCCCTGTCCCAACGGGGCAGGTTCTTTCCCACCGAGTGGATGCTCCACATGGCGGTATTCCATCGATCTCTTTGCGACTCATTGGAACCATCCGGTGGACACTTTCGTGTCCCCGTGTCCAGATGCTCAGGCTTTTGCAGTGGACGCTCAGGCCCTCCTTTGGGATGGTCTTGCCGGCTACGCCTTCCTGCCGGTTCTGATTCCACCTCAGGTTCTCGCCCAGATATGAACCTGCAGTCGTCGAATCCTTTTGATCACACCTCTGTCGCCTCGGTGGGTGTGGATCAATCTGCTCCGCTCTCTGTTAGCGGCAGTTCCAGCATGTCTCCATCTGCGTTGCGACTTTCTTTGCCAAAGTCGCCCGAGGAGGTTTCAAGTTGACCCGACTTCATTGTGCCTTCGCATATGTCTTTTATCGGGTCCTGTCTCCTCTGTAGTGGTTTTTCAAGACAAGCAGTGGAGTTGCTTTTCTTCTTCAAGGAGGCACTCACTCCACTGGTTTAGCCTCTCGATGGTGTGCGATCACTCTGTTGCTTCTGTCACTCCTTCAATCACACCGCTTGCAGAGTTTCTGGTATATGTTTGTTTCTAGGGGTCTCCAGCAATGGGTACAAGTCCATCCTTCGGAGACCTTTTTCATATGTGGTACCGCATTGTTCCGTCACTCATCCTTGCCTCTCCAAGCTTGTTCAGCTCTTTTCCTTGAAAAGGCCTAGGACTTTGCAGTTTCCTCCAAGATGGACACTTTCTTGGGCACTGATCTGCTTGGGGGTGGGGGGCGTTCGTGCCTTTATCCTGGATGAATATGCGTTTTCTCACATGCCAGATCTCTCCTGCATCCATTTCTCGATGGATTTGTCTTGCTATTCATGCAGCTTCCGCTCGTCTAGCTACTGGTGATTGTATTACCAATTGTTTTTTCTGCCACGAGGTGCGTCCATTGTGTTCCTCTTTTAATAACTCTGTCATGTTGTCGGATGACGGATGTTATACTGGCAGCCTACTGGAGAAATGCTACATTCTCCTTTTATCTGCAACAGTTGCAGGAGCCAACAGAGGACCTTTGTCCTAGGGGCCCTCTTTCTTCAGCTCAGGCTGTTGTCTATCCCAGCCATTCAGCTTTTTTCAGGGTCAGTTCCAGCTCTGTGCTGTTACTGCCCTTTCTGTCTGTGCATCGCATTTCACCATACGCCACATCTTTCATTGTCTTTTACTAATGTTTGTGATGCTATGGCCTAGGGATCTCTTCCTCTGTCCACGGTTCCAGTGCTGTTGAGTTATGTGTGGGTTGGTTATGTGATTCCCTCCATCCTATTGTCTTTTCAGCCTGTAGTAAACAATTGCAAGGTAGGTTGATAAGAAGTATAAATTTTATAGTAAATTTCCTTTCTTATTATACCTACTGCAATTGTTTACATGGAGGCCCTCCCGTCTTCTTATTCGGGTAAGAATCCTTCCTCCCTGCTGATCACATAACTCCTGTGTTGTCGGAATCAAAAGAATGATGAATTGATGATGCACTGCACATTGGCTTACGGAAGTCGTGAATTTGTACTATGGAAGAGCGTCCCATACTGGGTGTGCGCCGATGTTGCTCGACCCAGTTTTGGCTTATTTTTTCGTGGTGTTTTTACACCACTTTTCTTTCCCAAATCTCTTGAGAAAGATTAAAATAGAGATTATTTTATCCAAGTTAGGTTCTTCCATTGTAGTGCAAGCCTGTAGTAAACAATTGCGGTAGGTATAATAAGAAAGGAAATTTACTATAAAATTTATACTTCTGTTTTCAAGGGTCACAGAAAATAATCTTGTCACAGAAAATAATCTTGCCTTTAGTATTATATCGAAAATTAATCAATGCTGATCTTGTGTGGTAGATCATCCATGCTCTTTTGGTAATTTTCTTGAGAAATTTCCTAGCAGCTGTCTTGCAACTTACTTGTCTGGTAGCGAAGGATGAAGATTCACTGTGACAACTATTTATACATATAGAATATAGTTTCTATTAAATAAATAAAATAATAATTGTGGTAATTAAGAGATTTCCAAAAAGTCACTTGAACTGAAGTGACTAAGGAAAGGTGTTTTGTAGCTGTCATGTTGGAACTTTTTCCTTACACAACTAGGAACAATGCAAACCAATAATTTCTTGAATAAAAAGTTTAAATTTTGTGCCTGAAAAACACCACTTATGACTCCTCATTGGAACAAGTTCACTGAGCTTGTTTCAATGAGGAGGTGATAAGCTATGTTTGGAGGCAAAAATTGAGAAAACAATAACATTTGAATAGGAATTTTCATGAACAGCACTGATGGGATATGTATGTTACATGAGGTGAAGGGATTATTTATTTATTTATTGGTGTTTAAGGTCACATACTTATGCACAATGGCTAATCGTGACGTGACAGTTTTACGGGTGGAGGAAGCCGGAGTACCCGGAGAGAACCACCGAGCAACGACGAGCAGCTGTCAGCTCTCCAACATCGTAACTCTGAACTCTGCACTGCAGCACAGGCAGGGTTAGATTGGTTGAAAACATGCGCACCATTGACGTGCAGTACGCCTCAGTACACAGCGTCATCGTGCCCCCATGTAGGCAATCAGGGTGAAGTGTCTTGCCCAAGGACACAACGCGGTTGCCACAGGTGGGATTCAAACCGAGGACCTCTCGGCTGAGGTGGTGAAGGGATAAACTTCTTCCTGAGTTTATAAAGACATTACTTCAGAATCGAACATTAGGATAAGATGTCTGTAGCGAATATTATGATTTTTAGTCAGAAAAATGCTTATAAGTAGATCATTACATGAATGCAATGATTTCTGGTTTATTGATGGGAGCAAAATTCAAGCCAACAGAACTGAAACATTCTCCTTTTTAACCCTTTACCCAACCTACATGATATAAAAAATTATTATTTTTTTAATTATTGTTTTTATAACCCCACCAACCTGGATTGGGGCATTAAGTGTTACCCTTGTCCATCCATCCCTCCATCCAATCTGTCCATCCATTCATCCATCCGTCTGTCCTTCCATCTGTCCATCCATCCATCCATTCGGGTGCATCCCGAATATGGTTTCCGGACAATAATTTTAGTTTGACTGATTGAAATGAAACAAGTTTATAGATAGGTTTTTAACCACATAATACAGGTTGGGATTGATAGTGGGCATGGTCTGATATTTTTTGGGACAGTTATGGCCCTTTTCCGACTTAGAAGACATGTTTATATTGGTTTCCGGATGGTAACTTGAGTTGTAGGTGTCCGATTTCAATCAAACTTGGAATATAGCTTATTGTAGACAATTTACAAGACGCGTTTGATTTTAAGAGGGGTGCGATAATTTTTATCTGAGGTATGGCCCCTTTTTGGACTTTGTTAACCACTAAATATAGTTTATCAGAAAGCGGGGCATTAGTGTCCCAAAATTTGACATTTTTGGAAAAATCTATTTTTTGGGGGGGGGGGGGGGGGGGTGGGTGGGGGTGGGGGGATATTTATTAATTCAATATCAACAAAGATAAATGCCTAGACACTCGTGCATTGCACTTGTTTCAAAATTTTAAAAGAGAATTTCAGAAAAACCATATCATGTGACTCCTCATTGGAACAAGCTTGATGAGCTTGTTCCAGTGGTGGGGACGGGGTGGGGGGGTGGGGGGTGGGGGGGGGCGGGCTCACATGATATGGTTTTGTTGAAATTTTTTTTTTGAAATTTTTTCAAGTTTAATTTGTAAATTACATGGGTAATGATTTGTTAGGTAAGGGGTTAACATCATTTGGATCATTTGGATCAGGTAAATTCATTTCACAGTACATTGAATAAAGGAAACAACATTTTTCCCTTTCAGCATCATTTGGATCAGGTAAATTCATTTCACAGTACAAGGGAAGCAACTCCGCATAGTTATTGAATTCAGTTACCCTGTTGATTTTTCAAATTCAGTGCGATGTAAGGTGCAAAACATGTAATCCTATTTTACTTCTGGATGTCTTGTTAGACCCGCTGGGAGTACAACCAGTGCTGTTCTGTAAAGTGCTGGAAAATACTAATATTGCTTAACCCAAAAGGGCCTGGACAATTGTCCAGAATTCACACCTGACCACAGCCTGCACATGTCCAGTGGCTTGACAGGATGTAGTCAATTCTGGGTTGCCTTAACATGCAGCCAAGACTTGACTAGAAGCCACTGCCTATGTAATTTGTTTATTGTCAGCAGGACCAACTCATGATGGCATGTTAATGGCACCTGTTCTGAGTTCGTAAAAGTTGGAAATAGGCCTAAAGGGTTAATACTCTTGCATGGCTTTATTTTTATTTACCTGTAAATAATGGTTTGTTTCTGTGAACTTGATCGCTTACATTTATTTCGAGTGTACCCAAAAGAGGACACTCTAAGCCTGGGCTTGATTTATCTGGATTCTCATTGCAGTTTTCGAATCAATTTTCAGCTAGAGCTAATCAATTTCAAATAAAAAATTATCTAAATAATAGGAAATGCGCATCCACATTTATCCAAGTTAGAAAACTGCTATTCAATTTTTAAAAATTAAATCGACCCCGGTTGTAACTTCTCAAATTAATTGTACCAAAAAATGACTAATTTGGAGATACCTCTGTATCAATAGCATCTTATCTTAGTAAGAATCTTCATGTTTTAAATTTTCAGCTACCAAAAATTAATCAGCCTTGTCAGTAAATTTGTATGAATTGTGTTGAGTATATCTGAGATATGCCCAAAAAGATACTAAAAAAGAGGGTCTCATTGAACAAGCACTGTGGTACATTGAACTAGAAATGGGAGAGGGTTCTGTTTTAGCTTTTCAAATTATTTCCAGATGGCAAGAGAAAATATCAGACTATGATCCAGTTACATTGTGTTTACTCTGGAAACTAAGTTTTTAACTTGATTAAAAAAGAATGATCATTTAAAACAAGTAAATTATTTTCATTGTTTCATGTTTTTTCACTCATTTGAATGTTTTTTTAACCCTTTACCCAAATGCACATCATATTAAAATTTATTATTAAATATTATTTTTTTAAAATTTTCGAAACATTTCATCAAAATCATATCATGTGACTCATCATTTGTTCCAATGAGGGATTCAAATAATATGGTTTTGTTGACATTTTTGAAAAAATCACTTTTTTCAACTGCTCAGTTTGTCAATTATGCAATCAGATGTGGCTGATTCATTTGGTAAATGGTTAATGGAATAACCATGTTAATGGCATATAATCTTTTAATACCATACCATAACAGGACCTCTGGCCTCAGTACAGTGGAGCCCATTTGATATCTGTTAATTGAATAATCCTGTTAACTGAATATAATTTCCAAACATAAAACCATTTACCATACCTTCAGTACCAGTTTGACCTGTCTGTTGCATTTAGGTAAAAGTATAGACTTACATTAATTGAACATAAAATCATCTAATAGGTCGAGAAATAACCCTGACAGTTACAGAAGTCCCTTTGTTTTGAGCCTATTTGGCCCCGGTACATCCAATACAGGCATTTAATCTACTAGTATTACCAGTATATCTTGTTTGATAGAGCTCCATGAGCTCTGTCAAGCAAGATATAATAGAGTAAGTGCTCAGTTTGTCTCTAGAATACAGGAGAGTGACCAAATCCCTGTTAATTGAATACTCCTGTTAACTGGTAGAGTGCTAAATTATTTTCCAAAGGTGATTTGTAACATATTATTTTTCTCAAAGATAGTATGCTACCAGTAAGGGGAACATTAGTTTAGCATCATCTTGCCCATAAACAATTGTTTTGTTTTAATTAATTGGAAAATGCCTTCTCTTCCAAGAAATTGTAGAAAACAATTTTATATGAAGTTTTTCTGCTACTGCCCACTAATGTGGCTTTCAGCCAAGCCTTAAAATAAGCAATCTGTCTTTTGCAGAATGAGGTCCCCAGAGGGTGACTGTGCTGATGGTATCCCATACAGTGGGCCAATGTATCCTATGGGTACCTCTTTCTGTTTAGGTTTGAGACCTTGATTCAGATTGAGGTTCACAGAGAGTCTGCTTATTTTCTGGCTTTCTTTCAGCTCTTTCAAGAGATCCATGATAGTGGCTTCTTGCACTCAATCAGCTAACCGAAAATTTCTTACTGGCAAAGAAGCTCTTCAATTAACAGGGTTCTATTCTATTTTCATGAGTGTAAGCATTTATTCCATTATATCTTGTGTGACAACTCATCTTGCTATGTCAAATAAGCTATAATTGCTTGAATAATTGAATCATTGTTTAAATAATTGAATAATAATAAACACTCAATTCATTATCAGATTGTAGGACAAGACTACATTCTCCACATTCTCACACTGCTGGACGAACTAAATGAGATGCGCGTACATAACCTAACTCGATAGAGTATTCAGTGCGTGTTAAACCTTGATTGGGTGATGATGTGTATCTTGTCCTCTGTATTGGTCTTTTCAACATGTGTGATTTCATTATTCAACGCCTGTTGGTGAAAACATTTATTATTTTATTAGTTGAGTTGTGACGAAGTCAAACTCGACTAATAGTTTGATGAATGGTGGGCGGGCGGGCGGGCGTAAACAATTGGTTTCCGGATGATAACTTGATAATGGTTCAACCCATGTTCATGAAACTTCATAGGTAGGTTTTTAGCTCAACTTGACAAAGTCAAGCTGAGCTATTGCCATCACTTCTCGTCTGTCGACGTACGTACGTACGTTAGTATGTTAGTAACTTAGTACGTACGTCCACAATTTCCTTTGGCACACCTCACAGGTCGCATTTATGATCAGATTACTTTGAAACTTCTTATGCTTGTTTGGGGTGACCTCTAGATGGGAGCTATCGATTTTCTTCAATTTCCGTCAAAAAATGTTGCCGCGGCCAACGTTCTTAGAACTTAGTTTAGTCAAACCACAATATTTCCCTTTGGCACACCCTACAGGGCACATTTATGATTTGATTGCTTTGAAACCTGATACGCTTATTTAGGGTGACCTCTAGATGGGAGCTATCGATTTTCTTCAATTTCCGGCAAAAAATGTTGCCACGGCCAACGTTCGTAGAACTTGGTTTAGTCAGACCTCAATATTTCCCTTTGGCACACCCTACAGGGTACATTTACGATCAGATGGCTTTGAAACCCGATATGCTTATTTGGGGAGACCTCTAGATGGGAGCTATCGATTTTCTGCAATTTCTGTCAAAAAATGTTGCCGCGGCCAACGTTCTTAGAACTTAGTTTAGTCAGAAGACTCAATATTTCCCTTTGGCACACCTTACAGGGTACATTTATGATCGGATTGCTTTGAAACCTGGCATGCTTGTTTGGGGTGGCCTCTAGATGGGAGCTATCGATTTTCTTCAATTTCTGTCAAAAAATGTTGCCGCGGCCAACGTTCTTAGAACTTAGTTTAGTCAAACCACAATATTTCCCTTTGGCACACCCTACAGGACACATTTATGATTTGATTGCTTTGAAACCTGGTATGCTTATTTAGGGTGACCTCTAGATGGGAGCCATCGATTTTCTTCAATTTCCGGCAAAAAATGTTGCCACGGCCAACGTTCGTAGAACTTAGTTCAGTCAGACCTCAATATTTCCCTTTGGGACACCCTACAGGGCCCATTTATGATCAGATTGCTTTGAAACCTGGTATGCTTGTTTTGGGAGACCTCTAGATGGGAGCTATCGATTTTCTTCAATTTCTGTCAAAAAATGTTGCCGCGGCCAACGTTCTTAGAACTTAGTTTAGTCAGAAGACTCAATATTTCCCTTTGGCACACCCTACAGGGTACATTTATGAACTGATTGTTTTGAAACCTGGTATGCTTGTTTTGGGAGACCTCTAGATGGGAGCTATCGATTTTCTTCAATTTCTGTCAAAAAATGTTGCCGCGGCCAACGTTCTTAGAACTTAGTTTAGTCAGAAGACTCAATATTTCCCTTTGGCACACCCTACAGGGTACATTTATGAACTGATTGTTTTGAAACCTGGCGTGCTTGTTTGGGGTGACCTCTAGATGGGAGCTATCGATTTTCTGCCATTTCCGTCAAAAAATGTTGCCACTGCCAACGTTCTTAGAATTTAGTCTAGTCAGACCACAATATTTCCCTTTTGTACACCCTACAGGGCACATTTATGATTTGATTGCTTTGAAACCTGGCATGCTTGTTTGGGGAGGCCTCTAGATGGGAGCTATCGATTTTCTGCGGTTTCTGTCAAAAAATGTTGCCACTGGCAAAAAAAACTGACATTGGTCCCAATGATCTTCAGTTTTGCCATTTCATTTATAACTTACCAAGTTCAAGTTTGTCAAGTTGAGCTACAGTGTCATTGACACTTTCATTTATTTAATCTTATTTGTTTTACAAGGATTGGCGAACAAGTTATGCAACTTATATTAATGCCTCTCCTTGGCCCAATGGCATAGGTGTTTGGGATGACCTTCATAGCGGCTACTTCGTGGCCTTGCTCTTCTCGAATACTACGAAGGGATCTTTATCCTGCACGGAGTGTGTCTCTCTCTGCACAGAGGACAGCCATTTTACGTCCCCACCCAATAGGACGGTACACTGTGACAGCATCAGCCCCACAATATTGGTGCTGACAGAAAGTGTTCGGACACCTCGAGAACTTTCCCTGACCGGTAGGTTGGTATCGGTGAGAGGAAGAACCCTATTAATTTTGGACTTGCTTGGTCAAAGGTCAAGGTCACAGTGACCTTGAACATAGTAAATTGTAAACAGTTGGTTTCCGGATGATAACTTGACTACGGTTCAACCCACATTCATGAAACTTCATATGTAGGTTGGCCTTCGTGAGAGGAAGAACCCTATTTATTTTGGACTCACTAGGTCAAAGGTCAAGGTCACAGTGACCCTGAACATAGTAAATCAAAACAATTGGTTTCCAGATGATATCTTGATAATGGTTCGACCCATGTTCATGAAACTTCATAATTAGGTTGGCATCAGTGAGAGGAAGAACCCTATTTATTTTGGACTCGGTAGATGAAAGGTCAAGGTCACAGTGACCTTCAACATAGTAAATCGTAAACAATTGGTTTCCGGATGATAACTTGATAATGGTTTGACCCACATTCATGAAACTTCATAGGTAGGTTGACCTAGGGGAGTGGAAGACACCTATTTATTTTGAACTCACTAGGTCAAAGGCCAAGGTCACAGTGACCTTGAACATAATAAATCGTAAACAATTGGTTTCCAGATGATAATTTGACAATGGTTCCACCTACGTTCATGAAACTTCATAGGTAGGTGGCATTGGTGCAAGAAAGAGCTCTATTTATTTTGGAATCACCAGGTCAAAGGTCAATGTCACAGTGACCCTTCACATAGTAAATTGTAAACAATTGGTTTCCGGACGATAAGTTGATAATGATTAAACCCACTTTTGTACTGTCACAACTCGGCATTTTTACCAATAACATTATTTTGAAAAACAGATAAATTTCTGTCTGTGTTTGGTGACAGATAAATTCCGACTATTAATTCGAAAGTACAACTTTGTAGCTTTGTACTTAAATAGTACACATGCCCTTGTCCATCATGGCTAATGGAGAAAGATCCACTCGAAGGAAGCAAAAAGCTTTGAAGGATGATAAATATCATCCAGAGGAATATAAAAGTCATACCAAATCGCCTATGAATTCCTCATCGTCGGACAGTGGCAGTAATATTAATAAAGAAGCAATTTCCATTCTAAAAGAATTGAAGGATATTCAACAAAAACAAACAAACACTCTTAAGAAATTGGCTACGTGTGTGACGACACTGGAAAGTCAGTTTGTTTATGAGGAAGATGTTTATGATACGGAGCGTACCCAGGTTTGTGGTGATTATGGTGATGAAAATTACGAACATGATAGCACACCACCTCTGTCTAAAAGGCAGAGGGCTGAGGAAGAACAAACATTTTCTCTTGACTGTGAAATCGAAATTCTTCACTTAAGAGGATACCCCTGAGGATGTGCTTGATAATTTGGCTGATGTTGTGAACAGTGTTTTTTATGAAGGCTTATCTGAAGAGAAGCTGGCTGAATTAACTAAGAATATTGTGCAGCCTGGAAATTGTGCGGCATTTTCGAAAACGGCAGTGAATCCAGAAATCTGGAGACTTTTAAAGCCCAAGACGGGTTTTGAGGACATCAAAATTGGTCGTATTCAGAATCTTATCGTCAAAGCTGCAACAAATATCACAAAAGTGCTTGACATGGCAGGCGTACTTATTGGTTCTGCCACAATGGAAATGTGTTCAGATTCCTTGATGCTCTTGGGGCATTCCAACAGACTCATGAATCTTCAGAGACGTGAACTCCATAAACCTGATCTTGATTCAAAATATTCTTCTTTGCCATCAGCTCACATCCCGTTCACTGAGTTTTTATATGGAGATGATATTAATAAACATGTATGAGACATACAGGACATGAACAAAGTTCAAAGGAATGTTGGGCATTCTGAGACTTTTCCAAAATATATTTGTGGCACCCGCTGATGGGGGCATCGAGTCCGCTCAAGTGGCAGAGGCTATGTTGGCAGCAAACCTTACAACTATAAAGCTGCGACTTAACCTGGTCCCTCAAAAAACATGGGGAGGGGGGGGGGGGGGGGAGGGCACCGAAAGTAATCGGTGAGTACATCTCTGTGTATTATTCTATATTTTTTTGTTGGAAATATTAGTAGGCATTCAGATCAGTGGCAAAATATTAGTAGTGACCCTGATATCCTTAGTATGGTCAGCAGTTGTAAATTGGATTTTTTTTTACCAGGCTCTGACCATGTCGGACATTCCCATCCTTATTACAATTTTTCTCCATCAGAAATCACACTAATCAGGACAGAGATCACTAAGCTCCTAAGCTCTGGAGTGCTTGTCGAGGTCTCTCACTCCTCCAAAGAATTCATTTCACCTATTTTCCTTCAGAAGAAGAAAGGTTCAATAGAACGCAGAGTTATTCTGAATCTTTCCGATTTGAATGAATTTCTCACATACAGACATTTTAAAATGCAAACTTTCAATTCAGTTTTGCCACTGATCTCACAACTGTGCCATGGCCAATATTGATCTACATCATGCTTACTATTTGATGCGGACTCATCCTGCTGAACAGTGTAAGTTACGTTTTATTTTCGATGGGAAAATCTATCAGTACACAGTTCTGGCAAATTGCATCTCAAGTGCCCCGCTTATTTACAAAATTACTCAAGCCGGTTTTGGCTACCTTACGTCAACAGAGGCACACAATTAGTGCCTAGATTGATGATACTCTTTTGGTTGCAGACACTCCTTCTGCTTGTGAACTGAAGATTATTGCTACCACCACCTTGCTGCAAAAATTAGGGTTTTTCATCAATGTCGATAAGTCAGTTCTAGTGCCAACTTCTTAAATTACATCTTTAGGTTTTGTCATTGATTCTGAGAGCATGGCTGTTATTCTCCTGGTTGACAAGGTGATACCTGGTGAATTGTCACTTGATGTAGTCCTGTTGTTAAGATAACTGTGGGTGTGAGTAGAATATTAAGAACAGAAAATGGGAAAACTTGGTTTGGCAGTGATACATTCAAAGCGATATCTTCAGATTCCCATCTTTTGCAGTTGTAATATTAATGAAAGTGTGTTGCACATCCATATTTCTACACAAAATACCTTTGGTTTCTATGTGAACCTTTCAGAAACAAGTGATGGACCCATATACCTGTACTTGTGGTGCAGTGGTATGAAATAGTCTAAACAGTATGCATATTGATAATGGGTTCAAGTGAGAGAGAGACACCAGTAGTAAGACAATCGTAGTATTGTAAGAATTGGAAAGTGCATTCGATTTGCTTCTGTTTTGGACATTTTGGCTGATTTAATTCGAGCCAAAAATCATGATTCACCCTAATCAAGTGTTTCTCTGATGTACCCTAATCAAGTGTTTCTCTGATATACCCTGATTTTCAAATACTAGCTTTTGCTCCTGAACAGAGAAAACAAATTACACTCTCTATTCTATGTCTTTTCTGAGTATGCAAGCAATTTGAAATACCTGATGGGACAATGGACTAGATGTTCAAGTGATATCACTTGAATACCTCTGGTCCACTGAGCATGCCCGAGTCCATATGTTTTGTGGACTGAACAACGCACAGGATATAAGTTGCTCACCAACCTTGCTGTTAGTATTTCATCAATTTGAACAACCTGTTCAGTGTGTAGAGTGTTACAGCATGGGACAGGTTATTCATATTCATGAAATACTAACAGCTCGATTGGTAACTATTACATATTGCAGAGTATCAGCTGATCAAAGTACATTTTGTGTATTATGGGCCATATTGACTGACCTGAGTACTGTAATAGTTGATGTCAAGTGGAATTATTTTATCATGGTGATATATTTGTCAATTAATTTCACTTGAAGGCTTTGATAATTGGTTGGGTAACTGACAAAGATGTTGATTCGTTCTCATCAGTCTTTTTGTTGTTTTATTGTTAACATTTATGTGTTGTTGAAAGGGTTTATGCTAAAAGACGTCAGTGTCATGAAACTTTTTAGATAGTTATTGTAATCTAATCAGGTTTTATGAAGAATGTCGAGACAGTTCAATTTGATTCTATTCCTAAGGGATAATTTCTCAGATCAATGATTGGTTGATCTTGCCAAGAAACTTCTTGAATCTTAAGAGTAAAAGAAGTAACAAGTCTCTTGTTTGGTATGGACATAAATGCCTGCTCATATATTTTGTTAGGTCTTCACCCAACACAAAGGTGTAGCCAGGATTTTTCAGGGTGGGAAATAATTTGGGTTTTACGGACCCTCGATGACCAAAGGTAACCAGCGCCTGCCACAGGCAAAAGCTGGGAAAGAGCATGTGAGGGATGTCCCCTTACCTCATTGGAGGGGCCCCGGGAGACCTCCCACAGAAAATGTTTATAAATTTCAAGCCCATGAGAGTGAATCTGTGGCCCCAATGCTCTTTTTACAAATTCAAATCAATAAATTTTATTGATTGAAATAAAATCCGGCTGTTTTTCTACACTATCGCTAGGGGACCTTAACAAAAGTAAGTTTACCAAGTCCAAACTTGGACCCAAATGCTGTACCACACCAAAAATCATATTACAGCCTTTGGATCCAATTTTGGACTAATGTTTACCATGCATGGATTATGAGCAAGAGGACCATCCCAAGTATTTGCCAAGTATAATTCAAGTATACTTCAAGTTGGAGCACAAAAGTATAAGTGAAGTATACTTCAAGTATAAGTATAAGTATACATTTACTTCCAAAGTATTAGCGAAGTATAATGGAATATGAATATACACTTATACTTGACTTATACTTGTAACAAGCACAAGTATATTTTGCAGTCAATCAGAGTATACTTGGCTATCTAATTTGCATATAAAATCAAAATACTTTAAGTATACTTTAAGTATACACTTGGTATATACTTCTGATATACTTCCATGTATACTTAAAGTATAAGTTAAGTATAAATTATTTCTGTGAGGGATGAGTTGACCTTTTTCAAATTTGGGTTGGGGGGGGGGGGGGGTGGGTGAGTCACATTACCCCTATCACTACCTGGCTACACTCTTGCCTAACATAACTGTTGAATACTCTCTGCATTGTACATAAACATGGTCTCTTAACTTGTTGAGTGCTAGAAGCCACTATCAGGGCATTCTAAAAAATGAGGGTACCAGAGCGAAAGCCAGTGTTTTCCTTGTTCATGTTTCATATTCAGTCAAATGCAAGTAATATTTTGTTTATACAAATATGTTCTATTACAAATTATTGGAGAGTGCATGTGGGTACTCTCCAATAATTTGTATTAAAACAGACTTTGAATAGCAAATTCAGTCCACCAAAAATAATCAAGTCCTTAAGTTAAATGTTATATTTTCTCTAGTTAAGTGTTATATTTTCTGCTTCGAAACATAACTTTTGCCTGCCTCATTGGTCCAAAATCACGGAGCTTGTCATATTTGTTTCATAAACTTTATACTGTGACTCAACATTATGCAATACAATACAGACATTGGGAAATGTGCAACATGTGGAATCCAGATTATACGTAAGAATGTCATGTAAGTATGCATCTGATTGGACATTATGATGGGAATGAAATGCTTCAATACAAAAGAAAGAGTGTTAAGCAAGAAAGTTATCAGACCACTGAAGGTGATATTTGTCTTTAAAAATAACAGCTTCATTCACTTAATTCAAGTTTAATCGTGTTATAAATACAGAACGCAACTCAGGTAGAGTACGAGGGACTAGAATCAACAACCCTTGGTAAAGTTTTTACTGTATTTCACATAGTCCTTTGGCGATCGTGACATGTCGGGAAGACTCCACTTCGGGCCATTGATTCTAGTCCCTTATACTCCACTCATTGTGTTCTCTGTCTTAGTGTATCATTTTTCAAGCATTCCAGTTCCATGTCTGAACTGATCAGCCTGAACTATCCCACATCATTATGTCTCCCCTTCCCAGAAGGGAGACATATTGTTTTAGTGCATCCTGAAGGTCAGATTTATGTGTTTTTTTAAGGGAAACATCACACAAACTTTGTCTGGGCCATAACTTTTTTGTTTTTTGACCTACACCTTAGATACTTGGCATGTAGATGTATCACCATGAACCGGTGTGCAGTGTACCATAGCGACCTTCATGTGACCTTGACCTTTGACCTGAAGGTCAGATTTATGCGCTTTTTTAAGGGAAACTGTTTGGACCAGAACTTTTTTGTATTTTGAGTCAGGCTTTTGATATTTGGCATGTGGATGTATCACCATGAGCCGGTGTGTAGCGTACCATTGTGACCTTCATGTGGCCTTGACCTTTGATCTGAAGGTCAGATTTGTGCTTTTTTCAAGGAAACTTTGTCCGGACCAAAACTTGTTTGTCTTTTGAGCCAGGCCTTAGATTTTATGTATCACCATGAGCCGGTGTGTCGCATACCATTGTGACCTTGATGTGACCTTGACCTCACGGTCAAATTTATGTTCTTCAAATAGGGAGTCCAGACCAGAATTTTTTTGTTTTTTTTTTTGTTTTTAGCTCAACTTTGACGAAGTCAAATTTGAGCTATTGTCATGGCCCGTCGTCCGTCTGTCCGTCTGTCCGTACGTCAACAATTGGCTATGGCTCGGGCTAGAGGTCGTATTTATGAACCGATCTTTACGAAACTTCTTGGGTACCTTTGTTATGACCGTGGGACGAGAACGAGTGTTTTTGGGTGTGGTCCGAAATTCAAGATGGCTGCCAGTCGCCATTTTGTACCGATGATGCAGAAATCTGTTTTTTGTACAGAACTTCCATATGAAAGCTCTGATTTGAATAATTTTTTGTATGAATGTTTAGTACCATGGGGTACATCACATATAATATGGGTTTTTTTCTCATGCTTAAATTGTGCAAATTAGACTAATTTTGATGTTTTTTGGTGTTAATTTCAGCACTGTAAGTGCAAATGCCAATACGGCTCGGGCTAGAGGCCGTATTTATGAACCGATCTTTACGAAACTTCTTGGGTACCTTTGGTATCACCGTGGGACGAGAACGAGTATTTTGGGGTCCAGTCCGAAATTCAAGATGGCCGATGGCAGCCATTTTGTACAAAATTAGGTGCAATCAGATTTTTGCACAGAACTTCCATATGAAAGCGCTGATTTGAATAATTTTTTGTGTGAATGTTTAGTACCATGGGATACATCACATATAATACGGGTTTTTTTCTCGTGCAGAAATTATGCAAATTAGATGAACTTTGATATTTCAGTGCGACTTACACACAAGTACACATGTCAATACGGCTCAGACTTGAGTCTGTATTTATGAACTGATCTTCACGAAATGTCTTGGGTACCTTTGTTATCACCTTGAGACAAGAACGAGTGTTTCTGGGTGTGGTCTAAAATTCAAGATGGCTGCCAGTGGCCATTTTGTACCGAAATTAGGTCTAATCAGTTTTTTGTACACAACTTCTATACAGCTCAGACTAGAGGCCATATTTATGAACCAATCATTACGAACCTTGTTGGGTACCTTTGTTATCACCGTGGGATGAGAGCGAGTGTTTTTGGGTGTGGTCCGAAATTCAAGATGGCCACCAGCAGCCATTTTGTACCAAAATTAGTGCAATCAGTCTTTTGTACAGAACTTGTGTATGAAAGTTCTGATTTGAATAAATTTTTGTATGAATGTTTAGTAACATGGAATACATCACATATTCTAAGGGTTTTTTTTCGTGCAGAAATTATGCAAATTAGATGAACTTTGACTTATTCAGTGCTACTTGCACAATGTGAGCACACATGTCAATACGGCTCAGGGTAGAGGCTGTATTTATGAACCGATCTTCACAAAACTTCTTGGGTACCTTTGTTATCACCTTGGGATGAGAATGAGTGTTTCTGGGTATGGTCCAAAATTCAAGATGGCTGCCAGTGGCCATTTTGTACCAAAATTAGGTCCAATCAGTTTTTTTTCACAAGTTCTATACAGCTCGTATTTATGAATTGATCTTCACAAAACTTCTTGGGTACCTTTGTTTTCACCTTGGGACAAGAACGAGTGTGTTTTGGGGTGCCTTTTTTATCACTGTGCTATGAGAACAAATATTTTGGGGTTCAGTCAGACCCACTGTGGGACCCAAAGTTTTCTTTTCTAGTTTAGCATCTGACTGTCACCCACCTTTACAATACTTTACCTATACATTTGTTACAGGCAACGGTCAGTATTTATGTACAGACCATTACAATACTTTATATGTACCTTTGTTATCAGGTCGTTACCTAGATGTTTGTCATTGCTGTGTCACATACTATACATGTGCATGTCTTTGTCTTGACAAGTTGAGCTACAGTGTCATTGACACTTTCATTTTGACCTAGGACTTGGTTATTTGACATGTGGATGTGTCACCATGAGTCCGCATGTCGTGACCTTCATGTGACCTTGACCTCAAGGTCAAATTTATGTACTTCAAATAGGGAGGAATTGTTCAGACCAGAATTTTTTTGTTTTTTGACCTAGGACTTGGTTATTTGACAGAGGGATGTGTCACCTTGAGACCGCATGTCGTCTACCTCGATGACCTTTATGTGACCTTGACCTCTGACCTTAAGGTCAAATTTATGTACTTCAAATAGGGAATAATTACCCAGACCAAAACTTTTTTGTTTTTGACCTAGGACTTAGATATTTGACATGTGAATGTATTGCAATTAGACCGCATGTCACATGTAATCATGACCTTCATGTGACCTTGACCTCAAGGTCAAATTTATGTACTTTAAATAGGGAGTAATTTCCAGACCACATTTTTTTTTTTTTGACATGTGGATGTGTCACCATGAAACTGCATGTCGCTACCTTGATATACTGCATGTGACCTTGACCTCTGACCTCAAGGTCAAATTTATGTACTTCAAATAGGGAATAATTGTCCTGATCAGAACTTTTTTGTTTTTTGACCCAGGACTTAGATGATTGACATGTGGATGTATCACAATGAGGCCACATGTCATCATGACCTTCATGTGACCTTGACCTCAAGGTCAAATTTATGTACTTTAAATAGGGAGCAATTGTCCAGACCTGAATTTTTTTTTTTTTGACATGTGGATGTGTCACCATGAAAGCGCATGTCTGCTACCTTGATCAACTGCATGTGACCTTGACCTCTGCCCTCTAGGTCAAATTTATATACTTCAAATAGGGAATAATTGTCCAGATCAGAACTTTTTTGTTTTTTTGACCTAGGACTTATGTATCACAATGATACTACATGTCATCATGACCTTCATGTGACCTTGACCTCAAGGTCAAATTTATGTACTTTAATTTGTCTTTTGACCTAGACCTTAGATATTTGGCATGTGGATGTATCACCATGAGCTGGTGTGTCGTGTACCACAGTGACCTTCATGTGACCTTGACCTTTGACCTGAAGGTCAGATTTATCTGCTTTTTTAAGGGAAACTTCGTCCGGACCAGAACTTTTTTGTCTTTTGACCTAGACCTTAGATATTTGGCATGATTGTCAATATTATTTGTGTATATATAATTTGCAGTGCATTAAATAGAAAGGAAGGGGAAACGTAAGTTTTAGTGTGCTAAAACAGTTTCTAGTTTTTCTTTCTTTATACTGTTTTTTAACTCCTCTCATTCAAATTGCACAATCAGATATTCTTTGATGACTTTATTCTGCCCAGATAATACAGTGGAGCCGACTTAATTGGATATTTCTTAATTGAATAACCCTGTCAATGCTTATAACTTCCAAATCTCAAATCTTTTGCAATATCTTCATTACAGATTTAATTTGCAAACTGACTATAGAGTAAAACCCTGTTAATTATACCCTCCCTGTAAGAAAGGGATATATAGTAATCGCTTACTGCTCATTTGTTCTTTTTCTTCATCTGTCTGTCCTCATTTCTGGACAGTAACTTTTGTACCCTTGATCATACATTTCACATACTTCATTCATAGGTTGCCTATAAATTGACAATGGTGTGGGCCGCTATTGGCATCTGTAGGTCACATGTCCAGGTCACTTGCTATAAATAGATTTTTAGTTTCTTGCAATAACTTCCTCTTGAGTACAGAACTATAATTCATACACAGATTCCCTAAAGTGCATTGATGATTACATTCGAGTCTGGGGTAAGGAAGCCAAATATCAAGGTCACTTTTACTATAAATAGAATTTGGTTTCCATTCATTTGCAGTACAGTCGCTGTGGACTGCGTTTACCAGGTAATAAAAATCATCATCAGTACAATTTTAATTAATGAAGTACCATGTTGTACCCCGTGCTTCATTAATAAATTTTTGATGATTATTCCTATAATTAGTGTTTAGAATCTAATATTATTGCGTCCATGGAAATATTGACCATCCGTGGAAAGTGACCGGTCCACGGCGGCTGTACTGTAGTTTCCTTTTGTATACAAAACTCTACTGTCATACTCAGATTGTCTATAACTTGTTGATGTATGTTTGGAGCCAATAAGTCAAAGTTCAAGGTCATTTGCTACAAATATAATTTTGGTTTCTTGGGTCAGTAAGTCAGATGGCAAGATCATTCGCAACTGAGTGAAATTATCAATTCTCTTTTCTCCCCACATCCCTAGAATCTCACCCAAAAGGAAAGGAACGCGAGAACATTGATTTTGAATTGATACTGTGTTTTTCATGATTCAGTTCAGATTTTGCAATATTTCATTTATGAAATCTCGACCCACTGGTGTATAAATGTGTCGTGACCTAATTATGATCTGATTGAGAAATAAATATACCACTTTTGTGTTTACAGCACTGCCCACCAAGAGCTTGTTCCTGTTTTAGACATATCAAGACACCAAAATTGTTGAGGTGTCACATCATCCACATCATTGATTACATGACTTTTATATTTTTTTTTGTTCGTGAAAATTACTTTAATTCAACTTATTTGAGAGAATGTTTGGTACTGGTACTGTACAGTAAATTATATGAAAAAAATTTTGTCAATGAATTGAAATGTATGTTTGACCCAGAAATACCAGGTGGATGGACAAAGCATCGGAGTACAAAAGTGGACTGTCAGAAGTTCACATTTGAGATCAAATATAAGTATCCTGCACTGAGCTAAATAATGCGGGGCATACATTCATCACCATTAACTCCTAATTAACCCGCTGAGTATTTTAAAACTATTTTCCATCAAACCTAGTCATGGCTTCTTTTCAGCAGCCATGACTAGATTTGATGAAAAAGCCATTTAAATTTAATGCAAGTCATCATTGGTCAAAAAGTCCATTCCAATTTACAGTGGGAACACTTGGTAAAATGTTCCCAAATTGTGCCTATTTCATTGGCAAGAGATTTTGTGTCCTGTGCTGGAATATCTATAAGGAGTTAATGTCTTTGAAGCAAAAGAGAATGTGAACATGAAACTTATTCTGAATTTGAAACTTGATCTCATCAGGACCTGTATTTGTTTTGCATTCTTTATTATCACATATGTTGAGACAAAAGTGGTTTGAATTTTTGTGCAAAATACTTTTTTTATTCACAAGGCATGTGCAATATTATGTAGAAAGGAAATGTGACTTAAGTGTTCTCTCTTGTTTGTGGTATACTTTCCAGAATAATATGTTCCTTGAAGTACCTACAGTTTTTCAATTTTCCAGACATGTTTATGTGCCTCTGGCTTGTTTCGCACAACCACTCTCGTTGGATTTAATACTTTGAATGAGGGATTTTGGACCAAATGGTTTGTAATATTGAATACAGTATTCAACCTACAACTCCTGTGGGAACCCCAGGAAATGGAGCAGTGATTGATTAACCCTTTACCTAACATGAAAAGTAGACAACACTTCCAAAAAAATTCTTGAATAACTAATTTTGTTCATTTTTTGTCTCAAAAACATAGGTTATGACCCCTCATTGGAATGAGCTCGAGGGGTCATAATCTATGTTTTTGAGACAAAAAGTGAACGTATAATGAAAATTAATTGGCGATTTTTTAGAATAGCGTTGGCTGGTTTTTCCCATTACATTGGGTAAAGGGTTAAGTGGTCAACAAGTTACACTTTTCTGGGAAAATAAGACCTGGTAACCAATGCCTGGGGTAGAAGTTCTCTAAAGTGGGCAGCAGAGTATAAACAATTGGATAAATTTAACTTCATACCTATGGTGTTGTCATGATATAGCAATTGATGCTGAAAGCAGGGATGGATCCATGAATTTTTGGGGGACACCAGTTTTTCTATTGAGGATGTCCCCAAATATTTAATTGAGATGTTTTAAAATACATGATTAGACCACTGCATGTGTCTTGAAGTGTTTTTATGTGTACCCATACCATATGTGGTACACATAATGTTGGCATCAGGGGTGGCCCTCCGTTGTTTGTCCATCCTTTGTCTGTCTGTCCATCTCTCTGTCTGTCTGTCCGGCATCCGTGTCCATTTCTTTGGCATTCTATAACTTGAAAAATATTGCTTGGATTGTCATGTTACTTTATTTTTGTGTTCAGGTTACTGATGTGCCGAGCTGTATAGTTTTTGGTGTAAATCTGATAAATTGATCCTGAGATATTAATCCTTTATCCTTCAAATTGAGAATTCTTCCAATCCCTTTGGCATGAGATAACTCAAAAAATATCAATCCAATTGTCATGTTACTTTATATCTTCAGGTTACTGATGTGCTGCGCTGTATAGTTTTTGGTGTAAATCTGATAATTTGATCCTGAGATATTAACCCTTTATCCTTCAAATTGAAAATTCCTCCAAAAATTGGTCCTGAGATAATAACAGCTTTCTACTAGTTGTGCGTATGGGTACACATCTGACGATTTAATCGCCCTATTTTTGAGTTATGCATTATTGGTGTCTAGATAAAGCTTCCCTTCGATTTTGGTCCAGCTTGCCAAGTCCAGCATCTGGCGTCCATTGTCCGTTCGTTAACTTTTGGTTTCCGTCAAATAATTAAAGAACTGCTTATTTGATCAAAGCATTATTTTAGGGGTTACTTGTGGATGACCAGATAATGCTTCCTTTCGATTTTGGTCCAGCTAGCCAATTCAATATGGCTGGCACTGTATAGTTTTTGATGTAAATCTGATAATTTGATCCTGAGATATTAACCCTTTATCCTTAAAATTGAAAATTCCTCCAAAAATTGGTCCTGAGATAATAACAGCTTTCTACTAGTTGCGCGTATGGGTACACATCTGACGATTTAATCGGCCTATTTTTTATCAACTGGATGTGTATAAATTTCCACTAAATATTGGAAATAATTGCTTCAAACTGATAGATTTAAAAGTTGAATGATATTTTTCAACAGGAATTTGGGGACATTTGGACTCCAGAGTTTGGATGCCGATAACTGTAATAGGTTTCAAATCGGCTCTGGATCTGTCCCTGGCTGAAAGTGACCCTAAACATAAATAAATAAATAAATAAATAAATAAATAAATAAATAAATAAATAATTCATTCACCTACAAAACTTCACTAAAAATGATCAAGGAATTACCTTAAAAAACTGCACATTTTCAGGCCTTGAAGTGACCCTATAAAATTCCAACCTTTTTGAGCTCTGTCAAACAAGAATGAAATGGTTAAAGTCCTGGTTGCATTATGTTTCAGTAAGGCCCATAAGATGTGTTTGAGGCAAAAATTAATATAAGATTTGAATGGCAATATTTGTGGTCACTTATGGTTTGGAGAAGGGTTAAAATAAAATTGGTAACTTCGTTCTGGTTGATAATATCCTTGATTAGTGAACACTTTCCATCTGTTAAATAATGTGAATATTACATCACTGACTTCTCATAAACTACTGGACTGAATGGAACCAAATGTATTATGCATGTTTCTTATCATATGTCAATTCAGGTATGTTCAAATAATGTTACCATGCCTGCAGGGGGTTCCACAAGGTGCATGACTGTTTGCACCCACACAAAAATTTAACAAAAATTTTCTCCAGAACTATACATGTATATACCAATCAGAATCTTTTGATATTTAGTGTGCAACCTCCTTAGAGGGATCAGATTCAGGTATGCTTAAATCAAATCCCTGTGATCATATTTGGGCTCCCTATTGGAACCTGAATTATAACTTAGTGTAATATGAGGAAATTTCTTTAAAAATCTTCGGATTCACGAGTCAGAATCTTTTGATATCTGATACACAGCATCCTTGGGAAGGGGGTCAGATTCAAGTTTGTTCAAATCAAGTCCCCAGGGTCATATTTGTGATCCCTGCAGGAGCCCAATTTTTATCTTAGTGCAATATCAGGAATATTCATTAAAAATCTTCTTCAGATCCACCATCAGAATCTTTTAATATTTAACATGGATCATCTTTAGTGGAAACCCAAATTTTAACTTCGTGTAATATGAGGAATATTCTTTAAAAATCTTCTTCTTCAGATCTTCCTGTCAGAATCTGTTTGGAATACAGCAACCATAGGAGGGTCAGAATCAATTTTTTTAAATCAAGTCCCTGGCTTCATATTTGGGCTCTCTATGGCAATCCAAATTTTAACTTAATCCACAATATGAGGAAAAACCTTCAAAAATCTTCTTAAGAATGTCCTTGGTTTAGCTTTAATGAAAATACTGGATATACAGGCTTTATTTCTATGATAGTGTATGAATCTTAGAAAAAAAGAATGATGCAGAGATTTGCTCAAATGGGGGCGTGGTGGCATTGTGGTAACCGGTTCTCATCAGATCACCGAAGTTAAGCAACGTTGAGCCCGGTTAGTCCTTGGATGGGTGACCATCTGAGCGATTGATTCGGACACCCGCGTTGTGTCCTTGGGCAAGGCACTTCACCCCGATTGTCCACATGTGGGCACGATGATACCGTGTACTAAGGCATACTGCACGTTGATGGTGCACATGTCTTCAACCAATCTAACCCTGCTTGTGCTGCAGTACAGAATTATGATGTTGTGGAGCTGGCAGCTGCTCATCGCTCGGTGGTTCTCTCCAGGTACTCCGGCTTCCTCCACCTGTAAACCGTCACTGACATGATATGACCTTGCCTGTTAATGTGTCGTTAAACCCTAATAAATAAATAAATAAATTTGCTCAAATTTGAATTCCTGAGTTCCTATCAATAAAAGTTAAAGTGATTCAAATCCTGTCTCCGAAGAATCATTGATGTTTTGTCAGGTGAGCACATCAGGCCCTCTGAGGCCACTTGTGTTACAGTGTGTAATAACAATAATGATAACAGAAAGAAATCTGAGAATCAACAACAATAACTCCAATTTAACTATTCTAAAATTTAATAAAAATAATTTGAAATGAAAATGATGCAAATCTTTTACACTATTTGGTTTACAGAAAGATAAAAACAGAAATACTTGCCATTTAGTCCAAAATAAAGTTCAATAGAATCCAGAAATACGCTGATAAAGAAATTTACTGGCTGGTATTGCAATGTCCTAGAATGTGTCTGCTGAAACAGTATTCAATAAATTGCAGTGAAATGTTCACTTAAAAATTCAGCAGTCTCCAATAAATTCCATTAAAGCGCTCATCAGAATTCAGATGGAATTAATATCCAATAAGTATTATGTTCCTCAGATAGTTTGAAAATTATCCAGTTGAATCCTGATTTTTCACAAGAAAAAATTGTGGTTTACACAAGAAGAATAAATTCTCTTGAAATTTTGGAAACACTTTTCCAATACAAAAAGATGCATCGATCACAAAATAATATTCTGTAGAATCTATATTAAATTCAGCTGCTTCTTTTATAACGTACTGTCCTGTAATAATAATCTCCAATGTTCAATGAATGCTAAACAAATTTCACTTCTCAATGCTGTCTATATGAAAAGAATGAGTGTTTCAAAGTCTGTTAACAGAGGTTATTATGGAGTCTTCAAATGGAAAATTCCAGAATGAGAAATTCCTCCAATGTTCTTTTATTCTACTAATTGCTGATTGGTTGAATTAAGTTTCTTGATGATTCTGTCTTATTCCAGGTAAACAAGTGTGACCCAAATAAAAAATCAGTGAGCCAAAATGAATTCTGTGTAACAGTATTTGTAAACATGTTGATAGGAACATTCAAAGGTCACTCAGTGGAAATAAACTATCAGCCCAACCAAAGATCTGTCTTCTTTAAATCCAAATAATTTTAGAAAATATTAATTGTTTATAATCATTAACTTAGGACATATTGATTCTGATATTATAATAGAGGGCCAAAACAACTTGTTTTGTATTCAGCTCTGGCGGGTTTTCAATACATGTCCAAGTATTATTAATATGCTGAAAAAGACATGTATTTTCCTTATTATTTTTCTTATTTTCCCTATTGCAACTTGGGTTCATAATTAGTTCCCCTGACTAAAAGTCAGGGTGAGCTATACTGATAACTCTTTGTCATCTGTTGTTGTCGTACATCGTGAATGTAGTGTTTGAGTCTTCTCCTGCCAAACCACTGAACCGTCTTCAATAAAATTTAATTCGAATGATGACTGGGGAGAGGCAATTAAGTTTTGTTAAAATTGATATGCTGCTCCCCCCCCCACTCCATAGGGAGGGGGTGAGAGAAAATTATTTTCAAGATTCGATGGATTGAATAACCTGATATATGGTATATGGTATTCGGTTTCCTTTTGAGGTGTACAAGTTTGTTCAAGGAAAATTTGAGGGGCAATATTTCCATTTGTTCTGGGAGAGGCAAGATTTTTGGTCCTGCCCAAAATTTCTATTTTCAGAACTGAAGGGCCATTTCCAACATTATTTGGTTTGTGGTATTTTGGGGTCATAAATACTTTTTTTGTACCAAAAAATTTTTCCTGCATCCCTGTGGGAACCCCAGGGGCTAAAAATAGAATTTTTTTCAAACGCCCATATTTCCAAAACGGCACAGTAACTCTAAAAGCAAATGCATATGTGTTTTGTTCATTTTTTACATGGCAGTTAGATCTACTTATGTTTGGTTGGAGATTTGTTTGTTTTCAGTACATTACTTGTTGAAGTTTTCTTAAGACTGCTTAAAATTTCAATACTGATTTATTGTACATCTGAGCACTGAAACATGTATTTTGTCACTAGACTCTGACAAAAAATTCTTTCAGTTCATTCACTCGTAAGTAACAGATATTGCATTGATTTAATGTATTTATTCTTTATTTTGACACATGGACATATTATGAGTACCAAAGTAATGAATTGAAGTCTGATAAATGGAGTATTTTCGCATTTTAATTCAGTGCTGGTATTCCAAAATGTATTTTTACAGAAGGAAAGCTTGACTTTCTTATCATCTCAGTGCAGTGGCGCAGAACTTTTCACAAGTCTTTATTATACAATATAGTAGGTCCCTCTTAATTGGATATCACTTAACCCTTTAGACCCTGATAGTATGCCAGTTCAGAGCCATCAATGGATAGAGTGTTTTATTCGTTACTGGGGGAAAGACCAATCATTATTTTCAAAAAACCAAAAGGTCTTAATTGGGAGAGAGCTGGAAGCCCATATTTGTGCAGGTACCACAGTTTGAAGGCTAATATTCAGTGCATATGCTTTGTATTACAGTGGAATCCTATTAATTGAATAGCCATTTTGCCAGTGAAAATTATTCAATTAACAGGAGTATTCATTTAACGGGGATTGTGTCACTTTTCTGTATTCCTAGAGATAAACTTAGGATTTATTCTATTGTATCTTTTTGACAGAGCTGCATGAGCTCTGTCAAACAAGATATAATAGATTAAATGCCTGTAGTGGATGTATTGAGGCCAAATAAGACTATAAACAAAGGAAAACTGGGGAGAGTCACGGTAATTTCTCGACAGGTTACAGGATTTTTAGCTTGACTTTGACGTAAGTCAAATTTGAGGTTATGCCATTGCCCGTCGTCTGTCTGTCCATCAACAATTCAGTACGGCTTGGGCTAGAGGCTGTATATATGAACCGATCTTTACGAAACTTCTTGGGTACCTTTGTTATCACTGTGGGACGAGAACGAGTGTTTTTGGGTGCGGTCTGAAATTCAAGATGGCCACCAGCAGCCATTTTGTACCAAAATTAGTGCAATCAGTTTTCTGTACAGAACCTCTGTATGAAAGTTCTGATTTGAATAAATTTTTGTATGAATGTTTAGTAGCATGGAATACATCACATATAATACAGGTTTTTTTCTTGTGTAGAAATTATGCAAATTAGATGAACTTTGATTTATTCAATGCCACTTATACACAGTAAGTACACATGTCAATATGGATCGGGCTAGGGGCTGTATTTATGAACCAATCTTCACAAAACTTCTTGGGTACCTTTGTTATCACCTTGGGACGAGAACGAGTGTTTTGGGGTGTGGTCCAAAATTCAAAATGGCTGCAAGTGGCCATTTTGTTCCAAAATTAGGTACAATCAGTTTTTTTGTACAGAACTTCTATATGAAGGCACTGATTTGAATAAATTTTTGAATGAATGTTTAGTAACATGGAATAAATACAAGTTTTTTTCTCATGCAGAAATTATGCAAATTAGATGAACTTTGATTTATTCAGTGCTACTTATACACAGTAAGTGCACATGTCAATACTGCTTGGGCTAGAGGCTGTATTTATGAACCGATCTTCACGAAACTTCTTGGGTACCTTTGTTATCACCTTGGGACGAGAACGAGTGTTTTGGGGTACAGTACAAAATTCAAGATGGCTGCCAGTGGCCATTTTATACCGAAATTAGTTGCAATCAGTTTTTTGTATGGAACTTCTAGGACTACGTTTGTTATCATCATGGGATGTTAACGAGTGCTTTTCAAAATTCAAAATGCATGTCGGCAGTCATATTTACGGAAATTGTGTGTATTACATTTTTTGTACAGAACCTGTAAAGAAGATTTTTTATGTCAGTAATGTTTGCTATATATTTATTGGGTGCCTTTGTTATCACTGGTATGAGAACAAATATTGTTGGGTTCAGTCAGACCCACTCCGTGACTCAAAGAGGGAGATAATTAAAAATCTTTTCCCCAAATCACCAGACAACATAATGTTTCTTGAATTCAGCATCCCTTGGATGTGTTTATTCAAATGTGTTGAAGCCAAGTTCCTGTGTTAATTTGGTGTTGTTTGGGAAGGAAAAACATTATTAGCACAACCCGATTTTCTATTTCCAATGAGAAAAATAAAACCTCCTCACCTGTGGGAACCCTATGAGCTAAAGATAAAAAATTCAAATACCTATATTTTAAGAAGGACTGGACAAATATTTATTAATTAGTATGAATCAACCTTAGAAGGGTTTGAATCAAACAGGCCCAAACAATTGCTAACATTTGGCTTATGGTGCACCATATAAGGATCCCCATTGTAACATTAACCCCATGGAAAAAAATTCTTTTCTCGTTTAGCATCTGACTGTCGCCCACCTTTACAATACTTTACCTGTACATTTGTTACAGGCTACGGTCAGTATTTATGTATAGACCTAGACCTTTACAATACTTTACATGTACCTTTGTTATCAGGTCATTACCAAGAAGTGTGTCATTGCTGTGTCATATACTATACATGTACATGTCTTACACAAGTTGAGCTACAGTGTCATTGACACTTTCATTTATTCAATTTACAGGAGTTTACTCTATAACCTATATTCAATTAACAGTTCAAATTTGTACTGGAGGTATGGTAAATGGTTTTGTGTTGGAAAATTATATTTAATTAACAGGGTTATTCAATTAAGAGATATCCAATTAAGTGGGCTCCACTGTATCTTTGAAGTGATATTATTTTGTCTGTTAAGGTTTGCCTTGTTATAATTTATGGAAGAGTGCCCATAGTCACTCTCTGATAAATTGTAACAAGGCAAAGACATGTGTACAAGATTTGATGGCCGAAAATAATTTAGCACTCTACCAGTTAATTGGTCTACCACACAAATTCACTGAGCAACTATTTACTTTATGAATTCGGTCATATCACCATCCTAGAATGAAAAAGGTGGTCTTTTGGGGTTTAATGGGTTAACCCTCTACATAACATGAACAGCAGATAACACTTGAAAAAACATTTCTTCAGTAACTGAATAATTTAATTTTTTCTTTAAAAAACATTGCTTATGATGACCCCTCATTGGACATTGAAGGGTCATAAGCTATTCTTTGTTGGAAAAAATTGGAAAAAAAATTCTGTATTATGATGATATGGGGGTTTAAAGATTTTAAGAATGTGCATGATCATTCTGAGTTCTTAACCAATAGAACTGTTGCATTGCCAAGGAACATACATTTAGTATAGGATTCCCTGTACTTTTATCAACCAAATTATTGATTGGTTGAACTTATGAGCTGCCATATATAAATGTGGAGATGCTAATAAAATTTTTGTCATTGATGCACTATTCATCGCAGTCAATGTTTTTTTTTTTTAAGATTAATAACTAAAATATTGATGGATTTGAATATTTTTCATTCTTATATGAACTAATTTTAAAATTAATGCTGGGCACAGTATTGATCGTGAATAGGATTTCCCAGGGACCCAATCACCCAAGATACGATTCGCTCGCAACCCTGAGACTGTGTGACAGGCTATCGTAACAGTATGACTGCTATAATAGACCTTAAAAATCAATGACACAGTCTTGAAAAGTGTTTAAAAAAAGCTTGAATATGATTCTTGGATATACAAAAGTTTGCGTAGCCAATAATAAATGCTTTATTATTTCAGGAGAAAACGATATGTGATTGATAATGCTAAACTGAATATCAAGTAACTGTACTCTACTATATATTTATATGATAACTTCTGATAAAAGTATTGCAAAATATCCAGAAGTTGTGGGCTTTCTGATAGATGGCTCCCCTGGCTCTCCAGGTGGGAATTATGGAGAGCCATTATGGCTCTCCTAGGGTGATTAAAAGTGGGCAATTGTGGCTCTACTGCGATTGCCAAATGACCAGGCCTGGATACCACACCATATAACTGATAATTGACAATGACAACAGCTGTCTCCAAATGAACCAATATTGTTCAATCGTGGTCAATGAAACAAGTGATAGATCAGTTGAGTGATCGGTTGACTTGTATTGACTAGAATGTTTTTTTCAACTTAAGATCAAACATTTTGTTTTATATCAATGAAAGGTTTTATTATGAAAGGTTATATTATTGAATGAATTTATACAGAACAGAGTGACTCAATTACAATCCACAAATTTTTGGCCCCATGGCCTTCATCAAGTGAAAGAAAGTTGTAATGGTTACTACTACAGAACAGCTGCCATGGACTGGTCACTTTCCACGAATAGGTAATATTTCCATGGATGCAATAATATTAGATTCCAAACACTAATTATAGGAATAATCATCAAAAATGTAATTAATGAAGCACCAGGTATAACCTGGTGCTTCATTAATTATACCCCACGCAACAAAGTTGCGGGGGTATAATGTTTTTGACTGGTCAGTCCGTCAGTATGTCAGTCCGTCAGTCTGTCAGTCAGTCCTACTTGTTTTCTGGACTTTTTAGCTCATCTTGACAAAGTCAAGCTGAGCTAATCTAATCGCTTCCCGTCCGTCGTCCGTTGTCTGTCGTCCGGCGTCCGGCGTCCGTCGTCCGTCAACACCATGTTTTGGTCTTCTCCTCCAAAGCCACTGGGCCAATTCAAGTGAAAGTTTGTGTGAGTGATGGTCCCAAAGGGGCATTTCATTTTTGTTCAACACAGCATGCCCAGCCCCATAGGGAGGGAGTGGGGGAAAATGCTCCAAAATATTTTAAAAATCTTCTTCTCAAGAACCAGTGTGTATAATGACTTGATATTTGCTATGGAGCTTCCATATGAAGTGTAGAATCAAGTTTGTTCAAACGAAGTTCGTAAAGTAATATTTGGCTTTGTAATAGGAGGGGTAAGATTTTTGGCCCCGCCCAAAATTTCTATTTTCTGAACCGATGGTCTGGTATGAACCAAATTTGGGTTGTGGTAGTATTGGGTCATAAGTACTTGACCCATGCAAAAAAAAAAATTCCCGCATCCCCATGGGAACCCTGGGAGCTAAAAATAGAAATATTTTCAAACGCCCATATTTCCCAAACCCCACGGAACAGAGAGCTTTTATTTGGTATGAAGTATCCTTATGACCAGTAGAATTGAATGGTAAAAAAAAATTGCCATCGGTTATGTTAGGGTGTTCTGTAATGGGCATCGAAAAAATGTTGAGTCAGCATATTTGCAAAAATTTTAAAAAATCTTTTCTCCAGAACCAATCATCAGAATCTTTTGATATTTGGTATACAGCATTCATAGGGGGGTCAGATAAAAGTTTGTAGAAATAAAGCTCATTGGTTCATATTTGGGCTCTCTACAGGAGCCCGAAGTTTTAACATAGGGTAATATGGGGAATATTCTTTAAAAATCTTCTTCTTCAGAACCACCAGTCAGAATCTTTTAATATTTGGTATACATCATTGTTATGCGGGTCAGATTCTAGATTGTTTAAACCAAGTCCCTAGGTTAATATTTGGGCTTCCTACGGAAACCCAAATTTTATCTTTGTTCAATATGGAGGGTAATTTAAAAAAATCTTCTCCTTCAGATCCATCAGTCAGAATGCTTTGATATTTGGTATGCAACATCTCTATGGGGGTCAGATTCAAGTTTGTTCAAATCAAATTCCTAGGTATATATTTGGGCTCACTATGGTAGCCCAAATTTTTACTTAGTGCAATATGAGAAAATTTCTTTAAAAATCTTCTTCTTCAGATCCACCAGTCGGAATGCTTTTATATTTGGTATACAACATCTCTAGGGGGGTCAGATTCCAGGTTGTTCAATTCGAGTGCCTAGGTTAATATTTGGGCTCCATATGGGAACATGAAATTTAACTTAGTACAATATGAGGGAATTTCTTCAAAAATCTTCTTCTTCAGATTCACTTGTCAGAATGCTTTCACATTTGGTATACAACATCTCTAGGGGGGTCAGATTCAAGTTTGTTCAAATCGGATCCATAGGTCAATATTTTGGCTCGCTATGGTAGCCCAAATTTGAACTTAGTGCAATTCGAAGAAATTTCTTTACAATTTCTCTTCTTCAGATCCAACAGTCAGAATGCTTTCATATTCGGTACACAACATCTCTAGGGAAGTCAGATTTAACTGTGTTCAAATCAAGAGCCTGGGTTAATATTTGTGCTCTCTATGGGAGCCGGAATTGGCCATTTTGCTGAAGAATTAAAAATTTTGTATTCAGTACCCTCTAGAGGTACTAAGATTAATCCACATAGGTTGTATCAAGGGGCTTCATAGGGGAGCTCTACATTTTACTTATGATCAACTGAAGAAAAGGCATGATGCCCAGATTATTTTTGTCACTCCTGAGGGACTCAAGGATTGACAGTGTAGCCTATGGAGATGGCTTGCTTAATGTAGACTCATTCTTGGACTCTGTTCAAATTGTGTTCTGTACAAGATGAGCGCTTCAGGCCCCGTGGGGCCTCTTGTTTCTACATGCTTCCAGATAGTGAGCTGATTTTTGGTATGTGAGTCTAACATGGTGGCCTACAGATCAAGTTTGCATTCTGTTCCGCTCCACTGATTTTTACCAAAATTATGGCCCTTGGACTCTGAAAAATTCATCAAAATTTCAGTTTTCCGGACTTTTTTTCTACACGCTTCCAGATATTGAGCTGATTTTTGGTATGTTAGTCTGACATGGTGGCCTACAGATCAAGTTTGCATTTTGTTCCGCTCCACTGATTTTTATCGAAATTACGGCCCTTGAACTTGGAAAATTTCATAAAAATTACAGCTATGCGGACTTTTTTCCTACACGCTTCCAGATATTGAGCTGATTTTTGGTATGTTAGTCTAACATGGTGGCCTACAGAACAAGTTTGGGTTTTGTTCCGCTCCACTGATTTTTACCCAAATTACGGCCCGATAGACTTTGAAAAGTTCATCAAAATTACTGTTTTTCGGGCTTTTTCTCTACATGCTTCCAGATATTGAGCTGATTTTTGGTATGTTTGTCTAACATGGTGGCCTACAGATCAAGTTTGCATTTTGTTGTGCTCCACTGATTTTTACCGAAATTATGGCCCTTCGACTTTGAAAAGTTCATCAAAGTTACAGTTTTCCGGACTTTTTTTCTACACGCTTTCAGATATTATCGAAATTACGGCCATTTTAGTATGTGAGTCTACCAACATTGACTTACAGATCAAGTTTGTGTTTCGTTCTGCTCGGCTGATTTTTGCAGAAATTACGGGCCCTGGACTCTGAAAAATACAAGTAACAGATTTCCGGGTCATTTTCTTAAAAATTACAGTTTTCCAGACTTCTTTTCTACACGCTTCCAGTTATTATCTAAATTACGGCCATTTTAGTATGTGAATCTACCACAATGACTTACAGATCAAGTTTGCATTTTGTTCCGCTCCACTGATTTTTACCAAAATTACGGCCCTTGGACTCGGAAAAATTCATCAAAATTACAGTTTTCCGGACTTTTTTTCTATACGCTTCCAGATATTGAGCTGATTTTTGGTATGTTAGGCTGACATGGTGGCCTACAGATCAAATTTGCATTTTGTTCCGCTCCACTGATTTTTACCGAAATTACGGCCCTTGAACTTTGAAAAGTTCATCAAAATTACAGTTTTGCGGACTTTTTTCCTACACGCTTCCAGATATTGAGCTGATTTTTGTTATGTTAGTCTAACATGGTGGCCTACAGAACAAGTTTGCGTTTTGTTCCGCTCCACTGATTTTTACCGAAATTATGGCACTTGGACTCTGAAAAATGCATCAAAATTACAGTTTTCCGGACTTTTTTTCTACACGCTTCCAGATATTGAGCTGATTTTTAGCTCAACTTTGACGAAGTCAAATTTGAGCTATTGTCATGGCCCGTCGTCCGTCCGTCCGTCTGTCCGTACATCAACAATTGGCTATGGCTCGGGCTAGAGGTCGTATTTATGAACCGATCTTTACGAAACTTCTTAGGTACCTTTGTTATGACCGTGGGACGAGAACGAGTGTTTTTGGGTGCGGTCCAAAATTCAAGATGGCTGCCAGCCGCCATTTTGTACCGATGATGCAGAAATCTGTTTTTTGTACAGAACTTCCATATGAAAGCTCTGATTTGAAAAAATGTTTGTATGAATGTTTAGTACCATGGGGTACATCACATATAATACGGGTTTTTTTCTCGTGCGTAAATTGTGCAAATTAGACTAATTTTGATGTTTTTTGGTGTTAATTTCAGCACTGTAAGTGCAAATGCCAATACGGCTCGGGCTAGAGGCCGTATTTATGAACCGATCTTTACGAAACTTCTTGGGTACCTTTGGTATCACCGTGAGACGAGAACGAGTGTTTTTGGGTCCGGTCCGAAATTCAAGATGGCCGATGGCAGCCATTTTGTACAAAAATAGTTGCAATCAGATTTTTGCACAGAACTTCCATATGAAAGCGCTGATTTGAATAATTTTTTGTGTGAATGTTTAGTACCATGGGATACATCACATATAATACGGGTTTTTTTCTCGTGCAGAAATTATGCAAATTAGATGAACTTTGATATTTCAGTGCGACTTACACACATTGAGTACACATGTCAATACGGCTCAGACTTGAGTCTGTATTTATGAACTGATCTTCACGAAATGTCTTGAGTACCTTTGTTATCACCTTGGGACGAGAACGAGTGTTTCTGGGTGCGGTCTAAAATTAAGATGGCTGCCAGTGGCCATTTTGTACCGAAATTAGGTCTAATCAGTTTTTTGTACACAACTTCTGTACAGCTCAGACTAGAGGCCATATTTATGAACCAATCTTTACGAACCTTCTTGGGTACCTTTGTTATCACCGTGGGATGAGAGCGAGTGTTTTTGGGTGTGGTCCGAAATTCAAGATGGCCACCAGCAGCCATTTTGTACCAAAATTAGTGCAATCAGTCTTTTGTACAGAACTTGTGTATGAAAGTTCTGATTTGAATAAATTTTTGTATGAATGTTTAGTAACATGGAATACATCACATATTCTAAGGGGTTTTTTTTTCGTGCAGAAATTATGCAAATTAGATGAACTTTGACTTATTCAGTGCTACTTGCACAATGTGAGCACACATGTCAATATGGCTCAGGGTAGAGGCTGTATTTATGAACCGATCTTCACAAAACTTCTTGGGTACCTTTGTTATCACCTTGGGACGAGAATGAGTGTTTCTGGGTATGGTCCAAAATTCAAGATGGCTGCCAGTGGCCATTTTGTACCAAAATTAGGTCCAATCAGTTTTTTGTCACAAGTTCTATACAGCTCGTATTTATGAATTGATCTTCACAAAACTTCTTGGGTACCTTTGTTTTCACCTTGGGACAGGAACGAGTGTGTTTTGGGGTGCCTTTGTTATCACTGTGCTATGAGAACAAATATTTTGGGGTTCAGTCAGACCCACTCTGGGACTCAAAGTTTTCTTTTCTAGTTTAGCATCTGACTGTCACCCACCTTTACAATACTTTACCTATACATTTGTTACAGGCAACGGTCATTATTTATGTACAGTCCATTACAATACTTTATATGTACCTTTGTTATCAGGTCGTTACGTAGATGTTTGTCATTGCTGTGTCACATACTATACATGTGCATGTCTTTGTCTTGACAAGTTGAGCTACAGTGTCATTGACACTTTCATTGGTATGTTAGTCTGACATGGTGGCCTACAGATCAAGTTTGCATTTACATAAAGTAATTTTATAAGCAAAGACCTAGTGTGACCTTACATTATTTACAATGTGTGTTGGAAAGATCAAATTGGATTTAAAAAGGTTGGTATCATTAAATCTTATCATGGCTCCACATTTCAATTAAAATTAATTCTGCTTGAATTCTTTCAATACTGTTGAAACTACAGAACACTGTTTTCTGCAGTATTCCTAGAATCTATGTTTATTTTTAAAAAATGATTAGAGCTTGAAATATCGGGTGCGTGGGGTATGTGAGCGAGCTCACTAAGGTTCTATATTTAAAATTTTGCTACTGCTGATTTTTATTACCTTGTAATCGCATGCGTGCACATTACTGCCCACGCGTGGATTACAACCAAATAACAAATACAAAAAATAATAAATGAAAAATTTGGGATATTTTAATATTTTTCCATTTTATTCAAACAGATTTTCAAACAAATGATTGGTAACTGCGATTTTGTACATCATTTACGACTTTAAAATATATTTCATGCAGGGTTGGATAATTGTTTTTGTTGAAATGAAGTATATGGAACAAGTCAAATGATGAGAAAAAAATAATTAAATGCCAACCTTTTTTCAAGCATGTAAACTGGAACTAAACAATTATTTTCTTTTTGACCTAAGTTGTTATAAGCAGGGGTATTGCTTTTGTGATATCTTTGTCACCTCCATTTTCTTTGTCCATGGGCTGTATATCTTTTTGTTTTACAGACACACTGTTATTAATACTGACAATCCCTTCTCCATTCCCCCAGGAAGGGATATACTAAAGAGCCTTGTCCATCCATACTTCTGTACATCTTTCCATCCATCTGTCTTCTGTGTGTCAGTCCATCCATCCATCCAAATTTTTTTATGCAGTAACTTGAACAGTAGTTATTGGATTTCAATTAAATGTGGTTTTCTGGTTTATAGTTCGATGACCACCATTATTCAATGAGAAATAAGGGAATTATTGCCCTCTGTTTGTTGAATTTTGCACAAAATTTCATTATTTATGCAGTAACTTGAACAGTAAACCCCAGACTTCAATAGAATTTGATAGTCTGCTCTGTATTAACATTGCCGTGGACAAGTTTGAAAACCACAGTGACCTCTCAAAAATTGAGAGAGTTAGCGCCATTTGTTTGTCGAATGCTGCTCAAAATTTCCTTGTTTATGTAGTAACTTGAACAGTGAACATCGGATTTTAATAAATTTACTAACACGCTTCATATTTCAGTGGAACCCTGTTAATTGAACAGCCACTTTGCCAATGAAAATATTTCAGTTAACAGGAGTATTCAATTAACTGGGATTGTGTCACTTTCTGGTATTCTTTGATATGCTACTTCATATGAAAAATTATCTTGGATTGAATTGCAAGTCACGGTGATTTGTTCAAAAGTGAGAGGGTTATCGCCTTTTGTTTTCCATTTTACTTTAATTTTGGCATTCGTGTGCTAACTTGAAAAGAAGTAGTCATCCGATTTCAATAACTTTTGGCTTGTTGCTTTATATTAACATTGTATTGGACAGGTTTCAAAACCATGGTGGTCTGTTGAAAATTAAGAGTATTTGCTTTATTGGAAATTTGAAAGATTATGTTATTACTTCAACAGTAGTTATCAGATTTCAAAAATGTTTAGTTTATTATATTTTTGCTTATGTCATAGATCATCAAGGGAACAGGCTGGTGGAGGGGGATTTACTTCAGAATGCGATGCTATTTTCTTGTTTGATCTGCTCTGTCCCCTGATCATCAACCATGTTTCAGTCATTCAGTTGAAAGAGAGTGAATTGTTGAACCAGCCATTTATCATTTCTTTTAAAAATTATTTACAGTTGGCTGTAACATAAGTGCAAGCCCCAATTTGGAACATAACTCAAGCTAATAACTTTTTCAAAAGAATTTGGAAAAGTAGAAGAGTGCAAAAGCACTATAAAGAGATTGAAAGGGTCGAGTGAGACCTGCGCTCGAAATTACAGGTACTCTCCCTGCACACCCTGCATTGCCGAGCACATGCGCAACTACCGTGACTTCAATTCCTTTTTTTCTGCCATCGTGCATGGTTGGATTTTTGTGACTCGTGCTTATTGCTTCTCATTTCTTTGTGAACTACTTGTGATTGCTAGAGATATTGTTACAGTGCTTTTCTGGATTGTGTATCCTTTGACTCAAGTTCTAATTTTTTTTTTCTTCATATTAATGCGAATTTTAGCTTGTATTCTCACTGTGTGCTTTGTTTTTTTTTTTGCACGCGAAAATGCAACCTGCATCGATTGGTTTTCCGCCGGTGAGAAGTCTTGCGATTTGGTTTACTTTGTGGGTTTTTTATACGGCCACTCATATGAGCGGGCCATATTACGGTATAGAAATGTCCATCTGTCCATCTGTCTGTCCGTCTGTCCGTTAGCTTTTGTTTGTCCACACGATAACTTGAAAACAATACATCCAACAGATACTATTCTTTTATGGTTGATTAGTCATAACTAGAGGATGGTTCCTTTCGATAACCAGCATTCTGGGATATCCAATATGGCCACCACGGTAGCCATCTTGGATTTTCAGGGACTTTTGATTGTCCATTCGATAACTTGAAAACTATAGATCCAACAGATGCTGCTTTTTTATGGTTGATTAATCATGACTAGAGGATGGTTCCTTTCAATAACCAACATTCTGGCATATCCAAGATGGCCACCATGGCAGCCATCTTGCATTTTTAGGGACTTTTGACTGTCCATTTGATAATCCACCAGATACTGTTTTTATGGTTGATTAGCCATGACTAGAGGATGGTTCCTTTCGATAACCAGCATCATTGTCAGTCCGTCCATCCATTTGTGTGTCTGTTTGTCAGTCCATCCGTCCGTTAACTTTTGTTTGCCCATGTGATAACTTGAAAACAATACATCCAACAGATACTGTTTTTTTATGGTTGATTAGTCATGACTAGAGGATGGTTCCTTTTAATAACCAGCATCAATGTCCATCCATCCATCCATCCATCCATCCATCCGTCCGTCCGTTAACCTTTATTTATCCAAGATAACTTGAAAACAATACATCCAATATATACTGTTTTTTATGGTTGATTAGTCATGACTAGAGGATGGTTCCTATCGATAACCAGCATTCTGACATGTTCAATAAGGCCGCCATGGCAACCACCTGGGAGTTTTGGTGACTTTTCATTCTCCACGCAATAACTTGAAAACAATATATTCAACTTTAATGGGTTGTAAGCCAGGAATGTACAATTATTTTTGAAGGAATTATTTCTTCACAAGCGCAATTTCTTCATAGGCGGCCGTATATTGATCCACCGCCTGGCGGTGCACTTGTTCCCTCTAACTTCGCTTCTCACAACTATTTGGACAATGCCAAAAACTATTCCTTGTCTTTCTTGTTTGCAAATGAAACATGCTGATGAGGGACATTACTTGTGTACTTGTGTCGCCTTCAACAATTGCTCTCAGGCCAATCCCTGTGGTGTTTGTGGGGTTTGGTCGTCAAAATTCTGGGCTTCTGTTAACATGGTGGTTCTGACCCAGACTAGAACACTTCATTCTCGGGGTAAAGGTAGCCATGCCTCCTCGGATATTTCCGAAAGTGAACATGATGATTCTGCTATGCAGGATGTTGGGCAGCCTTTTACGGTACCAGATTCCTTCACAGCTGTTGGTGGTGCTGGTGATGGGATGCCTGTAATGGGGAATATGATTTCCCTTCCTTTGGCTTCAGTGGTCACCTTTGAGGTGATGGTTTTCGTCGAGACAAGTTCTTCTGAGGTCCACTTGGCTATTTGCATGATAGTCTTCCTCCCATCTCTTCTGGAGATGGTATACAGCCTCAGGGGCTTGAGGCTATATCTGGTGTCGTTTTGCAGGGTTCTCAGCCTGTCCTGGCTTCTCAGGGAAGCTGTACAAGTTTGTTGGCTGCCGTCTCATCTTGTTAGGTTTACTTCTGGCTGGTTGGGGCACTCTGTCACCTTCGTAGCAATTCCTCTACCCTTGTTGGTGAATCGTTTGTTGTTCCACTTTCTCCTGCTGGTGAGCCGACTAGCAACATTGGCAACCAGGGCCTTCTGTTCGGCAGAGGCCAGTGATGGCTACTGTTGGCTGTCACTCTTGGGACCTTCCTCCGGTGATTTCTCACTGTGCCCCAAGTCTGGCTGTCGATTGACACTTGTCATCGGTCTTGGAGGATAGACATTTGGGGCCTTCTGTTGCTGTTGCTCAGAGGCCCGTGACAGTTTCCTGTCTTTCTTGAAACAATCCTCCAGTGTTTCCTCACCATGTCCCAAGTCCGGCTGCCAATCGATGTCCACCGTCAGTCTACAGGATTTACAGACAGGGCCTTCTGTTTTGCAGAGGCCAGTGATGGCCCCTGAGTGTCACTCTTGGAACTATCCTCTGGTGTCTTCGCACCATCTCCCTACTCTGTCTGCCATTCGATGTCCATCATCAGGCCTTTCTGAGAATTTGGGCTCTTCTTCCAGAAAGGTTCACTGGGAAGACACTCCCATCAGGCACAGCTGCACCGACGGATTCCCAGGGTGAGCTGAGGCAGGCCATTCTGGCACTCACCCAGTTCAAGTTGGCTTCCCTGTGCCTCCTGAGGTGCATCCTCCTTTGGTCGGTCACAGAGATTCCTCGCCTGGCCCTTTGGATGCTGCTCAGCATTCACAGGAGGTTCCTGCTGGTCAGCCCGAGTTGGGTTACGTCTCTTCTGCCACCACAGAGGATGATGATTTGTTTAAAGGCGATGCGCTCCCCCCCCCCCCCCCCCCCCCCCCCTCCTTCCATCATCAGACTTGGGGCAGGGTTTAGTTTTTGTTTTGGGGTTTTTGACAGACGTTCAGCCTTCTGACCAGCCATCAGTGACTGCTGGCAGTGGTCATCTGTGCACACCACAGCCCTGTCGAGCCTTCTAGCTCCGGGATTTTTCGTCCTCTGCAATCAGCTTTGGTTGTTCAATCCTTTCAAGGCCTGGATGCCAAGATGCATTCCAAGGCCCTAAAGGGTTCCTTCTTTTCTCAATCTGATGTCTTTCTGCCTCTGACGCGGTTTCGTGTATATGAATCCGCCTGTCCATCAGTCTTCCAAGGGTTGACTACTGTGGACAAGGTTTCTTCTTCCCTCGGGTTTGCTAAGCTAAGCCAAAGTTGGCAGTTCTCCCAATGTCGGTATTAGAATCCAATGTCACCGTGGGCCTTTCCTGAGAGATGCTGGACATGTTGTCTCTCACGGATCAAGTCGTTGCAGCTTTGGCTTCCTATCTCCCACCAGGGAAGTTTGATGATGCATATACACCATTGTGTGTTTTGTCTCAGGCTCTTATAAACCTGATGCACACTCACACCTGCAACAAGGCTAATTTGGAGCTTGTACGCCGGGATGCAGTTTTGGACACTTCTCCATCTCTTCCTTCTGAGCAGTGTGCTGTTCTGAGGTCTGCTTCTTTGGTCAGACCTCAACTTTTTACATGATTCCGTGGGGGCTGTCCATCCATCATTTGAAGGACCAGCTTTTGTTACAGCAACTGGACCAACCTGCTGCCATGGGTGGTGGTCGTTCCAGGCCCACCAATCACCCAGCCGTGTCGGTCATGCAGCCTGCGCCATCCGCTATGTCCACTCCTTCAGCTCAGAAGAAGCATCAACGCGATCAGGCTCACTGGCAGCCTCAGGGAGGAAAGTTTCAGGACTCTGTTGCTTCCCAAGGGGGTGGTTTCTCCTCTCGGGGAGGGGGGGTTGCAAGTGGAGGTCCTCAACTTGATTCGCCTCCAGTGGGGGGGGGGGGGGGAGGGGTGGGGGCTGTCACTGTTTTTCGATCATTGGACAGAGATAACGTTGGATCGTCGTCATCCAATCAGGTCTGCGACTGTCCTGATCCTCAGTGTCAAGACTTTCATGTGCAGGAGATCTCCTCTCCAGGTTCTTCTTGAGACTTTTCTTGGTGCCAAAGAAAAATGGCCAGCTTTGTTCTCTCATCGGTCTGAGTATCCTGAACGAGTCCCATCAAAGCACCTCGTTTCAGCATGGAGACTTTCAGATCAGTTCGATGGTCCGTTCATCAAGGCAATTTTGCAGCCAATATCAACCTGAAGGATGCCTATTTCCATGTGCCCATTCACTGAGGACCTTTTTTCTTTAGGCCCTCTCTGAGTTGCTGCTCAGGCTATTGTTCATCCCTGTTAATTGTGTATTTTTCATGATGTTTGTGCATTTGTTTCACTCAACCTTGTTTTCAGGTGCTTCAAGCAGCATCTTCTTTCTTTCAGGATGCTTTTTAACACTGTGGTGTTGTGTTTAGCTTCTGTTCTTTTCAGTGAGTTCCCATTCTTTCTCCTTTTACAGGTTTTACTGTCATTCCATGCCCTCCTTGCATTTCTTTCAGCTGTGCTATTGATGGTATTGGTTATGTGATTCACCTCCTCCTATTGTTTATTCAGCCAATTGTAAACAGTTGTGAGTAGGTTGAAAAGAAATTAAAATTTTTTAGTAAATTTTGTTTCTTAAGATACCTACCTCAATTGTTTACTGGAGGCCCACCCTCCTAGGGGATATCTTTGATATCTTTGCCTCCCCGCTAAATCAAAAAACTTCTTGTTCCGGAAATTTGGAATTGATGTCACTGTAGTTGTGCATGTGCTTGGTAATGCAAGAGGTATGCAGAGAGAGTACCTGTAATTTTGAGCGCCGGTCTTGCTCGACCCTTTCAATCACTTTATAGTGCTTTTGCATTCTTCTACTTTTCCAAAAATTCATTTGGAAAAGTTATTAGCTTGAGTTAAGTTCCGAAATAGGGCTTGCACTTATGTTACAGCCAGTTGTAAACAATTGTGGTAGGAATGTTAAGAAACAAATTTTACTAAAAATTTTTAATTTTTAAGGTAAACCATGAAAAGCATCTGCAAGGCTTTTCCTCAGAAATGGTGAATAATCATCTTCCTAACTCTCTGTGGGAACCTTAGAAAGTTTAGCAATGCTTGATTACTATGCTAAACTAGTTCTATTTTTCTGGTAAAATAAAACCTTGTAGTTCTACCTAACTGGTATAAAAGAACTCATGACCAATGCATGGGCTAAAAATCCACTAAGGCCTGAAAAAAGTTAAAAATCTGTTTCTCAGGCACTTTCAGCATGGTCCTTTTAGCTGCTGCATGCTCTCTTTTTATAACCAATGCAAACTTAAAAAAATAAAAATTAAATGGTTTATGTCTGATATTTTACCCAAGTTAATAAAATTGATACATTTGTCCCTTCAGTGCAACAAGGCTTTGCAGTGCACTCAAGGGACAAAATACACCACAACCCATGCTATTTTGTAGATTATGAAGCCTAAAACATAACACAAATCAAGAACATGAACTGTTGATGGCAAAGAAAAATTACAAAAATAAAAAATAAAATAAAAATAACGATGAGCCGATAAAATAAATGACCTGTCATCCGAATGCCGATGTTTTGGATATGCAATCGGCCGATTGCTGATGTGAGATGATCAGTGTTTTAGGATTCAGTTGATGGTAATCGCCAGGCAGTGCACCATGTAACCCCCCAATTCTGACAACAGTTTCAGTGGTGTTTGTTATCAGTGTTGAGGGCTTTAATTAATGATTTAATTAATGATGAGAACATTTATTTTACTAATGGGTGCTGCCATGTTGCATACATAATATTTTATAAACTGGAATCATGGCAGAATAAAACGAAACAAAACAAACATGAACCCAAACACTACAGTTTTATCCTTTACGGAAGCCGTCGCATGAAAGGCAAGGCCATAATAAAAAAAATATGCTAGATTTTCATCCCCCCCCCCCCCCCCCATCTACCTCCACCCCAAATGCAAATGTTCATTTTATTATGCTCCCAACCTTTGAAGGAGGATTCGGAGATATCTGGTGAAGTGCTCTGTCCGTCTGTCTGTCCATCTATCTGTTCATCCGTACAAAAATTTTGCATTGTAATTTCAAAACCATCACTCGGATTTGGTTCTCCTTTGGTGTGCTGATAGACCTGCATGGGAGAACGGATATCCACAAGGAACGGGTTCTGTCCAATAATGTTTCCCAGAGTTATGGTCCTTTTTCAACTTATAAAAATATTCTGTTTTCTCTCTTTTCACTTAGAAAATTTTTCTGTCCGACAATACCTTCAAGGCTACTTCGAACTTGCATATGGGCCGGGGGCATTGGCCCACGCTTTGTGTTGCCCTTGTTTTTGTACTTTTATGCCCCTGAAATGAAGCTCAAAAAGTTTCCCAGGAGGAATAACACAGAACAAAGCTAGCAGATGAATTCGGTTCTGTTGCGGTTATTAGTGGTCAAATCATTCGATAATTTATTTTCTTATTTTTTTACAAATAAACAGTTGAAACTTACATATTTATAATCCATAAAACACTGAATAACTTTTGTGGAATAAAATTGGGTTTTATTTGTCTAACATCCAAAACAAATAAAGAACCACATGGTTATTTTTAGCTGAACTTTGACGTAGTCAAATTTGAGGTTATGCCATGGCCCATCGTCCGTCTGTCCGTCCGTCAACAATTCAATACGGCTCGGACTAGAGGCCGTATTTATGAACCGAACTTTACAAAACTTCTTGGGTACCTTTGTTATCACCTTGGGACGAGAACGAGTGTTTTTGGGTGTGGTCCAAAATTCAAGATTGCCACCAGCAGCCATTTTGTACCTAAGTTAGTGCAATCAGTTTTTTGTACAGAACTTCTGCATGAAAGTTCTGATTTGAATAAATTTTTGTCTGAATGTTTAGTAACATGAATACATCACATATAATACAGGTTTTTTTCTCGTGCAGAAATTCTTCAAATTAGATGAACTTTGATTTTTTCAGTACTACTTACACACAGTAACATGTCAATTCGGCCCGGGCTAGGGGCTGTATTTATGAACGGATCTTCACGAAACTTCTTGGGTACCTTTGTTATCACCTTGGGACGAGAATGAGTGTTTCTGGGTGCAGTCAAAAATTCAAGATGGCTGCCAGCGGCCATTTTGCACCGAAATTAGGTGCAATCAGTTGTTTGTACACAACTTCTATACGGATCGGGCCAGAGGCCGTATTATGAACTGATCTTTACGAAACTTCTTGAGTACCTTTGTTATCACTTTGGGACGAGAACGAGAGTTCAAAATTCAAAATGGCTGCCGGCAGCCATTTTGTACCGAAATTAGTGCAATCAGTTTTTTGTACAGAACTTATAGGACGTTTGTTATCATCATGGGATGGTAATGAGTGCTTTGGGGCCCGGCCAAAAATTCAAAATGCCTGTTGGCAGTCATATTTACATGAATTCTGTGTATTACATTTTTTCTACAGAACTTGTAAAGAAGATTTTTTATGTCAGTAATGTTTGCTATAAATTTATTGAGCGCCTTATCTGAGTTATCACTGTGCTATGAGAACAAATATTTTTGGGTTCAGTCAGACCCACTCTGGGACTCAAAAGGGAGATAATTAAAAATCTTTTCCAAAAACAGCAGACTAAATAATGTTTCTTGAATTCAGCATCCCTAGGATGTGTATATTCAAATGTGTTGAAGCCAAGTTCCTGTGTTAATATTTGTTGTTGTTTGGGGAGGGTAAACATTATTAGCACAACCCGATTTTCTATTTACAATGAGAAAAATAAAACCTCCTCAGCCGTGGGTACCCTATGAGCTAAAGATAAAAGATTCAAATATCTATATTTTAAGAAAGACTTGACAAATATTTATGAATTAGTATGAATCAACCTTAGAAGGGTTTGAATCAAACAGGCCCAAACAATTGCTAACATTTGGCTTTTGGTGCGCCATACAAGGATCCCCATTGTAACATTAACCCCATGAAGATTTCTTTTCTAGTTTAGCATCTAACTGTCGCCCACCTTTACAATACTTTACCTATACATTTGTTACAGACTAGGGTCAGCATTTATGTACAGACCATTACAATACTTTATATGTACCTTTGTTATCAGGTCATTACCTAGGTGTGTGTCATTACTGTGTCACATACTATACATGTACATGTCTTACACAAGTTGTGCTACAGTGTCATTGACTCTTTCTTTGAAGTGTAATGTCAACAATATCCCACAATTCTCATTTGTGACCTCTCATCATGAATATTAATTACCTGGGGTCAGAAAGATGTGATCTATCACAAACTCGGTAAATTAGTTTTGAATATACATTTATGTACTTTTGTTGACATGAACATTGGAGCATTTTCATTTCTTTCCTCTGTTTTGGGTAAGGTTGTTGGTTAAATAAAACATGCAGAAACAACATGTAAATTTTGAATATGAGTAAATTCATGGAAAATAAAGATGAGAACCACAACACTGACTGTAATGTTGTTTGCTCATAGTACACAATGTCGCAAGCAAATTCCTGCAATTTCTTGCTGTCATTTTCAGATTTCCTGCCGTTACTCATCACTTGAATGGACACGATTGCCCCTCGATTTCGGCCAGTGCACTGCTAAATTTAACAAGATCAAACAGTACTACAAATTACTTAAGAGTCATTTCAATAAAAATGTCTCAAATCTGGATAATGAATTGAGAAAATCTTAACAATTTTTTTTATGTGTGACTATTGGCGAGGGCCAATCCCACACCCCCAACTATCGATTGTCCACCAATGGGTGCTTATCGGCCGATTGCCGATTGTATACAAATTAATCGCCTCATCACTAAATAAAAAACAGCCCACCCACATGCAATATTACAAAACAATGGCCTGAAAAACAAAAAATCTACTTTGTGGGGCCTGAACTGGGCAGTTTATGCATAAATCTGAGCTAAACATCACTTTATACATTGAAACTCTGTTAATTGAATAGCCACTCTGCAAATACTAACAGTTAACAACAGCATTCAGTTAACAGAGGCTTTTTCACTTTCCTATATTTTAGAGATATAATGAGCATTTATTTTAAAATATCTTGTTTGACAGAGCTCATGGGGACTCAGTCAAACAAGATATAATCAATTAAATACAGATAGGTCGAAAACAAGGAAAAGTTGGCTATCATCAAAGTTATTTCACAGTTACAAGAATTTTTTATTCAGTTAACAATTCAATTTACTCTATAACCTACATGCAATTAAATGGCCAAATTTGTACTGAATGTATGGGAAATTTGTGTGTGAGTCATATTGAATTAATAGTGTTATTCAGTTAAGAGATATTGAATTAAGACCCCCATGGAAACCCGGGAAGTGAAGCAGTGCCTTTTTACTGTGGACTCTGTTTTACCTGTAATATAGGCCCCAGTCACCATATCTTGGGGTGGAAGTCCTAAAAAATGAGCAACATGGGTATAAACGATTGACTAAACTTGACTTTATCTACATGTTGTGGTCACAGTTGTCCATTGGGCAGAAATATGTGACCTTAACCCTTTCCTCAACAAATCTGCCACATCTGCCCGTGTAATTTACAAATTGTTCAGTGGAAACATTTTTTTTTTTAAAACATTTCATCAAAACCATATCATTTGGCCCCTCATTGGAATGAGCTTATTCCAGTGAGGGGTCACATGATATGACTTTGTTGAAATCTTTTGAAAATTTAAAAAAAAATGTATTTAAATTAATAAATTTTGATATTCTGACTGTTGGGTAAAGGGTTAAACCTATAAATGAATAAATAATTAATAATCCATTAAATGGTTTCAACTGTACTTGTGTTATGGCCATGATGAAGCCATAGATGCAGAAATTGGCCTTAAATACCCCAAAATATAACCCTAAATGTACCACCAAGTGAAAAATCCACCATTTTAATCCATCCCAAATGGACTATTGATGTTTAACTGGTAGAGTGCTGGAAGCCCATATTTGGGCTTTATTCTAAAGTGCAGGTGCTGCAACTTAATGGCTTCATATTCTATGGATATGCGTCATATAATTTTTGAATTGAAATTATTTAGTCTGTGAGGATTTGCTTTGTTACAATTTATGGGAGAGTGCCACTAGGCACTCTCCCATAAATTGTAACAAGGCAAAGAGACGTGGACAAATTTGGATGACCAAAAATAATTTAGCACTCTATCAGTTAATAAATTCTTTTATTTGGACAGCAGAACAGTCTGCTCTCAATTGAATACAATCACAACATTGGGGAAACAATTATTTCCCAATTTTATTGTTCTTTCCTTGATGAGTTAAGGGCATTGTGTATTTTATTATACTGTACAGTATTGATATAATTTAATGGTATCAATGGAGCTGGGAGAGGAGAAATCGATTTGAAAATTGAAGTAGCTCAAATCTATATATCAATTCTGCCTTGTTACTGTGGGATGATGATTCAGTGGATTTTGATCAAAGATATTGGAGTGATGTGAGTGAATAAATATATCTATTTCAATTACTGGTCTTCTGTTTCTTGGAATTTATTCTGGATATCGCAGTAAAATCTTTGTTGCAAAGTATTTATTTGAGAAGTCAGTTTTTACTTTAGTTTTCTGAAAATAAAAGTCATCATTTTAGAAACAAATACAATAGGTCTGGGGCATGTTTCCATTGGAGGCAAATATATTTTTTTTCACTTTGGAAATCGGTGTACTAGTGAGCAGGCATTTGAATTTTGGAATTGTAGAAAGTGAAGCAGAATTTTATTATTGTGGTAAACAAGATAATAAGTTTATCTAATACAAAAGGACTTAGTAACCAATACGCGACGTGTAGGTCCCCTGAAATGACCAACAGTTGTACAAGAACAATGAAATCCTGTTAATTGAATTGCCACTTTGCTAATGAAAATTATTCAATTAACAGGAGTATTCATTTAACAGGGATTGGTCACTTTCCAATATTCCAGAGATAAACTGAGCATTTATTCTGTTATATCTTGATGGAACACTGTCAAACATGATATAATAGATTAAATGCCTGTATTGGATGCACTGAGGTGAAATACTAATTGGCCTACAGATAAGGGGAATATGGTGATTGTCAGGGTAATGTCTCGACAAATTACAGGATTTTTTTTATCCTATTAACATGAGTTTATTCTCCAAGCTATATTCAATTAAGAGGTCACATTTGCACTGAAGGTATGGTAAATGATTTTGTGTTTGAAAGTTATATTCAGTTAACTGTTAACTGGGTTAATTCGTTTTAGAGATATCCACTTAAGAGGCTCCACTGTATAAACAGTTGGGTGAACTCAACTTTATGCCTGTGCTGCCATCATGATATAGCTTCAGATACTTCAAGGTACATTAAAAATCAATAAACAAATAATAAACTCCATACTGGTAAGAGTTGAAATTTTATTTGGCTCAGAAAAGAGAACTGACCAGGGTTTAGGATGTGACTCTGCCAATACCAGTATAGTTTTTTGTTTGTTTTTCTAAGTTTTTGACATGGACTGTATGTCTCCTTTCCAAAATGTAGGAGTATCATATTTTACTGCTATAATCAATTATTTATTAGATATGATTTCAAATTAGGCTGATAAGACACCAAAATCGGATGATATGAACCAAGTTAGAGTTGTCCCCCTTTTTGAATTACCAAGGGCAACCATTTTGTTTACAGCAAAACTGGTCACCATTATTTGCCAAACACAAGTCAGTCAGTAAAATTGGCATTCCCAAGCAAAAGAGGGTAGTTTTTGCATGATGAGGAATTAATGATGGCATGGCATAAGTGAGGATTAGGTGGATGAAGAGAAAAAGAAGAGAGTTGTACACAAAATTCAATGCCAACTAAGATTCAAAGTAGTGAGTGGAGATTTGTCAGTGAGAGAAGAAATAGTTGAGTTATCCGAACATCATGGCTTCCCCACTGGGGAAGTTGAGACGTTCGAATAGCTAAACTAAGAGAAGAGAAAACTTCGGACTTTATGAAAAGAATGGGAAACAATAACACTGTCAGAAAATTACACAGATCTGATTTTGAATTAATCATTTGAAAACATTTTGTAATTATTTACAGTCTCAGGCTAATATGATGTTACCTTGGGCTGATATCGCAGTCAATATGAAACTAACCAAGTGATAACCTCTAACTATTGGGGTGCAACTTAAAATTGCTGCAAGCTTTTCCCATTGTTAGCTTAACTTGACATAGTCAAGATAAGCTATTGCCATAATGCGTGCGGAAGTCTGTTAGTCTGTAAGTCTGTTCACATTTTCCTTTAGCCCGGGCTACACCCCACAGTTCTTGTCTGATTGTCACAAAATTTCATATGCAGGTTTGGGGTCATGTCTAGATGAGAACGTCCCCTTTTGGTCGCGATATGGCTGCCCGAGCCCAAAAACCATTAGCACAGTCTACAGGTCGTATTTATGAAGGGATTTCATTGTAACTTGGTAGGATGCCTCTGTATAATGCCTTTTGGGCATGATCTATCAACCGTGATGGCTGCCCAAGCCCGAAACCCAAAAACTTTTAGCACAGTCTGCAGGTCATGTTTAATATGGAGAGATTTCATTGTAACTTGGTAGGATGACTCCTTATGATGTCTAGATGAGAATTTCACCATTTGGGCGTGATCTGCCAACCCTAACGATTGCCCGAGCCCAAAACCCGAAAACCTTTAGCATAGTCTACAGGTCATATTTATTGAGGAATTTCATTGTAACTTGGTGGGTTGACTTCATATAATGTCTAGATGAGAAAGTCCCCTTTTGGACATGATTGGGCAACTGTGACGGCTAAAGGGGCCCGAAGCCCGAAAACCTTTAGCACAGTCTGCAGGTCATATTTATGAAGGGATTTCATTGTAACTTGGTAGGATGACTCCAAATAATGTCTAGATGAGAACGTCCCATTTTGGTCGTGATCATTCAGCCTTGATATCAAGGGTGCCCGAGCCCAAAAACCTTTATCATAGGCAAAAGGTTATATTTATAGAAGGATTTCATTGTAACCTGTTAGGTTGACTCCATATAATGCCTAGATGATGACATCCCCTTTTGGTCGTGACTGGTCAACTGTGATGGCTACAGAAGCCCGAAAACCTTGAGCACTGTCTACAGGTCATATTTATGAAGGGATTTTATTGTAACTTCGTAGGATCACTCCAGATGATGCCCAGATGAGATTGTCCCCTTTGGTTGCGATCATTCAACCATGATGGCTGCCCGAGCCCAAAGCCTGAAAACCTTTAGCACAGTCTACAGGTCATATATATGAAGGGATTTCATTGTAACTTTGTAGGTTGACTTCATATAATGTCTAGATGAGAACGTCCCCTTTGGACGCAATTGGGAAACTGACGGCTACAGGGGCCCGAAGCCCAAAATCCTTTAGCACAGTCTACAGGCCATATTTATGAAGGGATTTCAATGTAACTTGATAGGATGACTGGTTTTGGAATAATTTCACTGTAACTTGGTAACTTTCATTGATATACATTAACTGTGAGGGCCACAGACATTAACTGTGAGGTCATATTAACCCACCCCTCAGCTCTTTAGTACAATGTACACCTCATATTATTTTTATCAAAAACATAGCATACAGAGAACAGAAATGAACATATTCCCAATTATCACAATTCTTGTCTTATTTCATAATCCTTTCATAAACATTGAACATTATCCTTTTCATCAAACACAACACACAAGCTACAGTGTCATTGATACTTTCATTTTTCACTCATCATATGTTCTTGTTCGTAATCAAGCAAAATGGGAGAGGAGTTTATATAATCTGATATAAATTTTCTCCATTCCCTTTTGCATGACCACTGAACATTTTAAAATAAAAATTCATAAACTTGCGTATTGGGTGTAGATGGTGTGTCCAGTATCATAATAAGGACTGTTCCCCAAAGGTCGATGTTACAGGACAATAATATTTTGTTTCTCTGGGATATATGGGTCCAACATTTTGTTTGTCTGGGACATAATTTCGCAACCACTGTATATTTTTCAACAAACATTTCTCACCATGTGTATTTTGGATTGGCAGTTTGCTGTTTATCATAATAAGGTCAGTGCCAACACCCTTCCCTCCCCCACACATTCCAGGTTAAGTTATCCTATTTCAGTGCAGTTCATGTTTTCAGATATTGGTTTCCTCTGTGATCACTTCTATTTACTTTTCTAGTGTTGGTGTATATTTTTTTTCCAAATTGGCAAAAACACTTTATTTCGAGTTGCAAGAATTTCTGTTTAGCTCAGCTTTTGCATTTCTTATCAACGTACCCTACAATTGTTTACTACAGGCTTGCACTACAGTGGAAGTCCCTAACTCGGAAAATATACTCTCTATTTTGATCTTTCCCAAGCAATTTGGGAAAGAAAAGTGGTGCAAAAGCACCCCCAAAAAATAAGCCAAAACTGGGTCGAGTGCTACTGGCGCAACCCAGTAGGGGATGCTTTTCTCCTAGTACAGATCCACGGCTTCCGGTACCAGTGCGCAAAGTGTAACCAATGACTCATTCTTTTTTCTTCCGCTGTCTGGTAAGATGTGCTTCTTTTTGCATTAAGAAACAGTGATGATTTAACTCGTTGATAATGGTTACCTGTGACTAGAATTATGGATCTGAGGATTGTATAATAACAGGACTGTGTTTTATATATTCTCGTTATTAATTTCAACCACATTTTCATTGTATTTTGTATATTCTCCTTGTTCGTGCGTTATTATTATTGGAGTTAGGTGTCAGTGGGGGGCTGCATGGACAGGATTTCTCCTCTCCGTTGAGGGCAGAATTTCTGTTTTTAGCTTAACTTGACATAGTCAAGATGAGCTATTGCCATCACGCGTGCAGAAGTCTGTTAGTCTGTGAGTCTGTGACGTCTGTTCACATTTTCCTTTAGCACGGGCTACACCCCGCAGTTCTTGTCTGATCATCACGAAATTTCATATGCAGGTTTGGGGTCATGTCTAGATGAGAACGTCCCCTTTTGGTCGCGATCGGGCAACCGGTATGGCTGCCCAAGCCCAAAACCCGAAAACCATTAGCACAGTCTACAGGTCGTATTTATGAAGGGATTTCATTGTAACTTGATAGGATGCCTCTGTATAATGCCTAGATGAGAACGTCCCCTTTTGGGCATGATCTATCAACCGTGATGGCTGCCCAAGCCCGAAACCCAAAAACTTTTAGCACAGTCTGCAGGTCATGTTTAATGTGGAGGGATTTCATTGTAACTTGGTAGGATGACTCCTTATGATGTCTAGATGAGAATTTCCCCATTTGGGCATGATCTGCCAACCGTGATGACTGCCCGAGCCCAAAACCCGAAAACCTTTACCGCAGTCTACAGGTCATATTTATTGAGGAATTTCATTGTAACTTGGTGGGTTAACTTCATACAATGTCTAGATGAGAAAGTCCCCTGTTGGGCGTGATTGGGCAACTGTGACGGCTATAGGGGCCCAAAGCCCGAAAACCTTTAGCACAGTCTAGAGGTCATATTTATGAAGGGTTTTCATTGTAACTTGGTAGGATGACTCCAAATAATGTCTAGATGAGAACGTCCCATTTTGATCGCGATCATGCAGCCTTGATGGGCGCCCGAGCCCAAAAACCTTTAGCATAGGCAAAAGGTCATATTTATAGAAGGATTTCATTGTAACCTGTTAGGTTGACTCCATGTAATGCCTGGATGATGACATCCCCTTTTGGTCGTGATTGGTCAGTTGTGATGGCTACTAGTGCCCGAAGCCCGAAAACCTTGAGCACAGTCTTGGTAGTATGTCTCCAAATAAAATGTCTAGATGAGAACGTCCCATTTTGGCCATGATCATTCAGCCTTGATGGGTGCCCGAGCCCAAAAAGCTTTAGAATAGGCAAAAGGTTATATTTATAGAAGGATTTCATTGTAACCTGTAAGGTTGACTCCATATAATGCCTAGATGATGACATCCCCTTTTGGTCGTGATTGGTCAACTGTGATGGCTACAGGTGCCCGAAGCCCGAAAACCTTGAGCACAGTCTACAGGTCATATTTATGAAGGGATTTCATTGTAACTTTGCAGGATCACTCCAGATGATGCCCAGATGAGATTGTCCCCTTTGGTTGCGATCATTCAACCATGATGGCTGCCCGAGCCCGAAGCCCGAAAACCTTTAGCACAGTCTACAGGTCATATTTATGAAGGGATTTCATTGTAACTTGGTAGGTTAACTTCATATAATGTCTAGATGAGAACGTCCCCTTTTGGACATGATTGGGCTACTGTGACAGCTAAAGGTGCCCGAAGCCCGAAAACCTTTAGCACAGTCTACAGGTCATATTTATGAGGGGATTTCATTGTAATGTGGTAGGATGACTCCAAATAATGTCTCAATGAGAACGTCCCATTTTGATCGTGATCATTCAGCCTTGATGGGTGCCCGAGCCCCAAAACCTTTAGTATAGGTAAAAGGTCATATTTATGGAAGGATTTCATTGTAACCTATTAGGTTGACTCCATATAATGCCTGGATGATGATATCCCCTTTTGGTCGTGATTGGTCAACTGTGATGGCTACAGGTGCCCGAAGCCCGAAAACCTTGAGTACAGTCTACAGGTCATATTTATGAAGGGATTTCATTGTAACTTCGCAGGTTCACTCCAGATGATGCCCAGATGAGATTGTCCCCTTTGGTTGCCATCATTCAACCATGATGGCTGCCCGAGCCCGAAGCTCGAAAACCTTTAGCACAGTCTACAGGTCATTTTTATGAAGGGATTTCATTGTAACTTGGTAGGTTGACTTCATATAATGTCTAGATGAGAACGTCCCCTTTTGGACACGATTGGGCAACTGTGACGGCTTCAGGGGCCCAAAGCCCGAAAACCTTTAGAACAGTCTACCGGTCATAATTATGAAGGGATTTCATTGTAGTTTGGTAGCATGACTCCAAATAGTGTCCAGATGAGAATGTCCCCTTTTGGTTGTGATCATTCAGCCATGATGGCTGCCTGAGCCCAAAGCCCAAAGACCTTTAGCACTACAGGTCATATTTATTAAGGGATTTCATTGTAACTTGGTAGATTGACTTCATATAATGTCTAGATGAGAACGTCCCCTTTGGACGCAATTGGGAATCTGACGGCTACAGGGGCCCAAAGCCCAAAAACCTTTAGCATAGTCTACAGGCCATATTTATGAGGGGATTTTAATGTAACTTGATAGGATGACTGGTTTTGGAATAATTTCACTGTAACTTGGTAACTTTTGTTGATATACGTTAACTGTGAGGGCCACATACATTAACTGTGAGGTCATATTAACCCACCCCTCAGCTCTTTAGTACAGTGTACACCTAATATTATTTTTATCATAAACATAGCACACAGGGAACAGAAATGAACATATTCCCAATTATCACAATTCTTGTCTTATTTCATAATCCTTTCATAAACATTGAACATTATCCTTTTCATCAAACACAACACACAAGTTAAGCTACAGTGTCATTGACACTTTCATTTGGGTCCCTGTCGGCCGTCTGTGTTCAGGGTCCCTGTCGGCCATATGGGTTCAGTTGTGTTCCCGCCAGTCCTTTAATTTCTGCCACCTTTCTCTCGTAGTTGGGGGTGTTCTGCTACTTCCTACATCTGTTGAGTTCACCTTTTCTTCACCTCTGTTATGCCCAGGACTGTTCCTTGTGGGTAATGCCTTTTGCCCAAGCATGTGTACGATTCCCATGCTTCTTGTTCCACTTGTAATGGGTGTTCTTCAGATCGACCCTGTGGGCTCTGTGGGTCTTGATCATCCACTTTTTGGGCTTCTGTGAACTGTGTGGTGCGTTCTCGTGGCTGTTCCTCCCGCACCCGTGGGAAAGGGGAACATTGTTCAGGGCATCCCGACACGACTACGTCTGGTGAGAGTTATACCCCCTCTGTGGGGGATGTGCAGTCTTTTCCTGTGGTGGATACTGCGTGAGCTGTTGAGTTGTCCGCTGAAGAGATGCCTGGTTCCGGGACTGTGGTCCCTCTCCAGTCGACATCTGAGGCTGTCACTAGGGTTGTGACTCCTCCTTTGGAGCCGAGCTTGGTTGCTCTCTCCACTTTTCCACCGGCTTCAAGAGCTGCCGATGTATCTGCTGCTACTGTTGTTCCATCTGCAATGTCATCGGTCACCATTTCAGCTGGCCTCGGCTTATCACTGCAGGGCTCTGCAAAGAGTCTGGTAGTGTGGACAAGGGATACTGGCCTCAGCCTTCCCTGACTTCGATTCGGCAGAGTCGAAAGGGGCTGCTGGCCGAACCTTCTGCTGTGGTTTCTCAGCTGTCAAGCCCAGCAGCTTTTTCATTGGGTGCGGATGTTCATGGTGGGGTCACGATGGACTCTTGCGTTTCCGTCCTATGGCCAGTTTTGCAGGACCAACGCTTTTTGTGCAGACTGGACCTTCTGTCCTTCAGAGGTCCGCGGTGACTCTCCTGAGTTCCCACACTTCAGATCCTCGGGGTATTTCATACCACTATCTGTATTTAGATGTTTCGGCTGCCAATCGCCACTCGTCGCCCCGCATCGGATATACTAGAGAATCGTGACCCTTCGCTGGTTAAAAGGGTTAGGAGTGAAGCCACTTTGCCAGTTCATTCCCACGTCGAACTGGCTGACACGGGCTGTGAGCTTAGTGAGGCCCTCTCCTTGCTCACTCAGGTTCTTTCCAAGAGCCTTCCCGTTGCCTCCAGCGAGGCTACTAGTGGTTTCCAGGTGCTCCCACGGCGCAACCTCCTAGGATTGGAAGTAGGCCGCTTTCTGATCCCCCTGGTGTGCCTACACCATGGGAGGCATCGGCTCATTTGCCCGTGATGCGCTATGTGTCTTCCAACTCAGAGGATGGGTCAGACATACCTGACGTCGAGAGCCAACAGTCTTCTGACTTGGCGACAGCTCTTGACTTTGTGTTTGAGTTCCTTCTGGATCTCAAACCGTCAGACAAGCCGACGGTGTCAGCCAGGCTGTGATCATCAGTCGTGTGCCTACAGCCTGTGGAGCAACCCGCCTCTGGGCGCCTTCGACCGTGCCAGTCGGTACAGGTGGTTGAAGTGTTTGCATCTTTGGACCCTAAGCTGAGTTCCAAGGCTATGAAGACTTCGTTCTTCACCAGGGCTGATACCTTTTTGCCTCCAGTGCATTATCGTTCCTACAATTCCACCAATCCATCAGTCTGTCAGACTTTGACGGTCTTGGGTCAGGACTCCTCCTCCCTTGGGCTTTCCGTTATTCCTATGACGACTCTGGAGTCCCTGTTGGGCTTATTGAGAGAGATGCTGGGCATGGTTTCTCTCTCAGATCACGTCTCTGCTTTGGCTGCTTATCTGCCTCCAGATAAATTTGATGACATACAGGCTCCTTTGCGTGTGATTTCCAAGGCACTCATGCATTTTACTCACACGGATGTCTGTAACACGGCTAACTTGGAATTAGTTTGCCGGGATGCTGTGTTGGACACAAGCCATTCCCTTCCTTCGATCTGGTTCTTTGGTGGGTCTGAAACTATTCCATGGTTCCATGGCAACGGTCTGGGATGATGTCCTGCATCATTCCAAAGATCAGCTGTTGCTTCGCCAGTGTGATCAGCCTTCTGTTGGAGGCAGGGGCCATTCTAAGCCTAACAATTGCCCTTCTGCTTCCTCTGCGAAGCCAAGGGCTGAACCTCCTGCCGCTGCTTCTACTTCTTACTCACGTGGTAAGGGTAAGCATCGGCAGACCAGAGGGAGGACTCAGGATCCTTCATCTAGTAGAGGAGGTGGTTTCTCCTCTCGCGGACCTCGAAATGAAGGTCCTCACCTCGATTCGTCCCAGGTTGGAGGAAGGATATCAGAGTTCGCAGACCATTGGGCCACCATCACATCCGATCCTTTGGTGTTAGATGTTGTTCGGTACAGGTTGCAAATATCCTTCCGGAGGCATCCCACTCTGTCGAGAGTGCCTCTTCCAACACAAGTTCCTTCAGACGTTTCACGTCAGGAACTTTTGATCACGGAGATAGACAATCTCCTGTCAAAGGGGGAGATCGAGGTCGTCAAGAACATTCATTCAGTGGGATTTTATTCCCGCCTGTTCTTGGTGTTGAAGAAGGATGGCCGACTCTGACTGGTTATCCATCTGAGTATCCTGAACCAGTCTATCATTGCTCCTACGTTCAGCATGGAGACTTTCATGTCGGTTTGCCGGTCCTTTCACCAAGGAGATTTCGCTTGCAGCATCGACCTGCAAGACGCTTACTTTCACATTCCGATTCATCAGACATCGCGTAAGTATCTCAGGTTCGCTTTTCTGGGGCGAGTTTACCAGTTCAGGGCCATGCCTTTTGGCCTCAACCTGGCTCCTTGGGCCTTCACTCAACTGATGTTGCATGTAATAGCCTTTCATCGCACACAGTCCAGGGTGACTGCTACAGCATATCTGGATGATATCCTCCAGAGGCACTCCAATTCTGCTCTTCTGGAGTCAGATATCGACACACTGATTACTCATGTCGCTAGGGTTCAGAGTCAATGAGGAGAAGTTGGACCTGGTCCCTTCTCAGTTGTTTAGCCATATGGGGATGAACTTCCGTACTCAGCTGAATACGGTGGTGGTTCCCTGGGTGAGAGCTGTGATTCTCTCAGCTTTTGCCCTGACTCTGTCCCAGTCCACGTCCGCGACAGCTTGGAGTATTCTCCAGCTGCTCGGTCTCTGTGGTTCGGTGACAGATCTCATTCCTCTAGGTCGGCTGCATGTCAGACCTCTCCAACACTTTCTGACTCAGTCGTTGGAGGCCGAATGTTGATCCTCTGGATCTGGTGCTTCAGTTACCAGACTCTCTTCATCGTCAGCTTCTCCCCTGGATGGATGTTCAGTGGATTATGCAGGGAGTTCCGTTGGACTTGCCCACGTCTGATCGTGTTCTGACGGCAGATGCCATCGATCTCGGATGGGGTGAGACGTTGGATCCTCTATGGGGTATGTGACCAGGATCAAGCAGCTCTTCAAATCAACCAGAAGGAGCTTCTTGCTCTTCTGAGATTCCGGCACTGGATCCCCCATCTTTCGAATCATCGGGTCCTTCTGTTGTCAGACAATTCGACAGTGGTCACTTACATTCGGAACCAGGGTGGCACGCACTTGGTTCCCATGTACGAATTGACGCGGGATCTTAATTCTACTGCTAGCTCAGGATGTCAACACCGGAGTGGTGGTTTGTCACATTCCTGGTCGTCTGAATGTCCTAGCTGACTCCCTGTCTCGACGGGGCCGGGTCATTTCCCCTGAGTGGATGCTTCACAGGGCAGTGTTTCAGTCACATTGCAATCTCTGGGGTCGTCCCCACATCAATAATTTTGCAACCCGTTGGAACCATCAGGTGGACACTTTTGTGTCCCCGTGTCCAGATCCTTTGGCTTTCACCGTGGATGCTCTGTCACACAATTGGAACGGTCTAGTCGGCTACGCCTTCCCGCCAGTTCCGATTCTGCCTCAGGTTCTAGCCAAGATACGAACCTGCAGTTGTCAAATCATTCTGATCGCTCCCCTGTCACCTCAACGGGCGTGGATCAATCAGCTCCACTCTCTGTTGACGGCGGTTCCGGCATGTCTCCCTCTATGTCACGACCTTCTTTGCCAAGGTCACCTGAGGAAGTTTCACGTCGACCCGACTTCATTGTGCCTTCTTGCATATCTTTTGTCAGGTCCTGTCTCCCCCGTAAAAGGCTTTCAAGACGAGCAGTGGACTGCATTTCTTCTTCAAGGCGGCACTCCACTAGTTTAGCCTATGCGGCTAAGTGGAAGGTCTTCTGTCGATGGTGTACTGATCACTCTGTGGATTATGCCAATCCTTCGATAACACAGATTGCAGCGTTTCTGGTATGTCTGTTTGATTCTCGGGGTCTCCAGACTTTTACTGGAGGGTACAGGTCCATGCTTTCAGAGACATTTTCGCATGTGGGAAAGTGTTGTATGGGCACTAATCCATACCTCTCCAAGCTTATTTGGCACTTTTCTTTGAAAAGGCCTAGGATTTTGCAGCTTACCCCAAGATGGAATCTTTCTTGGGTGCTGCTTTGCTTGGGGGGGGGGGGGGGTAGTCGAACCTTTATCCCAGGTGGATATGCATTTTCAGAAAAGATGGCTTTTCTGATGGCTTTTGCCTCAGCCAGACGGATTAGTGAGCTTCACGCCCTCTCTGTTGATCCAGCCTTTTTCAGGAGCTCCGCCAACAGTGTTTATTTTACCACTGATTGCTCCTTTCTAGCCAAGAATCAGATACCAGAAACAAATCCACCTCCTATCTGTATCAGAGCTCTTCCTTCTGCTGAGGGTAATCGCCCTTTGCTCTGTTCGGTTCATGCACTTCGCATTTATCTCAACCGGGCACAGTTCATTAGGAAAGGCAGGAAACGATTCTTTCTGTCTCTTATTCCTTGTCGACTCCCCAATCCATTTCTTGATGGATTTGTCTTGCTATTCGCTCGTCCTGTGCTCTTCTAGCGACTGATGATTGTATTACCAATCGTATTTCTGCCTATGAGGTGCGTGCCTACTGGAGAAATGCTTCTACTTTCTCCACCTTCTATCTGCGTCAGTTGCAGGAGCAGTCTGAGGACCTTTTTTCTTTGGGCCCTCATTCTTCTGCTCAGGCTGTTGTCTACCCTAGCCATTAGGCTTCTTCCAGGTCAGTTCCAGCCCTGTGCTGTTTTACTGTCCTTTCTGTCTGTGTGTCACGCAGAGCCATATGCCTCATCTCTCATTGTCTTTTACTAATGTTTGTGATGCTATGGTTTGATAGGCCTATGAACTCTTCTTCTGTCCACGGTTCCAGTGCAGTCGGGTTATGTGGGGGTTGGTTATGTGAGTCCCTCCTCCTATTGTCTATTCAGCCTGCAGCAAACAATTGTAGGGTAGGTTGATAAGAAATTTAAATTTTATAGTAAATTTCCTTTCTTATTATACCTACCACAATTGTTTAAATGGAGGCCCTCCTGTCTTCTTATCGGCTAAGAATCCTTCCTCCCCGCTGACCACATAACTTCAATGTTGGCAAATTCAAAAGAATGATTCATTAGTTACTGACTGCGCACTGGTACTGGAAGCTGTGGATCTGTACTAGGAGAAGAGCATCCCCTACTGGGTGTGCGCCGGTAGCACTCAACCCAGTTTTGGCTTATTTTTTCCTGGTGCTTTTGCTCCACTTTTCTTTCCCAAATCACTTGGGAAAGATCAAAATAGAGAGTATATTTTCCGAGTTAGGGACTTCCACTGTAGTGCAAGCCTGTAGTAAACAATTGTGGTAGGTATAATAAGAAAGGAAATTTACTATAAAATTTAAATATTTTGTTAGAGTTTACGTTCCACTTGTGAGTTATGCCACTTTTTCCAGTGAGAAATATGGTACGTCCGTACACTACCCCATCCCTTGACTTTGCACTGGTGGGGGATTGCCAGCACCTCTGATACAATCGTTTGGAATTTTAGTAAACCACTCAAATTTTTATATTTTTTCTTCTTTTCTTCATTGAATCATATTCAGTTTTTGGTATAACAGTAATGCATGAAACAACAAGAGTCATCCAACTTGAAAAGTGTCATTTGAACTGATGTAATCTCTTAAATTTGAGCACCCTTGCCAAAAATTACATTTTCTGAGAAAAATGCTTGAAACAGTTTATTTAAATTCTACAGCACTATTCAATATACCAAGAAGAAGAAGGGGATGATTTGATGGAGTTGGGGATTAAAAAAATGCAATTGAATATGTGGGTTTGAAAATTCTAGAAAAATTTCTCCTTGGCACCATTACAGCAATGCCTTGTGAAAATTTGCAAAATGCAAGTAAAACCTCTATTTTTATGGACAGAAAATGCCTGAGGATGTATCGTTGACAGAGGTATATGAAGGTACAGATTAAGATGATGTGTTCTTATTTTTTGTTTGACACTAATGTGATAATGGTTGACCATGGGAAAATATTTAGTTCTGAAACAAATGATGTTTATTATGATCATCTTGAGATTATCTCCCCTGATATGTTTTTGGAGAGAGTAACATTTGCTTTTACTGGAAAAGTATTTGATTATTTTTTTTCCTTATATCAAATGCTGCACAAAATCCCATCTTATGTCAGCAAGCCTGGAAATAAGCAGACTGTCATCTGCAGAATGAGGTCCCCAGAGGGTGAATTTGTAATGCAAAGTGTGTGTACAAAATCAAAGGATTATTTTGAAGTAGTTTTTGCATCACCATGTCTTGCCAAATATGTATATATTTTATCATTACACCCTTTAGAAATCTTATACTTGCTAGAATTTACCATTCTTAAGTTCCTTAGGTGACCATTAACAAACATAACAGGGGCTTCAAGATTTTTATCTGCTTATTCAGAACAGCATCAAGATGGGAGCTGTTGTAGTGGCCACCTTAGATTTTGCCTATTATCCAATGGCAGTTCCTCTTGCACGCTCTATAATCTGTATACCCATCTGATCAGCTGAAATATCATGTAAGTATTTTCATGGCAGAAGCTCGAAAAACTTAACAAGTTTTGATGAAAAATGGAGGTTGTGGTGGCCATCTTGAATGTCGACTATTCAGTGGATCATCAGAATAAATTGATTGAAATATATAGTTTTGAGTGATTGAGTTTCACTGCCAAAGCCCAAAATTATGGCTGCTGGTGGTCAACACAGATTTTGCTGTCAAATCCTAAGGCAAACTTTGCAGACAATACCCCTAAAACAGTCATCAACAAATTTCTTGTGTTTGTTCTGGATGTCATCTTGATATGAGCTGTCAAGGTTTGTCATTTTTCAGGGAAAATTGTAAAAATTAAAAGTGTCGAAAGGTCGAGACTGTCCAAACCATAAGGAATAAGACAGAATAGAGTGGAATACAGGGGACTGGAATCTATAATCTGGGTTGGAATCTTTCCTGTATTTCCTATGTGCTGAAGGTGTGCGTGAAATCCAGGAAAAGTTCCAACAAGGATTATTCATTCTTGTGCCCTGCACTCTGCCCAACAGGTGTTCTATATTTATACCTCGATCAGACTTGAATTAAGTTGCAAATATCACCTTCAGCAGTCTGGTAACTTTCTAGCCTGACACTCTTTTATGTCAAAATATTTCATTCACGTCCTAATGTCACTCCAAAGCATAACATCCAATCTGATGCATTCTGAGATGACCTTCTTACACACAATCCAGATTCCATGCATGGTGTACCTAGAATATTTCTCATTTTCCATATTGTATCTTGTAACAAAGGTCATCCCGATGTCTTATATTCATGGGGTGAGGGTGGGGGGGGGGGGGGGGGGGGGGTGGTTGTCAGATACAAGTTTGTTAAAATTAAGCCCCTCACTTCATATTTGTGCACAATACAGGAGCCTGAATTTTAACTTAGGGCAATATGAAGAATAATCTTTAAAAATCTTCTTCAGAACCAGCAATCAAAATTTTTGGTCAAGTTGTGTTAACCACTGACACCAATGGTTTGGTGACTGTCAGTGTGTGTCCGGTTGGGCGACTGGGCATCCGGGCATTCTCGCATTGTTAGCATAATAACTTGAACAAACATTATCTGATTTGACTAATATTTGCCATACAGGTGTTTTGCAATAATATCTCAAGCGAGTTCGAAATCTGGCCTAGCCTGATGTTTCATGACAGAGTTATGGCCTTAATATGTCAGTTTTTATGAATTTTGAGATCGTTAGTGCAATAAATTGAACAAACGTTCTCTGATTTGATTAATATTTGCCATACAGGTCTTTTGCAATAATATCTCAATTGAGTTCGAAAACTGTCCCAGCCCGATTTTTCATTACAGAGTGATTGGCCTCAATTAGTCATTTTATAGGAATTTTGAGCTTGTTAGTGCAATAACTTGAACAAACATTCTCTGATTTGACTAATATTTGCCATAGAGGTCTTTTGCACTTATATCTCTGGTGGGATCTAAACCTGACCTGTCTCAATTTTTTGTTAAAGAGTTATGGGCCTTAATTAATTTTTACAAATTCTGAACTAATTAACATTATAACCTGAACAAAGGTTCCAGATTTGACAACCGACATATGATTAATAACCGGTTTATGGACATGAAACACTCTCCGATTGCCACCACAACTCGATGCCTGCATCTCCGATGTGCACCTCTTGTTTAATATTTGTATACATCTTTTCAAGGGTTCAAGTTTGTTCAAATCAAGTCCCTCAGTTAATACTTGGGCTTCTTATAGGGGTGGCCCGAATTTTAACTGTGCAATATGGGAAATAATCTTTAAAAATCTTCTTTAGATCCACCAATGAGAATCTTTTGATTTTTGTTATACAGCATTCTTAGGGAGGTTAAAACCAATTCCCTGGTTTAATATTTCAGCTTCTTATTGGAGCCTGAATTATTACTTAGTCCAATGTGAGGAATAATCTTTGAAACTCTTCTTCTCCAGACCCACTTGTCAGAATCTGTTATCTGGTATACAGCACCCTTGGGTTGGGGGGTGGGGGGGAGGTCAGGGGGTCAGATTGAAGCAAATCAAGTCCTTTGATTAATATTTGGACTCTATTGGAGCCCGAATTTTTACTTGTTGCGATATGAAGAATATTCTTTAAAAAATCTTCCTTTCATGAATCCCCTTTTAGAATCTTTTGATACATGGTATAAACCACCCTTGGGGAACTCAGATTCAAGTTTGTTAAAACCAAGTTCCTGAGTTAATATTTGGGCTCCCTATTGGAGCTTGAATTTCAACTTACATCAATATGAGGAATAATCTTAAAAAATTTGCTTCTTGAGATACATCCAGAATCTTTTGATACTTGATATACAGCACCCATAGATTGTTCAAATTCAGTTTGTTAAATAATGTCCCTGGGTTGATATTTGCATTCCCTATGGGGGGAGGGGCAAATTTTAACATAGTGACATATTGGTAATATTCTCAAAACTTTTTCTCCAGAACCACCAGTCAGAACCTTTTGATATTTGGTATGCAACATCCTGGAGAGGGGAAGGGGGAGGAGAGGTGCCGGGAGGGGGCTTCCTGAGCCCTAATTTTAACTTGTTGCAAAAGAGGAATATTGTTTGAAATGTTTTTGAGAACCACTATTCAGAATGTATTGATACTTGGTATACAACACCTAACCAGGGTCAGATTCAAGTTTGTTCAAATTAAGTCCCTGGATTCATATTTGGGCTCCCTATACAGTGTAATATGACAAATAATCTTTAAAAAAATCTCCTTCTTCAGATACACCATTCACAATCTATTGATATTTGGAATACACATCCTGGGAGTGGAGGGGAAGTGTGAGATTCAAGTTTGTTTAAGTTAAGTCCCTACGTCGATATCAAATGAACTCCCTGGTTTTGTATTCTGGGAATTATTTCTGTGGTAGCATCCCAATACTAGAAACAGATTCATTAGGTAAAGGTTTAACATGGATATTCATTGAGAGATATCCAAATTTTTATACTGTACCAATGACCCAGACATAGCTGGTGCTAACTCTTAAAATATAGGGCCAAACACAAATTTTGCCCCCCAATCCCCAAAATTTGCATCTAAAACTAAAGAAAACATGTCCTGAAAGGCCCTCCACACTTCGCCCCTACTGCACATGCGCAGTGTCAAGGACGTTCCGAAATTGGCGCCATTAATCATTCTAAGTTTGGCCCTTCATCAGTTAACATCTGACTGATCTTTGTGCTTATAAATCTCAGTTTAAATGATGCCAGACACATAACTATTAGTGAAATGGTGATTCTAAGGAGGATAGAGAAGGAGGAGAGGAAAAAAATGTGTGACAGAATATTATCAGGGCTGTAACTTAAAATTTTTTAATGAAATTATGTTAAGTTACCTATTTTCAAGGCAGCAGCCATTTTGTTGTCATTCTGATTGTTTAGTTACACTGTTTTTTAAGTGTTTTCCTCTCTCCCTGTCCTTTAAGTTCCCCCTTGCTATTCTCCCATGCTTTTGGCATAGTTTTTGTAATTATTATTACTAAATTTTCTTGGGAGTTTTAGCTGAATAACAGAATGAATTCTGTTCTTTTCCCCATGTTTACGTCTTCACCTACGGGTGGTTAGGCGTTGTGTTCTGCATCTACCATCTGATGTTCTGCAGTTTCTTCCCTGGAAGTCTCTGTTTTGCATCAGATAGTGTATTTTTGGTAACTGATTTCGGGCCTGGGTGCCTGGAGTCTTATTTTAGTGTTTTTACACTCATTGTTTACATTTACTACAGCCCTCTGTGTGAGGGGGGGATTTCTAAAAAATAATATCTTGATGTTATTTTAATCATAACTAGATACATTATTATTGTTCGTAAGTGTTGAATAAATTGTTTAAAATATTTTTAAAATTTTTGTCCACACTTAGGCTTGGGATCCATTGGGGCTCAACGTTACTTTTCAGAAACTTGGGCTGTTCTGAAAAAATATTTTTTCAAAATATTTTGATTTCAATTATTTTTTCTATATTAATGGATCATATTATTATTATGTATTTTGATTGCCAGGGGTTAGTGCGAGTACCAGGACTTGTTTTCTTTTCACATTGAAAGGATATTGATCAATTGTTTTAAGAGGAAGTCTTCCTCTGACTTTATTATCATTCTATATGTGGTCAGTGTACTCGCATTAACTCCTGTTCTGTATCGTATGATTTCGATGACAATATGGGAAGCGTATGTCACGGTATGTTATTGGGGATTTGGACACTCCGGTCCTTTCCCCGCAGGGTCACTCTACTTTATCAATTTCTATTTCAGACGATCAAGATTAGGGTGATGTATCTGTGATGTCTTCCAACAGTGTGCCTCCGTCGTCACAATTAATGAAGGGCTAGCGGAAAAGTGCTCATGTAAATACGCCAATTGCCTAAGAGGACCCTAGTAGATTCGACGGCCTTTGACGTCCGCTAGCTCGCCCAGTGTAGCGTCCATTCACCGAATGGTTCGGCAGCCGGGTTCGTCCGTTGCGGTCTAGAAGGAATTTTGGGGTGATGCGAGCACTATAAATTAACCTAATGCACACCCAGTGACGGCGGATCGGAGGGAGAACGGAGGAAGCCTTTTAGTCCGGTTCATAGCTCGTTCCGGTCCATCCGGACGGCAAGCGAGAGAGGCCCCTCTCTCGTTCAACAACATCTGGCCCCAGATGTTGTGGTACAAAATGTGTCGCAAGCGGAGCATATGTCCGTTGCTCGGGACGCTCCGTTGTATAGGCAGTCCGCGGAGACTGCTAAGGCTTCCTCTTCTCGTCAGCGCACACGACCGCACCTTGGCTGCGTGACCGCCGATATATTACCAGCTTCGCCAATCAAGGATTCTTCGGCGACCAGGTCACACCATCCGGTAGCCAGGGACACGAGGCCTGCAGACTCCGGACGTTCGCATAGGAAGTGTGCGGGAGTCAACGTACACGGAGCTTCCGGCGGCAATGCATTGTAAGACCGCTACTGCACAGGCCTCGGGAACGGACGTGCTTTCCTTAATAGCACAGTTTATCGCAGCATCCCAGCGTCAACTGAATCTGTCGCATATATTTTATCCGTTGATGCTGGGTCGGGACGCTCCGCGGAAGCGGGTACGGACGTCCGAAAGTTTCATCCGGTCCGACGGGATACCGAAAGGGATTCGGAGGATTTCGAGCTTTCCCTTTCGGAACAACATATGCTGTTGTGTATGTCATCTGACTTGGTCTTCTACAGCTTCTTTCGTCGGACCAGAATGCTGCGATGCCGGATAAGAAACTGATAGCGTCGGTGGACTTAGAAATTTTTGGTTCGGTTCAGGGACATCGTCCCTCAGTTCCGACATAGTCCAATAATGTCACACAAACTTTCGAATTATTGAACGACGCTATATATATTATTATTTTATGCTTGCTAACCAAGCATTTCTGGTTTCTTGTTCGAAGAGTTATGGAGATGTCTTTCAAAAGTGTGCCTCTGTCGTCATAGTTAATGAAGAGTTAGCGGCAATAAGTGCTCATGGAATATGTCTATCGCCTACGGAGTGACATTCGCTAGCTCACCCAGTGTAGCGTACATTCATCGAATGGTTCGGCTGCCGGGTTCGTCCGTTGCGGTCTAGGAAGGAGATTTGGGTGATGCGAGCACTTTAATTACTTTAGTACTCACCCAGTGACGGCAGATTGAGGACAGATCGGAGGAAGCCTGTTAGTCCGGTTCCTGGCTTGTCCAGGTCCGTCCGGGCTGTGAGCGAGAGAGGTCCCTCTCTCGTCCAACAACATAGGGGACCGCATGTTGTGGTTCAGATATTTTACATTCGGAGCATATGTCCATTGGTCGGGACGCTCCGTTATATTGACAGTCCGAGAGACTGTCCTTAATGCTTCCTCATCCTCACAGCAGGGCACACGACCGCACATTGGCTACGTGACCTCGAGTATCCGATCAGTTTCGGCATTCAGTGATTCCACGGCGAATAGGTCGCGCCATCCGGTAGCCAAGGGACACGAGGCCTATACACTCCGTTCGCTCGCATATTGGTAGTATGCACGGGGTAACGATCACGGAGCTTCCAGCGGCAATGCATCGTAAGACCGCTTCTCCTCAGGCCTCAGTGACGGACGTGCTATCCGAGTTAGCACAGTTGTTTCGCAGCATCCCAGCAATTGACAGTTTCTCGGTCGAATCAGGAATTATCCGACGGTGCTGGGTCGGTGCGGTCCGCGGTTGCATCAGGTACGGACGACCGAACGCTTTATAGGGTCCGACAGGATGGCGAAAGGGATTCGAAAGATTTCGAGTTTTCCCTTTAGTAGTATCGGAAGATGCCTTTCATATCTTCTGGCATTGTCTTCCAGTGATTGTTATTTTGGACTTCATTGCTGCGATCTTGGATAAGAGACTTATAGCGTCATTGGACTCAGATTTTTCGATCGGTTCAGGGACATTGTCCCTGACTTACCGACGCAGTCCAATATTGTCATTACAACATGTGTTTTATTTTTCGACGCTATATATATATATACAAGCCTGCTACTAAGCATGATAGTTTAGTTTCTTGTCCGCGTTGCTCATTTCTGCCATTTTATCATTTATACGAATAGTTTATTTTGGCAGAGCAGGGCATACCGAGAGTTCATATGCGTCTAGACGGTGTGATTAAAGACTGCATATATTCTTTTTCGCCGTTTATGTCTTTTCCAATTTCAATGTTGGGAACGACATTATGTATAGTAGACTTAACTTAGACGCTTTATCATACGTAATCCGCCTTACTGAGGCGTTATCATTACGTCTTCAAGAAAAGATTTACGGGATATTATTCTCAATGTAATTTCTTTTGAGGGCAGTAGTTTGTTCACGTATAACTCCGCCCTTCAGTGGCTGATTGAAGTTAGTTAGACGTGACGCAGCCCTAGCTACATCCACATGCGTGGATAGTAAGGTTAAGAACTCTCTCAGAGTCGCTTCGTTCTCGGAGGAGCTTCTCTTCGACGGCAACTTTTCGGCAATCCATGAATTGCTCGATTTACACGTTCTCTTGTCTATCTAGTGTTACAAGAGATTCAGACTGGGGCAAACATTCAGTGGTTGACTCAGAGAGTGCCACCGCAGTTGCCGGACCCGAGTGTGGCTGTTATGACGGTTGCCAGTCAAACAGATTGGGATATAATACTGATCCCTACGGATTCGAAGTGCCAGGGTCTTTGGGTTCCGCAGTCTCTTAGCAATCAGTTTTCTTCCGCGGAATAATGTTTTTTAGGCTTGCTTTATGTCATTGCATGAACATTATTCAGAAACGCATGCCCAAATTCCTGTCCTTTAATTCGACAGTAGTGGCGTATCTCCGGAACCAGGGAGGCACTCTTTCGTTTCCGTTATTCAATTTAATGGAAAGAATCCGTCTGTTGGTTATAGTACACCAAGTTCAGTTTTGGTCCGTCATATTCCGGGTCGTCTGATTGTTTTATCGGACTCCCGTTCTCTTACGGGTCGCTTGTTGCTGTCAGAATGGACTCTCAACAAACAAGTATTCAATCAGATTTGCTATCTATGGGAGCGACCAGTGATGATTTATTTATGACACAGCTTGCTAATCAATTGCAGACGTATGTGTTGGCTTGTCCAGATCTCTGAGCTAATATTGTTAACGCTCTATTGATCTATAGGACGGAATGATAGGATACGCGTATCCTCCGGCGCTGTTGTTTTAGCAGGTATTGCTAAGATAAACAACCACAATACATTTCTGTTGATAGCATCTCTATCTTCACAGAGATCATGAGTAATTTACTCTCTTGTCTACTGTGGGTCTTATCGTGAAATCTTCCTCTATGTGAGGATCTTTTTTCACTGGGTAAATCGTGTCATCTTTATCACAACCAGCAAGGTCGCAACCTTCATGTATTCCGTTGTGTGGTCCGTATTGCATTGTAAGCACTGTACTGGACGAGCTTTGGACGCGATTTCTTACTATAGGAGATCCTCTTCTTCGCTATTCTATGCGGCTAAAGTGGAGGCTCTTCCGTCGTGGTGTAGGGATCATTATGTTCATATTGTTGATCCCTCCATACTACTCATTGCTATTTTTTAGTATACTTGTTTCACAAGATCTACTGCAGCCTGTTATTATTTTGGTTATAGGTTTATGTTACCTCATACCTATGCACTCTACGATAGTTTACAATTGAGTCTTTTGTCTCTTTATCTAAGTCAGTTAGTAACTTTTTGATAAATAGACTTAGAATCTTTAGATTAAATTCCTATACGGATTTTAACTTCGGTTCTTATTTAGCTAAGTAATCATTTGAGCCTTTGGAAACAGTAGTTTTCAAATTCTGACCTTTTAGACAGTAATTCTGTTGGTTTCTCTTTTACTGTAGAGTCAGTGAGTTTCATGCACTATCGATGGATGATTTTCACTTTCGTAGTTTCGGAATCACTACTTCCGTTACTATTTAGGTTGGATTGTTGCATAAGAGTTAGGCTCCTATTATCCGGAACCTATTATTTTAAGGTCCTTCCGTCTTCGTATGGGCATAGGCCTTTACTCTTTCCGGGTACAGTTTATGTATTTGTAAACAGATATCTGTTTATTACTATGGGCGTAAGCTTCTTCTGTCTTTGATGTCTAGTAGAAGGACATTACGCTCCATTTTATTGTTAATGGATTCTATTAACTATCGGTACTGCTTATGGTATATCATTGACTTAGCAGTTGTGCTTAAGATTTCGGCTCATGAAGTAAGAGTTCTTCTACTTCTTGGGCTTACATTAATAGTGTCGCTATTATAGATTTTTGAAGGCCGCTCATTGCGCTCAGCCATCCACATTCATGAATTTTATCTCAGAAATATCGAGTCCATTTCTGGAGGCCTCTATTATTAGGTCTATTATCTACTGCTCAGAATGTCATTCACTTAACAGTTGCTACTATAGCTAGGTAGGCTGTCTGTTTCGGCAGTGTCTCCGTTCGGCTGCCCTCTTCGCTCTGGGCTATTTGACCCAGGGCAAGAAAAAGGGGGGGGGGGGAGGGTGTTCCCTTGGGTCACCTGTTTTACTGTGAAAACAAGGGGATACCTCCTCCGGAGTTAGTAATTCTGAGCTGTTATTGGGATGGTTGTTTAGTGAGAAGTTTAGGTTTTTAAAATTCATTCAAGCTTTTGAATATTGCATATGTCAACGGACATGATTATGCAATCCTCAGACACTTTTAGGAGTATAAGAGTCTCTATTCTCTAGACTTACTTTATTTATTGGCTTACTTTAAAAATTATTAGTATAAGGATTATATTGGATATTAATAGAGTACATGGATGTATGAAGCTCAATTTTGGAAGGTGTTGTATCTTTCTAATTTATCATAAATAAGAAAGATACATGTAAGGCCTATTACTTCTTTTTCCCTACAGGGGATGACTCTATTTTATTTTATTGAGCGTATTCCATTTTGCTCTATGTCCTTGGCCCTCCAGCCTTTTTACTATTCAGCTATGTCTGGGTCATTGGTACAGTATAAAAATGTTAAAAAATTTATAGTAATTTATATATTTTTTATACTTACCAATGACCCAGACGGGGATGGCCCTCCCAGGAGTTGGGAACTCTTGCCTCCCCGCTGAGTACATAGCGCTTACCAGGCACTGGTTATTAGAATGATTAATGGCGCCAATTTCGGAACGTCCTTGACACTGCGCATGCGCAGTAGGGGCGAAGTGTGGAGGGCCTTTCAGGACATGTTTTCTTTAGTTTTAGATGCAAATTTTGGGGATTGGGGGGCAAAATTTGTGTTTGGCCCTATATTTTAAGAGTTAGCACCAGCTATGTCTGGGTCATTGGTAAGTATAAAAAATATATAAATTACTATAAATTTTTTAACTTTTGTGGGCTCCACTGTACTTGCATCGATTTGGCTGATTAGCAAGGTTGAAGGTCAGTAACAAACACATTTTCTTCAGCTGTATTTATCTGTATTAGTACAGAAGATTTATTGATATTTCGTGGCAGACTTGCTTTTATTTGTACTTTCACGAGACAATTTCATGTTGTCAGTATTGACTAGCGATGATACAGGCACCAATCTTTGCTGTTGATTATCCCCATTTTATAACAGAGCTTATTCCACTGATCATACAGATATTTTTTAGCTCCTGTCAGAACCATATTGACTGATTCGTTACTAGAAGTCAGTATTTGGACTTTATTAAAAAGTTCTTATATTCTTCGTGACAGCTCTATATTAACCCTATAAGTCCATATACAACCGCAAACTGCCCCTTTTATATTGCTTTGAAAAAGTTGTCCAAAATGTATTTTTCCTTGAAAACTTTACTGGTAGGATGCATTTATCTTGTTGGCATTTTGACATCATTGTTGACTGTCTGTCCAGGCAGCCATCAGTTATGTAGAAACACTGTCAAGTCATCTACAGTTGTGTGTATGTGTATATATGGTAGTTATTAACATAAAATTAACTCCTGAGGACTCAGGGGTTAAGCCTGAAACAAAGGAGTTTTTTGTTTAGTTTAAAGATTTATGGTTCATTAGGGAGTGCCTAGAGGCACTCTCTAATTAACTGTAACAAAACAGTTATTGATGACCAAAGTCTGTCTTCCTAAAATAAACCAGGACTCTACCACTTAACCCTTTAACTAATGTATTGCCACATCCTTTCACGCAATTTACAAATTGAGCAACCTAAAAAAAAAATTCAGAACTCCTAATTGGACTGAGCTTGTTATGCCTGTTCCAATTGGGGGTGGGGGTGGGCGAGGGGCATGTGATACATATTTTTTTTGTTAATTTGACCACAAAATAATTAAAATATCAAATTTTGATACTGTGTTGTAGGGCAAATTGTTAAAATTTAGAAATCTGAGGTGGAGTATATATTTGCCCACTTTCTATGGAGCCCCTGCAAGTGGAGCAGTACTTGCTTCCTGTGGTAATCAAGTTCTACTTTACTGGTAAAGTAGGACTCAGAACAAAACCTGGGGTGGAAGTCCTCTCATGTGGGCAGCTGAGGTATAAACTGTTGGTTAAACTTGACTTTATACCCATGTTACAGTCATGAGACAGCCCAAAATGCTGAAAGTGACCTTAAACACCAATAAATAAATGCAATGCCCACCTGTGAGTAGTTAAGCAGGTGCTTTGAAACTGGCAGTCCAGATACGAGTGAGCAGAGAGAGTCAAACAATCTGAGCAGTTGTTTCTAGTTAAGTGTCATCTGTCTAAAAAGGCAGATCACACTTTTCTAGAAACCTGCTCTGAGCAGTTAAGTTTCTAATCATATGTTTTATGCCTGGACAGATGTGTGACAATTTGTGATGTTCAATAAATTCACTCTTATTTCCAATCTTTTCCAAGTTAAGGAAAAGCATATTACTTTTAATAACAGTTGTAAATCTGGGTTTTCTTCACATTATGAAACATTTTTAAGTTAACAGCATTAAATTACTTGAGCCTGTATTCAGATTTTAACATTTTTCTCCCTTAGCACTCATATCAGTGCCATAGATATGATTCTGTTGGTGGGTGGGTGGGGGGGGGGGGGGTGGAGAATCCTCCTTCCACCAGGCCTGGAAATAAGTGGTCGGTCACAGACATTGACCACCACGAAACATCGATGTGACCGGTGCTAACTGTATCCAACTGGTCATGAATGACCGGCGCATTTTTCTCCCAAGTATATTAATTTTTCACATGAGACCTTGTGTTCTGAATCATTAATTATGGCTGTTGATAGTGAATAATTTCCACATTCGAATATATTCTCTAAAATAAATACAAATACAAAATTGCAAAACACAAGACAAATTTATAAATGAGAGACGCTCCTTTCGCAAACGAAACTGAAACTCATTTGTACTCTATTTTTTCCGTGTATGTTCTTCGCAAATCGAACCAGATGATCCCCTCTTTCCTTTCCTTTGTGTAATATACTTTCTTTGAAGACTGTGAGCAGAATTTGTCATAATTTCCAGAAAACTTGACAGTAATTCAGTAATACTTCCAGAAAAAAATAACCAGTTTTAACTCAGGTGACAGATGTGCAAGTGCTGATTATATTTGGTGCCGAGGTTACCTGGTGCCGAAAATGATGGGGTTGGTTTTGACCAGGTGCCAGATTTCCCAGTGGTGAGATGTCCAGGCTCCAGGTGCGGAGATGTTCAGCATTCAGTTTCAAAGAAATTGTCGCATTGGAGTCCAGTTCTTACGTTTTAACCCTTTACCTAACATGAAAAGCAGACGACACTTGCAAAAAAAATTCTTGAATAACTAATTTTTTTCATTTTTTGTCTCAAAAACATAGGTTATGACCCCTCGTTGGAACGAGCTCGACGAGCTCGTTCCAACGAGGGGTCATAACCTATGTTTTTGAGACAAAAAATGAAAATATTTAAAAAATTAATTGGCGATTTTTGAGAATAGCGCTGGCCGGTTTTGGCCGTTACGTTGGGTAAAGGGTTAACAAAAAAAAAGTGATTTGCGGACTGAAGACATCCCAGTTAGGCAGTTTAATGTTATAAAAGTTAAGTGTCATTTCAATAAAACTGAACGCAGGAAGGCCCTAATATTTTGTATATCGTTACGACGTTAGCCCAACATAATTTACATGGGTTTTGCCCTAGTTGATGTTTGATTTGGAAGCCCAAAAATATGACCAACCTGGGTTACTGTATGACCAATCCGATCATTATGGAGCCAGTCATTATGACCGATGCACCAAAAAAAATTATTTCTAGGCCTTCCTGCCACCAAGGGATCTGGATTTTGGAGAACTTGAAATGAATTTGATCATATGCTATGACTGAATTTTGTAGGAGTTGTGACTCTTTATGTTTGATTTCTGGACAAGCCAGTCTGGAATTGTATCCACTATCATTCTCACAATTTTAATCAAATAGCTTTGCCTTTGGTTACATATTTTGACCATGCCATGTAATCAAGCATTTGAGCCTAAATGCCTCATGACAAAAACATAGAATATCTTTAAATTTTAGTTGTTACATAAAAGCACTGATCACTTTACAACTGGAATGCTTGTAGGTCACATTTTGAAAAGTGTCTCACATGCAACCATCTTGGCAAAGGGGAGTGGCAATTGTTGCCATAAATAGACAATGCTTAACAATAAAAACTGTGAAAGTTTTCAATTTTCTGATGCTTCACAATCGCAGGTCATGTTTCAGGGCTATATTGAGGTAACACAATAGAAAATCAACCTTCCAGTTGAATGATATAGAAAAACGAACTAAAACACCAAGTGTATTGATTTTCATACCAGTATTGAGATAAATATATAAGGTACATAAAATGGGAGGTCAAAATGAATTTCTTATCAACCTACCTTACAATTGTTTACATCAGGCTTGCACTACAGTGGAAGGCCCTAACTCGGAAAAATACTGTCTATTTTCTTCTTTCCCAAGCGATTTGGGAAAGAAAGTGGTGCAAAAGCACTAAGAAAAAATAAGCCAAAAATGGGTCGAGTGCGACCGGCACACACCCAGTAGGGGACACTCTTCTCCTTGTACTAATCCATGGCTTCCGGAACCAGTGCGCTGACGTATAACCAACATGTCATTCTAATTTTTTTCTGCCATCTTACAGGATGCAGATCGTTTCGCTCTTCAACAGTGATACCTTTTGACTCGATGTGAACGATGTTTCCTGTTCTGAATTGTGGATTCATAGCTGTTTCTTCACTATCCAGACATACAGGGCTGTTTTTTTTTTATATATTCTCTCGATTATTCACTGTATTTTTCGTGATAAATCTCTATACCGATTTCACGTGCGATTTTTGCGTACCATGCTGTTTCAGTCTTTTGTTCATTAATGCTAACCCTTTGGGTTCTGCTTTTAACTGAGTTAGGTGTCAGCTGGGGGCAGTTGTGGCTGCTTTTCTCCCCTCTGTTGAGGGTAGAATTTCTGCCAGTTCCCTTTTGGCTGTTGGGATACTTTTCTGTTCCCGTTGGGCCTTTGTTTCCTGTCATCTTACTCTGGCATCTGGGGGTGCCCTGATTTATTTTTGGGGGGGGTTCACCTTCCCATCTACATTGCTGTCACCAGATATGCCTGAGACCAAACCTTGCGGGCCATTTTTGTTGTCTTAGCATGTTGAAGTTTTCCATTATTCATGCTCCACTTTATTTGGGTGTTCTATTGAAGGACCCTCTGGGCCAGCTTGATCCACCTTCTGTTGGAGGCCAGGGCCATTTCTTCACAGCCTACTCACAGTTGTTTACAATTGGCTGTAATGTAAGTGCAAGCCCTACTTCGGAACTAACTCAAGCTAATAACTTTTCCAAATGAGTTGGAAAAGTGGAAGAGTGCAAAAGCACCAAAAAAAATCAAAAAAAGGTCGAGTGAGACTGGTGCTCGACATTACAGGTACTCTCTCTGCACACCTCTTGAATTTACCGAGCACATGCGCAACAAGCGTGACGTCAATTCCTTTTTTTCCACCATCGTGCATGGTCGGAATTTTTGTGACTCGTGCTGCTCAGCTTGTTTCTTCGAGAACAACTTGAATAACTTGCTATGATTATTGTTTTATGTGCATTCTAGGATTGTATCCTTTACTCAGGCTCAAAATTGTTGTGTTTTTCTTTATATTTATGCTCATTTTAGCTTGTGTTATCTTTGCTTATCTTACCTATTCCATGTGCAAAAACACGACCCGCCGGTGGGAAGCTTGAATCTTTTTGGACAAAAACACTCCCTTGTCCTTCTTGTCTGCAGGTGAAACATGTCGATGATGTTCACAGTACTTGTGTCACTTGCAACAATTGTTCTCAGGCCCATCCCTGTGGTGTTTGTGGGGTTTGGTCTTCCAAGTTCTGGACTTGCGTTAACAAGGTGGTTCTAACCAGAGCTAGAACCCCTCATTCTCGGGGCAAAGGTAGCCGTGCCTCCTCGGATATTTCTGAGATTGCACGTGGTGACTCTGTCACGCAGCTTTTTTCGGTAGCAAGTTCCACCACAACTGTTGGTGGTGCTGGTGCAGGGACGCCTGAAGTGGGGACCGCGGTCTCCCTTCCTTTGGCTCCCGTGGTCACCCTTGAGGTGACTGTTTTCGTTAAGAGTTTTTCCGAGGTCAGCGCGGTCGCTCTCTCCGATTTGCCACCTACATCATCTGCAGTTGCTGAGGAAATTGTTCATGCTGCTCCTATCTTGCATGATAGTGCTTCTGCCATCTCTTCCGGGGATGGTATACAGTCTCGGGGGCCCAAGGCTGTATCTGTTAGTGTGGCACAGGGCTTCCAGCATTCCCTGGCTTCTCAGCGAAGCTGTACGGGTTTGCTGGCAAACCCATCTCATCTGGATAGGTTTGCTCCTGGCCGGTTGGGACGCTCAGTCACTTCGGCAGCGATTCCTCGTTCCTCAGGCGAATCTTTTGTTGTTCCGCCTTCCCCTGCAGGTGAGCTGACTAGCAGGATGGGGCTGGGACATTGGCAAGCAAGGCCTTCTGTTCGGCAGAGGCCAGTGACAGCCCATGTTAGCTGTCACTCTTGGGACCTTCCTCCAGTGATTTCTTACTATGTCCCAAGTCTGGCTGTCAATCGATACTTGCTGTCGGTCTCAGAGGATGGGCAGTTGGGGCTCTTCTGTCTCGCACAGGCCAATGGCAGGTTCCTGTCATTCTTGGGACAATCCTCCGGTGTCTTCTCATCGTGTCCCAGGTCCAGCTACCGATCGGCGTACACCGTCTGTCTCTCTAGAGGATTTGCAGGCAGGGCCTTCTGTCTTGCAGAGGTCAGTGAATGCCCCTGGGCTTCACTCTTGGGACTGTCCTCTGGTGTCTTCTCACCGTCTCCCTACTCTGCTGATCGACGTTCGTCGTCGGTCCCTTTTGAGGATTTGGTTTCTTCTAGAAGGGTCCATCGGGAAGACACTCAGTCGGGCGCGGCTCCTCCAACGGATTCTTAGGGTGAGCTGAGGCAGTCCATTCTGGTGCTCACCTGGTTGCTTTCTAGCAACCCTCAAGTTGGCTTCCCTGTGCCTCCTGAGGTGCAACCTCCTTTGGTCAGTCACAGAGATTCCTCGCCTGGCCCTTTGGATGCTGTTCAGTCTTGGGGCAGGCTTTAGATTTTGTTTTTGGCTTATTGCCAGACATTCAGCCTTCAGACCAGCCATCAGTGACCGTCCTGCCGCAGTCCTCTGTGGAGCGCCGCAACACTGTTGAGTCTTCTAGCTCTGGGGTTTTGCGCCCTCTGCAATCGGTCAGGTTGTTGAGTCCTTCCAGGGCCTGGATGCCAAAATGCGTTCCAAGGCCCTGAAGGGTTCTTTGCATGATCTGATGCTTTTCTGCCTCCATCGCGGTTTCGTGTCTACGAATCCATCTGTCCACCAGTCTTCCAAGGGTTGACTACTGTGGATGAGTATTCTTCTTCCCTCGTGTTAACTAAGCCTAAGTTGGCAGTTCTCCCGATGTCGATAGTTGAATCCATGGTGGGCCTGTCCCGAGAGATGCTAGGCATGTTGTCTCTCGCGGCCCATGCTGTCGCTGCCCTGGTTGCCTATTTTCCGTCAGAGGAGTTTGATGATGCTCAGGCGCCTTTGTGTGTTTTGTCTCAGGCTCTTATGAACCTGACACATGCTCATGCCTGCAACACGGCTAATTTGGAGCTTGCACGCCGGAATGCAGTGTTGGACACTTCTCCATCGCTTGCTTCTGAACAGCGTGTTGTTCTGAGGTCTGCCTCTTTGGTTGGACCTCAGCTGTTCCATAGTTCCGTGGGAGCTGTCCGTGGTGAGATTCTTCGTCATTCGAAGGACCAGCTTTTGTTACGACAGCTGGACCAAGCTGCTGCTGCAGGTGGTGGTCGTTCCAGGCCCGCCAAGCGCCCAACTGCGTCTGTCCGCTCCTTCTGCTCAGAAGAAACACTGACGCAGCCAAGCTCGCTGGCAGCCTCATGGAGGAAAGTATCAAGACTCTGTTGCTTCCCGAGGGGGTGGTTTCTCCTCTCGGGGGCCTCGTTGAGGCCGCAAATAAAGGTCCTCACCTCGATTCGCCTCCAGTCGGGGGAAGGCTGTCGCTGTTTTTCGACCATTGGACAGAGATAACGTCGGACCCTTGGGTCCTCAACGTCATCCAATCAGATCTACGACTGTCCTTCCGTCGGCACCTCTGTTTATCTCAGGTTCCCCTCCTGACTCAGGTCCCTTTCGATCCTCAGTGTCGAGACCTTCTGGTGCAGGAGATCAACAATCTTCTCTCCAAAGGGGTGATCAAGGTGGTCAGGAAACCCTTTCTCTGGGGTTCTCCTCGAATCTTTTCTTGGTGCCGAAGAAAAACGGCCAGTTTCGTCCTGTCAACGATCTGAGTATCCTGAACGAGTCCATCATAGTACCTCGTTTCAGTATGGAGATTTTTTGGTCGGTTCGACGGTCGATTCATCAGGGCAATTTTGCAGCCAGTATCGACCTGAAGGATGCCTATTTCCATGTACCCATTCACCTGGTGTCATTAAAATACCTTTGATTCTCGTTTCGGGATCGTGTCTTTCAATTCAAAGCTCTCCCGTTCGGTTTGAACCTGGCTCCCATGATTCCCATGTATTGGCTATCTCGGGATCTTCTGCTGTTAGTGTGGGATGTACACACTTGGGTGGCCGTTCGGCACATCCCCGGCATCTCAACGTCCTAGCCGACTATCTGTCCCGATGAGACAGTGTCCTTCCCACCGAATGGATGCTACATCGTACACCTGGCTCCTTTGGCCTTCACCCAACTGATGTCACATGTGCTCACCATACTCAATCGGCTGTGGCTTTGTCGGCCTACCTGGACGACATCCTCCAACGGCACCACAATGCTGGAGTCCGATGTCCGACGGTTGCTTGGCCTGCTGGCATCACTGGGTTTCAGAGTCAATTGCGAGAAGACGGATCTCCTTCCTTCTTAGCAATTTCATCATTTGGGATTGGATTTCAACACTTTTCACAATGTGGTGTCGGCTCCCAAAGCTGGGGCAGTGATCCTTTCCGTCTTTACTTGGAACCTGCTCCGATCCTCCCCGGTCTCGGCCAGGACTTTCCTTCGGATGCTGGGCCTTTGCGGTTCGGTGACAGATCTCATTCCGCTGGGTCGCTTGTTTGTCTGACCTCTCAAACACTTTCTGTTGGATCATTGGCGTCCGAATGTGGATCCCCTGGACCTGGAACTTCCTATTCCTCAGTCCTTGCTTTGTCACCTCCACCCTTGGGCCGATGTTCCCTGGTTGACTCAGGGTGTCCCGTTGGATCTTCCTTCATCCTTACTGCGGATTCCAGTGATCAGGGCTGGGGTACGATGTTGGATCCTCTTGGTCTGTCTACTCAGAGCGAGTGGGACAGCGAACAGATGGCCCTTCATATCAACCAAAAGGAGCTCCTTGCTCTTCTGTGGAGTTTTCAGCAATGGATCTCTCACCTGTCAAATCACACAGTCCTGCTTCTTTCTGACAATTCGACAGTGGTGGCCAACATCTGGAATCAAGGTGGCACGCATTCATTTCCCATGTATCGGCTATCTCTCGGGATCTTCTACTGTTAGTGCGGGATGAAAACGGTATTTCAGACGATTTGCGAGCGGTGGGGTCATCCTCTTATCGACCTTTTTGCCACTCGCTGGAATCATCAGGTAGAGACCTTTGTCTCCCCTTGTCCGTATCCACTAGCCTTTGCGGTAGACGCTCTGTCTCTGGACTGGACAGGTTGGATCGGTAATGCCTTCCCTCCTGCACCGATTCTTCCTCAAGTGTTGGTGAAGATTCGCGCTTGCAGTTGCAGGGTCATTCTGATCGCACCCCTGTCTCCACAGAGGGTAGGATCAGTCAGCTGCGGCCTCTGTTGGCAGATCGGCCAATTCGTCTACCTCTATTCCACGTCTTCTTTCCCAGTGTCAGCCCAGGAAGTATTACAACAACCTGGTGAGCCTGTCCCTTCATGCCTGCCTTTTATCAGGTCCTGTCTCCGACATATATGGTTTTAGAGACGAACAATGGAGTGCATTTCTGCATCACAGCGACATTCCACTGGCATGACTTATGCTGCTAAGTGAAAAGTTTTCTGCCGCTGGTGTACAGCTCAACATGTGGATTGCCAAAATCCGTCAGTCGCTCAAATTGTGGATTTTCTGGTATACCTTTTTGACTCCAAGGGCCTCCAACCTGTTACTATTAAGGGCTATCAGTCTATGCTGTCTGATACGTTCTCTTATGTGGGAAAGAAGTGCATCGGTTGTAATCTTTTTCTCTCCAAACTGATTCTGCGCTTTTCTCTGAAGAGGCCTCGAGTTTTGCGTCTTACACCTAAATGGAACTTGGCATGGGTTTTACGTTGTTTGTAGGGGATGCCGTTTGAGCCTTTTTTTCTGAGACCGATATGCGTTTTCTCACATATAAGACTGCTTTCCTTCTAGCTTTTGCTTCTGCCAGACGTGTCAGTGAGCTTCATGCACTTTCTGTGGATTCAGCTTTCTTCATCAATGAGGCTAACAGTGTAACCTTCACTACTGATTGCGCTTTTCTGGCCAAGAATCAACTTCCTGATTCGGTACCTCCTCCCATCTGCGTTCAGGCTCTCCCTGCTGTCACTACCCGTAGGGCTCTTCTTTGTCCTGTTCGTGCAGTCAAGACTTATATTAATCGCATGCAGTTCATTTGGAAGGGCCGGAAGAGATTCTTTCTGTCTCTCATTCCTGGGAGGCAGTCTATCTCTTCCCATTCTATTTCCAGATGGATATGTCACGCAATCAAACTGGCTTATTCCAGTTTGTCTGCTTCGGATCTTGTTTCGAACCAATTTAATACTCATGAGGTTCATGCCATTTCTACTTCCTGGGCGTTCTTCAATTCTGTTTCGCTCAGGGACGTTATGAATTCAGCTTACTGGAGGAATGCTACTACTTTCTCCTCCTTTTATCTCTGCCATCTACAGCAGCAATCTGAGGACCTTTTTTCTTTAAGCCCTCTCGTTGCTGCTGCTCAGGCTGTTGTGCACGCTCGATGTATTTTCAGGTTTGTGCATCGCTCAGCCTTGATCTTTTCAGGTGCTTCATTCTTTTCAACACTGTGGTGTTGGTGTTTCAGTTTCTTTTTCAGCACCTTTCAGCTTTCTTCTTTTACAGGTTTCGCAGTCATTATCTGCCCTCCTTTTGTTTATTCAGCCAATTGTAAACAATTATGAGTAGGTTGAGAAGAAATTAAAATGCTTTAGTAAATTTTGTTTCTTAACATACCTACCACAATTGTTTACCGGAGGCCCACCCTCCTCTTTTGATATCGTTGCCTCCCCACTAAATCACAAACTTCTCATTGGTGGAAATTCGGAATTGACATCACGGTTGTTGCACATGCGCTCGGTAGTGTTGAAACGATTAGTCGACTAGTCGACATCGACTAGGGTTCTGCCGATAATCGATTAGAAATTTTCTAGTCGACTCGTCGCCGTTTTCCACAGATACATATATTTTGTAGATTAAACTCAGTGGTCGGCCACTGACAGCAAACGCCGACGGAGTCAAGAGCAGTTGCAGACAGACGACTACGGATGAGAATTAAACTTGAAAAAAATGCACTTTGCTGACGCCATGAATTGAAACAATTACCTAAAAATCGGTAACATGCTTTAAGAAGCACAGAATCCGTCGGTAACGAAATTTAGGCACCATTCGTGAGCAGTTATGCTTGGTAGCACTGCATTTTGTCACTTTGACTTACGTCACTGCAAGTCAATCAGTTATCATTGTTGCACATCAAGGGAGCTAATTTAGAGCGACATCTGGGAGAACACGGTCAAGGACGCTCCATGACATTGTTAAAACGGTTTCAAAACAACACACATGAATACCCTTCGCACTGAAACAATTCACACTGTGAATCCCACTGCCAAATATTCGGTCCTTGTCACTTGAAAATTATCGACTGGTCACACAGAAATGAATTCCCAACTACAGTGAATTGGTAATTTTGGGAAGCAAATTGGGGAAAAAAGTGACTATTTTCGATTGGGAATGGGGCCGATATTCGGCTTCTCTCGTCGGTCCAAACCCCCCCCCCCTCCCCCCCCCCCCCGTGTTCTAACCTTATATTAGGTGCCGACTAGTCGACTAATAGTGATCGGCTAGTCGACTGCGAAATGCCCTAGTCGTTTCAACACTAGCGCTTGGTAAATGCAAGAGGTGTGCAGAGAGAGTACCTGTAATGTCGAGCGCTGGTCTCACTCGACCCTTTTTTGATTTTCTTTTTCATGCTTTTGCACTCTTCCACTTTTCCAACTCGTTTGGAAAAGTTATTAGCTTGAGTTAGTTCTGAAGTAGGACTTGCACTTACGTTACAGCCAATTGTAAACAATTGTGATAGGTATGTTAAGAAACAAATTTTACTAAAAAATTTTGATTTCAAGCCTAACAAATGCCCTTCTGCTTCCTCTGCGAAGCAAATCGCTGATCCTTCTGCTTCCACTTCTTCCTCTTGCTTATGTGGTAAGGGTAAGCATCAGCAGTCCAGCGGGAGGTCTCAGGATCCTCTATTTAGCAGATGAGGTGGTTTCTCCTCTCACGGACCTCGTCGGGGCTCGAAATGAAGGTCCTCCCCTTGATTCATCCCAGGTTGGAGGAGGGATATCCGAGTTTGCAGACTGTTGGGCCATGATCACATCTGATTCTTGGGTGTTAAATGTTCGGTCCAGTCTGCAAATATCCTTCTGGAGGCACCCCGCTCTGTTGAGAGTGTCTCTTCCAACCCAAGTTCCTTTAGATGTTTCACGTCGGAAACTTTTGATCCCATAGATAGACAATCTCATGTCAAAGGGGGCTATCAAGGTCAAAAGCACTCATTCAGTGGGATTTTATTTCCTCCTGTTCGTGGTGCCGAAGAAGGACGGCCGACTCTGACTGGTTATCGATCTGAGTATCCTGAACCAGTCTATTATTGCTCCAAAGTTCAGCATGGAGACTTTCAGGGCGGTTCACCGCTCCATTCACCAGGGAGATTTCGCTTCCAGCATCGACCTGCAAGACGCTTACCAGGCCTGGCATTTTCAGGAGAGCGATTTATTTGCTCGCCTTAAAAAAATTGAGGAGAGCGAAAAATAGCCCTCCTAGCCTTAGAAAATAATGATTACCACAACAGCCTGTTCCTAAAACCCACAGGTTTTTAGATCTCTGCTGTGTTAAGTCCGGGAGGTGTGGGAGGGGCAGTGTAGCCGTTTCACAGATACTACCTTGTTAGCAGTATCAAATAAAATGTACAAAGCCCACAAGGCTGAATTCATTAATAGTACAATTTCATTTTGCCACTTTTAGCTTTTGTAGGCTTGAGAAGAGCTAATTGCTCCTCTAGGCTATGTGAGGAGAGCGATTTTTAGTCCTCCTGCATTTTTAAGAATGCCAGGCCTGTCTTACTTTCATGTTCCGATTCATCGGACATCGCGAAAGTATCTCAGGCTTGCTTTTCTGGGACGAATTTACCAGTTCAAGGCCATGCCTTTCGGCCTCAACCTGGCTCCTTGGGCCTTCATCTGACTGATGTCGCATGTGATCGCACTCAGTCCAGGGTGACTACTACGGCATATCTGGACGATATCCTCCAGAGGCACTCCAACGCTGCTCTTCTGGAATCAGATGTCGACACACTAGAGCCTGCTCACATCGCTAGGGTTCAGAGTCAACGAAGAGAAGTCGGACCTGGTCCCTTCTCAGTCATTTTGTCATCTGGGGATGGACTTCCAAACTCAGCTGAATACGATGGCGATTTCCCGGGTCGAGGACTGTGATTCTTTCAGCTTTCGCCCTGACTCTGACCCATTCCACATCCGCGACAAATTGGACAGACCGGTCATCTGAACGTCCTAGCCAACTCCCTGTCCCGATGGGGCGGGTTCATTTCCACCGAGTGGATGCTTCACAGGGCAGTGTTCCAGTCACTTTGCGATCTCTGAGGTCGCCCCCACATCGATCTTTTTGCGACCCGTTGGAACCATCAGGTGTACACTTTCGTGTCCCTGTGTCCAGATCCTCTGGCTTTCGTCGTTGATGCTCTGTCACTCGAATGGAATGGTTTAGTTGACTATGCCTTCCCGCCGGTTCTGATTCTACCTCAGGTTCTAGCCAAGATACGAACCTTCAGTTGTGGAATCAATCGGATCGCTCCCCTGTTGCCTCAGCAGGTGTGGATCAATCAGCTCTGCTCTCTGTTGCCGGCAGTTCCGGCACGTCTCCCGCTACATCACGACCTTCTTTACCAAGGTCCCCCGAGGAGTTTTCACATCGACCTGACTTCATTGAGCCTTCACACATATCTTTTGTCAGGTCCTGTCTTCTCCGTAGAGGTTTTTCGAGATGAGCAGTGGCGTGCATTTCTTCTTCAAGGTAGCACTCCACTGGTTTAGCCTATGTGGCTAAATGGAAGGTCTTCTGTCGATGGTGTGCTGATCACTCTGTTGATTATGCCGATCCTTCGATAGCACAGATTGCGGAGTTTCTGGTATATCTGTTTGATTCTCTGGGTCCCCAACCTGTTACCATCTAAGGGTACAGATCCATGCTTTCGGAGACCTCTTCGTATGTGGGAAAGCGTCGTATCGGCACTAATCTGTACCTCTCCAAGCTTATTCGGCACTTTTCTTTGAAAAGGCCTAGGATTTTGCAGCGTACCCCAAGATGGTATCTTTCTTGGGTGCTGCTTTGCGGGGGGGGATCCAAGTGGATATGCATTTTGTCACATACAAGATGGCTTTTGCCTCAGCCAGAAGGTTTAGTGAGCTTCACGCCCTCTCTGTTGATCCGGCCTTTTTCAGGAGCTCCGCCAACAGTGTTACTTTACCACTGATTGCTTCTTTCTGGCCAAGAATCAGATGCCAGAAACTACTCCAATCTGTATCAGGGCTCTTCCTTCTGCTGAGGGTAATCGCCCTTTGCTCTGTTCGGTTCATGCAATTCGCATTTACCTCAACTGGACGCAGTTCATTAGGAAAGACAGGAAAAGATATTTTTCTGTCTCTTATCCCTGGTCGACAGAGGATCTCTCTTCAATCCATTTCTAGATGGATTTGTCTTGTTATTCGCACGTCCAAAGCTCATCTAGCGACTGACCATTGTATTACCAATCATTTTTCTGCCCACGAGGTGCATGAATTGTCTACCTCCTGGGCTTATGCTAACTCCGTCAGTTATCGGATCTTATATGCAGGCAGCCTACTAGAGAAATGCTTCTACTTTCTCCACCTGTCTGCATCAGTTGCAGGAGCAGTCTGAGGACCTTTTTTTATTTAGGCCCTCTTTTCTTCTGCTCTGGCTGTCATCAACCCTAGCCATTAGGGTTCTTGCAAGGTCAGTTCCAGCCCTGTTCTTGGTACTGTCCTTTCTGTCTGTGTGTCACACAAGGCCAAACACCTCATCTCCCATTGTCATTTACTAATGGTTGTGATGCTATGATTTTATAGGCCTAGGGAACTCTTCTTCTGTCCATGGTTCCAGTGCAGTCGGGTTATGTGGGGGTTGGTTATGTGATTCCCTCCTCCTATTATCTATTCAGCCTGTTGTAAACAATTGTAAGGTAGGTTGATAAGAAATATAAATTTTATAGTAAATTCCCTTTCTTATTAAACCTACCGCAGTTGTTTACATGGAGACCTTCCTCCCCTCTAATCACATAACTCCAATGTTGACGGATTCAATAGAATGACATGTTGGTTATACATCTGCGCACTGCTTCTGGAAACTGTGGATTAGTACAAGGAGAAGTGTGTCCCCTACTGGATCCCCTACTGGGTGTGCGCTGGTTGCACTCGACCCAGTTTTGGCTCATTTTTTCTTGGTGCTTTTGCACCACTTTTCTTTCCCAAATCGCTTGGAAAAGAAGAAAATAGAGAGTAGTAGTTAGGGACTTCAAGTAGTGCAAGCCTGATGAAAACAATTGCGGTAGGTATAATAAGAAAGGAAATATACTATAAAATTTAAATTTTCAGTAGTCGTTTAGTAACTTTTACAATTTCAGGAAAACATGTTTCTATTTCTTTGTCACCTCTTTTTGATATCAACAGTCTCTTGACTGGGACACAGGAATAATAACTATTACTTATGTAGTACATAACATGACAACAAACACCTATACTCCTTTTTTGTACTTTGGAAATTGCTGCAACACATCTTTGTAATCATCAATTAGCAATTAGTAACCATTAAACCACAAGGAACATTTTAAAGAATGCTGCTAGCCCTCCCCTCTTTCATTTTAACATGGCTGGAACAGTGGAGCATATTTATATATTGGATATATTTTTAGTTCAACTTGACAAAGTCAAGCTGAGCTATTGCCATCACTTCTCGTCCGTCGGCATACATGTGTTCCACAATTTCCTTTGGCACACTGCACAGGTCGCATTTATGATCAGATCGCTTTGAAACTTGGTGTGCTTGTTCGGGGTGACCTCTAGATGGGAGCTATCAATTTTCTCCCATTTCAGTCAAAAAATGTTGCTGCTGGCAATGCTTTTTGAACTTTGTTTAGTCAGACCTCAATATTTCCCTTGAGCCCACCCTTCAGAACACATTTATGATTGGATTGCTTTGAAACCTGCTATGCTTGTTTGGGGTGACCTCCAGTTGGGAGCTATTGATTTTCTTCCATTTCCGTCAAAATAATGTTGTCGCTTGCAACGACCATTGAACTTCATTTAGTCAGGCATCAATTTATTCCTATGGCACACCCTACAGGGCACATTTATGATCAGATCAGTTTGAAAGTTGGTGTGCTTGTTTGGGGTAACCTCTAGATGGGAGCTATTGATTTTCTTCCAGTTCTGTCAAAAAATGTTGCCGATGGCAATGCTCTTAGAACTCAGTAGTCAGACCACAATATTTCCCTTTGGCACACCCTACGGGACACATTTATGATCGGATTGCTTTGAAACCTGGCATGCTTGTTTTGTGTTACCTCTAGATTGATTTTCATTCATTTCCGTCAAAAAATTTCGCCGCTGGCAATGGCTTTTGAACTTAGTTTAGTCAGGCATCAGTATATTCCTTTGGCATGCCCTACAGTGCACATTTATGATTGGGTCACTTTGAAACTGTATGCTTGTTTGGGGTGATCTCTAGATTGGAGCTATCGATTTTCTTCCATTTCCGTCCAAAAATGTTGCCACTGGCAATGACCTTCGATGAACTTAGTGCGGTTATGAATCAATATTTCCCTTTGGCACACCCTGCAGGACACCTTTATGATCAGATCACTTTGAAACTTGGTGTGCTTGTTTGGGGTGACCTCTAGATGGGAGCTAGCGATTTTCTTCCATCAAAAAATATTGCCGTTGGCAATGACCTTTGAACTTTGTTTAGTTAGGCATCAATATTTTCCTTTGTCACCCTACAGAACACATTTATGATTATATCGCTTTGAAACGTGGTGTGCTTGTTTGGGGTGTCACCTCTATTTGGAAGCTATTGATTTTCTCCCACATCCGTAATAAATAGTTGCCATTGGCAATGACGTTCAATGAACTTAGTGCAGTTATACATCAATGAATTGATTTTCTTTCATTTCCATAAAACATTATTGTTGTTAGTGCCAGCTTTTGAACTTAGTGCATTTGTGCAGCAACTTATCCTGTTTGCACTCTGTACACGACATATTTATGAATTTCCAGGAAAAAAACCCCAAAACATTGCCACCAGCAATGACCTTCAAACTTAGTGCATTAACATCTTTCTTTGGCATGCCTGAGAGGGCGCATTCGTTAACAGATTATTTTGAAACTTGGTAGGCTTATTCAGGGTGACCAAGATAGGAGCTATTGATTTTCTTTTCATTTCCATCAAAAACTGTTGCTGTTAGCAATAACCTTTGAATTTATTGCATTTCTGCATCAGTATTCTTCTTTGACATGGCCTACAGGGCACATTTATCATAGGAATGTTTTTGAACTTGGTGTGCTCATAAGGTGAGACCTCTTGATCAGAACTACTGATTAGCATTCATTTCTGTGAAAAAAGTTGCTGTTTACAATGACCTTTAAACTTACTGCATTTGTGCATCAACATTCTTCCTTCAGCCAGCCTTACAGTTTACATTTAAAAATGCATGGATTGCTCTGACATTGTGCACACACAATGCTGTTATGTTGAAGTTTCACCAAATAACAATGAAACCAATGATCTTCAAGTTTGCCATTTCACTTATAACTTACCAAGTTCAAGTTTGACAAGTTGAGCTACAGTGTCATTGACACTTTCATAATTGAATAACCCTGTTATTTGACTGTAATTTCCAAACACAAAACCATTTACCATACATTCAATACAAAATTGACCTGTTAATTGCATATAGGCTACAGAGTAAACTCCTGTTGACTGAATACAAAATCTTGCAATATGTCGAAAAATGATCCAGGCAGTCACCAAATTCTTTGTTTGTATATCTGACCTCGGTATATCCAATACTGGCATTTAATAAATTATATCTTGTTTGACAGAGCTCTATGAGCTTTGTCAAACCAGATATAATAGAATAAATGCTCAGCTTATCTCCAGAATCCCCAAGGGAACCCTGTAAAGTGGAACAGTGCTTGTTTACTGCAGTCCACTGGTTCTGCTTTGCTGGTAAAATAGGACATGGAACCAATGCGTGGGATAGAAGTAATCCAAAGTGTGCAGCATAGGTGTAAATGATTGATTAAACTTGACGTCATGTCTTTGTTGCGGTCTGAAAGTCATTACGTGTACACTCCATATAAAAAAATTATTCCAATATCGACTGAGTGCGTTATGTATGATTATATAACAGCAGGTATTTACTCATTTATCAGTGTTGATTGGGAAAACACCTCGCAATTTACATAATAAGTTTTCTTCACTAAATCCTTTTTCTGTGCCTGAAATATTTTTGGAGAGAATTTTCTGGATCAAAAGAATCTTTTAAATGTGAAAATCGGTCCAATAATTCACGTTTTGTGTTCTAATAAATCTTTAAAAAAATGTGAATTTTGACGATCCAGTGAAGCAGTGTGGCTCTTCCATCTAATGGATTTACATGATATAAAATAGTCTGAACTCGCTTAATCGAGGTCATTGTTGTTGAAAAAAACATTCTGATTCTCAACCGAAATGGACGGGTACAGATAACTACACATTTTTCGTTTTGAACATACTGGCAATTTATCTGCTTTTCGCCCGGGATATAACATGATAATTCGCCCAAATGTTAAATTAAAACACATTTTTTTATTCTATCTGACAGCCGCTATGGAACCCCAGACACGGGGAGATTATCTTCAAAACACGGATCAGATCCAATTTGGGTAAACCCGATCCGTGCTTCTCTCATCTTTTTCCTAGAGCTACTTCAAAACACGGTATCATAATTCAACTCGGGACCATTCCGATCGATGAAGTGTGTCCCCACGGGAACGAAATGACGCCACCCAGGAATACATTACTTGAGTTTATGGTCATGAGAACAACGTCGTGACATCTTATTCAACCCGGGGAATCGGTCATATCAGCGGTGACTGATATTGGTGATAAAACGAGTTTTGGCTCCCATTCTTTTTTTTCTTTTTTTTGGAGGGGGAGGGGGCTGATTTTGAAAAGATTAGAGCCAAAACGCATGCTCTATTCAATTCGGCGAAACTCAAACCGTTCTCACCCTAACTTGGTGGTAGTGTTGCGGCATCATACTATGATGTGGATAATGAAACAGTCCACCAATATTAGCAACAAATAATAAAAAATAAATAAAGCTTGATGAGACGCGTGTTCATAGCTAATATTATTGGACTACTTGATCAAGACATCGTGTTAAGCACCAAATATCCAAAGTTTCAACTAATGAAATCTCTTATTTGTAGCTAATATCATTGGACTCGAGACCGCACAAGCATTAAATTTCAGGAGATTTTAAAAATGTCTCCTGTGAATATTTTTATATTTGGGGGATGTGATATGATGAAACATAGCAAGTGTTTCGATTCTTTTAACATTTTCTTGGGGATTAACAACAAACAAAGGATTTAATTTAACACGCCACTGAACAGAAGTAACTAATTGAGCATAATTGTATACTGGTATGTCATATGTTCAACACCTTTTCTAAGGCTAATTTACTTATTAATCTGTCAAAGGGCCGAAACATTTGAAGCATCTATTGAAAAGAAACCCATGCTAGCTGGGGAGAATTATTATTACCAAAACACCAACATACAGACGACAGCGTCTGGCCAAAATGTTATCAGTCTACCCAGTTTCCAGCCACGAAATTAAACACACTATTTCCAAGAAAAAACGTACCAAATGCTAGGAAGATAAATCCGGTGATCCAATAGTCTCAACCCGCCTACAGGACTAGGTGGAACTTGCAAGATAAATTCTTTAATAACAACTAAAAATTTGAATTTTTTTGTCTCAAAACAGAGCTTGGGACCCATCAATGGAAAGACTCAAAATCCACTAGCTCGTTCCAATGAAGGGTCATAAGCTATGTTTTTGAAACAAAAACTTAAACATAATAAAATTTGAATGCAGATTTTTGTATAGCCTGAATGCTGGCCAAATTCGGCCATTGGCGTTGTGAATTTAGTGAATTTCCATATTTTGTTTCAGTCACATAGTTTATGGTCCCTCATTGGAATGCTCCCCTCTCCCGTTAATGAGGACCACAAGCTGTAAAAAAAAAGGAAAATATACAAAAATTTTAAGGGAGAATTTTTCCAGGCGCGGCGGATCAGATTTAAAAGTGGAGAGATTATACTGTCGATCGTTGACTCACGGAAGGCATGAATACGCCATGGTTACGGGAGGGGGGGGGGGGGGGGGCAGAGACAGAGAGAGAGAGAGTTTGTGTGTGTGTGTGTGTTATGGACGTGGGAAGCAAATGTGGGCAAAATCTACGTTTAAGGGGCAAATACCTACCCCGGCCCCCAGTGACGCCACCAATTTTTCATGCCTTTTTCAGATATTGGAAGTTGACAAGAAAATCCCATTGTGGGTGCCTTCCACTTCCTAAACTGCACTATAAATTTGTTTACCGTAGGCCATGATTCGTATGTCTCTTGCTTCTAAAATTTCATGATTCCGAAGACTGAACTTAATTTGAAAAATCCACCCGAGTTGTTACGAAAATGACCGGAAGGAGTAGATGGATTTATTTATTAATTCTGTTTCATTCTCAATTTAGTTCGTCAAAAATAATTACTGAGGTAAACGTGAAGCAGCTTATCTGCAATGATATTAAATCATATGCCGAGTTAGTAATGATCCCGAGTCTGAAAAATAGGGGCCGCACTTCGTAAAGACAGGATGTATCGCCGAGACTGTCACATTATTGTTCTAAAAAACATAGCAACGCACAGAATTTGTTTTATTTTAAAATACTTCCTCTATTTGGTAATTTTATTTAAAAATGTCTCGATGAAATGTTTCGAGAATGAAGGTGGACAAGACCATATTCGATGGCGATAAACTTACCTTTAATTATACAGGGGGGAATCCAAATGACATATCGGCAAAACATTTTATTTTAATACGGAAACAAGTTAAATATCTCGAAAAATATTGGGCGAATTGTTTAAATGCGGACATTATTCCGGGGTACAATGATCTGGAAAAGACAGATATAACATGTTTATGTCATTATTTTATGAAATGCAGGTTTTAGAAATTCACTGACTGAAGACCAATATTGCTAATCAGGTTCAGACTCTGGAAGAAATTTCTCGTCCAGCACTAATTGATTATGTAATGCTTCTCTCCTAACCGCACTTGGGTACCCCACTTTTCTACACAAAAAGTGGGGTACGCGAAGTGCGGTTTTATATGGAGTGTACACGTAATGGTGACCTTAAATATCCGGTAAGTACAGTACGTGGAGAGTGTATTATCACTAAAACACCCGCAGAGTGGAGATTCCACCTAACCAATAATTGCAAATTTGTTGAAAAGCATAACCAGCACAAGCAAAGTTTCAGCCAATGGACCTCTGGGTTTAACCCGGGGGTCCATTGGCTGAAAAATTGCTTGTGGTTTTTGTCGATATGTACACAATTTGAAAGTTATAGCTTGGCTGATAACTCCACTCCGTGGGTGATTTAGTTACAATCCACTCTCCACATACTGTAAATAAATCTTCAGAATACAAAGAAATGACCAAATTCCAGTTAATTGAATACTACTGTTAATAATATAATTTTCACTGTAATGGGAGAAAACTAAATATCTTCTCCAGACCCTCTCAGATATACATTATATATACATTGTATATCTGGTAAATAATGTGCATGTGACTATTTTTTTTAATTCTTCTAAATCTCTGTAAAAAATTGACTTGTTTTTTGTCAGGCGATTATTTCAGACCTCTTGGGGCCTCCTGTTTATCAATTAGTTTTAATGATTAAGTTTGGGAAAGTAATTTTTGTTATCAGATTTTAAAATTTTATTGACAGCATAATGGGGACATTAATTTCAACACATCATGAAAATTCAGATTGCCCCACATTTATGGATTAACTTATGAGACATCAATCGTGATTCTAGGATTTACTTATGAGACATCAATCGTGATTCTAGGATTTCTTAATGGGGAATTAGCCCTCCCAGTTACATTTTCTACTCTTTCAAATAGTTTTTTTTCTTTGTTCAATGTTCATTGTCTCTTAAAAGAGTTTTCATTTGCAGTACATCAAAATATCTTGAAAAAAACAACACTTTATTGGCATTTTCAATCCGCTAAATTTCCCTAATGCTCCAAGTAAAGCAAGTGTGCCTAATTCCAGTATTAGCAATTAGTCTACAGTTCATTGTTTGGAATCTTATTTTTAGAAATACAGTTTTGTCAAACCCTCAACTGATGGATTGTTGGATTTCTTTTATAGTCTGAATTTCTGCAAATGGATTTGTTCTGTTATATTTTATTAACTATTAACCTGCTGAGTAATTTCTGGAATTTCTCTTAAAATTAAGTTAAGTTAAATAGAAGATTTGTTTTGTGAGGATGGTGTATATAATAAAACATATCAACCTAAAAAACTCAGTATAAGTTTTTTAAGGTCATATCACGTCATATTCACTACCACAAAAGCCCATAATTGTATAATAATTACCTCTATCAGATAAAAGAGTGGGAAGGTGGTGGCCCAGTTGTTAAGGCATCAGATTTCAAACCAAAAGGTCCACAGTTTGATCTCCACCAGGGGTAACTGCATTGTGTCCTTGAGCAAGGCACTTAGTCCCGATTGCTCATGTAAGGGGCATGGTGACACTGTGTACTAAGGCACACCACATGTCGTCGATGGTGCACTTGTCTTCAACCAGTGCTAACCCTGCTTGTGTGGAGTTAGTACATTGGGGAGTCTGACATTTGTTTATCACTGCTCAGTAGTTCTCTCCTGATTCTCCGGCTTCCTCCACTCATGAATCTGTCTGACATAAGGTAATCCTGGCTGTTGAAAGTGTTTTAAACTCCAGTATTAAACAATAAACAGTAAGTAAAAGGGTATATTTGTAATGGGCAAGAAAATCCTTGTTGAAAAGATAGCATATAGGGTACAGAACTTAATTATCACAATTCTTGTCTTATTTCACAATCCTTTCATAAACATTGAACATTATCCTTTTCATCAAACACGACACACAGTCAAGTTAAGCTGCAGTGTCATCGACACTTTCATTCAAAACTCTTATCAATTTATTTGGATCAGAAAGCAAAGTACACCTCCTCCCCTCCCATTAGCATTTTGGCATCAGAACATTTTAAAATATCCAGAATGGCTAGAAATGTGGCACAGGACAGTTTCGTTCCAGTTTGAACATTGTTTGGTTTATGAATGTGAATGTCTGTTGCGGTTAGGGGGAGTATGTGTACATGCACATACATTCAGATTTCAACAATATTACCACCACAGTAAGTGGTGTGAAGTACCTGGAGGGTTTCTTACTGAGTGTATGCAGAACTCACACAGTCATGTATCGACTTTCAATATACATCAAAACCTGATTGTTTTTTCTTCTCATTTATAATTGATACTTCCATTCAGAACAAAGGATTATTGCCAGCATAATCTGACAGAAATTATTCTGCAAACATTGAATACAGCTTTGTAAGGATACTTTCACAATGCAGCTGTATTGTATATTGAATAGAGGAGACTCATTAGGCATAAAACACCAATTTGCAGACCACAGAGAAACGCAAAACAATGTAAGATGAGACAAACTTTATTGAAACAAAATGCTGTATATGTTATGTGCGTTACGTGTACATGACTTGACTGCTTACACAAATGGCATGTGTACCTGAAAGGCTGCGACTTACTTTGGGCAAATCATGGGGGCCCCCAGGCTGGCGTTACCAAGAAGGCTGCTGTGGTGTGCATGACTGTCACATGCTCTTGGCAGCCAGAGGCTAGCCTAGGACTGCACGTGCCATCCTGTGTCTCATGGGAACAGGATGGGTGTACGGTCCCCAGCGAACCCCTGTGCTGCTATGACACGACCACTTGGAGCCTGAATGGGGGTAGAAACAGTAAAACGTTAGGCCCCCTTAGGCCCCCATGAGCTGGCGGTCATCCTGGTGGTGGTGGGAAGTTCTTGCAGGCAGACGAAGCGTGTGGTGAATGCTGGTTGCGCGTGTACTGACGGAATTGGTAAGTTCTGATTGGTTCGGAATTGGCATTTTGGGGGTCGTGTGCAGTTCGGTACAGTAGTCGCCAAAATAAGCTGGTATGGATTGGGGAAGCGTCTGGGGAGACTAGGAAGTTGGAATGGCTTATGGTGTATGCCGTGTGCAGACCACCTGTTGCTGATCTTGATTGGCCGGTGGGCATTGACTGTCACGCTTCCCCAATGTAGAGTACAGTTGTGACTGCTGCCGGCAGTTTCTCTGTAGTACGCAAACCTCCGGAAATGAAACATTTCCTTGCAATTTGCAGACCACAGAGAAACGCAAAACAATGTAAGATGAGACAAACTTTATTGAAACAAAATGCTGTATATGTTATGTGCGTCACGTGTACATGACTTGACTGCTTACACAAATGGCATGTGTACCTGAAAGGCTGCGACTTACTTTGGGCAAATCATGGGGGCCCCCAGGCTGGCGTTACCAAGAAGGCTGCTGTGGTGTGCATGACTGTCACATGCTCTTGGCAGCCAGAGGCTAGCCTAGGACTGCATGTGCCATCCTGTGTCTCATGGGAACAGGATGGGTGTACGGTCCCCAGCGAACCCCTGTGCTGCTATGACACGACCACTTGGAGCCTGAATGGGGGTAGAAACTGTAAAACGTTAGGCCCCAAACGAAGCTGGTATAGCGCTGTACCAGCTGAGAGCCCCCAATGAAGGCGACACCACCAGGAACCACGAAAAAAAAAAAAAAAAAAGATGCGGCAGATGAGGCTGAGGCAAAGAGGAGGGGACCACGCAACCGTGCGCAAGTTGACAGCGAGAGGCCACTGGCGAGGTGAGCAGGGCTGTGAGGTGCCGAAAACAGGAGTTGCTGACCACAGTGTCCCTGGGCCTGGACGTGCATGTCCCAAGCAGCCCAGGGGATGTGGAAAGCAAGCGACGATCGAGCCCGACGCCAGTCAGGATATCCTTGGGTACTTGTAGCCGCCTGGCTATGCAGAGCTGCAGCTGGGGCCCTGCCGCTGGGCAGGAGCTGCCCCGAACCGCAGTGATAATGCGACATGCAAAATACATAATGGGACCTTGACGCTGGTCAAGGGCTGCCCCAACAACAATGGTAGTGTATGAAGAAAAAACAGCACCGTATACATAGAGGAAAGCCCATAGGCATAGCGAAAGCGACTGAGTCGATCACGGAAGCGGCGCGCGGACGGCGTGAGGGATGGCAGACTGGGGGTGGCATAGAGCGCTTTGTGCTCGTTGAAGGATGTGGTCGGGGGTTCGAATATACCGGATGTAGCAGTCTGAAGACCACCTCCCGAGGGTTTTGATGAGGTGGTCCTCAAGACGGGCGTCACATGCTGCAGTGGCTGCGCCAATGCGGAAGCTGTGGCCGGAATACTGTGTGGGAGAGATCCCCAGGAGAGCTAACAGAGAGCGGAGCTTGGTGAGGAAAAATGACCGAGTCAGAGGGTGGCGGTCCTCGGTGGCAAACAGCGGATCCGCGGGGAGGGCTCCCATATGGATTCGCAGGGTCTGAAAATGGTGAAGGAAGGAGACTGGGCACAAGGGGTGGTTGGTCCTGAAAAGCCGAATGGAGACCCCGTGACGAAAGGGGTCAGTTTTTGATGATTTTAGATGAAGCGAGGCGGCGGAGAGGTCCCCGGTGAAAGAAAGGTCCTGCATGCACAGGTGACAGGAGCTATCGAAAGACCTGGATGAGGTGGTAAACTCGCCACAACGGAGGAAACCGAAAAAGGCAGTCAGCAGGACGGTTTGAAGAAGGAAATTGGTGAAGGGTGAGAATGGCCCTGTTTGGAGGCGGTTGACGAGCTGTTCTAAGAGCGGGAAGGTAATGGGTAGGCGGGAGAAGGAGGAAGGAGCTTGGAGCTTTTTTATGGCTTTCAACACGGGCTGGAGTCGTGGCCAGGGGACCCCGAGCGGTGAGAGCGGGGGGTCTGGCAGCCCGACAGCCAGGTAGTGAAAGCGAACGGCAGACAAATAAAGTTTGATGGTAGAGTGACTCAGTCTCGCCCTGCTGTGGCTGTAGGCTAAAAATTGAAGGAGAATATCCTCGGAAACACTTGGAAATTGCTGGAAACTCAAATTGTTCATCAGGATGAATCGCCGAAAACAAGCAAAACCAGTCTGGTATGCACGTCTGGTAGAAGCACTGATGGAGTTGTGCCAGAGGGACTGTATTACTGCGTTTAATCCATGAAGACCTCTGTGGCATTGGGGCATGGGTGTGGATGAGGATCTGCATCTGGTGCCCAACGACTAAAGTCCTGAAACCGAGAGATAGAATCAGTGATTAGGTTACGTTTTCCGGCAATGTGCTGGGCAGAAAAGGTGAAGTTGTGCTGGAGGGCTGCGAGAGTGAGGCGGCGCATTAGACCCATGATTTGTTTGACGGGGGATCTGCCCTTGCGAATGATATGTACGGTCGTGAGATTGTCACACGAAAAAATTATGCGTTTCCGCGTCCAGAGATGGCCCCAAAGCAGAAAGCAGCGAAGCCACTGTGATGGGGTAGAGTTCCAGGAAGGCCATGGACCAGCTGTTGCGGTGGTCCGGCTGGAGTGCGGGCGGCCAAGTGCTTTGGAACCATTTTCCCTGAAAGTAGCCCCCAAAACCCATGGTGGAACTAGCATCAGTGAAGAGCGAGAGATCATCCGCAGACATTGCGAAAGGTTCCAGAAAAAGGGACACCCCATTCCAAGTGGAGAGGAATGAGTGCCACATTGCCAGGTCCCTCTTGCAAGCTGCGGAGATGGTGACATGGTGCCAAAGTTCGGTGACTGATGAAGCCAGGGAGATGAGGTAGGAGATGAACGAACGCCCGGGGACCACGACCCGGCAGGCAAAACTCAGGTAGCCCAAGAGGCTAAGCAGTTGGCGCTTTGTGGCGGACTTTTTAAGTCGGAAAGTTTCGACCTGTTGAATGATGCGCAGCCGTTTGTCGTCGGGGAGGCGCATTTCCATCTTAGCAGTGTCCAGAATGATGCCGAGGTATTGAAGGGAATGTGAAGGGCCCTGAGTCTTGTCTGCCAAGAGCGGAATCGAGAGCATGTTAAAGATGTGCAGAAAAGTGGGCTGGAGGACGGAGGGGTCTGCGTCCGCGGGGCTGATCGTAAGGAAATCATCCAACAGATGTAGAATGTTCGGGATGTTGAAAAGATGTTGAGTGATCCAACAAATGGCTTCGGACAGAGAATCAAACAGTTTGGGACTGGAGCGGCAGCCGAACGCCAGGCGACAATGAAAATAGTAGAGGTTGTCCCATTTGACCCCGTAGAGATGCCAAAGACTGGGGTGGATAGGAATGAGTTTGAAGGCGTTTTGGATATCGGCTTTGCACAGCCAGGCATTGGGCCCTAATTGCTGAATGACACGTGCCGCGTGGTCGATGGTGACATACGACAGCGAGAAATCATTTTTATCGATGAGGGAGTTGATGGAATGCCCGCTTGCAGGAGAATGTGGGGCTGACAGGTCGACGATTAGACGTTGTTTTTCAGAGAATTTCTTGGTCACTAGCCCGAGGGGACTGATTCTGAAGGTCGGATATGGTGGGGTGGGAAAAGGGCCAAGCAGGGAACCGTATGCGACCTCGGATTTGATCAAGCTGGAGACAGCTGCGGGCTCAGCCCGAGCCGAGCGAAGGTTTTTGAGTTCCAGAATTTCAGACGGAGGGGAGGAGATCCCAGTGTCGAATCCGTCCTGCAGACCCGGGAGAAGATGGTGCACGAATTCTGCATCGGGGTGGTCGGCCAAGGCAAGCCGCAGATTGGCGACGTTTATCGGAGTGGAAGCCGCAAAAGCGGTGGTGGATGTAGCGGTGGGGTTCCGCAGTCATTTTGGGGGGCGCGGTGTCTGGTCTGAGCGAAATGATGTTCTTGGACACAGGGCCCGTGGGTGAGGCTGGGAGCAGTTGACGCAAATATGTCGAAATTTACAGGCGGCCCCGAAGGAGCAACCTTTTATGGAATTAAATTTTAAGCAGGGCTCTGCGGAAGGGTTGGTCAGGCGTGGAGGCTTGGCATCAGGGGGTGGAGCTGTGGTCGGAGTGAGTGTGGCAGACCTGGTGGAACCCAATGGGCAAAATTTTGACATGTAGTCCGGACTGTGGCAGATGAAGCAGGATTGAGCTTTGTGACCGGCAAAGACGGTGCAAAAGAGTGTATTGTCCCTGACAGACCAATCGACTTTCCTTCCCCTTGGCAGCCAGGCGGCAGCCTTGGCCGAAAAGGCAAGATGGTAATGGTAAAAGGCCTCTCCGTATTGGGCTGCGATATTGATAATGTCCGCCTGGTAGGTGTCCAGCTCAATGCGCTGGTGTTCGTATGCCTCGCACATGATGTTTTTATATTTCGAGAAGGCCTAAATAAATTCTGGCAGGGAGAGCATCTTGGGCAATCGGGGATCGTGTTTTGAGTCGACGGGTTTGCTAGCAGTTTCGAGAGGTGGCATGAGGAGCCTTGCCAAGTTGACGTCTTTGCCAGCCACAATGTCAGCCCTGAGTGCTGGGGACACGTGGATGTCGATATCGGGGAGTTCCGAGAGTGGGGTACCTGTGGAATAAAGCAAATTATTGAGAGGAGGACCCGTACCTGTGTTGTAGAGATGAGGTGCCTCCAGGCTGGGGACGTGGCCCCGAGCTGGAGATGACTGATGATCAGAAAAGGTATGGACGGACTGTTGATTAGAAACCCGAACACTAAGATTTGTCACTGTTTGCTGGAGCTGAGTTAGCTGAGTCTGTTGCTGTTGCATCTGCTCGACTAGGTTGGCAAGAGTCTGAGAAACAGCTGGTGGTATGTGAGAGTCAGAGTGGCGGGTAGCCACGGAATCGAGCACAGGCCGCGTACTATAGGCCAATGGGTCTCTGTCCATGCTTGTGGCGTGAGGAGGAATGAGGTCCATATGTTGCCGCCGCAGAAGAGAAGAATCTGCCCGGGGGGGCTGCTGCCCAAGATCAGAAGGTAGATGGTGGACCGGTTGAATGTCCGCTGCTGGCATGGGTTCTTGCACGGAGTGGTGGCTGTGAGGCAGGGAAGAACTGGGTCCCATGTCGGAAGACGGGATGCTACCTGCCTGGTGGGAATCCTCAGTTGCACTGTTGTCGATGTAAAGTTGCAGAAGAAACGTCTTTTTTGTTGAGGCCTGAGTTTTTATGCCGAGATTTAAAAGTTCTTGTCTTAAGTGAAAAGCGGTCCAGTTTTTCGGGTTCGAATGATCCCAGTTGTGTGCCCCCTTTGACGGCGGGCCCGAAACAGCTTGTGAACGTGAGGGAGGTCTGGTCCCGGTCGGTTCGGCCTCCAAAGAAAAGTGGTCTTGATCCGAGAAGCGCGAAACTGGAGCAGCACGTGTGGTTGGGTGCAGAGCTTTTTGAAAGTGTCCCGGTCGGAGCGGCTCACGTGGAAACGGCTGTGCGTCTTCCAAAATGCCCTCGGGTGTGGCGTCGTCCAAAACGTTTGTTTCTTGCAGCCTCCGGGAAGAGGTGGTGGGTGTCCCGGAGTGAACTCCGGCGCGTGAACTGTGGAGTGGCACAATGTCTTTGGACGAAACGTCCCGAATGTTTGCAGTGTCAATACGGCTGGTGTCGCCGAGCACAACTGAGCTGGAATCCTCCAGAGAAGAGCCGGAAGTGGCTGCCATGATGTGTGTACAAAGTTACGTGCGAAAGCGCTGGCAGAAGTCAACACAAAGAAGTTCGGAGATCACTGGCAGAAATAACACCTGCATGCACAACGGGTGGCGCAGTCCAGAGCTCTGCTTACCTGGGGATATGGTTCCGATAACATGTAGTTTATGAGGCGCATGAGTTCATGAGTGGGCATTTGGTATTCAGCGGGCACTCCAAAGAAACGTTTCACAATGCCTTCAAGAATGGAACGTCCGGATCCTGGATGTGCGTCGTCCATGACGAATGTGACGAAGGTAACAGAAACTGTTCTCAAAGTTCACCGGGAATGCCGGCTGCTGATGCTGGTGAAGAGTTAAACCACAACGAAGTGATACGTATGAAACACAAAACAAAGTTGTTTTTTTTTAAGAAAATGCATATAGAAAGTGAAACTGAAAAAAGTTCTTGCAGGCAGACGAAGCGTGTGGTGAATGCTGGTTGCGCATGTACTGACGGAATTGGTAAGTTCTGATTGGTTCGGAATTGGCATTTTGGGGGTCGTGTGCAGTTCGGTACAGTAGTCGCCAAAATAAGCTGGAATGGATTGGGGAAGCGTCTGGGGAGACTAGGAAGTTGGAATGGCTTATGGTGTATGCCGTGTGCAGACCACCTGTTGCTGATCTTGATTGGCCGGTGGGCATTGACTGTCACGCTTCCCCAATGTAGAGTACAGTTGTGACTGCTGCCGGCAGTTTCTCTGTAGTACGCAAACCTCCGGAAATGAAACATTTCCTTGCAATTGTAGAGAAGCATTACAGCATAGACAATGACAATAAAATTTCCTAAAATACATAATGGTAGCAAATCACTCACAAAATACCCTCTGCTGCCCCTGTCCACTACAGCACTGTGATTACAATAGCAGGCAGAGAACAAATTTGTAATGATTTGCAAGTTTGTTCCAGTCACACCCCTTGTGTCATATTTAAGGGTGTCACAGCACTTTATCCCGGTTGCCAACATGGGGGCATGATGACACCGTGTACTAAGGCATACTGCACGCCGATGGTGCACATGTCTTCAACCGCTGTAACCCTGCTTAAGCGAAGCTTGAATAGAGTTAGAATGTTGAGGAGCTGACAGTTGCTTGTCGATGCTCGGTAGTTCCCTCCGGGTACTCCGGCTTCCTCCATCCATAAAACTGTCGCAGTCAAGATTAGCCATTGTGCATAAGTATGTGACCTTAAACACCAATAAATAAATAATAAATAAGGGTGTCACAGGGACCACATTTAAACTCTGTGAGTATGATTGTGGAAAACAGTAACTCTTAAAGGCCTGGAGATTTTTGTACACTTTTCTATACTATATAGGCAGCCAAGACTTACCTAGAAATAACTGGTAATGTTCTCAGAATATACTCAGTGACAGCTTGTCTTATGGTCCAGAGTTCCCGAAAGCCAGGGCCCCCTACCTTAGGGGAGCCCCTTTGGGAATTGTTTGCATATTCAATTATCAGACACCATTTGCCAATTAACTGACCATTTACCAGTAAATATATTGGCAACTGATGCAATGTAAATTATCAAAAGGAAAATATATGGTATTTGGTTGAGTAATATACACCTCTCGTTAGACTCCTAAAGTGAAGGATTTTGATTCCTTTGGCCTCAGTTTTCTCACACTGGACCATGATTGACCTGATACACTAAATGTCCCAATTCTCGTTATTCCCACCCAGCGGCACAGATCATCAATGAATGTACTTTGACAGTTTACTCAAAGATTACATGTTGAGGCACCTGTTCGAAGATAGTAAAAGTAGACCAAAGTCAGAAACAATGTCATTAAGCATTAAACAAAATGTTCCTACAAATCTCTAGTCTGAATGCTTTCATGTATTACTTATTACATTTTTGTAATGAAGATTTGCAGGTTTATTGAAATCAAGCAACTGAGATCATTTTTAGAAGTGAAATAGAGATCAGTATTTTAACTCTTTAACCAACCCACTTGATATAAACATTTATTATTTTAATTATTTTCAGATTTTAAATTTTTTTTTTATACAAAACCATATCATGTGTGACCCCTCTTTAGAGCTTGTTCCAACAAGGGGTCAAATGATATGGTTTTGTTGCAATTTTTTGAAAAATTATTTTTTCAACTGCTCAGTTTGTATCATTCACAGGTGGATGAAGCTAATTTGTTAAGAAAAGGGTTAGCTTAATGCCTGTCACAAAAACAAAAAAAGTTTCTCACAAATCAAATGTTTACATGTTACTTCTTCTTATTCACTTTTTAGAAGTTTGTTCAAATCAAGCCCTAGGGTCATATTTATTGTTGTCAGGGCACCACATTAACACATTAAGAAATCTTGATGTGTTCTATAAAGAAATCAGAAATGGATATGGAATAAATCAGAAATGCATTGTTATTCATTTATTTGATCACAAATGATTTGCAGAAGACTGAATTTCCACACTGCGTGATGGGGATCTGCGAATCACAATTTTTTTAGAATTGAATCTCAAATTGAATCTTGTCTCTGATATCAATATCGAATCAAATCTTGAATCAAATCTTAATGGACAAGTTATTTGCTTAGATGCTGAAACTGACCTTGAACACCAATAAATAAATATTCTCTGTAGCACCATCACTAAAATAGGTAGGTCTATTATCCAAAGTTTTAGTTTTTGAAGGCTTAACTTGTTACTATTCCCCCATGGGAACCCTGGGAAGTGAAGCAGTGCTTGTTTCACTTGTAAAATAGGACCCAGTCACTAATGCTTGGGGTGCGAGTCCTCTAAAATAGTCAACATGGGGTATAAACGATCGACGACCTTGACTTTATCTTCATGTTGTGGTCATGATTAGCCATTGTGCAGAAGTATGTGACCTTAAACACCAATAAATAAATATAATGTTACTATTCACCACAATCTGTGACAACATAAACTGCTTCTGGACAGTATGAGCCACACAGACTCACAAAATTGCACCTCCTAGGTATCAATCAATATTGTACCTTTGATTCGGCATGTGGAAAAGTGATATATCCAGAGATGAGACAGTGTGGGAGGCAGGCAGGGGGAGGGGGTACATTTGGGGATGTATATTTACTAGATTAAATCGTGACTGCTGCTTGTGTTGTTTATTATATATCCAGCGTTACATTCGTATTTGTGTATTTGGGAGCATAGTGGCTCAGTGGTAGACTGTTCGACTTCTATGCTAGAGGTCCCGAGTTCGATCCCCATCTGGGACGATGCGCGTTGTGTCCTTGGGCAAGGCACTTTATCCCGATTGCCTACATGGGGGCACGATGATGCCTTGTACTAAGATGTATTGTTATAGCCCCCATATTATATGGAGACTGATATGTCCTTAGCTAATAATTCCACACAATTGATATTTTTCTGAAGGCATGTTTTGTTTTTTACCATGAGGCAGATTCTAGCTGGTGTGACTCATTTGCACTAAGTGACCTTTAAGTGTATCTACATGTTGTTTACATCTAATGTTACACAAAATCTATTTTTAGATTACTGAACATATAGCTGTTGATTGTTTACTTGTTCAAGTAGGTCAAGGATCTTGTTTACATCAATTAAGACAGAATCACCTAGAAACTGATAGAAAACAGAACTTTGGAGAAACAGAATTCAAGGATTCATTCATTTCACAAAACACTCATTTTAGAAAGACTCTGGCTTCCTCCACCCGTAAAACTGTCACGGTCACGATTAGCCATTGTGCATAAGTATGTGACCTTAAACACCAATAAATAAAAATAATTTGTGTATTTATAGTACGATGGGGATGTACGTTGTAACCGCATCAAAACCAAAATTGATGTTGCCAGAGAATGGTCAGTCATCTCGGAATCTCACCAGATTGGAGATTAAACCTGACCACCGGCATGAGAGACCAGAACACAAATCCTCTTGGTCACCACATCACTCTCTTACTCCAGTCTGATTGTATGGGTACAAAACAACTCAGTGCAATGCGACGCAGTACAAAATGGTAAAGGAACAAAAAAACCTAGGGGACGAAATGGTAAAGGAACAAAAAGACCCGCTACCCTATTAGTCGGTAACTCCTGGTGACTGTCTTTGTATTACTTTGTTAATACCATTGATTATGTTCGATGGCACTGCCTGACTTTTAATTTTGAGTCTATTTTCGAGGACGGGCTTGCATAGTTTGGAGTGTTAACGTGTTACAATCACCTCAAAAATGCACAATTAGTTGTATCAAACTGGATATTCTGAACTCTTTCCTAACCAAAGATCATTATTCATTGATAAGTACGTCCGAGAAATTAACTGCACATTGTGCATAACCCGAGGAGGATCTATACCACAGTTTCCCCTATACCTATCCCCTATACCGGCACAGCGGCCGTCAACCAGCCACATTCCTGCACCAGGGAGCCTTCCAAGCATTAATCAACATGCTAAAATTCACCCTGACCTGCCTGTTCCCTGAGAAATAATTGATTCACAGATTCACAGATAGACTTCTTTTGATGATTTCCACACACAAAATTCATAGAAAGGTGACCATACTCTGATTATTATTCCATGAGTCCTTCATAACTCGATCAACCCCCAAAGAAAAGCCAGACAAACTGTAAACAATAACCTCATTGAATATGAAATGCATCATGTGACAAAACGGTGCGATTTGTTTGGTCACTATGTGCACTACGTAATGCAAGTTGTAAAACTTCATTCAGTAGTAAATATTATGTGACGTTTTTTTTCTTTCTGACTAGTCTTATTACTCCCAACATTTACACAAAACAAGCATGTGTTGAAAATGTATGAACTTCTGTAGATGTACTCTTCTTGTCAGCATTAATTAAAATGACAACAGTTTGCAGGTATACTGATCACACCTTATTTGTGTGTTTTAATCAGTGTAATGGAATCTTGAATCTATTTTCTTGAAAATTACAGAAGAGAGCTTCTTGTTTCCAATTTAGAAGAGCGAAAAAGCATGAGCGCAACAGCAAAATCGACAGCACTGAAATTTATTGTGTAAATGAATGATTATTCACCTGAATTTCTCCTCAGTGGTCCTTATTCTTACCCAATTACCGGCTCTCGGAATGTGAAAACCTACTCAAATATCACTTTGAAAAACCTCTAAATATCCCTCGGATGCAACGAAATGGGAGTTTTGGGACCCCCGAATTTAAAATTTTCATGCCACGGGCCGAGCCATGGTCGGACCATGGTAGCGACGACTCTTAGTTGCCCTATTATACAGCCTCATTTATTTTCCCCTAGCGGAAACACTGTATCGTATATACTGCTAACCTAACAATTAAACATTGTCAATTACTCAATTAAATATGAATTAAGTGTGAACCTGAATGAAGTCTCTAATGTCAGTTTTATGCAATTTTCATTGGAAATTTTACTAATTGCTCTGAGCACGAGAGATTCAAAAAAATTGAATTTTAAGACTGATTCGGAATCGATTTCATAACAGACGTTTGATATTGATATCGAATCTTGAATATTTGCAAGACCCTACTGAGTGACTCCCTTCCTCTCCTCCCCCTCCCCCCTCCCTCCTTCCTTTCATATTTCATATTGGACCCAGGTCGATGTGTCTGATATACAAGTGTGTCTGCTTTCAAAATTTTGACACTGCCCCGATTTCCAAATTTTTAGTACTGCTACTTTTTGTGGTATTTAAATTTAATTATGAACATTACGAATGCATTAAACAGTCTAAATTGTGTTTACTAGTATTTCTGCCATGCGCAGTCAATAACCATAGGGTGACTCGAAAGACCTTTGCAAATATTTTGAACCTCCAATGAGTTTCATCTTCATTTTGAAAAGTTCCAAGTTGATTTTTTTTATTTATTTTTTTTATTAGGGTTTAACGACACATTAACAGCCAGGGTCATATCATGCCGGTGACAGTTTTACAGGTGGAGGAAGCTGGAGTACCTGGAGAAAACCACCGAACAACGATGAGCAGCTGTCAGCTCCCCAACATCGTAACTCTGAACTCTGCACCGTAGCACAGGCAGGGTTAGATTGGTTGATGACATGTGCACTGTCGACGTGCAGTATGCGTTAGTACACAGCGTCATCGTGCCCCCATGTAGGCAATCAGGGTTAAGTGCCTTGCCCAAGGACACAATGTGGGAGTGCGAATCAGTCGCTGAAATGGTCACCCATCCAACTACTAACCACGCTCGACGTTGCTTAACTTCGGTGATCTGACCAGAACCGGTTACCGCGACGCCACCATGCCCCCTCCAAGTTAATAGCTGCCATACTATGCTTGAGATATCAGCATGAACATCTTTCAAAATTGTAGCACTGTCTGTTTTTTTAGCCATATACTCTAAAAAGTGAATTGGTGCCAAAATTTTTGAAAATGGGTTACTTTCAAAATTCTTGGCTCCATCCACTTTTCTGAGTGATAAAGTGCATGTACGAACTTTAGGAATACATAAGGGGGTTATAAATGCAATTTCCAACAATTATAAAAAATGCGGGCCATGACCTCTGGGTGACCTCAGTAACATTGACCCATATTTTGAACCTCCAGCACATTTTGACTCATTTCATGTTAGTTTCAGGCCCAGAGATAATACCATGTTTGAGATATGAGCATGACCCACTTTCAAACTTTTAGGCTCGGTACACTTTTTGAATGTAGAAATACATGCATGAACTTTGGAAATGCAATAGAGTCGGAAAATGCTATTTTCAGCAATTCTGAAAAATGCACTCAAATGACCTCTAGGTGACCTCAGTGACCTGGACCCATATTTTGAACCTCCATTGAGTTTCAACTCATTTATTGTTGGTCCCAGCTCCCTAGGTCATACCATGCTTGAGATATGAGCATGGCCCATTTCCAAAATTTTTGGCCCTTCTCAGTGTAAAAATACATTTTGAACTTTGGGAATGCATTGGTCGGTCATAAAATACAATTTCCAGCAATTCTGATACATGCACCCAATGACCCCTGGTGACCTTGACCCATATTTTGAACCTCCATTGAGTTTTGGCTCATTTGGTGTTGTCTCAGATCCATATATCACACTATGCTTGAGATATGAAGAGACCCACTTTCAAACTATTTGGTCTCGTGCACTTTTTTTGATGTAAAAATACAAGTATGAACTTCTAGAATGCATTAGGGGGTCATAAAATGCAATTTCCAGCAATTCTGAAACTTGCACTCAATGCCAGCTCGGTGACTTCGATGACCTTGACCCACATTTTGAACCTCCATTAGGTTTTGACTCATTTGGTATTGGTCTCAGGTTAATAAGTCATACGATTCTTGAGATACGACCATGGCCCACTTTCAAAACATTTGGCCCTGCCCACTTCTTTGAGTAAAAATACATGTAGGAACTTCATGAATGCATTCAGGGGTCATAAAACAAGATTTCCAGCAATTCTGAAAAATGCACTCAATGACCCCTGACTGACCTCAGTGATCTTATACCATATTTTGAAGCTTCATTGAATTTCGACTCAGTTGGTGTTGGCCTCAGGTGCACAAGTCATACCATGCTTGAGAAATGACTGTGCCCCACTTTCAGATTTTTTTTCCTCTACCCTTCTTTTGGCTATGACCAATATTTTTCGAGCCAGGATTTTGACTGATTTGGCATTGTTCCCACTTTTGGACTGATGAAATACACCCGCTCACTTTTTTGAATGTAGAAGTATATATAGAACTTCAGAAATGCATTATGGGTCATAAAATGTGATTTCCAGCAATTCTGAACAAATGCAATCAATGAACCCTAGGTGACCTCAGTGACCTTGACCCACATTTTGAACCTCCATTGAGTTTTGACTCATTTGGTGTTGGTCAGGAGGTCCATAGGTCATACCATGCTAAGCTTAAGATATTAGCCTGACCAATTTCACAATACCCCTAGGGACATCCCCCCTATGCCACATGAGGATGAAAAACATACGTTGCTGAGTACTCGTGATTTTCTGGCTGGCTGCCAAAAAGTAGCGAGATTGGAAGATTTGTATTTCAGTTATTGTGCATCAAGGAAGTGGGTAGAAGACAAGGCCAGGAGAATAAGAAGAAGAAGAAAAAAGAAGAAAAAGAAACAATACAAAAACAATAGTTTGTGTGTTTCACACAGACTTCTAAAAAATTATCTGCAAATGTGTGTTCCATACTGAGAATCTAACGAGTCACAGAGACAAAAATTAAAATGTGTCAGATTTTTTGGGAAATTTTAGTATGTTGCAGACATGTTAACTCTCCCGGAATGCCTGGGATTCTCCCGAAATTAGCTATCCCCTCCCGCCCTCCCGCCCAGGAGTCAATTTGGGCCAAAATCTCCCGGAAAGTCGACATGCCAGACAAAAACTGAATCCACCAGCTTTTGTTTACAAATACAAAAGCATGTGCTCTACTCTCAATGGCAAGGTCATTAAGTTTGTGTGAAACGTCACCACTTACGTAAGAACTGGTGACCAATCTCATTTCTGTCAATGGCTGTGTTGTGATTATTTGCAACATGTTTGACAGGCGGATTAAATGAATTTGAGATGCAGGATAATTGCTGAAATTGATTATATATTAAAGGCACACCTTTGCTTGTATACAGGTAGCAGTCAAATCGAAAAATAAGTTCCATACGCATAAATTTTGTCCAATTAAGTTTGTGTGAAACGTCACCACTTACGTAAGAACTGGTGACCAATCTCATTTCTGTCAATGGCCGTGTTGTGATTATTTGCAACACGTTTGACAGGCGGATTAAATGAATTTGAGATGCAGGATAATTGCTGAAATTGATTATATATTAAAGGCACACCTTTGCTTGTATACAGGTAGCAGTCAAATCGAAAAATAAGTTCCATACGCATAAATTTTGTCCAATCGAACATGTGCAAAAATACGCACAAATTTATTATTGTGCATTTTGGATTTCACTTTCACTTCAGATAATTATAGCCAATTTTGCAGACAAACGGCTCAAACATATGAGTTGCCGTAATTTTCAATATATTGGGAAAAATTTCCGATTCGCAATTTTCTAAAGCAGGCTGTGAAAAAAATTATGTTTTTGGTGAAAAAAATCTCTAAAAAGTTGCTAATTTACGGCACTTGGACGTTTTTTCATTCGTTGTGATAAATGGACAACAAAATAAATTAAATATCCCGGAGATGTTTCGTCCTGGGCTGGCTGTGGCATAATGTTCACGTTTCACTGAAAAATGATCACCCCATTCCAAATCCCCTTCGTAAATGACCAACTACTTCCAGTGAGTACCCGGTGTGGTTAGGTGGGGCGCTGGGCTTTGGCAGGTCGAATTACCACAACAACAGGGCTCGGGGTGTGCCTAAACACCACAGATCGCCGCAGGTTACCGCAGGTCGCCGCAAGTACCCATAATTTCACAAATAGATCCAAAACTTTCAACACAGCGTCAAAACTGATATAGTGCTGAAAAGGTTGAAAATATCTCCAAACATTTTGTACATAAAACCATTGAAATATGGATGTCATTGGAACAACTCAGATATTGGCACATGACCACATCCATATTTTTGATTTCTGTTTTTCTCTATATTTCTATGTTTTGGCTTTTGAAAGGACAAATTGTTCAAATAAAACACATTAGGGTGGAATGTTTAATGTATGTGTGTGTGTGGGGGGGGGGGGGGGGGGGGGGTGGTAACATGGAAATTATTGATGTGCTGCCCACGTGCAAAAATCTCACTGACAAGCATCCAAGTCTCACTGGGAGCTCATCAAAATCTCATTGACAGTCACCTCAAGAGGTTAACAGGTCTGGGTCACTCACCACCGGTTAGTAGAACGTTGGCGTATGTTCCTTTGATGTATTGTTGTTGGACTGTTTCCTGTTATGTCTGTGTGTGTGTGTGGGGGGGGGGGGGGGGGGGGTATTTGGTATTAATTTGTATTTAAAATTGATCCACACGTGGCTTCTACGCGCAAAAAAAAATCTCCCTGAAAATCATGTCATCTCCCTGAAAATTTTCTTCAATCTCCCTGAGAAAAATTTTGGAAGGTTAACATGTCTGGTATGTTGTAGACCTAAAAAAATTCGGAGATAGCAGTTGTTCAGTTTTTAGCTCAACTTGACAAAGTCAAGCTGAGCCATTGATATCACTTCTCGTCCGTCGACGTATGTACGTACATGCGGACGTACATACGTACATACATATGTATGTCATAAGTTGGAACACCTCACAGGATCGCATTTATGATCAGATCACTTTGAAACTTGGTTTGCTTGTTTGGGTTGACCTCTAGATGGGAGCTATCGATTTTCTTCAATTTCTGTCAAAAAATATTGCCGCCGGCAACGTTCTTAGAACTTTGTTTAGTCAGACCTCAATTTTTTCCTTTGGCACACCTTACAGGGCACATTTATGATCGGATTGCTTTGAAACCTGGCATGCTTGTTTGGGGTGACCTCTAGATGGGAGTTATCGATTTCCTTCCATTTCCATCAAAAAATGTTGCCGCTGGCAACGACCTTTGAACTTAGTTTAGTCAGGCATCAATATATTCCTTTGGCACGCCGTACGGGGCACATTTTTGATCCGATCAGTTTGAAACTTGGAAACTTGGTGTGCTTGTTTGGGGTTACCTCTAGATGGGAGCTATCGATTTTCTTCGATTTCTGCCAAGAAATGTTGCCGCTGGCAATGACCTTTGATGAACTTAGTGCAGTTATGCATCAAAATTTCCATTTGGCACACCCTGCAGGGCACATCTATTATCAGATTGCTCTGAAACTTGGTATGCTTGTTTGGGATGACCTCTAGATGGGAGCTATCAATTTTCTTCCATTTCCGTCAAAACATGTTGGCGCTAGCAACGTTGTTAGAACTTAGTTTAGTCAGACCTCAATACTTCCCTTTGGCACACCCTACAGGGCACATTTATGATCGGATTGCTTTGAAACCTAGCATGCTTGTTTGGGGTGACCTCTAGATGGGAGCTATCGATTTTCATCGATTTCCGTCAAAAAATGTTGCTGCTGGCAACGACCTTCGATGTACAGTTATGCATCAATATTTCCCTTTGGCTCACCCTGCAGTGCACATTTTTGACCAGATCACTTTGAAACTTGGTATGCTTGTTTGGGGTGACCTCTAGATGGGAGCTGTCGATTTTCTTCCATTTCCGTCAAAATAGTTGCCATTGGCAACGACCTCTGATGAACTTAGTAAAAACTTTGTGCAGTTATGCATCAATATTTCTCTTTGACACACCCTGCAGGGCACATTTATAATTGGATCACATGGAAACTTGGTGAGCTTGTGTGGTTTGATATCTATATGGGAGTTATCGATTTTCTTCCATTTCTGTCAAAAAATGTTGCCGCTGGCAACAACCTTTGAACTTAGTTTAGTCAGGCTTCAGTATTTCCCTTTGGCACACCCTTCAGGGCACATTTATGATCGGATCACTTCGAAACTTGGTATGCGTGTTCGGGGTGACCTCTTTTTTCATTTCCTTAAAAAACTATTGTCGTTATCACCAGCCTTTGATCTTACTGCATTTGTGTAGCAACTGATCCCTTTTGCACCTCTGCAGGGTATATTTATGAATTTCCATAAAAAAGAGAGAAAAAAACATTGCCACAAGCAATGAGCTTCAAACCTAGTGCATTTGTGCATTAACATCTTCCTTTGGCATGCCTCAGAGGGCTTTCATTATCAGGTTGCTTTGAAACTTTGTATGCTTATGCAGGGTAACAAAGATAGGAGCTATCGATTTTCTTTTCATTTCCATCAAAATCTGTTTCTGTTAACAACAATCTTTGAATATATTGAATATTTGTGCATCCACATTCTTCTTTGACATGGCCTACAGGCCACATTTGTCATAGGATTGTTTTTGAACTTGGTGTGCTCATTGGGCGAGACCTTTAGATAAGAGCTATTGATTAGTATTCATTTCTGTGAAAAAAGTTGCCATTTACAATAACCCCTGAACTTACTGCATTTGTGTATCAACATTCTTCCTTCAACCAGTCTTACAGTTTACATTTAAAAATGCATGGATTACTCTTGACGTTGTGCACACTCAATGCTGTTATGTTGAAATTTCACCAAATAACATTGGTACCAATGATCTTCAATTTTGGCATTTCACTTATAACTTACCAAGTTCAAGTTTGTCAAGTTGAGCTACAGTGTCATTGACACTTTCATTTTGATTTATTGCCATTTAGGCATTTTTATATCACTTCAAATTATAGGCTGTTTTGGACATTCATTTATAAAACCCCTAATTTGGTGACACACGCTGCTCTATTGTTGTTAGAGATACAGCTTTGAAACTTCTGGTTATCTAAAGTTGTTCCATCCATTTTTACTTTTTGTAATTTCAACCCTCAAAACATAAAGATTTTAATTTCATTTTTATGTGCATCTTTTTGAAATGTGGAACATTTCATCTCCAATAAAAGCCATATCTAAAAATGTGCTACCAACTAAAAACTGCCCAACCGTAACAGCAAAACGATGAGGTGACATCATTGGGAGCAGAGTCATAGAATCAACTGTTAAACAATGTAACAGCCGAAATCGGCCAGCACTATTCACAAACATCGCCAATCAATTTTCATTATTTTTTCATTTTTTGTCTTGAAAATATAGGTTATGACCCCTCTTTGGAACAAGCTTGTCAAGCTCGTTCCAATGAGGGGTCATAACCTATGTTTTTGAGACAAAAAATGAACAAAATTAGTTATTCAAGAATTTTTTTTGCAAGTGTCATCTGCTTTTCATGTTAGGTAAAGGGTTAAAACGCCAGTGATTTTGGAAGGGTTAGCAAACAATTTCTGGAGTTCAGAATGGGGTATTGCTATGTTTGGCAGAGTACCTAGAAAAAAACATACACTTTGCAGTAGCTGCTCCAGGAAGTTTTGCCATAGTTTACTCTCAACGGACGTTGCAGTAATTCTGATGTAAGACATGCACTACTTTCAAATGGCAAAGAGCAACATGCGATGTGTTATTCCGTGACTTAGTATATTAAGAGGCAGCAGACACCATCTCCTAATTGTTGGGTCCACTTGGTGATGGACATGTTTCATTGAATGACCTTTGGAAATTCGCTTTATGATTTCAATATAATCTAGTAAGTCTAATTGCATCTTAGAATAATGACACAAATCCAGCATTTTATCATGTGGAATAAGAAAAGGGAAACTGCTAGCATATGGAGTTCCTGCAGGGCACATGTACAGTTTCTGGAGTTCCGAATGCGATGACCGAGTTTTGCAGAAAACTGAAAATTTGGAGTAGTTGCTCCCAACACCTTTGCTACAGTTTATTCCAAATGAAGGATACTGTATTCCAGGTGCAAGATACACAAAGCTTGAAACTGATTGGAAGCGACAGCAGTAAGGTACAAACAGCTTGGTATGTTAAAGGGTGATAGACACCTACCTCTAAATGTAGGGTGAACTGTCATTTAGAGCTGGGAGGTTTGGGGATTTACACTGCGGTTTTGGTTTTTTAAATAAAAAAACTTGGTTGCGGTTGCAGTTTCGGTTGTCCATGAGCATATATAGAAACTGTCCGTATATACCTATCAGATCGGCCCTTTAAGTACAACATCTTCCACAAACACCTAACAAGGCATCTTCTGTTGATTGTGTCAGTTGAATAAATAATTATAACATATCTGTGGTTGTTATGTTGTAAAATGTCAGGCAAAGAAAAAACAAACATAAAAACCCAAACTGTGTTTAGGATAAACTGACCGACCCTAAACAATTATGCTGACCCTCAAAGGTTTATCAAATAAAATTCGCTCATTTAGGTCATTGTAACCCTAAATTTCCATCCAACTTCAACCGTGAATTTGAAACTGATTTTGATGTTCAAGCTTTTAAAATTATGCGTAGAAATAAATATATCAGACACTATAAATGAAGAGCAAGTGGCAAGCTATAGTTCATCAAAGGAAACCACATTTGATAAACTGATGACTTTTTACCATGCAGCTTGCTCCAGCCTTGGTGTTAACAGGTCATGAATATTAATGAATATCATGTTGAGTTTCAAGTATTGATACTGAAAGCCTCAAATCTTCGCTTACTGTCTATAAAATGTCATTGGTGCAAGTATTGTGTACAACAGTTTTCATGGTATACAGAAATTATTTGACGCTGGCCTGCAGGTTCATAGATATTGCATTTATTATAAAGTGCATCATATGGTCATTCTGGTAAAATCGATATTACGTGTAGTATCTTAAAACTCGCTGGAATTTTAAAACCGAATTTGTGGTTGTGTTTATTGAAGTGCGGTTCAAATCAAGTTGCCCTGTCCCTCGATAGGGCCATACCCCAAAAGTGTGCCTAAATCTTAAAAAATCTTCTTCTCATGAACCAGCAGTAGCAGAGACTTGATATTTGGTGTGCAGCTTCCTTTTGAGGTGTAGACTCAGATTTGTTCAAGAGAAGTTTGAGGAGCTATATTTGCCTTCGTTATGGGAGGGGCAAGAATTTTCGCCAAGCCCAAAATTTCTATTTTCCAAACCGAGAGGCAGATTTGAACCAAATTTGATATGAGGGCTTATTGGGTCATAAGTACTTAATTTATGCCCAAATTTTGTTTCCCTGTTACCCCATGGGAACCACAGGAGCTAAAAATAGAAAAAAATTCAAAACGCTATCTCCAAAACTACATGGCACTGAGAATTCTTATTTGGTGTGAAGCTTCCTTAGGACCAACAGAATGGAATGGTAAAAAAAAAATTGCTTTATCATGGGGCACTTTTTTGGGACTTTGAAAAAGTGCTGAGTCAGCATTTTTTTAACACTGTGGGTAATGGGAAAAACATTTAACACTACTTTTCTCCCAAACCACTGCTCCAGAAGCTTTAAAATTTCACATATAACATCTTTGGAAGATTGTTTCACACGTTTATTTAAATCAATTCCCTGGGTCCATATTTGAGCTCTCTATGGGAGCCCAAATGTTTAAATTAGTGCAGTATGAGGAATATTCTTTAAAAATCTTCTTCTTCAGATCCACCAATAGGAATCTTTTGATATTTGGTATGCAGCATGCTTAGGGGGGTGAGATTCAAGTTTGTTCAAGCCAAATCCCTGGGTTCATATTTAGGCTGAAAATTTGTGGTCCCGGTCCAGACTTAGAAATTTTGGACCAAAATCCGGAAATTATTTTTTTGGTTTTTAAAAGTCAAGCTGAGCTATTGCCATCACTTCTCGTCCGTCGGCGTACATACGTACGTACGTAGTACGTTAGTATGTTAGTACGTTAGTACGTACGTCCACAATTTCCTTTGGCACACCTCGCAGGTCGCATTTATGATCAGATTATTTTGAAACTTCTTATGCTTGTTTGGGGTGACCTCTAGATGGGAGCTATCGATTTTCTTCAATTTGGGGGCGCGGTGGCTCAGTTGGTAGAGGTTCAGGCTGCAAGCCGAGAGGTCCTCGGTTCGAATCCCACCTGCGGCAACCGCGTTGTGTCCTTGGGCAAGACACTTCACCCCGATTGCCTACATGGGGGCACGATGACGCTGTGTACTGAGGCGTACTGCACGTCGATGGTGCGCATGTCTTCAACCAATCTAACCCTGCCTGTGCTGCGGTGCAGAGTTCAGAGTTACGATGTTGGGGAGCTGACAGCTGCTCGTCGTTGCTCGGTGGTTCTCTCTGGGTACTCCGGCTTCCTCCACCCGTAAAACTGTCACGGTCACGATTAGCCATTGTGCATAAGTATGTGACCTTAAACACCAATAAATAAATAAATAAATATATTCTTCAATTTCCGTCAAAAAATGTTGCCGCGGCCAACGTTCTTAGAACTTAGTTTAGTCAAACCACAATATTTCCCTTTGGCACACCCTACAGGGCACATTTATGATTTGATTGCTTTCAAACCTGATACGCTTATTTAGGGTGACCTCTAGATGGGAGCTATCGATTTTTTTCAATTTCCGGCAAAAAATGTTGCCACGGCCAACGTTCGTAGAACTTAGTTTAGTCAGACCTCAATATTTCCCTTTGACACACCCTACAGGGTACATTTACGATCAGATTGCTTTGAAACCTGGTGTGCTTGTTTGGGGAGACCTCTAGATGGGAGCTATCGATTTTCTTCAATTTCTGTTAAAAAATGTTGCCGCGGCCAACGTTCTTAGAACTTAGTTTAGTCAGAAGACTCAATATTTCCCTTTAGCACACCCTACAGGGTACATTTATGATCGGATTGCTTTGAAACCTGGCATGCTTGTTTGGGGTGACCTCTAGATGGGAGCTATCGATTTTCTTCAATTTCTGTCAAAAAATGTTGCCGCGGCCAACATTCTTAGAACTTAGTTTAGTCAAACCACAATATTTCCCTTTGGCACACCCTACAGGGCACATTTATGATTTGATTGCTTTGAAACCTGGTATGCTTATTTAGGGTGACCTCTAGATGGGAGCTATCAATTTTCGTCAATTTCCGGCAAAAAATGTTGCCACGGCCAACGTTTGTAGAACTTAGTTCAGTCAGACCTCAATATTTCCCTTTGGCACACCCTACAGGGCCCATTTTTGATCAGATTCCTTTGAAACCTGGTATGCTTGTTTGGGGAGACCTCTAGATGGGAGCTATTGATTTTCTTCAATTTCTGTCAAAAAATGTTGCCGCGGCCAACGTTCTTAGAACTTAGTTTAGTCAGAAGACTCAATATTTCCCTTTGGCCACACCCTACAGGGTACATTTATGATCGGGTTGCTTTGAAACCTGGCATGCTTGTTTGGGGTGACATCTAGATGGGAGCTATCGATTTTCTTCAATTTCCGTCAAAAAATGTTGCCGCGGCCAACGTTTTTAGAACTCAGTTTAGTCAGACCACAATATTTCCCTTTGGCACACCCTACAGGGCACATTTATGATTTGATTGCTTTGAAACCTGGTATGCTTGTTTGGGGAGACCTCTAGATGGGAGCTATCGATTTTCTTCAATTTCCATCAAAAAATGTTGCTGCGGCCAACGTTCTTAGAACTTGGTTTAGTCAGAAGACTCGATATTTCCCTTTGGCACACCCTACAGGGCACATTTATGATCGGATTGCTTTGAAACCTTTCATGCTTGTTTGGGGTGACCTCTAGATGGGAGCTATCGATTTTCTTCAATTTCCATCAAAAAGTGTTGCAGCAGCCAACATTCTTAGAACTTAGTTTAGTGAGACCACAATATTTCCCTTTAGCTCACCCCACATGGCTCATTTATGATTAGATTGCTTTGAAGCCTGGTATGCTTATTTACGGTGACCTCTAGATGGGTGCTATCGATTTTCTTCCATTTCCATCAAAAAATGTTGTCTCGGCCAACGTTCTTAGAATTTAGTCTAGTCAGACCACAATATTTCCCTTTTGTACACCCTACAGGGCACATTTATGATCGGATTGCTTTGAAACCTGGATACTTGTTTGGGGAGGCCTCTAGATGGGAGCTATCGATTTTCTTCGGTTTCTGTCAAAAAATGTTGCCACTGGCAAAAAAACTGACATTGGTCCCAATGATCTTTTGAATACAAGATGGATTTGTTCATTATGTTAGGTAAAGGGTAGTGGCCAAAGGTTTGTGAATGCTTATTTTAAGGAGCTTTCTCGATGAGTAGAAATTTATTATATCTCATTTTAAAGTATGATGAGAAATCTGTAAAAAGCTTTCAGATTATGATATAGGATCACAGAAGACATAGTTTCATGCTAATAGATTACCTTATGCAACCATACCCTAGTTAGGATTATATTGCGGTTCATCAGCCACCAACTTGACAGAACATATACCTGTATTACTAAACGACTGGATTGTTCTAAAATCTGGATATCAGTAGATTGAATACTGGCCTAGATTCATGTGTTTGCATGCATATAGTATGTGGAGAGTGTATTATCACTAAATCACCCAAGAGTGGAGATTCCACCCAAGCAATAATTGCAAATTTGTTGCGAAGCATAACAAGTACAAGCAAAGGTCCAGCCAATGGACCTCCGTGTTATACCCGGACGTCCATTGGTTGAAACATTGCTTGTGTTCTTTGTCCACATGAACAGAATTCGAATTGATGCTTTGGGTGATAACTCCACTCCCTGGGTGATTTTTGTTACAATCGACTCTCCACGTACTGTAGGTTATAAGATTAAAACATTTAATAAATAATGATATAAGGCCACACAAAGTAGATGTTCTGTTTCTCGAGCCAAGTTTTGTAAAATTGCATGCGGGCGGTTTTTAGCTCAACTTTGACGAAGTCAAATTTGAGCTATTGTCATGGCCCGTCGTCCGTCTGTCCGTCCGTCAACAATTGGCTATGGCTTGGGCTAGAGGTCGTATTTATGAACCGATCTTTATGAAACTTCTTGTGTACCTTTGTTATGACCCTGGGACGGGAACGAGTGTTTTTAGGTGTGGTCCGAAATTCAAGATGGCTGCCAGCGGCCATTTTGTACCGATGATGCAAAAATCAGTTTTTTGTACAGAACTTCTGTATGAAAGTTCTGATTTGAATAAAGTTTTGTATAAATGTTTAGTACCATGGGATACATCACATATAATATGGGTTTTTTTCTCGTGCGTAAATTATGCAAATTAGACTGACTTTGATTTATTTAATGTTACTTTCAGAGCTGTAAGTGCCAAGCTGCTATGGCTCGGGCTAGAGGCCGTATTTATGAACCAATCTTTACGAAACTTCTTGGGTAGCTTTGTTATGACCGTGGGATGAGAACGAGTGTTTTTGGGTGCAGTCCAAAATTCAAGATGGCTGCCAGCAGCCATTTTGTACCAACGATGCAGAAATCTGTTTTTTGTATAGAACTTCCATATGAAAGCTCTGATTTGAATAATTTTTCGTATGAATGTTTAGTACCATGAGATACATTACATATCATATGGGTTTTTTTCTCGTGCTTATATTATGCAAATTAGACTAACTTTGATGTTTTTTGGTGTTACTTTCAGCACTGTAAGTGCAAATCCCTATACGGCTCGGGCTAGAGGCTGTATTTATGAACCGATCTTTACGAAACTTCTTGGGTACCTTTGTTATCACCGTGGGACGAGAACGAGTGTTTTGGGGTCCGGTCCGAAATTCAAGATGGCCGATGGCAGCCATTTTGTACGAAATTGGTGCAATCAGATTTTTGCACAGAACTTCCATATGAAAGCGCTGATTTGAATAATTTTTTGTGTGAATGTTTAGTACCATGGGATACATCACATATAATACAGGTTTTTTTTCTCGTGCAGAAATTATGCAAATTAGATGAACTTTGATTTTTTCAGTGCTGCTTACACACAGTAAGTACACATGTCAATACGGCTCGGGCTAGAGTCTGTATTTATGAACCGATCTTCACGAAACGTCTTGGGTACCTTTGTTATCACCTTGGGACGAGAACGAGTGTTTCTGGGTGTGGTCCAAAATTCAAGATGGCTGCCAGTGGCCATTTTGTATCGAAATTAGGTCTAATCAGTTTTTTTGTACACAACTTCTATACGGCTCAGGCTAGATGCCGTATTTATGAACCGATCTTTATGAAACTTCTTGGGTACCTTTGTTATTACCGTGGGATGAGAACGAGTGTTTTTGGGTGTGGTCCGAATTTCAGGATGGCCACCAGCAGCCATTTTGTACCAAAATTAGTGCAATCAGTCTTTTGTGCAGAACTTCTGTATGAAAGTTCTGATTTGAATAAATTTTTGTATGAATGTTTAGTAACATGGAATACATCACATATAGTACGGGTTTTTTTCTCGTGCAGAAATTATGCAAATTAGATGAACTTTGATTTATTCAGTGCTACTTATACTCTGTAAGTGCACATGTCAATACGGCTCGGGCTAGAGGCTGTATTTATGAACTGATCTTCACAAAACTTCTTGGGTACCTTTGTTATCACCTTGGGACGAGAACGAGTGTTTCTGGGCGCGGTCCAAAATTCAAGATGGCTGCCAGTGGCCATTTTGTACCAAAATTAAGTCCAATCAGTTTTTTGTCACAACTTCTACACAGCTCATATTTGTGAACTGATCTTCACGAAACTTCTTGGGTACCTTTGTTTTCACCTTGGGACAGGAATGAGTGTGTTTTGGGGTGCCTTTGTTATCACTGTGCTATGAGAACAAATATTTTGGTGTTCAGTCAGACCCACTCTGGGACTCAAAGATTTCTTTTCTAGTTTAGCATCTGACTGTCACCCACCTTTACAATACTTTACCTATACATTTGTTACAGGCAACGCTCAGTATTTATGTACAGACCATTACAATACTTTATATGTACCTTTGTTATCAGGTCATTACCTAGATGTTTGTCATTGCTGTGTCACATACTATACATGTACATGTCTTTGTCTTGACAAGTTGAGCTACAGTGTCATTGACACTTTCATTTATGCATTTTGGTCAATTTTAAGAAGAATAAAAAATAATTTTAGTCTGAAAATATTTTGTTTGGGACTTCGAAAATTTCCGAACAGAAATAAAACAAAATCTGTTTTTTAAGCGTTTATCTCAATTTTGGGACGTAAAAGTGCAGGAACTGAAAATATATGCTTTTCTTAGGAGGGGCGTATGCAGCTTATTCAAGTCAAGTCCCTGGTTTGATATTTAGACTACTAAGTCAGGTGAGCGCCCTAAGGCCCCCTGGGGCCTCTTGTTTACTCTAAAGTTGAACAAATAGAAAAATAATTAAACAAAAATTCTTTGTGTATTCTGATATGGAGGGGCGAAGCGTCCCAAGTAAGAAAGGGCCCATTTTGGAAGGTAACGGTATTGAATTGAATGTCTGTAAACCTTGATTATAAATGAAGCATCAACACACCTCTTCTCCTTGATTCTGCACAGAGTGCCATGAAATTGGAAGAACAGATCATGCATTTAGCAGATATTTGCCATCATCGTCAGTTTCAGTGATAAACAGTAATTTTGTTATTGTTTTCAATGGTACAGTTTCGTGTGTCTTAACAGTAAATTTTAGTGTTTTAAGTACCCCTTGATGAAAAGTGAAATGCTAAAACAATTGTGGGAACCTGTTTTTCGTTTCCATGACTTTGCCCAGACGGAGCCAGCACATAAACAGAATGAGCATTTCCGTGATATATACATGCCTGTAAAATTAAGCCACTTCATATTTGGGATCCAAAGTTTTCCTTGTGCAGTATGAGAAGTACTCTAAAGAATCTTCAACAGTCAGAATCTCTTGATATTTGGTATACAACATCCTTATGATGGTAAGATTCAACTTTGTTCAAAGCAAGATGCTTACCTGATCTTGTTTATCTTTTGCTTTTGTGAAGATTTATATTCATGTTTCTTCAGAACACATGCTCTTTAGAGTTTATATTTGGGTTTTAAGAATAAAATGAATAAATTTAGTGTTTAGAATATAGTTTAATTTCAGTATAGGCACATATGGTAATCACAACTTCTGAACTAAATGTCATCTGTTGAATTCCTCTCCTACTCTGTTGTCAGGAGAGCTGCTCTGTACTCAAATTTTTGATGAAAGCTCCCCTTTGCTCACCTTTGATTTGTTTGTGCAAAGGCATGATTTTAAAGGGAACCTTGAGTGTCAGCATTCAGAGAGGCTTTTGGCAATTTGATTAATTACCTCTGGTGCTCCCTTCTTTTTCCTTTTTGTGGGTTGATTTTAGGGTTGGGAATTCATTTTTGGTTATTTAACTGTAATTGTGATTTTACACAATATAAAATTTCATTATTATTAATGAGGTTTACATAGTGAAAGCAAATAAGCCAGTTTTTCAGTAGTGAAAACGTTTGGGTATTTTCCCTCCATTCAGTCTTGGCTCTGAAAGAGTTTGTAATGTATTCTAAATCTGCTTGATAATTGGCTTTTAAAATATATTAATCTTATTGATAATGAGGATTTAATGCAAAATTAGAGTTTTGCCACTGTTGATGTGAAAGACGATAATTACTAATTATTGACTATTTGGAGAAAGGTACCAATTAAAAAAAATATAGTTGTAGTCAAAATATATGCTAACAGGAATTCTATCCTGATGTGGTTCCATCAAAATAGTGCTTCAAATAAGTGGTTAGGTGGGATTTACTACACTGGATAAATTTGTGTAGTAGTTTAAATTAAGCTTATTGATTAGTGAGGATGGTTTCAGTAAATTTGAGAAATGTGTTTCAGGGTCTCTGTTTTTGTTGGAACAGAGCTTTTGATAAGATTTTGGTTAAAAGAATATTTTCACTGAAACCTTTTTGTTGCCTAAGCAACTGTTTCCACTACAAGAGCTAGGCACAAGTTGAAAAGTCCACAAAAACATATTTGCTAACATTTTTTTTTATCAAATCTGTACAGAACCAATCAATTAATCTTATCAGATAGGATTTTTTTTTACTTTGGGACTGCACATTGAAAATATTAATCCTGTGCACAGTGATGTTGAAATGTCAAAATTTCAAGCTGTAAATTTTTCTCACTTTCAAACTAAGAATTTAACCCTTTAACCAACACAGAGGATTATAAAATTAATTTTTTTAATTATTGTTTTTTTTTTAATTTTTTTTAAAACAGTTCAACAAAACCACATCATGTGATCCCTCATTGGAACGAGCTTGATGGTTTTTGTCGAATAAATTTTTTTCAATTGCTTAATTTGAAAATTACGCGGGCGGATGCATTAGGGCTTCTCCAAAGCCCCTGGGCCAATTCAAGTGAAAGTTTGTGTGAGTGATGGTGCTGAGGGGGCATTTCATGTTTTTTTTCAACTCAACATGCTCAGCCCCATAAGGAGGTGGGTGGGGTGGGGGAAAATGCTCCAAAATTTAAAAAAAATCTTCTCATGAACCAGCTAGTACAATGACCTGATATTTGGTATGGAGCTTCCTTTTGAGGTGTAGATTCGAATTTGTTCAAAGGAAGTTCATGAAGCAATATATTTGCCTTTGTAATGGGAGGGGAAAGATTTTTGGCCTGGCCAAAATTTCTATTTTCTGAACCAATGGTCCGATTTGAACCAAATTTGGTTTGTGGTATTATTGGGTCATAAGTACATGATTCATGCAAACACAAATTTTCCTGTGTCCCCATGGGAACCCCAGGAGCTAAAAATAGAAATATTTTCAAACTCCAATATTTCCCAAACCCCAGCAAACAGAGAACTGTTATTTGGTATGAAGCATCCTTAGGACCCATAGAACTGAATGGTAAAAAAAAAAAAATGTCATCAGTTGTAACAGGGTGTAGTGTAGAGGATGTCGAAAAATGCTAAGTCAGCATATTTGCAAAAATTTAAAAAAAAATTTTTTTTCCAGAACGAATGATCAGAATCTTTTGATATTTGTAATACAACATCCATACAGGGGGCAGATATAAGTTTGTTAAAATGAAGCCCCTTGGTTCATATTTGTGCTCAATACAGGAGCTCGAATTTTTAACTTAGGGCAGTATAGGGAATATTCTTTAAAAATCTTCTTTTTCAGATCCACCAGTCAGAATGCCTTGATATATGGTATATAACATTTTTAGGGGTGTCAGATTCAAGTTTCTTCAAATCGTGTCTCTGGGTTCATATTTGGGTGCTCTATTGTAGCCCAAAATTTCAGCTTAGTGCAATATGATAAAATTTCTTAAAAAATCTTCATAGATCCTCCAGACATAATCCTTTCATATTTGGTGTGCAACATCTCTGGGGGATCAGATTCCAGTTTGTTCAATTCAAGTGCCTGGGTTTATATTTGGGCTCAATACAGGAGCACGAATTTTAACTTGGTGCAATATGAGGAAATTTCTTTAAAAATCTTCTTTTTCAGATCCACCAGTTAGAATCCTTTCATATTTGGTATACATCATCTCTAGGGGGGTCAAATTCAAGTTTGTTCAAATTGGTGCCCTGGGCTCATATTTGGGCTCCCTATGTTATCCTGAATTTTAACTTAGTGCAATATGAGAAAATTTCTTTAAAAATCTTCTCCAACTCCACCAATCCGAATGGTTTCATATTGGGTATACAACATCTCTTGGGGGGATCAGATTCAAGTTTGTTCAAATCCAGAGCCAGGGTTAATATTTGGTGCAATATGAAGGAATTTCTTTAAAAATCAACTTCTTCAGATTCACTGGACAGAATCCTTTCATATTTGGTATACAACATCCCCAGGGAATGGAGGGGTGGGGTGGGGGGGGGGGGGGGGGTGATCAGATTCAAGTTTCTTCAACTCGTGTGCATGGGTTAAGATTTGGAGTCCAAATGTTAACTTAATGCAATCCTGGGATAATCTTTAAAAAATATTCTTCGGATACACCAGTCAGAATGCTTTCATATTTGGTATACAACATCTCTAGGGGGGAGGTGGGGGGGGGGGGGGGGGGGCAGATTCAAGTTTGTTCAAATTGGGTCACTGGCTTCATATTTGGGTGGGTTCCCTTTGGTAGCCCAAATTTTAACTTAGTGCAATATAAGGAAATTTCTTTTGAAATCTTCTTCTTCAGATCCACCAGTCAGAATCCTTTCATATTTGGTATACAACATCTCTGGATCACTACTCAGAACTATTAGTCCGATTTTAACAAAATTTGATATGCAGCATAAGTGGGAAACAGATATTAGATTTAAATGAAAAAAATTAACCCCAGTTATCATGGGACTCCATGTGTGCTAAAAATAGAAACATAATTCTAAGTTAATTTTATAAGGAGAGATGTTTATTATTAAGTTCGCTCTGGAGGTGTGTAACTAAGATTAATCCACATAAGTTGTTTATCAAGGGGCTCCATAGAGGAACTCCACTTTAGACATTATGATTAACTGAAGAAAAGGCATGATGGGACTATTAATCACTACTGAGGGGCTCAAGGATTGACAGTGGATCCTTTGGAGATTGATTGCTTAATATAGATTCATTTGTGGCCTCGGTTTATATCAGGTTCTGTTCAAGGTGAGTGCTTCAGGCCCCGTGGGCCTCTTTTTTATACGCCCGTTTTGAAAAAATGGGTCGTATTATGGTATACCGCTGTCCGTCTGTCCGTCCGTCTGGTCATATGTCGTACAATAACTCAAGAACGCTTTGAGAGATTTTCGTGATTTTTGGGTAGGTGGTGTATATCGATGGAGGTAAGCTCCCTTTCGTTTAGTGTCGCCATTCGATTAGTCATTCCAGAGTTATGGGACTTTATTACTTAGAAAATTGTTGATTTTTTACATGTCGTACGATAACTCGAGAACGGTTTGAGAGATTTTCGTGATTTTTGGGTAGGTGGTGTATATCGATGGAGGGAAGCTCCCTTTCGTTTAGTGTCGCCGTTTGATTAGTCATTCCAGAGTTATGGGACTTTATTACTTAGAAAATTGTCGATTTTTTACACGTCATACGATAACTCAAGAACGCTTCGAGAGATTTTCACGATTTTTTGGTAGGTGGTTTATGTTGATGGAAGGAAGCTCCCTTTCGGTTGGTGTTGCCGCTCGATTAGTCATTCCAGAGTTATGGGACTTTATTTTTTGCATGTCGAACAATAACTTGAAAATGCTTAGAGCAATTTTCATGATTTTTTGGTTGCAAGTATATGTTGATAGAAGAAATCTCCCTTTTGATTTGTGTCGCTGTCCAATTTCTCATTCCAGAGTTATGGGACTTTATTCATCAAAATATAGGCAATTTTCCACAAGTTGGACTTTGAGCAATTTTCATGATTTTTTGGTGGCAAGTATATGTAACCTGATAAGTACACATGTATACTCATATTGTGTGGTTCCCTCTTGTAATTAATAACGGGCGTATCATGCGCTCATGGCGCAGGTGTTTATTATTTATTATTATTTTCTTGCAAAAGATATTAAAAGCGATAGGATCTACAGAGAAATTCATTTTGTGTCTCCTTTACATTTTTCATTAAGTCCGCTGTTGAGTAATCTTTTCTTATGCCGCTGAGGATTTTCTTTAATTTTTATTTCCTTCAACTCAAACCATAAGTGATTGTAGGAGAACTACAAGAAATCTTTTGAAGTAGAACAGTGGAAGTTTCTGAACATTTGAGGAAGTTAATACTCAATTTTTCAAAAAATTTGTAGGCTTCAAATTACTGCTACAGTCATGAAGTGATTGTAAAAGTGTAAGAGAACAAAATTTTTTTTTTAAAGTTTGATATGGACATGTGTTGTAGCTGAAACTGAACAATTTATGGGTTTTTTAGCTCACCGAAGGGAGCTAAACTTATCACTTGCAGTGCGTCGTCCATCGTCGTCCGTCGTTGTCCGTCCGCGTCCTGAACATTTTTCAAACGACTTCTCCTCTGAAACCGCTAGGTCGATTTACTCGAAACTTGGTATGGATGTTCATTATCATATGTCAATTCAAGTTTGTTCAAATGAAATGGACATGCCCACTTGGGGCTCCATAGGGGGCATAACTCTGATAGCACCCTATGTATATTAGAGAAATTACTAAAAAATCTTCTTCTCCCGCACAAGTGGGCAGAATCATTTGATATTTGGTATACAGCATTATGGGGTGGATCTGATTCAAGTTTGTTCAAATCGGCCCCCTGGATTCATATTTGGGCTCACTATAGAAGCCCAAATTCGAACTAATAGTGCATTTCAGGCAAATTTCTTAAAAAATCTTCTTCTCCAGATCCGGCAGGCAGAATCTTTTGATATTTGGTATGCAACATTGTGGAGTGGATCTGATTCAAGGTTGTTCAAATCGGCCCCCTGGATTCATATTTGGACTCACTATAGAAGCCCAAATTCGAACTTAGTGCATTTCAGGCAAATTTCCTAAAAAATCTTCTTCTCCAGATCCAGCAGGCAGAATCTTTTGATATTTGGTGTGCAACATTGTGGGGTGGATCTGATTCAAGTTTGTTCAAATCGGCCCCCTGGATTCATATTTGGGCTCTCTATAGAAGCCCAAATTCGAACTTAGTGCATTTCAGGCAAATTTCTTAAAAAATTTCTTCTCCAGATCCAGCAGGCAGAATCTTTTGATATTTGGTATGCCACATTGTGGGGTGGATCTGATTCAAGTTTGTTCAAATCGGCCCCCTGGATTCATATTTGGGCTCAGTATAGGAGCCCAAATTTGAACTTAGTGCATTTCAGGCAAATTTCTTAAAAAATCTTCTTCTCCAGATCCAGCAGGCAGAATCTTTTGATATTTGGTATGCAACATTGTGGGGTGGATCTGATTCAAGTTTGTTCACATCGGCCCCCCCCCCCCCCCCCCCCCCCCTGGATTCATATTTGGGTCACTATAAAAGCCCAAATTTGAACTTAGTGCATTTCAGGCAAATTTCTTAAAAAATCTTCTTCTCCAGATCCAGCAGGCAGAATCTTTTGATATTTGGTATGCAACATTGTGGGGTGGATCTGATTCAAGTTTGTTCAAATCGGTCCCCTGGATTCATATTTGGGCTCAGTATAGGAGCCCAAATTTGAACTTAGTGCATTTCAGACAAATTTCTTTAAAAATCTTCTTCTCAAGATCCAACAGGCAGAATCTTTTGATATTTGGTATGCAGCATGCTTAGCAGGGTGAGATTCAAGTTTGTTCAATCCAAGTCCCTGGGTTCACATTTGGGCTCACTGTGAGAGCCTGAATTATAACTTAATTCAAAATGAGGAATTTTCTTTAAAAATCTTCTTCAGATCCAGAAGTCAGAATGTTTTGATTTTTGGTCTGCAGCATCCTTAGGGGGGGGGGGGGGGGGGGGGGGGAGATTCAGGTTTGTTCAAGCCATGTCCCAAGGTCCATATTTGTGCTCACTGTGGGAGCTCGAATTGTAACTTAGCTCAAAATGAGAAATTTTCTTAAAAAATCTTCTTCATATCCAACTGCATCCTTAGGGGGGTGAGATTCAAGTTTGTTAAAGCCAAGTCCCTGGGTTCATATTTGGGCTCCCTGTGAAAATTTATTCTTACATTTATTGAGCATATTTTTACTTGGTAAAGTTAAAATTTGGGCTCCCATTGGTAATACATTTGCATGCAGCATTAACAGTTTTGTGATCTACTGCAGGGAGAAGTCTACTCACTGAGGGTGATTTAGCGGTAGTCCACTGGTTGCACACAGCAATTTCCATCTCACAAACTTTCCCTGAAATCCATACCATTTCCCTGAAAATTAACCTCAATTTACTTGAGAAAATCTTTTTCAGGTTAACATGTCTGTTTTGATACCAGTGTGCCAAGGGTTAATTATACTTCCTCATGAGTTCATGGAGCAGCCATTTACTCTATGAAATTAGTCTGTGTCATAATTACCCTGGAAAAGCAGGCTTTCAGTTGAAAGAATGAAAAATGTATTTGTGTATCCCAAAGTTATTTCCAATGCAAATGGTTATATGCATCTTATCAGGAACTCTGATTACAATATTTCAAAGAATGCTGAAAGGTATACTTAAAAAACATTGATATCACAGAACAAACACAACCAAGTGACAAAATTATGTTTATTTGCTTTGTGTAAATATCAGGAGGATGTAATCAGCAATCAAAATTAGCCACAGCTATCGGTTATGCAACAGTAAATGCCAAAGCACACCATTCTAGATCCATTCTAGATAAATGATTGGCAGTGTTGTAAAAACATGTACTGCATGTCATTTGTGTATGAAATCTTTATAGCTGTCACACTTCAGTCTCAAACATCAAGGAACAAACTAATTGATAAAAATCATGCCCAGATTTCATTAGGAATGGGAATCTATATTCATCCCCTGTCACACCCAGAAAAATTCCACTACATCTCTCTGAAGGGACATATATTTATCAGAGGGACCCCCTTCAGTAATATACCTGTTGTCATATTACTGTTAGATAAGGCTGCCATAACCCACCATAATTAACCCCGTATCCTGCCAATTGTGACTATATTGTCAAGTATTTTGTTGTGTCATGTACATCTGACATGCACAGATTGACACTATCACCTGATTACTATGGTTAAAAAGTTCTGCTTTACTGATAAAATAGGACCTGGAACCACCGCCTGGATGGAAGTCCTCTAAAATGGGGCAGCATAGGTATAAATGATTGGATAAACCTGACTTCATCCCTTTATTGTGGTCTTGAGTAGCCAAAGATGCTGAAAGTAACCTTAAGCACCAATAAATATATAAATCCTTTAATAATAGTTGGAAAGACTCAGAGAGGTCTTTTCAGCAAGCAACCAGGTAATGTAGTTACAAATCTGTCTTAAATTTTATTGAACTTCCTCACACAAATGTAGGTCCTCAGTTTAAGATAAAAGTAGGCGTTGCAGGACAAGAGTTAACATGTTGAAAAATGGCCCATCACTGAATGTTGAATCATGACCTTGACTGAAGGTCATACCTTATTGGTCATGGTCACAGACAGGAAACTTATATTACTGAACCATCCTTATCTAGTCTATGTGACCTGATCCAATTAATTGGTGGAGTGTTGGAAGCCCATATTAGCGCTCTACTCTGAAGTGTAGGTACCACAATTGAAAGGCTTCATATTCTATGATGGTGTTTCATCCGATCTTTCAAGTGAAGTTATTCAGTCTGTGTTGGCTACTTTCCACTTGGGAAGTAGAGTTGTGGTTGTGCACTGTGGTAAATAAGTCTTGCATAGCATTGGTAACAATGCCTGGAGTAATATGCCTCTACATTGGGAAGCATAGGTACATGTATAAACAGTTATCTAATCTGAGTTTATACTTATGTTATAGCCATAGTTGTTGAAAGATACCTTTAGTACAAAAATTAAATAAATAAATGGATTTGCCTTCATACAATTTATGGCATAGTGCTTATAGGCTCTCTCCCATAAACTGGAACAAGCAAAGACATGTGAACAAATTTAACTCCTTTGATATTATGGTTATTTTTAAATTGGACATGGTCAGACTATTTGAAAGTGCTTTGACAGAAGAATGCATCATAGCCATGGAACTTGAGAGATATATACAGTGCTTTGTCCATCTTTTGAATGTAGTCATAGACGAGGTTTGATCTTCACTGCATTCGATTCATCACTAATTTCTTATCAGCCAACCCTACAATTGTTTACTACAGGCTTGCACTACAGTGGAAGTCCCTAACTCAGAAAGTATACTTTCTTTTTTGATCTTTCCCAAGTGATTTGGGAAAGAAAAGTGGTGCAAAAGCACCAAGAAAAGATAAGCCAAAACTGGGTGGAGTGCTACCGGTGCAGGTGACGCTCTCCTAGTACAGATCCACGTCTTCTGGTACCAGTGCGCAGACGTGTAACCAGTGACTCATTCTTTTTTCTTCCGCCATCTGGGCAGATGTCCATTTGCATTAAGAAACAGGGATAATTCAACTCGTTGATAATGGTTACCTGTGACTAGAATTATGGATGTGAAGATTGTATAATAGCAGGACTGCGTTTTATCTATTCTTGTTAGCTCCGCTGACAAAGTCAGCAGAGCTTTTCTTATACTGATTCGTCCGTCGTCTGTCGTCTATCGTCGCGTCCGTCCGTCCCGTCCGTCCGTCCGTCCCCGTCAACATTTTCCTTGTCCGGGCCATAATTTCTGAACAGCTGAATATTTTTCAACTAAACTTTATAACAATATGTATTATCAATGGATGGTGTGTCATCAACCATTATAAAGTCTGAAACCCCACAGGGTCAAGGTCACAGGCCACATGAGCAAGAAAAAAATATTTTGTTTGTCCGAGCCATAATTTCTAAACTACTGAATATTTTTGGACCAAACTTTATAACCGTCATGTAATGTCAATAGGCGGTGTGTAATCGATCCAAGCCATAATTTTCGTGACAACTGAAAATTTTTTCGGCTAAAGTTTGTAACAATATTAGTATTAGAAAACATGCCCATGTGATCAGTGGCCCTCAGCGGAGCTCTCTAGGCGTGACAGGCCTCTTGTTATTAATTTCAACCACATTTTCATTGTATTTTGTATATTCTCCATGTTCGTGTGAGACTTTCGCGTACTGTGTGGTTCAGACTTATAATTTTTGGGTTGATAACTTTATGTTATCCTTTTGGATATTAATGTTATTATTGGAGTTAGGTGTCAGTGGGGGGGGCTGTATGGACAGGACTTCTCTCCATTGAGGGCAAAATTTCTGTTTTTTGGGTCCCTGTCGGCTGTCTGGGTCCAGTTGTGTTCCTGCCGGTCCTTTAATTTCTGCCACCTTTCTCTCATAGTAGGGGGTGTTCTTCTACTTTCTGCATCTGTTGAGTTCACCTTTTCTTCTTCTGCTCTCACCTCTGTTATGCCCAGGGACTGTTCATTGTGGGCAATGCCTCTTGCCCAGGTATGTGGACGATTCCCAAGCTTCTTGTTATATCCCCTGCAAACAAAGTTTGGGGGGTATATAGGAATCACCCTGTCCATCCGTCCATCCGTCTATCTGTCCATCTCTCCATCTCTCCATCCTTGTAAGCGCAACTCCTCCTAAACCTTTTGAAGAATTTTCGTGAAACTTTACGCAATGGAAGAACTCCATATGAAGATGTGCATGAAGCAATATAATTCCGTTCTGACATTTCCAAGGGGAAATAATCTAACTTATACCCGTCTGTCCAGCCTTGTAAGCGCAACTCCTCCTAAACCATTTGAAGAATTTTCATGAAACTGTACACAATGGAAGAACTCCGTATGAAGATGTGCATGAAGCAATATAATTCCGTTCTGACATTTCCAAGGGGAAATAATCTAACTTATACGTCTGTCCATCCTTGTAAGTGCAACTCCTCCTAAACCGTTTGAAGAATTTTTATGAAACTTTACACAGTGGAAGAACTCCATATGAAGATGTGCATGAAGCAATATAATTCCGTTCTGACATTTCCAAGGGGAGATAATTTAACTTATACCGTCTGTCCACCTTTGTAAGCGCAACTCCTCCTAAACCGTTCGAAGAATTTTCATGAAACTTTACACAGTGGAAGAACTCCATATGAAGATTTGCATGAAGCAATATAATTCCATTCTGACATTCCAAGGGGAGATAATCTAACCTAGGCCACCTGTCCATCCTTGTAAGTGCAACTCCTCCTAAACCGTTTGAAGAATTTTCATGAAATTTTACACCAGTGGAAGAACTCCATATGAAGATGTGCATGCAGCAATATAATTCCGTTCTGACATTTCCAAGGGGAGGTAATCTAACTTATACTGTCTGTCCACCCTACGGCCTGAGTTTTGCAGGACCAATGCTTTTTGTGCAGCCCTGGACCTTCTGTCCCTCAGAAGTCCGTGGCGACTCTCCGAGTTCCCGCACTTTGGATCCTTGGGTTATTTCATACCCCTTTCATACCCCTATAAGTATCTGCATTCAGATGTTTAGGCTGCCACCCGTCGCCCAGCATTGGGTGTACTAGAGGATCATGACCCTTCGCTGGTTAAGGGGGTCAGGAGTGAGGCCACTTTGGCCGGTTCATTTCCACAGGCCGTGAGCTCAGGGAGGCCCTCTCCTTACTCACTCGGGTTCTTTCCAAGAGCCTTCCTGTTGCCTTCAGCGAGGCTGCTGGTTGTTTCCAAGTGCCTCCTCGCGGCGCTGCCTCCCGGGATTGGAGGCAGGCCGCTTTCTGATCCCACTGGTGTGCCTGCACCATGAGAGTCATCGGCTGGTTTGCCTGTGATGGGCTATGTGCCTTCCGATTCAGAGGATGGGTCAGACATGCCTGACGTCGAGAGCCAACAGTCTTCTGACTTGGGGGCAGCTCTTGACTTTGTGTTTTAGTTACAGATCTCAAACCGTCAGACCAGCCGACAATGTCATCCAGGCTGCGATCATCGGTCGCAGCACCTACAGTCTGTGGCGCAACCTGCTTCTGGGCACCTTCGACCGTGCCAGTCGGCACAGGTGGTTGAAGCATTTGCAGCTTTGGACACTAAGCTGAGTTCCAAGGCTATGAAGACTTCGTTCTTCACCAGGACTGATACCTTTTTGCCTCCAGTGCATTATCGTTCCTACGATTCCCGCCAATCCGTCAGTCTACCAGACCTTGAGGGTCTTGGATCAGGACTCCCTCCTCCCTCGGGCTTTCGAAGCCCAAGTCGGTCGTTACTCCTATGGCGACTCTGGAGTCCTGTTGGGCTTATCGAGAGAGATGCTGGGCATGCTTTCTCTCTCGAATCACGTCATCTCTGCTTTGGCTGCTTATCTGCCTCCAGATAAGTTTGAACGATGTACAGGCTCCTTTGCGTGTGAATTTCCAAGGCGCCCATGCATCCTACTCACATGCATGCCTTAACATGGCTAACTTGGAATTAGTTCACCAGATGCTGTGTTGGACACAAGCCCTTCCCTTCCTGAGGTGCAGCATGCTGCTCTTTGATCCGCTTCTTTGGCAGGTCTGCGACTATTCCATGGTTCCATGGCGATGGTCCGGGATGATGTCTGCGTCATTCCAAAGATCAGCTGCTGCCTTGCCAGCTTGATCAGCCTTCTGTTGGAGGCAGGGGCCGTTCTAAGCCTAACAATCGCCCTTCTGATTCCTCTGCAAAGCCAAGGGTGGATCCTCCTGCTGCCGCTTCTACTTCTTACTCACATGGTAAGGGTAAGCGTCGGCGACCAAAGGGAGGACTCAGGATCCTTCATGTAGTAGAGTCTGTGGTTTCTCCTCTCGTGGGCCTCAGTGGGGCTCGAAATGAAGGTCCTTACCTCGATTCGTTCCAGGTTGGAGGAAGGATATCAGAGTTCGCAGACCATTGGGCCACAATCACATCCGATCCTTGGGTGTTAGATCTTGTTCGGTCCGGATGTGAATATCCTTCCGGAGGCACACCACTCTGTCGAGAGTGCCTCTTCTAACACAAGTTCCTTCAGACATTTCATGTTGGGAACTTTTGATCATGCGAAATAGACAATCTCCTGTCAAAGGTGTTGATCGAGGTCATCAAGAACATTCATTCAATGGGATTTTATTCCTGCCTGTTATTGGTACCAAAGAAGGACGGCCGACTCCGACCGGTTATCGATCTGAGTATCCTGAACTAGTCTATCATTTTTCCCAAGTTCAGCAAGAAGACTTTCAGGTTGGTTCGCCGCTCCATTCACCAGGAAGATTTCGCTTGCAGCATCGACCTACGAGATGCTTACTTTCACGTTCTGATTCATTGGACATCTCGAAAGTATCTCGGGTTCGCTTTTCTGGGGCGAGTTCACCAGTTCAAGGCCATGCCTTTCGGCCATGCCTTTCGGCCTCAACCTGGCTTCTTGGGCCTTCACCCGAACTGATTGCGCATTGTGATAGCCTTCCATCGCACATATTCCAGGGTGACTACTTCAGCATATCTGGACGATATCCTCCAGAGGCACTCCAATGCTGCTCTTCTGGAGTCAGATGTCGACACACTGTTGAGCCTGCTCACGTCGCTAGGGTTCAGAGTCAACGAGGAGAAGTCGGACCTGGTCCCTTCTTAAGTCGTTTTGTCATCTGGGGATGGACTTCCATACCCAGCTGAATTTGGTGGCGGTTCTTCAGGCGAGGGCTGTGATTCTCTCAGCCTTTCTCCCTGACTCTGTCCCAGTCCACATCCGCCACAGCTCGGAGTATTCTCAGGCTGCTCAGTCTCTGCGGTTCGGTGATGGATCTCATTCCTCTAGGTCGGCTGCATGTCGAACCTCCCCAACACTTTCTTCACAGTCGTTGGAGACTGAATGTTGATCCTCTGGATCTGGTGCTTCAGTTACCAGACTCTCTTCGTCCCCTGGACGGATGTTCAGTGGATTATGCAGGAAGTTCCGTTGGACTTACCCACGTCCGATCATGTTCTGATGGGGTGCGACATTGGATCCTCTAGGTCTTTCCCTTCACTGGGTATGGGACCAGGATCAAGCACTCTTCACATCAACCAGAAGGAGCTTCTTGCTCTTCTTCTGTGTTTCCGGCAGTGGATCCCCCACCATTTCGAATCGTCAGATCCTTCTGTTGTCTGACAATTCGACAGTGGTCTCTTACATTCGGAACCAGGGCGGCATGCACTTTGTTCCCATGTACGAATTGGCTTGGGATCTTCTACTGCTAGCTCAAGATGTCAACACCGGAGTGGTGGTTCGTCACATTGCCAGTCATCTGAATGTCCTCACCGACTCCCTGTCGCGAGAGTGCAGGGTCATTTCCACCGAGTGGATGCTTCACAGGCAGTGTTCCAGTCGCTTTGCGATCTCTGGGGTCGTCCCCATATTGATCTTTTTGCGACCCGTTGGAACCATCAGGTGGACACTTTCGTGTCCCCATGTCCAGATCCTTTGGTTTTCGCCATGGCGCTCTGTCATTCGATTGGAATGGTCTGGTCAGCTATGCCTTCCTGCCGGTTCCGATTCTGCCTCAGGTTCTAGCCAAGATACGAACCTGCAGTTGTCGAATCATTCTGATCGCTCCCTGTCGCCTCAACGGGTATGGATCAATCACGTCCGCTCTCTGTTGGTGGCGGTTCCGTCACGCCTTTCTCTACATCGCGACCTTCTTTGCCAAGATCACCCGAGAAGGTTCACATCGACCCAACTTCATTGTGCCTCCACACATATCTTTTGTCAGGTCCTGCTCCTCCGTAGAGGTTTTTTGAGTCGAACAGTGGAGTGCATTTCTTTTTCAAGGTGCCACTGCACTGGTTTAGCCTATGCGGCTAAGTGGAAGGTCTTCTGTCGATGGTGTGCTGATCACTCTGTTGATTATGCCAATCCCTTCAATAACACAGATTGCAGAGTTTCTGGTATATCTGTTTGATTCTCGGGGTCTCCAGCCTGTTACCATCAAACTAGGGTACAGGTCCATGATTTCAGAGACCTTTTCATATGTTGGAAAGCGTCGTATCGGCACTAATCCATACCTCTCTAAGCTTATTCGGCACTTTTCTTTGAAAAGGCCTAGGACTTTGCAGCTTACCCCAAGATGAATCTTTCTTGGGTGCTGCTTTGCTTGGGGGTGGGGGGGGGGGGGTGGGGGGTGATGCTGGCACTCTGTTTGAATCTTTATCCCCAGGTGGATATGCGTTTCTCACATACAAGATGGTTTTTCTGATGACTTTTGCCTCAGCCAGACAGGTTAGTGAGCTTCATGCCCTCTCGGTTGATCCGGCCTTTTTCAGGAGCTCCGCCAACAGTGTTACTTTTACCACTGATTGCTCCTTTCTGGCTAAGAATGAGATACCAGGAACAACTCCACCACCTATCTGTATCAGGGCTCTTCCTTCTGCTGAGGGTAATCGACCTTTGCTCTGTCTGGTTTGTGCACTTCGCATTCATCTCAAATGGACGCAGTTCATTACGAAAGGCAGAAACGATTCTTTCTGTCTCTTATTCCTGGTCGACAGAAGATCTCTCCTCAATCCATATCTCGATGGATTTTTCTTGGTATTTTGCATGGCCTCCACTTGTCTAGCGACTGACGATTGTATTACCACTCGTATTTCTGCCCACGAGGTGCATGCCTTGTCTACCTCCTGTGCTTATGCTGACTCCGTCAAGTTGTCGGATGTTATGCAGGCAGCCTAATGGAGAAATGCTTCTACTTTCTCCACCTTCCATCTGCATCAGTTCGTGGAGCAGTCTGAGGACCTTTTTCTTTGGGCCCTCTTTCTTCTGCTCAGGTTGTTGTCTACCCTAACCATTAGGCATCTTCAAGATCAGTTCCAGCCCTGTGCTGTTTTACTGTCCTTTCTGTCTGTGTGTCACGCAGAGCCATACGCCTCATCTCTCATTGTCTTTTACTAATGTTTGTGATGCTATAGTTTGGCCTAGGGAACTCTTCTTCTGTCCACGGTTCCAGTGCAGTCGGGTTATGTGGGGGTTGGTTATGTGATTCCCTCCTCCTATTGTCTATTCAGCCTGTAGTAAAACAATTGTAGGGTAGGTTGATAAGAAATTTAAATTTTATAGTAAATTTCCTTTCTTATACCTACCACAATTGTTTACATGGAGGCCCCTCCCATCTTCTTATTCAGGTAAGAATCCTTCCTCCCCGCTGATCACATAACTCCAATGTTGGCAGATTCAAAAGAATGATTCATTAGTTACTGACTGTGCACTGGTACTGAAAGCCGTGGATCTGTACTAGGAGAAGAGTGTCCCCTACTGGTTGTATGCCGGTAGCACTGACCCAGTTTTGGCTTATCTTTTCTTGGTGCTTTTGCACCACTTTTCTTTCCCAAATCGCTTGGGAAAGATCAAAATAGCAAGTATATTTACCGAGTTAGGGACTTCCACTGTAGTAAAACAATTGTGATAGGTATAATAAGAAAGGAAATTTACTATAAAATTTAAATTTTCACTCATCCTTTTTTATAATCATAGCCATGTTTGTACTTGAGAAGCATCCACCATTTCAGCAAATTTGTGGTATAATTGCACGAGCTATGCTTTGAGTTCAAGCCATTAGAAATTCTAGAAACAATTTTCGAAAGAACTGTGATGACATCTTCGTACACTGAGGTAGTTAAAGAATCCTTTGGACTACTACCAGGTCAGAAATGTTTGATGTCCATTGATGCCTATGCCATTATCAAGAAAATAAACAGTTTGAAATGTCCAAATCATTCAATAATAACATCTTCGGAAATAACAAGCAACCATGTCAAAAAATCAGAGAAATGCTTAATTATTCTCAATAACTGATATAGATTTGACCCAGAATGGACACTCACAATGATTCTTTTCAACTTAATCTTTGATTCTTGGGAGGTTTGCTCCAATAAGTTCATCTGTGTGTTGTTGTTGTTAGTAATTGAAGAAACTTAGGTCTGTTTTAGAAGACTGACTACTGGCAAGATAACGGTAAATCCTTTTCATGATTTTAAATGCTTGAGGTAACATTAACCGGTTTAGTTCTGGAAGTCTACATTTGGTCTTAATGAAAAAAGCATCAAGTTAAGAGAATCAAGAGAGGCAGAAGTATGGGAGAGGCCACACATGGACAATGCGTTGAGCCTTTTGGACTACCTTCTCTCACCAGGAGACAACCAGAACATTAACCATCCTAGTGACACTCATAAAGAACTGCACACCACAATTTGGATATACAATGAATGAACAACATTTAATAAAGACTAACAATAATATATTATATCGTTAAAACACATATCTATCTCCCCCCCCCCCCCCCCCTCCCCAACATGGACCATTCTATATACAATAACGGAGTTCACACAGATATGTGCACTGGGCACACAATAAATTAACAACACATTCACTGCCACCAATAAACATTTCATTTATCTGTGCCACCCCCCCCCCCCCCCCCCCCATACTTTCTTTATCCTTTCTTCTCTGACTTTCACATAGAACAGCTATTTATTCCTTCCACGACCTGAAAGTATAAACAGGAATTTCAGTCCATTTTAAACACCCACCTATAGTTAACTCATCAAATCCTATACTCGAAACAGAATTGCAAGAGCTAAACAAACAGAAATTAACTCAATTATCACAATTCTTGTCTTATTTCATAATATTTATGAAGTGATTTCATTGTAACTTGGAAGGATAACTCGGTATGATGTCTCGATAAGAATGCCCTATTTTGGTCACAATCGGTCGCATGATCTAGATTCCTTTAGCACTTTTTACAGGTTGTTAGCTTTACTTGACAAAGTCAAGATAAGCTATTGCCATCACGCGTGCGGAAGTCTGTTAGTCTGTGAGTCTGTTCACATTTTCCTTTAGCATGGGTTACACCCCGCAGTTCTCGTCTGATCGTCACGAAATTTCATATGCAGGTTTGGGGGTCATGTCTAGATGAGAACGTCCCCTTTTGGTCGCGATCGGTTAATCGGTATGGCTGCCCGAGCCCAAAACCCAAAAACTATTAGCACAGTCTACAGGTTGTATTTATGAAGGGATTTCATTGTAACTTGGTAGGATGCCTCTGTATAATGCCTAGATGAGAACGTCCCCTTTTTGGGCATGATCTGTCAACCGTGATGGCTGCCCAAGCCTGAAACCCCAAAACTTTTAGCACAGTCTGCAAGTCATGTTTAATATGAAAGGATTTCATTGTAGCTTGGTAGGATGACTCCAAAAAATGTCTAGGTGAGAACGTCTCCTTTTGGTTGCGATCATTCAGCCTTGATGGCTGCCCAAGCCCAAAACCCCAAAACCTTTAGCATAGTCTATAGGTCATATTTATGAAAGGATTTCATTGTAAGCTGTTAGTTTGACTCCATATAATGCCTAGATGATGACATCCTCTTTTGGTCGTGATTGGTCAACTGTGATGGCTTCAGGGGCCCGAAGCCCAAAAACCTTGAGCACAGTCTGCATGTCATATTTATGAAGGGATTTCATTGTAACTTTGTAGGATCACTCCAGGTGATGCCCAGATGAGAATGTCCCCTTTTGATTGCGATCATTCAACCATGATGGCTGCCTGAGCCCAAAGCCCAAAAACCTTTAGCATAGTCTACAGGTCATATTTATGAAGGGATTTCATTGTAACTTGGTAGGTTGACTTCATATAATGTCTAGATGAGAACGTCCCCTTTGGACGCAATTGGGAAACTGACGGCTACAGGGGCCCAAATCCCAAAAACCTTTAGCACAGTCTACAGGCCATATTTATGAAGGGATTTCAATGTAACTTGATAGGATGACTCGTTTTGGAATAATTTCACTGTAACTTGATAACTTTCTTTGATATACGTTAACTGTGAGGGCCACATACATTAACTGTGAGGTCATATTAACCCACCCCTCAGCTCTTTGGTACAGTGTACACCTCATATTATTTTTATCAAAAACATAGCACACAGGGAACAGAAATGAACATATTCCCAATTATCACAATTCTAGTCTTATTTCATAATCCTTTCATAAACATTGAACATTATCCTTTTCATCAAACACAACACACAAGTTAAGCTACAGTGTCATTGACACTTTCATTTTTATGAAGGTATTTCATTGTAACTTGGTAGGATAACTTGGTATGATATCTAGATGAGACTCTCCTATTTTGGTCATGATTGGTCAACCATGACCGCCGAATCGTCATGTGACCTAGATTCCTTTAGCAATGTCTACTCGTTATATTTATGAAGGGATTTCATTGTAACTTGGTAGGATGACTTGTTTTGGATTGATTTTGCTGAAACTTGGTAACTTTGGTTGATGTACATTAACTGTGAGGGCCACATTAATCCAGGCCTCAGTTCTTTAGTACACACTACACCTCAAATTATTCTTAATGAAAACGTAGCATATATGGAACAGAAATTAACATATTCTCAATTATCACAATTCTTGTCTTATTTCATAATTCTTTCATAAATATTGAACATTATCCTTTTCATCAAACACTACCTGCAGTCAAGTTAAGCTACAGTGTCATTGACACTTTCATTCAAAATTCAATCAATTTATTTGGATCAGACAGCAAAGTACACCTGCCCCCCTCCTGTTTGTTTGCATTTTGGCGTCAAAATACAAATAAGTAATTATACCCTCCCCCTCCCCCTCCATCCCCCCACCCCCACCCCTGGAGACGAAGTTCAGGGGGGTATATAGGAATCACTTTCTGTCTGTCTCGCCATCTGCTTGTCCGTCTGTGCAAGTCATGTATGGCTCAAAACTTTAGATGGCCTTGAAGGATATTAATGATGTTGGGTTTTAATGTAGCCCACCACTAGAGGGTGTGTCACGAATAAGATTGGTTGGAATGCCTGTCTAAAAGGTCAAGATCACAGACTTGGTTAAAGTTTACTTACCCCTGCAAATCCAACTATAACAAGTCGTGTCCGGCTCAGAACTTTTGATAGCCTTGAAGGATATTATTGATATAACAAGTTGTGTCCGGCTCAGAACTTTTGATGGCCTTGAAGGATATTAATGATACTTGGTACTAGTGTGCCCACCACCAGACAGTGTGTTGCGAGTAAAGTTGGAATGCCTGTTTGCAAGGTCAAGGTCACAGACTTACTTCAAGTTTACATACCCCCACATCCAAATCCAACTATAACAAGTCGAGTCCGGCTCAGAACTTTTGAATGTCTCTAAGGATATAAATGGAACTTGGTATTATAGTAGCTCACTTTCAGAGAGTGTTCGTGAATAAAGTTGGAATATCTGTCCTCAAGGTCAGTGTCACTAACTTCACATACCCATATCCAAATATACAAAGTCGTGTCTGCCTCAGAACTGTTTATAGACTAAAGGATATTAGTGATACTTGGTATTATTGATACCCACTATCAGAGAGTGTGTTGCAGGGGGTATACTTGGTCTCAAATTGGTACAGTCGACATCTAGTTAGATTTTGTTAATGACCAATTCACCCTCCGGTAGATTGGCCATCACATGGCTAGTCTTCAAACCCAATGATGGTGCACTCGCCTTCAACCCCTGCTAACACTGCTTGTGCAGAGTTAGTAAGTCTTGACAGTTGCTTGCCACTGTTCAGTGGTTCTCTCTGGGTTTTCTCCAGTTACTCTGGCTTCCTCCACCCATACAACTGTCGCACATGATGTGTGTTGGCTGTTAAACCCCAATAAACAAACAAATAATGGTTTGTGGAACTTACTGGCACTTGAAGTTGAGAACATTTAGTTACAACTATAAATTGTTATTGAGACAGTTGGAAATATACTAAAGTTAAATATAACAAATCTTAGTGTTAAAGGGACTATCTGATTATTAGTTTAACCCTTTACCCAACATAACGGCCATAACTGGCCAGCACTATTCTAAAAAATTACCAATTAATTTTCATTATTTTTTCATTTATGTCTCAAAAAAATAGGTTATGACCCCTTGTTGGAACGAGCTCATCGAGCTCGTTCCAATGAGGGGTCATAACTTATGTTTTTGAGACAAAAAATGAGTTATTCAAGAATTTTGTCTGCAGGTGTCGTCTGCTTTTCGTGTTAGATAAAGGGTTAAGCTGAAGAAAAACGTTTCTTTTGTTCACAAAGGCTCACTGTCACAAAGGCTCACACTCTGACTTTGCCTGACTGACAAGCAGGTAACTAGCAGATATAACTAAAGATTTTCATTGTTTGGCTCCAAAACATAGCTTATAAACCCTCATTAAAATGGGCATAACATGATCATCCCAATAAGGGCTTATAAGAAGGAAGAAGAAGAAATTATAAAATAGATTTGCAACTTTTTAGCACTGGTAAGATTTTATATGTATTATGTAAATGTCTTAAAATTTTCGTCACAAGACCAATGAAATATGCTCAGTAACAAACTAAATCTTTTTTGTACTCTTACGTTTGATTGTGATGGCATGTTACAGAATACTGGAAAGTTCCCATGTTCACCCTGAGAAGTGGAGCTGTGCTGACCCATTGTAGTTGGCATGTTTGATTTTGTTTACATCATTCTCAAAAGTTTCCATGGCAACTCTAGAAAGTGGGTCTGAGATGACCCATTGTGACTGGCAATTTTGGTTTTGTTCATCTTATCCTAGAGGCCAATGCAGAACTGGGATAAGAAAGTGTGATATTTAACTGATAGAATGGTAAATTATTTTGGTCATCCAAATTTGATCAAATGTCTTTTGCCTTATTGCACTTCATTAGAGAGCGCCGATAGACACTCTCCCATAGAGTGTAACAAGGCAAATCCATACAGATGAAATAATTTCACTTTAAAGATAATATGAAGCACATCCAGAGAATCTTAAGCCTTTAGGTTGGGGTACCTGCACTTTAGAATGAAGCCCAAAGATGGACTTCCAGCACTCTACAGGTTAATAAGACACACACTTGTACACCAGTGGACCGACATTTGATAAATAAAATATTGTGAAATCAAAGCCGAATGAAGAAAAACAGTCAAAACTATTATGCCTCTAAGTTAGTTTGTCCAATTAGAATGCTGGAATACCATCTAAGGGTTCTGTCGTATCAGGTAACTCACCTGATAGTGGTTTCTAAAAAATAAAAGTCTGGTCATTCTTCGTTTTTCATGATAATTTATTAATCCCTTCATTTACATGGACTTTCGACATAATAAATATGTTATTCGCCTCACCTGATATGAACTCTCATCGCCTTGTATGGAAATGGATCAGCCAGCCACACGCCTGGTATCTTATAATGTTCTCGCAAATCTTTTTCAATAGATGACATTCTATAGTACTGTGGGGAAGAAAGCAGTAATATAATTCTCAACCGGATCGAGACACAGACAAGATCTAATAAGAATTTTCTTTTCTGCTTTTGTGATCACAGTACTGTGCATGAGTTCAGGTTCTCTAATGTGGTAAACTGAAATGAGAGAAGTTGAACAACTCATACTGCTGTCCAGGACGTATATTTCAATGAGCACCCTAGAATCATTTCACGCAACGATTCACGCAACAAAACCAGCGAGAATCCATGTAGATTCTCACTGCACCTCTCCTAGGATCCGTGTGAAAAGAATTGGGTCAATTTAACCCTTTACCTAACATAACGGCAGCATATTAACCGATACAAGGCTAACATGACCGGAAATATCCTGACACTTTGTCAATAAAATTGTACAAATATTTGTAAGGTTTTATTGGTAAATATTGTTTATTTTTTAAAAAAATATCAAATTCAGTTTATATTTTAAAAATTAAAAAGCCGGGTTGGGTAAAGGGTTAATATGTGTTAACAGTATACAGCAGAGGTTCAACCATGGTGTCCGCATGGGATTCTGGGACACTCATAGCAGGTATGGATTCTCACAACCATTTTTGTGAGAATCCAAATAGATTCTCCCAAATTTAGATGAAATATAAGCCCTGATGTCACAGTTGCCATTTTGGCAGGCAACTCTCTGACTTGAAATCACTGCCAGGCTAATTTGATTCTTGTTTTGATGACTTGGGTCATAGTTATGGAGATTAATATCTGTTCAGATTTTACAATGCTCATCAAACTTGTACTAGAGGATTTAAGGGTTAATTCAGATTTAGTTTTATATTCCTGTGATGCCACTTGAACGTAATGGTAGTGCTATTCTCTTCTTCCTGTATGAATATTAAGTATTACCACTGTAGCAGCATTCTCTAGTATATTAACAGAGTTTAGCAGGGCAGTAAAACTCCATAATTCATGGAGTTATATACAACTGGAAATGGACGTTAATGAAAACAAAATTCATTGACAGCCTGTTGTCTGCTTCTGGTTGTGGTTATACTAGTAACAGCATGATTTTGTCAAGCATCTTGGTTTATTAACTGATATCTATGAATGAATAACATCCCTCTGGCTTATTAACTGCCTCCAACCTCATATCGGGTTAGTAATAAACCCTTGAACTGCTATTCATTCCTCTCAGACTGTTAATATACCCTAATGCCCCTCCAAATTGAAGCTATTGTTATATTAACTAATACCATGCTGATAACAGATTTTCCTGCCCAGTACAGAAATTATCTTCTCACACCTGCAGAGGTGATACTAATTCTGGCTGTTCCTGATAGATGATATCCCTTATATTCCCCTTTTTATCAATTTTTCATCAAATCAAGTCATTGCTGCTTTAAATCAGCCATTACCTAATTTACCAAGACTTTCAAGAAAAGTACTTGGCTTGTTACCCCTTAGGAATTAGGAATCTTGTTTTGGGGGCATAGCTGAAGCTAAGGGTCTAGAGGTGTGTGACCCCCCCTCCCCCTCCTCCAATACTTTTTCAAGTGAGTAAATTTTCATCTGGACTGAACTGTTTGGGGCCCAGTCCAACCAATTTAGTGTTCCGGTATGGTGCATGTTAATTAGTCCCCTACTGGCATCGCCGGAGGGGACTATAGGTTTGCACGCCGTCCATCCATCAGTCTCTCAGTCAATCAATCACACTTTAGTTTTCCAGAGTTTTTTTTGGAAACGCTGCAACAGAATGATTTCATTTTTGGTAAACTACTATAGAATGATGACTTACAGATCAAGTTTGAGGTTCATGCTGATTACATTATTCTTGTGTGAGTTACGGGCCTTGGAAATATGGGAAAAAGCACCAAAATATCAGTTTTCCGAAGTTTTTTTGGAAACGCTTCAACGGAATGATTTCATTTTTGGTAAACTACTATGGAACAATGACTTACAGATCAAGGTTGAGTTTCATGCTGATTGCATTATTCTTGTGTGAGTTACGGCCCTTGGAAATATGGAAAAGCACCAAAATATCAGTTTTCCGGAGTTTTTTTGGAAACGCTTCAATGGAATGATTTCATTTTTGGTAAACTACTATAGAACAATGACTTACAGATCAAGTTTGAGTTTCATGCTGATTGCCTTATTCTTGTGTGAGTTATGGCCCTTGGAAATATGGAAGAGCTCCAAAATATCAGTTTTCCAGAGTTTTTTTGGAAACTCTTCAAGGGAATGATTTCATTTTTGGTAAACAACTATAGAACGATGACTTACAGATCAAGTTTGAGTTTCATGCTGATTGCATTATTCTTGCGTGAGTTATGGCCCTTGGAAATATGGAAAAGCGCCAAAATATCAGTTGTCCGGACTTTTTTTGGAAACGCTTCCACAGAATTATTTCATTTTTTGTAACCTACTATAGAACGGTGACTTACAGATCAAGTTTGAGTTTCATGCTGATTGCCTTATTCTTGTATGAGTTATGGCCCTTGGAAATATGGAAAAGCGCCAAAATATTAGTTTTCCAGACTTTTTCTGGAAACGCTTCAATGGAATGATTTCATTTTTGGTAACCTACTTAGAATGATGACTAACAGATCAAGTTTCATTTACACTCTGTCCATCCGTCAGTCTGTCAGTCTGTCAGTCAGTCTGTCAGTCATACTTTAGTTTTCCAGACTTTTTTTGGAAACGCTTCAACAGAATGATTTCATTTTTGGTAACCTACTATAGAACGATGACTTACAGATCAAGTTTCATTTGCACTCTGTCCATCCGTCAGTCTGTCAGTCAGTCTGTCAGTCATACTTTAGTTTTCCGGACTTTTTTTGGAAATGCTTCAACTGAATGATTTCATTCTTGGTAACCTACTATAGAACAACGACTTACAGTTCAAGGTTCAGTTTCATGCTGATTGCATTATTCTTGTATGAGTTATGGCCCTTGGAAATATGGAAAAGTGCCAAAATATCAGTTTTCTGGACTTTTTTTTGGAAATGCTTCAACGGAATTCATACTGATCACATATAGATTATAACATTTGTATGATTATTAATGCTCATTAGTCCAGTAGGGGACATTGTATTGCTTCAGCGATATGTGCGCTCTTGTTTATTTATTTATTTATTGGAGTTCAACAACACTTTCAACAGCCAGGGTAACCCAGTGTTGGACAGTTTTTTTGGGTGGAGGAAGCAGGAGTACTCAGAGAGAACCACCGAACAGCAGTGAGCAAGGTACATGTTGATTAAATAAGAAATAGTATTACCTCTACAACATGTACATTTTACTTATGCACAAATAACTTCCAAGAAGTCTGGAGTTTCTGAGTTATAATTCCGACTGACTAATATTCCAACTACATCATCAAAGCATGCCTTAATGATGTAGTTGGAATATTTTATCAGTCTGGACTTGAGCCATCACAGTTGGGACAGATCAGGTTTATACCCAACCCCCCTCCCCACCCTCCCCATTTGTCATCTTTGCAATGACCCAGAAATTAAGATGTGAAGCAGAACTTATCTACTGTGATAGACATGTCTTGCTTTACTGGTTTAATAGGATGCTGTACTTAGCATCTGGGGTGAGTGTCTTCTTTTATTGACACATAACAAAATTAATAGCTGACTAATCTTGGCTTGACACTTGTGGGACATGTTCACAGTATACTCATCACTTCTGAAAAATCCAATAAACAAACTAGAACTGCTCCTTAATAGTTAATACAATTTTAATAAATAATCTTTATGTCTTTCATACTAAAATAACACATGTTCATTGGAAAAATCTTTTGTGAAGAGAAAAGGTTTTTAGCTCAAGGTGAAATTGATGAAGTAACGCCATGGTTTTAAGTGTAAACAGTTTTATGAAGTAGTAATTGATTGCTTTTACGAAGTCAACAAAGTTTATTACACTGATTAATTGTTTTAGAAGCCAGACACACTAATCAAATAGTCTTTTCCATATAGTTTTTATTTGTACTTGGGTCTACTGAAAGTTTTAATATCCTTTCTGTAAATCGATGGTATTTTCAGAAAGCTACAGTAGAATTCTCTTGATTGAGTAGCTAAACATACAGGTTCCTATCACCCCCGTACAAACTAAAAATCACCAAAAAATAGAAATAATTTTGATAACAGCCAGCACCTTTATCCTGGTTCTGTTAACTGTTAAATATAAGTTGATCTGATCACACCAGAAAATCACAGCTCTAACATTGAGTCTCTTCAAGCTGATGATAGTTACACAGTTTGTTGATAATGTAATATGGTGTATGTGGAATCCATAAATTCAGTGTTGGACAAGAGCAAATTGTGGTCAATCAGTCATTTCAGGTAAAGGGTTAATACCACGATTAGAAAATAGCATCTACAAAAAACTTCTTGAACAAACAAAAATTTTCAATTTTTTTCCCCCAAAACATAGCTTATGAGTCCTCGTCATTGGCATGTGTTCAGTGGGGCAGTCATAAGCTATGTTTTGAGGCTATAATTGAAAAAATAATGAAAATTGAATGTTGATTTTTGTGCACAGTACTGGTTGATTATGGCCGTGAATGTTAAATAAAGGGTTAAATAGAAGGATCATTTAATTTCAGACACTTTTTTTTAGTTATTCTACAATCATGACCACAGTTCACATTGGGGAATACCTCAAAGCTCAGTAAATGATCTCATTATTTTGTAACACTGAAAGAGAACACAACGAAGACAAGAGTACGGGAGACTAGAATCAGTGACGTGGGGTGGAGTTTTTCTTGTATTTCACAAGTGCCAAAGGTAACACTCCACCAATGATCTTGATTCCTGTCCCACATACTCTACCCAAGTTGTGTTCTGTCTTCATACCACAATTAAACTTGAATTAAGCTGACATTTTTTAAAGGAAAATATCATCTTCAGTGGTCTGATAACTTTCTTGCCTAACACTGTTTTGTGTTGAAACATTTCATTCGTGTCATGACATCATTCAAATGAATAATTGTCCTATCAGGTTCATTCTTGCATTATGTTACATGTGATCTGGATTCAATGTGTGGCATATCTAGCACATTTTCCAATGTCTGTATTGAATTGCATAATGTTGAATATGCACAGCAATAAATTTTAATACCCACTGTATCACTGATGTTACGTTAGAGAGTCTGACAGTTACTTGTCATTGCTCAGTGGTTCTCTCCAGGTACTCCGGCTTCCTCCACCTGTAAAACTGTCCTACACGAGGTGACCCTGGCTGTCGAAAGTGTCATTAAACCCCATTAAATAAATATGTTTCATTAGCTCTGTAGACATGATTAGAGTTCAACTTACCATATTTTTTTAACTGGTAGAGTGGTAAATTATTTTTTGTTTGTGAAATTTTTTAGTTGCTCCTGGTGTCCTATTTTGTGTTGGGATTTGCGTGAGTGGGGGCATTTTAACACTGTGGGTAAGAATGGGGGTGGGGTGCTTTTTCGTAAACCGCAGGTCTCAACAACTTCATGTTTGACATTTTACATATTTTTAAAGTTCATTTTCAAGTTTGTTGAAATGGAGCCACTGGAGACATTTTGATCATTATTAGGCCTCACTGCCCTCCGGTCTCCACTTTAACAGATGGTAATGGGGGTATATATATAATGAACAATTCTTCCCCCAAACATCAACAATTTGACCTTTTACAGCTAGTAAATAACACGAAACTGATTATTTTTAAAAAGATCTTTAACTGGTTGAGTGCTGAATTACTTTTCAAAGGTGATTTGAAACCGGAGTATATTTTTTTAAGGACACCAGACACCATGCTTTCAGCAAAGGGAGCACTATTTAGTTATATTTTGTTCATCAACAATTGTTTTGTTACAATTTATTGGAGAGTGCCTATTGGCTTTCTCCAATAAATTGTAACAAAACAATTTTGTATATACATTTTTGTGTTTCTGCTGCTGCGCAATGTAGCTAAATGAATAGAATGTAAAGCCACTAAGGTGGCTTCCAGCACTTTTTAATAAAGCCATGATAGTGGTTTCTAGCACTCAACCTGTTAAATCACTTGTATAGAATCAATGGGCTTTTGTCTGGTGAGCACATCACCTGTGTTAGACGTTTTCTTGTGTCAGGTAAAATGTTAATATCCTGTACCAGTACAGAACTGTTGTCAAACCAAATCAAATGGTTTCGCACGCCGAAGGCGCACAGGGACGGTTTGGGAAGCAAGCCCCTTTCGACCCTCATTAGCTGTAGAATTTTGAAGTGTCAGACCGTGGTAAAGGAGGAAAAGTTGTGGGTTGTTAGCGGCGCTTGTGTCTTTTCTGCTTCTTTTTCAGAGATGGAGGTTTGGAAGGAGAGACAGTGGTAGTTGGTGTTGTTGGTGGGCTGCCTGATGGTGGTTGCTGAGTTTTGTAGGGTCTGGTCCTAGCCGAGTCTGGAGTGGTTGTGGGTGATTGCTGAGTCTTTTGTTGTTGTAGGTTTCTGGCGTCTATTAGTTTGTTGGCTTCTTCGATTTGTTGGAGGAGTAGTTGGTTCTTCCTGTCCATCTCTTGCCTGTGAAGGTCCCCTTGTATTTGGTGTTCCCATAAGATGTTCCCTATCTGTCGTCTGCGTCCTGGCATTCTGGTTTAGAAGGAAGAGGCGAGTGGGGATCAGGAAGAGGCGAGAGGGCAGCTTCCATTTCCACCTCAGTCTCCACAGACTCTTCCACATCCGACAATACCGACTGGGAAGCCGGCATTTGGATGGGCTGTCTGTGGGAGTGGGAGGGGAAGTGGTGGCCGCCTCTGGCTCTTTCTTTTCCTCACCTTTCTCTTTCTTCATCTCCAAGAATGCCTCCAAGCATCGGGAATCCCTCCACTTGGTGGACGGGCTCTTCTCTTTCTCTTTTCAGGGCCTCCTTCCCTCTTCGGGTGAAGACCAGTGCGAGAGGAGGTCCTCTCAACAAAGGTACTACCTCTCCCCGAGGAGGGCGGTGATATTTTCTCTTCTTCAACTAGGAATTCCATAGACAGGTGGACTCTCGTTCCTATCTCCTGGACAGTCCAGGTGATAGGACGAGAGACCCCTAAGGCTGTAATAGTCTTCAACAATCTATCCGGTATTTCCATGATTGGATGTTCGCTCTCTGAAATCAGAGGTGCGAATGAGAACTGTTGTGGATATTGGTTATCAATTTATACAGTGGAGCCCACTTAACTGGATATCTTTTAATTGAATAACCCTGTTAATTGAATAGAAATTCCAAACATAAAACTATTTACCATACCTTCAGCACAAATTTACCTGTTAATTGGATATTGATTATAGAGTAAACTAAAAAAAAACTTTAACATGACAAAATTACCTTGATATTCACTGAATTCCCTAGACCTATTTGGCTCACTACATCCAACACAGATATTTAATTTATTATATCTTGTTTGATAGAGCTCCAAACAAGATATAATAGCATAAATGCTCAGTTCATCTCTAAACAACAGGAAAGTGAGATGCCGGGAAGTGAAGCAGTGCTTGTTTACTGTGGTAAACAAGCTCTTTTTTTACTTGCAAAATAGGATCCAGTCACCAATAATTGGGGTGGAAGACCTCTAAATGGGAAACATGGGTAGAAACGATTGACTAAACTTGACTTTATCTCCATGTTGCATTCACGTTTAGCCATTGTGCAGAAATGTGTGACCTTAAACACCAACAAATAGGAAAGTGACCAAATCCCTGTTAATTGAATACTCCTGTTAATTGAATAATTTTCATGGGCAGAGTGACTTTTCAATTAACAGAGTTCCACTGCAATTAGCATTTATAGTAAGATTGAACACATTGAACATTAACTCCTTGATTGCTTCTGGCAGATATTCCTGCCCAGGTCAGGATTTCTTTTGCTACAAAAATAAGTAATATTTGGGCATATTTAATCCAGTTTTTCCCTTGTAAATTGAATGGAATTTTTCACCAATAACTCCTCGAGTTAAATTTAGATGAAGTTTTCATTAAATCTAGTCATGGTTGTTTAACAGCTAGCATGACTAGATTTGATAAAAAATACAAGAAAACACTCAGCAGGGTAAGAGTTAAACATTCTTCAAAAGGGTTTAACATTTCTTTTAACCTAGGCATAGTAAGGCTGAATGACGTAGGGTGGCAAAATATTTTTTTTGCTGCCATTGCCCACTTTTCTTACCAACTGGAGCAATTGTGATTATGTGGTCCTCTCAATTAACCCTTTTACTAATATAAATGGCCAGTGCTGACCAGCATTATTCATAAAATTAATTCACTGTTCAAATTTTATTATTTTTTTTATACTTTGTTTCAAAAACTTAGCTTATGATGAATCATTGCAACAAGTTTGTTGATATAAGCTATGGTTTTAAGCAGAAACTGAAAAAAATTATTTATTTTGAGAATTTTTTTGCAAGTACCATCATCTCCTATTTGATTTTGGGAGAGGGTTAACTAGGTTCTAGTTACATGTATTTCTAATATTTAACATTTTTATTAAATGCCAGTGAATTGCGAGAGTCATTAATCACCTCAAATTATAGCAAGAAGCTCCAAAAAAGTCTTTAAAAACGACTCCAGAAGTATTTGAATTATTTTAATTAACCCTCTGCACAATGTTGTCAAAATACAGAAATTTTAAGCCATTAATTTTTGCCATCATGCAGCTGGGAATTTAATGAATTCATTCTCCTTTGACAGGGCTTTGTAAGTAATGCCTGGGGTAAGGTTCTAGTAAAGTAGGTAACATGAGTATAAGCAATTATTTAAACTTGACTTTAACCCTCTGTACACTGATGTCAAAAATACCAATATTTCAGGAAGCAAGTTTTTCCCATAATGCACCTAGGAATTTAACCAATTCAGTTGAATTGGTTAAATTCCTTGATGCATTATGGGAAAAATTTGTAACTTGAAATTTTGATTTTGTAGGTCTGCAGAGGGTTAATCTTGTGTTGTAGTCTTGATTTAGCCTTACAATGCTGAAAGTGAGCTTAACCTCCAATAAATAAATAAGTTTTCATTAGACCATAATATTAATATTTTTTATTTGTTAACCCTTTACATAATGAATCAGTTGCATTAACCCTCATAATTTACAAAATAAAGCAAAGTAAAGTTAGAAAATTTTTTTTTAAACATTTTCAACAAAACCATATCATGTGACCCCTTGTTGGAGCGAGCTCATAGAGCTCATTCCAATGAGGGGTTACATGATATGATTTAGTTGAAATTTTTTTGAAAAATTAGAAAAAAACAAAACTTTAAATAAGTTTTCATATCCTGTGCATTGGCTAAAGGATTAACAGGGATTCACACAAAAACCCATATGCAATAACAAAAATTGAGGTAGCTATTATCCTTTTTGTATTACAGTTTTTTTTTAAATTTTGATGTTTATTCAATAACTTCAAAAGTGTTTCTCAGATTTTAGTGCTATGTTTTTTTTTTCGCTCACCTGACTGAAAGTCATGGTGAGCTTTTGTCATCACTTGGTGTCCGCCATTTGTCGTCCGGCGTCCGTTAACTCTTTACCCAACATAATGGCTAAAACCGGCCGGCGCTATTCTAAAAAATCGCCAATTAATTTTCATTATTTTTTCATTTTTTGTCTCAAAAACATAGGCTATGACCACTCGTTGGAACGAGCTCATTCAGCTCGTTCCAACCAGGGGTCATAACCTAGGTTTTTGAGACAAACAAATTTAAAAAATTAGTTATTCAAGACTTTTTTTTTGCAAGTGTTGACTGCTTTTAATGTTAGGTAAAGGGTTAACTTTGCATATCAGTCTTCTCCAGAACCACTCAACCAAACCCAACCAAAAAGCAAAAGTTAACTTTGGGGATATAACCTTCCAAATTTGTTCATTAGATGTAGCAAAGCCCAATGGGCTTGGGCAGTGCCCTGAAACCTGAGATTCTTCAAAAATCTTCTCATAAATCATCAGTCACAATGCTTTGAAACTTGGTATGTGGCCTCCTTATATGCTCAAGCTTCAAGTTTGTTGGGTAATATTTGGGCTTGCACTAGGAGGGACAATATTTTGGGCCCTGCCCAATTTTTTTATTTCCTGACCTGGTGAGCCACTTTAAACCAAATTTGATGTGTAGTAATTTTGGGGGAACATGTACTTGATTTATGCGCGAAAATACTTTCCATTGGAACTGTGGGGATCCCCCAGTGCTGAAAATAAAAAAAAATTAAAATTCTTGTATTTCCCAAACTGGACAAAATTGTTATTTGGTATACAGCATCCTTAGGGCTAGTAGAATTGAGTGGGCCCAAAAAGCTCAATCAGTTGTGTCATGGGGTGCCTTATGAGAGGGAGAAGGGGGGTAATTTTCTTCAGTACTTCCAATCAGACTATTTTGATATTTGGTACACAACATCTTTATTGGGATCCTATTTAGGTGTGCGAATCAAGACCTGGGGTTTTAACTTAGTTCAATATGAGAAAAATTCTTTTAAAATCTACTTCAATTTCGCATGTCCGAATAAGTACCATTTGATATTTGATATATAGCATTCTCACAGAGGTCAAATTCAAGTTTCAAATTAATTCCCTGGATTCATATTTGGGTTCTTTTGGGAGCCCAAATTTTAACTTAGTGCAATATGATGAAAATTCATTAAAAATCTTCTTCAAATCCTCCAGTCAGAATCTTCTGAGTTTTGGTATACAAAATCCTTATTGGAGGCAGATTTAAGTTTCTTCAAATCAGAGCTGCAGGTTTGTATTTAAACTTTGTGAAACATGACTAATATTCTTTAAAAATATTCTTCTTCTGATCTGGCAATCAGAATGCTTTCATATGTGATATACAACATCCTACAGGGTTTAAGATTTAGGGTTTGTTTAAATCAAGTTTGTGGGTTCATATTTAGGTTCCCCATGTGATCCTGAAGTTAACTTAGCACAATATGAGGAATATTATTTAAAAAACTTCTTCTTCAAATACATCACACAAAATCTTTTGATATACATATGTGCTGAACAGATTTTCACTTTCTGCATGGTTTAATGTTGCTGTAGATGGGGATTACATAGAACAGGCATGTAATAAAACAGTAATACCCTTTTTCTCTGTAGACACTTGATGAAGGTGAGCTGTTTAAGCTTCATTGAGCTGGTGATTCTTGTACCAGAATTTAACCATTTCTATCTTATTTGACAGAGCAATGTGAGCTCTCTCAAACATGAACTCTGTCAAACACATTTGAATTGGTTGAATTTCTAGTTGCATAATGGGAAAAATTTTCTGCTTAATATCTTGATATTTCGATATTGTATAGGGGGGTTAATAAATATATGGATGATGGGGAAAGTGTGGTGGTAGTGAATGTTAGGATGTTGGCAAGATGACACATATATTTTAGAATGCTGTAGTGCATGTTGTTTGGCTGTGGGCCCAGAGGTCCAAGGCATGTTACTTTGCTCTTCTACCATATAAGTACAGAAATGCAACATATATATCACATCAAGTTGTCATCTTTAAACTTGAGATGTTGTCCTATCTTCTGATTTCTTATTATTTTGACTGACAGATGCTTTGAATTATTTGAGGGACTCACCTCCTTAAGTTCTGTATCTATGTTAGATGATTTATTATCAAGCTCAGTTGTTTCATTTACATCACAGCTCACAGAGGTGTTATCATCACAGCTTTCATCATTAACACTTTCAGCTGATTATGGATGTGGAACAGAATTTTTGGTCCTGTGGATTCCTCATTCTGAATATTTGTTAAACAGTACCAGTGAATTCTAATGTACACCCCTCCTGTATCTAATGAAAATGATACCCCCCCCCCCCCCCTCCCATCTTTACCAATAAATGTTGCAGGTTCTTTCCATTTTCCACTCTCACTCCTCTGGCCTTAAAATCCTTTGCAATCTGTGAGAAGCTGTTTGGATTCTTACAAACTTCTTCTGCGAGAATCAATTTTCAGTTCCCAATTTAGAATTTGATAGTGCAGTAGAACCTGTCTTGAGAGACCAACGTTTTTGCCAGGCGAAAGTGGTCTCTCAAGACAGGTGGTCTCTCATTACAGGTCTATTGCAGAGTAAACAGCCAAATGGTACAAGATTACAGCGGTCTCTCAAGACAGGTGGTAGCTAACATTAGCTAGGTCTCTCAAAACAGGTTTTACTCTACTGTTACACCCTTATCCTTCTGAGTGCAACCAGTCCATAATCCTTAATAAAAACAAAACTCATACTTACATGTACATATAAAATATTTACTGTAGTTTAACCCTAATGGGCTCACTTGCAACCTTTGTGAGATCTTTGCCTTGTATGTACATGTAGAGCACATGTTCCGACATACAGGCTTGTGGTGCTCTTGTTTATGGAAGTTACAGTACCTTGGCAGTGGTTTCTAGTGATGTCTTGGCTGCTGTATAGGCAGCCAAGACTTCACTAGACACCCACTCCCAAGTCACAGTGTTTTCTTATTATGAAAAAAAAAAGTTCTCCAGGCTTTTAAGGAACTTTTAAACTCTGTTACAAGAATCAAATATAAATTTTACGAGAATCAATGTTGATTCTCATTGTTTTCATTGCGAGAATCTTTTGTGAGAATGGATTCTGATTGTTGCATGAATTTTAAGTCTTGCTCCTTTATAAAAACCTATCCTGTCTGATACACTTCATATGAAACATTCCCATTTTATTTGACGAATCTGTACATATCATTAAATGTTTTACATCACTATGATCAGTAATTGAAACACAATAGTGACCACTTGCAATGTACTCTTATGGTAAGACTTTTCTAAAGAGACAAGCGTTATTGTTTCCCATAACTCTCTAAAATGACATCTTGCTGAGAAGGGGAGAGGGGGGGGGGGATGGGATATTGCATCCTGCAACTTCAGTCTCAGTATTACAATGTTTACCTTTGATACAGGCTGGAAATGTTGCTAGTTCTTTTGAAACTATGCTGGATGCATCTCTAAAATTGAGAGTTTATTTACTTGAATTCAACTGGAATAGTAGTAGGATAATTGTTTAGCCATTGCTCACCACAAACAGTTTTAAAGAAGGCTGTATCATGTACTACGGGGAGTGCAATGGCTCAGTAATTAAAACATTGCTCTTTAAACTAAAAGGTCGTTTGTTCGATCCTGACCAGCGGTAACTGCATTGTGTCCTTGGGAAAGACACATAATCATAATTGCCCACATACATGCCTGAAAATAAGCAGACTGTTATCTGCAGAATGAGAACCTCAGAGGGTGAATTTGGTGATGCTACCCTGTACAGCAGGGTAGCATCACTAAATTTACCCTCTGTGAACCTGAATCTGAATCAAGGTCTCGGGCCTAAACAGCAAGAGGTACCCAGAGGATAAATTGGCCCACTGTATGGGATAGCATCATCAAATTCACCCTCTGGGGACCTCATTCTGCAAATGACAGATTGTATATTCTGTGGCATGCCCACATAGGGGCAGGGTGGTACTATGTACACAGGTGTGCTGCACGTCGATGATGCTCTTATCTTGAACCTCATCTAACTCTGCTTGTACAGAGTTAGTAAGTTGGAGAGTGTTGCTTTATTTCCACAGCTTGGTGGTTCTTTCCAGGTACTCCAGCTTTCTCCACCTGTAAAACTGTCTGCTTGATGTGATAAAGGCTGTTGAATCTGTTGTTAAAACTCCAATAAAGAATATATAATCTCATGTACTGCAGCTCTAATTATTTCCTTTACCAATACTTCATTTTCAGTTATTTGTTTTGTGAACAATGTCATATTTATGGATTCCACAAAATCTGACTCAGCCCAGTTGACATTCTTGTGAAGAGACATAACGGAAAAGTTATAAACTGCACAGTGTTCTTTGTCCATAAAAAGTTGACCATTTACCTAACATGATGCTTAAAACTGCCTGTATTATCCACAAAAATAATTCAAATTTCGTTATTTAAAAAAAAATTCTCCTAAGGAACATAGTTTATGAACCATCATTTTGTTTGGAGGGGGGTGGGGGGGGGGGTGGGGGTGGGGGGGGGGGGGAAGGGTGTTGAATTGAAAATTTTAGTACAAGAATATTGCATCACTTAATTCCACATTACACATTTACTGCAAATCAGTAAGAACATCTCAGTTTTTAATTTTCTGAGTGCTGTAGAATCTAGAAGGGGTCTGTAGGTGGTCCAGTGGTGCTCATGGTTTAGAATAGTTTCACTTGGCAGTTGGTGCCAAAGGAAACTCTCATGGCATGGGTTTGAAACAGACGCCCCCCCCCCCCCCCCCCTCCCCCTTTATAACAGTTGAAAGTTTTTAGTATTTCAAGAATTTTTTAGCAAAAGTCAATTTTTGTATTTGTTAGATAAAAGGTTGAATAACATAATCTATCACAGCATTAATAAATTCAGTTGTTATTAGTTTGATGCAGTACATTTGAGATAACCATCAATTATAGATTTCCTTTTCCTTAGTATAAGGATGACTGCTGCAGTTTTTACTATTATTCAAGTAAATCCATTATTAAGTTTACACATTCCAGTAATTGAGCACATCACTTCAGAGGAAAAAATGGCATGAAATATACTGCCAAATATAGAATTCTGTGTCAGAAGTGAATAGTGATTTTTATGCTGCATGCACTGGAGGATAAATCTGCCAGCATTAGACATGAATTTATCAGCTTATGTGATGGAAGTGTCTTCTTTGAACATTCTTGGAAAAATACAGATATCCTCAGATGCTTCCACGTGTCTTAATCATCTCAGAAATAGTTAATTGTACCGTGGAATACTGTGATTGAATTTGGATATGGCTACATCAGGTGAATATTTCAATAAATTGTTCCTAAGTCCATTGGAGGTACTAAGAGTGAGACTGGAGCATGACACTTTTCCCACTGATAGTGATGACTCCAGTTTGTATGACACCGATCATGGACATGATTCGGGAACAGAAAGTATTATCCCAGTTACAACTGCAAAAAGGAAAGAGGTAAGATTTTAACATAAGATTGTTATTTATATGGAGTGTATGGTATACACAAGGTTATTTAATAATGCGTCACTCAGTATCGGGGTTAGTACTGTTCCTTAAAAGTGCTTAACTCCTTGCTGGCGGATATTCCTGCCCCGGACAGACTATCTCTTGTCACTGAAATATTAGTATAATTTGGGTACATTTAATCAAATTTTCTCTCTGTAAATTGAATGTATTTTTTCACCAGAGATTTCTTGAGTTAAATTTAGATGAATTTTTCATCAAATCTAGTCATGGCTGCTTCACAGCAGCCATGACTAGACTTTATGACAAACATCTTGAAAATACTCAGTGGGGTAAGAGTTAACTGCATGTATGGTCTAATACACCCATCACTAGTCTTTATTCCGATTTTACTTTTAAAAAAAATTTGTTGCCTCCTGAAAATAGCTTATGATCCTTCACCGAAACAACCTCTTTCCATAAGGTTTCATAAGCTATATTTTTTAGGCAAAAAATAAAAATGTTTAGTTGTTAGAATTTTTTTTTGCAAGTTTTTTATGCAAAGTTTTTCTCACGATGTTTGGTTAAAGAGGTGTAAAACTGCTTCAATTTTATGATTGAAATTCCAACCCCTTGAAAATGTTTGAAAAATGAACTTTTTATGAAAAAAGACAAATGGAAAGTTCTTGATCCTTTAAACCCGAAAGCCTGCTATTCCAGCACAGAGTTGTTATTCAACCTGTGGTCATAAAGTGGCTGTTGCTTAGTGAAAGTGTATTTCAGGCCAGTCAAGATTTTCAACATGCAGCCTCCGGTCTGCATGTTGAAATATTAATTGGTCTACCCCAAATAAAACTATGAACTCTTCAAATTGATGCCACTTAACTGACATGGAAGGTACCATCGAAGGGTTAAAATGTATCCTGGTAATTTGCCTGGATCAGTTTGGTCACAATGTCCACTTGAATGCTGTGGTATTTTATTTCGAAAATTGCAGTTTCAGTTCTCTGAAATAAATCCCGCATCCGATACTGGTTTGTGGGAAGTTCTCTTGAGAGAGCTTTCCAAGAATCTGTGTCAGTTATGGGTATTATTAGTTCAAAACTCTTGTATAAGAATTGTTAACTGTATTTATACAAAAATCAAAGATGATGAAATCAATTTCAAAATCTTGGAAAGTGCTTAGAAATTCTCTTCAAATGGATTTCAGAGTTCTGGAATTCTTTTTTCTGTCAGGTGTGTTTGAAAAATGTGCTTGTAATTAGTCAAGTTATGGCCTGGAACCAGCCTAGCCCTAAAATAGTTCATTGCCTTTTTAGCTCAACTTGACAAAGTCAAGCTGAGCTATTGCCATCACTTCTCGTCCGTTGGCGTACGTACGTACGTACGTACGTATACGTACGTACGTACATTAGTACGTTAGTATGTACATCCACAATTTCCTTTGGCACACCTCACAGGTCGCATTTATGATCAGATCACTTTGAAACTTGGTATGCTTATTTGGGGTGACCTCTAGATGGGAGCTATCGATTTTCTTCAAATTCCTTCAAAAAATGTTGCCGTGGCCAACGTTTTTAGAACTTAGTTTAGTCAGACCACAATATTTCCCTTTGGCACACCCTACAGGGCACATTTATGATTAGATTGCTTTGAAACCTGGTAGGCTTGTTTAGGGTGACCTCTAGATGGGAGCTATCAATTTTCTTCAATTTCTGTCAAAAAATGTTGCCACGGCCAACGTTCTTAGAACTTAGTTTAGTCAGACCTCAATATTTCCCTTTGACACACCCTACAGGGCACATTTATGATCGGATTGCTTTGAAACCTGGTATGCTTGTTTGGGGAGACGTCTAGATGGGAGCTATCGATTTTCTTCAATTTCTGTCAAAAAATGTTGCCGCGGCCAATGTTCTTAGAACTTAGTTTAGTCAGAAGACCTCAATATTTCCCTTTGGCACACCCTACAGGGCACATTTATGATCGAATTGCTTTGAAACCTGGCATGCTTGTTTGGGGTGACCTCTAGATGGGAGCTATCGATTTTCTTCAATTTCCGTCAAAAAATGTTGCCGCGGCCAACGTTCTTAGAACTTAGTTTAGTCAGACCACAATATTTCCCTTTGGCACACCCTACAGGGCACATTTATGATTGGATTGCTTTGAAACCTGGTATGCTTGTTTAGGGTGACCTCTAGATGGGAACTGTCGATTTTCTTCAATTTCCATAAAAAAATGTTGCCACGGCCGACGTTCTTAGAACTTAGTTTAGTCACACCACAATAGTTCCCTTTGGCTCACCCTACAGGGCACATTTATGATTGGATTGCTTTGAAACCTGGTATGCTTGTTTGGGGTGACCTCTAGATGGGATCTATCGATTTTTTTTCCATTTCCGTCAAAAAATATTGCCCGGACAATGTTCTTAGAACTTAGTTTAGTAAGAAGACCTCAATATTTCCCTTTGGCACAACCTACAGGGCTCATTTATGATCGGATTGCTTTGAAACCTGGCATGCTTGTTTGGGGAGACCTCTAGATGGAAGGTATCGATTTTCTTCAATTTCTGTCGAAAAATGTTGCCGTGGCCAGCGTTCTTAGAACTTAGTTTAGTAAGAAGACCTCAATATTTCCCTTTGGCACAACCTGCAGGGCTCATTTATGATCGGATTGCTTTGAAACCTGGCATGCTTGTTTGGGGTGACGTCTAGATGGAAGCTATCGATTTTCTTCAATTTCCGTCGAAAAATGTTGCCACTGCCAACGTTCTTAGAACTTAGTTTAGTCAGACCTCAATATTTCCCTTTGGCACACCCTACAGGGCACATTTGTTAGCTCAACTTGACAAAGTCAAGCTGAGCTATTGCCATCACTTCTCGTTTGTACACAACTTCTATACGGCTCAGGCTAGAGGCCGTATTTATGAATCGATCTTTACGAAACTTCTTGGGTACCTTTGTTATCACCGTGGGACAAGAACGAGTGTTTTTGGGTGCGGTCCAAAATTCAAGATGGCTGTCTGCAGCCATTTTGTACCAAAATTAGTGCAATCAGTTTTTTGTACAGAACTTCTGTTTGAAAGTTCTGATTTGAATAAATTTTTGTAGAAATGTTTAGTAACATGGAATACATCACATATAATACGGGTTTTTTTCTCGTGCTGACATTATGCAAATTAGATGAACTTTGATTTGTTCAGTGCTACTTATACACAGTAAGTGCACATCTCAATACAGCTCGGGTTAGAGTCTGTATTTATGAACCGATCTTCAAGAAACTTCTTGGGGTACCTTTGTTATCACCTTGCGACAGGAACAAGTGTTTATGGGTGCCTTTGTTATCACTGTGTTATGAGAACAAATATTTTTGGGTTCAGTCAGACCCACTCTGGGACTCACAGATTTCTTTTCTAGTTTAGCATCTAACTGTCACCCCACCTTTACAATACTTTACCTATATATTTGTTACAAGCTACAGTCAGCATTTATGTACAGACCGTTACAATACTTTACATGTACCTTTGTTATCAGGTCATTACCTAGATGTTTGTCATTGCTGTGTCACATACTATACATGTACATGTCTTAATCAAGTTGAGCTGCAGTGTCATTGACACTTTCATTTAGATTCAATCAGATAGAACATTTCAGTTTAAGAAACATTTTTTTTCCATTGATCCAAAGAAAATGAATGTTTTGTGTATTTTTAAATTCAGTTGGATGGAATATTTCAGTTGGTCAGAAAAGTGAATCTGTTTGGGTTCACTTTTTCTAACTAAATATCCAGACTAGATTTGACTGAATCTTTGATGGTTTTTCTGTTAGACCTGTTTGTTTACTAAATATTATGAATAAAGAGTTACCACTGCTGTAGTTTTGTGATTATGTAGTTCGATGAATTGTGTTAATATCTTGGTGTTTTCAAGGTGAATTAAATACTTATTGATTGGAATATCCATAACTAGTGAATGAAAGAATATCTGTACATCTTTGTGAGTAAAGAGACATCACATTACACCAACGGTAGTCTGTGTGCAATCTGCATGAAAAATGGAAAAACAAACGGCCCATAACAGCAGAATCAGAATTCCTTACAGAATTTGACTGGTGACTTGAGAGCTTGATAGTTGATATGAAGACATGTACCCAAACACTTCATTGCAAGTCCTGTAGAAATCATGGACAAAGGAACCAGGAGGGTGGGGAAGGGGGCATACCCCAACTTTTTTTTAGAAATAGTTATAGAGAGAAGGGGAGAGAGTTTAGCCAACATGACCTGTACCAAATTTATTGAAATTAGCAGGAAGAGGGTGCACAAACTCTTAAGATCAAAGATATCTTTGATCTCTACATTGTCCCTTGAGTGCATTAAGCCAGCATCTGCAATGCTTTAACATTGCAAGTGGTGTCTTTGTTTAAACAATATTTATTCAATAGAGAATGTTATATGTTACATTAACACTGTAAATCTGATAAAAGCAAAAAACAGTAAAAAACAAAACACAGTGTAACATATATCAAAATTGCAATAGACATTGAGTACTGTTGGGATATGACAGTGAGCTTATAGCTTATTTGGGTCATCTCCCAGCTTATTAGGATCATCTCCCAGCTTATTCGGGTTATCTCCCATCTTAATCGGCTCATCTTCCAGAGTGGTGTTTTGTTGCACTCAAGGGATGATATATATGTTGAGCTTGATGGATTGTGCTGAAATCAGGTCATCATGGCTGAAATTCTTTGTGTTCATGGTGTTTTAAGTTTATATAAAAATTTTAATTAAGATGCAACCAAAGATTCTCTTGTTTGATTTGTCTCTTCTACAGCCAATCATGTGACCCTCTCATTGGAATGACCTCGACGGTGCCAAAATGCGCTGCCAAGTAGGATTAGAACCAACTACATGACCTCATGTAATTGATTAATTAAATAAGTTGCATAACTATATATGCGACCAAGGGGTTGTTTTCCTGTACAAATATGAAACTGCTCTTGGAAGTGTGGTCTTTGTACACAAAACATCCTTTTCATGTGGGTTGATTGGATAAAATAACAGTAACACCATCATTGATAAATTACTGTTACAATGTCAGGAAAAATTATAGGCTTTACTGAGAACAGATGAAATCCCAAAGCACAGTAACTCCCAATGCACAGAAAAGGTATTTAATCATGGAGGAAATGAATCTCATGCATGAGAAGAGAATCTGATTGGAAGCGGACATTAAAAATCTTGAAGCAGCAGCCGATGATCTGGCAAATAAGTGTGAGTGAAAGAAAAAACTTTCTCTGTTAACACAATCAAATGCAATGAGAAAAAAAGCAAAAGTCAACGCAGACTGAGCTCAATCAATGTAGCGAGGAATATAAAGAGCTGCAAGATAACTTGAAGTCTCTGTAAACTGCTGTCTAAACTTTTAATTGTTTATTGTTTAGTTGTTTTAAGGTATGGTGTATATTGTTAATTGAGTGCTACAAGTAGCCAACTGCAGTGCTAAAGAACTGCAGTTGGCTACTTGTTGCACTCAAATGATGATACACTTGTACATGAGTTATCAACAGTTTTCTAAACATTTAATTGTCAATATGTTACTTGGGGGCGTGGTGGCATTGCGGTAACCCGTTCTCGTCCATGTTATAAGTGTCATCCCAACAAGACAAATTCCAAGACAAATGGGTAAAATATCCCAACAAGACGATCTGAACTAGGCGAATCCCAACAAGTAGAAAACTTTTTTTGTCATTAATAAGGGGGGAAATAAATATAAACAAAAAAGGAAATAAAGGTGTATATTTATGCTGGTATTTGAGGTATTTTGGGCTCTCCTGGGAAAATCTTTGAAATTTGGGACAAAAACCTTCCTTGACTCTGAGTCCATTTGTGTTCACATATAACTTCACAATTTATGAGTTGTATAATTTAAAAGTTATAAGGCATCAATAATTAGGCCACATCACCTGAGGGGGGCATGACTGAAATTTGGGGGGTGGTGGGTGGGGCATGTGCCCCCTTCAGCCCCAACATGTCTATGCCACTTTCCACAATCAAACTATATGGCTCAAGTATAAACATCATGTGGAGGAAATTGTCCTGTCACTTTTCTGAACATTACTTTGACTTCTAAAACATATGTACTAAAGCCATTGCAGTAGTTATAATATTGAAGATGATTTATGGCTATATTCTCCATGGAGCATATTTTGAGAAGTAAAATCTTACATTAAGAGAATCAATATTGTAAGTATTTATCTATCAGTTGGAAGAGGAAAAAGCAATTTTCAAAGGTGTTGGATGTCTCAGTTCAGTGGCTCTGAAAATGATTGCAAATTGAACATGACTGTTATTTTTGGCTTTACATTAATGAAGTTGTGAAACCTTTTAATTTTGTCTTTCTTATTTAACCCTTATATGTTCAATTCAAGCAGTTTCCTTTCCTGAGATTAGCACAAATATGAAGAGCCCTCAAAGTGGTCGAAGACTAATTTTTAGCTCACCTGACTGAAAGTCAGGGTGGGCTATTGTGATCACTCACAGTCAGTCGTCCATGATCATGGTGTTTCCGTCTTCTCCTCCTGCTGAACCAATTTAAGTGAAATTTGAGAAGCTTGTTTGTTATGGCATCACATTTTGATTTTGTTCAAATCAAGTTGCCCTGTCCCTCGATAGGGCCACACCCAAAAAGTGTGCCTAAATCTTAAAAATTCTTCTTCTCATGAACCAGCAGTAGCAGAGACTTGATATTTGGGGTGCAGCTTCCTTTTGAGGTGTAGACTCAAATTTGTTCAAGAGAAGTTTGTGGGGCTATATTTGCCATCGTTATGGGAGGGGCAAGAATTTTCGCCCTGCCCAAAATTTATATTTTCCAAACCGAGAGGCTGATTTGAACCAAATTTGATATGAGGGCTTATTGGGTCATAAGTACTTAATTTATGACAAAAATAATTTTCCTGAGTCAGCATTTTTTAACACAGTGGGTGATTGGGAAAACATTTAAGACTCTTCTTCACCCAAACCACTGTTCCAAAAGCTTTCAAATTTCACCTATAACATCTTTGGAAGATCGTTTCACATGTTTATTGAAATCAAATCCCTGGGTCCATATTTAGGCTCTCCATGGGAGCCCAAATGTTTAAATTAGTGCAGTATGAGGAATATTCTTTAATAATCTTCTTCTTCAAACCCACCAATCACAATCTTTTGATATTTGGTATGCAACATTATTCTTAGAGGGGGGGGGGGGAGGGGGGGGGGATTCAAGTTTGTTCAAGCCAAGTCCCTGGGTTCATATTTGGGCTTACTGTGGGAGCCCGAATTATAACTTAGTTCAAAATGAAGAATTTTCTTTAAAAATCTTCTTCTTCAGATCCAGCAGTCAGAATGTTTTGATATTTGGTATGCAGCAACCTTAGCTTGGTGAGATTCAAGTTTGTTCAAGCCAAGTCCTGGTTCATATTCATGCTCCTTGTGGGAGTTCAAATTATAACTTAGTTCAATATGAGGAATATTCTTCAAAAATCTTCTTCTTCACATCCACCAGTCAGAATCTTTTGATATTTGGTATACAGTGTCCTTAGGGAGGTGAGATATAAGTTTGTTAAAGCCAAGTCACTGGGTTCATTTTTGGGCTTCCTGTGGGAGCCCGAATTGTTCCAAAATTTCTTATCAACCTTCCCACAATAGTTTACTACAGGCTTGCACTACAGTGGAAGTCCCTAACTTGGATAATATACTCTCTATTTTTGTCTTTCCCAAGCAATTTGGGAAAGAAAAGTGGTGCAAAAGCACCAAGAAAAAATAAGCCAAAACTGGGTCAAGGGCAACCGGCGCAGACCCAGTATGGGACGCTCTCTCCCAAGTACAACTCCACGACTTCGTTGCCAGTGCGCATATACGTCGCTAATGACTCATTCTTTTTTTCGTCCACCATGTGACGAGATGTTCTTCTGCACTCGTATCAGTGTTCATCCAACTCGTTGGTGGTTGTTTCCTGCTTCATAGTGGATCCAAGTATCCTTTTGTATTCTCATGAACAGTTTATTTATTATATTCTCTACAATTATTATCCATAATGTATTTTTTGCTCTTTCTCTGAGTCGCGCTCGAATTTCGTGTGCCATGCGGTTCGGACTTAATTTATTTTCACAATTATTGTAAATGTTTAAATTAATGTGACACCAAGACCTATCAATGGACATTTTCTCTTGAAAACCCTACCAGATGTTTGTAAAGAAATCCAGGGAAAACATAAATTTTTAAGCCTTTGATGGGTATCACTATTAACAACCACAAAAGGGGTTAACGCTTGTTAGCTTAACTTGACATAGTCAAGATAAGCTATTGCCATCACGCGTGCGGAAGTCTGTTGGTCTGTGAGTCTGTGACGTCTGTTCACATTTTCCTTTAGCACGGGCTACACCCCGCAGTTCTTGTCTGATCATCACGAAATTTCATATGCAGGTTTGGGGTCATTTCTAGTATGGCTGCCCGAGCCCAAAACCCGAAAACCATTAGCACAGTCTACAGGTCGTATTTATGAAGGGATTTCATTGTAACTTGGTAGGATGCCTCTGTATAATGCCTAGATGGGAACATCCCCTTTTGGGCATGATCTATCATCCGTGATGGCTGCCCAAGCCCGAAAACCAAAAACTTTTAGCACAGTCTGCAGGTCATGTTTAATGTGGAGGGATTTCATTGTAACTTGGTAGGATGACTCCTTATGATGTCTAGATGAGAATTTCCCCATTTGGGCATGATCTGCCAACCGTGACGACTGCGCGAGCCCAAAACCCGAAAACCTTTTCCACAGTCTACAGGTCACATTTATTGAGGAATTTCATTGTAACTTGGTGGGTTGACTTCATACAATGTCTAGATGAGAAAGTCCCCTTTTGGACGTGATTGGGCAACTGTGATGGTTACAGGGGCCAGAAAGCCTGAATACCTTTAGCACAGTCTAGAGGTCATATTTATGAGGAAATTTCATTCTAACTTGGTAGGATGACTCCAAATAATGTCTAGATGAGAACGTCCCATTTTGATCGCGATCATGGAGCCTTGATGGGTGCCCGAGCCCAAAAACCTTTAGCATAGGCAAAAGGTCATATTTATGGAAGGATTTCATTGTAACCTGTTAGGTTGACTCCATATAATGATATCCCCTTTTGGTCGTGATTGGTCAGTTGTGATGGCTACAAGTGCCCGAAGCCCGAAAACCTTGAGCACAGTCTACAGCTCATATTTATGAAGAGATTTCATTGTAACTTCTTAGGATCACTCCAGATGATGCCCAGATGAGATTGTCCCCTATGGTTGCAATCATTCAACCATGATGGCTGACCGAGCCCGAAGCCTGAAAAACCTTTAGCACAGTCTATAGGTCATATTTATGAAGGGATTTCATTGTAACTTGGTAGGTTAACTTCATATAATGTCTAGATGAGAACGTCCCCTTTTGGACATGATTGGGCAACTGTGACGGCTAAAGGTGCCCGAAGCCCAAAAATCTTTAGCACAGTCTACAGGTCATATTTATGAGGGGATTTCATTGTAACTTGGTAGGATGACTCCAAATAATGTCTAGATGAGGACCTCCCATTTTGATCGCGATCATTCAGCCTTGATGGGTGCCCGAGCCCAAAAACCTTTAGCATAGGTAAAAGGTCATATTTCTAGAAGGATTTCATTGTAACTTGTTAGGTTGACTCCATATAATGCCTAGATGATGACATCCTCTTTTGGTTGTGATTGGTCAGCTGTGATGGCTACAAGTGTCCGAAGCCCGAAAACCGTGAGCACAGTCTACAGGTCATATTTATGAAGGGATTTCATTGTAACTTCGTAGGGTCACTCCAGATGATGCCCAGATGAGATTGTCCCCTTTGGTTGCGATCATTCAACCATGATGGCTGCCCGAGCCCGAAGCCCAAAAACCTTAAGCACAGTCTACAGGTCATATTTATGAAGGGATTTCCTTGTAACTTGGTAGGTTGACTTCATATAATGTCTAGATGAGAACGTCCCCTTTTGGACATGATTGGGCAACTTTGACGGCTAAAGGTGCCCGAAGCCCAAAAACCTTTAGCACAGTCTACAGGTTATATTTATGATGGGATTTCATTGTAACTTGGTAGGATGACTCCAAATAATGTCTAGATGAGAACGTCCCATTTTGGTCGTGATCATTCAGCCTTGATGGGTGCCCGCGCCCAAAAACCTTTAGCATAGGCAAAAGGTTATATTTATAGAAGGATTTCATTGTAACCTGTTAAGGTGACTCCGTATAATGCCTAGATGATGACATCCCCTTTTGGTCGTGATTGGTCAACTGTGATGGCTACAGGTGCCCGAAGCCTGAAAACCTTGAGCACAGTCTACAGGTCATATTTATGAAGAGATTTCATTGTAACTTCTCAGGATCACTCCAGATGATGCCCAGATGAGATTGTCCCCTTTGGTTGCGATCATTCAACCATGATGGCTGCCCGAGCCCGAAGCCCAAAAACCTTTAGCACAGTCTACAGGTCATATTTATGAAGGGATTTCATTGTAACTTGGTAGGTTGACTTCATATAATGTCTAGATGAGAACGTCCCCTTTTGGATATGATTGGGCAACTGTGACGGCTTCAGGGGCCCAAAGCCCGAAAACCTTTAGAACAGTCTACAGGTCATAATTGTGAAGGGATTTCATTGTAGCTTGGTAGATGACCCCAAATAGTGTCCAGATGAGAACGTCCCGTCCCCTTTTGGTCACGATCATTCAACCTTGATGGCTGCCCGAGCCCAAAAACCTTTAGCATGTCTGTAGGTCGTATTTATGGAAGGATTTCATTGTAACTTGTTAGGTTGACTCCATGTAATGCCTAGATGATGACATCCCCTTTTGGCCGTGGTTGGTCAACTGTGATGGCTACAGGTGCCTGAAGCCCGAAAATCTTGAGCACAGTCTACAGGTCATATTTATGAAGGGATTTCACTGTAACTTCATAGGATCACTCCAGATGATGTCCCGATGAAAATGTCCCCTTTTGGTTGCGATCATTCAACCGTGATGGCTGCCCAAGCCTAAAGCCCGAAAACCTTTAGCACAGTCTTCAGATCATATTTATGAAGGGATTTCATTGTAGGTTGACTTCATGTAATGTCTAGATGAGAACAGCCCCTTTTGGACACCATTAGGCAACTGTGTTGGCTACAGGGGCCCAAAGCCCGAAAATCTTTAGCACAGTCTACAGGTGATATTTATGAAGGGATTTCATTGTACCTTGGTAGGATGACTCTAAATAATGTCTAGATGAGAACGTCCCCTTTTGGTCGCGATCATTCAGCCTTGATGGCTGCCCGAACCCAAAACCCCAAAACCTTTAGCATAGTCTATTGGTCATATTTATGGAAGGACTTCATTGTAACCCGTAAGTTTGACTCCATATAATGCCTAGATGACATCCTATTTTGGTCGTGATTGGTCAACTGTGACGGCTTCAGGGGCCCGAAGCCCAAAAACCTTGAGCACAGTCTACAGGTCATATTTATGAAGGGATTTCATTGTAACTTTGTAGGATCACTCCAGATGATGCCCAGATGAGAATGTCCCCTTTTGGTTGCGATCATTCAACCATGATGGCTGCCAAAGGCCAAAGCCCAAAAACCTTTAGCACAGTCTACAGATCATATTTATTAAGGGATTTCATTGTAACTTGGTAGGTTGACTTCATATAATGTCTAGATGAGAACGTCCACTTTGGACACAATTGGGAAACTGACGGCTACAGGGGCCCGAAGCCCGAAAACCTTTAGCACAGTCTACAGGCCATATTTATGAAGGGATTTTAATGTAACTTGATAGGATGACTCGTTTTGGAATAATTTCACTGTAACTTGGTAACTTTTGTTGATATACGTTAACTGTGAGGGCCACATACATTAACTGTGAGGTCATATTAACCCACCCCTCAGCTCTTTAGTACAGTGTACACCTCATATTATTTTTATCATAAACATAGCATACAGGGAACAGAAATGAACATATTCCCAATTATCACAATTCTTGTCTTATTTCATAATCCTTCCATAAACATTGAACATTATCCTTTTCATCAAACACAACACACAAGTTAAGCTACAGTGTCATTGACACTTTCATTTTTGGCAGGGCTCATTGACAAAATATATCAGATTAAATATTTTTTATTGGTACACTTTGATAAAATATAATGTCTAGATGAGAACGTCCCCTTTTGGTCGCGATTGGTCAACTGTGATGGCTACAGGGGCCCGAGACCCAAAAAACTTTAGCACAGTCTAAAGGTCATATTTATGAAGAGATTTCATTGTAACATGGTAGGTGATTCCATATAATGTCTAGATGATAACGTCCTCTTTTGGTCGCGATTGGTCAACTCTGGTGGCTACAGGGGCCCGAAGCCTGAAAACCTTTAGCACAGTCTACAGGTCATATTTATGAAGAGATTTCATTGTAACATGGTAGGATGACTCCAGATAATGTCTAGATGAGGACATCCCCTTTTGGTCATGATCGGTCAACCGTGATGGCTGCCCGAGCCCAAAACCCCAAACCCTTTAGCACAGTCTATAAGTCGTATTTATGGAGGAATTTCATTGTAACTTGGTAGGTTGATTCCATATAATGTTTAGATGATAACGTCCCCTTTTGGTCGCGATTGGTCGACTGTGATGGCTACAGAGACCCGAAGCCCGAAAACCTTTAGCACAGTCTACAGGTCATATTTATGAAGGGATTCCATTTAACTTGGTAGGATGACTCCAGATAATGCCTAGATGAGAACATCCCCATTTGGTCCCGATCATTCAACCATGATGGCTGCCCGAGCCCAAAACCCAAAAAACTTTAGCACAGACTACAGGTAATATTTATGAAGGGATTTCATTGTAGCTTGGTAGGATGACTCAGTATAATGTCTAGATGAGGACGTCCCCTTTTGGTTGCGATCGGTCAACCATGATCCCTACAGGGGCCCGAAGCCCAAAAACCTTTAGCACAGTCTACAGGCCATATTTATGAAGGGATTTCAGCTGCTCGCCGTTGCTCGGCAGGTTCTCTCCTGGTACTCTGCCTTCCTCCACCTGTAAAACTGTCACGGTCATGATTAACCATTGTGCATAAGTATGTGACCTTAAACACCAATAAATAAATAAATATGAAGGGATTTCATTGTAACTTGATAGGATGACTCGTTTTGGAATAATTTCACTGTAAATTGGTAACTTTCGTTGATATACATTAACTGCGAGTGCCACATACATTAACTGTGAGGGCCACATTAACCCACCCCTTTAGTATAGTCTACACCTCATATTATTTTTTATTGAAAACATAACATACAGGGAACAAAAATTAACATATTCCCAATTATCACAATTCTTCTTGTCGTATTTCAAAATCCTTTCATAACCATTGAACATTATCCCTTTCATCAAACATAACACACAGACAAGTTAAGCTACAGTGTCATTGACACGTTCATTTTTTGTTGAATACCCTTATTACTTACAAAAATGGTCCTTGCTGAATTCCACTTCCAACAAAGGAGATTATGTTTATTTCTCAGGTGCACGTTGGGTGCTGTGCGCGTCTGAAAACATCACATTTCAACAAAATTACGATGTTTGGCAGCCTGTAGAGGGTTAATAGACGCTCACCAGAATATTTTGTCCATGCAACTTCTAATGTCACACAAGGACCTGCGAGTAGTCAATTTTTCTTGAAAACCTACAGGAGGTATTTGGAAAAATCCACAGAAAATGGGAATTTTTAGATTTTAAGGGGTCTGTGTCTTTAGCCTGCCCAAAATGGGTTAAGACTTCGACTTTTGAATACCCTTACTACTTACAAAAATGTTTCAGTATAGATTGTGCGCTCGATAAAAGAAGGCACTTTTCTTTGTGGCGTACCCATTGGGTGCTGTTGGCATCCAAAAACAGCCCATTTTATCACAATTTTGACTTTTAGCAGACCATGGAGGATTAACAAATGCTCACCGCAGTATTTTGTCCATGCAGCTTCTATTGTCACACCAAGGCCTGGGAGTGACAAATTTTTCTTGAAAATCTACAAGACTTGTTTAGAGAAATCCACGGAAAACATGATTTTTTTAGCTTTTTGGGGGTATTGCTGTTTAACCAGCCCAAAACGGGTTAACGCTTGGTATTGTGAACACCCTTATTACTTACAAAAATGATCCTCGGTGAATTCCACTTCCAATAAAGGAAGTTATCTTTATCTCTTGTGTATTGTTTGGGTGCAGTGGGGGCCTGAAACCGGCCTATTTCATCAAAATTTCGATGTTTGGTAGCCTGTGGAGGGTTACCATATGCATCGCCTGATACGTCGTGTGTATCAAAGGTCGTGTCACAGGCAGGTCTTGCAATGATGAAGGTTTAAAAAAAATCTACAAGACGTGTTTCGAGAAAGTGCCGATAAACCCCAATTTTGGCAGTTTTTTGCCAGTTCTGACGAAATAAGGGTTAAATTGGAAATTCCGCTTCGGTACATATTTAGATTTTGTACCCCTCTATGCGTGTGCAAAATTTTGTGAAAATCGGTTCGAAAATGGCTTCTGAATCGTACGGACAAAATGTGTGGGAGAAAAAAAAAAAAAAAAAAAAAAAGACTAGACTTTATGATTCTGGAGAATCATGGCTTTTCCCGATTAGATTCCATGGTTTTTCATGACCCCACAGTGTCTGAAGAATTGTTTTTAACTGTCTCACTGAAGTTACTTCATTGATGTTATGAGAAAGGTGAGTATAGTACTCTCAAATGACTCGGTTTGATAAAAAAAATGTTTAGGTAAAACCCATCATTAACGGTAGAATGGGTTAATATCAATATCAATGTTTCCCTATCAGTTTTGCGTCCAGTAAAAGAAGTTACGTTTCTCTGTGGCATTTCCATTTGATGTTGTTGGTGTCCAAAAACAGACTATTTCTTCAATTTTTTTTACATTTAACAGCCCATGGAGGGTTAACAAATGCCTACCCGAATAATTTATCCATGCAACTAATTGATCAACTGCCACGGCTACAGGGGCCCAAAGCCCGAAAACATTTAGCATTGTGTACAGGTCGTATTTGTGAAAGGATTTCATTGTAACTTGGTAGGATGACTCCAGATAATGCCTACATGATAACGTCCCCTTTTGGTCACGATTATTCAACCATGACGGCTGCCCGAGCCCAAAACCTGAAAAACTTTAGCACAGACTACAGGCCGTATTTATGAAGGGATTTCATTGTAACTTGGTAGGATGACTCAGTATAATGTCCAGATGAGGATGTCTCCTTTTGGTTGCGATAGGTCAACCGAGATGGCTACACAGGCCCGAAGCCCAAAAACCTTTAGCACAGTCTACAGGCCGTATTTATGAAGGGATTTCATTGTAACTTGATAGAATAGCTCGTTTTGGAATAATTTCATTGTAACTTGGTAACTTTTGTTGACATACATTAACTGTGAGGGCCACATACATTAACTGTGAGGGCCACATTAACCCACCCCTCAATTCTTTAATACAGTCTGCACCTCATATTATTTTTTTTGAAAACATAGCATACAGGGAACAGAAATTAACATATTCCCAATTATCACAATTCTGGTCTTATTTCATAATCCTTTCATAAATATTGAACATTATCCTTTTCATCAAACACAACACACAGACCAGTTAAGCTACAGTGTTCTTGACACTTTCATTTATGTTAGGTGTGATTCCAGCCCACTTCAGACTGTGCAAGGGAAAGAATGATTAAAGCAATAGCAATTCTTTTATTTACAGGCTAAAATAAACAAATTCTGATTTATAAATTAAACAATTTTAATCGCAAAAATAGACAGAAAATCAGTCACGTGGCTTCTAAAGGTTTTTTTAAACCATTCAGTTCATCTATAGCAAAAGTGAGCTTGCAAAAGGAACATCGTATTGAGTTACTATGACAGCCACTCTTTACATGGATTTCTTTCGTGTTGAAAAAATTGCAGTCTGCTGCCCACCCAAGTCTGAGATAGCTGGCTCACTCGAGAGATTAATACTTTATTGAGAGATGCCAAAAAAGAATACTTTGGCATACCAACAGCACCATGGCAGCATGCCCTGCTTGGTTATCAGTTGAAAATATATCATGCATAGCTGTAGAATTGTAAAACGTGCTTATTGAGCCATTAAAATCAGATTTATAATTGCTCATCACTCCATGATTACATGAAACAGATAAATTAACTGACCTGTATCTGTTGGCTAATTCGATCACACTTTTTCTTAGTCAGTAGTCTGCCAAAGGAGTGTCCTGCTGTGGTCATCATGTAGGTTCATTAACTCTTAACATTTGTGTCTACTAGGAAATATAGAAAAAAATCCACTTCTTGAATTTATATCTTGTGGATCGAAGATACCTCTCCCACCCCCCAGGCCTGTCATTTTCAAAATTTCAGGAGGGCCAATTATGGTTTGTCTTATATGACCCCAGGAGAGCCATTTTTGGTTTAGCAGGGTCATTTTTCTTTCAACCTGTATGGTAGAGCACTCAATCATTTTAAGGTACATGGTTTGTGAAATATGATTACACATCATGTGTACTGATGCAAAAATTTGGATTCAAGATACCCATAAGTCATAACACTCGCTATGTCTATCTAATACAGATAATTTTAGACTGTACAAGTACCGAAGACATATAGTTTGCAGCATAACATACCATATGATTCCCTGAATGTTCAAGTAAGGAGTGTGAACTTTGAGCTTTGCAGGACTGAGCATGCTAAAAGTAGAGCTGGGTCGGTGTCGATGTTTTCGGTGCAGTTTCGGTTTTGGACCAACACCAAAAAAAAACATCGCATTAATTTGAAAACACCAACATTTTCGGTGGCAGGTAAAATCTGTTCTCCATTGCGCATTTTTATACTTTCGATATTTAACAATGGCGGAACAGGCTAAAAGTCTGTGAGTTACAAAATTTGAACGAATTGACAAGGAGAAATGCAAATGTAAACTTTGGGACAAAGTCATATCACATTATCAGCATCATGAGGCAATACTTCTAATCTTAAAGGCCATATAAAGTCCTCACATACAAAAACAATTTACTGAAATTGAGCTATCCATTTAGAGGTGTGCTGATACCAGTGTTATCAGTTTTGCCGATACCTGCTGTTCTAGATATCAGCCGATACCGATACTTCATTGACTTAGGGATAAGCACATGTGAAGTCAACCTGTCAAAACAGCAAATACTGATGGCATGTTGTAACTTATACAGTGTTTTCTTGGCACCGATAGTGGATACCTGTTTAGTAATACATCACATATAGTACAGTTTTTTTTCTTGTGCAGAAATTATGCAAATTAGATGAACTTTGATTTATTCAGTGCTACTTATACTCTGTAAGTGCACATGTCAATACGGCTCGGGCTAGAGGCTGTATTTATGAACCGATCTTCACAAAACTTCTTGGGTACCTTTGTTATCACCTTGGGACGAGAACGAGTGTTTCTGGGTGCGGTCCAAAATTCAAGATGGCTGCCAGTGGCCATTTTGTACCGAAATTAGGTCCAATCAGTTTTTTGTCACAACTTCTGCACAGCTCATATTTGTGAACTGATCTTCACGGAACTTCTTGGGTACCTTTGTTTTCACCTTGGGACAGGAATGAGTGTGTTTTGGGGTGCCTTTGTTATCACTGTGCCATGAGAACAAATATTTTGGGGTTCAGTCAGACCCACTCTGGGACTCAAAGATTTCTTTTCTAGTTTAGCATCTGACTGTCACCCACCTTTACAATACTTTACCTATACATTTGTTACAGGCAACGGTCAGTATTTATGTACAGACCATTACAATACTTTATATGCACCTTTGTTATCAGGTCATTACCTAGATGTTTGTCATTGCTGTGTCACATACTATACATGTACATGTCTTTGTCTTGACAAGTTGAGCTACAGTGTCATTGACACTTTCATTTTTTATATATTTTTCCCAAAATTTCAACAAAACCATATCATGTGACCCCTCATTGGAATGAGCTCGATGAACTCGTTCCAAAGAGGGGTCATGTGATATGGTTTTGTTGAAATATTTGGAAAATATAATATTTTTTCAGCTGCTGAATTTGCATATTATGTGGGCAGATGTCGCCGATTTGTTGGGTAACTGCAGTTATAACGTGCTTTGTGCATTTAAATACATTCTTTTGGTGGCATAATTAGAGATCTTAAATTCTGAATTGAATAAAAAATATTTTTATTAGACCTCTGTAACAATTAATTTTGTCAGTTGTTTCTAGTCAAGTCTTGGCTTCCAAAATTAGCAGTCAAGACTTGACTAGAAAACATGACTGTTTAACAAAATGTGGACCAATGAAAGAAATGGGTTCTTAAGTTTAAGAGCCAACTCAGAAGACTATTTTTAAGATTCAGAAGCCTGATCAGTATTTTAGGAGCCATATTCACACTGCGATTTTGAAAAAAAAATTGACCATTTAAAAAACCCACAATTCTCACTTTGAGAAAGTATCCTCAAGGTTTTGGTTGACTTAACTACCGAGACCTATGGTTTAGCAAATGTTGGTGTGCATTGGGGCGAATGTCTTGGTGGGCAGGCAGTGTCCGAGTGTCCTCACACTGTTAGTGCTATAGCTTGAACAAATGTTCTCTGATTTGACTAATATTTTCCATACAGGTCTTTTGCATTAATATCTCAAATGAGTTCGAAAACTGGCCTGGCCTGGCCTGATTTTTCGTTACAGAGTTATGGGCCTTAATTAGTCAATTTTTACGAATTTTGAGTTTTTTAGTGCAATAACTTAAACAAACATTCTCCGATTTGACTAATATTTGCCATCCAGGTCTTTTGCAATAATATCTCTTAACAAGTTTGAAAAATTGCCCAGCCCAATTTTTTTTTTACAGAATTATGGGCCTTAATTCATCAATTTTTACAAATTTTCAGCTTGTTAGTGTAATAATTTGAACAAACATTTTCCGATTTGACCACTATTTGTCATAAAGGTCTTTTGCAATAATATCTCATGCGAAAACTGGCCTGGCCCAATTTTTCTTGACAGAGGTATGGGCCTAAATTCATCAATTGTTACGAATTTTGAGCTCGTTAGTGCAATAACTTGAATGAATGTTGTCTGATTTGACTAATATTTTGCATAGAGATCTTTTGCAATAATATCTCAAGAAAGTTTGAAAACAGGCCTCTTCCAATTTTTCGTTACAGAATTATGGGTCTTAATTTGTCAATTTTTACGAATTTTGAGCTCGTTAGCACTATAACTTGAACAAACATTCTTCATTTGACTAATATTTGCCATACAAGTCTCTTGCAATAATATCTCAAACGAGTTTGAAAACTGGTCCTGTCTGATTTCTCGGTAGAGAGTTATGGGCCTTAATTAGTCCATTTTAATGAATTTTGAGCTCAGGGCGATGACATTCTGATTTTCAATAAAGAGTTCATGGAGAAAGTAGCTACAACTCAACACCTGCGTCTCCGATGCACACCTCTTGAATGTATCATTCACATGAAAGCGTCTGATTGGATCAAATAAATTAACTTCAAGGCAAGAATTTATCAGATATTTGATAAATGCTGCCAGCATTTTTCAGTCTGAACAGGTTCCATGCATTGTCATTTTCCACATTTATCAAAATTAGTTTTCTCAGAAGGACAAAGGTAAGTTTGTGTTTACACAGGTCCAGTTATAGCATATTCCTCAATGAAATCTCTTTCAGATTGCCATTGTCGATAAGTGTGCTGTGGGTTTTATTGGATACAAAACTGCAATTTTTTAGAAATAATTCAAAGTTTCTCATCTAATAGTGCCCAATTATTGCTGAAATGCTGCACAGTTGTTGTTCGTAGCAGTCAATTATTCAAACAGCATCAAAGTTCAAATTAGAAACCACGTGTATTCAGAAATGATGTCACAAGGATTTGTTTACTTCCGATAATTTTTGCATATCTTTCTTTATATGTTCATGGACATCATCCGGTGTCCATCGTCCATTAACTTTTAGAAACTTTTCTTCACAACCATTGAGCCAAATTCAATGAGTCCGCATATTTGCAAAAATTGAACAAAATTTTTTCTTCAGAACCACTAATCAGAATCTTTTGATAATTGGTATAGAGCATCCATAGGGGGTGGGGGGAGGGGGGGTGGGGGGGGGGGGGGTCAGATACAAGTTTGTTCAAATTAAGCCCCTTGGTTAATTTTTGGCCTCAATACAGGGGCCCTAATAATTAATTAATGCAGGGCAATATGGGGAATAAGCTTTAAAAATTTTCTTCTTTGGATTGAACAGTTATTTGGTATACAACATCTCGAAGGGGGGGGGGGGGAGGTGTAGATTCAAGTTTGTTCAAATTGAAACCCTGGGTTAATGTTCATGTTCCCTGTGGGAGCCTGAATTGTAACATAGTGTATGAGGGAATTTCTTTAAAAATCTTCTCTTTCACATCCACCAGTCAGAATATTTTCATATTTGATATACAATATCTCTAGGTGGGTCATATTCAAGTTTGTTCAAATTGGGCCCTTGGGTTAATATTTGGGCTCTTTATTGTGGCCTATAGTTTAACTCAGTGCAATGTGAGAAAATTCCTTGAAAAATCTTCTTTTTCGGATCCACCATTCAGAATCTATTCATATTTGGTATGTGACATCTCTAGGGGTGTCAGATTCAAGTTTGTTCAAATCGAGTCCCTGGGTTAAAATTTGGGCTCTGTATGGGAGCCTGTATTTTAACTTCATGCAATATGGGGAACAATTTTAAAAAATCTTCTTCAGATCCAGCAGTCAGATTCTTTTGATATTTGGTATACAACACCTCTAAGGGGTGTGTGTGTGTGTGGGGGGGGGGGGGGGGGGGGCAGATTCAAGTTTGTTCATCCACCTATGTTTTTCTGGTCGTTAGAGCCCTTGAGTAATGCTCAGTTGGCTACATGGTTTTCACAGCCTCGAATTTCTTGTAACAGTAAATTATCCTGAAGGAATACAGTACAAGTTAAAATAAGTTGTAGGATAACCACTATAAACCGTGTGTCTTTCTCTTCATACACTGATCAGACCAGAATCTGACATTATTTTCTGGAAAGCTCTCGCTGAGAGCATGCCAGATTCTGATTTTGTCAGTCCAGAAGCAACAGTATACTTAGTTTATTGGGGTTATGCTACAACCTATTTTGATTTGTACTGTAGCTGTTATAAATTTCACCCCCAGAAATAAGCCTCCATAAATTCTCTTTCTATTTTGTTTTTTTCTGATGCTTTAACCATTTTCACACAGACTTGAATTTACGGGTGGCAGTATATTCCATTTCTCTAGTTTGAAATTTTTCTTATTCTTTAAAACCACTGGGCCAAATTCGTTCATTTATTGCACAGACCATCTTTGGAGTATACCTTTTCTACTTTGTTCAAATGAAGCTGCTGCCATTTTCAGGCTGGTGGAGATCACACTTATGATATTTTCCCCCAAAAGTTGCTGTGTCCCTTGGGGTGGGGTTAATGCTCCATAAACCTAAAATGCCTTAAAAATCCTCTTCTTATAAGCCACTTGCAATAATGCTTAGATTTCTTGTATAGAACTTACTTTACCGATGCAGATTGACTATTTTTTTCAAAGAAACTCAGTAGGTCAAAATTTGGGCTCCCAAATTAGGGCTCCTCTCAAAATTTCTATAACTGGGTCAAAAGTACTTCATTTATGCCAGAATTTCTTTGGGGGGTTGGGGGGGGGGGGGGGTGGTAGAGAGAACCACAGGAGTTGAAAACAAAACAAAAATTTCTTCGGTTGTTGTTTTTAGCTCACCTGAGCGAAGCTCAAGGGGAGCTTTACTAATCACTTTCTGTCCGGCGTCCGTCGTCGTCCGTCCGGCGTTAACTTTACATTATCGACTTCTCCTCCTAAACCACTAGCCCAATTTTATTCAAATGTTGGCTAAATGTTTATTACCTAATGCCAATTCAGATTTGTTCAAATGAAGTTGCCCCTCCTCCTGGGTGGTCCCACGCCCCCAAGGGGCACCAAAATCTTTGTAAATCTTCTTCTCATGAACCAGCAGTAGCAGAGACTTGATATATGGTGTGCAGCTTCCTTTTGAGGTGTAGACTCAGATTTGTTCAAGAGAAGTTTGTGGGGCTATACTTGGCGTCGTTATGGGAGGGACAAAATTTTTTGCCCCGCCCAAAATTTCTATTTTCCAAACCGAGAGGCTGATTTGAACCAAATTTTATGTGAGGGCTTATTGGGTCATGAGTACTTGATTTATGCAAAAAAAAAATTTCCCGCAGCCCCGTGGGAACCGCAGGAGCTAAAAATAGAAAAAATTTAAAACGCCCATATCTCCAAAACTGCACGGCATTGAGAATTTTTATTTGGTGTGCAGCTTCCTTAGGACCAACAGAAAGGATTGGTAAAAAAAAATTGCCATTGGTTTTATCATAGGGTACAGTTTCGGGACTTTGAAAAAGTGCTGAGTCAGCACTTTTTAACACTGTAGGCAATGGGAAAAACATTAAAAAATCTTCTCCAGATCCAGCAGGCAGAATCTTTTGATATTTGGTATGCAACATTGTAGGGTGGATCTGATTCAAGTTTGTTCAAATCGGCCCCCTGGGTTCATATTTGGGCTCAGTATAGGAGCCCGATTTCGAACTTAGTGCATTTCTGGCAAATTTCTTAAAAAATCTTCTTCTCCAGATCCAGCAGGCAGAATCTTTTGATATTTGGTATGCAACATTGTGGGGTGGATCTGATTCAAGTTTGTTCAAATCGGCCCCCTGGGTTTATATTTGGGCTCAGTATAGGAGACCAAATTTGAACTTCCTGCATTTCAGGCAAATTTCTTTGAAAATCTTCTTCTCCAGATCCAGCAGGCAGAATCTTTTGATATTTGGCATGCAACATTGTAGGGTGGATCTGATTCAAGTTTGTTCAAATCGGCTCCCTAGATTCGTATTTGGGCTCACTATAGGAGCTCGAATTCGAACTTAGTGCATTTCAGGCAAATTTCTTAAAAAATCTTCTTCTCCAGATCCAGCAGGCAGAATCTTTTGATATTTGGTATGCAACGTTGTGGGGTAGATCTGATTCAAGTTTGTTCAAATCGGCCCCCTGGATTCATATTTGGGCTTACTATAGAAGCCCGAATTCGAACTTAGTGCATTTCAGGCAAATTTCTTAAAAAATCTTCTTCTCCAGATCCAGCAGGCAGAATCTTGCGATATTTGGTATGCAACATTGTGGGGTGGATCTGATTCAAGTTTGTTCAAATCGGATCCCTGGGTTAATATTTGGGCTCAGTATAGGAGCCCGATTTCGAACTTAGTGCATTTCAGGCAAATTTCTTAAAAAATCTTCTTCTCCAGATCCAGCAGGCAGAATCTTTTGATATTTGGTATGCAACATTGTAGGGTGGATCTGATTCAAGTTTGTTCAAATCGGCCCCCTGGGTTCATATTTGGGCTCAGTATAGGAGCCCGATTTCGAACTTAGTGCATTTAGGCAAATTTCTTAAAAAATCTTCTTCTCCAGATCCAGCAGGCAGAATCTTTTGATATTTGGTATGCAACATTGTGGGGTGGATCTGATTCAAGTTTGTTCAAATCGGCTTCCTAGATTCATATTTGGGCTCACTGTAGAAGCTCGAATTTGAACTTAGTGCATCTTAGTGCATTTCATGCAAATTTCTTAAAAAATCTTCTTCTCCAGATCCAGCAGGCAGAATCTTTTCATATTTGGTAAGCAACATTGTGGAGTGGATCTGATTCAAGTTTGTTCAAATCGGCCGCCTGGGTTTATATTTGGGCTCAGTATAGGAGCCCAAATTTGAACTTAGTGCATTTCAAGCAAATTTCTTCAAAAATCTTCTTCTCCAGATCCAGCAGGCAGAATCTTTTGATATTTGGTATGCAACATTGTGGGATGGATCTGATTCAAGTTTGTTCAAATCGGCTTCCTAGATTCATATTTGGGCTCACTATAGAAGCTTGAATTCAAACTTAGTGCATTTCAGGCAAATTTCTTCAAAAATCTTCTTCTCCAGATCCAGCAGGCAGAATCTTTTGATATTTGGTATGCAACATTGTGGGATGGATCTGATGCAAATTTGTTCAAATCGGCTCCCTAGATTCATATTTGGGCTTACTATAGAATCTCGAATTCGAACTTCGTGCATTTCAGGCAAATTTCTTAAAAAATCATCTTCTCCAGATCCAGCAGGCAAAATCTTTTGATATTTGGTATGCAACATTGCGGGGTGGATCTGATTCAAGTTTGTTCAAATCGGCCCCCTGGATTCATATTTGGGCTTACTATAGAAGCTCGAATTCAAACTTAGTGCATTTCGGGCAAATTTCTTCAAAAATCTTCTTCACCAGATCCAGCAGGCAGAATCTTTTGATATTTGGTATGCAACATTGCGGGGTGGATCTGATTCAAGTTTGTTCAAATCGGCCCCCCTGGATTCATATTTGGGCTTAATATAGAAGCCTGAATTCGCACTTAGTGCATTTCGGGCAAATTTATTAAAAAATCTTCTTCTCCAGATCCAGCAGGCAGAATCCTTTGATATTTGGTATGCAACATTGTGGGGTGGATCTGATTCAAGTTTGTTCAAATCGGCTTCCTAGTTTCATATTTGGGCTCACTATAGAAGCTCGAATTCGAACTTAGTGCATTTCAGGCAAATTTCTTAAAAAATCTTCTTCTCCAGATCCAGCTTCAGAATCTTTTCATATTTGGTAAGCAACATTGTGGGGTGGATCTGATTCAAGTTTGTTCAAATCGGCCCCCTGGGTTTATATTTGGGCTCCGTATAGGAGCCCAAATTTTAACTTAGTGCATTTCAGGCATATTTCTTAAAAAATCTTCTTCTCCAGATCCAGCAGGCAGAATCTTTTGATATTTGGTATGCAACATTGTGGGGTGGATCTGATTGTGATTCATGAACGTATTTATTTGTAAAGTTGATAGAATCTTAGACAAAATTTGCAGAAAAGATCTACTATAGAAGGGGTGGTATCCAGGGTGAACCGTTTACCCAAATCTAGCAGTACTAATGCATTATTCACACAAATCTCCATTCAAATTTTATGACCCCTCATTGGAACACACGCATTCAGCTCATTCCAACAAAGGTCATATGCCATGTTTTCGAGACAAAAGAATAAAAATTTTAGTTATTCATGAAATTTTTAGGCAACTGTTGTCTCTTATTCACATTGCTTCATGAAATTTCAGTACTTTTAGAAGTTACCTCAGTAATCAAGGGTTAATTCCCCTTAATTAAATGTCGCCTCTAAAAAACAACCACTTTGCATATCTTACCTTTTTACCAGCATAACTGCCAAAACTTGTCAGCATTCTTTGCAAAAATCGCTATTCAAATTTTAATTTTTGTCTCTTAAACATACATGTACTTATCGCTTGTAAATACCCCATTGGAATGAGCTTTTTGAGCTCATTCCAATGAGAGGTCGCACACTATGCTTTTTGAGTCAAAAAAGCAATTTTTTAGTTATTCCAGAATTTCGTACGTAAAACACAGCTTTATGACTTCACATTAAAATGAGCTCTCTAAGCTTGTTCCAATCAACATTCACGCACTATGTCTTTCACACAAAAAATAAAATTTTCCATTTATTCCCCCCCCCCCCCCCCCCCCCCCCACACACACACAAACACAGACACACACATCTAAAAGTTCGTCAGCAAAAAAAACAGTTACTTCAATTTTTAAATGCATTATAGGAACAACTTGCCTAATCAAATTTAAATACTTTTGCAACATTCTGTATCTAGAACAAACCATTTACCATATCTTTACGCAAAATTCTCCAGCATCATTCACAAAAAAACACCATTATTTATATATTCACATTTCTGTCTCAAAAATATACCTGATCTTCCCATATCCCTATTGGAATAGCTGTTTGAGCTTGTTTCAATAATGATAAAAAAAACTAATATTTTGGAAAATTTGTGAAAATTTTTGTTTTCTTGCATGCAAATATATACATGTAGCACATGGAAGATATCCACAGTTGGGGAGAGATGTCCAAGGCTATCTCTTCACATTCCTTGTTTGTGCTTCATGCTAAACCAGTTTGTCTGCAGAGATAAATTTGCTTTATTAAAAATCATTGGAGATTGGCCACACACCAATGATTTTAAATAAAACTAATTTTAGGTAACAAATGTTGAACTTCAAACAAAATCTATCACTCAACCAGTTAATGTTGATGAAGCATGACATGGTGAAGGTGACCTAAAATACTTCTAAGAGTCACTTTGTCAGGTGAGCGATTAAGGCCACGTGGGGCCTCTTGTTTAATATGTCACAGAAAAGAGCTTGCAGGAAGCTTTCCTAGGACCAGCAGAATTGAATGGCCAAAAAAGTTACCTTTGGTTGTGTCATAGCAAATCAAAAAATTGCTCTTGCTGCTGATCACTTACTGATAAACTCATCTGTTTTGACAACTTGAGTCAGGTGAGCGTTTTAGGCTCACTTGAGGCTTTTTAATTACAGATTTAAGTAATTTCAAGTCATGTTGCTTTACAGTAGCAATGATTTGATTTTATTAAATATTCAAGAAAATACTTGTCAAATTAAGAGTTAAACCAATTGCTTTCTTCGTCAGTATTCTTCATGAACAGAGTGAACTCAATACACATACAACTTGTACTTGATTGACAAATTATTCTAATTTAATATGATTCAAAGGAAGTTTGTACTAAACTTTCTGCTCATGGCAAATACAATTAAGACATACTACATTAAACATGTATGTTTCATTAACTGGTATTAATTTGGATTATGAATATTCACTGAGCTGTAAATCAGAGCGAGAAATGTGAGAAATGGAGAGTGAATCTTGGGGCTCTAAGCATGCAGTGGTAATTCTGTATTTATATTTCATAGGCCAAAATTATAATGTAGTCTTGTCTCTCTAGAATTTCTTGCACATTGTTTAAGATTTTCAACTTGACAAATCAGCATTGAAATTTAAAATATGCTTCTCCATAAAATAATACATGTACCATGAAACAAATAAAAGCTGATGTGAGAGAAAATATCTTCACAAGTGAAAGATATTAGGCCTAAAAAAGTAAAAAATCTGTTTCTCAGGCCCTTCTGCATGGTTCTTTTGGCTGCCGCATTCTCTCTTTTCATAACCAATGCAAATTTAAAAAAATAAAAATTAAATGCTTTTTGTCTGATATTTTACCCAAGTTAATAAAATTGATAAATTTGTCCCTTCAGTGTAACAAGGTTTTGCAATGCTTCAGCAAGCATTGCAAAGCCTTCTTGCACTCAAGAGATGAAATACACCACCACCCATGCTATTCTATAGATCATGAGGCCTAAAACATAAACAAACCAAGAACATGAACTTTTGATGGCAAAGAAATAACTACAAAAATAAAAAATAAAATAAAAAAAATGCTTGCCCTCCTGCAATTTTACAAAAAATGGACTGAGAAAAAGAAAATCTACTTTGTGGAGCCTTATTGTGTTAAGGTAATCAGATTTTCATGATACTTGCTACAAGCATACATTGTGAGAAAATCTTGCTCAAGTTTGATATTCACCAACCTGCTTCAATTTTTATGTCACCTGACTGAAAGTCGGGATGAGCTATAATGATCACTCACCATCTGTCGTCTGTTGTCCATGAACGTGGTCTTTGCACCTGCCTCTCCTAAACCGCTGAACCATTGTTAGTTAAAGTTGAGGTGATTGCTTGTTGTGAAATCGTATTTTGTTTTTTTATCAAATCAACTTTCCCAGCTCCATAGGGAGGCTGCCCCAAATTTCTATTTCTTATCAACCTACCTCAATTGTTTACAACAGTCTTGCACTACAGTGGAAGAACCTAACTCGGATAAAATACTCTCTATTTTAATCTTTCCCAAGATTTGGGAAAGAAAAGTGGTGTAAAAACACCACAAAAAAATAAGCCAAAATTGGGCCGAGCGCCATCGGCGCACACCCAGTATGGGACGCTCTTCCAAAGTACAAATCCATGACTTCCGTCACTATGCGCAATGCATCAATTCGTCATTCTTTTTATATCCGAAGCACGAGCAGGATGTGTTTCCGCCATATGCATTATGAAACAGTGATAATTCAACTCGTGGATAATGGTTTTCCTGTGACTGGAATTATGGATCTGAAGATCGTATAATAACAGGACTGTGTTTTATATATTCTCATTTATATTTTCAACCACATTCTCATTGTTTATTAATTACTATTCCGTTTTTGCGAATGTTTTGCGACATCGTGTCATCGCGATTCGACAATGAATTTTTTCGGTTGATAAAAAATTTTATTGGAGAAGGTGTCGGCCGTCTGGGTTCTGCCACCTTCTCTCGTAGTTGAGGGTCTTCTTCTACTTTCTGTTTTCTGTTGAGTTCACCTTTTTCTTCTACTGCTCTCACCTCTGTTCTTTCCAGTTCGGTTCCTTTAGGGCAATTCCTTTTGCCCTCGCCATTGGTGCGTTTTCGTGTCCGCTTCGTCCGCACACGCGGGTGGTGTGGAAACCACGTCTGATGTGAGTTTACCCCCTCCGTGGGGGATGTGCAGCTCCTCCTGCACCTGGGGGGGGGGGGGGGCACTGTCGTTTCGGCGCCCCCTGACTCGACCACGTCTGGTGTGAGCTTGACCCCCTCTGTGGAGGATGTGCAGCTCCTCCCGCTCCCGCGGGGGGTGGTGAACACTTTCGTTTCGGGTCGTCTGATTCGACCACGTCTGATGAGAATTGCTCCTCCTCCGTGGGGGATGTGCAGCTCCTCCCACACCAGCGGGGGGTGGGGACCGCTTTCGTTTCGGGGCTTCCCGATTCGACCATATCTGGTGAGAGTTATTCCCCTTCTGTGGGGAATGTGCAGTGTTTTACCATGGTGGATACTGCGGGAGCTGTTGGTTTTCTGGTGTAGAGATGCCTGGTTCCGGGACTATGCGCCCTCTCCAGTCGACATCTGAGGCTGTCACTAGGGTTGTGACTCCTCCTTTGGAGGCCGAGCCTGGTGGCTCTCTCCGCTTTTCCGCCAGTTCCAACAGCTCCTGTCGTATCTGCTGCTACTGCTGTTCCGTCTACAACGTCGTTGGGCACCGTTTTTAGCCGGCCTCTGCCTCTCCCTGCCAGGGTCTGCAGGGATGTCTGTGGTGTGGTTGTGGGGTTTTGGCCTCAGCCTTCCCAGACTTCCACTCGGCAAAGTCAAATGGGGCTGCCGACTGAACCCCATACTGTGTCCTCTCAGCCATTGAGCACAGTAGTTTTATACCTGCAGTGGTCTGCTGCAGTGTCTGGTTGTGTAGACGTGGGGGTATCGGCCTTAGCCTTCCCTGACTTCAACTCGGCGAAGTTGGAAGTGGCTGCCGGCTGGACCCTCTCCTGTGGTCTCTGCGCCGTCGAGCACCACAGTTGTCATTGGATTCGGTTGTTCTTAGTGGGACACTATGAACTCCGTGGCGTTTCCGTCCCTCATTCTGGCCACACGACCAGTTTTGGGGGTCCAACGTCTTTTGTGCAGCCTGGACCTTCTGCCCTGCAGAGGTCAGCGGTGACTCTCATGAGTTCCTGCTATGTTGATCCTCAGGGTGTGTCACACCCATATACACGTCTGGCTTCAGACGTTTTCGGCTGCCGCCCGTCGTCCCACGTCGGGTCTTTTGGAGGATCGTGACCCTTCGCTGGTTCAGAGGGTCAGTGGTGAAGCCACATTGCCGGTTCGTTCCCCTGTCGAACCGGCCAGTACGGGCAGTGAGCTTAGGGAGGCCCTCTCCTTACTCACTCAGGTTCTGTCAACGAGCCTTCCTGTTGCTTCCAGCGAGGCAGCGAGTGGTTTCCAGGCACCTCCTATGGCGCCGCCTCCCGGGATTGGAAACAGGCCGCTTTCTGATCCCCTGGTGTTCCGACACCATGGGAGGCGTCGGCTGATTTGCCCATGATGGGCTATGTGTCTTCCGACTCAGGGGAAGAGTCAGACATGCTTGATGTCGAGAGCCATCAGTCTTCGGACTTGGGGGCAGCTCTTGATTTCGTGTTTGGGTTCCTTCCGGATCTCAAACCATCTAACCAGTCGACAGTGTCAGCCAGGCTGCGATCATCGGTCGCGCGCCAACAGTCTCTGGAGCAACCTGCTTCTGGGCGTCTTCGACCGTGCCCTTCGGTACAGTTGGTTGAAGCATTTTCAGCCTTGGACTCCAAGCTAAGTTCCAAGGCTATGAAGGCTCCATTCTTCACCAGGGTTGACACCTTTTTGCCTCCGGCACGTTATCGTTCCTACGATTCCGCCAATCCGTCGGTCTACCAGACTTTGATGGTTTTGGATCAGGACTTCAATTCCCTCGGGCTTTCCAAGTCCAAGTCTGCCGTCATTCCGATGACGACTCTGGAGTCCACATTGGGCTTATCGAGAGAGATGCTTGGTATGCTTTCTCTCTCCGATCACGTCGTCTCAGCTTTTGCTGCTTATCTTCCTTCAGATAAGATTGACGAGGTACAGGCTCCTTTGCGTGTGCTTCCAAGGCGCTCATGCATCTTATTCACACGCATGCCTGTAACACGGCTAATCTGGAATTAGTTCGAAGGGACACTCTGTGCGGGACACAGGCCGATCCCTTCCTGAGGAGCAGTACGCTGCTCTTCGATCTGCTTTTTTGACAGGTCCGCAACTTTTCCATGATTCTGTGTTGACGGTCCGGGATGACGTCCTACGTCATTCCAACGATCAGCTGCTGTTTCTTCAGCTTGATCAGCCTTCTAGGGTAGGCACGGGCCATTCCAAGCCTAACAAGTACCCTCTGCTTCCTCTGATCCTTCTGCCACCGCTTCTGCTTCTTACTCAAGGGGTAAGGGTAAGCGTCGGCAGTCTTGAGGGAACTCCCAGGATTCTTCATTCAGTAGAGGTGTTTTCTCCTCTCGCGAGCCTCGTCTGGGTTCGCAATGAAGGTCCTCACCTCGACTCGTCCCAGGTTGGAGGAAGGATAGCAGAGTTCGCAGACCGTGGGCCACCATCACATCCGATCCTTGGATGTTAGATGTTGTTTGGTCCGAGCTGCGAATATCCTTCCGACGGCACTCCACTCTGTCCGGGGTGCCTTTTCCAACCACAGTTCCTTCAGACATTTTACATCGGGAACTTTTGTCCACGGAGATAGACAATCTCCTGACAAAGGGGGCGATTGAGGTCATCAAGAACATTAGGTCAGTGGGTTTCTATTCCCGCCTGTTCTTGGTGCCGAAGAAGGACGGCCGACTCCGACCGGTTCTCGATCTGAGTTTTCTGAACCAGTCTATAATTGCTCCCAAGTTCAGCATGGAGACTTTCAGGTCGGTCCTCCGTTCAATTCACCAGGGAGATTTCGCTTCCAGCTTCGACCTGCGAGACGCTTACTTTCACGTTCCGATTCATTGGGCGTTACGGAAGTATCTCAGGTTCATTTTTCTGGGGCGAGTTTACCAGTTCAAGGCCATGCCTTTCGGCCTCAACCTGGTTCCTTGGTCCTTCACCAGGCTGATGTCGCATGTGATAGCTTTCCATCGCACACAGTCCAGGGTGACTACTTTGGCATATCTGGACGATATCCTCCAGGGGCATTCCAATGCTGCCTTCCTGGAGTCGGATGTCGCCACTCTGCTTGCTCACGTCGCTACATTTCAGAGTCAACGAGGAGAAGTCGGACCTGGTCACGTCTCAGTCGTTTTATCATCTGGGGATGGCTTTCCGCACACAATTCAATTTGGTGGCGGTTCCCCAGGCCAAGGCTGTGATTCTCTCAGCTTTTGCTCCGACTCTGTCCCAGTCCACATCCAAGACAGCTCGGAGTTTTCTCCGGCTAATCAGTCTCTGCTGTTCGGTGACGGATCTCATTCCTCTAGGTCGGCTGCGTGTCAGACCTCCCCAACACTTTCTGCTCAGTCGTTGGAGGCCGAATGTAGATTTTCTGGATCTGGTGCTTCAGTTTCCAGACTATCTTTATCCTCACCTTCTCCTCTGGGCGGATGTCCAGTGGCTTTCGCAGGGTGTTCCGTTGGACTTACCCATGTCCGATCGCATTCTGACGGCAGATGCCAGCGATCTCGGATGGGGTGCGACGTTGGATCCTCTAGGTTTTTCCATTCACGGGATGGTGGTCCAGGATCATGCAGCTCTACACATCAACCAGAAGGAGCTTCTTGCTCTTCTTCTGCATTTCAGGCAGTGGATCCCTCACCTGTCGAATCGCCAGGTCCTTCTGTTGTCTGACCATTCGACGGTAGTTGCTTACATTCGGAACCAGGGCGGCACGCACTCTGTTCCAATGTACGATTTGGCTTGGGATCTTATACTGCTCGCTCAGGATGTCCACGCCGGGGTGGCTGTTCGTCACATTCCCGGTCGCCTGAACGTCCTAGCCGACTCCCTGTCCCGCCGGGGCAGGGTCATTTCCACCAGGTGGATGCTCCACATTGCGGGTTCCATCGATCTCTTGTGACTAGTTGGAACCATCCGGTGGACACTTTCGTGTCCCCGTGTCCAGATGCTCTGGCTTTCGCCGTGGACGCTCTGGCCCTCCTTTGGGATGGTCTTGTCGGCCACACCTTCCTACCAGTTCCGATTCTGCCTCAGGTTCTCACCCAGATATGAACCTGCAGTCGTCGAATCCTTTCGATCACACCCGTCGCTTCGGTGGGTGTGGATCAATCTGCTCCGCTCTCTGTTAGCGGCGGTTCTGGCATGTCTCCCTCTACCTCGCGACTTTCTTTGCCAAAGTCGCCCGGGAGGTTTTCAAGTTGACCCGACTTCATTGTGCCTTCGCACATGTCTTTTATCCGGTCCTGTCTCCTCCGTAGTGGTTTTTCGAGACACGCAGTGGAGTTGCTTTTCTTCAAGGAGGCACTCACTCCACTGGTTTAGCCGCTGTGGCTAAGTGGAAGGTTCTTCTGTCGATGGTGTGCGATCACTCTGTTGCTTCTGTCACTCCTTCGATCACACTGCTTGCGGAGTTTTCTGGTATATGTTTGTTTCTGGGGGTCTCCAGCAATGTGTACTTGTCCATGCTTCGGAGACATTTTTTCCTATGTGATACCGCATTGTTTCGACACTCATCCTTGCCTCTCCAAGCTTGTTCAGCTCTTTTCCTTGAAAAGGCCTAGGACTTTGCAGTTTACTCCAAGATGGTCACTTTCTTGGGCGCTGCTCTGCTTGGGGGTGGGGGGGGGCGTTCACGCCTTTATCCTGGATGAATATGCGTTTTCCCACATGCCAGATCTCTCCTGCATCCATTTCTTGATGGACTTGTCTTGCTATTCGTGCAGCTTCCGCTCGTCTAGCTACTGGTGATTGTATTACCAATTGTTTTTTCTGCCACGAGGTGCGTGCATTGTCTTCCTCTTTTAATAACTCTGTCATGTTGTCAGATGACTGATGTTATACTGGCAGCCTTCTGGAGAAATGCTACATTCTCCTTTTCTCTGCGACAGTTGCAGGAGCCGACAGAGACCCTTGGGGCCCTCTTTCTTCGGCTCAGGATGTTGTCTATCCAGGCTTTTCAGCTTTATTCAGGGTCGGTTCCAGCTTTGTGCTGTTACTGCCCTTTCTGTCTGTGCATCGCACTTCACCATACGCCTCATCTTTCATTGGCTTTTCTAATGTTTGTGATGCTATGGTTTGATAGGCCTAGGGATCTCTTCCTCTGTCCATGTGCTATTGAGTTATGTGTGGGTTGGTTATGTGATTCCCTCCAGCCTTTTGTCTATTCAGCCTGTTGTAAACAATTGAGGTAGGTTGATAAGAAGTATAAATTTTATAGTAAATTTCTTTTCTTATTATACCTACCGAAATTGTTTACATGGAGGCCCTCCCGTCTTCTTATTCGGGTAAGAATCCTTCCTCCCCGCTGATCACATAAATCCTGTGTTGTTCGGTATCAAAAGAATGATGAATTGATGCATTGCGCATTGTGACGGAAGTCATGGATTTGTACTTTGGAAGAGCGTCCCATACTGGGTGTGCGCCGATGGCCCAGTTTTGGCTTATTTTTTCGTGGTGTTTTTACACCACTTTTCTTTCCCAAATCTTGGGAAAGATTAAAATAGAGAGTATTTTATCCGAGTTAGGTTCTTCCACTGTAGTGCGAGCCTGTTGTAAACAATTTCGGTAGGTATAATAAGAAAGGAAATTTACTATAAAATTTATACTTTCTGAACGATGGTCCGATTTGAACCAAATTTGGTATGTGGTATTATTGATTCATAAGTACTTAACTCATGCAAAAAATCTTTTGCCTTGTCCCAGGAGCTAAAAATAGAAATATTTTCAAATGCTCATATTTACCAAACCACACGGAACAGAGAACTGTTATTTGGTATGAAGCATCCTCAGGACCAGTAGAATTGAATGGTAAAAAAAAGATTGCCATCAGTTTTCTGTGGGGGGGAGGGGGGGGCATTAAAAAATGCTGAGTCAGCATATTTGCAGAAATTGGGTTTTCAGATACAAGTTTGTTAAAATGAAGTTTCTTGGTTCCTATTTAGGCTCAGTACAGGAGCCCAAATTTTTAACTCTGGGCAATATGGGGAACAATCTTTAAAAGTCTTCTTCAGAACAACCAGTCAGAATCTTTTAATGTTTGGTAATCATTATTTTTATGAGGGTCAGATTCAGGTTTGTTTAAATCAAGTCCCTCGGTTAATATTTGGGCTTCCTATGGAAGCCCTAATTTTAACTTAGTGCAATATGGGGGATAATCTTTAAAAATCTTCTTCAGATATGCCAGTCAAAATGCTTTCATATTTGGTTTACAACATCTCTAGGGGGTGAGATTCAAGTTTGTTCAAATCGAGTGCATGGATTAATCTTTTGGCTCCCTATGGTAGCCTGAATTTTAACTTAGTGCAATATGAGGAAATTTCTTTAAAAATCTTCTTCAGATCTACCAGTCAGAATGCTTTCATATTTGGTATACAACATCTCCAGGGGAGTGTGTGTGTGTGTTTGGGAGGGGGGGGGGGGGGAGTCATTTCAAATAGAGTGCCTGAGTTAATATTTGGTCTCTCTAAGGGAGCCCAAATTTTAACTTAGTGCAATATGTGGAATCATCTTTAAAAATCTTGTTCTTCATCCACCTGTCAAAATATTTGATATTTGGTGTATAGCATCCTCAGGGAGGTCAGATCTAAGTTTGTTCAAATCAAGTCTTTGGGTTAATATTTTGGTTCCCTATTGGAGCCCAAATTTTAACTTAGTCCACTATGAGAAATAATCTTTAGGAATCTGCTTCTTGAGATACAGTCAGAATCTTTTGATATTTGGTATACAGCATTCTTTGAGGGTTCAAATTCAATTTGTTCAAATAGAGGTCCCTGGGTTGATATTTGTGTTCCCTATGGGAGTGGGTGGGGGAAATTTTTATCATAGTACAAAATTCTTCTCCCGAACCACCAGTCAGAATCTTTTGATGTTTGGTATACAACATCCTTCAAGTTTGTTCCAGTCAAGTCCCTGGGTCTATATTTGGATTCCCTAATTTTCCATTACTGAAAATCTGGGCATTATTTCTGTGGTTGTTTGAAGACCTCGTTCTAGTTGAATATTCACTGAATTTCGTTGCATTTTGACATTTAATTTTTCAAAAGCATTTTGATCTACTTTCTTTGTATGTGTAGGGTTTTGCCTTCTCATGGCATTTGCTTGTTCCTTCACTATTGATTGTTTGTTTAAGTGGGTTCCTTACCTATTGGTTAGTTTGTATTTATTGATATTATTACTCCATTTGAAGTTGGAATCTCATCATTCAGGTGAGCACCTCAGTAGCTTCTTGTTTTACATTGCAGATACTTTTGAAATGGTGACCTTTATACATGTGGAAAAGCAAAAAGCCTCATTTTTAAAATAACCCAACATCCTTTCATTGAAAAGGCGCTGCAGAATTGGAAAAAAACTTCTACCTTTCAGCTTATCAGACCAAAAGTAAGGGTTCTGTATTGATCAGTCTTGTCATGATCATATCTGTTGTCTGTGGACAGGTTGTTCACAACTTTTCCAAACCCTATGAACCAATTTCAGTGAAATTTGAGGGAATTGTTTATTTTGGCATCACATTTTATTTTGTTTAAATTAAGTCAATCAATGCTTTATTGCTAAAATAGAACCTGTTAACCAATATGTTGTGGTGGAAGTCCTCTAAAGTGGGAAGCATCCCAAGGAGCTTGAGAAGCATAATTGAAATGCTCTAAAAAAATCTTTATCAGTTTTATTAGAGAACTGCATATTTGGGCACAGTTACTATAATTTGTATTTGGGCACATTATTGGAAAAATTCAGCAGAATGGAGGCTTTCTGTATTGCATGTATAAAACACATCTCTTAGAATCCATGTAATCATGTTTGATTACATATAGCTTATTCACTCCTTCTGTTGGTACCAAAAAAGACACATAATAAAATCACATGGTCAGGCTTTAAAAATCATCCCAGTTTGCGATCATCAGTTCTGATTCTCGGGAACCTCTGCTGAGAGAATCAGTTTTCAGTTAATTTAGATTTTCAGAGTACTGGTGTACCCTTGTCATTGTGGGTTCAACTAGTTCCTAATCCCTAGTAAAAAGAAACTCATTTACCAGAATTTAACCCAAAAGGGCAAAATTATGTTCCAGTTTCTCTTAGAGTTTTTTGACAGGCATCTTCATGCAGGACACATGTTCCGACATGCAGGTTTTTAGTGATTTTGCTGATTATAGTTACAGTACATTGGCAGGGGCTTCCAGTGAAGTCTTGGCTGCCTGTGTAGGCAGCCAAGACTTCATTAGACATCACTGCTAAGGCACAGTGTTTCCTTATTATGAGGGAGCGAAAGATAAGCAGATTTCTCAGGGCCTATAAGGACACTTTCAGAATGTATGACAAGAATCAAATGAACATTTATTGAGAATCAAAATCGATTCTCATCTTTTGCTTTACAAGAATCATTTGTGAGAAGTGATTCCGATTTGCACATGAATTTTAAGCCTTTGGTTGAACATCACCACAAGTAGCAGAGGTGCATTACTGGGCGCCTCTCTGCTCCTCTCAATTTTGTTTGTAAAATGTCTTGGGGGTGCGGTGGCTCAGTAGGTAGAGGTGCCGGCTGCAAACAGAGAGGTCCTTGGTTCGAATCCCTCCTGCGGCAACCACGTTGTGTCCTTGGGCAAGACACTTCGCCCACATTGCCCATGTGGGGGCATGGTGATGGTGTGTACTAAGGCATACTGTACATCAATGGTGAACTTGTCTTCAACCAATGCTAACCCTGCTTGTGTGGAGTTAGTATGTTGAGCTGACAGTTGCTCGCCATTGCTCGGTGGTCCTCTCTGGGTACTCTGGCTTCCTCCACCCGTAAAACTGCCGTGGTGTGGTCATGATTAGCCATTGTGCAGAAATATGTGAACTTAAACACCAATAAATAAATAAATATTGTAAGTTGTCTTCCTTATGTGGGGACTGAACTCGTGTGATTTAAAAAAGTATGATTTCGAATTCCGAAAGGCTGCATAACATTAACTGAACAGTGATAACTGAACTTCAGTTTATTGTTTTGTTTCTGGAGCTATTATCACTTTCATCAATAAATCTAAACACATACCACTGCATGGAAAAAGTTCACATAGCACTTTTTACCCAGGATATAATTAGCGCTCGTTGATACTGTGAAAGGAAAATCTTGATATTGGTTTCGGAAACTGATGGAGACATTGTATGTCCATAGATTTCCAATTGAAACTTTTTCACAAACGTACAAAGACCCCCTACAGCTGTAAAGTCTTTCTTTTCTTCTTAAGAGAACCAAATCACAATTAGCTGTAACCTTCACCTGAACTAGACACTTTAACAAAAGACCTTAGGCAACATTTGAATTGAACACAAGCATTTTAATTGGGGGAGAAAAATTTCAGTTATTCATTTTTAAATGACTTGGATGATTTGTAAGAGTTATAAGACTAAAATATATTGTGACTTTGATGTCCTCATTCATGAATCATGAATTCATGAATATTTCCATGGATGCAATAATATAGGATTCCAAACTAATTATTGGAATAATCATCAAAAATTTTATTAATGCAGCACTGGGTATAATAAATTTTTGCAGATGATGATTTTTATTACCTGGTAAATGCATGTGCGGACATTACTGCCCACGCATGGATTGCGACCAGTCCACGGTGACTGTACTGTATTCTGGAAAGGCATTACCAATGGGGGGAATCCATGCTTGTGGAGAAGTGCTTGTTGACTGGTAAACAAGTTTTATTTTACTGGTAAAATAGAGCCAGGTAACCAATGCAGGGTTTTATAATGGGTAGCATTGGTATAAATGATTGGGTTAACTTGATGTTTTATTTGTGTCATGGTATAGACCATAGATACTGAAAGTGACTTTTAAACTTTTCTCTAATATATCGACTGCATCCATCCAGTTTTTAGATCGCCTGACTTTCAGTGATCACTCACCATCCGTCGTCCGTGAACATGGTGTTTGGGCCTTCTCCTCAAAACCACTGAACCAATTTAAGTGAAATTTGAGAAAGTAGTTTGTTATGACATCGCATTTTGATTTTGTTCAAATCAAGTTGCCTCGCCCCTCGGTAGGGTCTCGCCCAAAAAGTGTGCTTAAATCTTAAAAATCTTCTTCTCATGAACCAGAAGTAGCAGAGACTTGATATTTGGTGTGCAGCTTCTTTTTGAGGTGTAGACTCAGATTTGTTCAAAAGAAGTTTGAGGAGCTATATTTGCCATTGTTATGAAAGGGGCAAGAATTTTCACCCCGCCCAAAATTTCTATTTTCCAAACCGAGAGGCTGATTTGAACCAAATTTGATATGAGGGCTTATTGGGTCATAAGTATTTGATTTATGCCAAGTTTCCTCAAATCAAGTCCCTGGGTTCTTATTTGGGCTCACTGTGGGAGCCCAAATTATAACTTAGTTCAAAATGAGGAATTTTCTTTAAAAATCTTCTTCTTCAGATCCAGCAGTTGGAATGTTTTGATATTTAGTATGCAGCATCCTTAAGGAGATGAGATTCAAGTTTGTTCAAGCGAAGTCCCTGGGTTCATATTTGGGCACTCTGTAGGAGCCCGAATTATTACTTAGTTCAATATGAGGAATATTCTTTAAAAATCTTTCTTTTTAGATCCACTGGTCAGAATCTTTGGATATTTGGTAAAAGCTTTTCTTATGAGGGACAGATGCAACTTGTTCAAATCAATTCCCTGGGTTGATATTTAGGCTACCATGTCAGGTGTGCGCCATCAGGCCCCCTGGGGCCTCTTGTTAGCTCACCTGACTGAATGTCAGGTGAGCTTTTCTGATCACTTTTTGTCTGTCGTTCGTCATCCATCGTCTGTCGTGAAGGTGGTGTTTGGGCCTTTTTCTCTCAATCCACTGGCTGCATATTAATGAAATTTCAGGTGAGTAGTGGTTATATAGAGGCATTTTGATTTTTATGCAAATTAGGTTCCGGCTCATATTGAGCAGAGGGGTGGGGAAAAATGGCCAAATTTTTTGAAAATCTTCTTCTAATGAACCACCAGTAGCAGAGACTTGATATGTGGTGTACAGAGTCCTTTTGAGGTTTAGAATCAAATTTGTTCAAGAGAAGTTTGTCGGGCATTATTTGCCTTCGTTATGGGATGGGCAAAAATTATGGCCACGCCTAAAATTTCTATTTTCAGAACCGTGAGGTCGATTTGAACCAAATGTGATATGAGATGATAATGGGTCATAAGTAGTTGATTGATGCAAAAAAATTTTTTCTTATTGCCCCGTGGAAACCTCGGGAGCTAAAAATAGGAAAAACCTTAAAACTGCCATATCTCCAAAACTACACAGCACAGAGAATTTTTATTTTGTATAAAGCTTACTTTTATCCAGTAGAATAGAATGGTTAAAAAAAAATCCCTATCGGTTTGATCACAAGGTACTTTTTTCAGGACTTTGAAAAAGTGCTGAGTCCGCACTTTTTAACACTGTAGGCCATGGGAAAAACATTAAAAAAAATCTTCTTCTCCAGATCCAACAGGCAGAATCTTTTGATATTTGGTATGCAACATTGTAGGGTGGATCTGATTCAAGTTTGTTCAAATTGGCCCCCTGGGTTCATATTTGGGCTCAGTATAGGAGGCCGATTTCGAACTTAGTGCATTTCAGGTAAATTTCTTAAAAAATCTTCTTCTCCAGATCCAGCAGGCAGAATCTTTTGATATATAGTATGCAGCATTGTGGGGTGGATCTAATTTAAGTTTGTTCAAATCGGCTCCCTAGATTCATATTTTGGCTCACTATAGAAGGTCGAATTCGAACTTAGTGCATTTCAGGCAAATTTCTTAAAAAATCTTCTTCTCCAGATCAGCAGGCAGAATCTTTTGATATTCGGTATGCAACATTGTAGGGTGGGTCTGATTCAAGTTTGTTCAAATCGGCCCCCTGGGTTCATATTTGGGCTCAGTATAGGAGCCTGATTTCGAACATAGTGCATTTCAGGCGAATTTCTTAAAAAATCTTCTTCTCCAGATCCAGCAGGCAGAATCTTTTGATATTTGGTATGCAACATTGTGGGGTGGATCTGATTCAAGTTTGTTCAAATCGGCCCCCTGGATTTATATTTGGGCTCACTATAGAAGCCCGAATTCAAACTTAGTGCATTTCAGGCAAATTTCTTAAAAAAAATCTTCTTCTCCAGCTCCAGCAGGCAGAATCTTTTGATATTTGGTATGCAACATTGTGGGGTGGATCTGATTCAAGTTTGTTCAAATCGGCTCCCTGGGTTTATATTTGGACTCAGTATAGGAGCCCAAATTTGAACTTAGTGCATTTCAGGCAAATTTCTTTGAAAATTTTCTTCTCGAGATCCAGAAGGCAGAATCTTCTGATATTGGGTATGTACCATGCTTAGGGTGGGGGGGGGGGGGGGGGGGGGGGATTCAAGTTTGTTCAAACCAAGTCCCTGGGTTCATATTTGGGCTCACTGTGGTAGCCCAAATTATAACTTAGTTCAAAATGAGGAATTTTCTTTAAAAATCTTCTTCAGATCCAGCAGTTGGAATGTTTTGATATTTGGTATGCAGCATCCTTAGGGGGGTGAGATTCAAGTTTGTTCAAGCCATGTCCCTAGGTCCATATTTGGGCTCATTGTGGGAGCCTGAATGATAACTTAGTTCAAAATGAGGAATTTTCTTTAAAAATCTTCTTCTTCAGATCCAGCAGTCGGAATGTTTTGATATTTGGTATGCAGCATCCTTAGGAGGGTGAGATTCAAGTTTGTTCAAGCCATGCCCCTAGGTCCATATTTGGACTCGCTGTGGGAGCTCGAATTGTAACTTAGTTCAAAATGAGGAATTTTCTTTAAAAATCATCTTCTTCAGATCCAGCAGTCAGAATGTTTTGATATTTGGTGTGCAGCATCCTTAGGGGGGTAATATTCAAGTTTGTTGAAGCCAAGTCCCTGGGTTCATATATGGGCTCTCTGTGGGATTCAATACAAGGAATATTCTTTAAAAATCTTCTTTTTTTTAGATCCACTGGTCAGAATCTTTGGATATTTGGTATAAGCTTTTCTTAGGAGGAGCAGATGCAGCTTGTTGAAATCAATTCTGTGGGTTGATGTTTAGGCTACCATGTCAGGTGGAGCGCCCTCAGGCCCCCTGGGGCCTCTTGTTTAAAAACATTTTCAAAACATTTCAACAAAACCATATCATGTGACCCTCATTAGAATGAGCTCGTTCCAATGAGGCCCTAGTTTTAGCAAGATTTTATTAATAAATAGTTTTATGGAGAGTGCCTGTTGGTATCCTCCAATAATATGTAACAAAAAAATAATTTTTTTATAAACCTTTTTTTTTCTTCTGCTGAACAAATAACTTCATGCATGCAATGTAAAGCCGCTGAAATTGCATTATACTCTTTTTCAATAAAGCCACTACATTGGCTTCTGGATCCAAGCTTGTCAACAACAGAAAAAAAAGAAAAATTAGAATAAGGACAACATCTTGATGTATATTTGATTTTGGAGATCTATTCTCTCGAACTTGCTGTGCATCTGCTTCTCCTGATACAGTGCTGACATTACAAAAGTGGGCAGTAGAGACGGGTAGTATTTGAAATTTAGGATCATTATCAGTGTTTTTTGGGCAATTTACCACTGTACTGGTACGGTATTCAGTATTAATCCTATACCAATACCAAACAGCATTTTCGGTACACTGCTCAGCTCAGGAAAACTGTTGGACATGTTAAGCCATTGAGATGTAAAATAGTTAAATTTCTGAGTGAAAATAGTGAGATTTCAATTTGTATATGCCTCAAAGAGGAATACAGGAGAGCCACTTTATTGGATATCTGATAAGTGAATAGCCCTGTTAATTAAATATAATGTCCAAACACACCCTATTTACCATCCCTTAACTCTGTGCATGCTGCTGGTGGATATTCCAGGGCTTGTATTCGCTTGTCTTTAAAATAAGTATAATTTGAGTACATTTAACAAACAAATTCTCCTGCAAATTGTATCGACTTTTTAATCAGAGAGTTTATAAGACAAATCTTAATGTATTTTTTATCAAATCTAGTCATGGCTGCTTTAAAGCAGCCATGACTAGATTCAATGAAAAATATTTTAAAAATACTCAGAAGGTTGAGTTAAGTGCAAATTAGACTTGTTAACTGCATTTAGCTTATTGAATAATCTGTTATCCCCGCAGGAACCCTGGGAAGTGAAGCAGTGCCTGTTCACTGCAGTAAACAGGCTCTGTTTTACTGGTAAAATAGGACCCAGTCACCAAGGCTTGGGGGGTGCAAACCCTCTCTGAAGTGGGCAACATGGCTTATTAAGGCTCACCCCTGGTCTTGAGTTGATACTCATGTTGTGGTCATGATTAGCCATTGTGCAAAAATATGTGACCTTAAACACCAATAAATAATAATAATACTCTGTTAATTGAATAAAAAATCTGGCAATATGTCAGGAAATTATCCTGACCAGTCACCAAATTCCCCTTATAAATAAATTAAGTCTACGTGCATTTGCATTGTCACAATTGATGGGAGCGTGCTTCTATGTACTCTTCCATAAATTGTAACAAGTCTAAGACAAGTTAGCAAATTTTGTTGACCTAAAATAATAGTTAAGAGTTCCTGCACCCCACACTCTGCCTCTGCAGTGGTGGGGTGGGGGGGGGGGGGCAGGGGGAAGTGAGGGGAGGGGAGATGGATCCCTTCCAATTAAAAGATCAGGGTTCACACATGTAGACCAACTATTGTTGACCGGACATGCTATACCAACACAAGCGATTTACGCCAGATTCAGAAGCCAACATACAGGCTCTTTATAAAGATCAAACAAACTGTCACTCTTCAGCTTGGTCATACGTCAAAACCAATTAGTCATTCGCTAAGTCACTCACCAGCGTTCAACACACTGTTCACCAACTAGTCATTCGCTGGGTCATTTGCCTGGTCACCCGCCAAGTCATTCGCCAAATTGTTTATTATAAAAGGATGACATCAACATTCTTACTCTGCCTCTGATGAAGTACACACCTGTATGAAACCGGTTAGGCAGTTTCCGGGATAATGGATACTCAGGTCCTGTCAGACTCTTGAGGTCAGTTCCTTCTATTTTGTGTTTTAATATTAGACCTAGCGTATTAGTGATGGCATCTAACAGCAAACCTAGGGTCAAGCTCCAGCTCTCAAACCACCTTAATAATGGATCCTTGTGAATGGCAGGCTATAAGACTTGGACAAACAATGGACAATCAGGAAAACAATACCGTTCAAATAAACGCTTTGCAAACTCTCAAACATCCATCAAATAAGTGGCAAAATTATCCAGAATCCACCCACCCCATGTGACTGAAATGGCTTTGCCATATGCACAACTCTTCCAAAAAATATATGTTTCTCAAGTACTGTCAGTCGCAAACATTTCCGCGGCCCTTGCAAAACTAACTGCATGACTCGCAATTGCATCTATCTACTAACTTGTAGATCATATCAGAAACAATACACTGGTAAAACCAGGAGATTCTTCAGAAACAGCATTAACTGGTAGAGTGCTGGAATCCCAAATTTGGGCTTCATTCTGAAGTGGAGGTACTATAACTGGAAGGCCCTATAGGCACTCTCCCATAAATTGTAATATGGCAAAGACATGAGTTCAAGATTTTATAGCCAAAAATAATTTAGCACTCCACCAGTTAGGGAACATGTTGCTGACATCATACACAAACATGACATTCCTGCAGCCACACACTTCAATTCCACTAACCATTCTCTTTTGGATCTCCATTGCCACATCATACAAGTACTATATTCCGACTCCGATGCACTCAAAACAACAGAACAAAACCGTCACATTGACATGAAATGGATCCTGGAACTGAAAACGCTACAACCCCTAGGCCTCAACAAGAAGGATTTTTCAGTGACTTTTTAATATTTGGAATGAAGTGCCATGAATGATGTAAACCCTAAGAAAAATTGTGCTACCTCAATCTATTTTTAAATTGTTTCCAGATTTGCTCGATTGGCCTTGTCATAATTTATGTGGTGAGCGACGATGATGCATGTTATGTTTATGCAGTCACCACTATCATGAAATGTATTATCTGAAGGACCTTCATTGGGTCTTCATTTTATAGTGAAATTTATTAAATGAGTTCATTTGGTAAGGTCTAAAGTCTTGGTCTAGTCCTGTTTCCACATCCTATGCTGCACATTATTAAGCTTGAGAGAATGAAAAATAAAACTTGTGTAAGAAATCTGAGGGAAGAATATTAAAGAAAAATGTGAATTAAAAATTTATCACCACCCATTTGATGTACAGTGGCCAATTAGGCCTGCAAACAAGGGAAATTTGATGACTATGGGGAATTTCAAGCCATATTTCAAGATTTTTTTTATATGCCTGTTTGTAAAAACGGCCGTATTTTGTAAATGGTCTGTATGTCTGTTGTCCATCTGTCTGTCTGTCCATCTGTCTGTCTGTAAACAATTGGTTTCCAACCAATAACTCCTGTATGGATTTTTTGATTTCAACCGAAGTTGGAATGTGTATTCTCCAGCTTGTAGTACAGACCAAGTCAGACATGTTAACTCTCCCGGAATGCCCGGGAAAATCCCGGAATTTCAGTGTAATTCCCGGCCTCCCGGACGGGAATCAGTTTTGGATAAAAAATCCCGGAAAACAACAGTCAAATATTTCGTTCCCGTTGTAACTGATAAAAAACGTTCGGAGTCAAATCACATGCATTTCAAACTCTGTTAAAAACTCACGAAGAAATAAAATATGGATTTAAGTTAAATTTATTTAAGAAAAGGGTATTTTTTGATATATATTTCAACTGTGTTTATGTTTATTTCTGGGTTTTTTCTTCGGAGATTTGTAATCAATGTGCGAGTGTCGAAGTGAAAATAGGTGACTTACTTTCAAAAAATTGAAAACTCCACCTTCATTTATATGCAGTTTTTGGAAATTAAAATATATGAAAAGGAATTAAATAATATATATTTATTTATTCCTTCATAGAATAGCTTTAATTCTCATCCATTTTCCAAAATCAAAAACGTAAACAACAACTATTTAGCATAGCTTAAAAGTAGGTTAAAGTTGCTTAGGATGCCGACAAATTATGACAGCATATTTAAACACAATGGACTTTTTTTCTAACACGACATTTATTCTGTTGTGCTGACAACAGAACTGTTAACTGTTGGCCATCTGTAACCAGAAAATTTCGAATGGAATTAAACAAAAATGCTTCAATGATGAAAAGAAAAGTTTTCTGTAGGGCACAAGCGTCCCACATGTATGAAGTTTGATAAAGATACTTTCTGAGTACTAATGTTCTTGATGTAACTGAACATCAGGACATCTTTTCCTGTTAACATTTCCAGACTTGGGAAATTATTAGCTAAGTAGACTTTGATAACAGCAAACCACAGGTGGATGTGCTCTGTGGGACAGTGTGGGTGGGTGGTGGTGGGGAGGGGGGGGGTGGCTCATAAAGAAGAGGATCCTGGGGGGGGGGGGGGGGGGGCAAATCAACAGTTATTTTATGATTTTTTAACATTGCATAAATGCATCAGCATAGTTGACAACTAGTTCTGGATATGGTGTTAATAGTGGTCCGTGAGCTGAAAATTCACAAGTTTTTTCTTTTATTTTGCCCCTGCGCGAACTTTTCCCTGAAATCCATCCCATTTCCCTGAAAATCACCCTCAGGTTCCCTGAAAAATTATTTTGGAGGTTAACATGTCTGGACCAAGTTCGAATATCGGTTCCAGCCAGTTATTTTTACAGGAGTTAAGGCCCTTTTTCAACTTAGAATTTGACCTTCTGTTAAGATATTTGGTTTCCGACTGATAACTTCAGTTTGGATTATTGATCTCAACCAAAGTTGGTACCTATATTCCCCAGCTAAGAATACAGGCCAAGTTTGAATATGGGTTCTGTCCAATTATTTTTACATGAGTTAAGACCCTCTTTCAACTTAGAATTTGACCTTCTGTTAAGATTTTTGGTTTCCGATCAATAACTTCAGTTTGGATTATTTGATCTCAACCAAAGTTGGTACGTGTATTACCCAGATAGTAATACAGGCCTAGTTTGGGTTCCGGCCAATTATTTTTAGCTAAACGGGAAATCTGTTAGTCTGTGAGTCTGTGAGTCTGAGTCTGTTCACATTTTCCTTTAGCACGGGCTACACCCCACAGTTCCTGTCTGGTCGTCACGAAATTTCATATGCAGGTTTCGAGTCATGTCTAGATGAGAACGTCCCCTTTTGGTCGCGATCGGGCAACCAGTATGGCTGCCCGAGCCCAAAACCCGAAAACCATTAGCACAGTTTACAGGTCGTATTTATGAAGGGATTTCATTGTAACTTGGTAGGATGCCTCTGTATAATGCCCAGATGAGAACGTCCCCTTTTGGGCATGATCTATCAACCGTGATGGCTGCCCAAGCCAGAAACCCAAAAACTTTTAGTACAGTCTGCAAGTCATGTTTGATGTGGAGGGATTTCATTGTAACTTGGTGGGTTGACTTCATATGATGTCTAGATGAGAAAGTCCCCCTTTGGACGTGATTGGGCAACTGTGACAGCTACAGGGGCCCGAAGCCTGAAAACATTTAGCACAGTCGAGAGGTCATATTTATGAAAGGGATTTCATTGTAACTTGGTAGGATGACTCCAAATAATGTCTAGATGAGAACGTCCCATTTTGTTCGTGATCATTCAGCCTTGATGGGTGCCCGAGCCCAAAAACCTTTAGCATAGGCAAAAGGTCATATTTATAGACGGATTTCATTGTAACCTGTTAGGTGGACTCCATATAATGCCTAGATGATGACATCCCCTTTTGGTCGTGATTGGTGAACTGTGATGGCTACAGGTGCCCGAAGTCCGAAAACCTTGAGCACAGTCTACAGGTCATATTTATGAAGGGATTTCATTGTAACTCGCAGGATCACTCCAGATGATGCCTAGATGAGATTGACCCTTTGGTTGTGATCATTCAACCTTGATGGCTGCCCGAGCCCAAAGCCTGAAAACCTTTAGCACAGTCTACAGGTCATATTTATGAAGGGATTTCATTGTAACTTGGTAGGTTGACTTCATATAATGTCTAGATGAGAACGTCCCCTTTTGGACACGATTGGGCAACTGTGATGGCTACAGGGGCCCAGAAGCCTGAAAACCTTTAGAACAGTCTACAGGTCATAATTATGAAGGGATTTCATTGAAGCTTAGTAGGATGACTCCAAATAATGTCTAGATGATAACATCCCCTTTTGGTCGCGATCATTCAGCCTTTATGGCTGCCCGAGCCCAAAGACCTTTAGCATAGTCTATAGGTCGTATTTATGGAAGGATTTCAGTGCAACTTGTTAGATTGACTCCATATAATGCCTAGATCATGACATCCCCTTTTGGTCGTGATTGGTCAACTGTGATGGCTACAGGTGCCCAAAGCCCGAAAATCTTGAGCACAGTCTACAGGTCATATTTATGAAGGGATTTCATTGTAACTTCATAGGATCACTCCAGATGTTGCCCAGATGAGAATGTCTCCTTTTGGTTGCGATCATTCAACCATGATAGCTGCCAGAGCCCAAAGCCCAAAAACCTTTAGCACAGTCTACTGTAGGTCATATTTATGAAGGGATTTCATTGTAACTTGGTAGGTTGACTTCATATAATGTCTAGATGAGAACGTCCCCTTTGGACGCAATTGGGAAACTCATGGCTACAGGGGCCTGAAGCCCGAAAACCTTTAGCACAGTCTACAGGCCATATTTATGAAGGGATTTCAGTGTAACTTGATAGGATGACTCGTTTTGGAATAATTTCACTGAAACTTGGTAACTTTCATTGATATACGTTAACTGTGAGCCCCACATACATTAACTGTGAGGTCATATTAACCCACCCCTCATCTCTTTAGTACAGTATACACCTCATATTATTTTTATCAAAAACATAGCATACAGGGAACAGAAATGAACATATTCCCAATTATCACAATTCTTGTCTTATTTCATAATCCTTTCATAAACATTGAACATTATCCTTTTCATCAAAAACAACACACAAGTTAAGCTGCAGTGTCATTGACACTTTCATTACATGAGTTATGGGCCTTTTCAACTTAGAAATTTCTCATTACCATAAAAATTTTGGTTTCTGGATGATAACTTGAGTTTGGATTCATAGATCAGGACCAAACTTGCTTTCTGTTATATCAAAATGAAGGTTAAGTTTGAATTGGGGCATGGTCTGAAGATTTTTACAAGAGTTATGGGGCTTTTCGACTTGGAAATTTGGATATTTCAATCAGCATTTTTTTCAGAACTTTGTTTATGGCATAACTTTAATAATAGTTAACGGATTTCAGTTCTTTTTGGTATATGTCTCTATATCAACAATGTCTACATCAAGTTCGATGACCAACCATATACGATTAAAATTATGGGAGTTGTTGCCCTTTGTTAATAAATATCGTGTAATGCTGGTTTATGGAATAACTTAAACATTAGTAACCAAATATCAATTTGTTTTTGTATATATCTCTTTGGGAACAATGTCTACCTCAAGCGTGATGATGGCCACCGTTATCTGATGAAAATTGTCAGAGGTATATTTTCCTCCCCCCTAATCCCCCCCCCCCCCCTCCCCCCACCTGATGTCATTTGGGTAATTTTTCTCAAAATGCATTTTGAAGGATTTTGGGAGTTATTATATTAAAAAAAAAGTTGACTCCTATACCCCTCCTCCCACCTGCCTGTGGGGTGTCATTTAGGTATTTTTTTTTCTTTTCCCAAAATTCATTTTTAGCGCAACTTGACAAAGTCAAACTGAGCTATTGCCATCACTTCTCGTCCGTCGGCGTACGTACGTACGTTAATATGTTAGTACATTAGTACGTACGTCCCGTCCACAATTTCCTTTGGCACACCTCACAAGTCGCATTTATGATCAGATCACTTTGAAACTTGGTATGCTTGTTTGGGGTGACTTCTAGATGGGAGCTATCGATTTTCTTCAATTTCCGTCAAAAAATGTTGCCGTGGCCAACGTTCTTAGAACTTAATTTAGTCAGACCACAATATTTCCCTTTGGCACACCCTACAGGGCACATTTATGATTAGATTGCTTTGAAACCTGGTATGCTTGTTTAGGGTGACCTCTAGATGGGAGCTATCGATTTTCTTCCATTTCCCTCAAAAAATGTTGCCCACGGCCAACGCTCTAAGAACTTAGTTTAGTCAGACCTCAATATTTCCCTTTGGCACACCCTACAGGGCACATTTATGATCAGATTGATTTGAAACCTGGTATGCTTGTTTGGGAAGACCTCTAGATGGGAGCTATCGATTTTCTTCAATTTCCGTCAAAAAATGTTGCCGAGGCCAACGTTCTTAGATCATAGTTTAGTCAGAAGACCTCAATATTTCCCTTTGGCACACCCTACAGGGCACATTTATGATTGGATTGCTTTGAAACCTGGCATGCTTGTTTGGGGTGACCTGTAGATGGGAGCTATCGATTTTCTTCAATTTCCGTCAAAAAATGTTGCCGCGGCCAACGTTCTTAGAACTTAGTTTAGTCAGACCACAATATTTCCCTTTGGCACACCCTACAGGGCACATTTATGATCAGATTGCTTTGAAACCTGGTATGCTTATTTGATGTGACCTCTGGATGGGAGCTATCGATGTCAAATTTGAGCTATTGTCATGGCCCGTCGTCCGTCGTCCGTCTGTCCGTCTGTCCGTACGTCAACAATTGGCTATGGCTCGGGCTAGAGGTGGTATTTATGAACCGATCTTTACGAAACTTCTTGTGTACCTTTGTTATGACCCTGGGACGGGAACGAGTGTTTTTAGGTGTGGTCCGAAATTCAAGATGGCTGCCAGCGGCCATTTTGTACCGATGATGCAAAAATCAGTTTTTTGTACAGAACTTCTGTATGAAAGTTCTGATTTGACTAAAGTTTTGTATAAATGTTTAGTACCATGGGATACATCACATATAATACGGGTTTTTTTCTCATGCGTAAATTATGCAAATTAGACTGACTTTGATTTATTTAGTGTCACTTTCAGAGCTGTAAGTGCCAAGCTGCTATGGCTCGGGCTAGAGGCCGTATTTTTGAACCGATCTTTACGAAACTTCTTGGGTACCTTTGTTATGACTGTGGGACGAGAACGAGTGTTTTTGGTGCGGTCTGAAATTCAAGATGGCTGCCAGCTGCCATTTTGTACCGACGATGCAGAAATCTGTTTTTTGTACAGAACTTCCATATGAAAGCTCTGATTTGAATAATTTTTTGTATGAATGTTTAGTACCATGGGATACATCACATATAATAGGGGTTTTTTTCTCGTGCGTAAAGTATGCAAATTAGACTAACTTTGATGTTTTTTGGTGTTACTTTCAGCACTGTAAGTGCAAATGCCAATACGGCTCGGGCTAGAGGCCGTATTTATGAACCGATCTTTACGAAACTTCTTGGGTACCTTTGTTATCACCGTGGGACGAGAACGAGTGTTTTGGGGTCCGGTCCGAAATTCAAGATGGCCGGTGGCAGCCATTTTGTACGAAATTTGGTGCAATCAGATTTTTGCACAGAACTTCCTTATGAAAGCGCTGATTTGAATAATTTTTTGTGTGAATGTTTAGTACCATGGGATACATCACATATAATACGGGTTTTTTTCTCATGCAGAAATTATGCAAATTAGATGAACTTTGATTTTTTCAGTGCTGCTTACACACAGTAAGTACACATGTCAATACGTCTCGGGCTAGAGTCTGTATTTATGAACCGATCTTCACGAAACGTCTTGGGTACCTTTGTTATCACCTTGGGACGAGAACGAGTGTTTCTGGGTGCGGTCCAAAATTTAAGATGGCTGCCAGTGGCCATTTTGTATCGAAATTAGGTCTAATCAGTTTTTTGTACACAACTTCTATACGGCTCAGGCTAGATGCTGTATTTATGAACCGATCATTACGAAACTTCTTGGGTACCTTTGTTATTACCGTGGGGTGAGAATGAGTGTTTTTGGGTGTGGTCCAAAATTCAAGATGGCCACCAGCAGCCATTTTGTACCAAAATTAGTGCAATCAGTCTTTTGTACAGAACTTCTGTAGGAAAGTTCTGATTTTAATAAATTTTTGTATGAATGTTTAGTAACATGGAATACATCACATATAGTACGGGTTTTTTTCTCGTGCAGAAATTATGCAAATTAGATGAACTTTGATTTATTCAGTGCTACTTATACTCTGTAAGTGCACATGTCAATACGGCTCGGGCTAGACGCTGTATTTATGAACCGATCTTCACAAAACTTCTTGGGTACCTTTGTTATCACCTTGGGACGAGAACGAGTGTTTCTGGGCGCGATCCAAAATTCAAGATGGCTGCCAGTGGCCATTTTGTACCGAAATTAGGTCCAATCAGTTTTTTGTCACAACTTCTACACAGCTCATATTTGTGAACTGATCTTCACGAAACTTCTTGGGTACCTTTGTTTTCACCTTGGGACAGGAATGAGTGTGTTTTGGGGTGCCTTTGTTGTCACTGTGCTATGAGAACAAATATTTTGGGGTTCAGTCAGACCCACTCTGGGACTCAAAGATTTTTTCTAGTTTAGCATCTGTCACCCACCTTTACAATACTTTACCTATACATTTGTTACAGGCTACGGTCAGTATTTATGTACAGACCATTACAATACTTTATATGTACCTTTGTTATCAGGTCATTACCTAGATGTTTGTCTTTGCTGTGTCACATACTATACATGTACATGTCTTTGTCTTGACAAGTTGAGCTACAGTGTCATTGACACTTTCATTTTTAAATGTTGCTGCGGCCAACGTTCTTAGGACTTAGTTTAGTCAGAAGACCTCAATATTTCCCTTTGGCACACCCTACAGGGCACATTTATGACTGGATTGCTTTGAAACCTGGTATGCTTGTTTGGGGTGACCTCTAGATGGGTGCTAGCGATTTTCTTCCATTTCTGTCAAAAAATGTTGCCACGGCCAACGTTCTTAGAACTTAGTTTTGTCAGACCTCAATATTTCCCTTTGGCACACCCTACAGGGCACATTTATGATCAGATTGCTTTGAAACCTGGCATGCTTGTCTGGGGAGCCCTCTAGATGGGAGCTATCAATTTTCTTCGATTTCCGTCAAAAGATGTTGCCACTGGCAATGACCTTCAATGAACTTAGTAAAAACTTCGTTCAGTTAAGCATCAATATTTCCCTTTGACACACCCTGAAAAACTTCGTTCAGTTAAGCATCAATATTTCCCTTTGACACACCCTGCAGGGCACATTTCTGGTTGGATCACTTGCAAACTTGGTGAGCTTGTGTGGGGTGACATCTGTATGGGAGCTGTCGATTGTTTTCCATTTCTGTCAGAAAATGTTGCCGCTGACCTTTGAAATTAGTCAGACCTCAATATTTCCCTTTAACATGGCCTTCAGGGCACATTTATGATCGGATCACTTTGAAACTTGGTATGTGTGTTCCGTGTGACCTCTAGATTTGAGCTATTGCTTTTTTTCATTTCCATATTAATTTATTGTCATTATCACCAACCTTTGAACTTACTGCATTTGTGCATCAACTTATCCCTTTTGCACTCTCTGCAGGGTATATTTATGAATTTCCATTAAAAACCCATTGCCACAAGCAATGACCTTCCACTTAGGATAACCTGTATTTGTGTTTGTATGCATTTCTTTATTAGTATATATAACATTGTTTGTGAAGCCCATGAGCACCTTGTGTGGAGACTCGGCTATAAACTACATTATTATTATTATTATTAGTGCATTTGTGCATTAACATCTTCCTTTGGCATGCCTCCGAGGGCACATTCATTATCAGGTTGTTTTGAAACTTTGTATGCTTATGCAGGGTGACAAAGATAGGAGCTATTGATTTTCTTTTCATTTCCATCAAAAACTGTTGCTGTTAGCAACAATCTTTGAATTTATTGCATTTGTGCATCAACATTCTTTGACATGGCCTACAGGCCACATTTATCATTGGATTTTTTTTTTAACCTGGTGTGCTCATTAGGCAAGAACTTTAATAAGAGCTGTAGATAAGCATTCATTTCTGTGCAAAAAAGTTGCCATTTACAATAACCTCTGAACATACTGCATTTGTGTATCAACATTCTTCCTTTAGCCAGTCTTGCAGTTTACATTTCAAAATGCATGGATTACTCTGACGTTGTGCACACACAATGCTGTTATGTTGATATTTCATCAAATAACATTGGTACCAATGATCTTCAATTTTGCCATTTCATTTATAACTTACCAAGTTCAAGTTTGTCAAGTTGAGCTACAGTGTCATTGACACTTTCATTAAGGATTTGGAGTGATTACATGCAGAAAAAGAAATTGACTAATTTTTCCCAAAATGCAGCATTTTGGGAGTTATTACATGCAAAAAAGAATTTGTCTCCTCAAACCTCCTCCCCACCCCCTCGTATTTAGGCAATTTTTCCCCAAATGCATTTTGAAGGATTAGGAGTTACTACATAAAAAATGACTCCTATACACCCCCCCCCCCCCCCAGGGTGTCATTTAAGTTGCGTTTTTTTGCCTTAAAATGCATTTCTTTTCAACCTACTCACAGTTGTTTACAATTGGCTGTAACGTAAGTGCAAGCCCTTCTTCGGAACTAACTCAAGCTTTTAGAGAACTAATAACTAATTAGTAATAGAATGCAAAAGCACGAAAAAGATCGAAAAAAGGGTCGAGTGAAATTACAGGTACTCTCTCTGCACACCTCTTGCGTTTACCGCGTGCATGCACAACAACCGTGACGTCAATTCCTTTTATTTCCGCCATTTGTACATGGTCGGAAATTTTTGTGACTCGTTCTACTTTGCTGTTTTTCTTCGTGAACAACTTATTATATGTGCTCTGCATTTCATTGTGTGCAAGTGGATTGTATCCTTTTGTCAAGCTATCCAAATTGTTTTTGATTAATGTTATTTTTGATCATTATTGTTTCTTCACACTTAATCTTGTTTTTCCCCACGTGTGTACACGACCTTTGTGCTGTTTTCCGTCGGCGGGAAGCTTGATTCTATTATTTTCATTCATTTAATGCCAAAGACTATTCCTTGTACTTCTTGCTTGCAAGTGAAGCATGTGGACGACTCTCATTCCACATGTGTAACTTGCAACAATTGCACTCAGGCCCAATCATGTGGTATTTGTTGGGTTTGGTCCTCTAAATTCTGGGCTTCTGTTAACAAGGTGGTTCTGTCCAGAGCTAGAACCCCTCGTTCTCGGGGTAAGGGTAGCTGTGCCGTAGCAGACATTTCTGCTGGTGCATGTGGTGACTCTGTCACACAGGATTCTGATCTGTCTTCTGTGGGGAGTTCCTCTGCAACTGTTGACGGTGCTAGTTCAGTGATACCTGACGTGGAGACCGTGGTCTCTTTGTCTTCTGATGTCACTCTTGAGGCGTCTGTTTTCGTAGAGAGCTTCTCCGAGGTCAGCTCGGCGACCCTCTCCGATCTGCCTCCTACGCCGTCGACAGTTCCTGAGGAAGTTGTTACTACAGATCCTATTCTATCTGATGGTGGCTCTTCCATCTCCTCTGGGGATGGTCTACAGTCTCGGTCGCTTCGGCAGCGATTCCTCGCACCTCGAGTGAATCGTTTATTGTTCCTCCTTCCCCTGCTAGTGTGCCACCTAGCAGGATGGTGTTGGGACGTTGACATCCAGGGCCTGCTGTTCGGCAGCAGTCAGTGACAGCCCCTGTTAGCTGTCACTCTCGGAACCTTCCTCCGGTGATTCCTCACTGTGTTCCGAGTCTGGGTGACGATCGATGCTTGCCGTCAGTCTCAGAGGATGGGCAGTTGGGGCCGTCTGCCGCGCAGAGGCCAATGACAGGTTCCTGTCATTTTTGGGACAATCCTCCGGTGTGTTCTCACTGTGTCCTAGGTCCAGCTACCGATCGACGTGCGGCGTCGGTCTCTTTCGAGGATTTGCAGGCAGGACCTTCTGTTTCGCAGAGGTCAGTGATGGCCCCTGGGCATCACAATTGGGACTATCCTCCGGTGTCTTCTCACCGTATCCCTATTCTGTCTGCCGATCGACGTTCGACGTCGGTGTCTTCTGAGGATTTGGGTTCTTCTACCAGAAGGGTCCATTGGGAGGACAGTCCGTCGGGCGAGGCTGCTGCGACGGATTCTCAGGGTGACCTGCGTCAGGCAGTTTTGGCGCTCACCCGGTTGCTTACTGGCAACCCTCAAGTTGGCCTCCCTGTGCCTCCTGAGGCACAACCTCCTTTGGTCGGTCGCCGAGATGTCTCGCCTGGCCCCTTGGATACTGCTCAGTCTTCCCAGGAGGTTTCTGCTGGTCGGCCCGAGTTGGGCTACGTCTCCTCTGCTACGGAGGATGACGATTATCTGCAAGGTGATAGGCCCCCCCTCGTCAGTCTTGGGGCAGGCTTTGGATTTCGTCTTCGGCTTATTGCCGGAAGTTCAACCTTTAGACCTGCCATCTGTGACCGTCCGGCCGCGGTCCACTGTGGAGCGCTGTAACCCTGTTGAGCCTTCTAGCTCTGGGGCTTTGCGTCCTCTGCAATCAGCTCAGGTTGTTGAGTCCTTCCAGGGCTTAGACGCCAAAATGCATTCTAAGGCCCTCAAGGGTTCCTTCTTTTCAAGAGCTGATGCCTTTCTGCCTCCATCGCGGTTTCGTGTTTACGATTCTGTCTGTCCACCAGTCTTCCAAGGGATGACTACTGTGGATGAGGATTCTTCTTCCCTCGGGTTAACTAAGCCTAAGTCGGCAGTTCTCCCGATGTCGGTAGTTGAATCTATGGTGGGCCTGTCCCAAGAGATGCTGGGTATGTTATCTCTCGCAGACCATGTCGTCGCTGCTCTGGCTGAATATTTTCCACCAGGGGAGTTTGATGACGCTCAGGCGCCTTTTCGCGTTTTGTCACAGGCTCTTATGAACTTGACACATGCTCATGCCTGTAACATGGCTAATTTGGAGCTGGCACGCCGGGATGCGATGTTGGATTCTTTTCCATCCCTTCCTTCTGAGCAACGTGCTGTTCTGAGGTCTGCCTCTTTGGTGGGACCTCAGTTGTTCCATGGTTCCATGGAAGCTGTTCATGGTGAAGTTCTTCGTCATTCGAAGGACCAGCTTTTGCTGCGACAGCTGGACCAACCTGCTGCTGCGGGTGGTGTTCGTTCCAGGCCCGCCAAGCGTGCTGCTGCGTCTGCCTCGTCAGCGACGTCGGCTACACCTCTGGCTACGCCTTTGGCTCCGTCTGCTCCTTCTGCACATAAGAAGCGCTGACGTGGCCAGGCTTGCTGGCAGCCTCAGGCAGGAAAGTCTCAGGACTCTGTCACTTCCCGAGGTGGTTTCTCCTCTCGGGGGCCTCGTTGAGGCCGCAAGTGAAGGTTCTCACCTCGATTCGCCTCCAGTCGGGTGATGGCTGTCGCTGTTTTACGACCGTTGGACAGAGATAACATCGGACCCTTGGGTCCTCGACGTCATTCAATCCGGTCTGCGACTGTCCTTCCATCGGCACCCCAGTTTATCTCGGGTGCCCCTCCTGACTCAGGTCCCTTCCGATTCTCTGCGTTGGGACCTTCTGGGGCAGGAGATCGACAATCTCCTCTCTAAAGGGGCAATTGAGGTGGTCAGGAACACCCTTTCACCGGGGTTTTACTAGAGACTTTTCTTGGTGCCGAAGAAAAACGGCCAATTTCGTCCTGTCATTGATCTGAGTATCCTGAACGAGTACATTATAGCTCCTCGTTTCAGTATGGAGACTTTCCGGTCGGTTCGACGTTCAGTTCATCAGGGCGACTTTGCTGCCAGTATCGACCTGAAGGATGCCTACTTCCATGTACCTATTCAGCTGGCTTCACAGAAATACCTTCGGTTCTCGTTTCGGGATCGAGTTTATCAATTCAGAGCTCTCACGTTCGGTTTGAACCTGGATCCTTGGGTCTTCACCAAACTGATGTCACATGTGCTTGCTTTCCACCGTACTCAGTCGGCTGTGACTTCGTCAGCCTACCTGGACGGCATCCTTCAACAGCACCACGATGCTGCTGTTCTGGAGTTAGAGGTCTGGCAGTTTCTTTGCCTGCTAGCATCACTGGGTTTCAGAGTCAATCGCGAGAAGTCGGATCTCCTTCCTTCTCAGCGATTCCGTCATTTGGGGATGGATTTTGACACTCTTCACAATGTAGTGTCGGTCCCTCATGCTCGGACGACGATTCTTTCCCCCTTGACTCGGAACCTGCTTCAATCTTCCTCGGTCTCAGCCAGGACTTTCCTTCGGATGCTGGGCCTTTGCGGTTCGGTGACAGATCTCATTCTGCTCGGTCGCTTGTTTGTCCGACCTCTCCAGCACTTCCTGTTGGATCATTGGCGTCCGAATGTAGATCCGCTGGACCTGGAACTCACTATTCCTCGGTCTCTGCTTTGTCACCTCCACCCTTGGGCCGATATTCCCTGGCTGACACAGGGTGTTCTGTTGGATCTTCCTTTGGCTGATCGCATCCTTACTGCGAATGCCAGCGATCGGGGCTGGGGTGCGACGTTGGATCCTCTCGGTCTGTCTACTCACGGCGAGTGGGACAGCGAGCAGGTGGGCCTTCATATCAACCAGAATGAGCTCCTTGCTCTTCTGTTGAGTTTTCGGCTTTGGATCTCTCATCTGTCGGACCATTTTGTCCTACTTCTTTCGCACAATTCGACAGTAGTGGCCTACATATGGAATCAAGGAGGCTCACATTCGATTCCCATGTATCAGCTGTCTCAGGATCTTCTTCTGTTGGCGCGGGATGTGAACGCTCGGGTGTCCATTTGACACATTCCCGGGCGTCTCAGCGTCCTAGCAGACTCCCTGTCCCGACTGGACAGTGTCCTTCCAACCGAATGGATGCTACATCGGTCGGTGTTTCAGGCGATTTGCGAGCAGTGGGGCCGTCCTCAGGTCGACCTTTTCGCTACTCGCTGGACTCATCAGATAGAGTCCTTTGTCTCCCCTTGTCCAGAAGATCCTCTGGCATTTGCAGTCGACGCTCTGTCTCTGGACTGGACAGGTTGGATCGGCTATGCCTTTTCTCCTGCACCGATTCTTCCACAAGTATTAGCGAAGATTCGTGCTTGCAGTTGCAGGATCATTCTGATCGCACCTCTGTCTTCACAGAAGGTGTGGATCAATCTGCTGCGGCCTCTGTTGGCAGATCGGCTGATTCGTCTACCTCTACGTCGCGATCTCCTTTCCCAGGGTCATCCCAGGAAGTATCACAACAACCTGGCGAGCCTGTCCCTTCACGCCTGTCTTTTATCAGGTCCAGTCTCTGACGTAGAGGTTTTTCGAGACGAACAGTGGAGTGCATATCTGCATCGCGGCGACATTCCACTGGCATGACTTATGCTGCGAAGTGGAAGGTTTTCTGCCGCTGGTGTGTAGATCACAATGTGGATTACCGTGATCCGTCAATCGCTCAAATTGCAGATTTTCTGGTATATCTTTTTGACTCCAAGGGCCTCCAGCCTATTACGATTAAGGGATATCGGTCCAAACTCATTCGGCACTTTTCTCTGAAGAGGCCTCGAGTTTTTGCATCTTACACCCAAGTGGAACTTGGCATGGGTGTTTCACTGTTTGGAGAGGGCGCCATTCGAGCCTTTATATGAGACCGATATGCGTTTTCTCACCTATAAGACGGCTTTTCTTCTAGCGTTTGCTTCTGCTCGACGAGTCAGTGAGCTTCATGCGCTATCTGTTGATTCTGCCTTCTTCAGAAATGAGGCTAACAGTGTCACCTTCACTGCTGATTGCTCTTTTCTGGCTAAGAATCAACTTCCTGATTCAGTACCACCTCCCATCTGCATTCGAGCTCTCCCTGCTGTCGATGGCCGGAGACCTCTTCTTTGTCCTGTTTGTGCGATCAAGACTTACATTACTCGCACTCAGTTCATTAGGAGGGGTCGGAAGAGATTCTTTCTGTCTCTCATTCATAAGAGGCAGTGTGTCTCTTCCCATTCTATTTCCAGGTGGATCTGTCTTGCAATCAAGCTGGCTTATTCCCACTTGTCTGCGTCAGATCTTGTTTCGAACCGGTTTAATGCTCATGAGGTTTGTGCCATTTCTACATCCTGGGCGTTCTCCAATTCTGTTTCGCTCCGGGATGTTATGAATGCGGCTTACTGGAGGAATGCCTCTACCTTCTCCTCCTTTTATCTCCGCCACCTTCAGCAGCAATCTGTGGACCTTTATTCTTTAGGCCCTCTCGTTGCTGCTCAGGCTGTTGTGCACCCTAGTTAAATTTGTTTTTATCGGGGTTGTGCTTCGCTCAGTCTTGTTCTTTTCAGGTGCCTTCTCTTTATCTTCATTACAGGTTTCGCTATTGTTCTCTGCCCTCCTTGCTTTTCTTTCTGCTACTCTTGTTGGTATTGGTTATGTGATTCACCTCCTCCTATTGTTTATTCAGCCAATTGTAAACAATTGTGAGTAGGTTGAAAAGAAATTAAAATTTTTTTAGTAAATTTTGTTTCTTAACATACCTACCTCAATTGTTTACCAGGGGCCCACCCTCCTTGGGGATATCCTTGATACCCCTGCCTTCCCGCTAAATCACAAACTTCTCATTGGCGGAAATACGGAATTGACGTCACGGTGTTGCGCATGCGCTCGGTAAACGCAAGAGGTGTGCAGAGAGAGTACCTGTAATTTCGAGCACTGGTCTCGCTCGACCCTTTTTTTGATCTTTTCGTGCTTTTGCACTCTATTACTTTTCCAACTTGTTTGGAAAAGTTCTCTAAAAGCTTGAGTTAGTTCCGAAGTAGGGCTTGCACTTATGTTACAGCCAATTGTAAACAATTGTGGTAGGTATGTTAAGAAACAAAATTTACTAAAAATTTTAATTTTTAAGGATTTGGAGTGACTACACGCATAAGAAAAGTTTGAACACCCCCTCCCCCCCATGTCATTCAGGAATTACATGCAGAAAAAGAATTGACTCCTTTTACCTAAAGGCTTCATATTCTTTGCTTGTTCCTCATATCACCTTTGAAGTGAAAGTATTTACCTGTAGACTGTTAGGATTTGCCTTTTCACAATTTACAGGTGAGTGCCTAGCTGTTAGCACTCTCCCATGAATTGTAACTAGGCTAAGATATGTGAATGAATTTTGATGACCAAAAATAATTTAGCACCCTACCAGTTAAATAGATCAATCTCTCTATGAGAGAATTAAGATCACTAAGATCAGCCTTCATTACTTCTTAGGATCAAGTAGTTTCTTCATTAAATGAAAAGTATTTATTGATACTTTTATCACTGGAAGAAATTTCAGGCATTTAAAGCAAAGAGATAATACTCTGTCATTGAGGTGGCTTAATGTGAAGAGAACATAGACTTATTTCCCTTACACAGTTCTTTTCTATTTAGCCTATGATTTTCCATATCAATGGATTATTGATGTCATAGAAGAGTGGAGAAACATTCTTGCCTATTAAATATATGGCATATGTCCTCTTTTACATTAGGAACAGAACCTTGTGTATGATTCTATTCTTTTATAAAGTGCAGGGTTTTTGTTTGATGGGTAATAGATGAGTCTGGAGCTTGGGCAAAATAAATGTGTCTGGCAAAACTAAGGTTTTTCCCATTGTAAGAAAAGTTTGAATTTTGTTGTCCAGAAACCTTCATTTCGGTGTATTTCAGATAATCTGAGTGGGTTTGTCTGGAGAGAAAGTGCAATGGAAATTCCCTCCCTGGGTACATGAAAAAAATAAATGGAAAGCATGCAGTGTGCACATGCATTGTGAACAGTTTTCGAGCTTTAATTTATACTTTTCATTTCTGTGCTCTAAATCAATGAGAAAAGACCAGAAATGATTTTTTTTGTTCCATGTCATCTTTCCATTGGAAACGAAATTAGAAAAAAGATATTTTGGGTGAAAGATTTTTTCGATCTACTTGCTATATAACGGTTACTTTAATACCAACAAGTGTTGAAGCTGACTGGTGACAGTCCATCTGCAAATCTTGGATGAAAACTAATGTGTACTTTCGGGATCCAAGTAAACGTATCCATACATTCAATATTTCTGTTGAAACTTTCACACCCTATAGAGCTTATTTGGACCCATTAATATTTAGTTATAAAATTCATATCATGTTACTGAAAAGCCAATTGAAATAAGAATAAACACTTCTACAAGACGAAACAAGTTCCAAAATGTTGTGTGGTATTCAAGAGTTGGATAAACACATTTCATCAGTTGCTGCTCATCTGAGATAGTATTGAATTCATGTTTTGTTTTTTTAGGGGGAGCTTAGGCAGGCTAGAGGGAGGGGTGGGACTGAGGGTGCTACGCTACTGAAACTGCTCCAAAAGCTGAACTTAATACAAAACTCAGTGAAACATGTGTTGAAAACTTGATGGTCTGTTGTCAAGGGTGGCTACTCAGTTAATAGGATTACAATGTTAATTTTCATTACACAATTCGAAGTTTAACAGTGTTAATTGTTAACTGAATGATAGAAATATTGTTCTTTATTGACACAGTCAAATCAAATCACAAGTTCAATGTTATTCTCCACTTTATGTGAATGTTATAGTCAAAGGGTATCTGATGGAAATGCCAGTAATATATTTTAGTTTTTGCCCTTACAAAACTATTTTGACACCTTTGGAAAACAGGAAACGTTCTGTATGACATTGAAACCATAAACAGTGCACATTATTCTTCTCCTAAATCACCAAACTCTTCCCTCCTTTTCCATGCCCAGACACGACAAAATAACACAGCTGTATAAAAAAAAAATTAAAACAAGTTACACAGCTATAGAGGGTTAAAAGGTGCTCCCCCCACACAACCCCTGCACATTTTCGTTGCATGAAACCATTGATCTCTGCACATTTTTTCTCACAGTACTCAGTATCCTTTTTGGGGTTCAGGATGAAAATGAATCCCTGGAAGAAAATAAAAACTAATGATATAATGATAATTAGATCCTCTTGGGGACCCCAGGTTGAGAAGCACTGGTTGTTTAAAGTCAATACATCCATATCATCCTCAGGGCTGGGAGAGGAAATTCGGTCCCCAGGGTTAATTCTCTGACAGGTCTCCTTTTGAAAGTGATGTGATACTGATGCAGATGCTGACGGCAACTGCTGCTACTTCAGAAGACACAGGGGGGGGGGGGGGGCTGTTTCTCCCCGAAGAGAATTTTGAAATCAGTTATTAAATGGAGACTTCTAATGGCTTTTGGGATGAAAAAACACAGCAATTTTTTAGCTCTATGTTCCAAATTTGCAAGCTCATCAGTGAGTATCCAGTGACTGAGAGTTATAGCTTTTGACTGCACAATTCTTGAAGTGACAACACCGAGTCTGGTGCATGAGCATTTCCACGTGGCACTCCCATTCCTTCTTTACATGCTTGGCAACTAATATTCCAATACTGTGGGCAACTTATCTTTCTGATTCTCGCTTGGGGGTTGGGGGTGGGCAGGCTTGTAAGTTGTCACAGGAGTCAGAACTTTGGGGCACCTAGCCCTGAATCAAGAATCCTGGACTCCTGTGCTAAGCCTGGGCCTCCTACAGTTCCAGGCCCTGGGGTTACTACCCCAAGCCCCACACCCTCTCCCCGGCCCTGATCATCCTAACATGAGGTCCGTGCATGAACTATGTACCTGCTACTATTTATTTCTGTAACAAACATTTTGTTTTTGTTGTTATAAAAACTCGACACCGAATTGTGGGAAATGGAAAATCTTTACTATCAATTTAGCCTCATGGCAATGACTTAGAAATTGACTGATCATTACCATGAAAAATTGAAGCTTGAGTTTTGGCTGCAATGTAGAACTATTTATCCTTTCTTGAACAACTCTACCTAGATGTAGAGACTTGAAAAAAATATGCCAAAGGTGGAAAGGATGCTCAAGGGGGATTTAGTTCCCGAAATATTACTTGGGATCATAAAATGCATTGATTTAGTACCAACTAAGAGAAGCAGGAAAGCTGAAAGGAATGAAGCCAGTTAATGGAACTTGGTCAGTTAATGAAACCCTGAAAATGCCATTTTGTGTTACACTAAGTACCCTTTTGAACACTAGTGTGCCACAAAGGAGCATCTCAATAACTGGCAGAGTGCTAAATTATTTTTCAGTGGTGATTTTTAACAGTATTTTTTTTTCAAAGAGTACTGTTGGCACTTTCCAATAAATTGTAGCAAAACGATAAACATTTTCTTTTCTACTGCTGTGTAAACAATAAGCTAATGCATAGAGCCACTGCTGTGCCTTTCATTGCTTTTCATTAGAGCCATCATAGTGGCTTTTTATAACATCATTCACGATGAAAACAAATTTTCTCTTCTTTTGATAAGCAAGACTGTGTATTAACAAGAGAAAATCTAACAAGGTGCATTTGAGACAAACAACAATGACATTATGAAGACTGCAATGATAAAGTTGTAAATGATTCATAAGCTGTCAAGTTATGTGACCACAAAAGCCGACATCAGATCCAATTATATCAATACAGTGGAACCTTGTTAATTGAATAGCCACTTTGCCATTGAAAATTATTCAGTTAACAGGAGTATTCAGTTAGCAGGGATTGTGTCACTTTCCTGTATTGTAGAGATATAAACTTAGCATTTATTCTATTATATCTTGTTTGACGGAGCTCCATGAGCTCTTTCAAACAAGATATAATGGATTAAATGTCTGCATTGGATGTACTGAGGCCAAATAGGTCTATAAACAAAAGAAAACTGGGGAGAGTCAGGGTAATTTCTCAACAGGTTCGAAGATTTTTTATTCAATTAACAAAAGATTACTCTATAACTATTTTTCAATTAATAGGTCAAATTTGTACTGAAGGTATGGGAAATGGTTTTGTGTTGACAAAAGTCGAGATCTGGTCAAAATTCTCTGTCCACATTCCTTTCCACAACTCTGTACAATATCGCCTTTTGAAAAAGAAATGTTAGTACATTGTGTTTCCTGTGCTATTTTTGTTTTTTTTTCATGATCAGGTCTTGATTTGCAATATTTTATTTAAGAAATCTTGGTCCACTGGTGTAAGTCTCTTGGGACCAGAGTGTGATCTAATTGCAAAAAAGACTGCTTTGTGATCACACTACTGTACCCTGAGAATTGAATTTTGTGAGAAAAGAAATATAAATATTGGTGGATTATTATAGCCCCACTTTCGAAGAAAATAGGGGGGGGGGGGTATACTGGATTACATGCGTCCGTCTGTCCGTGTGTCCATGCATTCATCCATCCGTCTGTGTGTGAGTCCATTCGAGAATATTCATAACTTTCATTATTACTTTGTTTTTAATTTATGCTTCATCGGCCCAGCACTGCAGTGGGGGTATAATTGCCTTCAGCAATAGCTCTTGTTTCTAATTTAACAAAATATAATTTATTTAACAGAATACCTCCCTCCCAATTGGAACCCCAGGAAGTTCAGTAGTGCTTGTTTACTGAGATAAGCAAGTTATGTTTTATAGGTAAAAGTCGACCAACTAACCAATGCCAGTATTGGTATATAGAGATTATTACCATTATTCTTTTGTACAAAATATGTATCAGAGTCGAGTTCTGGGTTCTAAGGGCAGATCACGATGAGTCGATGTCGAGTCGTGATCTACCCTTAGAACCCGGAGCGAGCCTCGGATACATATTTTGTACATCCACATAATGGTAATAATCATTTTAGCTTACAATATATTGGGGATAAGTCAAGAATGTAGACAAATATATAACAAACTATTTATTCGTACAGATGAACAAAAAGAAAAAAAATGGAACTCACGCGAAAGGAACATGCTTGTATTCGACCCCCTGATACAAACATCTGTATCAGGGGGTCAGATACAACACGATAGTTGTGGAGTTAATACAGACAAAATACATGTTGATTGTAAGATAAAAACTATTAACATGACTGATACTTTTGTTGTTGTCATGAGACTTAGCAATTTATCTTACAACAAGAATGTATTTCCCTCAATACAAGTGAAAATGTCTTGGCAAAATACAAATCTGTATTGAGGGTAGCAACAGCATGTGTGTTCATTCAATTCAGAAAGTGAATGTTTTTTACCTGCACTCATAGAAAACTGATCACACATGTCACAGCCATGTTTTAATAACAGTAATTAAATGACAGATAAGTCACTCAGTGAAATAAATTAAGACTTGATCATTTTTTTTCCCATCATGATATTTTTTTTCCCATCATGATATTTTTTTTCCCATCATGATATTTTTTTTCCCATCATGATATTTTTTTTATTGACCTACCATGAGTTAAACCTGAAAAGTAAAACAAAGAAACACGCAGCTGAAACATTACAAAAAACATCAGCGATTACAGTACAAGCAGAAGAAAGAATGGGTAATATGGCATGCACTTTTCAAGAACGTAATACCATGATGTCCTAATCTTAATTCATAAAAAATCAATTCATAGATGCTGAATGATTGTCAAAATATACTCGCCCAAAAAAGAAAGTATGCATTTCAGAAATTGATCAAACTCCAAAAAAATAATTTTGTAGGTGTAAAGAGTGTTAACCTGTTCATGAATAAGTTATATTGAACACAAAAACAGCTTTCCCTGTTAAAATTGCATTAACGTTAAATGACGTGCTGCACGTTTGTGAAAAGGCATGTTTTGCACGTGGAGAGTCTGAAAATTCATGCAGCAGTGTGAATCCTTGGGTATTTAGACACTAAAGTAAGGCCTTGCTATCATTCACATTCAAACTTGCACTGCTGTTAAAACGACTCCACATTAGCATGCCAAGATTGACAATGAATCAACGTCTCCTTGCCCTGGGTATGATTAGAGCTGGCAGCTAGAACACACAGAGAGGTTGCCCAGCATTTGAACTGCCACCGTAACACTGTAGACAGGCTAGTCCATCGACATGCACAACATGATGACGTTCGAGACCACCCCGCTCCGGGAGACCCTGAGTTACCACCCCTGCACAAGATCGATATATCCGTGTCGTCCATCTCCGGAACCAGCAACAAACGGCAACGATGACAGCCAGGAACATCCCTAACCTGAGACGGATACATCCTCAAACGGTAATCAACCGGCTGAGAGAATACGGCTTACGTCCTCGAAGACCTGAAATTTGTCCGATTTTGACATTACGTCATCGTCGTGCTCGACTGCAGTGGTGTAGACAAAATCTCAGGCATCCCTTACACTGGTGGCGACGTGTTTTATTCACAGATGAATGTCGTTTCCATCTTTCATCATCAGATGGCCACCAGAGAGTGAACAGGCGTCGAAACGAATGCTACGCAGATCCATGTGTCGTGGTGCGAAACCGTTATGGGGGAGGGTCTCTCATGGTGTGGGGTGGCATCACTGCCCGTAACAGAACTGAGCTGGTCATTATTGATGGCAATCTCAATGCAACCAGATATCGTGAAGTGCTTACACCTGTTGTTGTCCCATTTCTGCAGCGTCACGGCCCCGGCGTCATTCTACAGCAGGACAATGCCTGACCCCACGCAGCTCATGTTGTTCAACAGTATCTGCAGCAACAACAAGTGGATGTTCTTCCCTGGCCCGCAAATTCGCCCAGTATCTCACCCATTGAGCACGTATGGGACGAAATGAAACGTCAGCTACGCCGGCTTCCCCATGCACCGTCAACGCTTGTAGAACTCCAAAGACAGCTTATCAGAATATGGAACAACATCCCACAACACTTCCATGCTAACTTGTTCGCTTCCATGAGGCGTAGATGCACAGCAGGAGTCGATGCAGACGGAGGTCATACCAGATATTGAGTGTGTGACTTTTGTGTTTGACCCTAGTGTCTTTGACTCTCCATGGCACCAAGAGTATTCGTCGTAGTGTAATGAAATTTCTCGTGTTGATCACAAATTGATTCATCTGTGATTGAATAAAATTTCCATGAATGAAAATGATATATATCTTTTTTTATTGTTATTTTTTAGCATGCACACTTTCTTTTTTGGGAGAGTGTATATGCGAACAAGCCAAGAAAGGGAGACATATTGTAAGATGAATTGGTTATTACCTCCAAGTGAGTTTCAGAGATGGTGTATTGAAGCCTTGACCTCACTTGTTGATATATGCCCAGGGACGAGGTTTTGACTTAAGAACACCATCTTGGAAACTCATATGGTGGTAATAACCTATATAGACTAGATACTGATAGTGACCTTATAGACTAATAAATTAATAACCGGATGTGTGGTTTGGGCACTTTTTTGAACAGAGGCTTATGGTAAAAGCATCCCTCGGAACCCTGGGATGTGGTGCAGTGCTTGATTACTTCAGAAGGCAACTTCTGTTGTACAGTGGAGCTCACTTAACTGGATATCTCTTAACTGAATAACCCTTTTAATTGAATATAATTTCTCAACACAAAAGCATTTACCATATCTCCAGTACAAATTTGACCTGTTAATTGAATGTAGTTTATAGAGTAAACTCCTATTAATTGAATAAAAAATCTTCTAACTTGTTGAGAAATTACCCTGACTCTCCCCAGTTTTCCTTTGTTTATAGATCTATTTGGCCTCAGTACATCAAATACAGGCATTTAATCTATTATATTGAATCTGTCAAACAAGATATAATAGAATAAATGCTAAGTTTATCTCTACAGTACAGGAAAGTGACACAATGCCTGTTAATTGAATACTCCTGTTAATTGAATAATTTCCATTGACAAAGTGGCTATTCAATTAACAGGGTACAGAGTTCCACTCTATTGGTATAATTGAACCTATTAACTAATGCCGGGAGGGGGGGGGGAGGGGGGATCCTGCACAGTGGGTACACAGGTATAATGATTGGCCAAACATGACATTATTCTTGTGTTGCAATCTAGCCTTAGTTGCTGAAAGTGACCTTAGACTCCATTAAATGTAAAAAAAAAAATCAAAATCAATAATTATGAAAGTGAGTAATGTTTTCAGACTGATAACTGTCTCCCCTGTTATTCTGGTGGATAGTATCAGTTATTAATTGGTACCTTACTTCCACATCTAGCTAGCTAAGTAGCTTTCAGAGGTGATCAACAGGGCTTCACTTAACAGTGCTGAAAGCATCTGAGCCATCATTTATTTTGAGCATGCATACAATCTTTGAATTTTTCATGGCTCAGTAAACTCTGTCAAAGAAGATATAGTTCGTTAAATTCTGTGTCTTCCAAAGATGAAACCAAGTCATCAAAGAAAATTGAATTTGACTGTCAGTGTGTTGACCTTTAAGCATTAAATCTATGTTATTTAATTTTCTTTAATGATATCTGGTTTGCTTCCATACGATTGTTTGAGGTGAGCTTGTCGTAACTCGAATAATTTTCCTGTTGTATGAATGTTTTTGTTTTGTCCGACCCATTTGTCAATCAAAAAATTGTAGGCATGACCAATGGTGCAATTAGATAGTAATTGCTGCAGGTGGGCTGTTAGTTAGTATTCACATGGGTTATTATGCCTCCGCAAGAGGATTCTGGGGTATTGAGTGAAGCCCTCCATCCATCCATCCGTCTGTCTGTACAAATGTTTTGCATTGTAATTTCAAAGCCATCAATCGGATTTGGATCTCCTTTGGTATGCTGATAGACCAACATGGAGGAACAGATATGCACAAGGAACGGGTTACATCCAATAATTTTTCCCAGAGTTGGGGGAAGTGGCCCACGCTTTGCGTAACCCTTGTTCACACTGGTTTTTTTCTCTTCAGTATTCGAGACGTGTATTAGGCTATGTTGAAAATAATAAAACTATCATGTGCACAAGTGTTGATGTGACTGATGATATAAATGACCGACTTCTTCCTGTAAGAGTACATTATAATACAAGCAAACACACAGAATTAAATTATAACATTTGAAATGAATTATCTGTCACTTTATCAGAGTATGAATATGGGATGGGTGTGTTAAGTTTAACTCTTGGAAGCCGGGGAATCAGAATAAATTTATTGAACATGACATACCGCAAAAAACTTGCAGTAAAGCAGGTGCTTCTAGTCAAGTGTCTTCTGCCTATTCAGGCAGACAACACTTGACTAGAAGCACCTGCTCGGTGTTTAATTCTCCCCCAGCCGTAAGATAGCCGAACTGTCACAGCCAGATTCCCTGCCCTATTACATCAGAGGTAAGAAAACACAACACCCAGCTTATAAGAGTTAAAACTCATATTCCATATTCACATGCCGACACAGCGACAGATAATTCATTTCAATCCATTATATAAATGGGGCGTTCATTCTGGATCCATTCAGTCTGCATCTGTTTAGTCCATGACTGCATCTGGCCAGAAAGTTTCCATTGCATTGCCTGCCAGTTCTTATGCAAATAAATAAATAAAAATATGACTTTCAAACCTTTTCCCGGGCCTATACAAACTGGACCTGTTAAATGCATGTAGGCTATAGAACAAATTTCTGTTAATTAAAAAAAAATCTTGTGATCTGTCCGAGATTTACTCTCAGGTCCACTTCATTCCTCACATTTATAGACCTATTTGGCCACAGTACTTCCAGGATAAGACTTCAATTTTAACCCTGAGCTCTGTTAATAAGATATAACAGACTATATGCTCAGTTTATCATTGGAGTGAATAAAAGTGATCAAATTCTTGTAAATTGAATACTCCTGTTTATTGAAAAAATTATGTTTGTATCTGGTTTGTTTTGGTCAAAATGTGCTCTTAACCCTTTGAGGCCTGACCTTTTTATACATTTTTGCAAAAAATGTGACAGTCTACATTTCTGGCTTTGTAATTGTTTCTAGGTAAGTCATGGCTGCCTACATAGGCAGCCAAGACTTTCCCAGATACAACTGGAAAAGTACTTAAAATATAACTTGAATAGTTATCCAGAGACTGCATGCTGGGGTACCTGTTTCTGTTGAAAAGTTTATGGCCACACCCCACCAGATGAAGCTGTCTTAAGGCTATATGGCAGTAAATTGTAGGAAAACAGCCCTTCATGCTTTTTAAATGAAGACCGAGCAAAGGCATATGAAGAATTGATTTTCATATCTAAATAGTGCAGGAAACGTAAATGGGAGCTCTAAAAAAAGTTTCAATTGTACTTTTTTAACTTTTGCAAATTCAAAAGAACATGTTCCTATTTGTGTGTTGCCCATTATAAACTTTATCAAGGGTCTATGAGTACCCATAATTTAAGCTTGTTCAAATCAAGTCCAGGGATTCATATTTGGGTCTCCATTTGAGCCTGAATTTCTGCTTCGTGCAATCTGAGGAATATCTACCACTTAGAATCCTTTGATATTTGTTATGCATCATCCTTATAGGGGCTTAATTCAAATTTGTTCGAATCAAGTCCATGGGTTCATAATAACGAACCCAAATTTTAACTTAGTGCAATATAAGGAAAATTATTTGAAAATCTTCTTTGTCAGGTTCAGAAACTTTTCATATTTGGTAATCTGAATTCTTTGTATGGGTAGATTCAAATTTTTTCAAACCAAGTCCCTGGGTTCATGTTTTGGCTCCCCAAAATCTTCTAAAGAGCTACCATTCAAAATCCTTTGATATTTGCTACATGGCATCCTTATGGAGATCAGATTCAAGTTTGTTCGAATTTAGTGCCCAGATTTATATTTGGGCTCCTTATTTTAACTAAATTCTTCTTCAGATCCACCGGTCAGAATCTGTTCATATTTGGTAAGTCAATATTTGGGATCTCTGTGGTAGCATGCCCATTTTGGGCACCACTCCAAATTTCCATTTCAAGAACCGATGGGCTGATATGAATCAAATTTGGCTTGTAGTATAAGTGGGTCATAACTACTTAATTTATGCCATAAATCTTGTTTTCTCTGCTCAATGGGAACCCCAGGAGCTAAAAATAGAAAAAATCAAATGCCCATATTTCAAAAACTGCCGCATGGACCAGAATATTGTTTTATAGTATGAAGCTTCCTTAGGATCAGTGGAATCAGAGGGACCAAAAAAATTGCTATCGATTTTGTCATGGGTACCGTATGGGGATGCCCCATTTTAACACTTTTGGAAATGGGAAAATGTCGAATCATTATCTTTCTTGTGCTCCATCAACTTAGTATTCTTTTCCAGAACCTTTGGGCCAAGTCTAAACTGATTTGGTACAAAGAATCTTGGTGGAGTTTACTTTTCTGATTTTTTTATACGCCCGTTTGAAAAACGGGACGTATTATAGTATGGCGTTGTCCGTCCATCTGTCCGTTCGTCCGTCTATCCGTTTGGTTTCCGAACAATAACTTTAGTATTTGTTTTTCGATCGGCTCCAAATTTGGTATGTGGTTTAATCACAACAAAATACAGGTCAAGTTCGAATATGGGGTCGGTCCGAACATTTTTCGCCTGAATTATGGCTCCTGTTGGACTTAGAATTCGTCAAATATTTGGTTTCCGGATGATAACTTTAGTATTTGTTTTCCGATCGGCTCCAAATTTGGTATGTGGTTTAATCACAACAAAATACAGGTCAAGTTCGAATATGGGGTCGGTCTGAACAATTTTTGCCTGAATTATGGCCCCTGTTGGACTTAGAATTCGTCAAATATTTGGTTTCCGGATGATAACTTTAGTATTTGTTTTCCGATCGGCTCCAAACTTGGTATGTGGTTTAATCACAACAAAATACAGGTCAAGTTCGAATATGGGGTCGGTCTGAACAATTTTTGCCTGAATTATGGCCCCTGTTGGACTTAGAATTCTTCGTCAAATATTTGGTTTCCGGATGATAACTTTAGTATTTGTTTTTCGATTGGCTTCAAACTTGGCATGTGGTTTAATCACAACAAAATACAGGTCAAGTTCGAATATGGGGTCGGTCCGAACAATTTTTGCCTCAATTATGGCCCCTGTTGGACTTGGAATTTGTCAAATATTTGGTTTCCGGAATCACTGTCAAGTGAAGCTAGAGAGGTCGAACAGGTTCACAGTGTGATCATGGGGTCTCAACCATATAAATCTAATACTCACTTCAGATATATTGCAAAACTACCATGAAACATTGGAAAATGCAAATAAAAATGTATGAAGTTCAAAGAAAACACACCAATATTGTGTGACTTACTGCGTCAAATAATTAATTGGTCAAATAATTACCCAATTAACAAACTGACTAGTCAAATAAATCTCATGGTTTTGATGTGTTTTATTTAAACTTTATATCTTTTTCTATACACATGCCTCTATGTAAACCACAGGAAGTGAAACAGTACTTGTTTTCTTTGGAAAACAAATAAGATTTAACAGTCCAAATAGGATTCATTCACCAATGCTTGAGTTGGAAATCCTCTAACCTTAAACACCAATAAATAAAAAACTAAAGATAGGAAGCTTCAGTGTTTCTAATATATATATATATATCTATAAATATGTTACAGCCAAACTGTGAAATCAAGAATTTTTTTTTTAAATTATTAAATTATTGAGTCCTTTTGTGAAGCTATTGTCCTTAATTTTTACTCTTTTTCTCAAATGACTGAAAAATTTAGTCATTTCACAAAATCACTGATTTCAAAGTCTGACCGTAACATATATATATATGCCAGTATAAATTTCTCGCTCTCTAAAAAAATTGCAAATGTGTTAAAATGGTACAATTTGAACAGTTCACGGGCGTATGATGCAATGCCCAGCGGTGCTCTTGTTTTCCAAAAAGTTACTTTGACTCTTGGGGTGGGGTTAATGCCCCATAAGCCTAAAATGCTTTAAAAATCATCTTCTCATAAGCCACACACAATAATGCTTAGATTTCTGGTTTGAAACTTACTTTAGTGATGCAGATTCAAGTTTTTTCAAAGGAACTCAGTAGGTCAAAATTTGGACTCCCTTTTGGGCACCACATAGAATTTCTAATTCCAGAACCAATGGGCTGATTTGAACCAAACTTGTCATGTAGTATAACTGGGTCATAAGTAGTTGATTTATGCCTGAACAAATTTTTGTGGGTGTGGCAGAGAGAACCAAAAGAAGTTAAAAACAAAAGAAAATTTTGTTTGGACACTTTTTTGAGACTTCACAGAACAAAGCTTTGTTATTATCTAGGAGGCTTTCCTAGGACCAGCAGAAATGAATGGCCCAAAAAATTGCTTTGATTCTGTCACAGCAATTCAAAAAATTGCTCTTGCTGTCCATCACTTACTGACACACTCATCTCTTTGACAACTTGAGCCAGGTGAGCATTTTAGGCTCACTTGAGCCTCTGGGTTTGTTTTGATGTGACTTGATTATTCACACTGCAACAGATTTTAGTGCATTAGGTATGAGTGCTGTGCCCTACTTTAGGCTTCCAAAGGGGAGATAACTTGCAAAAACTTTTAATTTTTTGTAAATTTCATAAAGTTTGTTTCTCTTGTAAAACTGGATCAAATGTAACCAAATGAAGTAGATATGTTCCCTGAATTGCACTCAGCAATAGCTCTAGATTTCATGTAAAATGTGCCAGATATTCAGAGGTTATTACTATGTTAGTTTCATATCAGCTAAGATATCAGCCCAAGGTAACTATATGTTAATCTGTGACTGAACCTTTTTATTTAGTAAACCAAATGAAATACTTACAAAATGTTCTCAGATATGTTATAGTGTTTTGACAGTGTTATTATTTCTCATTTTTTTCATGAAGTCCTAAGTTTCCTCTTCTACTAGTTTAGCTTTCCAAACGTCTTGGCTTCCAGGCTTCCCTGGTGGAGAAGCCACTATGTTTGAATAGCTGAACTATCTCTTCTCTCACTTAGATGAATCTCCGTTTACGACTCTAAATCTTAGTTTGTGTTGAATTTTGTGCACATTTCTTCTTCATCCACCTAATCCTTACTTATTACCATCATTAATTCCTCACCATACAAAAAGTACTCACTTTTGCCTGGTAACACCAATTTTACTGATTGATTGCTTTCGACAAATAACAGTGAACAATTTTGCTGTTAACAAAATGGCTGTCCCTAGTAGTGCATCAAGGGAAACTACTTTAGCTTGGTTCATATCAGCCAAAATTGGCTTCCAATCAGCCCAGTTTGAAGCCATATTCGTCACGTTTGATAATGGGCAATTCTGGGAAAGAAAATCCTGTCTAATAAAAAATGAGATGAAATTCAGAATCAAGAAGTTTTTCCCAAAATATTAGTGTTACTTGAATATAACCTAAATGTTGCTGAATGTGGGAGTGCCTTGGAATTGTAACTTTTTTTCATTGGGGTTTAACAACACTTGTGACAGCCAGGGTACCTCATGTCAGACAGTTTTATGGGTGGAGGAAGCCGGAGTATCTGTAGACATCCACCGAGCAGTGACAAGCAACTACCAAACTCCTCAATGCACTAACTTACAGAAGAAGCAGGCCTTTAAATTCATTTATTTTGAGGACACCGTTTTGCCCTAACTTGAGCACATTAAAACCAGAAATAACAGCCTTATCCTGTTAAGTTAAACCATGGACCTTTCAGATTTAAGTCCAACACTGTAACTTCTGAGCTACTGCACATCCTGGCATTGGAATAAGCAACACTAGAAAACTAAATACCTGTGCAGAATCTCTTCATATTGAGAAACAAGACATATGAATGATTTCACTCTTGATGACGCATCTCTGCCTTCAGGGACACTTTTGCCATTTCACACTATTCTTCTATCTTGAAAAGAAATTAATAATCTAAAAATTTTTTACGAACAATTTTGTTGATTGTCTTTTTTTCTTATGAATTAGTCATGAAATAGAGCCAGTGTTGTAAGACAAGTCATCACACTATTTGATAATGGATTGTCAAATATATTGTGTTCCAGACTACAACACTTGAGTCCCATTGCTCTAGTGGCAGCATGGTGGAACACTGTACTAATGCAGTATGCATAATGCCTATTAACTGTTCACCTAAGATCAAAGTTTCATTCTTTGCCTCCAAAATCTAGCTTTTCGACCTTCATTAGAATAAGCTGATGTAGCTTGTTCCAAAGAACAATCAAAATCTGTGATTTTGGAGGCAAAAATTGAAAAAATAATAAATTTGAAAGGCAATTCTTGTTAATAGTGGAGAATGGCAGGACATGGCCATTTCAATAAGTAAAGGGTTGACCAATTACCTAATGAGTTGGCTGCATTCACCCAAGTAATTTCCAGATTGTGCAGTTGAAAAAAAATATATTGAAAAAAAAAAATTCAACAAAACCATATCATGTGATCCCTCATTGGAACAAGCTCAGTGAGCTCATTTCAATGATGGGTACATGACAGGGATCTTTGTAAATTTTTTAAAAGAAAATAATTAAATAAAAAATTTTTAAAATTTTTATATTGTGTGCTTTGGGTAAAGGGTTAATCGAATACATGACTTTGATCAGTGCCAATTGAGCTCAAACTGTCTTGTAAACACTCTCAGTCAGTTGAAATGTTTGACAGTTATTTGCCACTGCTTCAGGTTTTCTAGCAGATATTCCAGCTGGAAAACTGTCATTCACTGTTTGACTGGCTTGCCTTTAGACAGTTTAGTAGCACTTGTTCAGTGTGTAAGCCCAAGTTCTGACTTACTGGTTTCACATTCCCGTAGTAATGCTGGGAGGTAAGGCAGTAGACAATTCTGTTCCACTGGTACAATACGATGCCATAACCAATGCCTGAGGTGGGAGACTTCTCTAAAATTGATATCATATTAAAAAATCATTAGCTAAACTTGTTACTTTGTTGCTGTCACAATATAGCAATAGGTGCTGAAAAGGTTCCTTTGGAATATAAATTAACCCCAGTAAACCAACAACAAACTGGTACAACAGAACTGGTTAACTAGTTGAGTGCTAAATTTTTTTTCAAAGGTCATTTGTAACATAAGATTTTTTTTGAAGATACCATTCTACCAACAAGGGTAGCCTTAGCTTAGTTTAGCAAGATTTTATTCATAACCATTGTTGTATTACAATTTATTGGATCATGCCAATTGGCACTCTCTATTGAATTATAACAAAACAATTTTATATTAACATTTTTTTTCTACTGCTTAGCAAACAAGAAGCTAATGCATACTGGGTCAAGCCACTAAAGTGTCACTTTTCACTTCTAGTATTCAACCAGTTAACAAACATCCCGAGAGGGATTCCTCAAAAGTGAGGAACATAATTATAAATGATTAGCTAAACTTGAGTGAATACTTGTGTTGCTGTGATGATGCAACCATGGTTGCTTGAAAGTTTTCTTTGGTCTACACATTAATCAGATCTACCTTGACACTGATGATAACTATGATGGCAATGACAGAGCCGCTTGACAGAACAGTACCTTTGTTGACGAAATTCAAAAGGTGTTTGTAATTTTTTTCAAGTTTTAAATTGATCGCAGTGGATAAAGAAGGACATTTGTATTTGAGCATAAATATTCAGGAAAGAGAATCAATATGACAATTGTGACAGCTGAAAGAAAGTAAAAGTTTCATTGATTTGTGTACCATGCTAAAAATGTATGGAAAAGCACAAAACAGGCACATTGTATTCGCATGTTATATGTGACAGTATATATATATATACACATTGTACAGTATGGTCATTAGAGGCCTTGTTTAATATTGTTTTAACCCTTTACTTAATGAATCGGGTGAATTGACATGCGTAATTTACATGTTAGGCAGTTGAAAAACATTCATCTAATCCACATTATGTGACCCATTATTGAAATGAGCACATCCATCTTGTTCTAATATGGGGACACATCAGTATGAGTACAGTAGAACTTTGTTACCAGCCCTGAAAAATAATAATAATATATATAATATATAATAAAAAATATTCAGTTGTTTTTTGATTGGTTTGTTTTTTGATGTTTAGCTCTTAACCAGCTGAGTATATTCAAGATATTTTTCATCATATCTAATCAAGGCTGCTGTGTAGCAGCCATGATAAGATTTGATGAAAAATTCAAACAACTTAACCAAAGGAATCATTGGTGAAAAAAATCCATTCAATTTACAGGTGGAAAATTTGCTCAAATATGCCCAAATTATACTTAGTTTCGTGGCAAGAGGAATTCTGTACTGGGCTAGAATATCCACCAGCAGCATGCAAGGAGTTAATGCCACTTTCAACTGTCAGTCATATCATGTTGAACAGTTTTGCAGGTGGAGGAAGTCAGAAGAACAAAAATGAATTCCAAACAGTGCATAGTAACTGTCTGACTCTCCATTTCCTTACTTGGAACAAGCAGAGTTAGCATTGGTTTATGGCAAGTATACCATCAATGTGCTCTACCCATGCTATACTGTACCACCATGTTGCCACCTGGACAATTGGGAATAAGAGTCATGCCCAAGGATACAATACAGGTAAGGTGAACCATGATAGGACCTTCAGCCATCCAATCTGAAGTCCAGTCAGCTAGCCAATGAACTGACAGAATATTCAGTCATTCCTCTGCACACTGATGTCAAAATGCCAAATCTCAAGCTGCCAGTTTTCCCATAATACAATTGGGAATTTAACCAATTGAATCTTGTTTGGCAGAGCTCTGCAAAGGGAAGTAATCCAACATATCATTGAACACAAGAAAATTATTGATTTATTATCTCCGCCATTTTTGGACGTATTTACAGTTCTGTCTGCTCTCCAATGCTTTGAACTGAAAATAAACTTTCTAAAGTGCTAACTGCAATTTTTGCAATAAAAACAAAATGGCAAACTGTGACAATTAAAATACCACCATTGTCGGTATGTAGAATTTTTAGGGGGTCACTGTTGACCATTATTGTCAGTGTGTTCCTTAGTCCTCGGCAACTAGTTATGACCGTTCATTGGTTAGTCTATTGCAGTGTAATCAAATCTGTACCCACACCTACAGTGTGTCATGTGTGTGAAATATTGATCACAGTATGTCTTGTCCTTTCAGCCAGAACTTGTACCTGCAATTAAAACAAATGTTATGACAAGTAGGCTATTGAAGAAGTACTTCTATCAGCTGCTATGAGGAAATATTAATTATTCATAATGGTGACAGGAAAAGGGAGGTAATAATCCCTGTATAATAATCTTAAGCATATTAACCTTCAAGGCAAGATGAAAATGATTTTCTGTTGGACAACAGCATCTCAAAGTTTTAATATTTATATCATTGCAAAAAGCCACTATCAAGACAATGTTGAAATCGAGTGTTGGAAGCTGTTCATGAAGAATACATTCCATAAGAAAATAAACCCTCAATAAACCAGGTGATTATGTGCTGTTTGCAAAAAAGGTGGGTCCCACTTAGAAATTTCTGACAAGAATAAGTCCATTAACTGCATATAACTTTCAAGCACAAAACATTTTGATATGTTAATTGCATATAGGATATGGAGTAAATCTGTGATAATTGAATGAAAAATATTGTGAGTGTTACTGAAAAAGTCTCTTAGTCCTTTGAACCCCAGGGGCAGCTTTTCTGGCCCTGTAACATGATACTTTATAATTTCATTAAGTAGGTTGACTTTTCAGTGAAGATGTGTAGACCAATCAGTATTTTCAACGTGCAGGCTGCACGTTGAAAATATTAATTGGTCTACCTCCAAATAATGAATATGGACTCTTCCCGTTGCTGCCATTGAACTGATATGGAAGATACCACTAGGGTTCAAAGGGTTGAAGGGACAATTTGAAAAAAATAAGTTACCTATTTGACAAAACTACAGTATTTGTTATGCAGAAGTACTCCTACATTTCATATATCATTTGTATGAATGCACTTGTATTGATAAAATAAATTAACTTGAAGGAGAGAATTTACTGGCTTATCAAAAAACCATGCCAATTTCCTGCATTGAGCAGTTTTCCATATTTGTCAAAATTGGGTATCACTGAAAGACAAATGTGGAATTTGTATACACATGTTTCTATTTATCCCATCACTTTGTGCAATTTGTTTATATGTTTCAGTCCTGGAAATGAGATGGGTGTGAGTGCAAATGCTCCCGTCAGCACCCGTGATTTCTATTTCATGGGAGCTAAAAAATGCACTCATTGAAAAATATTGTGGAGCACTGATATACTATGTGGGCATATAAATGTGTGTTGTTTTGAGAAAGCAGCACGCTGTGGCCAGTGGCAAATTACTGTCATAATTCAGCAACTCCTTATACATTTAACCCTTTGAACACTAGTGGTATCTGTCATGCCAGTTCAATGGCAGCAATTGGAAGAGTCCATATTCATTATTTGGGTTAGACCAATCAATATTTTCAATGTACAGCCTCGAGGGCTGCACTTTGAAAATACTGATTGGTCTACTCCACACATTTACTGAACAGCCATCCTATTTAATGACGTTATAACGTATCATGTTCCTGCATGGAAAAGCGGCTGTCTGGGTTCACAGAGTTAAGGTTTCTGGTGTTCAGTGACAAAAATTCACATACCGGTACTAACATTTTACGGGTGCAATTTACTCTTGTCTCTGATTTTCGTGGGAGCTTAAAACTGCACCCGTCAATTTTGTTCATTTGCAGCACTGATGTTTGTACTGTTGTATCTTCTGCAAATTCATCTGCACGAAAGTTTTTTAATGACAGATTTGATTAACTTTTTGTTGCTTCAGACCTTGAACACTTTGCACACAGTAGTTTTTAACACGCTCTTTCATAGACAAGCAAAATCTGAAAGTCAGTATTTTTTTCAAATTAGAGGGTTATTGTCCCTGTAATAAGCCTCAGCAGTGCTTCATTTGTGAGGTGGCTATCACATTCGCTCAACTATGCTATAAAGCATCTTGCTTGCAACTGAGGTACATTTTTCTTGCACTCCTAAAATTTTAGCAAGAGGTGAGATCTTATAATTTCCACACCACCTCTCAGTTCCTACCTGGGATTTAAGCCCATGTAGGAATGAGGTGTGTTCTTGACATTTAAGATACTGTAAGATATATCATATTGCTAGATACGTCACTGTTGGTACAATCTAACCATGTTAATTGAATAGCCACTGAACAGGAGTATTCAGTTAACAGGGATTTGCCCACTTTTCCGTATTCTAGAGATGAACTGAGTATTTATTCTGTTATATCTTGTGAGCTCTGTCAAATATGATTTAATAGATTAAATGCCTGTTTTGGATGTGCTGGGGCCAAATAAGTCTACAAGCAAGGGGAATTAGTGACTGTCAGGGTAGTTTCCAGGCATATTTCAAATTTTTTTATTCAGTTAACAAGAACGTGCTCTCGAACCCATATGCAGTTAACAGACCAAATTTGTAGTGAAGGTATGGAAAATGGTTTGGGAAGTTATATTCCGTTAACAGAGTTATTCAGTTAACAGTTATCCTATTAAGTGGGATCCATTGTATTTTATGACCATGAGAACAGACAGGCCTGAGGTGTGATGTAGTATCACAGAAACTAATAGTAAAATAGACACAGCTATATTACTTCTATGAACTGAGTACAAAGTTTTGTTCTAGTCCTTCATTTAACTCATAACCTGCTGAGTAGTTTTAAAATATTTTTAAGTGAATCTAGTCATGGCTGCTGTGTAGCAGCCATGACTAAATTCAATCAAAAATTCTTGTAAATTTGACTCAAGACATCGCTTATCACAAAGTCTATACAATTTGCATGGGAAAATATGGTTAAATGTACTCACATTTTGCTTATTTTAGTGGCAAGAGATTTCCAGTCCTAGGTGGGAATATCCGACAAGCGCGAATATCACTACATTGCCTTGGCCAGCACCAAGTCCAGACCTTTCACCAATCGAGCACATCTGGGATAAGCTTGGCAGATGCAAATATCGGCCAGCCGCATCAAAGGAGGTAAACTTCCTGGCTTTGCCTACACATGCTCAGAATGGATGGGAAGTAGCATTTTATTTCATGTGATTATCATACAAGTTATTTCTGTCACTGTACATCTTGTTATAACAGCTTGTAACAGAGAGGCTTGTCAGTAAACTACTTGATTTATAATGTATAAAGTACATTCATGTTCAAAATATAGCATACCCTTTCCAAAATCACCCAATCTCTTGAGTGTCAGCAGTGATGATTTTAGCTTCTTTAAAAGCACATCTGAATACATTTAAGCACGCTATTTTTTTTATTTGTTCCCGTTCTCCTCGGAAGTGGAGCAGTGCTTGTTTACTGCAGGAAACAAGCTCTGCTTTCCTGGTAAAATAGGACCTGGAACCAATGCTTGGGGTTTCAGTCCTCTCAAGTGGGCAGCATACTATTGACAAAACTTGACTTCATCGCCTATCTTGTAGTCATGAGATTGCAAAAGATGGTGAGATTGACCTTAAACACCAATTCATGAAATAAGTTTTTTACTTGCTTTGTGTTGACAGATATCAGGCCTTGCTTTAAATCTTCCAGGTTTACAAACTTATTTAGCTTCAGAACCTCCATTTTACTGTTTCATCTCTAATATCTTGTTTCACAGAGCCCAATGGCTGTTTCAGATGTGATATCTCATTAAGAAAAGCTGCATGATTGTTTATTTTATCTTAATATATACCTATCATTGATACAGAGAGGATTTTGGTCATCTAATCTTTTCTGCAGTATCAGGTGCTGGTGGATTGTGATACTACTGATACAGGCAAAATGCACATAATGTGATACTGCAAAACTGGAAAATGAGGCTGGGTGAAAATAGTGTGTTCGTCTTCTACCTAATGCGATGAAATATGCTCAAAATCCCCAAACCATCATAAGAGTTTTTACATCTTCATCATTGTACAAATGCCTCAGTTCATTTTTCAACGAATGGTGTCGAACCTACAATAGATTTGTGTCAGAGACACCAAGGCAATGAGGTAGATTGAATCCACCCAGTCCAGAATGAAAATAAAGAACTTGCCGCAGCAACAACTACAATAATAAGTTTGTTGCTGACTTTTGTTCAAACTGGATTTGACAGATTCTGAAATAATGAAAAAGTTCATCAGTACAGTAGGGACTGACTGGAAAGGAGAGTGATTGCTCTCACTCACCATCACTCTCCTAAACGTTTCATTAGGGAAACAATTAATCACTCACCTTCATGATGTGTGTAGAAATAATGTCTAAACATCAAGTTATATATTGCATTTCAGTCGCCTGTTACCTGACCCAACTAGAAAACGATACCTGCAAAACATCTCGCATAACTAAAATCTTTCATTTTTTGCTTAAAACATGTCTTATGACACCTCATTGGAATGAGCTCAATCAGTTTTTAGAGCAAAAATGAAAAAAATAAAAAAAATTGTATGATCATTTTCGTGTGAAGTGCTGGTCAGTTTGGGCTGTCATCATAGGTATGGGTTTGGGCTGTCATCATAGGTATGGGATTAAAATCACTCTCCTGAATTTTTCACTGTTGCAAAATCAAAATGATGAGAGTGATCATTCACTTGACTGCATTTTCCTCTCGGCAGTCACTGATACAGTGAAATTTCTTGATGTGCTGTATTGCATCTAGTGAAGATCTTCAACCAGTATCTCTCGTCGGCTACGTCGACACATGTGATACTGATTGGTTGAAGGTCCACAACTCGATGTGATACAGCACACCAGAAAACTTCACTGTATTTATTGACCAATTCTCCAGAAAAGTTGATTCCTTCCATTTTGTTCAGATGACAAAATTTTTTCCAAACTATGTAAGGGAAGTTTCATGTAGAAATGAATATTTGAAAAGATGGATGATGCTCGACTTAATCCATGACCTGAATTTTTTGTGTGCATTGAGAATAAAGGTGAACTAACATGGAGATGGGAGAAGACAGAATTACACTCTACCTTATAAGATAACAAGAATTGTCTAACAAATATATTTCTATATTAAGTGTCAGAATACATATTATATGTTACACAGTGTTTCAGCAGGGGGTACGGGTCTGTATTTACTGAGTCTGAAACACTATGTGAAAAGTTTATTACCCTGCCTCTTCAGTGTGTCAAGTTTTTAGCTCACCTGAGCGAAGCTCAAGGGGAGCTTTACTAATCACTTTCTGTCCGGCGTCCGTCGTCCGGCGTCCGGCGTCCGTCGTCGTCCGTCCGGCGTTAACTTTACATTATCGACTTCTCCTCCTAAACCACTAGCCCAATTTTATTCAAATGTTGGCTAAATGTTTATTACCTAATGCCAATTCAGATTTGTTCAAATGAAGTTGCCCCTCCTCCTGGGTGGTGCCACGCCCCCAAGGGGCACCAAAATCTTTGTAAATCTTCTTCTCATGAACCAGCAGTAGCAGAGACTTGATATTTGGTGTGCAGCTTCCTTTTGAGGTGTAGACTCAGATTTGTTCAAGAGAAGTTTGTGGGGCTATACTTGGCGTTGTTATGAGAGGGGCATAATTTTTTGCCCCGCCCAAAATTTCTATTTTCCAAACCGAGAGGCTGATTTGAACCAAATTTTATGTGAGGGCTTATTGGGTCATGAGTACTTGATTTATGCAAAAAAACTTTTTCCCGCAGCCCCGTGGGAACCGCAGGAGCTAAAAATAGAAAAAATTTAAAACGCCCATATCTCCAAAACTGCACGGCACTGAGAATTTTTATTTGGTGTGCAGCTTCCTTAGGACCAACAGAAAGGATTGGTAAAAAAAAATTGCCATCGGTTTTATCATAGGGTACAGTTTCGGGACTTTGAAAAAGTGCTGAGTCAGCACTTTTTAACACTGTAGGCAATGGGAAAAACATTAAAAAATCTTCTTCTCCAGATCCAGCAGGCAGAATCTTTTGATATTTGTTATGCAACATTGTAGGGTGGATCTGATTCAAGTTTGTTCAAACCGGCCCCCTCGGTTCATATTTGGGCTCAGTATAGGAGCCCGATTTCGAACTTAGTGCATTTCAGGCAAATTTCTTAAAAAATCTTCTTCTCCAGATCCAGCAGGCAGAATCTTTTGATATTTGGTATGCAACATTGTGGGGTGGATCTGATTCAAGTTTGTTCAAATCGGTCCCCTGGGTTTATATTTGGGCTCAGTATAGGAGCCCAAATTTGAACTTACTGCATTTCAGGCAAATTTCTTTGAAAATCTTCTTCTCGAGATCCAGCAGGCAGAATCTTTTGATATTTGGTATGCAACATTGTGGGGTGGATCTGATTCAAGTTTGTTCAAATCGGCTCCCTAGATTCATATTTGGGCTCACTATAGGAGCTCGAATTCGAATTTAGTGCATTTCAGGCAAATTTCTTCAAAAATCTTCTTCTCCAGATCCAGCAGGCAGAATCTTTTGATTTTTGGTATGCAATGTTGCGGGGTAGATCTGATTCAAGTTTGTTCAAATCGGCCCCCTGGATACATATTTGGGCTTACTATAGAAGCCCGCATTCGAACTTGATGCATTTCAGGCAAATTTCTTAAAAAATCTTCTTCTCCAGCTCCAGCTTCAGAATCTTTTCATATTTGGTAAGCAACATTGTGGGGTGGATCTGATTCAAGATTGTTCAAATCGGCCCCCTGGGTTAATATTTGGGCTCAGTATAGGAGCCCGATTTCGAACTTAGTGCATTTCAGGCAAATTTCTTAAAAAATCTTCTTCTCCAGATCCAGCAGGCAGAATCTTTTGATATTTGGTATGCAACATTGTAGGGTGGATCTGATTCAGTTTGTTCAAATCGGCCCCCTGGGTTCATATTTGGGCTCAGTATAGGAGTCCGATTTCGAACTTAGTGCATTTAGGCAAATTTCTTAAAAAATCTTCTTCTCCAGATCCAGAAGGCAGAATCTTTTGATATTTGGTATGCAACATTGTGGGGTGGATCTGATTCAAGTTCGTTCAAATCGGCTTCCTAGATTCATATTTGGGCTCACTATAGAAGCTCGAATTTGAACTTAGTGCATTTCATGCAAATTTCTTAAAAAATCTTCTTCTCCAGATCCAGCAGGCAGAATCTTTTCATATTTGGTAAGCAACATTGTGGGGTGGATCTGATTCAAGTTTGTTCAAATCGGCCCCCTGGGTTTATATTTGGGCTCAGTATAGGAGCCCAAATTTGAACTTAGTGCATTTCAAGCAAATTTATTAAAAAATCTTCTTCTCCAGATACAGCAGGCAGAATCTTTTGATATTTGGTATGCAACATTGTGGGGTGGATCTGATTCAAGTTTGTTCAAATCGGCTTCCTAGATTCATATTTGGGCTCACTATAGAAGCTCGAATTTGAACTTAGTGCATTTCAGGCAAATTTCTTAAAAAATTTTCTTCTCCAGATCCAGCAGGCAGAATCTTATGATATTTGGTATGCAACATTGTGGGATGGATCTGATGCAAATTTGTTTAAATCGGCTCCCTAGATTCATATTTGAGCTTACTATAGAAGCTCGAATTCGAACTTAGTGCATTTCAGGCAAATTTCTTAAAAAATCATCTTCTCCAGATCCAGCAGGCAGAATCTTTTGATATTTGGTATGCAACATTGCGGGGTGGATCTGATTCAAGTTTGTTCAAAACGGCCCCCTGGATTCATATTTGGGCTTAATATAGAAGCCCGAATTCGCACTTAGTGCATTTCAGGCAAATTTCTTCAAAAATCTTCTTCTCCAGATCCAGCAGGCAGAATCTTTTGATATTTGGTATGCAACATTGCGGGGTGGATCTGATTCAAGTTTGTTCAAATTGGCCCCCTGGATTCATATTTGGGCTTAATATAGAAGCCCGAATTCGCACTTAGTGCATTTCGGGCAAATTTATTAAAAAATCTTCTTCTCCAGATCCAGCAGGCAGAATCTTTTGATATTTGGTATGCAACATTGTGGGGTGGATCTGATTCAAGTTTGTTCAAATCGGCTTCCTAGTTGCATATTTGGGCTCACTATAGAAGCTCGAATTCGAACTTAGTGCATTTCAGGCAAATTTCTTAAAAAATCTTCTTCTCCAGATCCAGCTTCAGAATCTTTTCATATTTGGTAAGCAACATTCTGGGGTGGATCTGATTCAAGTTTGTTCAAATCGGCCCCCTGGGTTTATATTTGGGCTCCGTATAGGAGCCCAAATTTTAACTTAGTGCATTTCAGGCATATTTCTTAAAAAATCTTCTTCTCCAGATCCAGCTTCAGAATCTTTTCATATTTGGTAAGCAACATTCTGGGGTGGATCTGATTCAAGTTTGTTCAAATCGGCCCCCTGGGTTTATATTTGGGCTCCGTATAGGAGCCCAAATTTTAACTTAGTGCATTTCAGGCATATTTCTTAAAAAATCTTCTTCTCCAGATCCAGCAGGCAGAATCTTTTGATATTTGGTATGCAACATTGTAGGGTGGATCTGATTGTGATTCATGAACGTATTTATTTGTAAAGTTGATAGAATCTTAGACAAAATTTGCAGAAAAGATCTACTATAGAAGGGGTGGTATCCAGGGTGAACCGTTTACCCAAATCTAGCAGTACTAATGCATTATTCACACAAATCTTCGTTCAAATTTTATGACCCCTCATTGGAACACACGCATTCAACTCATTCCAACAAAGGTCATATGCCATGTTTTCGAGACAAAGGAATAAAAATTTTAGTTATTCATGAAATTTTTAGGCAACTGTTGTCTGTTATTCACATTGCTTCATGAAATTTCAGTACTTTTAGAAGTTACCTCAGTAATCAAGGGTTAATTCCCCTTAATTAAATGTCGCCTCTAAAAAACAACCACTTTGCATATCTTACCTTTTTACCAGCATAACTGCCAAAACTTGTCAGCATTCTTCGCAAAAATCGCTATTCAAATTTTAATTTTTGTCTCTTAAACATACATGTACTTATCGCTTGTAAATACCCCATTGGAATGAGCTTTTTGAGCTCATTCCAATGAGAGGTCGCACACCATGCTTTTTGAGTCAAAAAAGCAATTTTTTTAGTTATTCCAGAATTTCGTACGTAAAACACAGCTTTATGACTTCACATTAAAATGAGCTCTCTAAGCTTGTTCCAATCAACATTCACGCACTATGTCTTTCACACAAAAAATAAAATTTTCCATTTATTCAGGAATTTTGTTTGCAAGAACACTCTTACCCCCCCCCCCCCCCCCCCCCCCCCACACACACACAAACACACACACACACACACAAACACAGACACACACATCTAAAAGTTCGTCAGCAAAAAAACAGTTACTTCAATTTTTAAATGCATTATAGGAACAACTTGCCTAATCAAATTTAAATACTTTTGCATCATTCTGTATCTAGAACAAACCATTTACCATATCTTTACGCAAAATTCTCCAGCATCATTCACAAAAAACACCATTATTTATATATTCACATTTCTGTCTCAAAAATATACCTGATCTTCCCATACCCCTATTGGAATAAGCTGTTTGAGCTTGTTCCAATGATGATAAAAAAAAATAAAATTTGTGAAAATTTTTGTTTTCTTGCATGCAAATATATACATGTAGCACATGGAAGATATCCACAGTTGGGGAGAGATGTCCAAGGCTATCTCTTCACATTCCTTGTTTGTGCTTCATGCTAAACCAGTTTGTCTGCAGAGATAAATTTGCTTTATTAAAAATCATTGGAGATTGGCCACACACCAATGATTTTAAATAAAACTAATTTTAGGTAACAAATGTTGAACTTCAAACAAAATCTATCACTCAACCAGTTAATGTTGATGAGGCATGACATGGTGAAGGTGACCTAAAATACTTCTTAGAGTCACTTTGTCAGGTGAGCGATTAAGGCCACGTGGGGCCTCTTGTTTGTTTTCTTATATAATCCCCAAACAGTATTCCAGTGACGAAAACCTTGATAAAAATAATAATTAGACAAACTGAAAGAAACATTTCTTTCTTTATTATTGAACAAAAATGATTTGGAGTTATTTCCCTTCGATTGAACTCAAACATTTGGGAGACTTCAATTCAAGGACATTGGGAAATGAATGCTGCAAACTCCGGCAATTAACAGTGTTTGTTTCTAAATCAAATCACATCTTATTACTGCATGAATGCTAAATTATATTTTTAATTCCAAAGTCTGTGAAAGACCTAATATGGTATATACCTCATCTGTTAATTCCATATTGGGCTAGAGCAAAACACTAGCCTTCCCTGTGGGAACCCTGGGAAGTGAACAAGCAGTGCTTGTTTACTACTGTGATAAACAAGCTCTGTTTTACTGGTAAAATAGGACCTTGTAACCAATGCCTGGAGTGGAAGTCCTCTACATGGGATTAAATGATTGGCTAGACTTGACTTTATATCCATGTTGTGGTCCTGATTAGCCATGGTGCAGAAGTAGATGACCTCATTTGGTCACTAACAAACTGTAACAAATATATATCATTCTGACTTTTTAACACTGTATTGACAAAGTTTGTGGAGCTTTTCTGATATCAATTTATCTGTCATCCATCTATCATGACCATTTTGTTTGTCTGAGACATGTGAGCGTGGTGATGCAGTGGTTATGGCATTGGACATTAAACCAAAAGGTCCACTGCATTGTGTCCTTGGGAAAGGCACTTAGTTAGGCATGGTGGCACTGTGTACTGAGGTGTACTACAAGTCAATGCTAATCTAACAGTCTCTGGGTACTCTAGCTTCCTCCACCCATAAAACTGTCTGTTGAAAAGGTTGTTAAACTCCAATGAAAAAAAATTGTGTGGGATATAATTTCTAAATCATTGAATATTCTTCAACAAAAACTTGGAAACCTTAGTGCACTGGAATCATGTTAACTAAATAGCCACTTTGCTAGTGAAAAATATTCAATTAACAGGAGTATTCAGTTAACAAGAAATGGATAATTCTCCTGTCTTCTAATGATAAATTGAGCATGTATTCTCTTATATCTTGTTTAACAGAGCTTATCAAGCTCTGTCAAGCCAGATATAATAGAAGAAATTCTTATATTGGATGTAGTGAGACAAAAAATGTGTGGAATTCTGTGGTTTTCAAAGTAATTCTTCAGTAGTTACAAGATTGTTTATTAAGTTAATAGAACTTTACTCTTTAAGCTACACATGCAATTAACAGGTCAAATTTATACTGGGGTGTTTATGTTTTAAAGCTTTCTGCAATTAACAAAGAGATTCAATTAGAGATATATAATTAAGTGAGCTCCAGTGCATTATCAGTAGACAGTGTTGTGTATCTTAAGGTCTGTACCTCCAAGTTTGTTGTCACAGGGCAATAGTTTGTTTCTCTGGACTGTAAGAGTCCAGCATTTTGTTTGTCAAGGACATAATTTCTTGACCACACAATTGTTTTCAAAATAAATTTATTAACATGTGTATTATGTGTAGATGGTGTGTTGTGCAACATAATAAGGCTGTACACTCAAAGATCATGGTCAAAAGACAATATTTTGTTTCTTTGGGCTAAATAAATCCTATATTTGTTTGTCTGGGACATAATATCTTCAACACTCAATATTTTTCACCCAAAACTCATAAACATGTGTATCACGAACAGATGGTGTGTAATAGTATGGTCTGTAGCACCATGTTGAAGGTCATAGGATGTCCTCTTTGGACAGTGTAAAAGCATTTAATAATTTTTTTTCACCAGATCTTTACAAAAATATGATTTCAGTGCTCAATTATTGCTGAGGTAATGCAAATTTGTTATTTGTGGTGATCAGTCATTTGTAAAGCAGTGTGGGTTGTAAATTATTTCTATGTGTATCAAAAATTATAGCATGCAGTTGTGTTTACTTTCAGTCACTTTGGATTGTTTGTTTATCTCTTCTCATCAGTGCCTTATGAAAATTTGTGTACATTAAAGTTTTTTAATTTTTAAGATTCAAGTAATATCATGGTACTTCTGGCATCTAACACATTGCACATTTTTTAACATGCTCTTTCACATATAAGCAAAACCAAATTGATAGTTTTCAAATTAGTGGCTTGATTTCCCTTCAAAGACATTGAGTATTGGCATTCAGTATTAACAGATAAAGTAAATTAAAATGAACGCATCAGCAAGATAATTTGCATTGCTTGAATGGAAAATTGCTGTATGTAATTTTTTCATCAATTTAATTGCAATTTGTGTTGTTTTGTTTCCAGTTGCTGTTACATGGCTTAACCTGTTACCCAATACACAGCATATCAAAATTTATTATTTTCATTATTGTTTTTTCAAATTTAAAGCGAAAAGATTCTACAAAACCATATCAAGTGACCTCTCATTGGAATGAGCTAAATGGGCTCGTTTGAATGAGGGGTTACACCATATGGTTTTGTGGAAATTGTTTGAAAATTTTAGTTTTTTGAATTGCTAAATTTGTGAATTACATGGGTGGAAGTGGCCGGTTTGTTTGCTAAAGGGTAAAAATGAAAATACTGTCAACTTGGTTTTGTGTTCTGTTGATGACATTTAAACGTGAAGTCAGTTGATCATGTTTTGATACTTGTTTGACAGAGCTCTGAGAAATTTGAATCGTTCAACATCAGTGTGTTGAATATCAGTTGATCCTGTGATTTATCCCATGAATTCAAGCTGATTGTTTTTATTCAAGCATTGATACAGTGTACTACATCTGATTTTCCACAATCTTTTTTTTTACAGTCTGTTTCCATTCCATAAATAGATGGTTGCCAATACAAACAATATTCTGTCTCCCTGGAGATAACTTGTTAACAGAGGCGGAGATAACTTGTTAACAGAGGCGTGGTTCTCTTTACAAAATAAATTTTTGTACAATAACAATTTAAAAAAATTATGATTTATTTTTTGTTATCTTTTCACAATCTAAAGCCAAATCATATGTGTGAAGCGATGGTGCTGTTTTTTTTTACCAACAAGGCAACAACTCCCTTGGAATATATCAGTGAACATTATGATCACATCAGAGAACTGGATTTCCTCTCTGGTAATAAAGTAATTCTGTTTTTATCTGTCAAGCGAGTAAACAAATGAACTGAATTATGATTGTTGAACTTTGCAGCCCATGGTAAAATTGCTTGTAATCACATCATGGTTTTCAAACAGTCATAATTCATTTGTTAAAAATTTTATTTATCCTTAGGACCAGTAGAATGGAATGGTAAAAAAAATGCCATCGGTTGTGTCTTAGTGTATTGCAGGAGGAATCAAAAAATGAAGAGTCAGCATATTTGCAAAAATTTTTAAAATCTTTTCCAGAATCTTTTGATGTTTGGTACAGATACAAGTTTGTTAAAATAAATACCTCGGTTCATATTTGGGCTCAATATACGAGCTCAGATTTTAACCTTGTGCAATATGAAATGTACTCTTTAAAGAATCTTCTCCAGAACCATCAGTCAGAATCTTTTGATATTTGGTACAGATACAAGTTTGTTAAAATAAATACCTTGGTTCATATTTGGGCTCAATAATAGGAGCTCAGATTTTAACTTGGTGCAATATGAAATGTACTCTTTAAAGAATCTTCTCCAATCTCCAGAACCATCAGTCAGAAGCTTTGGATATTTGACACAGATACAAGTTTGTTAAAATAAATACCTCAGTTCATATTTGGGCTCAATGTAGGAGCTCAGATTTTAACTTGGTGCAATATGAAATGTACTCTTTAAAGAATCTTCTCCAGAACTAGCAGTCATAATCTTTGATATTTGGTATACATCATTATTACAGGATTAGAATCAAGTCTGTTCAAACCAAGACCTGCAGTTAATATTTGGACTCCCAATGTGCAATATGCAGAATCATTTTTAAAAATCTTTTTCTTCAGTTCCACAAGCCAAAATCTTTTTACAGTTGGTATACAGCATCCCCAAGGAGATCAGATCTACATTTGTTTAAACTAAGTCAAACCAAGTCCCTAGGTTAATATTTGAGATATAGCATCATTACATGATTCATATTTAAGTTGGTTCAAATCAAGTCCCCAGATTATTATTTGGGGTCCCTATTGGAGCCCAAATTTTAACTTGATGCAATATGAGGAATGTTCTTTAAAAATCTTCCCACAAACCCCCAATCAGAATATTATGATATATAGTATAAACCATCCTTAGGGAAGTCAGATTCAAGTTTGTTAAAATCAAGTCTCTTGAGTTAATATTTGGCTCTCTATTGGAGCCCGAATTTTAACTTAGTTCAATATGAAGAATAATCTTCTCCAGAACCAATAGTCATGGTCTACAGCATCCTTGCAGGGGTTCGATTCGAGTCCCTCGGTTAATATTTCTATGGGAGCCTTAATGTTAATTTAGTACAATATGTGGAAAAATCTTCTTCAGATCCACCAGCCAGAATCTTTTGATATTTGGTATACAACATTTTTATGTGGGTCAGATTCAATTTGTTCAAATAAAACCTCTGGGTTGATATTTGTGTTCCCTATGACAGCCCAGGTTTTATCTTAGTGCAATATTGGGAATATTCTCAAAATCCTCTCCAGAACCACCAGTCGGAATCTTTTGATATTTGGTATACAACATCCTTAGGGGCAAATTTTAAGTTTGTTCAAATAAAGTCCTTGGATTAATATTCAGGCTCCCTGCAACGAGTTGTGGGGGTTTGCTGGAATCATCTTGACTGTCCATCTGTCTGTCCATCCATCCATCCATAAACATCAAGTTTGTTCAGAGATTTTTTCCGATATTTATAGGCCAATCCATTTGAAACTTTGTGTGCATGTTCACCACCATGGGAACCTGTGCACCCTGCAATTATAGTTCTAGCCATAGTTATGCCCTTTTTCGACTTAGAATAATTTGCACCTAGGTCTAAATTTTGTAGGTCTAAATTTTGTCCAGAGATTCTCTCTGATATTTTTAGGCCAGTCCTTTTCAGTATTATGGTTCCCATTTTCTAACTATTGCTTTAGCAGTATGCCAGTCATTGATAGGCCCATCCTGGGGCAGTCACACCTCTTGTTTTAACTTGGTGCAAAAGAGGAATATTGTTTAAAATCTTGAGAACCACCATTCAGAATGTTTTGATATTTGGTATACAACACCCTAGCCAGGCTCAGATTCACGTTGGTTCAAATCAAGTCCCTGGATTCATATTTGGCCTTCCTAGCTATAGGGGCCCAAATTTTAACTTTGTGTAATATGACAAATAATCATCTTTATCTTTAAAAATCTCCTTCAGATTCACCATTCATAATCTATTAATATTTGGTATATGGCATCCTGGGATGGTGGGGATGAGAGGTCAGAATCAGGTTTTTCAAGTTGAGTTCCTAGACATTTGGCCTAGCTAGTTTTGCATTACTGGAAATCTGGGCATAATTTCTGTGATAGCATCCCAATATTAGAAAATTTATCTGACATGGACAACAGTGTTATTAAACTAATTATATGATTTCATTCCTCTGTAATGTGAACTGGCCACAGATGCTAATTAAATCCTTCTTTAAACAACTTTGGTCAGGTGAGTGGCATGGGGCCTCTTGTTCTCGGTAGTTTTCAATTTTCTCATTCCTCGCAATTGCCAAATATTTTTTAACTGGTAGAGTGCGAAATTATTTTAGGTCATCAGAATTTATCCACATGTATTTATCTTGTTACAAATTATGGGAGTGTAACAAGTCAAATCTGTAATGACTAAATAATGTCACTTAAAAGATATGAAATACATCCACAGAAAATGAAGACTCTGCATTCAGTATCTGCATTCAAAATAAAGCCCAAGTATGGGCTTCAAGCACTCGACCAGTTGGAAAAAAATATTTATGAAGTACACATTTTTCACAAAAATGCAAATTGAATATTTACAACATATTTTTTCTAATATTGACAAAAATCAGGTGCCGAAATTGGAAAGTGGATACTGTGTTTTCATGCTAGGCTTTCATTTGATGTTTGATGATGTGATAGCTGTTATGCTGTGACTGTAGCTTTCACATCATAAAACTTCACCAAACAGTATGTGGAGGGTTGATTACCACTAAATCGCTGTGGGATACATTTTTCACTTTGGAATTATTAACAATTTCTGAGGATAAAAAGAGGCACTAGCAAACTTTCATCACATGGACCACTGGGTTGCAGGCTGTTTTTCTACAGGAATTGAGTTATGCTAATGGTGCAGTTTGATAGGAACAAAAGTGCACTTACCCAGCGCACTATTACTTCAAAATAGTACAGCAACATGTCTTCTAGTTTCAACTCTAGAAACCTCCACTATTGTATAACACTTGTTATGTCTCAGATGGCAAATTTGCTCAAAATCAACCAAACATTTTGGTTCAAACTGTATATCTCTTGTTATGTTTAAATATAAGTGTTCAATAACAAGGGAATAAGTGTGTTGAAAGGATATCTTTTAAAAAAGAGAAGTTGGAAGCGGAATATTGATTGCCATCTTTAACTGTTAAGGTTTGCAGCAACAGTACTTCCTAAATCCCTTTGTGAAAGTTTCCTTTAATGTGATCTGCCAGTGTTTGGTATTGCACATAGGTAGGAAGACTTTAAACTACTCAAGACTGAGAATTCTTGCTGCTCTTGTAAATGAGACAAACATTAGGGAAGGAAAGCAATGACTGTTAGAGGTGATTTTATTTTCCGGATTTATATAATAATAACAAATATAGGAGGATATAACATCAAATGCTATTATTAGATGTGGATACTTTTCGCATGGATAGTAACATAATTTGCATTGATTGGGCACTGTACTATGGACTGATGATTGGAAAAAATACAGGTTATGAAAAATATTCCTGGAACCACACATCAGTGGCAGAAATTTGGATAATCTATTTTGTACAAGAGCCACAAATTATGTGATGACTTTACTAATATTTTCATTGGATTCAGTTTGTCAGTATTGAAAGTTTGAGTGATGCAATATTTTTTTATGAGGATCATTATTTACTGGACATTCTTCACCAAGCCTGAAAATAAGCAGACTGTCATCTGCAAATGAGGTCCACAGCAGGGTAGCATCACAAAATTTACCCTCTGTGAACCTCAGTCTGAATCAAGGTCTCAAGCCAAAACAGAAAGATGTTCCTTGAGGATAAATTGGCCCACTGTATAGGATAGCATCAGCAAATTCACCCTCTGGGGACCCCAGTTTGCAAGTGACAGGTTGCTTATATTCAGGCTTGTACTTCACAGGTATTCTGAGTGCTTGAAGAGATCAAAGATTACTGAGACACTCTATTGTTTATAATTTGCCTATGATTTGACTTTCTGGAAGTAATCATATATCCATTTTACTTACAAATGTTTCTAAACATGCATACACTGAGTAAATTATTTTCAATTTCAATTTGGCAGTAAGAGCCCAAGTATTGTTTTGTACAGAGGAACCCCATTAATTGCATAGCCACTTTGGCAATAGAAATATTCACTTAACCAGAAGTTTGTAATTTTGTTTCATTTTGGTGACAGATATATTTAGTATTTATTCTAGAATTCTATTTTGTCATATTTGACAGAGCTTACTGAACTTTGTCACACAAGATATAACAATATAATTGGTTATATTTCAAATTATTTAAGAATTTGAGGGTTGTTGGTAGAATAGAATTTTAAAAAAATCACAATCTTTATTCACCCAAGTTAAGAAGGATTTACTCTATACAATATATGTAATTAACAGGGCAAATTTGTAATAAAAAAATGCATTGGTATTTGAAAAGTATGTGCAATTAAGGGGTTGTTCAATAAGGCAAGTTCTATTTATGTGGGACCACCATACCCTTATTTGAACAGATTTGTCTTGATGCTGCAGTTTCATTTTATTGGCTTTAGGATTCATAGGTATAAACAATGGGCTAAATCTTTAACTGCAATTTTGTGGATAATTGAAAGGTCATTATCTATGGTGGCACAGCATGTATGTTAATTGGTCGAGTGCTAAATTATTTTTGGTACTTAAAATTTCTTTGTGAATCTTTGCCTTGTAACAGTTTATGGGAGAGTGCCATTAGGGCAAATCCTAGCAGATAAAATAATATCACTTCAAAGATAATATGAAGCACATCCACAGAATATGCAGGCTTTAAATTACGGTACTGGCACTTCAGAATAAAGCCCAGATATGGGCTTCAGGCACTCTACCAGTTAAGTAAAGTTCCTTTTGAAGGATGATGTTTCTCTCCCATTTAACAACCCATTTCCTGCCAGATGTGACTATTGTTGCATATGTCAGTATGATGTTCTGCATGTTCTGATTGTTGGTAACATATCTGATAGAGCTATTAGTGTGTCATAAGACACACTACAAGGGTAGAGTTTGGGGGGCAGGATTTTTGGACCTGAGTTTGAGTTTTTATACGCCTGTTTAAAAAACGGTCGTATTATGTTATCAGTCTGTCTGTCTGTCCATCTGTCCGTTCATTTAAAGCCAAACGCCTTGACAGATTGACACCAAATTTTTCAGATGTTGATTTTATACACCCGTTTGAAAATGTTATGTGAATGGTCTCTCAACCAGTCTGTCTGTCTGTCCGTCCATGGACACATTTCGTTCCCGGACGATAACTTTAGTTGTAATGGATTGAGCTGAGTTAAATTTGGCATGTGGATTTAGTATGACAAAATATAGGATGGGTTCGATTTCCGTTTCTAGCGGCCCATTTGCAGTAGAGTTATGGCCCTTTATTTTTGGGAATTTAGCCCAACTTTTCGTTTCCGGACGATAACTTTAGTTTACCTTGACCGATTTATTTCAAATTTTCAGTTTTTTGTTTTTGACCACAAAATACAGCTCAAGTTCACTTTTGACCACAATCGCATATACCTTTCCAGAGTTATTCCCCTTGAATGATTGCAAATTTGTGGATTTTGTGGTTTCTGGATGATAACTTTAGTTTGCTTTGACCGATGTTTTTCAAATTCTCAGATTTTGTTTTTGACCACAAAGCACAGCTCAAGTGCACCTTTGGCCATAATCGCATGTACCTTTCCATAGTTATTCTCCTTGAATGATTGCAAATTTGTGAATTATGTGGTTTCCGGATGATAACTTTAGTTTGCCTTGACTAATTTGTTTCAAATTCTCAGATTTTGTTCATGACCACAAAGCACAGCTCAGGTTCACTTTCGGCCAAAATCGCATGTACCTTTTCAGAGTTATTCCTCTTGAATTTGTGCATTTTGTGTTTTCCGGATTATAACGTTAGTATGGCCTAACTGTTGGACATAGAATGCATCAAATATTTGCTTTCCGGATGATAACTTTTATTATTTGTTTTCCAATTGGTTCCAAACTTGGTATGTTGTTTAATCACAACAAAATACAGGTCAAGTTCGAATATGGGGTTGGTCCAAACATTTTTCACCCTCACCCCCATCCTTACCCCAACCCTTCAAAAATACAAAACAGGCGTATATTGTCCCGCTACGCGGTGCTCTTGTTCAATCATTTCATAAGTGTTGTAAGAGCGAGTGAAATATAGAGACAAAACCATGAAGGGTTGCTGATTCTTGCCTCAACCCTCACTCTACCAGAGTTGTGTTCTGTAATTACACCCTGTTTAAACCTGAAATAAGTGAATAAAGCTGATATTTTAAAAGACAAAGATCACCTTTTTACTTTCTTCCTTCTCATTGTTTTGTTTTGAAGAACTTCATTCATGTTATAAGGTTATTCAGGTACTTAACGTCCAATCAGACATGATTCCTTCATAACATTCTTACATCTAGGCTGGATTCCATGTGTGGTGTCTCAAGCACATTTCTCAATGTCTGCATTATATTGGGTAATGTAATGTTGAATACACACAGCAATCATGGTATAATAACATTTTATTAAACTCCCTCACATACAAGCATACATGTAGGTCTTCCATACATGGTAAAGGAGGGTGCGCAAGGCTTATATTTCATCTCAGTTTGGGAGAATCTATTTGGATTCACATGAAAACGGTTGTGAGAATCCATTCCTGCTATGAGTGTCCCAGAAGGTCACCATGGTTGAAACCCTGTTGTAAAACACATGTTAACCTTTTACCCAACACAGCTCTTTAATTTTTAAAACATAAACTGAATTTCATATTTTTACAAAAAACGTTAACAATATTTACCAATAAAGCATTACAAATATGGATGTCATTGGAACTGGCTCATTGAGCCATTTCCAATGACCGCCATGTTTGTACAATTTTATTGGCAAAGTGTCAAGATATTTCAGGCCATGTTAGCCTTGAATTGGTTAATTTGCTGCTGTTATGTTAGGTAAAGGGTTAAATTGACCCAATTCTTTTCACACGAATCCTAGCAGAGGTACGGGCAAGAATCTACATGGATTCTCCCTGGTTTTGTTGTGTGATTCTCAGATTCTATTCGATTATATAAGCCCTGGTGTGGCATTATAAGGGTAATATATGCAGATTCTGCAAGAAATAAGGGCTCCAGCAGCAGGCCGAGAACAAACATACTTTCTTTGTCATGTCTTGATGTTGCAAACTTCTCTTGGATGGATATTCATCATTTAACGGTAGGTTTTTTGTCAGTAATTAAACTGGAATCCAGCTGAGGTCTCTGTCACCTGGAGCAGAAGTAATTGTTCTTATGATGTTTTGATACTCTGGGGCTGGGAGGCTCAGTGGTTATGGCATTGGACTTCAGACTGAAAGGTTCACAGTTCAATCCCTGCTAGGGGCAACTGCATTGTGTCCTTGACAAGGCTCTTCATCCCGATTGCCCATGTGGGGCACGGTGGTGCTGTGTACAAAGGCATATTGCACGTCGATGGTGTACTTGTCTTCAATCAGTGCTAACCCAGCTTGTGTGGAGTTTTACGTTGGGGAGTCTGACAGTTGATCGTGATTGCTCAGTGGTTCTTTCCAGGTACTCTGGCTTCCTCCACTCGTAAAACTGTCCAACACGAGGTGACACTGGCTGTCAAAAGTGTCATTAAACTTCAATAAATAAATAAATAATAAATAAATACTCTGAGGCTCAATTTCCCTAAATTAGATAAAATGAAACCAAAATTCACATATAAGAAGGCCATCATCTTCTGTATCATACCAAACTGAACAGTGGTTTATATAAAAGTCAGATAATTGTCAAGTCGAGTACATGTTTTTTTAAAAAAAGGAAATTTTCTCTAAAACTGAGAAAAATGTGCTGCTTTTTCAAATTTCCATATTCAGAAAAAAGGTAGAACTCCAAAAAACGTTCTTTCTATAGACTTCTTAGTTTCACAAAAAGTTTACAAGTTTATTTTCAAATTCAAGTCTAAGACATATTATTTTTTTTGTAATAATGGATCAATTAGAAGTGTTTATGTTACCCCTCTCTGACCCCCCTCCCCCCCAAAAAAGAAAAACAAAAACAAAAAAAAAACAACAGTTTGGTCTCAAATTCCATCAACTAGAGGTCCTCAGTATATCCTGTAATTCATTGTTCACAGTCAAGTTATAATTTTATTCTCAAAGGTATGTTTTTTAAATGTTCATGCAATACGAGATTATTTTCATAAAAAAAAATTCCAGTTCTTCAGGTCTTCTAAATAAAGATTTGTATAATTTTACATCATTTTCTGCTCTTTGAATAATACTTGATTTTCAACAAGGACAAAAAGCCATCATCAAATCAAGGAATGAATACTTAACCCTCTGTGCAATGATGACAAAATATTGAAATTTCAAGTAGCATATTTTCCCATATTGCAACTAGGAATTTAACCAGTTCAATCTTGTTGGATACAGATCTCAGTGAGCTTTGTCCAACAAAATTGAATTGGTCCAGTTTCAAGGTACATAAAGGGAAAAATTTGCAAGTTGAAATTTTGATATATTGGCATAGGTATCTAAAGGGTTAAATTCACTCAACATATTTTTAGCTCCACCTGACAAAGTCAGCAGAGCTTTTCTGATATTGAGTTGTCCGCCGTCCTTCCGTCCGGCGTCAACATTTTGTTTGTCCAAGCCATAATTTCTTTGCCACTGGATATGTTTTAACAAAACTTTATAACAGTATGTATTGTCAATAGGCAGTGTGCCATCAATCACAATAAGGTCTGTATCCATCAAGGTCAAGGTCACAGGCAACATGGTAAAGGTAACATTCAGGAAAACGTCAACATTTTGTTTGTCCGAGCCATAATTTCTTTACCACTGGATATTTTTTAACAAAACGTTATATCAGTATGTATTGTCACTAGGCAGTGTGCCATCAAAGTGGATAAGGTCTGTATCCATCAACGTTAAGGTCACAGACTACCTGGTCAAAGTAACACTAATGTATTTGCCAAAATTTATTATGTTTTCAATTTTTGTCTAATAAACAAAGCTAATGAGCCTTCATTGAACAAGCTCAGCAAACTTGTTCCAATGAGGGGCCATAAGCTATGTTTTTGAGACAAAAAATGATGATGTTGTCTGCTATCCGTGTTGGGTGAATGGTTATGAGAATCAGAGATTTCCCCGTGGGAACCCCGGGAAGTAAGCAGCACTTGTTTACTGTGGTAAACCAGTTCCGCTTTACTAGTAAAATAGGACCCAGTCACCAATGCTTGGGGTGAAAGTCCTCTAAAATGGGCAACATGTTGATCAACGATTGACTAAACTTGACTTCATCTCCATGTTGTGTCACAATTTGCCATGGTGCTTAAATATGTGACGTTAACCACCAACAAACAAACAAACAAACGAATCAGAGATTGGGGATCAAATGTTACCCTGCATATGGCTGTCCCTGAAAGTAGTTGCCCTGGGTGGAGCTATCTTGGCCGAGAGGCCTCTTGTTTTATTGTCAATCTGAGAAGTTTGTCAATTCATTATTTACAACAATAATGATAGAAGGTGGGTTCATGACCTACTACCAAGTGTTGGACATTGCTTCTTGTACCAGAGCCTTGTCCACTATTTGTCAATGGTATGACTGTTAGGAAGGGGAGAAATTTGTAAAATGCTCCTAGAATGTGATAAATGAAGAGCAATCAGTCCTGATGCCAAAATTGGGTGCACTTAAGTTTGTCCATGTATAGAAGTGGAGATTGTATGTTGTACAGTTTTTTAAGCCAATGGGGATACTCTAGTGTGTGGTGGCCATCAAACAGATGATGTAGGACTAAGGTGCGTTCCGATCTGGTCAGTGAAAGATTAAGATGGAGGTTGTTGATATGACCTGCTCTGCAAAATTGTGTTGCACACACAACTTTGCGAGTGTTAGCTAGAAGAGTCAACCCTTTACCTAACACAGTATTTTAACAAAATAAATTCAATTTCACATTTTTTGAAAACAAATTTCACAATTTTTCAATAAAACCATACAAATGTGGATATCATTAGAGCCAGCTCAACATGCTGGTTATAATGATATCCATATTTGTATGGTTTTATTGAGAAACTTCAGAGATGTTTTAGGCTCTGGTAGGCTTAATCTGGTTAATTTGCTTGTTGTATTTAGCAGCTATGTTAGGTAAAGGGTTAAAAAAATGTAAATGGGGTAGTACAGATGCAGTATTGAGACATGGATTCAGTTTACCGTCTAACCTCCAAATCAAATGGGAAGAAAGGGAATGTTGCTTTTTGTAGGAAAAATCTATTTGTGTACAACCTCTTTGATACCACCAGCACAAAAAAGAACTACAGTGCGTTTCATGTGATCTCTGGTGACAAGTTAGATATATTGCCTCCAATAGGAGAGGCCAATTTTCATGCCTTTTGGTAAAAACAATTGTTGCTCTCTGTTTGTATGGATTCAAGGTATGTACATATCATCATTTTGCAATTTTAGAAAGTGCTTATGTTTTAGATTGGTTATCACCCAGAAATAGTGATGTTTGTTGAGAAAGTGCTATTGTGGAGCCCACTTAATTGGATGTCTCTTAACTGAATAACCCTGTTAATTGAATATAATTTCCCAACACAAAACCATTTACCATACCTCCAGTACAAATTTGACCTGTTGATCAAATATTGATTGTAGAGTAAACTCCTATTAATTGAATAAAAAATCTTGCAACCTGTTGAGAAATTACCCTGACTCGCCCCAGTTTTTCTTTGTTTATAGACTTATTTGGCCTCAGTACATCCAATACAGGCATTTAATCTATTATATCGTGTTTGACAGAGCTCTATGAGCTCTGTCAAACAACATATAATAGAATAAATGCGAAGTTTATCTCTAGAATACAGGAAAGTGACACAATCCCTGTTAATTGAATACTCCCATTAATTGAATAATTTTCATTGGCAAAGTGGCTATTCAATTAACAGGGTTCCACTGTATTGTGTGTGCAGTTAATTATTGCAGTGAGGGTTTCTGCAACAAGTCTCATGGAGATGCAGGTATAAGGTCAGTACCTCTCTGCAGACCATTATGAGGAGCACAGTTACTGCGCAGTATTATCTGTGGTTAAATAAATATGTAAGGCTTTTGGTCATTGGCGTTATGTATAGAACACTGATCGGAGTGTCTAGTACCTCTCCTATCTATGACCACTATGTTTGGCATGTGGAATGGAGACCCTAACTGATCATTGTCATCTGCACCAACTAAATATTTCAAATTTGTTGTTTACTCTTGCTCTTTGCTATGGAATAAAGCTAATATTCAATCATGTATGACAGTGGATAATTCAGTTTAACCAGAGTCTTTTTTATAATGTAATGTTGTGGTCATGATTAGCCATTGTGCAGAAATATGTGACCTTAAACACCAATAATGTTGAGGAGCTGACAGTTGCTCGTCGATGCTCTCTGGGTACTCCGGCTTCCTCCACATGTAAAACTGTCACAGTCATGATTAGCCATTGTGCACAAGTATGTGACCTTAAACACCATTAAATAAATAAATAAATAAATAAATAAATAAATAAATAAATAAATACCAATAGCAAATGGTTTCAGACTTTTCAGAATAAACACCAGAGAAAAGTATGCAAACCAGCAAGAAAAATAATATTGTAGTTTGACATAGTAATGATAGAATGAATGATATGTATTATTTAGACTGCTATGATCTCATGTTGGCAGGCATGAAAACTTCCAGGCAAGTGCCGGAATCAGGCATGGAACGAGAATTAGTTTTTATTAAAATTGGAACCATATTGACCAAAAAGGCCATTTTCCGATAAATTTATTGAATAACACAATGATTCAGACAATAATTAAACCTAAAGGTACTTTCTGCTTGTTTTAAATCTTGATTTTCTTGCTATTCAGATTCGGACATCTGTGCTCTTTCAAATTTTAGGCATTTTCATTATGCCACTCATATCTCTCTAATTTGGTGAGTTCATGTATTACGTGTATTTGTTTAAATATTAGAGATGGCAAGTACACGTACTATATTCAGGTCACAAAAATGAATGAATTTAAAGAAAAAATATATTTCAGAGCTACAGAAATACCAATGGTTAATTTTCCCTTTTCTGGAATGACAGCTTAATTTTAACTTCAGTGTTCACTTGTGCGTGAATATTTGATAACATAACTGCAGACTGATTCATTTTGTGTATTTGATGATTTATGATTGATGGAATTTGGAAATGAATATTTCTTTTGACAGGAGAGCATTGACATGTATATTTGATCAGAGCTTACCACAAAAACTATACCTCAGATGTTTTGAAATCTGAAATAAATCAGGAAACTTTTATTGAAAATAAACGGTCCATTGGAGGAATGGTTTTTGAGTTATATCACGTTTTGTCTCGGCTCATAAATTTGAAAATATGCTTACGTTTTGTCAGTTGTGAGGAAATTTAAAAAAAACAAAAACATTCCCTGCTTGACAATTATCTGATTCTTATATAATCTACTTTTCTTTTGGTAGAATACAGCAGATGATAGTGTTCTTTGGTTAATTATATCCACTTTATAGAAATAGACATTTTTGATTAAAATTTGGAAGTTGATGCCTCAGAGATCCTCGGTGTACTCAAATACAGGAAAAACACATGCAGCGATACAAAATTGAAAATTGAAAATAACCCCACAAAAATGATGCAACAGACATTTGCATAACACTTTTGAGCCAAGATAACCCCAATTCCATTGCACTCTCTTTTATCAGTGTTTTTTTTTTTTGATTAGTAGAGAGCTGAATTGTATTGGGTCACCAAAATTTTTTCACTTGTCTTTGACTTGTTATAATGTATGGGAGAGTGCTTTGAGGCACTGTCCCATAAATTGTGGCAAGGAAAATCCACACAGACTTCATAATTTCACATCAAAGATTACAACTGCCTCAGGACCCGGGAGTTTTTGGTGCTTTAAAAAAGTGTACCTTTTGATACGTCTGAGCTGAAAGTTGTGGGAAGGCTTTTGGTACGGGTCTCCGGTGGTGGTGAAAGGGGCAAGAGTACTTAGTTGCACAACTGGCTAGGTTTCATTCATATAAAAAAACAGAAATACAGGTAATAAAATACCCAAATTGTAAAGAAATAATTGAGTAGATATTGTCACGAAAATGCAGGAGAATGCTTCTAGTACCAATTTAAAGACATTTTCTGGAGGAACCCCCCCACTGGCCCTCCTCCCCCCCCCCCCCCACTGCTTATCCCTTTGAGCCTTCAACACTTGCAGTGCCCATAACACCCATTCTACACATTGCCCTAGGCCCATCCTCACTCTCAGAGCCCCTGCCAGTTAATGAACACAAAAATAAAATGTCACTTGATATTCCAGCAGAAAGTACATTGTGATGTCTCAACCACTTACTCCTTCAACTTTCATTGGTCAAGTATATAACTGGTCAGATGTATAACTTCAAAATACACAGCCCATATGGCAAGTGAAAGCATAATCCCTTTAATTCGGAGTCATTTTTAATTCAGAGTAATCCCAACCACTGACAAGCAATAAATATTAAAAACAAAAAAAAAAAAAACAAAGTTGAAAGAGACCAATTGACAGTCAGAAAGGGTTTATGACAAGTTTGTTTGAACTCTAATTTGAACCCTGGTGGAGGTGATTTGAGAGGAGCAAGAAAAGGTTATCCTAGAAAATTTTGGATAACCTTTGGAGGAACTTAATGCAGGATTGTCCAATTTGTTCATCCCTGACATGAGAATAACTTCTGTTCCAGGCGATGGTGGCTTCATCTAGATCTTGGTCAAACTGTTACCAAGAGACTGGTTATTCACATATATTTTGGTAACACTGTGAGAAGAAAACTATTAAAAGGGAATAAATCTAATGAAGCAATTACAAAATATTAAGCTTGTTTGAGTACTCCTCTTCACTTCAGATGATCCCTGTTTTCTGACTGAAGTTAGTTGTAGAATTACAAATGATTGACAACATAAGGTTTTATCTCTGTTGTGATTAACATATCTAGCTTGCTGGCGAAAGTGACATTTCAGCTTCAATCAGTCAATGCTAATTCAGTAATTTTTTACCATTTTATGTATATCTCACTGAGATTTATTGAAATCTTCAGGTTCCTTCTGAATGAGATAAATAAATTATAAATATTATCGGGAAATCTCTGATGGTAAGATTCAATTGCTCATTTATAGCAGATTCAGACCAAATACACAAACAGTATGTGAAGAGTGGATAATCAATAAAGTACCTGCATGTGGGATTTCCACCCAAACATGAACTCTTATTCTGTGGAAATGCATAAAAAAGCTCAAAAAATGTTTTGGGCAGTGAACCACTGGGTTGAATTGTAAATGTGAAGTTTATAATTTAGCCTCACTGTGCCTAAATTTAACAGTTACAATGGTCCTGTTGTCTCTGGTAGATTGCTACATTATTATACCCCCACAAAATGAAGTTTAGGTTGGATATATAGGAGTCAACTTGTCAGTCGGTAGGTCTGTCGTTGTCGTTGTCGTCGGTCCGTTGCACATGTAAACTTGTGGAGCGAACTATTTACACAGTTTTAGTCGCATTTTCATGAAACTTCACAAAAATGATCAACATGATGAGGGGAAGTGTGTGACATAATTTTTTTTCCCGCTCAGTTTCAAGATGGCTGACTGGTGGCCATATTGGATTTTTTTTTATACTTAGAAAAATTGAATTCCCCTTTTCAGTCACCCACAGTAGGCGATATGCCACAGTGGGGGTATACCAGGCGACAGACCATCTCTAGTTTTTCAAAGGCGATTTGTGACATGAGTATTTTTTTTTTAAAAATGCCATGCTACCAGCAAGGGGAGCCTTACTTTAGCAAGATGCTCTTCATAAATAATTGTTTTAGTACCATTTATTGGAGAGTGCCTGTTGGCACTCTCCAATAAATGGTAGCAAAACAATTCATATAAACATTTTTTTTCTACTGTTGAGCAAACAAGCTAACATGTACAGTGTATAAAGCCAGTATAGTGGCTTTCAGCACTTTCTAATAGAGCCATGATAGTGGCTTCTAGCACTCAATCAGATAAAATTGTAGGATGGCAACAAATCAAGTTCTGGGGGGAGGGGGGTGCCTGCCGTGAAGCAGTTGCTTGCTTACTTTGTAAGTCAGCTCTGTTTTACCAGTAAAATTTGACCTGGTAACCAGTGCCTGGGGTAGAAGTGAAAATTTGCAGCATGGGTATAAAAAATTGGCTGGACTTGACTTTATATCCATCTTGTGGTCATGATTAGCCATTGTGTATATGTGACCTTAAACATGACTAAATAAATAAATAACAGCAAGGAGGGAGCTTTGTGGCTCAGTGGTCAGAGCATTGAACTGGAAACCTGAAGGTTGATGGTTTGATCTTGACCAATGTGCAGTAACTGCTTTGTGTCCTTGGGCAAGGCTCTTAATCTTGATTGCTCATATAGGGGCATGTTGGCACTGTGTACTAAGGCATTCTGCCTGTCAATGGCACACTTGCCTTCATCTGCTGCTAACTCTGCAGAGTAAGTACATTGAAGAGTCTAGACAGCTACTCGCTGCTGCTCGATGGACCTCTCCAGGTTCTCCTCCACCCATAAAACTGTCTGAATAAATGTGACCCTGGCTATTAAAAGTGTCATTAACCCTTTAAACACTGGTGGTATCTTAAATATCAGTTCAATAGTAGCAATTGAAAGAGCTCTTATTCATTATTTGGGGAAAGACCAATTAATATTTTCAACGTGCAGCTCTACAGTTCAAATGAAATTGTTTGTAACTTTTCTAATGCTTTGTGGGAGTGCGGTGGCTCAGTGGTTACAACATTAGACTTCAAACTGAAAGGTCCATGGTTCAATCTCCACCAGGGGCAATTGTGTTGTGTCCTTGGACAAGGCACTTAATTCCAATTGCCCCATGTGGGGGCACACTGGCACCATGTACTGAGACATACTGCACATCAATGGTGCACTTGCCTTCAAACAGTGTTAACTACTTGTTAGTACATTGAGGAGTCTGGCATTACTCGCTGCTGCTCTTCTTCCTCCACCTGTAAAACTGTCAGACTCGAGGTGACTGTGGTTGTTGAAAGTGTTGTTAAACCCTAATAAATATATAAACAAAATTTCAATGCCTTGGTTATCTGTGTCTGCTTTACAAATGGTTTAAAAGGCCTCCTTTGGCATCTGTGTTCACAGAGTGCATTACCCAGTTTACTTTGATCCATTTTCTTTATAACTTCAGTACACTGCATGCAACTTAGTACCATATCTATGTGCATCTTATTCCAAATACACTTGAAGCAGGACAACTCTTTATTATCACTTATGCTGCACCTTAAAGTAGTTCAATAGGAACCATTGTGTGAACATTGATTTCAGAAGCAGTTTGTCCTGGATTTTTCGATCTGACTTTTACTGCTTTCCTTCTTTTCATAGAGGGAGAATGCAATTACCCACCTCAAAGCTACAGGCCTGTTACAGTGCTAAAATATTTAATCCACAAGGTGCCAATTTCTCACTTTGAAAAATTTTTTGTACAACAAAAAAGGTATCCCTACATGTATTCTTTGATTAAACTTGCAGGTTACATTCAGAGTTCCTTGGCAGTTATTTCGAGGCCGTCTTGGCTGTCCTTTGGGCAGCTGAGACTTGTCTAGAAACAGCTGCAAAGTCACAGTATGTGGACTGTCAAAAGTATAGCGAAATGTGTAAAAATCTCTTGGCCCTTGGGGTGAATTTAAAGCATGCATATTGAGAATTGCATTCAGTCAGTAATAGTACTAAAGTTTTGATGATTTGTTCAAGAAAATTCCTTGGAGAGTGCTTTTACACAGATTTTTCAGAGTCTTGGATTAATTCTAGGAGAACATGGTGCATTTTTTGTAGTTTCTGTTCTGTTGACAAAATCAATAAATTTTTCTGTTTTTAATCCCCACCCTAACATGCCCAGAAGGCAAGACCTTTTTTGAAAAGGTTTTTTAATAACTATTAATTTTAATTCTTTGTCCCCAAAATATAGCTTATGATCCCCCACATTTGAAATTATTTGATGAGCTAATTCCAGTGAGAAGTCATATGCTATGGAGACAAAAAATGAAAAAAACCACTTAAAATTTGAATGGTAATTTTTGTGAATAGTAAAAGTACTATAACCTTTTACCCGCTGCACACAATATCAGAATTTGTTATTGTAATTATTTTCTTTTCAAATTTTTCAAACAATTTAAAAAAAAAACATATCATGTGACTCCCTCACTGGAATGAACTTGATGAGCTCATTCCAGTGAGGGTGTCATATGATATGGTTTTGAAAAATGTATTTTTTTCAACTGCTCAGTTTGTAAATTATGCTAGTGGATACAGTCGATTCATTAGGTGGGTTAATTTCAATTCTCTTAGGTATAGGGTAAAGTAAGAGTTGCTTATAAAATTCAAAGAATGTTGATTTTCATAAATAGTGTTTTTTCCATACTGTCACTTCTGTTTCACCACAGTTGCCTCATTATTAATCTGGCTTTATTCTGTTAATCCTTTTACATCCAACAGTTCCTCCATCTGTTTCTTGTGTGAGGTCTATTTTTAATGTGTACTCCCAACAAAGGATTCTGTGATAATGGACACTTAAGAATTAAGCAGCCGACAGTTACGACCCCCTATTGATTATCTATCACAGCCATTTCTCTGCCTAACTCAATATTTTCAACAGATTTTGTCAAATCTTGACCCCCTATTAATTATCTATCACAGCCATTTCTCTGCCTAACTCCATATTTTCAACAGAGTTTGTCAAATCTCGGTGAAAAGTATCATCAGTAGGGAGTGCACATGCACATATCAGTAAATCTTGGTTTCTAGGAATTTTCTCTGTAATTACTCATTTTTTTGTATATGCCACAGAAGTTTATCTTCTTATCCTTCTCTTGATTTTTCTCCCCCACCATATCCTTCCATGTAAATTAGGGGTTTGTTTCTTAAGCATTTCTTAGTAACCATTATAGATGCAGACACCAAACTGCATATGTTTCTTTTTTGGTAATAATTCCTGACCGGAAATGAGAGACATAACGATCAGCCTTTTTTTCTGGTAGAGTGCTGAAAGCCACTATCATGGCTCTATTGAAAAGTGCTGAAAGCCACTTTAGTGGCTTTGCACTCTTTGCATCGGTTTGTTGTTTTTTTAGCAATAGAAAATAAATGTTTCTATAAAATTATTTTGATACAATTTATTGGAGAGTGCCAATTAATAATAATAATTAATAATAATTTTAAAGCCTGAAATCCACACACGGTGCTCAATGGCTGTACAATAATTGCATACATACATATACACACATACACATACATTCTCTCATAGATACATTGATACATGAATCACTATTATCATTTATTGGTGCCCAACGCCACATCAGCAACCGAGGCTATATCGTGGCGATAAGCGACATAACCTAAAAGAAAAAGGGTATTGAATTAAAACAAAATAAAACAAAAACAAAACAAACTACAACTTTACCAAAAACAAGTATGTGAGTGTAACTTGACGAATAACGAGGCAATCCTCACTGACTCAGTCACACCCACGCACCTGGTAATGTCAGTTTATGACCAAAATTAAAAGACCACTGAAGGAAATGCCTTTCGAAAAAGGTAGGTTTTAGTACCAGACTTGAATGATTCAAGTGATTTACTATTTTTAATGTCGATTGGTAGAGAATTCTAAAGCCTTGGGCCAGCAACCACAAAGGCCCTGTCACCAGCACTAGTAAATTTAAGATACGGGCTGACCCAGATTGAGTTGACCTGATGACCTAAGAGACCTCGGTGGTTTGTGGATGGTAAGCAGATCGGACAGGTAGGATGGTGCAGATACAGATATACACTTAAACACCAAAAGGACAATTTTAAATTGAATTCTTTGCTTAACGGGTAGCCAGTGTAACTCAGAGAGTATTGGTGTTATATGGCAGTACTTTTGAGTTCTGGTAATGACCCGTGCAGCACAATGTTGGATGTGTTGTAGCTTTTCAAGAATAGATGTTTTAGAGCCAGTCAGAAGAGAGTTGCAGTAGTCGAGACAACTGGTAACAAAGGCATGGACAAGCTGTTGTGATGTGTACGTATCAATGAAAGATCAAATTTTGCTAATATTTCCAAGATGAAAAAATGCACTGCGAGAGACAGTTTGATATGTTCATCAGCGGCCAAATTTTCATCCATGAAATAACCTAAGTTTTGAACACAGCTACTGGGTTTTATCGCAGAACCTCCAATATTGAGGGACAGTTTGGATATTTTTGAAAGTTGATGAGGTACACCTAAATATATTACTTCTGTCATGTCATCGTTCAATTTAAGAAAGTTTTAGTCATCCATGCTTTGATGTCTGAAATACAAAGTTCAATCTTACTGCATGCTTCAGGCTCAAAGGCATGAGTAAAACTAATATACAGCTGTGTGTCATCTGAGTAAAAATGAAAGTCAAGGCCATGGCTTTGGATAATGTCACCGAGAGGTAAGACATAGACAGTGTACATTAGGGGACCCAACACCGATCCTTGAGGGACACCAAAACATAGTGTGACCTTGTCTGATGACTCACTGCCAATAAGGACACTCTGTGTGCGACCATTAACGTACGACGAAAACCAATTGAGTACTCGGTCAGTAAGGCCTATTCTCACTGCCAGTCTTTCAATAAGTATGTTATGGTCTATGGTGTCAAATCAACAAAACAAGGCATGTTAGGTTGTGCCTGTCAGTGGATAGGAGGATATCATTTTGGACCCATAGAAGCGCCGTTTCTGTACTGCAATTAGATCTGTATGCAGATTGGTTAACTTCAGCTAGGCCATGGGCTGCCAAATGAGAATTCAGCTGAGAAGCCACCGCACGCTCAATAATCTTTGATAAGAATGGAAGATTAGAGACCGGTCGGTAGTTTTTCAGAACCTCTGGGTCAAGTGTTGGCTTTTTGAGAAGAGTTTTTACTAAAGCGTGTTTCATGCTTGTCGGAAAGATACCAGAGTGGAGGGAGGCATTGATCAGTTTCAAGATCAGTGTAGTTAACTCCGAAAGAGACTCTGTCTGATGGTGGCTCTTCCATCTCCTCTGGGGATGGTCTACAGTCTCGGGGGGCCGAGGCTGTATCTGCTGGTGTGTCTGTGTGCCCTCAGCCTCCCCTAGCCTCGTGGCGGGGCTGTGCGGGTTTGCTGTCTGCTCCGTCTCATCTGGCTAGGTTGGCTCCTAGTCTGTTGAACCGGTCGGTCGCTTCAGCAGCGATTCCTCGTCCCTCGAGTGAATCGTTTATTGTTCCTCCTTCCCCTGCTAGTGTGCCACCTAGCAGGATGGTGTTGGGACATTGGCATCCAGGGCCTGCTGTTCGGTAGCGGTCAGTGACAGCCTCTGTTAGCTGTCACTCTCGGAACCTTCCTCCAGTGATTCCTCACTGTGTTCCGAGTCTGGGTGTCGATCGATGCTTGCCATCAGTCTCAGAGGATGGGCAGTTGGGGCCGTCTGCCGCGCAGAGGCCAATGACAGGCTCCTGTCATTCTTGGAACAATCCTCCGGTGTCTTCTCACCGTGTCCTAGGTCCAGCTACTGATCGACGTGCGCTGTCGGTCTCTTTCGAGGATTTGCAGGCAGGACCTTCTGTTTCGCAGAGGTCAGTGATGGCCCCCGGGCGTCACAATCGGGTCTATCCTCCGGTGTCTTCTCACCGTATCCCTATTCTGTCTGCCGATCGGCGTTCAACATCGATCTCTTCTGAGGATTTGGGTTCTTCTACCAGAACGGTCCATTGGGAGGACACTCCGTCGGGCGATGCTGCTGCGACGGATTCTCAGGGTGACCTGTGTCAGGCTGTTTTGGCGCTCACCCGGTTGCTTACTGGCAACCCTCAAGTTGGCCTCCCTGTGCCTCCTGAGGCACAACCTCCTTTGGTCGGTCGCCGAGATGTCTCGCCTGGCCCCTTGGATACTGCTCAGTCTTCCCAGGAGGTTTCTACTGGTCAGCCCGAGTTGGGCTACGTCTCCTCTGCTACGGAGGATGATGATTATCTGGAAGGTGATGGGCCCCCCCTCGTCAGTCTTGGGGCAGGCTTTGGATTTCATCTTCGGCTTATTGCCGGACGTTCAACCTTCAGACCAGCCATCTGTGACCGTCCGGCTGCGGTCCACTGTGGAGCACCGTAACCCTGTTGAGCCTTCTAGCTCTGGGGCTTTGCATCCTCTGCAGTCGGCTCAGGTTGTTGAGTCCTTCCAGGGCTTAGATTCCAAAATGCGTTCTCAGACCCTCAAGGGTTCCTCCTTTTCTAGAGCTGATGCCTTTCTGCCTCCATCGCGTTTTCGTGTTTACGATTCCGTCTCTCCACCAGTCTTCCAAGGGATGACTACTGTGTTAGCTTAAGTCGGCAGTTCTCCCGATGTCGGTAGTTAAATCTATGGTTAAATCTATGGTGGGCCTGTCCCGAGAGATGCTGGGCATGTTATCTCTCTCGTCGCTGCTCTGAATATTTTCCACCAGGGGAGTTTGATGACGCTCAGGCGCCTTTTCGCGTTTTGTCACAGGCTCTTATGAACTTGACACACTCTCACGCCTGTAACACGGCTAATTTGGAGCTGGCACGCCGGGATGCGGTGTTGGATTCTTCTCCATCCCTTCCTTCTGAGCAACGTGCTGTACTGAGGTCCGCCTCTTTGGTGGGACGTCAGTTGTTCCATGGTTCCGTGGAAGCTGTTCATGGCGAAGTTCTTCATCATTCGAAGGACCAGCTTTTGCTGCGACAGCTTGACCAACCTGCTGCTGCGGGTGGTGGTCAATCCAGGCCCGCCAAGCGTGCTGCTGCGTCTGCCTCATCAGTGACGTCGGCTACGCCTTTGGCTCCGTCTGCTCCTTCTGCACATAAGAAGTGCCGAGGCTCACTGGCAGCCTTAGGCAGGAAAGTCTCAGGACTCTGTCACTTCCCGAGGTGGTTTCTCCTCTCAGGGGCCTCGTCGAGGCCGCAAGTGAAGGTTCTCACCTCGATTTGCCTCCAATCGAGGGAAGGCTGTCGCTGTTTTACGGCCGTTGGACAGAGATAACATCAGACCCTTGGGTCCTCGACGTCATTCAATCCGATCTGCGACTGTCCTTCCATCGGCACCCCAGTTTATCTCGGGTGCCCCTCCCGACTCAGGTCCCTTCCGATTCTCTGCGTCGGGACCTTCTGGTGCAGGAGATCGACAATGTCCTCTCCAAAGGGGCGATCGAGGTGGTCAGGAACACTCTTTCACCGGGGTTTTATTCGAGACTTTTCTTGGTGCCGAAGAAAAACGGCCAATTTCGTCATGTCATCGATCTGAGTATCCTGAACGAGTACATTATAGCTCCTCGTTTCAGTATGGAGACTTTCCGGTCAGTTCGACGTTCAGTTCATCAGAGCGACTTTGCTGCCGGTATCGACCTGAAGGATGCCTACTTCCATGTACCCATTCATCCGGCGTCACGGAAATACCTTCGGTTCTCATTTTGGGATCGAGTTTATCAATTCAGAGCTCTCCCATTCGGTTTGAACCTGGCTCCTTGGGCCTTCTCTCGACTGATGTCACATGTGCTTGCTTTCGACTGTACTCAGTCGGCTGTGACTTCGTCAGCCTACCTGGACGACATCCTCCAATGGCACCACGATGCCGCTGTTCTGGAGTTAGATGTCCGGCAGTTTCTTTGCCTGCTAGCGTCGCTGGGTTTCAGAGTTAATCGCGAGGAAGTCGGATCTCCTTCCTTCTCAGCGATTCCCGTCATTTGGGGATGGATTTCGATACTCTTCACAATGTAGTGTCGGTCCCCCATGCTCGGGCAACGATTCTTTCCGCCTTGACTTGGAACCTGCTTCAATCTTCCTCGGTCTCGGTGGGCTGGGCCTTTGCAGTTCGGTAACAGATCTCATTCCGCTCGGTCACTTGTTTGTCCGACCTCTCCAACACTTCCTGTTGGATCATTGGCATCCGAATGTAGATCCGCTGGACCTGGAACTCACTATTCCTCGGTCTCTGCTTTGTCACCTCCACCCTTGGGCCGATATTCCCTGGCTTACACAGGGTGTTCCTTTGAATCTTCCTTTGGCCGATCGCATCCTTCTGCAGATGCCAGCGATCGGGGCTGGGGTGCGACGTTGGATTCTCTCGGTCTGTCTATTTACGGTGAGTGGGACAGCGAGCAGGTGGGCCTTCATATCAACCAGAAGGAGCTCCTTGCTCTTCTGTTGAGTTTTCGGCTTTGGATCCCTCATCTGTCAGTCCATTTTGTCCTACTTCTTTCGGACAGTTCGACAGTAGTGGCCTACATACGGAATCAAGGAGGCACACATTCGATTCCCATGTATCGGCTGTCTCGGGATCTTCTTCTGTTGGCACGGGATGTGAACGCTCTGGTGTCCATTCGACACATTCCCAGGCATCTCATCATCCTAGCAGACTCCCTGTCCCGACACGACAGTGTCCTTCCAACCGAATGGATGCTACATCGGTCGGTGTTTCAGGCGATTTGCGAGCAGTGGGGCCATTCTCAGGTCGACCTTTTTGCTACTCGCTGGAATCATCAGGTAGAGACCTTTGTCTCCCCTTGTCCAGATCCTCTGGCTTTTGCAGTCGACGCTCTGTCTCTGGACTGGACAGGTTGGATCGGCTATGCCTTTCCTCCTGCACCGATTCTTCCTCAAGTATTAGCAAAGATTCGTGCTTGCAGTTGCAGGATTTTTCTGATCGCACCTCTGTCTCCGCAGAGGGTGTGGATCAATCTGCTGCGGCCTCTGTTGGCAGATCGGCTGATTTGTCTACCTCTACGTCGCGATCTTCTTTCCCAGGGTCATCCCAGGAAGTATCACAACAACCTGCCGAGAGGTGTGCAGAGAGAGTACCTGTAATTTCGAGCGCTGGTCTCGCTCGACCCTTTTTTCTATCTTTTTTCGTGCTTTTGCACTCTATTACTTTTCCAACTTGTTTGGAAAAGTTCTCTAAAAGCTTGAGTTAGTTCCAAAGTAGGGCTTGCGCTTACGTTACAGCCAATTGTAAACAATTGTGGTAGGTATGTTAAGAAACAAAATTTACTAAAAAAATTTAATTTCAGGCAAATTTCTTCAAAAATCTTCTTCTCCAGATCCAGCAGGCAGAATCTTTTGATATTTGGTATGCAACATTGTGGGGTGGATCTGATTAGAGTTTGTTCAAATCGGCCCCCTGGATTCATATTTGGGCTCACTGTAGAAGCCCGAATTCGAACTTAGTTCATTTCAGACAAATTTCTTAAAAAAAATCTTCTCCAGATCCAGCAGGCAGAATCTTTTGATATTTGGTATGCAACATTGTGGGGTGGATCTGATTCAAGTTTGTTCAAATTGGCTCCCTGGGTTTATATTTGGCCTCAGTATAGGAGCCCAAATTTGAACTTAGTGCATTTCAGGCAAATTTCTTTGAAAATTTTCTTCTCAAGATCCAGCAGGCAGAATCTTTTGATATTGGGTATGCGCCATGCTTAGGGGGGTGAGATTCAAGTTTGTTCAAGCCAAGTCCCTGGGTTCATATTTGGGCTCACTGTGGTAGCCCGAATTATAACTTAGTTCAAACTGAGGAATTTTCTTTAAAAATCTTCTTCTTCAGATCCAGCATTCGGAATGTTTTGATATTTGGTATGCAGCATCCTTAGGGGGGTGGGGGGGGGGGAGATTCAGGTTTGTTCAAGCCATGTCTCTAGGTCCATATTTGGGCTCACTGTGGGAGCCCGAATTATAACTTAGTTCAAAATGAGGAATTTTCTTTAAAAATCTTCTTCAGATCCAGCAGTCAGAATGTTTTGATATTTGGTATGCAGCATCCTTAGGAGGGTGAGATTCAAGTTTGTTCAAGCCATGCCCCTAGGTCCATATTTGGACTCACTGTGGGAGCTCGAATTGTAACTTAGTTCAAAATGAGGAATTTTCTTTAAAAATCTTCTTCAGATCCAGCAGTCGGAATGTTTTGATATTTGGTGTGCAGCATCCTTAGTGGGGTGATATTCAAGTTTGTTAATGCCAAGTCCCTGGGTTCATATATGGGCTCCCTGTGGGATTCAATAAAAGGAATATTCTTTAAAAATCTTTTTTTTTCATATCCATTGGTCAGAATCTTTGGATATTTGGTATAAACTTTTCTTAGGAGGAGCAGATGCAACTTGTTGAAATCAATTCTCTGGGTTGATATTTAGGCTACCATGTCAGGTGAGCGCCCTCAGGCCCCCTGGGGCCTCTTGTTGTTCAACTTAACATGCCCAGCCCCATAGGGAGGGAGTGGGGGAAAATGCTCTAAAATATTTTTAAAATCTTCTTCTCAAGAACCAGTGTGTACAATGACTTGATATTTGCTATGGAGCCTCCTTTTGAAGTGTAGAATCAAGTTTGTTCAAATGAAGTTTGTGATGCAAAATTTGGCTTCGTAATGGGAGGGGTAAGATTTTTGGCCCCACCCAAAATTTCTATTTTCAGAACCGATGGTCCGGTATGAGCCAAATTTGGAATGTGGTATTATTGGGTCCTAAATACTTGACTCATGCGGAAAAAAAAAATTCCTGCATCCCCATGGGAACCTTGGGAGCTAAAAATAGAAATATTTTCAAACACCCATATTTCCAAAACACACAGAACAGAGAGCTGTTATTTAGTATGGCGTATCCTTAGGACCAGTGGAATTGAATGGTAAAAAAAATTGCCATCGGTTATGTTAGGGTGTTTTGTAATGGACATCGAAAAAACTCTGAGTCAGCATATTTGCAAAAATTTTTAAAAATCTTTTCTCCAGAATCAATCATCAGAATCGTTTGATATTCGGTATACAGCATTCATAGGGGGGTCAGATACAAGTTTGTTGAAATAAAGCTCAATGGTTCATATGGGTTCACTATAGGAGCCTTGAATTTTTAACATAGTGTAATATGGGGAATATTCTTTAAAAATCTTCTTCTTCAGAACCACCAATCAGAATCTTTTAACGTTTGGTATACATCATTGTTATGAGGGTCAGATTCAAGATTGTTCAAACCAAGTTCCTAGGTTAATATTTGGGCTTCCTACAGAAGCCCAAATTTTAACTTTGTTCAATATGGGGGGTAATTTAAAAAAATCTTCTTCTTCAGATCCACCAGTCAGAATGCTTTGATATTTGGTATGCAACATCTCTAGGGGGGTCAGATTCAAGTTTGTTCAAATAAGATCCTTAGGTATATATTTGGGCTCGCTATGGTAGCCCAAATTTTTATTTAGTGCAATATGAGGAAATTTCTTTAAAAATCTTCTTCTTCAGATCCACCAGTCGGAATGCTTTCATATTTGGTATACAACATATTTAGGGGGATCAGATTCCAGTTGGTTCAATTCGAGTGCCTGGGTTAATATTTGAGCTCCATATGAGAACCTGAAATTTAACTTAGTGCAATATGAAGAAATTTCATTAAAATTTCTCTTCTTCAGATCCAACAGTCAGAATGCTTTCATATTTGATACACAACATCTCTAGGGAAGTCAGATTCAACTGTGTTCAAATTGAGAGTCTGGGTTAATATTTGGGCTCCCTATGGGAGCCGGAATTGGCCATTTTGCTGAAGAATTAAAAATTTTGTATTCAGTACCCTCTAGAGGTGTGTAACTAAGATTCATCCACAAAGGTTGTATCAATGGGCTTCATAGGGGAGCTCTACATTTTACTTTATGATCAACTGAAGAAAAGGCATGATGCCTGGATTATATTTTGTCACTCGTGAGGGACTCAAGGATTGACAGTGTAGCCTATGGAGATGGCTTGCTTAATGTACTCATTCTTGGACTCTGTTTATATTGTGTTCTGTTCAAGATGAGCACTTCAGGCCGCGTGGGGCCTCTTGTTTTATTTAACCCTTTGAACTCGAAAGGCTGCTTTGCAGATCAGGATCATGATATGACCTGAATTCATAAAGTTGAGAGTTGCTCAGTGAATTTGTTTGGCAGACCAGGGCAGATCAATCAAGATTTTCAATGAGCAGCCCAAAGGCTGCACGTTGAAAATATTGATTGGTCAACCCAATGTACTGAATATAGATTCTACAGTTGATAGCTCAGAACAGGCATGGAATATGTATGCCATCAGGGTCTAAAGGGTTAAAGATTACGATTGTGGTGACTGCATATTTACCTGTTCCCATGATTCCAATCACTGACACAGTATACCACAGACGAAACAAAAAAACGACCTGAAACCAAATTACATGTGATCCCTCATTGGAATGAGCTCGATTCAATGAGGGTGGGTTGAGGGGGGGGGGGTGCACTTGCTATGGTTTTCTAGACATTTAAAAAAAAAAAAATCAGTTTGGAAAATAGGTGGGTGGATGCAGCCTCTTCATTAGGTAAGGTGTTAAGCAATGACATTAATATTGAAGTCATCTGCTTTACAGTTGTTATATCCAGTTTTTATGTGTTCTTCAAAATGTGTTTATCAGACTAAATGACTGTTCAGAAATCTGGGAAGTGGAGCAGTGTAATTTCGTAAATTAGGTCTGGTATAATATAACCCTCTAACCAATGCCTGGAGTGAGAGTTCTTTAACTTCTTAAATGCTGAAGTGCAATAATACCTCGAAATATTAGGCGATTAGACAAGATTTATTTCAGAAATATTCAGCTTACCTTACAGTAAGATGAATATTGGTGGAATGAGTCCTCTGTTCATAATAGAATGTCTCCCTTATAGAATAGAGCCCTGCAAAGCTTTGTTTCAGTGTCAACATCAATGGCCTGATTCAGGATAAACATCGAATCGGCTCCCTGATTCATATATTTTTGAATTGTGTAACTCTTGTTTCTATGCCCCTGCCACAAAATGGCTGAGGACATATTGTGTTAGCCTTGTCCATCCATCATTCCAGTTTTCAAGACTTTTTTTTTTCCACCATACATTGTGATAACTGTCTGATTTCGGTATTTGGTTTTGTCATGGGTACCAACAAATCAATTTTGGGCTTGATACCAGTTGAATGATTTTTCGCAGAGAGTTATTAACCTCAAACTTCGTTTATGATATGAAACTTCAGAGCATCAGTTTTCTGGACCTTTTTTTAGCTTAACTTGACATAGTCAAGATCAGCTATTGCCATCACGCGTGCGGAAGTCTGTTAGTCTGTGAGTCTGTGAGTCTGTGACGTCTGTTCACATTTTCCTTCAGCACGGCTACACCCCACAGTTCTTGTCTGATCGTCACGAAATTCCATATGCAGGTTTGGGGTCATGTCTAGATGAGAACATTCCCTTTTGGTCCCGATCGGGCAACCGGTATGGCTGCCCGAGCCCAAAACCCAAAAACCATTAGCACAGTCTACAGGTCGTATTTATGAGGGGATTTCATTGTAACTTGGTAGGATGCCTCTGTATAATGCCTAGATGAGAACGTCCCCTTTTGGGCATGATCTATCAACCAAACCCAAAAACTTTTAGCACAGTCTGCAGGTCATGTTTAATGTGGAGGTATTTCATTGTAACTTGGTAGGATGACTCCTTATGATGTCTAGATGAGAATTTCCCCATTTGGGCATGATCTGCCAACCGTTATGACTGCCCGAGCCCAAAACCCGAAAACCTTTAGCACAGTCTACAGGTCTTATTTATTGAGGAATTTCATTGTAACTTGGTGGGTTGACTTCATACAATGTCTAGATGAGAAAGTCCCCTTTTGGACGTGATTGGTCAGTTGTGATGCCTACAAGTGCCCGAAGCCCGAAAACCTTGAGCACAGTCTACATGTCATATTTATGAAGGGATTTCATTGTAACTTGATAGGTTAACTTCATATAATGTCTAGATGAGAACGTCCCCTTTTGGACATGATTGGGCAACTGTGACGGCTAAAGGTGCCCGAAGCCCGAAAACCTTTAGCACAGTCTACAGGTCATATTTATGAGGGGATTTCATTGTAACTTGGTAGGATGACTCCAAATAATGTCTAGATGAGAACATCCCATTTTGATCGCGATCATTCAGCCTTGATGGGTGCCCGAGCCCAAAAACCTTTAGCATAGGTAAAAGGTCATATTTATGGAAGGATTTCATTGTAAGCTATTAGGTTGACTCCATATAATGCCTAGATGATGACATCTCCTTTTGGTCATGATTGGTCAGCTGTGATGGCTACAAGTGCCCGAAGCCCAGAAACCTTGAGCATAGTCTACAGGTCATATTTATGAAGGGATTTCATTGTAACTTCGTAGGATCACTCCAGATGAGATTGTCCCCTTTGGTTGCGATCATTCAACCATGATGGCTGCCCGAGCCCGAAGCCCGAAAACCTTAGACACAGTCTACAGGTCATATTTATGAAGGGATTTCATTGTAACTTGGTAGGTTGACTTCATATAATGTCTATATGAGAATGTCCCCTTTTGGGCAACTGTGACGGCTTCAGGGGCCCAAAGCCCGAAAACCTTTAGAACAGTCTACAGGTCATAATTATGAACGGATTTCATTGTAGCTTGGTAGGATGACTCCAAATAGTGTCCAGATGAGAACGTCCCCTTTTGGTCACGATCATTCAGCCTTGATGGCTGCCCGAGCCCAAAAACCTTTAAGCATGTCTGTAGGTCGTATTTATGGAAGGATTTCATTGTAACTTGTTAGGTTGACTCCATATAATGCCTAGATGATGACATCCCCTTTTGGTCGTGGTTGGTCAACTGTGATGGCTACAGGTACCTGAAGCCCGAAAATCTTGAGCACAGTCTACAGGTCATATTTATGAAGAGATTTCATTGTAACTTCATAGGATCACTCCAGATGATGTCCAGATGAGAATTCCCCTTTTGGTTGCGATCATTCAACCATGATGGCTGCCCAAGCCTAAAGCCCGAAAATCTTTAGCACAGTCTTCAGATCATATTTATGAAGGGATTTCATTGTAACTTGGTAGGTTGACTTTATGTAATGTCTAGATGAGAACAGCCCCTTTTGGACACTGTTAGGCAACTGTGTTGGCTACATGGGCCCAAAGCCCAAAAATCTTTAGCACAGTCTACAGGTGATATTTATGAAGGGATTTCATTGTACCTTGGTAGGATGACTCTAAATAATGTCAAGATGAGAACGTCCCCTTTTGGTCGCGATCATTCAGCCTTGATGGCTGCCCGAACCCAAAACCTTTAGCATAGTCTATTGGTCATATTTATGGAAGGCCTTCGTTGTAACCCGTAAGTTTGACTCCATATAATGCCTAGATGATGACATCCCCTTTTGGTCGTGATTGGTCGACTGTGACGGACGGCTTCAGGGGCCCGAAGCCCAAAAACCTTGAGCACAGTCTGCAGGTCATATTTATGAAGGGATTTCATTGTAACTTTGTAGGATCACTCCAGATGATGCCCAGATGAGAATGTCCCCTTTTGGTTGCGATCATTCAACCATGATGGCTGCCAGAGCCCAAAGCCCAAAAACCTTTAGCACAGTCTACAGATCATATTTATTAAGGGATTTCATTGTAACTTGGTAGGTTGACTTCATATAATGTCTATATGAGAACGTCCCCTTTGGACGCAATTGGGAAACTGACGGCTACAGGGGCCCGAAGCCCGAAAACCTTTAGCACAGTCTACAGGCCATATTTATGAAGGGATCTTAATGTAACTTGATAGGATGACTCGTTTGGAATAATTTCACTGTAACTTGGTAACTTTTGTTGTTATACGTTAACTGTGAGGGCCACATACATTAACTGTGAGGTCATATTAACCCACCCCTCAGCTCTTTAGTACAGTGTACACCTCATATTATTTTTATCATAAACATAGCATACAGGGAACTGAAATGAACATATTCCCACTTATCACAATTCTTGTCTTATTTCATAATCCTTTCATAAACATTGAACATTATCCTTTTCATCAAACACAACACACAAGTTAAACTACAGTGTCATTGACACTTTCATTTAGCTCACCTGACTGAAAGTCGGGGTGAGCTATCGTGATCACTCACCGTCTGTCATCCCTGAACATGGTGTTTGCGTCTTCTCCTCCAAAACCACTGAACCAAATTAAGTGAAATTTGAGATGATTGTTATGACATCGCGTTTTGATTTTGTTCAAATCAAGTTGCCCTGCCCCTCAGTAGGGCCACGCCCAAAAAGTGTGCCTAAATTTTAAAAAATCTTCTCATGAACCAGCAGTAGCAGAGACTTGATATTTGGTGTGCAGCTTCCTTTTGGGGTGTAGACTCAGATTTGTTCAAGAGAAGTTTGTGGGGCTATATTTGCCATTGTTTATAGGAGGGCTAAGAATTTTCACCCGCTCAGAATTTCTATTTTCCAAACCGAGAGGCTGATTTGAACCAAATTTGATAGGAGGGCTTATTGGGTCATAAGTTTTTAATTTATGCCAAAAACATTTTTCCTGTCGCCTCATTGGAACCACAGGAGCTAAAACTAGAAACAATTTAAAACGCCCATATCTCCAAAACTACATAGCACTGAGAATTCTTATTTAGTGTGCAGCTTCCTTAGGACCAACAGAATGGAATAGTAAAAGAAAATTGCTATTGGTTTAATCATGGGATACTTTTTCAGGACTTTGAAAAAATGCTGAGTCAGCATTTTTTAACACTGTGCGTAATGGGGAAAACATTTAAGACTCTTCTTCTCCAAAACCACTGCTCCAAAAGCTTTCAAATTTCACATATAACATCCTTGGATGATTGTTTCACAGGTTTATTGAAATCAAATCCATGGGTCCATATTTGGGCTTTCTGTGGGAGCCTAGATGTTTAAATCAGTACAGTGTGAGGAATATTCTTTAAAAATCTTCTTCTTCAGATCCACCAATCAGAATCTTTTGATATTTGGTATGCAGCGTCCTTGGAGGGTGGGGCGGGGGTGGGGGGGGGGGGGGAGATTCAGGTTTGTTCAAGCCAAGTCCCTGGGTTCATATTCGGGCTCACTGTGGGAGCCTGAATTATAACTTAGTTCAATATGAGGAATATATTCTTCAAAAATCTTCTTTTTCCCATCCACCAGTCAGAATCTTTTGGTATTTGGTTTAGGGTATCCTTAGGGAGGTGAGATATAAGTTTATTAAAGCCAAGTCCTTAGGCTTCCTGTGGGAGCCCGAATTGTACCAGAATTTCTCTTTTCCGAACTGAGAGGCCGATTTGAACCAAATTTGATATGAGGGCTTATTGTGTCATAAGTACCTAATTTATGCCCGAAAACATTTTAAATGCCCTTATCTCCAAAACTATAGGGGAAAGAGAATTATTATTTTTTGTGAAGCTTCCTTAGGAACAGCCGAAAGGAATGGTAAAAAAAAATGCCATCGGTTTTATCATAGGATACTTTTCCAGGACTTTGAAAAAATGCTGAGTCATCATTTTTAGCTGCAACTAGCAGCTCTATGAGTGGCAATGTCGGTCTGTTGGTGTGTCTGTCGGTCGGTCGGTCGGTCTGTCGGTCTGTGACCAACGAGTTTCAAAACTCAATAACTTTTGAAATACTTGATGGAATGACTTTATATTTGGCATGTAAGTGTATCTTATTGATGTCTAGTCACTGGTCAATGCATGTGTTGTTCCAAATATTTTTCTTGGAGTCATGGCCGTTGATGAAGTTAGAAATTTATGACGAACGAGTTTCTAAAAGAATAACTTTCAAACTACCTGGTGGAATGACTTCATATTTGATATGCAAGTGTATCTCATTCATGTCTAGCCCATGTCCGATGCAAATGTTGTTCCAAATATTTTTCTTGTTTTTTTTTCACCATCACCTGTAAATTGCCCCTGAGAATATTTTTTGGACTTGCAGATTGCACCACCCGTCGCAGCTACGGCGTCGATGTCACGATTTTTTAACACTGTGAGTATTGAGAAAAACATTACAGAATCTTCTTCTCTCGTACCACTGCTCCAAAGGCGTTCATATTTGACATCTGACATCTTTGGAAGATTCATTCACATGTTTGTTGAAATCAAATTCATGGGTCCATATTTGGGCTCTCTTTGGGAGCCCAAATGTTTAGATTAGTTCAATTTGAGGAATATTCTTTAAAAATTTTCTTCCAATCCACCAATCAGAATCTTTTGATATTTGGTATGCAGCATACTTGGGGTGAGATTCAAGTTTGTTCAAGCCAAGTCCCTGGGTTCATATTTGGGCTCCCTGTGGGGGCCCGAATTATAACTTAATTCAATATGAGGAATATTCTTTAAAAATACTTTTTTTTTTCAGTTCCACCGGTCAGAATCTTTTGATATTTGGTATAAGCTTTTCTTAGGAGGGGCAGATGCAACTTGTTCAAATCAATTCCCTGGGTTGATATTTAGGCTACTAAGTTTTTTTTTGCTCACAGGGGCATACATGTTATACTGATCGACACTTCTAATTTCATAAAGAGATGATGGCAGATAGATGTTTCTATATCTTCTATCGGCGAAATCATGCTACAAAAATGAAATAATAGTTGTCTGTTCTATTTTTTGGTTCAGTTGGGTTATTGTCATGCTTGTCTGTAAAATTCTTACAAATTACATTGTTACAACAGTTCTTATAATTAAGTGGCATGTGCAAATCGCAAGGATATGCATGGTAATTAAGTAAAATAACATGATGATTTTACTGAAGTTTTTTCATGCTGTTTTGGATTCTTCCCTCCCCCCCCCCCCCTCCCCCAATGCGATTCAGTGATTGAAATTCCGATTTGCAGGGGGCTGCTACAGAATGAGAAATACACATTAGATTGCAGATAAGATGGTTATATGACATGCAAAAGAGAAATATTGAGTGCAAATTCCCCTCAGCTTGCATGTTTATGTAACTTTTTTTTTTTTACTTGTGTGCAGAACAAACATTTTTAGAATTTGTCATCTCCAATTTCCTGAAAAACATTGGAAATATACCGGAAGATCATAAATATGCTTTGAATTGATGGCTCATTCATGTTTAACTCTTTACCTAACAAAATTCTTGGATTACTAAATATTTTTCATTTTTTGCATCAAAAACATAGCTTATGACTCCTCACTGGAATGAGCTCAATGAGCCTGTTCCAATGAGGGGGTCATAAGCTATGTTTTTGAGACAAAAAGTGTAAAAAACAATGAAAATTTAATGGTAATTGTTGTGAATAGTGCTGACCGGTTTTGGCTGTTACATCGGGTAAAGGGTTAAGAACCTTGACATGACTGAGATATGAAATCCATCTGGATGTAGAATAAGTGAGGCACTGAGGTACAAGTTACTGGTTGGTCCATCAGACTTCTAATCAAGCAATCACTACCTTTAATGTGACCCTTCCTATTGGATTATGTGCCAGACACTTCAATTAACATCTCTAACAGGAACCCAGTGTTTTAAGGCATGAAGTACGTTCGTGGACACATTTCGAGGATCTCCCAACAAACTTGCAGTTAGTGGATTTATTTTGAACCATACCTCAGGAAAGGTGAGATGAGCTTGCCTTATTTGTTAGCAATGTGGAAAAAGTGAAGGATGATACTCCTCCACACTTTTTCCTTACCTCTGGGAAAAGGGCTTTTGAAAAAATGATGCTACACAACAGCATGATGTGTACTACTAACTTATTGGGAAACCCAGGACATCAAGAAAGTTTTAAAAAAAAAAAAATTAAACTCAAGAAAAACATTACAGTGGAACCGACTGTTAATCGAATAGCCACTTTGCAAGTGAAAATTATTCAGTTAACAGGAATATTCCATGAACAGGATTTGGTCACTTTTCTATATTCTAGATATAAATTGAGCATTTATTCTATAACATCTTGTACCATGACTAGATGCTTATTTCCCCGTCTGAGGAAAAGACACACTTAACCCCCTCTTCCCCTGTGGACTTTAGTTTGTAGTTTTTCATCAGCAGTTATAATCATTGGCAACTGTCATCGACAATTATCAAGAGCCTCTTGCATGCATCCTTATTTATGACAACCTACCTTGTCTCCTTTTCTTTCATTTAATTATGACAATTAAGAACCAAATACCATGAGTAGATTTGCAAGGCCAAGTCCAGTTTTCATCCTTCATGGTTCTTTTAACTGCAAGTAACATTCATTGTATCTGAATTTCTCCACTTTAGTGGTTCTTTGTTGGGCTTTGTTATGCTGTTAATTAAATGGCTACTTTGCCATTGAAAATTATTCAATTAACAGGAGCATTCAATTAACAGGGTAGGTTTGCTTTTCTGTATTCTAGAGATAAACTAAGCATTTATTCTATTGTATCTTGTTTGACAGAGCTTCATTAGCTCTATCAAACAAGGTATAATAGAGTAACTGTCTGCATTGGATGAACTGAGGCCAGGTAAGTCAATAAACATATGAAATTAAGTGACTGCCACGGTAATTTCCCGATTAACCTCAAGATTTTTTAGTCCCCTACGGGAACCATAAGGGGTCTATAGGATTGCACTCCGTCTGTCTGTCTGTCTGTCTGTTTGTCTGTCTGTCTGTCTGTCCGTCCGTCCATCCGTCCGTCCGTCCGTCCGTCCGTCCGTCCGTCCGTCTGTTTTTTATGTTACCAACTCTCCCTCCAACATGCTTTAAGCTACACCTTTCATATTTGGTACATATATAAATGGTTCTGAGGGGATGATGCACGCTCAAAATTTTTGTTTCAAAATCCAAGATGGCGGAATGGCGGCCATTTTTGTTGTGTTTTTTAAGCTTTCTTCTCTATTTTATGTTACCACCCCTCACTCCAACATGGTTCAAGCTACACTTTGCATATTTGGCACATGGATAGAGGGTTGGGAGGGGATGATGCACGTTCAATATTTTTTTTTCAAAATCCAAGATGGCGGCATGGCGGCCATTTTTGTTGTGTTTTTTAAGTTTTTTTCTCTATTTTATGTTACCACCCCTCACTCCAACATGGTTCAAGCTACACTTTTTATATCTAGCACATGGATAGAGGGTTGTAATGGGATGTTGCACGTTCAATATTTTTTTCCCAAAATTCAAAATGGCGCCATGAAACCATTTCTGTTGTGTTTTTTAAGCCTTTTTCTCTTTTTATGTTACCACTGCTCCCTCCAACATGGTTCAAGCTGCACTTTTCATATATTGTACATGGATAAAGGGGTTGTGAGGGGATTATGCACGATCAATATTTTTTTTCAAAATCTAACATCTGTCTGTCTGTTCGTCTGTCTGTCTGTTTTTATGTTACCACCTCTCCCTCTAATATGCTTCAAGCTACACCTTTCATATTTGGTACATAGATAAATGGTTCTGAGGGGATGATGCACAGTCAATATTTATTTTTCAAAATCCAAGATGGCAGAATGGCGACCATTTTTGTTGTGTTTTTTTAAGCTTTTTTCTCTATTTTATGTTACCACCCCTCCCTCCAACATGGTTCAAGCTACGCCTTTCATATATGGTACATGGATAAAAGGTTGTGAGGGGATTATGCACGCTCAATTTTTTTTTTCAAAATCCAAGATGCTTATATACTCTAGTGTCTTCTGTGACAAAAACACCTTTTGTCACAAAAGTGCCGTAGGGGACTAATACCACCTCGGTGGTCAAACACTTTAACAGGATTTTACTCTGTAATTAACGGTTCAAATTTGTACTGAAGGTATGGTAAATGGTTTTGTGTTTGAAAGTTATATTCACTTAATAGGGTTTTTATTAATTCAAGAGAAATCTAATTTAGTGGACCTCACTGTTCTGATTATCTTATTCGTTTTACCTGATGCCACTAAAAATGTAGTTCTCCATCTATGCGTCAGGATTATTGCAACCTTCCTGGTGTAATCAACTCTTCCTGCAGTTCTGAATTTAGAGATTTAAAACTTTTGGACATTGTTACTCAAGTGTCAACATGCCCTTTATCGACATAGGAACATTTTGAATGGACAGGAATGTGGATGCTACAGTTTCTAATGCAAAAAATTGAAACTTTAGGTCATGGTTACACACACATTCAAGATGTGTAACATGTATACAGATGATGGAAATAGTAATTTTTTTATTTTACAGATTTATTGCCTTTTTTTTTTGACTTTCCAATGTTTTTTTTACTTCAAATTTGCCTTTCCACCTCGGGGCATTTGGTTAGTGACCTTTCATTTCAGTCAGGAGTGATGATCATAAACTAAAGCCTCTCTTGGAAAAAACTGAAACATGATGTAATTGAATACATTCACAGAGGGCTCCCACAAGCTGTTGGCAGTGCATACATTTGTTTTCATTTAGGTTTTGCCATTCAGCATGTTTATTTTGAGGTAAAGCACACCCCATCACCACCACCACCACACGCACGTATGCATCCACACGCACATCCACATGCACTCACTCATTCACTCACTCCCTTAAAAAAGTCAGAATTTGAATCTTACAGGGGGGTATGATTGGAGATTTTGTGAACTAACTCAAATAATACCATAAGGAAAAAAATACATCTGTTGTAACTTTTCATTCAACATAGCGCCGAAAACGGGGTAGCGAGTTTCATGAAAACCACGATTCTTATTTATTTTTTTACCCCCAAAACATAGCTTTTGAACACTCATTTCAAACATGTCCAATGAGGTGGGTCAAAACCTATGTTTTTGAGACAAAAAATGAACATTTCTAGTTTGTCAAGAAATTTTTCAGCAAGTGTCGTCTACTGTTAATTTTGGGCAAAGGGGTAAAACATGTTGCTACTCCAATTCATGCTTATGTTAAATGCTCTTGCTGCTTACTGAAATTGGAAAATATTTCTCTGAGCATGTAATTTTATTTTAAAGTCACTGAATATTGTATTTAACGTATTTATCCCAATACAAATAAAAACATCAAATCAAAATACAAATCTATATTGAGGGTAGCAACTATGGGTGCAATCATTTGATTCAGATAGAAAACATTTTTTTTACCTGCACTCAGTTGGCATTGAGTTATTAAACATCTCGAGGCTATCAGTTTTGATAAACAGTAATTAAATGATAACTCACCAGCTCAACAAAATAAAGTAGACTAGATATTTTTATGCCCCCGACTTAAGTCGGGTGGCATATAGTGATTGAAGTGTGCTTGTTTGTGCCTGTCCGTCCATCCGTGTGTGTGTCTGTGTGTGTGTGTGTCCGAGCCAATAACTCGAAAACTGTTAGGGCCACAGTCATCAAACTTCACACAATTTTTAAGGACCATGGGAGGATGTGTCACACACCATAGCCAGGTTCGTACCTTCAAGGTCAGGGCACATTTCAAGATCACATTAAAAATAGGTCAATATTCGTGTCTCAGCCATAACTCAGAAACGAATCATAGTACAATTGTTAAACTTTTTACAAATGTTAAGGGCAGTCAGAAGGTTTGTAGCGTATAATAGTTTCTGCCGCATCTGCAAGGTGAAGGTCACAATTGACCTTCATATGTTCAGGATCTCAAATCGTGTCTCAAGCATAACTCCAAAACTATTAGGGCTACAGTCATCAAACTTCACACAATTATAAAGGACCATGGGAGGATGTGTCACACACCATAGCTGGGTTCGTACCTTCAAGGTCAAGATCACACTAAAAATTGGACAATATTCGTGTCTCAGCCATAACTCAGAAACTAACAATTGTTAAACTTTTTACAAATGTTAAGGACAGTCAGAAGGTGTGTCGCATATAATAGTTTTTGCTGCATCTGCAAGGTGTAGGTCACAGGGGGGAGGGGGGGCATGTGTTAAGTAACATTCTTCTTGTTTGTCATGATAATATACTACTCAAAGTTTGCTAAGCACCAAGTATATCCAACTACCTATTTTACGTTTTAGTTGAAATATTGTAATGAAAAGTGTATATGGGTTTAAAAAATGAGTATGAGACCCATTACTGCTAATTACAGCTTGACAATGCCTTCTCATGCTCCCAATCAGGTTCCTTGTGGTCCTGTGTGGGATGTTGTTCCATTCTTGGACCAGCATGGCACCAAGCTCCTGGACACTTCTTGGCTGGACTGGACGGGCTGAAATTGTAAGCTGCAACTCATTCCAGACATGTTTGATTGGATTGAGGTCAGGGGATCTTGCTGGCCAGTCCATACGCTCAATCCCCTCCCTCTGTCGGTACTCCTTGACAGCAATGGCAACAAGAGGGCGGGCATCACCCACTGCACCTGCATACAATCTGATGTGAACACCCAGGATCTCATCAATATACCATTGTGCAATGTACCATGTTCAAGAACACAGAGCTCTTTACGTGCATCCCAGCTGATACCACCCAGACCATGTTTGACCCTCCACCATAACGCTCATGCTGTGCAATGTTGGCTGCATGGAATCGCTCTCCTGGTCTTCTCCATTCCCCTAGAATGCCTATCTGTGTGGTCTAGGCAGTACCTTGACTCATCTGTAAAAAGGACAGATCGCCAATCTTCTCTGGTCCATCCAACGTGGTCCATGGCCCATTCAAATCATGCCTGGAGGTGGATCTGGGACAGCGGAATGCAAATACATGGTCTTCTCGATTGGAGACCACCTTTGTGCAACCTTGCCCAGTTAATCTGTGTCGAAACATTTACACCGGATGCATTCTGAAGGTCACTGCGAAGCTGGGTTGCTGTGGCAAAGCAGTTCCTGTGGGCCTGAATGATCAAAAACCGGTCTTCCATTGCAAAAGTTGCCCTGTCTCTGCCAACACCATGGGTCTTACTGTTGTGCCATACTGCTGAAATCTTGACCAGTTTCTGGTGATCACTGTATGGTGCACACCAAGGGCGTCACCAACCTGACAATGGGTAGCCTCTTGCTCCAACATCCCTACAGCCCACCACATTTCTGCTTCAGACAAATGTCTTCTTACATTTGCATTTGCCATATTCAATCATTAAATCACAAGGGCTTGTGTTGAAAGGAAGATTGAATACCCTACACATGTCATGTACATGTAGACAGTACACGAAAACATCATAAAAATCTTGGGGTACATGCTTTCCATGACTGTTACGAAAAGTCTGCCTGTCAAGAGAGCTAATGTAAACACTGGGGACCATCTCAATACATTCCTCAATCAAATCCATCAAAAATATCACAAATATGTCACCAGCAAATTTCACAATGATGTGTCAAATATTTGGTGCATAGCAAACTTTGAGTAGTATATATTTATATAGGCCTACCATGAATTATTAAACAGGAAAAATAAAACTAAGAAACACACAGCCGAAACACTGCTGTAAACATTTGTGGTTGTAGTACAAATAGAACAATGAATGAGGATTATTGTGTCATGCCAAGCCTGAAAATAAGCAGACTGTCATCTGCAAAATGAGGTCCCCATAGAGTGAATTTGGTGATGCTCCTCTGCACAGCAGGGTAGCATCACCAAATTTACCCTCTGTGAGCCTCAGTCTGAATCAAGGTCTCAAGCCAAAACAGAAATATGTACCTAGAGGATAAATTGGCCCACTACATGGGATAGCAACAGCAAATTCACTCTCTGAGGACCCCATTTTGCAAATGACAGGTTGCTTATATTCAGGCTTGTGTCATGCTTAGTGCAATAACGTAATACCATGACATGATCTTCATTTCGTTAAAAAAAAATAGTGACTGAAGGATGGTCAAAATAGATATTATTAAAATATGCACCCAATCCATTCAATATGCAAACAAGCCAGAAATGAAGGAATATTGTAAGATAAGTTGGTTGTTACCAATATTTAGGCTCTCAAGATTTTGTATTGAAGTCTTGACCTTGCCTGTGGGTCATATATCAACTCACTCGCCGATATATGCTCAGAGACGAGGTCTCTACTTCAATACACCATTGCGGAAATCCACATGGTGGTAATAACCTATGTTTATGGCAGGATGATTTTTAGCTTAACTTGACAAAGTCAAGATAAGCTATTGCCATCACGCCTGCTGAAGTCTGTTAGTCTGTTCATATTTTCCTTTAGGACAGGCTACACCCTGTAGTCCTTGTCCTATCGTCACAAAATTTCATATGCAGGTTTGAGGTAATGTCTAGATGAGAACGTCCCCTTTTGGTCGCGATCATTTGACCGTGATGGCTGCCCAAGGCAAACAACTTTAGCACAGTCTACAGTTGTATTTATGAAGGGATTTCATGGTAACTTGGTAGGATGACTCTGTATAATATCTAGATGAGAACGTCCCCTGTTGGTCATGATCTGTCAACCGTGATGGCTGCCCAAGCCTGAAACCCAAAAACTTTTAGCACAGTCTACAGATCATATTTAATATGGAGGATTTTCATTGTAGCTTGGTAGGATGACTCCGTATGATGTCTAGATGAGAACTTCCCCATTTGATCACGATCTGTCAACCATGACAACTGTCCAAGCCCAAAACCTGAAAACCTTTAGCACAGTCTACAGGTTGTATTTATGGAGGGATTTCATTGTAACTTGGTAGGATGACTCCATAGATCATCTAGATGAGAACGTCCCCTTTTTGTCGCGATTGGTCAACTGTGATGGCTACAGGGGCTTGAAGCCCAAAAACCTTTAGCACAGTCTGCAGGTCATATTTATGAAGGGATTTCATCGTAACTTGGTAGGATGACTCCAGATAATGTCTAGATGAGAACTTCGCCTTTTGGTCGTGATCATTCAGCCATGAGCCCAAAACCCCCAAACCTTTAGCACAGACTACAGGTCACATTTTTGGAGGGATTCCATTGTAACTTGGTAGGATGACTCAGTATAATGTCTAGATGAGTACATCTCCTTTTTGTTGCGATTGGTCAACCATGATGGCTGCCTGAGCCCCGAAACCTGAAAAACCTTTAGCATAGTCTACAGGTCATATTTGATTCACGCTCCCGCACTGTGTCCTTACACAAAGCACTTAACCCCGATTGCCTACATTGGGGCACGATGACGCTGTGTACTGAGGCGTACTGCATATCGATGGTGCACATGTCTTCAACCAATATAACCCTGCCTATTCCTCAGTGCAGAGTTCAGAGTTACGATGGTGAAGAGGTGTCAGCTGCTTGTCGTTGCTCGTTGGTTCTCTCTGGGTACTCCTTTCCTGGCTGTTAATTTGTCGTTAAGCCCTAATAAATAAATAAATAAATAAATAAATACAGGTCGTATTTATGAAGGGATTTCATGGTAACTTGGTAGGATGACTCTGTATAATATCTAGATGAGAATGTCCCCTTTTGGTCATGATTTGTCAACTGTGAAGGCTGCCTAAGCCCAAAACCCAAAAACTTTTAGCACAATCTACAGGTCATATTTAATATGGAGGGATTTCATTGTCATTGTCACTTAGTAGGATGACTCAGTACAATGTCTAGATGAGGACATCCCCTTTTGGTGGCAATCAGTCAGCCATGATGGCTACACAGGCCCGAAGCCCAAAAACCTTTAGCACAGTCTACAGGCCGTATTTATGAAGGGATTTCATTGTAACTTGATAGGATGACTCATTTTGGATTAATTTCACTGTAACTTGGTAACTTTCGTTGCCATACATTAACTGTGAGGGCCACATACATTAACTGTGAGGGCCACCTTAACCCACCCCTCAGTTCTTTAGTACAGTCTACACCTCATATTATTTTTATTGAAAACATAGCATACAGGGAACAGAAATTAACATATTCCCAATTATAACAATTGTGGTCTTATTTCATAATCCTTTCATAAATATTGAACATTATCCTTTTCAATAAACACAACACACAGACAAGTCAAGCTACAGTGTTATTGACACTTTCACTTCTGTCTGTGATGGAATGTGATCACCAATTGTGATGGTCTGACATAAAAGGATAATTTGATTCTTATGTTGAGTGATTTCTGTGATAATTGGTGTTGAAAATGTCACAGTATGTTTTAATCAGATATCCCTGTCAAGGTTATTAGCATCATTATTCAGCAACACATCTCTTATGTACATTATTTGTGACCTGAATTCTTATATTCTTTTCTATGATCATGCTAATACATGGAACCTTCAATCTTGTTTGTCGGGGAGCGCGGTGGCTCAGTAGGTAGAGGTGTAGGCTGCAAGCCGAGAGGTCCTCGGTTCGAATCCCGCCTGCGGCAACCGCGTTGTGTCCTTGGGCAAGACACTTCATCCCCATTGCCCGCGTGGGGGCACGATGACGCCGTGTACTAAGGTGTACTGCACGTCGCTGGCACGCATGTCTTCAACCAATCTAACCCTGCCTGTGCTGCAATGCGGAGTTATGATGTTGGGGAGCTGGCAGCTGCTCGTCATTGCTCGGTGGTTCTCTCCGGGTACTCCGGCTTCCTCCACCCGTAAAACTGTCACGGTCATGATTAGCCATTGTGCATAAATATGTGACCTTAAACATCAATAAATAAATAATCTTGTTTTTCCATGTACATCAAACCTGTTCAGATTACAAACATGAGCACTCTGAATGTGTTCCCAAATTAGATTTCACACTTTTTTTCGGCAAATTTCTGAACTGGTTAAATTACAAAGGATGTAATACTACTAAATATTTTTCGAAAAGCAACCATTTTAACTTTCGTGTGAATACAAATTACGTCTTCATAATTTGGGCGTTCATTGCCATTTAAATATCTCTATCAAGTATAGCCCTTCAGACATTTTCTTCAGGGCTCGAAATAAATTTTATGTGTACCCATACTTTGTATGGTACACATAATTCCAGCATCCGGGGTGGCCATCCGTCGTTTGTCCATCCTTTGTCTGTCTGTCCGTCCATCCGTCCATCTGTCTGTCTGTCCATCTGTCAATCCGGCATCCGTATCCATTTCTTTGGCATTCGATAACTTGAAAAATGTTGCTTGGATTGTCAATTTACTTTATATTTGTGTTCAGGTTACTGATGTGCCAAGCTGTATAGTTTTTGGTGTAAATCTGGTAATTTAATCCTGAGATATTAACCCTTTATCCTTAAATTGAAAATTCCTCCAATCCCTTTGGCATTCGATAACATGAAAAATATTGCTTGGATTGTCAAGTTACTCTATGTTTGTGTTCAGGTTACTGATGTACCGAGCTGTATAGTTTTTGGTGTAAATCTGTTATTTTGATCCTGAGATATTAACCCTTTATCCTTCAAATTAAAAATTCCTTCAATCCCTTTGGCATTCGATAGCTTGACAAATATTGCTTGGATTGTCAAGTTACTTTATAATTGTGTTCAGGTTACTGATGTGCCGAGCTGTATAGTTTTTGGTGTAAATCTGATAATTTGATCCTGAGATATTAACCCTTTATCCTTCAAATTGAAAATTCCTCCAATCCCTTTGGCATGAGATAACTCAAAAAATATCAATCTGATTGTCATGTTACTTTAAATATTTATTCAGGTTACTGATGTGCTGTGCTGTATAGTTTTTTTATGTAAATCTGATAATTTGATCCGGAGATATTAACCCTTTATCCATCATATTAGACACTCCTCCAATCCATTTCTATATGTACCCATACCATGTATGGTGTACATAATATCGGCATCCGTGGTGGCCCTCCGTCATACAGCTTTCTACTAGTTGCGCATATGGGTACACATCTGACGATTTCATCAGCCTATTTTTTACCCATTGCAGGTCAAAATGTCCTGCCCCAAGTAGTCGGTACGGGTCATTTTAATTTGGTGCAGGTCATTTTTCAACATATTGCTTTACACATTGTAAATTGACATATAGTGACTATTAAATGAGGAAATGACTCGTTAATTTGCAATGGAATTTAACCCTTTGAACATGAGAGGCCATTTTATCGGCCCAGGGACGTGGTACACCATACTCGCATTAAGTAGGGTGCCTTCTAATTTAAGGGTGAGTTAAACCAATCAATATTTTCAATGTGCAGAATATGGACTCTTCTAATTGCTGCATTTCAACTGACATGGAAGATGCCACTAGAGTTCAAAGGGTTATGTTTATACTGAATTACCAGTGTTTTTTAAACTCAGATTCTAAAATTGAGCAGAATTTTGGGTTGGTCAAAATGTCATATTGATTTCAAAGTGTGTAGGTCAAAGTAAGTTTGGTCTTGATCATTGTCCTTACCCCACCAATTATTTTGAGCCTTGATTTTCTTTCCTCAAAACTGGAGGTCATGCAACTGTTACAGTGCGTAATAATAACAATAATGGTAACAGAAAGAAATCTGAGAATCAACAACAGTAACTGAATTTAACTATTTTGAAATTTAATATAGAAAAAAAATAATATGAAAAGAAAATGATACAATATCTTTTACACTGTATGCTTTACTGAAAAATAAAACAGAAATACTTATCAGTTAATCCAAAATAAAGTTCACTGGAACCCAGTAATCCAGTAATGAAGAAACTTTCCCAGCTGATATTGTAATGTCCAAGAATGTGTCTGCGGAAACAGTATCCAATAAACTGTAATGAAATGTTCACTTAAAAAATTCAGCAGTCTCCAATAAATTCCATTAAAGCACTCAGCAAAATTCAATTGGAATTAATATCCAACAAATATTTGTTCCACAGATAGTTTTAAAATTACCCAGTAGAATCCTGGTTTTTCACAAGAGCAAACTTCCGATACACATAAAAAATGCTCAGATCACAAAATTTTTCATATAATATATTCAGCTGCGGGGGGTGCGGTGGTGTTGCGGTAACCGGTTCTCGTCAGATCACCGAAGTTAAGCAACGTCGAGCGCGGTTAGTAGTTGGATGGGTGACCAGTTCAGCAACTGATTTGCATTCCCGCATTGTGTCCTTGGGCAAGGCACTTAACCCCAATTGCCTACATGGGGGCACGATGATGATGTATATTAAGGCGTACTGCACGTCGAAGGTGCGCATGTCTTCAACCAATCTCACCCTGCCTGTGTCGCGGTGCAGTGTTCAGAGTTACGATGTTGGAGAGCTGACAGCTGCTCGTCATTGCTCAGTGGGTCTCTCCGGGTACTCCGGCTTTTTCCACCCGTAAAACTGTCACCGACATGATATGACCCTGCCTGTTAATGTGTCGTTAAACCCTAATAAAGATTTTTTTTACAAAATTCAAATTCAGCTGCTGTCTGAAATAATGTGCTGTCCGTAATAATTATCTCCAGTGTTCAATGAATGCTGAATGAATAAACAAGTCATTTCTCAGTTCAATGTTTGATGAATGACTGAGTTCTGTTGACAAGAGGTTATTTATATAGTCTTCAGATAGAAAGTTCCAGAATTAGAAATTTCTCCAATGTTCCTTTATGATTACTAATTGCTGATTGGTTGAATTAAGTCACCTCATTAAGAAAATATTAATTGTTTATGATTACTATTTATTTATTGGTATTTAAGGTCACATATTTCTGAACAATGGCTAATCATGACCTCACCAGTTTTACGGGTGGAGGAAGCCGGAGTACCTGGAGAGAGCCACCGAGCAACAGTGAGCAACTGTCAGCTCCCCAACATACTAACTCCACACTAGCCGGGTTAGCATTGGTTGAGGACAGGTTACCATCAATGTGCAGTACGCCTTAGTACACAACGTCACCGTGCCCCCACATGGGCAATGCAGGTGAAGTGTCTTGCCCAAGGACACAATGTGGTTGCCACCGGTGGGATTCAAAATGAGGACCAATCTGCTTGCAGTCTGCACCTCTACCAACTGAGCCACAGCGCCACTTTATGATTACTAACCAAAGACATATCAATTTTGATATCATAATGGGTGCTGGGGGGGGGGGGGGCTGTCGTGGGAGGGGGGGGGCAGGTATAACACAACAAATAACAAAGAAAAATTGACAGGAAGGAAACTGCTGGTCACAGACATATTTTTTTTAGCTCACCTAACTTTCAGTCAGGAGAGCTATAGTGATCACTCACCGTTCGTCATCCGTGAACATGGTGTTTTCGTCTTCACCCAAACTGCTGATCCAATTTAATTGATATTTGAGATAATAGTTTGTTATGACATCGCAATTTGATTTTGTTCAAATCAAGTTGCTTCGCCCCACGGTAGGGCCAAGCTCAAAAAGTGTGCTTAAATCTTAAAAAATCTTCTTCTCATGAACCAGCAGTAGCAGGGACTTGATATGTGGTGTGCAACTTCCTTTTGAGGTGTAGACTCAGATTTGTTCAAGATAAGTTCGAGGAGCTATATTTGCCTTCGTTATGAGAGGGGCAAGAATTTTCACCCCGCCCAAAAATTTCTATTTTCAAAACTGAGAGGCAGATTTGAACCAAATTTGATACGAGGGCTTATTGGGTCATAAGTACTTAATTTATGCCAAAAAGTTTTTTCCAGTCGCCCCAGGGGAAATTCTGGAGCTAAAATATAGACAAAAAATTAAAATGCCCATTTCTCCAAAACTGCACAGCACAGAGAATTCTTATTTGGTGTGAAGCTTCCTTAGGACCAACAGAATGGAATGGTAAAAAAAATTGCTATCGGTTTTATCATGAGGGTACCTTTTTCGGACTTTGAAAAAAGTGCAGAGTCAGCATTTTTTTTAACACTGTGGGTAATGGGGAAAAACATTTAAGACTACTTTTCTCCCAAACCACTGCTCCAAAAAGCTTTCAAATTTCACATGTAACATCTTTGGAAGATTGTTTCACATGCTTATTGAAATTAATTCCCTGGGTCCATATTTGGGCTCTCTATGGGAGCCCAAATGTTTAAATTAGTACAGTATGAGGAATATTCTTTAAAAATCTTCTTCAGATCTACCAATAAGAATCTTTTGATATTTGATATGCAACATGCTTAGGAGGGTGAGATTCAAGTTTGTTCATGCCATGTCCCTCGGTCCATATTTGGGCTCACTGTGGGAGTTCGAATTGTAACTTTCTTCACATCCACCAGTCAGAATCTTTTGATATTTGGAAAACGGCATCCCACTGGAGGTGAGATTCAAGTTTGTTCAAGCCAAGTCCCTGGGTTCATATTTGGACTTCCTATGGGAGCCTGAATTATAACTTAGTTCAATATGATGAATATTCTTTAAAAATATTATTTTTTTTAGATCCACTGGTCTGAATCTTTGGATATTTGGTATAAGCTTTTCTAATGAGGGGCAAATGCAACTTTTTGAAATCAATTCCCTGGGTTTTATATTTAGGCTACCATGTCAGGTGAGTGCCCTCGGGACCCCTGGGGCCTCTTATTTTAAAACAAAAACCACACCAATAGTTAATTGTATTTTTAGGCTCCAAAATGCATCCAATTACCCAGTCTTGATTCAGCAGTGATGCAAGCTTTTGGGGCAATGCTTCAAAATGCTTTTTTTCAAGGCTGTTTAATTTTCTGGAGATTACATCATTTCCAATTGTCACTTTTCAAGGTGGGTAACTCTAATAATTCAAATATTTGTACTATTTCATCCAAGAACATCTTTCAGCTGTATTAATTGTTTCAGTGCTAGAAGTCCAAACTTTGGCTGTGTTAACTGGTTGAGGGCTATATTATTTTTGATGGACTGAATTTGTTGTTCAGAATTTGTTTTATTGCATATTATTGGAGAGTGCCAATATGCGTTCTTCAATGATTTGTAATGGAACAAAATTTTTATAATCAAAATATTATTTGCATTTGACTGAATATGAAGCATGAACAAGGCAAAATGTTGGCTTCTGCTTTGTACCCTCATTTTTCTGAAAGCCCTGATGGTGGCTTCTAGCACTAAACCAGTTGAATAATCTGCATGCTACAGTAAAGTTCTTATTATTAGCATGGTGTTTGTTATTCAGTTAGAAGTAATTAATATTTTGATAATATGGACTTATGTTACAATTTATTGGAGAGTGCCTATAGGCACTCTCCAATAAATGGTGGCTGAAAAAATATTGATGAACTAATTTTGAACACTGGTGGTATCTTCCATGCATGTTAAATGGCAGAAATTGAAAGAGTCCATATCCATTATTTGGGGGTAGAACAATCAATATTGAAGGCTGCACGTTGAAAATATTAATTGTTCTACCACACATGTTAATTTAGTGGCCATCCTACTTAATGAAATTATGACGTAACGTGTTCCTGGACCAGAAAAGTGGCCTGTCATGTTGAAAGAGTTAATGAGAAGCAATAAATGTGTTGTTTATGTGGATTTGTTCACCAAATTTCTTTGAGAGTGATTACTTAGACTCTTTCAAATAACTTCTAATAAACATAAAACAATTGTTGTCTAATAAAACATGATAAGAGAAATTAATCCAGCACTCTTTACTAATGAACCCTCTGTACATGGATTTTGAAATATAAAACTTTCAAGCTGCAGATATTTCCAATAATGTCTGATAAAGCAACAAGGAATTTACTGAATTCATTCTTGTTTGCCAAAGTTAAGTGTACAACATCAGTGGAAAGAAATGACATTTTTATAATATCTTTTTCTAAAAAAATGTTCAACTTTGTGTTACTGACACTTTTTCTTTAAAAACTTTCAACAGTCAGATTTTCTTCAATTTGAAGTACTCTAGCAGGTAAAAAAAATAGGCTGACATGTCCGGAAGAATGTTTGGACAAAATATTATATTTTTTATCCAACTTTATGTATGAACCCTGAATTGATTGCTCCCTGGAGAATCTTTTCCGACACCACAAAGTTTGCTAATTAGTTGAGACTTTGAAGCCCATATTTGGGATTCCATTGTAAAGTGCATGTAACTGGATTCATATCATATAGATTTGCTTCATATTTTCGAAAAAAGAACCTGTTAAAGTATATTGGGAAGTGTCCACTGATGCTCTCCAGTATATTGGGACAAGGCAAATAAACTTTATTAACATTCTCCATGTTTGGTCATGGGGGTTGGACACACCTCACATTTGTTTCCAGAACAATATACACAATTGGAGTGAAGAAGAAAAGCCAGTGATAGTGGTTACCATCAATCGCTTCATATCATTCATTTCCTTTCGTATAACTCCACTATGCAAACACCTATGGCACAGGTATTGACAGTACTTTATATCAATGCATTTCGAACATTGAACTTTCGAAATGGTAGCTCAGTTTCATTTTGCCAAGCAACGAAAATATGCAACTCAATTTTGATTGTACTCAGTCACATTTCAATGTGTTCTTAACCTAAAGTTTTGTTTTCAACTTAGATTTACCATGTTATTAATAATATTACAATTGATACTCACAAAAAAGTTAATTTTAACACAAATGATCAAGCGCATAATATACCAATATCTATTTGACGCTGAATTGAGTGCACACCTGCCATATTTTTCCACTATACCAATGGCCCAGACTAGCTGGTGCAACCCAATTTATATCCAGGGCCAAACACAAATTTTGAATCCCCCAAACCCCCCAAAATTTGCCAAAAAACGCAAAAACGAGAAGACCAGTATGGTCCTCCATACTTTTGCGCAATGCGCAACTTGTTGTCAAGGACAACAATAGGCTACCGCCATCATGTCATTCTTTCTGTTGTTTGGCCCATGTCAGATCAACACGTATCTTGACTTTTGTGCTATAAAACCCTACAGTATAATGTAGCCAGACACCATTTTGAAGTGAAATGGTGGAATAATTGCAGCAGAATGCAGCTGAATATAGACATTGAGTTTTTGGACATCAGGGCTATAACTTTATTGAAATTAAAATAATATTTCTTGTTCTTCCCATTTTCGGGATATGCACCTGATTTGTTCATTCTTTGTTTATCATACGTGTGTGTTCAATGTTCACCTTTTGCCCCTTGAATCCTCTCATTAGATTTTTAAGAACTAATTGCTGTTAGCGAATTTGTTATTAATTAAAATTCTTCTTAAAAATCTTAGATAATTTACGGAATGTGGATTATTCGTACCCCCTTTGTCGCGTACCGGTTATTTTTGACTTAGTCGGACGTGTCTGTTTGCCATTACCCTTCTCTGTGGGGAATCTTCTGTGAAGTTTCTCTACTGTTAAGGGTATTATTGGGATACCGGTTGTCTGACCTGGGCCTTTGTTGTGCCTGTTTTGGACTTGGTTACCGGATCCTATTCAGTTTAAATTTTTGCCTCGGGCGTGTGGGTATTATGAAGTCCTCATGTTCGAAATGTAAGAGGAAGAAGTCCTCTCTTGATTCTCATTCTTCATGTTTAGCTTGCACTCGTTGCTCGAAAGATGTTACCTGTGCAACTTGCTGTTCTTGGGATTCCAAGCAATGGAATTCTCTCTCTACTTATGTATGTGTTGGCGAAGCGCCGATTTCGGTGCTTTCGCCTAAGGTAACTAATCAAAATTTCCGGCAGAAAGAAGGGTTTCCTCAAATAATCAGTATGCCAATAAAAGACCAGACCAGGAACCTCTAGTTGGTAGTGTTAGGGAGTTTGATGAAGACGAGACTGACACTACATCTTTGGCTGAGCAGCATATGGAAACTATGAGGTTCCTGCAGGATTTTTCACCTGAATTAATTCCTTCTGGTCAGAGTTCTGCACCTTCTAGAGCCAAGCGACTGTCTTCTTTAGACAGGGAGGTCATTAAGTCGAAGGAAAGTATCCTTCTGTATCCGTCTCAATCAGTCCAAGCGTCAGATGCGTTTGATTGTTGTGACAAGGCTATTGCTGACCTGGCTCAGGCTAGAAAAAATTCTTTCCTTTCGGAAAAGAAGCTTGACCTACCGTTTAGAGGCAATACCTTCTTAAATACGGTAGGCGAGAATAAGATTCCAAGCGCTCCTCTGCGATTGGATGACGGAGCTAGGGACATGGGTATGTCGCTTCCGTCATCGTGTAGCGTCAGTTCTTTTGTTATAGATACTTGCATTGAATCTAGCAGAAGTATTTTGGACGCTATGTCTTATGCAGATCATATTTGCAGGGCATTGGCCGGCAATCTGGAATCTGAGAGCTTACAGGAGTTGTTATCTCCTTTGAGAGTGCTCTCTCGCGCCATAATGTATACAACATCCCACTCTGCTCTTTCAGTAGCGAATTTCGAGTTGGTCAGGCGGGATGCTGCCCTTAAATCTACGTCATTTATTGACGACAGTGTTAAGAGCTCTCTAAGGGCCGCTCCCGTTTCGGGCTCTTCATTATTTAATGATAAGCTAAAAGCTGTATTTGAAGATGCTTCTAAGAAAGCTACAAGTCAGCTTTTGTTGCGCTCAGCTACGCAACCTCAGCCTTCCACAAGTGGTACTCCTCGGAGAGGTAAATTTTTCTCCAAGAGAGGCTCAGCCTGTGCTGCTTCTAAAGCTAATCGTGGGCGTGGTGGCTCAAAACAGGGGGGCGATTTCAAAAAGGGGATGTCGCAGTTGGATAATAACGAAACGCATAACCCCACACCAACGTCACAGAGGGGTGCGAGAGCTTCACGAGGTTTCTCCTCGTATAAGCCTCGTAACTCCTACTAATGAAGATTTCGACCTCTACTGTTCTCCGGTTGGCGGAAGGCTTTCAAAATTCGCAAGCAACTGGAACAAAATAACTCAGGATCTTTGGGTTCGAGACGTTGTGAAAAATGGTCTACGTCTTTCGTTCCGGAGAAAACCTCCATTAACGCGGATTCCGCGATTTGTGAGCCTTCCACAAAATATAACAAAGAGAGAGGCTTTGATTTCAGCAGTAGACTCTCTCCTACAAAAGGAGGCAGTAGAGGTCGTAGAGAATCCCAATTCAAAGGGATTCTACAGTCATCTTTTTCTTGTGCCGAAGCCAGATGGCTCGTACAGACCGGTCATCGATCTCAGTTGGATAAACAAGCTAATAATTGCTCCAAGATTTTATATGGAGACAAATCGATCGGTGAGAGGCAGCATCCGAGTGAACGATTACGCCGCAAGTATAGATTTGAAGGACGCAAATTTTCACATCATGATTCATCCGGCTTTTCGGAAATACCTCCGTTTCGCGGTTCAAGGAAAGGTATACCAGTTCAGAGCAATGTGTTTTGGCCTGAACCTTGCTCCGTGGGTGTTCACTCGGGTGATGAATGCAGTAATGAGCCATTTCAGAGCACACTCGGCTTCGATGACGTCGGCATATCTGGACGACATACTTCAAAGGTACGAAAATTTTCATGCTCTCCAAAGCGACGTTCAGAGTCTGCTATCGCTGCTACGATGCCTAGGTTTTATAATCAATGTCGACAAGTTGGATTTAACGCCGACGAGGTCGTTTGTTCATCTGGGAATGAGTTTCGATACTCAAAACAATCGGGTCAGTTTGCTGGTAGCAAGAGCAAAATTAGTTTCGCTTTACGCAAAATACTGCATAAACGCACAAGTCATTACTGCAAGAGAGTTTATGCGTCTGTTAGGACTTTGCGGCGCCTCCGCGGAGTTAATTCCGCTAGGTCGTTTACGCACTCGTCCACTTCAAATTTATCTAATTCAAAATTGGAGAGTAAAACGTCAGTTGTTGGACAGTCCGATTGTTTTAACACAGTCAGTAAAACATCATCTTCAAATTTGGGCGGATATCCAGTGGTTATCCCAGGGAATACCGCTTCAGATTCAGGAGCCGTCCTTCATAATCATGACGGATGCCAGTCAAGAGGGTTGGGGTGCTTCTCTGATTCCGGGCGATCAAGTGTGTCACGGTTTATGGGAGAGTCAGTTTCTTGTGTCCCATATAAACTACAAAGAAATGAGGGCAATTTGGTTAGCTCTAAATCATTGGCTCAGTCAAGTAATACACTCACATGTTCAAATTCTGTCGGACAATTCAACAGTAGTAGCCTATATTCGGAATCAGGGAGGTACTCATTCCGTCCAGCTGATGAATCTTACCGAAAAGATTCTTCTTTTCTCTCAAGAGAATCAGATTCTGATATCGATTCGTCATATTCCAGGTCGTCTCAATGTAATAGCAGACTCTCTATCGAGAAAGGATCGCCTGCTACCTTCAGAATGGATGTTAAAAAAGTCTGTCTTCAATCAGATTTGCTTCCAGTAGGAACGTCCAATGATCGATCTTTTTGCCACGAGTCTGAACAATCAGTAGTACTTCTTTGAAGGATTTGATGCAAGCAGCTTACTGGACACAACAGACGACTTTTACCAAATTTTATCTTCGAGATTTAGAATCAATTTCGGATGATCTCAGATCTTTAGGACCGTTATCGGTAGCTCAGAATGTCGTCCATTCTAATTAGGATTTTCATTCTGCTCTAGCACTGTCTCCAGTCTGCTACCCTCTTCGTTTTGAAGTGCAGTTACGTTCAAAACAAGGGGAAGAGGGGGGGGGGGATGGTATTTCCAAATAGTCATCTGGCTTTATAGTGAAAAGTATGGACATACCTCCTTCAGTGATAGTATCCTGGGGTCGGTGCTATGGTAGTTTTAATGTGTAGCTTGGTATGAAGCAATTTTCAATGTATTATATGCTTTTAATGTGTAGCTCGATGTGAAGCGTTATTGTATATGTCATGTGTCAAGACGAGCTTTACTATACAATACTCGGACACTTTTAATGATTTATAAAGAGTCTCATTTCTCTGGACTTCTTTATATTTTGGCTTCCTTTATCAAATTAGCATAATGGGTTATGCTAGGCCTTAAATAGAGTTACACCTATATTTCATTGTTTTTTCTGTAATAAGAGCAATGAATATCAAGTACTGGGCCCGCCTGCCTGTTTACTATTCTCAGCTAGTCTGGGCCATTGGTATAGTGGAAAAATATGAAAAATTTATACCAATTTTAATATTTTTAATACTTACCAATGGCCCAGACGGGGATGGCCCTCCCTGGAGTAGACACTCCTTCCTCCCCGCTGAGTTATATATTACAGTTCATAATAACATTTAACAGGCACAACAATAAAGAATGACATGATGGCGGTAGCCTATTGTTGTCCTTGACAACAAGTTGCGCATTGCGCAAAAGTATGGAGGACCATACTGGTCTTCTCGTTTTTGTGTTTTTTGGCAAATTTTGGGGGGTTTGGGGGATTCAAAATTTGTGTTTGGCCCTGGAAATAAATTGGGTTGCACCAGCTAGTCTGGGCCATTGGTAAGTATTAAAAATATTAAAATTGGTATAAATTTTTCATTTTTCTGACTAGGATTGTATCTGTTAATTAATCCATGTGTGATGTCTTGGAAACAAAGGTGACATGTGCCTCTCTCATGTGACCCAACATGATGAATGCTGATCTCCATATTTCATATGAATCCACACTAACAACCAAAAATAGAACTCTCCCAGTTAAAGTTAGACGAAGGCTTTCAAAGGGTAAATTCTAAACTTGGTCTTCTAGCACTGTCACACAATCCAGGTATGAGCTTCCTGCACTCAAAGATTATTGATAAGGCCCACACAAAGTAGATCTTCTGTTTCTCTGTTTGTCAACACCTTTATCCGCATGGGAGGGATGACAGGTTGTTTAGCCTCACCGTTTAAAATATTGGGGGATGAGCCAAGGAGGAGGGTCAGAATCCAGGCACAAGCCAAAGTTGGCACGCAGAGCTGAGTTGGGACCACACAATGATTTTTTCCCCGCCAAGTGAACTCGAAATAAGTTTGTTCTTCATTAAGTGTGATTCCTAATCACTTCAGTCTGCACAAAGGAAAGAGTGATTAAAAGTAATAATGATCCTTTTATTTACATTTAAAATAAATTAATTTCAATATGTAACACATTCAACAATTTGATTAACATGGCAGAAATATTTATCACATGAGTTATGTAGCTTTTCCTCAATTTCAGTTTATCTCTAGCCCTGTACTGGCACTATAGTATACTTTGGAAAAGTTACTGTCATGGGCTCACAACAGGAACTTCATACACGGAGCTTAAACTTTCACGTCTATGCATGTCTTCAGCCTTGACTGTCGGTGACCCCAACTAGCAATGTTAATTACCTTGTGTCAACACAGTTCTGATTTGGATTTGGCTCATCCACTCGGTTGGCTAACTTAGCAAGTCTATCTTTTACATGTGTCTTTTGATAGAACTCTCCTCAAATGTTCCTGTCCTTTTGGAATTCATACAGTTCATGGCAGAACTCACAACTTCACAATACACTTCCGTGACTGTTCAAATTGTCACTAATCCACTTTGAGTCAACATTCAGAACACTCTGACAGGAGAAACAGGCTACTACGTGATCAATCTCTGTGTTCCTAAAGGATAACATCACAAAACAAAACAATATCTTACACTTTGAGACAGGTGTGTGTCGGTCCTCGCTAGCGACATCTAAACTAATCCTTTACTTGGGTTTGTAATCTATTCTATGAATTCTATGAATTCGGGCCTGTAGCCCTCCTACTTCCACCTAATCTGAGAATAGCAGTGTACAACAGACCTTCGCAGGTGCCCAGCAATCCCACTCACACGAGACCCTATTATGGTGTCTCCAAAATGATTGAAACCCATGTCTCACTGAACTAGCTAGTTCTCTAGACTTTATACCTTGACCTGGGATGTCAGATAACAATATTTCTAGATGCCTAAAAATGGCACGCGAGTTGCTTGAAGATAAAATCAGCGTGCATCAGTGCATGTGTTACCAAGTGTATCTCAAGAAATAATATACTTGATAGCCATGTCGATTGGAATCAGTCTTTTAGTGTCAGTCACTGCAGGATTAATTAACTGACTATAAGGTGAAGACACCTCATTTTGTCTGGTAATTTACCAATGGAGTATCCCACTGTGATCTGTCTGAGGCTAATTATATAATTGAAACATGTGTGCTTACAACAGAGAAGGAAGAAATATATACATATATCTGAACTTGAAAGTCTGGGGGAGGAAGTGTTAAACAGACTTTGCCCTGACACAGTCCATTTTTTGTAAAATTGCATGTGGGCGGGTGGATTTTTATTTTATTTTTTATTTTTGTAATTATTTCTTTGCCATTAAAAGTTTATGTTCTTGGTTTGTTTTATGTTTTGGGTCTTATAATCTACAGAATGGCATGGGTGAGGTTGTATTTCGTCCCTTGAGTACCAGAAGGCTTTGCAATGCTAAAGCAATTTATTAACTTGGGTAAAATATCAGACATAAACCATATAATTTTTATTTTTTTATACGCCGGTTTTGAAAAAACGGGTCGTATTATGGTATACCGCTGTCTGTCCATCTGTTCATCTGGTCACATGTTGTACAATAACTCAAGAATGCTTTGAGAGATTTTCGTGATTTTTGGGTAGGTGGTGTATATCAATGGAGGGAAGCCCCCTTTCCTTTAATGTCGCCGTTCGATTAGTTATTCCAGAGTTATGGGACTTTATTAGAAAATTGTTGATTTTTTACACGTCGTACGATAACTCAAGAACGCTTCGAGAGATTTTCACGATTTTTTGATAGGTGGTTTATGTTGATGGAAGGAAGCTCCCTTTCGGTTGGTGTCATCATTCGATTAGTTATTCCAGAGTTATGGGACTTTATTTTTCACATGTTGAACAATAACTTGAAAATGCTTAGAGCAATTTTCATTATTTTTTGGTTGCAAGTATATGTTGATAGAAGGAATCTCCCTTTCGATTTGTGTCGCTGTCCGATTTGTCATTCCAGAGTTATGGGACTTTATTCATCAAAATATAGGCAATTTTGGACTTTGAGCAATTTTCATGATTTTTGGTGGCAAGTATATGTAACCTGACAAGTACACATGTATACTCATATTGCGTAGTTCCCTCTTGTAATTAATAACGGGCGTATCATGCACTCATGGCGCAGCTGTTTATTAAGTTTGCATTGGCCATGAAAAGAGAGCATTCGGCAGCCAAAAGCACTATGTGGAAGAGCCTGAGAAACAGATTTTCAACTTTTTTAGGCCTAATAATTGTATTTGAAGGGTTAAAATGTTCAGGAAACATTGCTTCTCCATGATGGTGACACAGTCATTTGAGTTGAGAATCTAACAACACTGTGGGGACATCATTAATGCAGGGTAACATCGTTTTAAGCGTCTGTTAATCACTAAGGGATATCTAACCTAGAAATGCCTTCAATTCAGTATTCTTGTTGATTATGCTCTCTACTCTACCAACTTAATTATATTCCTCTGGTGTTGGAAACTTGGGAGGCATGCCTTAAAACACTAACAATATTGCTTACTACAAGTTTGCGTGATCACTTGTGCTTGGTTCGAATCAGTTCAACAGTGATAATACCACTGAGAATTTTTATCATTTTTATCAAACAATATTTCCACATTATTGTGATTGCTTTAATGCATTTTGAAATCTAACTGGAAAAAGAAATATATAGTTCACTGTATGTGTGTCGGAGGTAACAGTAGTTATAATGAATGGCTCGGTATAAATCTGACTGGAAAAGGACAGATAGTTGACTGTTTCTGTGTTAGATGTACCTGTATTTTCAATGTATGGCTTTATGAATGAATTTCTACAATGTAGCACCCTCTGGAAAGAGTTGTATTGGTCTCTTTGTAGCAAGGAGGAATTTCATCATCTTCATTTTCAGAGGACAAAAATGAGCCTTCTAATCTTTGTTCTGGCAGTTCCAGACAGAACCACGCAGTCATTCTTGGATTTCTGTTGAGGCACACTTTCATATTTAGACCACACTTGTCTAAGGAAGAAGTTATAACTATGTTAGTTGCACGGTTTGTCTGTTGATGTCTCTCAGGAAATGCTTCTTTTCGAGCTAACAAGTAAAACAGGTCATAGACTTGATATTGGTTTGTAGTTCTAGATTTGCATTTGCAGGATTCCCACATCCTGAATTCCTTAACCCTTTACCTCACATGAAAAGCAGACGACACCTGCAAACAAAATTCTTGAATAACTCATTTTTTTCATTTTTTGTCTCAAATACATAGGTTATGGCCCCTTATTGGAAGGAGCTTGACGAGCTCGTTCCAAAGAGGGGTCATAACCTATGTTTTTGAAACAAAAAATGAAAATCTAATGAAAATTAATTGGCAATTTTTGAAAATAACACTGCCTGGTTTTGGCCGTTACGTTGGGTAAAGAGTTAAAAGTCTTGGAATTTAGAAATGCCTTGCCAGAGTCCCGGAGTATCCCAAAATACAGTGGGGTTCACTTAATTAGATATCTCCTAATTGAATAAATCAGTTAAACCTTTACCTAACAAATCGATGGTGCACATGTCTTCAACCGCTGTAACCTTGAGGAGCTGACAGTTGCTCGTCTATGCTTGGTGGTTCTCTCTGGGTACTCCGGCTTCCTCCACCCGTAAAACTGTCACGGTCACGGTTAGCCGTTGTGCATAAGTATGTGACCTTAAACACCAATAAATAAATAACCTAACAAATCAACCAAATCTGCCCTCCTACTACAAATTAAACAGTTGAAAAAAATATATTTAAAAAAAAATTTCAACAAAACCATATCATTTGACCTCACTTTGGAACAAGCTCGTCACATGATATGGTTTTGTTGAAAGTTTTACAAAAATTTAAAAAAAAACAATTATTAAAATAAAATGAAATTTTGGTATCTTGTGCATTGGGTAGAGGGTTAATTGAATATAACTTCCAAACACCAAACCATTTACCATATCTTCAGTACAAATTTAACCAGTTAATTGCATATAGGTTATAGTCTTATTTCCTTTTAATTGAATAAATAATCTTGTAATGTATCAAGACATTGGCCTTACAATCATCAAATGCCCCTTGCCTATAGACCTATTTGGCCTCAGTAATTCAGTACATGAATACATGCCTTTAATCTATTATATAGTGTTTAGGAAGCACAGTGACTCAGTGGTTTTGGCATTGGACTTCAAACCATAAGGTCCACAGTTCATCCCTGCTATGGTAACTGTTTTGTGTCCTTGGACAAGGCACTTAATCTTGATTGCCCCCATGGGAGTACAGTAGCACTGTATACTAAGGCGACCATGGGGACACAGTGGCACTGTGTACTAAGGTGAACTGCATGTTGATGGTGCACCTGTCTCCAACCAATGCTAACTCTGCTTGTGCAGAATTAGTATGTTGGGGAGTCTGACAGTTGCTTGCCATTGTTCTGTGGTTCTCTCCATGTAGTACTCCAGCTTCCTCCATGAGTTCCATGAGCTCTGTCAAACACTATATACTAGAATAAATGTTCAGTTTGTCTCAGGAATACAGAAAAATGACCAAATCCCTATTAATTGAATCCCCTGTGGGAACCCCGGGAAGTGAAGCAGTGCTTGTTTTCTGCGGTAAACAAGCTCTGTTTCACTGGTAAATTAGGACCCAGTCACTAATACTTGGGGTGCGAGTCCTCTAAATAGCAACATGGGGTAAAAACAATTGACTGACCTTGACTTTATCTCCATGTTGTGGTCATGATTAGTCATTGTGCAGAAGTATGTGACTTTAAACACCAATAAATAAATAATTATTAAATAAATAGGTTTCTCAGGTAGACTGGCTGTTCAGTTGACTGGGTTCCTCTGTATTGGAACCTTCCTCAAAAACTCTTGAAAAATATGTCAGGCTACCAGAGGAGATTAATTTCTGCAATATTCAGCTCATGATGAAACTAAAGGTTCTACAATACTGAATGTTTTCCCATCAGAGACCATTAAAACATTTGTATTGAATAAAATATGATCACATCATTTCAATTTGGGCATTCAGACATCTTAGTAGTTCCAACTTTTTCCCCTAAAAACTGGGGTTCTTCATGTTGCACATGAGAGAAAAATTAACAGGAAATAAAGTACTGATTGGTCACAAACAAAATTGGGGGTGGGAGGAGGTGGAGGTGGGAGGGGACAAAATTGAGGGAGGAGGAATTCCCAACAAAACAAACCAATATTCAGCTACTTTTCTTTGGCCCAACAATTCATAAAAGCATCCTCCTTTCTTCTCTGCAAAATATTTAGCAACGATACAAAAATTAAATAAAATGCTTCATATGTCTTTCAAAACAATGTATTTTTAGTTACGACGAGCAGCTGTATATGTGTTAATGTCGGTCTGTCTGTCAGTCTGTCTGTCGGTCGGTCTCACCAACGAGTTTAAAAAACACCATAACCCCTAAAATAACCATACTTGGTATGCAAGTGTATCTTCATGATGTCTACACCCTCTCAATAGTGCATGTCATTTGGATAATATCTGTCACATTTTACATTTACTTGTCACCAAAGAGTTTTTTTGTCACCAACAAGTTTTTTGTCACCAACGGATTTTAAAACATCATTGGCGTTGCATGAATCATCGCAGCTTCGGCACTGTGACAGTGCATTTGTTTTCAGAGATGCTTAAGTTGGGAGATAAAATTACTTTAGACTGCCACTTTCTAAAGTGGATAAATTGCATTCAATTATTTAGTAATAAATATTAACTGTTTATAATTATTAACCAAGGACATATCAATTCTGATATCGTACTGAGTCAAAAAAGAAAGTATAATAGAAACAAATGTGAAAAAAGGATTAAATATAATAGTTCTAATGTTCCATGTTTGTGGACAAGAAGTCATGCAAAGAGATGAGATGTTGTTGTTGTCCACCCAACCGTATACAATTTTGCTACGGATTTCAAAATAGCATGTGTTACCCGAGAATGTCAAATTGAATGGGTAACCGACGATTTTCTTTGTGTTATGTTGTCCTACTGAGCCTGGGTTATTGAGAAAACATGCTAGTTTTTGTCTTCCGACATTTTAAACTAGAGGGGGTGTCATTTGTGTGCAAAGCACACTATGGTGTACCCCCGCATTTGCATCCTTGACTTTGTATGAATGCTTGAAACAAAGATGAAATGTATTATATGACACACTAAAATCATATTGAGTGGCACAGGTGACACGGCTTCGTGCGCACCTACAGACTTCACTGCAACATTTGAGCATGGTTTTAGTGTTTCAAATTACATACCCTAGGAGCCATTCACCGGGAACGATCTAAGAAAACACGAAAGTGGCAATGGTGGCACATCCACGTGGCACCTTTAAAATCCAAAACCTTCGTGCACATCTACAGACCCTACTGCAACATTTGAGCATGATTTTAGCATTTCGAATTACTTACCCTAGAAGCCTTTTGCCGGAAACGGTCTAAGAAAACATGAAAGTGGCAGTGGTGGCACAGCCACGAGGCACCTGAAAAATCCAAAACCTTCATGTGCATCTACAGACCCTACTGCAACATTGCATGGTTTTAGCATTTCGAATTACATACCCTAGGAACCTTTTGCCAGAAAAGGTCTAATAAAACACAAAAGTGGCAATGATGGCACAGCCACGTGGCCCCCAAAAATCTGAAACCTTCATGTACATTTACACACCCCACTGCCCGAGGAGGTTTCATGTCGACCCGACTTCATTGTGTCTTTGCGCATATCTTTTGTCCGGTCCTGTCTCCTCCATAGCGTTTTTTTCGAGACGAGCTGTGGAGTTGCTTTTCTTCTTCAAGGAGGTGCTGCACTGGTTTAGCTTTGCCGCTATGTGGAAGGTCTTCTGTCGATGGTGTGTGGATCACTCTGTTGATTCTGTCACTCCTTTGATCACACAGCTTGCAGAGTTTCTGGTATATGTCTGATTCTGGGGGTCTACAGCCTGTTACTATAAAGGGTACAGGTCCATACCTTTTCGTATGTGGGGCAGCGTCGTATCAGCACTACTCCATTCCTCTCCAAGCTTGTTCGGCACTTTTCCTTGAAAAGGCCTAGGACTTTGCAGCTTACTCCAAGATGGAATCTTTCTTGGGTGCTGCTCTGTTTGGGGGGGGGGGGGGGGGGGGGGGGGGGGGGGTGCCATTCGAGCCTTTATCCCAGGTGGATATGCATTTTCTCACATACAAGATGGCTTTTTTGATGGCTTTTGTCTCAGCCAGATGGGTTAGTGAGCTTCACGCCCTCTCGGTTGATCATCCTTTTTCTGGAGCTCTCGCACCAGTGTTATGTTTACCAGTGATTGCTACTTTCTGGCCAAGAATCAGATACCAGAAACTACTCTGCCTCCTATCTGTATCGGGACTCTTCCTTCTGTTGAGGGTAAACACCCTTTGCTCTGTCCGGTTCGTGCAATTCACTTTTATCTCAATCGGGCACTGTTCATTTTGAAGGGTAGGAACGATTTTCAGTCTCTTATTCCTGGTCGACAGAAGATCTCTCCTGAATCCATTTCTCGATGGATTTGTCTTGCTATTCGTGCACTTCCGCTCGTCTAGCGACTGGCGATTGTATTACCAATCGTTTTTCTGCCATGAAGTGCGTGCATTGTCTACCTCTTGGGGCTTATACTAACTCCCTCATGTTGTCGGATGTTATGCTGGCAGCCTACTGGAGAAATGCTACTTTCTCCACTTATGTGCGATGGTTGCAGGAGTAGGCAGAGGACCTTTGTACTAAGGGCCCTCTTTCTTCTGCTCAGGCTGTTGTCTATCCCAGCCATTCGGCTTCTTACAAGGTCAGTTCCAGCTCTGTGCTGTTACTGCTCTTTCTGTCTGTGCGTCGTACAAAACCATACGCCTCATCTTTTATTGTCTTTTACTAATGTTTTGTGATGCTATGGTTTGATAGGCCTAGGGACCTCTTCCTGTGTCCACGGTTCCAGTGCAGTTGGGTTATGTGTGGGTTAGTTATGTGATTCCCTCCATCTTATTGTCTATTCAGCCTGTAGTAAACAATTGTAAGGTAGGTTTATAAGAAATTTAAATTTTAGAGTAAATTTCCTTTCTTATTATACCTACCGCAATTGTTTACATGGAGGCCCTCCCGTCTTCTTATTCAGGGAAGAATCCTTCCTCCCCGCCGATCACATAACTCGTATGTTGGCGGACTCAAAAGGATGATACATTAGTTACTGCCTGCGCATTGGTTTTCCGGAAGTCGTGGAATTGAACTAAGAGAAGAGCGTCCCCTACTGGGTGTGTGCCGATGGTGCTCGACCCAGTATTGGCTTATTTTTTTGTGGTGCTTTTGCACCACTTTTCTTTCCCAAATCTCTTGGGAAAGATCAAAATAGAGAGTATATCTTCCAAGTTAGGGTCTTCCACTGTAGTGCAAGCCTGTAGTAAACAATTGCGGTAGGTATAATAAGAAAGGAAATTTACTATAAAATTTAAATTTTTGAATGAAGAAATTAAACCTTGTACTTTTCAACTTGATCATATGTTCTTTGCCTTTCAAATAAAGTTACTTAACAAAAGTGCATAACAATGCAATGCTACTGAAAAGCTCAAAACCACTTGTTGATCACTCCATCTAATGCGATTGGGCTCATTTTTAATAAATACCAATTTTTAATAAATACCACTTTAACCAGGGAAGTTTTGCTCCAAGTCAGTTTCTTGCAGCCTGCTTCAACTTGAATGATCCGTAACGAATATTCGGGTTGTTATCATAGAATAATACTCATATATAAAATCCAAGTCAGTATTCTTGAATTTTGGTACCAAACCTCATTTTACTACTTTACTTATAAAGCACAAAAAACAATGAGTGATGTTCATTATCAACATTAACTCCTTGCATGCTGCTGGTGGATATTTCAGCCAGGACAGGATTTCTCTTGCCACTGAGATAAGTATAATTTTGGCACATTTAATCAAATTTTCCCCTTGTAAATTAAATGGATTTTTTCACCACTGATTCCTTGAGTTGAATTTTGATGGAAAAAATTTCAGCAAATCTAGTCATGGCTGCTTATCAGCAGCCATGACTAGATTTGATGAAAAATGTCTTGAAAATACTCAGAAGGTTAAGAGTTAATGGTTTAGCAAAATTGTTAATTGGCATTAGCAAAACCGGATTAACAAGCCAATATTCATATTGAATATTAATACATAGCATTCTACTGTAAATCCTCATATCCTGTGCTTAAACTCTTCTGGCTTAAGTGTTTTCAGTAATGAAAAGGGAGAAACATTGGTAATTACTGAATCAGGAGTGCAGTGGCTCATAGTTATGGCATTGGACTTCAAACCAAAAGGTTCACAGTTTGATTCCTGTCAGTGGTAACTGCATTGTGTCCTTGGGCAAGGCTCTTTATTCCGATTGCCCACATGGGGGCAGTGTGATGCTGTGTACTTAGGCATACTGCACGTCAGTGGTGCACTTTTCTTCAACCAGTGCTAACCCTGCTTGTGTGGAGTTGTACACTGGGAGTCTGTCAGTTGCTTGCCATTGCTCAGTGGTTCTCTCCCTGGGTACTGTGGCTTCCTCCACCCATAAAACTGACCCTGTCTGTTAAAAGTGTCATTAAACTCCAATAAAAAAAAAAATAAAATAAATTTTTAAAACATTAATCTGCATTAAAAACTTCTGATTTATTTCTGCGTGCCATTTGAAAATTATCCTGAAAAATAAAGGCTACTCACAATTTGAATGCATTAGGGAAGATTTTTGTCTTAAATTTGGAGTTTTTCTGACTGAATTAACTGGTAGAGTTTTAAATTATTTTATAATTGTGATTTGTAGCAAAAGTACTATTTATCCAAAAATATCATGTTCTCAATAAAAGGTGGCACAGTTTAGCAAGATTTTGTTTATAAATAATTATTTTGTTTAAATTTATTGGAGACTGCCAATAGGCACCCCAATAAATGGTAACAAAATGTTTTATATAAACAGGTTTGGTTTTACTACTTAGGCAACAACATGATAATGCATACACTGTAAAGATACCAAGGTGGCTTTCAGCACTTTTCAAATGATCCTTGATAGTGGCTTTTAGCACTCAACAAGTTAATAATTGACATGTATACACTATGAATAGTTCACATGGTCGATGCAATGTTGGTAATGCAACGGTGTCTTAATTGGCGTCGCCTTTGATACAGAGTTTCTCCTGTGTTCTATAATTAGCATTAAAACTGGGTTCTTTCCGCATACCCCTCGTCTCTGTGCTCACTGGGCATGACAAAACCAGGTTTTAAATGGGAGGTATACATGATGAATGTCAATTAATGCTTTAACTTAAATTTTTGCCTCAAACACATAGCTTGTGGTCTGTCCCGTCATTTTAGCAAGCTTGATTTTGTGAAGAATACTTGTTGAGGAATTGCAAAGCCCACTCCTGCAGTCCAGCACTAATGCAAGTTCAAATTTTATAATATTTAAATGACACCCATTGAGTTTAGAGGGATGACCAATTAATATTTACAGCCTGCAACTATGATCTTCAATTTCGTTCTGTTATCTCAGTAATTATTTTTATCTTAACCCTTCTGTCAAAATACTGAAATTTCAAGCATCATAGTTTTCCCATAATGCAACTAGGAATTTCTCTAAATCAGTCTCATTTGACAGAACTCTGTCAATCGAGACGGAATTGGTTAAATTTTTTGAGAAGTTTTGCAACTTGAAAATTTATTTACAGTTCAGAATGCAGTAACAATAATAATAATAATAATAATAATAATAATAATAATTTATACGGCACAAACATATAATGATATAAGTTCCAAGGTGCTGAACATCACAGTAAGATTACTAGATATGAATCTATACAGTATTTAGACACTTGAAACATTAAATTAATCAACATCAGGCAAATATTTTTTTTCAAGTAGGTAAAACTTTAACTTTGATTTGGAAACAGGGAAAAAATGGGGCCACACTCACAGAATCTGGCAACTTATATTAAAATGTTCTGTTGCACTGTAACTGTAAGAATGTCCCCCAAAGGAGGCTAGGAGATATGAGGAGCTGTATTTCATATAATTTTCAATCTATCTGCTTGATGGAGAGCCAACATAGGACATTGCAGGACACTTCAGAAGGTTAACAAACAGCAGCTTGTTGTAAATGTCAAACTTATGCATGATGTCTCTTGATTTATGCATTTATTCTAGCAAGCTGTTATACATGTAAAAGTAAGAATCTTTGATGTTGTTACTCTCTGGGTAATTTATTAACACTTTACCTAACAGGACTAATCCCCCCTCCCCCGCCTGCCCTCCCCCCCCCTCCCTTAGAAGACTAAACTTGGAAAAAGAATTCAGGGATAACTAATTTCTTTTTGCCTAAAACAGAATTTATGACCTCTCATTGAAACAAGTTCCAAGGGCTTGTGATGGAGTCATAGGCAGTGTTTTGGGGCCAAAACTTCAAAAAACAGAAAACCAAATTTGATTGGCTTGTTTTTTATAATGTTGCTAGCCAGTTATGGCCATTATGTTGGGTAAAGGGTTAACCCTTAGACTAATGAATTGGCCACATCAATCCACGTAATATACAAATTCAGCAGTTGTAAAAAATATTATTTAAAAAACATCATGTGGTCCCTCATTGGAACAAGCTTGATAAAAGCTGGTTCCAATGAGGGATCTCCTGAATTGGTTTTGTTGAATTTTTTAGAAAAAATTTAAAAAATAATATTTAAAATATAAAATTTTGTTATCTTGTGTGTTGGGAACAGAAGGAGAGGTATCATCCAGAAAGGTATATGATTCAAAGAGTACTTTTGCATGTAAAATTTATTGGTTCTGTCAGCTGAACAACAAGTAATTGTGGCATATTATCTGTGACATTATTTACCTGCATGGTAAAATGTGTCAGTTTCTTCTGAGGGCAAGGATTGTACATCCGCACTATAATTTATTAAAGTTATTGATGATTACAGAATTTCAAAATGTTACACTGATGTCATTCTAAGAGGTTTAGTGGTGGAAGACTTCACCTAATTACTCTTGGCTTATAAGAGGATTCTGTCACTCAGTTGTCTCCGTTGTATATTTCAAGCACCTGCTTTAAGAGTTTTCAACTGGAGTCCAGGACTTCCTTGTGTATACTGTGCTGTTAAAAGTAAGATTTATAAATTATCCAACATGGAAAAACTAGGCATTAAAAAGAAATATTTTAGAAAACTTCATTTGAAAGGACATAAGCAGCGGAGATTGAGTCAGTCCATGGGAGATTTGTCTCATGCGACTGACAGCTTGATTGCAGCAACACTTTCCATTCATTCTGAAGTGTTTGGCTGTTCTGTCCCTCTGCAGGCTAGTAAATACTCAGGACGGAGCAGAGTGGGCCAACTTCTGCTGCCACCAATTGACAACTTCACAAAATCTGCTAGTGCCGAGTGTGTTCAAGAATCTTCAGATAGCAATGCTTCAGTGTTTTCTGAATATGACTCAAAAGGTGATGTACCCTCTGATGAAGGCATGGAAAGTGAAACAACCGAATATGATGATTGTGATGGGCAGATTGTTGAAATTGACACTATGAATGAGGTAATGTATGAATATTTGATGTATATTTGATAATATATGAATGCCAGCATATTAAAATTTCAAGAAGCAAATATACCCCATAATGCAATTTGGAATTTAACTGATTCACTTTTATTTGACCAAGCTCATTGAGCTGTTCTTTGACTTTGAGATGGATGATAATTTTGCTGCATCAGTCCTTTTTAGATGACAGGTGAGACGGAAGTTTTACATGGCACACTCTAAATTTACAATTAATAAGTGCAATCTATCATGATCGCAAAAATCTAGAGTGTATACCTCTTAACCTTTTAACTAATGAATTGACCACACCCACCATAGTTTAACTACAAAACTACGTGTCCTTGGGTAAGGCACTTAATCCTGATTCCCTACATGGGGACACAGTGGCACTGTCTCTTAAGGCATACTTCATGTTGATGGTGCACTTGTCTTCAGCCAATACTGACCCGTGCATCGGGGAGTCTGACAGTTCCTTGCTGCTGCTGAGTGGTTCTCCCCAGGTACTCTGGCTTTCTACACCACAAAACTGTCCAACATGAGGTGACCCTGGCTGTCAAAAGTGCCATTAAACCCCACTGAAAATAAATTAAATATAAAAAATGGTTAATGTTACATGTGGAACTACTACGGTAAAATAGTAGAAAACATCGGTCCCAAACTGTTGTGTTCTATTCTTAGGACTGCAACCGAGTGAATTATACAGGTGATATACATAATTATTGGTGATTTAACCTCTTTATCTAACACAAGGGACGTGCAGGAGTTCACTGGTTAGAGCATTGGACTTGAGATTGAAATGTTGACAGTTCAATCCTGACCCATGTCATCTTTGTATCCTTTGGCAAGCACTTTATACCGATTGCCTATGTTGGTGCATGGTAGTGAAGTGTACTAAGGCATAGGAAATGATGATGGTACAGATAGTAAGTTGGAGAGTCCAACACTTTATTGTTGTTCTCTCTGGTTTTCTCTAGGTTACTCTGTCTTCCTCTGCCTGTAAACATGATATGACCCAGGCTGTTGGAAGTGTCAGTAAACACCAGAAACAAACTAACATAACATGCAACAAGATGATACAGTGGAACCCTGTTAATTGAATAGCAACTTTGCCAGTGAAAATTATTCAATTAATAGGAGTACTCAATTAACAGGGATTGTGTCACTTTCCTGCATTCTAGAGATAAACTTAGCCTTTATTCTATTATATCTTGTTTGACAGAGCTCCTTGGATGGGTGACCGTCTGAGCAATTGATTCGAACTCCTGCATTGTGTCCTTGGGCAAGGCACTTAACCCCGATTGTCCACATGGGGGCACGATGACGCCATGTAGTAAGGCGTACTGTATGTCGATGGTGCGCATGTCTTCAACCATTCTAACCCTGCCTGTGCTGCAGTGTGGAGTTACGACATTGGGGAGCTGGCAGCTGTTCGTCGTTGCTTGGTGGTTCTCTCTGGGTACTCCGGCTTCCTCCACCTGTAAAACTGTCACGGTCATGATTAGCCATTGTGCACAAGTATGTGACCTTAAACACCAATAAATAAATAAATATTATTCAATTAACGGGTTTATCCTATAACCTATATTCAATTACCAGGTCAAATTTGTAATGGAGGTATGATAAATGGTTTTGTGTTTGGGAAATTATAGTCAGTTAACAGAGTTATTCAGTTAAGAGATATCCAATTAAGTGGGCCAAAATAATTTCTTGAATAACCAAAATTTTAAATTTTGGAGCTGAAAAACGTTGTTTATGACTCCTCATTGGGACAATCCTGATAGAAATGTTCCAGTGAGGGTTCATAAGCAAGCCTGAATATAGCAACATGTCATTTGCAAAATGAGGTCCCCAGAGGGTGAATTTGCTGATGCTATCCCATACAGTGGGCCAATTTATCCTCTAGGTACATCTTTCTGTTTTAGCTTGAGACCTTGATTCAGACTGAGGTACACAGAGGGTAAATTTTGTAATGCTAAATTCACCCTCTGGGGACCTCATTTTACAGATGACAGTCTGCTTATATTCAGGCTTGTTCATAAGCTATGTTTTGGAGGCAAAAATAAAAAGGATAAATAAGTTTTAATGGACATTTTTATGCCCTTGACCTCTAATGAGGAGTGGGCATTATATCGACTTCATGTCCATCAATTCTTCCATCTGTCTGACATCTGTCTGCCCATCCATAACCTTTTGGTTTCCATCAATTAACTCAAAAATGTCTGCACTACTTGTAATCGTTCTTATCTCTTGGTTTGTTGAGGTTACTTTTGATCACTGTTCAGATTTGATATTCGATCGGGCTGCCGTGACAACCATCAGTTAACTCAAGAATGCATTGACTGTACAGACTGGCAGTTTTCAGTTTTTCGGTTTCGGTTCTGTTTTTTTTTTGAAAACCGAAAAACCGAACCGAGAGTTTCCTGGAAAACCTTCTTCACGGTTTTCTGTGAAGTTCTGTCCACTACAGCAATCGCCCAGAATACACCAATCAAACGACAAACATTCTGACTTGTACGAAGCATTGCCCTTTGGAATGTCTTTATGTCCAATGATCGATTAATATTCTTGACGATTGTTGATGTGTTATGGGTTATGTGGCCAGTCAGTGTGCTCACAAGATTGGCTGAGCAATGTTGACCATACACATTCTCCTCCCCCAAAACGTGAATCTTTACATCAAAAATGCAAAAAAGAAACCTTGAATGTTCACTGTTCAGGTTGGTGACCCAATTCATAATAAAGCCTTTTATCTTCAAATTCGTAGAGACAATGTGTGCTGGAAATAAAAAAATACTCACAAAATCATTTTAGGGAGTGTTTGTTTTTATTTATTCTATCTATCCGAGAAAGTGATAAAACCGAAGCGATCTCAAACTGATTTTTTTCCCATCACTTCAATGTTTTTACACATATAATCCCAGAAAGAAACTAAGAATAAATTCAGATACACATAATATTTATATCTTGAGTTCTTAACCCTCGTAGATGGTGTAGCCCCACATCACAGGAGGTGCAGTTATGGTGTATGTGCATATGAATTACAGACAACTCGGACCAAAGACCACTCAGCTCAAGACCAGCCAAACCTGTTTTAAAGACAACTTGGACCAGAGTTTAAAACAACTCGGACCTATTTTGAAGAAACCTCAGGCCAACATCAAAGACAGGTAGAAAGTGTTCCAGGGTCTCCAGTGTACCTAGATTACACATTTGGCATGCATGTTCATGTTCATTTTCTTTCCAAGGTTTTCTCCTAAGCTCCAGCGACTGCGACCTCAGCTTGAACAACAGTGACCCACACCCCGAACATGACATCAAGGCACTCTTCAAAACCTGGCTTCTTCTTATGAGGCAGGCCAAAATGGCCACTCTGCTTGGATCCCCTGTGCACTCAACCCCCCCCCCCCCCCCCCCCACACACACACACACACACACACACGCACACTTATCCACTCGCCGGTTAATATTATAATCCGCCATGACTCTTTCTCTAGCGATTTTTGTCAGACTTGTCTAAAACACTGGTCAGAGTTGTCTTCAACATTGTTCCGACTTGTCTTTAATGAAGGTCCGAGTTGTCTTCCAAACAGGTCTGAGTTGTCTTAAAACTGGTTCCAAGTTGTCATCAAAACAACCGGTCTGAGTTGTTTTCTAAACTGGTCAGAGTTGTCTTTAAAACAGGTCCGAGTTATCTTGGAAACAGGTCTGAGTTGTCTTGGTAACAGGTCTGAGTTGTCTTGGAAATCGGTCCTAGTGGTCTTGGAAACAGGTCCTTGTTGTCTTGGGCCAAGTGGTGTTTGGTCCGAGTTGTCCTCCTCCCTGTGCATTCACATGATGGAGAAACAGAAACAAAGATAAAGAGAAGCCCCCATAACACTGATCCGTTATGACATTAATAATGACAACTTAGTGAATATTAATAACTAACAAAAATCAAGCCACTGGGCATATCTATTAACACTGAAAATACAATAGCTCATGTTAGTCATGTATAAGAAGAACCACACAATGGAGATCAAAATGCAGGGTACGAAGCGCCCATATCCATAAGGCATAACAGCTACATTAATTAATATTCATAAACAAATGAAACTTAGTGACGAATTGTGGGATGTTGTTTTCGAATTTCAAAGAAAAGGTCATGGTACTTATTTATTTGTCCATATCTTGTGATTTTAAATCTAAATAATAAAATAACACCGCATGTTTACAAAAAAAATAACGGCGCTCAAAGTGTGAAACCATACAAATAGATTTGCGTAAAAACTTCAAAATATTCCCTCAGTTGCAAGGAAATAGGTTTTTTGGGGATTCTGGAATTGAAATTTTCCTGCCATGGGCTGAACCATGGTTGGTCCCTGGTATAGCGACATCCCTTCGTTGCCCCATCATGGCGGCCTCATTTTGCCAGTCATTGGGGGGTGGTTGGGGGGGGGGGGGGGTTGCTATCAGTCAACAATTCTGACCTCCCTCGCAATAAAACGCCAATTTCTTATTTGAAGTGGTTCGTCTCTCAAGTTCTCAACACTATTTTTCTCGCACAGAAATTCCAAAACAAGCTATAGAAATGTTATAGTCTGTTTTGAATCTGGTCACCCGATTATCCAAAATATTCTGGGAACGAAATGACAGCAAGAAAACATGGATTGAATGGATTCAATTGTTTTATTCACTAATTTGTTAGAAAATACGTAGGCGTCATTTCCATGGCGTTTTTTCAACATTCTGCAGCAAATTTCTTATTTTCCAGTTACCACCCATGTTACCAGTGACGGCACTTGTTAAATAATATGAAGCAAACTGTTTGACAACTTGTTCTGACATTATGGCTCTGTCCAAAGCTAGGCCCTATATCTTGATTGCCACTATCCATTCTTCAATTATGAATGTTCCTAGAATAAACCTGTTCGTAATACATCCATATATAAAAACTTTCCATACAGAAAACCGAAATCAGAACTTAAACCGAGGTTTTTTCCTCCCCCAAAAAACGAAACCGAACTCCAAAAAACTGAAGCGCCAGTCTCTAATTGACTGATCAGTCTCATCTCTTGGGAATGTATTGAGGACAGGTAGTGGAAGGATCCTTTTGATACTTGTCTGAATTACACATTCAGTATGGCTACCATAACAGCCATATTGATATTGCCATGACTGCCATCTTTATTATTGTTTCCCATCATTTAACTCAAAATACCTTCATTAATCTTTTTCATTTCTTGATGATGTGTTGAGGGTGGATAGTGGAGAGCTTCTTTTGATAATTGTCTGGATTTGATAATCAATATGGCAGCCATCTTGATTTTGGTTTCCATCATTTCACTCCAGAATGCCTTAACTGACAGTCTCATCACTTTGGACTGAGTAGTGGAATGTTCCTTTGAATAGAATACATAGTTACTGTGGCATGTATGTAAATTGTTTTTTTGACTACATACACTATCCATTGTAATGCTTGGAGGGGACATAAGTCATGCTTCATCTTGCTCTTGTTATACCACCCACTTGAAAAGTGTGTGGTATATATAGTGTTCTCTATGTCCATCCGTCCATCCGTTACACTCTAAGGGGTACACATCTGCTATCCGCAACTCCTTCGAAACCAGTGAACGGATTTCATTGAAACTCTCAGACATTCTTTTACATACATTGAAGATGTGCACCTCCTATTTTCTTTTCAGATATTTTCATTTTTACAGTTTTCCATATTGAAAAATGAACTTTGTCAAATTCAATTGACATTCTGTACAGATCTGCCATCCGCAACTCCTCTTAAACCATTGAACAGATTTCATTGAAACTTTCAGACATTCTTTTACATACATTGCAGATGTGCACCTCCTGTTTTCTTTTCAGATATTTTCATATTTACAGTTCCCCATATTCAAAAATGGGCTTTGTCAATTCAAGCTTTGGGGGAGGGGGGAGGGGGTGTCAGTGTTTGGGTCTCTACATTAAACACACTTTCTTGGTGGGAGTGGGTGGTATCATTTAGTGAGTAGTGCTCACAGTTTTTCTAATTTTTTAATAGTATTGCTGGATTTGGTCATTATGTTACCCCCCTTTGAACTTAAGAGGCCGCTTTCCAGTCCATCCAGTCCAGGAATATGATACATCATAATTTCATTAAGTAGGAAGATTGCTAAGTGAATATGTGGGGTCGAGAAATCTATATTTTCAATGTGCAGCTCCCAAGTCTGAGACTATTAATTGGTCAACACCCAAGTAATGAATACAGACTCTTCCAATTGCTGCCATTAAACTGACATGGAAGATACCACCAGGGTTCAAAGGGTTAAGTAAAGATTTAAGTGTGTTATTTTCCCTCAAGTGGGATACATGTCCAGTATCAGTACATAGTAGTTTCAAGATTTATCAATTCTCTATACAAAAGTTCTGTACTCCTTCCACATGGTTCATCTCTATAGATGGTGGCATACTTCACTGAATATTACCAGTCACCCACTCTATTTATGCAGCTACTCAACATTGTCTGACTTATTCATAAATTGGTTATCAGAAATATATGCCTTTTGACTTTTTCAATAGTTCTATGCATGACATCATAAAAAAACAGCAGATTTTTCAAAATTGGAATGTAAAGGCTATATCCAGTACAGTCCTTAATAATTGTTCCAATTTGCGAGAATCGGATTTGATTCTGTTGAACATCTGCTGTGTGAATCAGTTTCCTGTTCTCAAATAATTCAGAATTTCCAAGTACTGTTATATCCTTATGAGTACAACCAGTAGATGTTCCACAGTAAAAAAAGCACTTATTTATTTATTTTTTTATTTATTTATTTATTTATTTATTTATTTATTTATTTTTTAGTGGTTCGTCATTAATTGCCTGCTTACAGTTTTGGTTCATTTCTTGTCTTACATGCATGTACATGTAAAACACAAGTTCTAACACTCAGTCTTTTAATGGCCTTATTGCTGAAAGTTAGCCCTTTGAACCCTAGTGGCCATTTTTCCGTCCAGCAATATGATACATTATAACGTCATTAAATAGGATGGCTGTTTAGTAAATGCATGGGGTAGACCAATCAATATTTTCTATGTGCAGCCCTGAGGCTGCACGTTGAACATATTGATTGGTCTACCCCAAATAATGAATATGGACTCTTCTGATTGCTGCCATTGAACTGGCATGGAAGATACCACTAGAGTTCAAAGGATTAAGTACCTTGGCAGTGCTTTTCTTCACTAGACACAACAGCTAAGATAAAATGTTACCTTGGTTGAGAGAGCAAAAACTAAAGTCACTTTTAGAATCTATGACAAGATTCAAATGAACAAGTGCAAGAATCATAGTTGATTTTCATCATTTTCCTTTTGAGAATCATTTGCGAGAATTCAATTGTGATTCTTGTATGAAGTTTAATCCCTGGAGTATCACAATGAAAAATGGCTGTTCAAGATTAATTTTGCTGAAAAATGATCAAAAACACTTGTATTATACTTCATGTGACTTTCTGTTCCTCTGTTTGGGTAACTACTAGCACTCTGTTTCATGTAATGTCTTTTGCTATTGCGGTTTTAAAAAGTTTTTTCACGCATGCCTGTAATGTTGCTATCTTAACTGATCTAATGTCCTAGCTTTGTTTTGGAATGCGAGCATGGTGACTCAGTGATTAGTGTATTGGACTTATTCTGAAAGGTTGATGTTTCGATATGGACAAGCATTAACTGCATTGTGTCCTTGGGCAAGACACTTAATCTTGATTACCCCTGTTGTGGCACAGAGTCTTCAACCACTGCTATTATAAACACTGCTTGTTCAGAGTAAGTAAGTTGGTGAGTCTAACAGTTGCTTGCTGCTGCTCGGTGGTCCTCTCTGGGTACTTCATCTCCCTCCCTCTCTCTGTAAAACTGTCTAACTCAATGTGGTTCAGGCTGTTGGAATTGTTGTTGAACACCATTAATCAAACAATTGTTCTAGAATACATGTGGTAAATACTGCCATACATGGTTTTCATATACATGTATTTAAAATAGCCTAATTGTAGTTGAAGTTGAAGTGTTTATTGATCATGCAATAAGGGTTATGGGTTATGGTCTTCATCTAAGTTATCTTAAAGTATAACAAGTAATTACAGCAGATCACCAAGTTATGTAATGTGGATGAGATTTTGAGGATATGAAATGAGCATTTCTTCAATTTGATATTTATGAAATGAGTTTAGAATTTTCTGTTTTGCCGAGCCTGTGGCGAGGCAAAATGAAAAAATTTGGACGAGTTGATTAAAATCATATTGAAGAAACATGAATGTCATATTCTATTTATCATATGACCACCAATTGAATAAGTGGTGAGGGGGAGAACTAAAATAAAATTGTTAAGGGTAAAAGAAAGTTTTTTCAGCATTAAAGAGCAATTCCTCTAAGGCACGTTACAGAGTCAGTCCATCGGCTGGCAAAACTGTAGTAAAGTAAATACCATCAATATTCACTTCATAAACATAACCAGTTGTCACCAATATCTTTCTTATTAAAATCGAACTACCCAGATCCTCCGCGGGAACCCCAGGAAGTGAAGCAGTGCTTGTTTACTGGTAAAACTATGTTTCACTGGTAAAGTAGGACCCAGTCACTAATGCTTGGGGTGCGAGTCCTCTAAAATAGGCAACATGGGGTATAAACGATTGACTGACCTTGACTTTATCTCAGTGTTGTGGTCATGATTAGCCATTGTTCAAAAGTATGTGACCTTAAACACCAATAAATAAATAAATACATATAACTACCCACATCGTCAATTTTGGCTTTTCAGTTTGGTGGAAAATCGTACAGCGCGTGGCTTTGTTTTTATTTTGAAATAGTTCTATTTACATGGGCATTAATTCGATTCGGTATCTGTTTTTATTTTGAACTAGTTCTATTTACATGGGCATTAATTCGATCCAGTACCATGTAGAGGCACCAATGAGATTGCTCAATCTTTTAATCTGTAATGTGTAAGTCAACCAACCAAGTTGCACAACTCTCTGATCACGAATGAAATTGACAAGAGGTTATATGAATTCATAATTCAAAAAGCTGAAAAATACAAAACGATTTCAAGTCCAGAAAGCAGTTCATTTATATGGTAAATTTAAAAATGCTCTACAGCTGAACCCTGTTAATTGAATAGCCAATTTGCCAATGAAAATGATTCAATTAACTGGAGTATTCAATTAACAGGGATTGTGTCACTTTCCTGTAAACTAGAGATAAACTTCGCATTTTTTCTATTATATTTTGTTTGACAGAGCTCCATGAGCTCTGTCAAGCAAGATATAATAAATTAAATGCCTGTTTTGGATGTACTGAGGCCAAATAGGTCTATAAACAAAGAAAAACTGGGGAGAGTCAGGGTAATTTCTCAACTGGTTTCAAGATTTTTTATTCAATTAACAGGTGTTTACTATATGACCTATATTTAATTAATAGGTCAAATTTGTACTGGAGGTATGGTAAATGGTTTTGTGTTTGGAAATTATATTCACAAAACAGGCTTATTCAGTTAAGAGATATCCAATTAAGTGGGCTCCACTGTATGATGAACAAAAATGTATCCTGAGGAGGCTGAAATCTCTGCTATTTATACTTTGGAGATTCCAAAGTTAATGTACATTACTGACACCATGGAATCAGCTTTTGTGCAGAGGACAATTTATAGTTTTCAATGTAGACTAATAAATGTCAGGTGATAACAAGTGAACAATCATCCTGAATTGTAAATTAATTTGGCAGAATTGTAATCTGTGAAGTCTCGCTCAGCTTTAACATCGATCCGCATTACAGTGGACAGTTATGAATAATTTTTTCCATGTAACAAGTGCATGTAAATCGTTATGTTTTAACCCTTTACCCAATGCACAGGATATCAAAATTTATTATTTTAATAATTGTTTTTTAAATTTTTCAAAAATTCAACAAAACCATATCATGTGACCCCCCCCCCCCCCCACCCCACCTCCCATTGGAATGAGTCTAACGAGTTTGTTCCAATGAGGGCTTCACATGATAGGATTTTGTTAAAATCTTTTGAAAAATATAATTTTCAGCTGCTTAATTTGTAAATTATGCAAGTGAATGCGACTGATTCATTAAGTAAAGTGTTTACTGAACTGTAAGACCTGCCAACAATATTTTCAACATATGGATGGAAGGGGGAAGCAAAAACATTCATATAACAGGAAAAAGCATTCACGTTGTAAAACAATTCCTCTCAACCAATCATATGCATGCAAATCATCTGTCCCCGAGAAAATTAATTTATATTCAGTTTCAAGCTAATGTTAATTTGTTCATGAGGATTTGTTTTGTTACAAAATACCAGGGAGTGCCTTTTAACATACTCCAGTAAGCTGTAACAAAGCACAACTACCATGTACATAAACATACATTGGAGCCCACTTAATTGTATATCTTTTAATTGAATAATCATGTTGTTTGCATATAGAAACACCAAACCATTTACCATACCATCAGTACAAATCTGGCCTGTTAATTACATGTAGTTACAGAGTAAACTCCTGATGATATAATTTATTTGTTTATTTATTGGTGTTTAAGGTCACATATTTCTGCACAATGGCTAATGATGACCTCAGCAGTTTTATGGGTGGAGGAAGCCGCAGTACCCAGAGAGAACCACCGAGCAATGGCGAGCATCTGTCAGCTCCCCAACATACTAACTCCACTCAAGTAGGGTTAGCATTGGTTGAAGACAAGTTCACCATTGATGTGCAGTTCACCTTAGTGCACAATGCCACCATGCCCCCACGTGGGCAATGGGAGTGAAGTGTTTTGCCCAAGGACACAATGTGATTGCTGCAGGTGGGATTTGAGCCGAGGACCTATCGGCTTGCAGCCTGCACATCTACCTACTGAGTCACCACGCCCCCTGATGATAGAATATAAAAAATCTTTTAATCTTTCAAAGAATCATCCCAACATCTCCTGATTTCCCCACATTTATAGATATTTGTGGCCTCAATACTAGTCCGGTCGATCTAAGCGAAAAAGGGCACCTACCCGGAAAAAAATTGCAACAAGCTAAATTTGGTATAGTTGGGAAGAGGAGAATTTGCCCAACAACATATCCAAAATCCACTTTAGGGAAAATTTTTTATGGAGATTTCAAAAAGCGCTAGTACGAATTTTAGTCTGGTTGATCTAGGGTTCAACCCGGGAAAAAATTGCATCAAGCCATATTTGGGATCATTTGACGCGGAATGTTGCCAGGAACAACATATCCAAAATCATCCGAAATCCTTCGTGGAGAAAAATTTTTATGGCACTTTTTTGTTTTCATGACTTTTCAGTGGCAAAATTTACGATTTTGTTAATAAAAATGCTAAGACACCACTATAACGAGGAAATTTTGTGAGAATATACCATATTCTTCTCACCAACATAGAATGTGGACACCTCGTCAATAATTTTGTTGTCCAGTTGAATGTTCGTCTTTAATTTATTGACGAAAATACCCCAAAAAAATCCCAAAATGTTTTTTTTCCAAAACTCTTTCATCAGCTATTCTACTGTTGAGCCATAGGCAGTGGAAATTGTAGACATAATCCAGTTTACTCCATGACAGTGTAGTTTTATTTACATATTTCCCGGGGACAACATGAAGACAGCCAATTGGCTATGTTATCTCCTAACAATGTACCATTATACCTTATATATGTAAAATTCTCTGTTCAAATCTAACATGTGAATTTGGTATATTGTTGAATAAACTTCATTCAAACAAACCAAGAACATGAACTTTTTATGGCAAAGAAATAATTACAAAAATAAAAAAATAAAATAAAAAAACACCCGCATCAAGGACATCATGTGGGCTTCCTTTGAGATAGACATGATATGGATCTGGAAAAGTTGACACCTTCATTTTTAGCTCAACTTTGGCGAAGCCAAATCTGAGCTTTTGTCATGGCCCGTCGTCCGTCTGTCCATAGTCAACAATTGGATACGGCTCAGGCTGGAGGCCGTATTTATGAACCGATCTTTACGAAACTTCTTGGGTACTTTTGTTATGACCATGGGACGAGAACGACTGTTTTGGGGTTCGATCCGAAATTCAAGTTGGCTGCTGGTGGCCATTTTGTACAGACTTAGGTGAAATCAGATTTTTGCGCAGAACTTCCATATGAAAGCGCTGATTTGAATAATTTTTTGTATGAATTTTAGTACCATGGGATACATCACATATAATACGGGGTTTTTTCTCGTACGTAAATTATGCAAATTAGACTAACTTGTATGTATTTAGTGTTATTTTCAGCACTGTAAGTGCAAATGCCAATACGGCTCGGGCTAGAGGCCGTATTTATAAACCGATCTTTACGAAACTTCTTGGATACCTTTGGTATCACTGTGGGACAAGAACGAGTGTTTTTGGGTGCAGTCCGAAATTCAAGATGGCCAATGGTAGCCAGTTTGTACAAAATTAGGTGCAATCAGATTTTTGCACAGAACTTCCATATGAAAGCGCTGATTTGAAAAATTTTTTGTTTGAATGTTTAGTACCATGGGATACATCACATATAATACAGGTTTTTTTCTCATGCAGAAATTATGCAAATTAGATGAACTTTGATTTTTTCAGTGCTACTTACACACAGTAAGGACACATGTCAATACGGCTCGGGCTAGAGGCTGTATTTATCAACCGATCTTCACGAAACGTCTTGGGTACCTCTGCTATCACCTTGAGATGAGAACGAGTGTTTCTGAGTGCGGTCCAAGATTCAAGATGGCTGCCAGTGGCCATTTTGTACCGAAATTATGTCTAATCAGTTTTTTGTACACAACTTCTATACTGCTCAGGCTAGAGGCCGTATTTATGAATCGATCTTTACGAAACTTCTTGGGTACCTTTGTTATCACCGTGGGATGAGAACGAGTGTTTTGGGGTGTTGTCCGAAATTCAAGATGGCCACCAGCAGCCATTTTGTACCAAAATTAGTGCAATCAGTCTTTGTACAGAACTTCTGTATGAAAGCTCTGATTTGAATAAATTTTTGTATGAATGTTTAGTAAAATGGAATATATCACATACAGTACGGGTTCTTTTCTCGTGCAGAAATTATGCAAATTAGATGAATTTTGATTTATTTAGTGCTACTTATACACTGTAAGTGCACATGTCAATACGGCTCGGGCTAGAGGCTGTATTTATCAACCGATCTTCACAAAACTTCTTGGATACCTTTGTTATCACCTTGGGACGAGAACGAGTGTTTCTGAGTGCGGTCCAAAATTCAAAATGGCTGCCAGTGGCCATTTTGTACCGAAATTAGGTCCAATCAGTTTTTTGTCACAACTTCTATACAGCTTGTATTTATGAACTGATCTTCACGAAACTTCTTGTGTACCTTTGTTTTCACCTTGGGACTGGAAAGAGTGTGTTTTGGGGTGCCTTTGTTATCACTGGGCTATGAGAACAAATATTTTGGGGTTCAGTCAGACCCACTCTGGGACTCAGAGATTTCTTTTCTAGTTTAGCATCTGACTGTCAACCACCTTTACAATACTTTACCTATACATTTGTTACAGGCTTCGGTCAGTATTTATGTACAGACCGTTACAACACCCAGTAGGGGACACTCTTCTCCTAGTACTAGTACTAATCCACAGCTTCTGGTACCAGTGTGCAGACGTATAACCAATGTGTCATTCTTTTTTCTTCCACCATCTTGTAAAAATGCATCTCTTTTTGCTCATCAACAGTGATACTTTTTGACTCGATGTTGAAAATGTTTCTGTTCTGAATTGTGAACTCTAGCTGTTGCTTCACCATCCAGACATACAGGACTGTGTTTTTTGTATATTCTCTTGATTATTCACCGTATTTTTCGTGACATATCTCTATACCGGTTTTGCATGCAATTTTTGCATACCATGCTGTTTCGGTCTCTTGTTCATTAATGCTAACCCTTTGGGTTCTGCTTGTATCTGAGTTAGGTGTCAGCTTGGGGCTGTTGTGGCAGCTTTTCTCCCCTCTGTTGCAGGTCAAATTTCTGCCAGTTCCCTTTTTGGCTGTTGGGGTACTTTTCTGTTCCCGTCGGGCCTGTTTCCTGCCACCTTACTCTGGTAGCTGGGGGTGTCTGATTTATTAGCTCACCTGACTGAAAGTCAGGGTGAGCTTTTCTGATCACTTTTTGTCCATCGTCCGTCGTCTGTCGACCGTCGTACGTCGTGAAGGTGGTGTTTGGGTCATTTTCTCCCAAGCCAATGGCTGCAGTTCAATGAGTAGTGGTTATATAGGGGCATTTGGGTTTTTCTTCAAACTGGGTTTCTGCTTATATTGAGGAGGGGGGTTGGGGCCAAAATTCACAAAAGTTTTAAAAATCTTCTTCTCATGAACCAGCCCTAGCAGAGACTTGATATTTGGTATGCAGCTTCCATTTGAGGTGTAGACTCAAGTTTGTTCAAGAGAAGTTTGACGGGCAATATTTGCCTTTGTTCTGGGAGGGGCAAGAATTTTTTTTCCCGCCCAGAATTTCTATTTTCTGAACCGAGAGGCCAGTTTGAACCAAATTTAATATGAGGTATTATTGGGTTATAGGCACTTGATTTATGCCAACATTTTTTTCCTGCAGCCCCGTGGGAACCTCAGGAGCCAAAAATAGAAAAAAACGAAAACGTTCATATCTCCAAAACTGCATCTCCGTGAGAATTTTTATTTGGTGTGAGGCTTCCTTGGGACCAACAGAAAGGAATGGTAAAAAAAAATTGCCATCGGTTTTGTCATAAGGTACTTTTTCAGGACTTTGAAAAATGCTGAGTTAGCATTTTTTAACACTGTGTGGCAAATGGAAAAAAGAATTGTTTGCTTCCAAACTGCTGCTCCAAAAGCTTTCATATTTTACATATAACATCTTTGGAAGATTGTTTCACATGTTTATTGAAATCAATTCCCTAGGTCCATATATGGGCTCTCTTAAGTTTAAATTAGTGCATTATGAGGAATATTCTTTAAAAATCTTCTTCTTCAGATCTACCAATAAGAATCTTTTAATATTTGGTATGCAGCATGCTTAAGGAGGTGAGATTCAAGTTTGTTCAAGCCCAATCCCTGGTTTCATATTTAGACTGAAAATTTGGGGTCCCAGTCCAAACTTAGAAATTTTGGACCAAAATCTGGAAATGAGTTTTTTGTTTTTTTTATGCGTTTCAGCCAATTTTAAGACAAAATTTTTTTTTTTTTTACACTGAAAATTTGGGGTCCGGGTGGGACTTGGAAAATTTTGGACCAAAATCTGGAAATTAGTTTTTTATTTTTTTATGCATTTTGGTCAATTTTAAGACAAAAAAAAATTTTTTTTTTTACACTGAAAATTTGGGGTCCGGGTGGGATTTTTGGACCAAAATCCGGAAATTAGTTTGAAAAAAAAACAAATTTTAGTCTGAAAATATTTTGTTTGGGACTTCGAAAATTTCCGAACAGAAATAAAAAACCCTGTTTTTTATGCATTTATCTCAATTTTGGAACGTAAAAGTGCAGGAACTGAAAATAGAAGGAAAATCCTGTGTATTGTGTGGGCACAATCGCTTCATCTAGTTGGTATATGCTTTTCTTAGGAGGAGCATATGCAGCTTATTCAAGTCAAGTCCCTGGTTTGAGATTTAGACTACCATGTCAGGTGAGCATCCTCAGGCCCCCTGGGGCCTCTTGTTTTTTCTTTGGGTTCACCTTCCCATCTACATTGCTCTCACCAGATATGCCTAGGACGATACCTTGCGGGTAATTGTTGTTGACTTAGCATGTTGAAGATTCCATTATTCATGCTCCACTTGATATGGGTGTTCTGTTGAAAGACCCTGTGGGCGGTGTGGTCTTCCACCTTTCACCTTTTGGGCTTCATTCTATCATGTAGTTTGGGCACGTGGCCATTTCTCCCACACCCACGGGAAGTCGTTCAGGATCTCCCAAACCGACTCTGTTTGGAGAGAGTTCTACCCCCTCTGTGGGGGTTTTGCAGTCTTTTCTGGCAGTGGATACCGTGGTGGCTGCTGACTTTCTGGTGAAGAGATGCCTGGTTCCGGGACTGCTGTCCCCCTCCAGTCGACATCTCAGGCAGCTCTGGTTCTTCAGCCAGTTTAGCGGGACCAGTGTAATCTTGCAGCCTGGACCTTCTGTCTCTCAGAGGTCTGCAGCGACTCTTCTGAGTTCCTGCATTCCAGATCCTCAGGGTATTTATACCCCTATCAGCATCTGTCTTCGGATGTTTTAGCTTCCCCCTGTCGTTCCCACGTCGGGTGTTCTTGAGGATTGTGACCCTTTACTGGTTAAGAGGATCAGATGTGAAGCCACCTTGCCTGGGCCTTCCGATGTTGAACCGGTAGATTCGGGCCATGAGTTTGGGGAGGCCTCTCCTTGCTCATGTAGGTTCTTTCCAAGAGCCTTCCCATTGCCTCCAGTGAGGCTACTGGTGGTTTCCAGGTGCGCTTGGCAGCACCACCTCCTGGGATTGGAAGCAGGCAATTTCTGATTCCTCTGGTGTTCCTACACCATGGGAGGCATCAGCTGGAATGCCTGAGATGGGCTATGTGTCTTCCGACTCAGGGGATGGGTCAGACACACCTGACATCGAGAGCCATCAGTGTTCTGACTTGGGGCGGCTAATGACTTTGTGTTTGAGTTTCTTTTGGAACTGACACCGTCAGACCAGCCAGAGGTCATCAGTCGCCTGCCTACAGCCTGTGGAGCAACCTGCTTCTGGGCACCTTTGACCGTACCAGTCGGTACAGGTGGTCGAAGCTTTTGCAGCATTGGACTCTAAGCCGAGTTCCAAGGCTGTGAAGACTTCGTTCTTCATTAGGGCTGATACATTTTTACACCTTGTGCATTATCGTTCCTATGATTCTGCCAATCCGTCGGTCTGCCAGACTTTGATGGTGTTGGATCAGGACTCATCCTCCCTCAGGCTTTCCAATCCCAAGTCGGCCATTTTTCTTATGGCGACTTTGGAGTCCCTGTTGGGCTTATCCAGAGAGATGCTGGCATGCTTTCTCTCTCGGATCACACTGTCTCTGCCTTGGCTGCTTAGCTACCTCCAGATAAGTTTGACAACATACAGGCACCTTTGCGTGTGATTTCTTAGGTGCTCATGCATCTTACTCATGCATGCCTGTAATACAGCTAATCTGGAATTAGTTTTCCAGGACTCTGTGTTGGACACTAGCCATTCCGTTCTTGAAGGGCAGCACGCTGCTCATTGATTCGCTTCTTTGGTGGGTCTGCATCTATTCCATGATTCCGTGGTGATGGTCCAGAATGACGTCCAGCAACATTCCAAAGAGCTGCTGTTTCGCCAGCTTGATCAGCCTTCTGTTGGAGGCCGGGGCCATTCCAAGCCTAACAAGCGCCCTTCTGCTTCTTCTGAGAAGCCAAGGCCTGATACTCTTACCTCTGCTTCTTCCTCTTACTCATGTGGTAAGTGTAAGCATTGGCAAACCAGAGGGAGGTCTCAGGTTCCTTCTACTAGCAGAGGAGGTGGTTTCTCCTCTCACGGGCATCTCCAGGGCTCGAAATGAATGTCCTCACCTCAATTTGTCCCAGGTTGGAGGAAGGATATGAGAGTTTGCAAACCGTTGGGCCATGATCACATCCGATCCTTGTGTGTTAGATGTTGTTTGGTATGGTCTGCAGATATCCTATCGGAGGTGCCCCACTCTCTCTTGGGTGATGCTTCCAATGCAAGTTCCTTCAGACAGTTCACAACTTTTGATCACTGAGATAGACAATCTCCTGTCAAAGGGGGGGTGATTGAGGTCGTCAAGAACATTCATTCAGTGGGATTTTATTCACGCCTGTTCTTGGTGCCGAAGAAGGACGGCCGACTCTGACGTGTTATCGATCTTAGTATCCTGAACCAGTCTATCATTGCTCCAGCATGGTGACTTTCAGGTTGCTTTGCCATTCCATTAACCAGGGAGATTTCGCTTCCAGCATCGACCTGTGAGACACTTACTTTCACGTTCCGAATCATTGGTCATCACGAAAGTACCTCAGTTTCGGTTTTCTGGGGCGAGTTTACCAGTTCAAGGCCATACCTTTCATCCTCAACCTGGCCTTCACCCGACTGATGTTGCATGTGACAGCCTTCCACCACACACAGTCTAGGGTGACTACTTCGGCGTATCTGAACGATATCCTCCAGAGGCACTCCAATGCTGCTCTTCTGGAGTCTGAAGTTAACACACTTTTGAACCTGCTTTCATCGCTTGGGTTCAGAGTCAATGAGGAGAAGTCAGACCTGGTCCCATCTAAGTCGTTTTGTCATCTGGGGATGAACTTCCGTACTCAGCTGAATACGGTGGCGATTCCCCAGGCGAGGGCAGTGATTCTTTCTGCTTTCATCGTGACTCTGACCCAGTCCACGTCCGCGACAGCTCGGAGTATTCTCCGGCTGCTCCGTCTCTGTGGTTTGGTGACAGATCTCATTCCTCTCGGTCGGCTGCATGTCAGACCTCTCCAACACTTTCTGCTCAGTCATTGGAAGCCGAATGTCGATCCTCTGGATCAGGTGCTTCAGTTACCAGCTTCTTTCAGTCGTCACCGTCTTCCCTGGACAGATGTTCAGTGGATTATGCAGGTTGTTTCGTTGGACTTGCCCACATCCGATCGTGTTCTGATGCCAGTGATCTCAGATGCGGCGCGAGATTGTATCCTCTAGGTCTCTCCCTTCATGGTGTTTCATATCATGATCAGGCAGCTCTTCACATCAATCAGAAGGAGCTTCTTGCTCTTCTTCCGAGTTTCCGACAGTGGATCCCCCACCTTTCAAATTGTCAGGTCCTTCTGTTATCTGACAATTCGACAGTGGTCACTTACAGTCGGAACTAGGGTGGCACGTACTTGGTTTCCATATACGAATTGGCTCAGGACCTTCTACGGCTTGCTCAGGACGTAAACTCTGGTGTGGTGATCTGTCACATTCCCGGTCATCTGAACATCCGAGCTGACTCCCTGTCCTGACGGGGCAGGGTCATTGCCACCGAGTGGATGCTTCACAGAGGAGTGTTCCAGTTGCTTTGCGATCTCTGGGGTCAACCCCACATCGATCTATTTGCAACCCGTTAGAACCACCAGGTGGACACTTTTGTGTCCCTGTGTCCAGATCCTCTGGCTTTCGCTGTGGATGCTCTATCACTCGATTGGAATGGTCTAGTTGGCTACGCCTTCCCTCCCGTTCTGATTCTGCCTCAGGTCCTAGCCAAGATATAAACCTGCAGTTGTTGAATCATTCTGATCGCTCACCTGTCGCCTCAGTTGGTGTGGATCAGTCAGCTCCGCTCTCTGTTGGCAGCAGTTCCGGCACATCTCCCTCTACATCATGACCTTCTTTGTCAAGGTCACCCGAGGAGGTTTCATGGCGACCCGACTTCATTGTGCCTTCATGCATATCTTTTGTCAGGTCCTGTCTCCTTCATAGAGGTTTTTCGAGACGAGCAGTGGAGTGCATTTCTTCTTCAAGGTGTCACTCCACTGGTTTAGCTTATGCAGCTAAGTGGAAGGTCTTCTGTCGATGGTGTGCTGATTACTCTGTTGATTATGCTGATCCTTGATTACACAGATTGCGGAGCTTCTGGTATATCTATTTGATTCTCGGGATCTCCAACCTGTTACCATCAAGGGATACATACTTTTACCACTGATTGCTCCTTTCTGGTCAACAATCAGATACCAGACTCTACTCCACACGCTTGTCTGGTGACTGACGATTGTATAACCAATCGCATTTCTGCCCACGAGGTGCATGCATTGTCTACCTCCTGGGCTTATGCTAACTCTGTCAAGTTGTCGGATGTTATGCAGGCAGCCTACTGGAGAAATGCATCTACTTTATCCACCTTCTACCTGCGTCAGTTGTAGGAGCAGTGTGAGGACCTTTTTTCTTTATGCCCTCTTTTTTCTGCTCAGGCTGTTATCAACCCTAGCCATTAGGCTTCTTTCAAGGTCAGTTCCAGCCCCGTGCTTGGTTGCTGTCCTTTCTGTCTGTGTGTCACACAACCATATGCCTCATCTCTCATTGTCGTTTCTAATGTTTGTGATGCTATGGTTTTATAGGCCTTGGATACTCTTCTTCTGTCAACGGTTCCAGTGCAGTCAGGTTATGTGGGAGTTGGTTATGTGATTTCCTTCTCCTATTGTCTATTCAGCCTGTTGTTAACAATTGTGAGGTAGGTTGATAAGAAATTGAAATTTTATAGTAAATTTCCTTTCTTATTATACCTACCACAATTGTTTACCCGGAGGCCCTCCCATCTTCTTATTCAGGTAAGAATCCTCCTTCTCCACTGATCACATTACTCCAATGTTGGCGGATTCAAATAAAATGACTCGTTGGTTTGCACACTGGTACTGGAAGCCATGGATTAGTACTAGGAGAAGAGTGTCCCCTACTGGGTGTGCAGCAGTTTTGGCTTATTTTTTCTTGGTGCTTTTGCACCACTTTTCTTTCCCAAATCACTTGGGAAAGAACGAAATAGAGAGTATACTTCCGAGTTAGGGACTTCCATTGTAGTGCAAGCCTGTTGTAAACAATTGTGATAGGTATAATAAGAAAGGAAATTTACCATAAAATTTAAATTTTTCCTCAAATCTAGTTATGGCTGCTTTGAAGCAGCTGTAATTAGGTTTTATGAAAAATATTTTGAAAATACTGAGCAGGTTAAGTGTTAAGCAAAAGAAAAATACTCCTATGTCTCTCACCATTGTAAATTAGTTTAGGGTATTGATACAGTTAACCAGATATTGTTCTCTTCAGGGACTTCATGGATTATTAAATACGAGATGTTTTACAGATTCCTCTTTTCAATTTAATGTTCATATTTTATTTCAGTGTTTCAATCATTTGTGCATTAACTAAGGGAAACAATCTAGAATTTGTTTTATTGAAGATTAAGGGTAATTGTGCTCCAGCACTAATCTTGTGATTTAATGTTCATAGATAGGAAATGTTTTGTTTCATGATATTTATTTGTGCAGTTGTATTGATCTTACCCTCTTGATGTATAACATGTGTTTCAATACTTTCATTACAGAAAGGGACACAGGCATGTTTGCTTTACTGCCAACAACTCTGTAACAAAAGGGGACATAGACATGTCTGCTTTACTGCCTACAACTCTGTAACAAAAGGAGACATAGACATGTCTGCTTTTTTGCCAACAACTCTGTAACAAAAGGGGACATAGACATGTCTGCTTTACTGCCTACAACTCTGTAACAAAAGGGGACATAGACATGTCTGCTTTACTGCCAACAACTCTGTAACAAAAGGGGACATAGAAATGTCTGCTTTACTGCCAATAATTCTGTAACAAAAGGGGACATAGACATGTCTGCTTTACTGCCAACAACTCTGTAACAAAAGGGGACATAGACATGTGTGCTTTACTGCCTACAAATGTGGAGGCTCTCACCTGTGGATAATGAAATGCAAATACTTGACATATCTTTTTGTTTGAGTTTCTTCTTTAATTGTTGATTTTGTAATATTTTATTAGCTTAACTTGACAACGCAAGTTATTGACATGGCATGTGCAGATGTTTTTGAGTCTGTGTCTGTCCATAATTCTTTCAGGACATGCCCACAGCCCATAGTTCTTTTCTGATCATTACGAAATTTCTTTTGCATGTTCAGGTTCCTGCCAAGTCACTGACAGTTACTCACAATAGTTACCACAGCAGCCATCTTGGATTTCTTCAGGACAGGCTACAGGTCTTATTTAAGCATCAGTTTTCTTGAAATTTGGCATGGCGCCTTATTATTATTTTGTAGATGAGTACATCTGTTTTTGGTAACAGTTGGCTCTCAGAATGGCCACCATGGAAGCCATCTTGGGTTTCTTCAGAACCCTGTCCACAATTTGTTCAACACAGGCTCATACAGCATGCTGTCATTTCCTGATCATCACTAAATTTTACAAACATGTTCAGATTCATACCTTGATGAGAACATCCTACTATGATCATGTTGCTGATTGCAGTGGCCTCCACAGCTGCAATTCTGAATTTCTTCAATATAAGTTACAGGTCACATTTATGCATTAATTGTCCTGGAAATTGGCAGGGTGACTTGGTATGATGAGTAGATGAGAATGTTCCATTTTGGTAATGGATGGCCACACTCAATGTCTGTCAAAGTGGCCATCTTGGATTTCATCAGACCCCTCTGCAGGTTGTATTTATGCATCAGGTTTCTTGAAACCTGGCAGGATGACTTAGCATGATGAGTAGAGGAGAACATGATATATTTACATCCGTATGACATACAAAATGGATTTTGCCTCCAATGGCTGTAACAGCAGCCATCTTAGATTTCTTCGGCTACAGGTTACATTTATTTCTCAATAGTCTTTAAATGTGGCAGGGTAACCTAGGGTGACAAGTAGTAGAGAACATCCTATTTTGGTAATGGTTGGCTGCCATGGCAGTCATCTTAGAGTTCTTTGGAACACCTGCAGGTCGCATTTGTGCATCAATTTTCCTTAAACTCAGCCAGATGACTTGGTATGATGAGAACGTCCTATACTGGTCACAATCGGCCCTACACAAGCCATCTTGTATTTCCTCAGCACATCCTACTGGTTGCATTCATACATCAAGATTTATTGAAATTTGGCAGGATAACTTGGTATTGTGAGTAATTGAGAATTTCATATTTCAGACATGGTTGACCATAGCAGCAATGGACACCATAGTAGCCATCTGGATTTTCTTTAGTAGGTATAGGGTCCAGCTAGCATTTACAGCTCAGTTTTCTTGAAACTGGACAGGGTGACTTTGTATGATGATTGATGAGAAGATGAGAATGTCATATTTCTGTCATGGATGGCTACCCTAAAGGACTGTCATGGGTCATATTTTTTTTCGTTTGAAGTTTTTTTTCTGATAGATAAAAAAGTAAATGTTGATAATCTGACACAATACACTTAAATGCAACAGAAATTAGGTAGTTGAAAGCGTGGTGGCTCAATGGTAGACTGCTGGACTTCTATGCTAGAGGTCCCGAGTTCGATCCCCATCTGGGACGACCCACGTTGTGTCCTTGGACAAGGCACTTTATCCCAGTTGCCTACATGGGGCATGATGATGCCATGTACTAAGGCGTACTGCACGCCGATGGTGCTCATGTCTTTAACTGCTCTAACCTTGCTTGAGCTGAGCTGAGCTTGAACAGAGTTAGAATGTTGAGGAGTTGACAGTTGCTCGTCGATGCTCAGTGGTTCTCTCCGGGTCCTCCGGCTTTCTCCACCTATAGAACTGTCACGGTCATGATTAGCCATCGTGCATAAGTATGTGACCTTAAACACCAATAAATAATATATAGTTAGGTAGTTATGACATTCAGATTAAATCTCATAAATGCGACATAAAGTCAAGATATTAGCTACAGTGCCATTGGCACATTCATTTATGAAATCCTCAGTCACTGGTGTAAATGTTTGGAGACCAGATCATATTTTGATACATTACTTAACATAATGGCTAAAACCTAGAGCTATTCTACCCCCCCCCCCCCCCCCCACCTCTCTTTTGAATAAACTCACTGAGATCATTCAAATGAGACGTCATAAGCTTTGTTTTTGAGGCAAAAAATGAAAATTTTTGTTGTTAAATTTTTTTTTCTTTTGGAAGTGTCCTCAATTTATGTTTGGTAATGTTTATGAAAGAGGCAGTTTTTGTTGTCACAGTTCTGTATGAACACAACAAACATCAACGCACACTCGCATGTCCAGTTCTTTGGATATGAGGATTTTGCATTTAAACACCTTGTGCAAAGTTGAAAATTATAAATACTTTTGTATTACACCACAGTACTAATTACTAAGCATTACTGTGAATCTTAGTTAAAAGGACAGCTGTGAAGCATCCATAACTAGATTTTATGAAATGTTCATAAAAATTTTACTCAAGAAATTGTTGCTTAAAAAATTGATTTTCTGAAAAACTAAATAAATTTGTTTTATTAAAAATTATTGGAGAGTGCCGATTCAGACTGCCAAAATAATCTAGCCCTCAACCAGTTACGTGATGATTTTTGTGAATATTCTTGCCTGATATGGCTATTACATTTGGTAATAGATAGGCAGTTCTGACTTGTAAATCAGAACTGCGTATCTATTACCAAATGTAATGGCCATATCAGGCAAGAGATAGGCAGTTCTTACTTGTAAATCATGAAACGGCGGTGAACAAAAGTCAACAGACAATATAATAATAGTGAACTATTCCTGGGTCCTAATAGCCCTCAATACTGACATACAGTGTAAACAGAAAGGCTCTCTGAAGATTGTGAGGCATGCATCTTTCATTTTAGCGAAGTCATATGTCCACAATCCTAGGTCTCTGTTATGAAATTGCCAGAGAATTTTCATTTTTGAATATTTGCAGAGAAACTTCTATATTCACATCCAGTGATATTGATGCAGATGGAATAAACAAAAGTAACAAACTATAGTATGAAATAGAAAATCTTTAAAACGTTAGAATATTTGCTTGACACTATCAAAACTAGAAGTTTGAGCAATTCATCGTACTTCACTTTACTTTGAAGATATTACAGAACTGAAATGGATTTAGTTCAAGCAGATTTATTTCTCAAGGTTTTTTGACAAACAAGTTATTCAACTTATATTAGCATCTTTGCTTAACATAATGGCTATGGTGTGTGGGATGACCTTCATAGCAGCAGCTCTTTTGCCTCACTATTTTCATGTTTATATGCCTTTCCACACGCAGTGGGCACCCATTTTATGCCCCACATCCCCACCTGATAGGAAGGTGCAGTGTGACAGCATGAGATGATAATATGACCACAAATAGGTTCCTTGGGCAAGGTACTTAATCCCGATTGCCCACGTGGGTGCATGGTGGCAATGTGTACTAAGGCATATTGCACATCGATGGTGTCCATGGGGGGCGCGGTGGCATTGTGGTAACCATTTCTCGTCAGATCACCGAAGTTAAGCAACATTTGACCTGGTTAGTCCTTGGATGAGTGACCATCTGAGCGATCGATTCGGACTCCAGCAAGGGCAAGGCACTTCACCTCAATTGTCCACATGAGGGCACAATGACGCCATGTACTAAGGTGTACTGCACGTCGATAGTGCGCATGTCTTCAACCAGTCTAACCCTGCCTGTGCTGCAGTGTGGAGTTACAATGTTGGGGAGCTGGCAGCAGCTCGTCATTGCTCGGTGGTTCTCTTCAGGTACTCCGGCTTCCTCCACCCATAAAACTGTCACCGACACAATATGATCTTGCATTGCTCGGTGGTTCTCTTCAGGTACTCCGGCTTCCTCCACCCATAAAACTGTCACCGACACAATATGATCTTGGCTGTTAATGTGCCGTTAAACCCTAATAAAAAAAAAAAAGAATTGTCCATGTCTTCAACCAACGCTAACTCTGCTTGTGTGGAGTTAGTGTGTTGGGGAGTCTGACAGTTGCTCTCTGTTGCTCGGTGATTCTCTCCGGGTACACTGGTTCCTCCACCCATAAAAAAGTCTGACACGAGGTGACCCTGGCTGTTGAAAGTGTCATTAAACCCCAGTAAACAAATATCGATAAATAGGTTATCTCCACCTGATACCTAGAACTCTTCTGCACTGTGGAGACTAGTATAAATCACTTCCAGTTGGAAGTTTTACTTGTAAGAAAATACATGTTGTTGTAAGATAAATAAATTCCCATTGAATCAAGTTATAGCTGCTGTAAAAACATCCATGACTTGATTTAACCCCCTACATACTGATGTTGAAATACTAAAATCTCAAGGGTGTGTGGTGGGTCAGTGGTTACGGCAATTGGACTTCAAAGCGAAAGGGCCACGGTTCGATCCCCGCCAGAGATAACTGCATTGTGGCCTTGTGCAAGACACTTCATCCTGTGTACCAAGGCGCAACTGCACATTGATGGTGCCCTTTTCTTCAACCAAAGTTAACCCTGCTTGTGAGGAGTTAGTATGTTGTGGAGTCTGATAGTTGCTTGCCTTTGCTTGATGGTTCTTTCTGGGTACTCGGGCTTTCTCCACCCGTAAAACTGTCCAACACAAGGTGACTCTGGCTGTCAAAAGTGTCATTAAACTTCAATTTAATATCGATAAATAGGTTCTCTCCACCTCATTCCTAAAACTCTTCTGCACTGTGGATACTAATATAAATTAATTCCAGTTGGAAGTTTAACTTGTATTGTGGGGAAATACATGTTGTTGAAAGATAAATAAACACAGTCATAGGTTCTTGTTGAATCAAGTCATAGCTGCTGTAAAAACATCCATGACTTGATTTAATCCCCTGCACACTGATGTTGAAATACTAAAATCTCAAGGGTGCACAGTGGTTCAGTGGTTACGGCAATTTGATTTCAAACTGAAAGGTCCTTGGTTCGATCCCCACCAGGAGTAACTGCATTGTGTCCTTGGGAAAGCCACTTCATCCTGATTGCCCATGTGGTGTCACGGTAGCACTGTGTACTAAGGCATACTGCATATCAATGGTGCACTTGTCTTCAACCAATGCTAACCCTGCTTGAGTGGAGTTGGGGAGTCTGACAGTTGCTCACCATTGCTTGGTGGTTCTCTCCTCCACCCATAAAACTGTTCCACACAAGATGACTCTGGCTCTCAAAAGTGTCTTTTAAACCCAATAAATAAATAAACTAAAACCTCAAGTCACACATTTCCCCACAACTAGGAATTTAAACAATTCAATCTGATTTGACAGAGCTCATTGAGCTCTGTCAAACAAGATTGAATTGGTTAAACTCCTTGTTGCATTTTGGGAAAAAATTGCTATTTGGGATGTTGAATATCAGTGGGCAGAGAGTTAACGAGAAGTTCTTGAAAATTCTCAGATGGTAAACAGTTTAACACAATTGATTTAAAGATTCATAGTGTTTTTTGTTGCAGTGGTCACATTGTGATACGGTTATGATAAATTTATGAGTGACTTTTGTGTTGCACATCGTGTAGCAAGCAATCATTGATCAAAACTTGCTATATATGCCAGTTACCAAGGGATGTCTTACCATGGCAAGCTTTCCCTGTGGAGAAAAGTACTTTTTTTTTAACAAGCCGACCAGCAGTTATGAACAAATAAAATTGGAATATGAACAGAAGGTTTTCCCATATGTTTCAGTGATGCATTTTTATGGACTTTTCGAAATATTTTATAGAAGTTTTTTTTAGCTCACCTTGACAAAGTCGAGCTGAGCTAATCTCATCGCTCTCCGTCTGTCGCCTGTTGTCCGTCAACACCATGTTTTGGTCTTCTCCTCAAAAACCACTGGGCCAATTCACGTGAAAGTTTGTGTGAGTAATGGTCCTGAAGGGGCATTACATTTTTGTTCAACTCAACATGCCCAGCCCCATAGGGAAGGGGTGGGGGAAAATGCTCCAGAATATTTTAAAAATCTTCTTCTCCTGAACCAGTGGGTACAATGACCTGATGTTTGCTATGGAGCTTCCTTTTGAGTTGTAGAATCAAGTTTGTTCAAACGAAGTCCGTGAAGCAATATTTGGCTTTGTAATGGGAAGGGTAAAATCTTTGGCCCGCCCATAATTTATATTTTCTGAACTGATGGTCCGATTTGAACCAAATTTGGTATGTGGTATTATTGGGTCATGCAAAAAAAATTCCTGCATCTCCATGTGAACCCCAGGAGCTAAAAATAGAAGGAGGGGGGGGGGGGGGATCAGATTCAAGTTTTCAATCGGTTATGTTAGGGTGTTCTGTTGACATCGAAAAAATGCTGAGTTGGCAAATTTGTAAAAAATTTTAAAATTTAAAAAGTCTTTTCTCCAGAACCAATGGTCAGAATCTTTTGATATTCAGTATACAGAATCCATAGGGGGATCAGATAAAAGTTAGTTAAAATAAAGCCCATTGGTTCATATTTGGTCTCAATACAGGAGCCCAAATTTTTAACTTAGGCAATTATTTAAAAATCTTCTTCAGAACCTCCTGTCAGAATCTTTTAATGTTTGATACACATCATTGTTATGAGGGTCAGATTCAAGATTGTTCAAACCAAGTCCCTAGGTTAATATTTGGGCTTCCTATGGATGCCCAAATTTTAACTTAGTTCAATATGGGGGATAATTTTTAGCTCACCGAAGGGAGCTAAACTTATCACTTGCCGTCTGTCGTCCTTCGTCGTCCGTCCGGCGTCGTGAACATTTTTCAAACAACTTCTCCTCTGAAACCGCTAGGTCGATTTGCTCGAAACTTGGTATGGAAGTTCATTACCATATTGTCAATTCAAGTTTGTTCAAATGAAATGGACATGCCCACTTGGAGCTCTATAGGGGGCATAACTCTGATAGCACCCTATGTATATTAGAGAAATTACTAAAAAATCTTCTTCTCCCGCACAAGTGGGCAGAATCATTTGATATTTGGTATACAGCATTATGGGGTGGATCTGATTCAAGTTTGTTCAAATCGACCCCCTGGATTTATATTTGGGCTCACTATAGAAGCCCAAATTCAAACTTAGTGCATTTCAGGCAAATTTCTTAAAAAATCTTCTTCTCCAGATCCAGCAGGCAGAATCTTTTAATATTTGGTATGCAACTTTGTGAGGTGGATCTGATTCAAGTTTGTTCAAATCAGCCTCCTGGATTTACATTTGGGCTCAGTATAGAAGCCTGAATTCGAACTTATTGCATTTCAGGCAAATTTCTTAAAGAATCTTCTTCTCCAGATCCAGCAGGCAGAATCTTTTGATATTTGGTATGCAACATTGTGGGGTGGATCTGATTCAAGTTTGTTCAAATCGGCCCCGTGGGTTCATATTTGGGCTCAGTATAGGAGCCCAAATTTGAACTTAGTGCGTTTCAGGCAAATTTCTTTAAAAATCTTCTTCTCAAGATCCAACAGGCAGACTCTTTTGATATTGGATATGCAGCATGCTTAGGAGGGTGGGGGGGGGGGGGGGGGGGGGGGGTGTTTGACATTCAAGTTTGTTCAAGCCAAGTCCCTGGGTTCATATTTGGGCTCACTGTGGTAGCACGAATTATATCTTAGTTCAAAATGAGGAATTTTCTTTAAAAATCTTCTTCTTCAGATCCAGCACTCGGAATGTTTTGATATTTGGTATGCAGCATCCTTAGGGGGGTGAGATTCAAGTTTGTTCAAGCCATGGCCCTAGGACCATATTTGGGCTCACTGAGGGAGCCCGATTGATAACTTAGTTCAAAATGAGGAATTTTCTTTAAAAATCTTCTTCTTCAGACCCAGCAGTCGGAATGTTTTGATATTTGGTATGCAGCATCCTTAGGGGGATGAGATTCAAGTTTGTACAAGCCATGTCCCTAGGTCCATATCTGGGCTCACTGTGGGAGCTTGAATTGTAACTTAGTTCGAAATGAGGAATTTTCTTAAAAAATCTTCTTCTTCAGATCCAGCAGTCGGCATGTTTTGATATGGGGGTGAGATTCAAGTTTGTTAAAGCCAAGTCTCTGGGTCCATATTTGGGCTCCCTGTGGGAGCCGAATTATAACTTAGTCAATATGAGGAATTTTTCTTTAAACATCTTCTTCTTCAGATTCAGCAGTCGGAATGTTTTGATATTTGGCATGCAGCATCCTTAGGGGGTGAGATTCAAGTTTGTTCAAGCCAAGTCCCTGGTTTCATATTTGGGCTCACTGTTGGAGCCTGAATGATAACTTAGTTCAAAATGAGGAATTTTCTTTAAAAATCTTCTTCTTCAGATCCAGCATATGAATGCTTTTGATATTTGGTATGCAGCATCCTTAGGGGAGTGAGATTCAAGTTTGTTCAAGCCATGTCCCTAGGTCCATATTTGGGCTCACTGAGGGAGCCCAAATGATAACTTAGTTCAAAATGAGGAATTTTCTTTAAAAATCTTCTTCAGACCCAGCAGTCGGAATGTTTTGATATTTGGTATGCAGAATCCTTAGGGGGGTGAGATTCAAGTTTGTTCAAGCCATGTCCCTAGGTCCATATTTGGGCTCACTGTGGGAGCTTGATAGTTTGAAATGAGGAATTTTCTTAAAAAATCTTCTTCTTTGGATCCAGCCATCGGAATGTTTTGATATGTGGTGTGTAGCATCCTTAGGGGGTTGAGATTCAAGTTTGTTAAAGCCAAGTCCCTGAGTCTATATTTGGGCTCTCTGTGGGAGCCCGAATTATAACTTAGTCAATATGAGGAATTTTTCTTTAAAAATCTTCTTCTTCAGATTTAGCAGTCGGAATGTTTTGATATTTGGCATGCAGCATCCTTGGGGGTGACATTCAAGTTTGTTCAAGCCAAGTCCCTGGTTTCATATTTGGGCTCACTGTTGGAGCCCGAATGATAACTTAGTTCAAAATGAGGAATTTTCTTTAAATATCTTCTTCTTCAGATCCAGCAGATGAATGATTTTGATATTTGGTATGCAGCATCCTTAGTGGGGTGGGGGAGGGGTAAGATTCAAGTTTGTTCAAGCCATGTCCCTAGTTCCATAAAGTTTGTCTCTCATGACTTCATTCCTTTGTAGTGTTGAAGAACCATGTCTAACTGAATGTGACCCCAAATACTTCTTTCAACCACTTTGGCGTTGAGCGATTAAGGCTCCTTGGGACCTCTTGTTTAAAATCTTCTTCAGATGCACCGATCAGAATGCTTCCATATTTGGTAAACAACATCTCTAAGAGTCTAAGAGGAGGAGGTGGGGGGGGGGGGGGGGGGCTCAGATTCAAGTTTGTTCAAATCAGGTTCCTAGGTATACATTTGGGCTCGATATGGTAGCCCAAATTTTAACTTAGTGCAACATAAGGAAATTTCTTTAAAATTCTTCTTCTTCAGATCCACCAGTTGGAATGCTTTCATATTTGGTATACCTCATCTCTAGGGAGGTCGGATTCAAGTTTGTTCAATTCGAGTGCCTGGGTTAATTTTTGGGCTCCATATGGGAACCTGAAATTTAACTTAGTACAATATGAGGGATTTCTTCAAAATTTTCTTCTTCGGATTCACCATTCAGAATCCTTTCATATTTGGTTTACAACATCTCCTGGGGAGTCAGATTCAAGCTTGTTCAAATTGGTTCCCTGGGTTAGTATTTGGGCTTCCTATGGTAGCCCGAATTTTAACTTAGTGCAATATGATTTATTGTTATTGATGTTTTTAAGGTCACATAGTTATGCACAATGGCTAATCATGACCGTGACAGTTTTACGGGTGGAGGAAGCCGGAGTACCCGGAGAGAACCACCGAGCAACGATGATCAGCTGCCAGCTCCCCAACATCGTAACTCTGCACTGCAGCACAGGCAGGGTTAGATTGGTTGAAGACATGCGTACCATCGACGTGCAGTACGCCTTAGTACATGGCGTCATCGTGCCCCCACGCGGGCAATGGAGATGAAGTGTCTTGCCCAAGGACACAATGCGGTTGCCGCAGGTGGGATTCGAACCGAGGACCTCTCGGCTTGCAGTCTGCACCTCTACCTACTGAGCCACCGTGCTCCCAGTGCAATATGAGGAAATTTCTTTAAAAATCTTCTTCAAATCCAGAAGTCAGAATGCTTTCATATTTGGTATACAACATGGGAGGGGGGGAGGGGGGGGGGGGGGGCAGATTCAAGTTTGTTCAAATCGGGTCCGTAGGTTAATATTTGGGCACACTATGGTAGCCCAAATTTTAACTTAGTGCAATATGAAGAAATTTCTTTAAAAATTCTTCAGATCCAACAGTCAGAATGTTTTCATAATTGGTATACAACATCTCTAGGGAGCTTAGATTCAACTTTGTTCAAATCGAGAGTCTGGGTTAATATTTGGGCTCCCTATGGGAGCCGGAATTGGACATGTAGCCAAAGAATTAGAAGTTTGTATTCAGAACCCTCTAGAGGTGTGTAACTAAGATTAATCCACACAGGTTTTAACAAGGGGCTTCATAGGGGAGCTCCACATTTTACATTATGATCAACTGAAGAAAAGGCATGATGCTCGGACTATTTTTGTCACTCCTGAGGGGCTCAAAGATTGACAATGTATCCTATGGAGATGGATTGCTTAATGTAGACTCATTCTTGGACTCTGTTTATATCCTGTTCTGTTCAAGGTGAGTGCTTCAGGCCCCGTGGGGCCTCTTGTTTATAATAAATTGAGAATTGCTAATTGGTTATTGTGTCCCCTCTAAGAGGCAGCTTTTTGTGGAGAGCTGTGGCACTCTAGTATATGCATGTCTGTGTATAGTTGTACATCCATTAGCTTATTGTTTTAAGCAATGTCGAGCCCGGTTAGTCCTCGGATGGGTGACCATCTGGGCAATCGATTCGTACTCCCGCATTGTGTCCTTGGGAAAGGCACTTAACCCCGATTTTCCACATGGGGGCACGATTACACCGTGTACTAAGGCGTACTGCACGTCGATGGTGCACATGTCTTCAACCAATCTAACCCTGCCTGTGCTGCAATGCAGAGTTATGATGTTGGGGAGCTGGCAGCTGCTCATTGTTGCTCGGTGGTTCTCGATGGGTACTCAGGCTTCCTCCACCTGTAAAACTGTTATGGTCATGATTAGCTATTTTTGCATAAGTATGTGACCTTAAACACCAATAAATAAATGAATAAATAAATTAGCTGTTCGTAGAATCCAAAATAAGTTTGACATGGCATATAACAGAATGGCTCCAATGCCAGGCCAAATGCCCTCACTTGCCAAATCATGTATAATTTTGAGGATGACAAACCCCCTCCCCTCCCCTCCCCCACCACCACCACCACTATCCCCCTTCAGCCCACATGCTTTGCTTTTCACCAGAGCACACAAGCCAATTAATTACCCTTCTCTGGAATGGGTAATAAAGTGTAATTCCCTTTTTCATGACTCACGAAAATTGATCCAGTTTTTCTTTCATTTAGATGGTGATGTACACTGATTTCAGAAAAGGAACATTTTGGTCTTTGGGAGTTGACATTATTCTCACCATCTGCAAAGCATTATTTTATTATATTGTTTTTTCACCTGTTTTAATTCTATTTCAAACTTTCTGGGAATAGATGCCCCAACTGTGAATCAGCACAAGTGAATAGCAAATTTTTGGCCACAGATGCATTGTGAATTATTTATTAAAATTAGTTAAAATTATAACCTATTTTTAAACTGCATTCTACAGTCGCAGTGTGCTATGCATTAAATTGAGAATTTAATGAAAAATTGAGCTAATCTTTGTACTAAATAAATAAAGAAATATTGCTTTATTCCTTTCCATAAATGTTATTCATCAGAAAACACTATTTAAATCAATGTGGAAGTTTTAAAAAAATGAGCTTACTTTATGTTACATTGGAGTCATAATGTCATGATTTTGGAAGTGATTGTACAATGGAACCCATTTTATTGGATATTTCTTAATTGAATCACCCAATAAATTGAATATAACTTCCAAACATAAAACTGTTTACCATACCTTCAATACAAATTTGGTTAATTGCATATAGGATATCGAGTAGACTCCTGTTAATTGAAAAAGAAACTCCCACAATTACCCTGACAATCACCCAAATCCCCTTGTTTATAAAGCTATTTGGTCTTAGTACATACCATACAGACATTTAACCCTTTACCTAACATGAAAAGCAGACGACACTTGCCAAAAAAATTCTTGAATAACCAATTTTTTTTCATTTTGTCTCAAAAACGTAGGTTATGACCCCTCGTTGGAAAGAGCTCAATGAGCTCATTGCATCGAGGAACCATAACCTATGTTTTAGAAACAAAAAATGAAAAAATAATGAAAATTTAGAATAGTGCTGGCCGGTTTTGGCCGTTACGTTGGGTAAAGGGTTAATCTATTATATTTTAACAGAGCTCCACAAGAAATGATAGAATGCAATACTCATTTTATCTCTAGAAGTCACGAGAGTGACCAAATTCCTGTTAGTTGGATACTCCTGTTAATCGAATAATTTGCACTGTCAGAGTGGCTATTTAATTAACATTCAATCTTTATTGTACGATTACACCATTATGGTCAAGTGTACAGTAGATAATACAGCAACATAATCTTTGTTTACAAAACACAGTTTCAACAATATTTTATGCATATTGCCATTGAGTGTATGCACACATGCACACTCCACCCCGACACAAACCCCATACCCACCCACCCACCCATCCTCCCAACCCACCCACCCACCCACCCACCCACCCACCCACACATATATATATATATTTGTATGAAATTCCCTGTTACACAGTTCTTCATCATATTTATTTATTAGACAGAGCTGTCGACTTGGGGCTGCCAGACACCCTTTTTCTGTAACCCATTAACCCCTTACCCAACGCAATGAACAAAACCGTCCAGTGCTATTTGAAAAAATCACCATTCAATTTTCCTTATTTCATTTTTTATCTCAAAAACATAGCTTATGACCCCCTCATTGGAACTAGCTTATTCCAATGTGGGGTCATAAGCTATGTTTTTGACGCAAAAAATGAAAAAAATATAGGTATTCAAGAATTTTGTTTGCAGGTGTCGTCTGCTTTACTTGTTAGGTAAAGGGTTAACAGTTTTCCACTGTATTATGTTAGATACATGTTTCAATCCCCATGGGTCAAAAACACACAAACTCATATTGCATCATTCATGCATGATCAGACTTCAATTATTATTCCAGCACAATACTGTACAAAATGAGATTGCGATTGTTTCATTTCTTTTTCAACCTTTTTACTGTATGGAACCTTTTTTTTAACTGGTAGAGTACTGAATTATTTTTGGCTGTGAAAATTTCTCATGCATCTTTGCCTTGTTACAATTTATAGGGGAGAGCCTATAAGTAACCAGGCAAATCTATTCAGACTAAATAATTTCAATAATGTTAACTGATTGAGTGCTAGAAGCCACTAATGTAGCTCTATTAAAAAGTGCTGTGTGCATAAACACGTTGTTTGCTCAGTGGTTGGAGAAAAATATTAAAATCAAACTATTTGGTTACAATTTATTGGAAACTGTCAACGAGTACTCTCCATTAAATTATAACAGAACAATTATTTATGAACAAAATTCTGCTAAACTAGAATACCTCTTGCTTGTTGAATGGGATCCTTGAAGAAAAATGCCCATATTATGAATCACCTTTGAAAAATAATGTCCTGGTGATTTGTTAAATGATTTTTACTACACAATGACAGTTTGTGTTCTGTGACTTTACAGTTTTATCTTGGCAAGTCTTGGCTGTGCCAACAAAGAGAGTCTAGAAGATCCTTCTAGTGTTTTTAAAATGTTTACCTAATGTAAAGGCTGATTGTTGCAGCACCTGTTCTAAGGTTGTGTAAATTGACCAAAGTCGGAAAAAGCCCTTTAGGGGTTAACCTTTCACCCAGCTTATATGTCAAAACGTTTTGTTATGGAACAAATATTGTATTTTTTTACCTAGTCATTGAAGTCATGGCATTATGTTCTTGAAAAACATATTTAAATCATTGGTTGGCTCATTGTGGTCAAAGTGTGTACTTTTTAGCTCTGTTGTTTGTTTGTTTTTAGCTCACCTACCACAAATTAGTGGGGAGATCAAGTTATGAATCTGGGTGCATCGTAGTCTCTGACCAATTTGTAAAAGTTTATGTTTAGCTTTCTTACTTTGAATCCCATGGCTGCAAAGCTTTTGTATTGCAGTTATGTATTGTCCCAACATGGTTTAATCCTTTTACTGTCTATACTTTTCTGTGAAATTGTTTTTGTCTGTCTGTCCATACAAACGTTTCGCATTGTAATTTCAAAGCCATCGCTCAGATTTGGATCTCCTTTGGTATGTTGATAAACCCGCATGGGGAGTGGATATGCATAACGAACAGGTTCCGTATAATAATTTTTCCCAGAGTTATTGCCCTTTTTCGGCTTAGAAAATGTTTCTGTTTTCACTCTTTCCCTTGGAAAATTTTTCTGTCCCACAATACGAACTTGCATCAGGTTGGGGGCAGAGGCCCACTCTTTGTGTTACTCTTGTTACAATTGATTGCAGAGTGCCTGTTGGAACAACAAGCTCATTGTATCCAGAGTCAAGCCATTAAAGTGGCTTTCTGCACTTTTTATAAGATCCATGATAGTGGCTTCTGGTTGTCTACCAGAGAAATAACTTCGCCAGGTGGTTCTGGAAAAGGCTTGAAAATTCCAAAGAAAAGTTCTTTAACTTTTTTCTGTGTACTCTTTATTGGTATTTGTGGCTGCGGTACCAAACTTTGTGTCAGCATCATGATATAGCAGCATATGTCAGACTTCAAAATTATGTCACTTTGATCTTTACTTCAAGGTTGACTGCACTTCTGAAAAATTGTTTTGTCTATGACAAAACTCCCAACAGTTTTTAACTAAGAAACACTCACCTTTCATTGCGGTTGCATCATGAGATGTCTTTGTGTTGTGTAGTAACAGTCAGGTCACAGACTCCCAGTGCCTCTGATCTCATGGTTAGCTGCACATTTTAGTTAGAAACTCTTTCACAGTTGCTTTCACCCTGGTTCTGTTGTCTTTTCGGTGTATGCAAGTGACTTGAAATACCTGATACAATAATAGCCTAGATGTTCAAGTGATTCACTTGAATACCTCTTGTCAACTGAGTATACCTGAATCTGTGCATTTTGTTGATTGGACAAAGGACTAGGTGTAAGTTAGTTACCAACCTTGCTGTCAGTATTTCATGGATTTGAATGACCTGTCCCATGCTGTCATTCAATGCACAGGACTGGTTGTTCAAATTCATAAATTATCTGTGCTCAATGATATGTATTTATTCACCAGTATACAAAAAGTATAGATATATACATAATAGTTTTACAAGCATAACAAAATTCGTTGTACAATAAGATATTTTCAATACCCATACAATGGTATGACACATTTTCTTTTTGTATACCAGTAGGGAAAGGCATAGCCAGATTGGCTGTCTTCCTGTCCTTCCCTATAGTAGGGGAAATAAAACCAAAGAATCCCTAGAATGGCGGAAATAACCCAAAAGGGGTATGTGGAGGCAACATTGTTTTCTCTGTCTACCAATCCAAAGTTCTTCTAATAAATCATGGCTTTTGTGCAAAATATGTTAGGTGGTCAGCGTAGGTTGCAACACAGTACTCTCCGATTGGTCTCTAGAGTTATTGCGGTTAATTAGAACAGAAATGGACTGATTTTACAAAAGTAACAACTCCATATTTTGAAGTAATAGAGACCAAGCCGGGAGACCAAATAGGACGAGATGCCAGACGATTGTTCCCATTGAAGATAGATCATGTACTGACCGAAGACTGTTTGGTACAGGTGGTACATTGCAATGCCTTTATTATCCGGATATTCCTTGTTGAGTCAACAGTTTACAAATGCATTGTGAGTAGTAACCGGGAATAGTAAGAGGCATTATTTTAGGTTCAACGGTATACTAGAAGGCACAATCTGGACAGTAGGGGTTGGAGCAGGAAACATTTTCCGAGTAGGTCGCAAAAATTTTTGTTATGAGCTTGGTCTTGAATTCTTTCCTATTTTTGGTTTCTCGGATACACCTATCTAGGCCATTCCATAGTGTTGGGAAAGCAAACACAGGTAAGCTGTCTAGCGCTTTAGTTCTAGTTCTATGCCTACGAATTAGTCCCGTTTGCCGCGTGTTCATAAATTCGTTATTTGTAAGAGAGAAAAAATCGGCAAAGGACTTTGGAAGGTTACCATTATGCCAATCGAACATAAATAAGGAAACATGTAGGGTATACAAATCCTTTATTTTTAGTATTTTATCATTGATAAATAGAGGGTCTGTGTGGGCATTGTACTTTTTATTATTTATAATTCGTATCGATCTCTTTTGTAATTTAAAAAGACGGTTGCAGGCTTTTGATGCACCCCATAATGGAATTTCATAGATAAAATGACTCTGTATTAGTGTAAAGTATAGGCTTTTCAAGATTTTGTGTGGTAAAATATGTTTTACTCTATTAAGGACATAATTCGCAAGAGCAACTTTCGAGGAAATCTGTGATATGTGAGCATTATATGATAGTTTTTCATCAATAGTAATACCAAGAAACTTTATAGACTTTCCCCCATTTCCGCAATTGTCAGCATTAATAATGTGATTATTAATTTTAATGTCCTGAAGTATGACATTCTTATTTTGGGATGGATTAAGAACAATGTAGTTTGTTTTCTTGGGGTTTAGTACCAACTGGTTGGCTGTGCACCAGTCAAATATCTTTTGAAGTTCTTCATTAAATTCCAACACCAGCATATTTAACTCTGCCGCAGCCTTGTATGTGGACGTATCGTCCGCAAAGGAGAGTAGATTTAACTTAGTTGAATTACAAATATAGTTTATGTATATGAGGAACAGAATAGGTCCCAGTATTGAGCCCTGTGGTACTCCGCAGCTTAGTTCAGATAGGTCAGATTTACTATCACCAAAAGAGACATACTGCTTTCTGTTCTGTAGGTAACTCTTAAACCATTTGTTCGCACCCCCTCTTATTCCATAATATTCTAATTTTTGAAGTAGCACATCATGACTAATAGTGTCAAAGGCTTTCGAAAGATCCAAGAATAGAGCTAATGTAGTGTCTTTGCTGTTTTTATTGTTTTCCGTGGCGACATATTTCAGTAAATGCATAACAGGATGTAGTGTGCTATGGCGCTTTCTAAAGCCATATTGGTGATGATAGAGGATTTCGAATTTATCTAAGAAATTAACAAGCCTTACAGACATGAGCTTTTCTAAAATTTTGGAAAAAACTGGTAAAATACTGATTGGCCTGTAGTTTGTAAAATTATTCTCATCACCCGCTTTGAAAACAGGAGTTACCTTGGCAAGTTTCATTCTGTCTGGAACTATTCCCTGACTGAATGAGCTATTCATAATTTGAGCAAGTGGGGTGACGACTAGATTTATTGATTGTTTCAAAATACTGGACGTAATATTTTCACAATCCTGACTTGGCTTAGGTTTCATTGAATTTACAATATTTAGGATTTCATTAGGCGATGTGGGTCTTATAAAAAAGTTTCCTGTAAAGGAAGTTTTTAAAAATTCGACAAATGATTTACGAGGTTGGGATATATGAGTTGTCGTCTGAATTCCAATGTTGGCAAAGAAATTATTAAATTCTTGTGCAATTTCATTTGGCTCATATATCTTCGTATCACCAAGATTAAAGAACGACTGTAAAGTCCGTTTGTTTTTATTTTTGTTCAGTGCGTTATTTAGGATTTGTCACGTTTTCCGCATGTTGTTCTTATTTTCTAGAAGAATTTTCTCAAAGTACATAGCTTTACATCGTTTCTTTAATTTATTAAATATCCGACAGTAATTTTTATAATTTCCGATATTGACCTCTGTTGGAGCTTTTAACTTTTTATTGAAGAATTTGTTCTTGTTGTTGGCTGAGACGAGAAGGCCTTTTGTCATCCACGGTTGTTGCTTTATGAATCTTTTACTTTTGTGTAGGCTTTGTAAGGGGAAAGCCATTTCATAGGCATTCAAATAAACATTGAGGAATGTTTCATACGCTTCATTAGGACAGTTAGCTTCCATCACCGGACTGAAATCACTTTGGGATAACAGCGACTTGAAGTGCTCGACAGAATAGGAGTTTATTTTTCTGGTCAAAATCGGATCTGACCTGACCTGTTTGGAATGTGAAATTTGGGTATAAAAAATTCCAAAGTGATCCGAAACATCGGTAAGGATTACTCCAGATTTTGCAAGTTTAGAGACCTCATTGGAAAATATGTTATCAATAAGTGTCGCTGTACTACCAGTGACTCTAGTTGGTTTTGTAATAACTGGTTGGAAGCCCTCACTAAACATTAGGTCAACAAATGATTCGGTTTTGGTATGACACGTTACTTTTAGTAGATCAATATTGAAGTCGCCCATAATAATGGAGGGTTTCTTTTCCGTATTGAGTATATCAGTCACTTGGTTAATTTTTGATTGGAAAAGATCGATATCTGCTCTAGGGGCCGTGTTTGGTCTATATATTACGCCAACTACCTTAGAAGAGTTTTTATACTTTAATTCAACAAAGATAGACTCAAAGACGTGAGGTATAAACATGGAAAGATCTTGTCGAATACTAAAAGAAATATCGCTTTTTACAAACAGACCGACCCCACCGTGACCGTCGTCATCAGCAGGTCTCGAATTATATTGTAAGGGGTGATATCCTTCTAAGGTATAGGACATATTGGTAGGGATTTTGTAAATTTCTGTCAGGCCAATCACATCGAAAGTATTCTCTTTATCATTCAGTTCTGATAGTAAATAATAATTCAGAGGCTCCCAGTGAGCATTGAGACTTTGGCAGTTGATATGAAATGCCGAGAAGGACCTATGTAAACCTCCGAGCTCGGCTCGCACCTCGCCGGGGCTGAAATATGTACAATCAGTCTTAGTAAATATGGCTGCCGAGTCCTCATCTGTTTTATCAATCAGTAGATGACCTAAGTCGTAGTCAGGGTTCGTCTGGATCTCGCCCAAGTTAGTACTACCCGCCATGATATATGGACCGACCATGGGCATCACAATAGCACACACAATGGATATTACCATTCACAATTGGAAGTTCATCAAAAAATACATATTTATTCTGGAATCTTGAGGATATGACAAACTCCAATAAACTGTTCACTTGGACATAATTCAATGGCGATTCAACAAAAAACAATGTTGCGTAACAAAAAATAAGCTTTAAGAACATTAGGGAATTGAGAAATGTATTAATTTCCAAGATGAGGGGTGGGGTGAAATTTTCTGTTCTCCTGTCCGGTGAGAAGAAATTACTGGTTATATAATTATGGTATCTGCAGGGGTGATAGGATTGTATACATCCCGTTAAAAAATTGCATAACCGATATTAACTGTAGTATAGGATAAGTTAACTAATAGATCAGTAGTGAAGATACTAGGACACATGGCACAGTCAGGACTAAGGGATAACTATACCCTTCAGTCTCATCATCAGCTCAGTGTCCCGGGTCCTCCTACTTGTGTAGAAGTAAATCGACCAAATAGATAAGTATATTCGCAATTAAATTTTATCCCCATATGGGCCATCTGAATCATCTTCCTAATATATCACGTTTGCCGCACAAAGCTTACATATGAAGATAACTTTTGTGATATCAACGATTGGCTATGAAAAAAAAACATCGTTCGATAAGACCTTAAGAAAGGATAAAAAGTCATCACCGTTCATCAAGCTATCACCAGTGGGCGATATCTCGCTTCTGTGTTGAAAATCGTTTTGTTTGTGGTTGGTTAATTGGTTTGTTTACTGAGGTCGTATTCTCTGTGTCACTGTGTCATTAGCCAATGAAAGAACATGTCTAATCACGATACATGATTTCGTGTAATGCAGTTTTAAAGGTTATGAAAGAGCATCAGTTCACTGTGGCAAAATTTCTAACTGGAGAAAATTCCATGGATGTACATGTGTTTTCAGTGAGATGTGTGGTTTTACAAGTAATAGCAGGGTAATAACATATTATTAATTATTAGTCATTATTAAAAGCTATATAAGTAACTACTCGGGTATGCTACTTGAATATTAAACTAAGGTTTTAACTGTAATCTGTACCGCAGCCACATTCCTGTCGGCGGCCAGTTAAAACAGCTAAAAGTTTCACTACACATTGACATGGCTTCTCACAATTAATTATTGATCACAGCATTTAGTTACACATAGACATGGCTGCTCTGAGGAAGCACATAGTAAAATAACTCTCTACCTAGGATAAGGCTGTTTCAGTAACACAAATAGTTAATGATCATGGCTTTGAACTGGTGATATATGGCTGGATATGGTAGGAAATATGGCTGCCTCAATTGGTAACTATTACTTGTCCAGTGTATATTTCATGTGCTTTTTATTGAAAGCATACCACATTTTTGTGTGAATATCTTGTGATGGCAGTGTCTTGCATACCAAACTTAGGTTAGAGTGGTCTTGTCAGATTGATGTTTTTTTTAACTTGTCAACCGGTAAATTTTCTGTTACAATGGAACTCTGTTATTATTCAATTAACCAGAACAAATTAACAGGGATTTGGTCATTTTTCTATATCCTGAAGATAAACTAAGCATTTATTCTATTACATCATGTTTGACAGAGCTGATGGAGATACATCAAACAAGATATATAGAGGATATCTAGTGTTTTTGATTGGATACCAAAAATTATTACACATCCATTCAACTTTAAACTCTTGTATTTTATGGAATAGCTGCTATGACATAAATGATTCTGTATTCAATGGGTGATGTACAAGCCGGAACTTTTTTCCCAGCACCGTTCATACTAGTTACTTTCCCATCGAGTCATTAGTTATGCTTCAAAAAGTTCCCAAATTTTGTTACACAATTATTGACATTCTGTCACATAGTGTAAAAATGAAAACGTCCAAAGCAAAATAAAGTCGGTTCACAAGAAATTAGTTAACCAAAAATGAGATAATATTTAAAAAAAAACACAATCATTTCCAACCAGAACATCAACCCAGTCCCATTGCTGTCTCGTTTTGTGGATCCGTTATATCTAAATTGGTCAATTTTATTTCGGTAAATCTTCGTACATCTTGACATGCTTCGAAAATCTTTTAAAAATGTTTCTCCCAGCTGTTTTGCAAATCTACACAGATTTGTACTTATATTTTTACTAACAGCAATAGCCACCAAATGGTTAGGCATGAATGGGCACCAGCCGAAGAGAAACAGTGATACGATTTTCAACAAACACTGGTTCCGAAAAGGTTGTTTTGATTTTTTATCAGTTCATTTGATCAATATAGCTTCAGTCAAAACAAACAGACTCTTCTCTCTTGGGTTTAACCCTTTACCTAACATGAAAAGCAGACGACACATGCAAAAAAAATTCTCGAATAACTCATTTTTTTCATTTTTTGTCTCAAAAACATAGGTTATGACCCCTCATTGGAACGAGCTCAACGAGCTCGTTCCAATGAGGGGTCATAACCTATGTTTTTGAGACAAAAAATGAAAAAAATAATGAAAATTAATTGGCAGTTTTTGAGTATAGCGCTGGCCGGTTTTGGCCGTTACGTTGGGTAAAGGGTTAAGCATCGGAATTAAAAATTTTTATTTTAATGAATTTAAATGCATGGGTTGTGTAATAAAGACAGAACGTGATGTGTGTTTGGATCAGTGGGTGTTTTACATAACACGTTGGCATGGCGTAATCATATTTTGCTCGATGCCATTCCAGGGTTCCCACGGGCCTTGAAAAGCTTTGAATTTCAAAAATGAAATTCAAGGCCTTGAAAAGCCTTGATTTGGCTCCCTGGGCCTGGAAAAGCCTTGAAAAATGAAGCATTGCACGCCGAGTTGAGATGAATGAAGTACGTCCGAGACGGTTCGAGTGGTTGAATTACGATAAGCCTGGAAAAACCTTAAATTTAACTTTCTATTAGCCTTGAAACTCCTTGAATTTGGGGTGTATATGGCCAGGAAAAGCCTGGAATTTCATGTCAGGTCAGCTGCAGGAACCCTGCATTCCAACTCATTATGTAATGGCCCAAGCGAAATATGATTACGCCATTCCAACGAGTTATGTAAAACACCCAACGATTCAAACACATATCGCATTCTGTCTTTCTTATCAACCTACTCACAATTGTTTACTACAGGCTTGCACTACAGTGGAAGTCCCTAACTCGGATAAAATACTCTCTATTTTTGTCTTTCCCAAGCAAGTTGGGAAAGAAAAGTGGTGCAAAAGCACCAATAAAAATAAGCCAAAACTGGGTCGAGTGCAACCGGCGCCGACCCAGTATGGGACGCTCTCTCCCAAGTACAACTCCACGACTTCCGTTGCCAGTGCGCATATACCGTCTCTAAAGACTCATTCTTTTTAAAATCCGCTTCGTGACGAGATGTTTTTGCACGCTTATCAGTGTTCCACCAGCTCGATGTTTGATGATTCCTGATTCATTATACCACAGTGTATCCTTTGTATTCTCAGGAACAGTGTTTTATATATTCTCTTTTCTATTATATGTCCATAATGTATATTTATTTGCTCTCTCTCGAGTCGCGCGCGTATTTCGCGTGCCACGCGGTTCGGACTTAGATTTTTTCACAATTATTGTTAATGCTTTTTTTGCAAAATTTTCTAATTGTGTTAGAGTTAGGTGTCAGCGGGGTACCACTCCTACAGTGTTTCTTCTTTCTTTTGAGAGTAGTCTTCCTGTTGGGTGGTTCCCGGTCGACCGTCTGGGGTCTTTGTTTCTGTCACCTTTCTCTCTTCTTTGGGGGTGTTCTGTTTTCTCATCTCACCTTCTCTGCTCCTCTCACCTCTATCATGCCCAGGACAATTCCTTGTGGGCAATGTCTGCTGCCAAAGCATGTGGACGATGTACATTCGTCTTGTTCCTCCTGTAATGGGTGTTCGGCCGAGCGGCCGTGTGGTGTCTGTGGAACATGGTCTTCCACCTTCTGGGCGTCAGTTAACCGTGTCGTTCGTTCTCGTGGCCATGCCTCCCGCTCCCGCGGGAAAGGAGAACGTGGTCGTTCGGGGCCTCCCGAGCCGACTTTGTCTGGTGAGAGTTATTCCTCCTCCGTGGGGGATGTGCAGTCTTTTCCTGTGGTGGATACTGCGGGAGCCGTTGAGTGTTCTGGTGTAGAGATGCCTGGTTCCGGGACTACGGTCCCCCTCCAGTCGACATCTGAGGCTGTCACTAGGGTTGTGACTCCTCCTTCGGAGCCGAGCCGGTGTGCTCTCTCCACTTTTTCACCAGCCTCAACGACTCTCGACGTATCTACTACTGCTGCTGGCCCGTCTGCTTCGTTGTCTGTTTCAGCCAGCCTCGGCTTTTCGATGCAGGGGACTGCAGGACTGTCCGATACTGTAGACGTGGGATATCGGCCTCAGCCTTCCCTGACTTCAACTCGGCGAAGTCGGAAGGGGCTGCCGGCCGAGCCCATTGCTGTGGTCTCTTCGCCGTCGAGCACCACAGTTGTGTCTTTGGATTCGGATGTTCGTAGTGGAAACACTATGAACTCCGTGGCGTTTCCGTCTACTCACTCTGGTCATACGACCAGTTTTGGGGGACCAACGCCTTTTGTGCAGCCTGGACCTTCTGCCCCGCAGAGGTCCGCGGTGACTCTCATGAGTTCTCGCAATATTGATCCTCGGGGTGCTTCGTACCCCTATACACGTCTGCCTTCAGATGTTTCGGCTGCCGCCCGTCGTCCCGCGTCGGGTGTTTTGGAGGATCGTGACCCTTCGCTGGTTAAGAGGGTCAGAGGTGAAGCCACTTTGCCGGTTCGCTCCCCTGTCGAACCGGTCGGTACAGGCAGTGAGCTTAGGGAGGCCCTCTCCTTACTCACTCAGGTTCTTTCTAAGAGCCTTCCTGTTGCTTCCAGCGAGGCTATGGGTGGTTTCCAGGCGCCTCTTATGGCGCCGCCTCCCGGGATTGGAAACAGGCCGGTTTCCGATTCCTCTGGTGTCCCGACACCATGGGAGGCGTCGGCTGGTTTGCCCACGATGGGCTATGTGTCTTCTGACTCTGGGGAGGAGTCCGACATGCTTGAGGTCGAGGGCCAGCAGTCTTCGGACTTGGGGGCGGCTCTTGACTTTGTGTTTGGGTTTCTGCCTGAGCTCAAACCTGCTAACCAGCCGACAGTGTCGCCTGGCCGCGATCATCGGTCGCGCGCCAACAGCCTATGGAGCAACCTGCTTCTGGGCGCCTTCGACCGTGCCAGTCGGTACAGGTGGGTGAAGCTTTTTCAGCATTGGATGCCAAGCTGAATTCCAAGGCTTTGAAGACTTCGTTCTTCACCAGGGTTGACACCTTTTTGCCTCCTGTGCGTTATCGTTCCTACAATTCCGCCAATCCGTCAGTCTGCCAGGCTTTGACGGTTCTGGATCAGGACTCCACTTCCCTCGGGCTTTCCAAGCCCAAGTCTGCCGTCATTCCAATGACGACTCTGGAGTCCACATTGGACTTATCTAGAGAAATGCTTGGCATGCTTTCTCTCTCAGATCACGTCGTCTCAGCTTTGGCTGCTTATCTGCCTCCAGATAAGTTTGACGAGGTACAGGCTCCTTTGCGTGTGCTGTCCAAGGCGCTTATGCACCTTACTCACACGCATGCCTGTAACATGGCGAATTTGGAATTAGTTCGAAGGGACGCTGTGCTGGACGCAGGACGCTCCCTTCCCGAGGAGCAGCGTGCTACTCTTCGATCTGCTTCTTTGGCAGGTCCGCAACTTTTCCATGGTTCCGGGTCGACGGTCCGGGATGACGTCCTACGTCATTCCAAAGATCAGCTGCTGTTTCGTCAGCTTGATCAGCCTTCTCGGGGAGGCAAGGGCCGTTCCATGCCTAACAAGTACCCTTCTGCTTCCTCTGTGAAGCAAAAGGCTGGTCCTTCTGCCGCAGCCTCTACTTCTTACTCACGGGGTAAAGGTAGGGGTCGGCAGAATCGAGGGAAGTCTCAGGATTCTTCATTTAGCAGAGGAGGTGGTTTCTCCTCTCGCGGGCCTCGTCGGGGCTCGAAATGAAGGTCCTCACCTCGACTCGTCCCAGGTTGGAGGAAGGATAGCAGAGTTCGCAGACCATTGGACCACCATCACATCCGATCCATGGGTGTTAGATGTTGTTCGGTCCAGGCTGCGCATATCCTTCCGACGGCACCCCACTCTGTCAAGGGTGCCTCTTCCAACCACAGTTCCTTCAGACGTTTTACGTCGGGAACTTTTGTCCACAGAGATTGCCAATCTCCTGGCAAAGGGGGCGATCGAGGTCGTCAAGAACGTTCAGTCAGTGGGTTTCTATTCCCGCCTGTTCTTGGTGCCGAAGAAGGACGGCCGACTCCGACCGGTTATCGATCTGAGTATCGTGAACCAGTCTATCATTGCTCCCAAGTTCAGCATGGAGACTTTCAGGTCGGTCCGCCAATCAATTCACCAGGGAGATTTCGCAGCCAGCATCGACCTGCGAGACGCTTACTTCCACGTTCCGATGCATCGGGCGTCACGGAAGTATCTCAGGTTCGCTTTTCTGGGGCGAGTTTACCAGTTCAAGGCCATGCCTTTCGGCCTCAACCTGGCTCCTTGGGCGTTCACCAGACTGATGTCGCATGTGATAGCGTTCCATCGCACACAGTCCAGGGTGACTACTTCGACATATCTGGACAATATCCTCCAGAGGCATTCCAATGCTGCCTTACTGGAATCGGATGTCGCCACTCTGTTGCGCTTGCTCACGTCGCTAGGATTCAGAGTCAACGAGGAGAAGTCGGACCTGGTCCCTTCTCAGTCGTTTTGTCATCTGGGGATGTCTTTCCAAACCAAATTCAATTTGGTGGCTGTTCCCCAGGCCAAGGCTGTGATTCTCTCAGCTTTTGCTCTGACTCTGTCCCAGTCCAGGTCCGCGACCGCTCAGAGTTTTCTCCGGCTGATCGGTCTCTGCGGTTCGGTGACGGATCTCATTCCTCTAGGTCGGCTGCGTGTCAGACCTCTCCAACACTTTCTGCTCAGTCGTTGGAGGCCAAATGTAGATTCTCTGGATCAGGTGCTTCCGTTTCCGGACTCTCTGTATCCTCACCTTCTTCCCTGGACAGATGTTCAGTGGATTACGCAGGGTGTTCCGCTGGACTTACTCACATCCGATCGCGTTCTGACGGCAGATGCCAGCGATCTCGGATGGGGTGCGACGTTGAAACCTCTCGGTCTTTCCCTACACGGGATGTGGGACCAGGATCAAGCAGCTCTGCACATCAACCAGAAGGAGCTTCTTGCTCTTCTTCTGAGTTTCAGGCAGTGGATCCCTCACCTGTCGAATCGCCAGGTCCTTCTACTATCCGACAATTCGACGGTGGTTGCTTACATTCGGAACCAGGGCGGCACGCACTCGCTTCCGATGTACGAGTTAGCTCGGGATCTTCTACTGCTCGCTCAGGATGTTCACGCCGGAGTGGTTGTTCGTCACATTCCCGTCGTCTGAACGTCCTAGCCGACTCCCTGTCCCAACAGGGCAGGGTTATTTCCACCGAGTGGATGCTTCACAGGGCAGTGTTCCAGTCGCTTTGCGATCTCTGGGGACGTCCCCACATCGACCTCTTTGCGACTCGTTGGAGCCATCAGGTGGACACTTTCGTGTCCCCGTGTCCAGATCCTCTGGCTTTTGCCGTGGACGCTCTGTCACTCGATTGGAACGGTCTAGTCGGCTACGCCTTCCCGCCGGTTCCGATTCTTCCTCAGGTTCTCGCCAAAATTCGAGCCTGCAGTTGTCGAATCATTCTGATCGCACCCCTGTCGCCTCAGCGGGTGTGGATCAATCAGCTCCGCTCGCTGATGGCGGCGGTTCCGGCACGTCTCCCGCTACGTCGCGACCTTCTTTGTCAAGGTCGCCCGAGGAGGTTTCGCGTCGACCCGACTTCATTGTGCCTTCACGCATATCTTTTGTCAGGTCCTGTCTCCTCCGTAGAGGTTTTTCGAGACGAGCAGTGGAGTGCATTTCTTCTTCAAGGAGGCACTCCACTGGTTTAGCTTATGCAGCTAAATGGAAGGTCTTCTGTCGTTGGTGTGCTGATCACTCTGTTGATTATGCCAATCCTTCGATTTCACAGATTGCGGAGTTTCTGGTATATCTGTTTGATTCTCGGGGTCTCCAGCCTGTTACCATCAAGGGTTACAGGTTTATGCTTTCAGAGACTTTTTCTTATGTGGGGAAGCGTCGTATCGGCACTAATCCTTACCTCTCCAAGCTTGTTCGGCACTTTTCTTTGAAAAGGCCTCGGACTTTGCAGCTTACTCCACGATGGAATCTTTCGTGGATGCTGCTTTGCTTGGGGGGGGGGGGGGGGGCGCCGTTCGAACCTTTATCCCAGGTGGATATGCATTTTCTCACATATAAGACGGCTTTTCTGATGGCATTTGCTTTGGCCAGACGGGTTAGTGAGCTTCACGCCCTCTCGGTTGACCCGGCCTTTTTTAGGAGCTCTCCCAACAGTGTTACTTTTACCACTGATTGCTCCTTTTTGGCTAAGAATCAGTTACCAGATACTACTCCTCCTCCTATCTGTATCAGGGCTCTTTCCTCTGTTGAGGGTACTCGCCCTTTGCTCTGTCCGGTCTGTGCTATTCGCATTTATCTTGATCGGACACGCTTCATACGGAAGGGCAGAAAACGTTTTTTTCTGTCTCTCATTCCGGGTCGACAGAAGATCTCTTCTCAATCCATTTCTCGATGGATTTGTCTTGCTATTCGTACGGCTTATAGTCGTTTAGCAGCTGGCGATTGTATTACCAATCGTATTTCTGCCCACGAGGTGCGGGCACTGTCTACCTCTTGGGCTTATTCTAACTCCGTCAAGTTGTCGGATGTTATGCAGGCAGCCTACTGGGGAAATGCTTCTACTTTCTCCACCTTTTATTTGCGCCAGTTGCAGGAGCAGTCGGAGGACCTTTTTGCCCTGGGTCCTCTTTCTTCTGCTCAGGCTGTTGTCTGCCATAGCCATTAGGCTTCTTGAAGGTCAGTTTCAGCCTTGTGCTGTTACTGCCCTTTTTCTGTCTGTGTGTCACACAGGCTCATATGTCTCTTTTCATTGTCCTTTACCAATGATTGCGACATTATGGTTGATAAGCCTCGGGACCTCTTCCTTCTACTTCATGGTTCCAGTGCACTAGGGTTATGTGGGGGTTGGTTATGCGATTCCCTCCAGCCTTTTGTCTATTCAGCCTGTAGTAAACAATTGTGAGTAGGTTGATAAGAAATCTAAATTTTATAGTAAATTTCCTTTCTTATTATACCTACCACAATTGTTTACATGGAGGCCCTCCCGTCTTCTTTACGGGTAAAGAATCTTTCCTCCCCGCTGATCACATAACTCTAACGTTTACGGATTCAAAAAGAATGAGTCTTTAGAGACGGTATATGCGCACTGGCAACGGAAGTCGTGGAGTTGTACTTGGGAGAGAGCGTCCCGTACTGGGTCGGCGCCGGTTGCACTCGACCCAGTTTTGGCTTATTTTTATTGGTGCTTTTGCACCACTTTTCTTTCCCAACTTGCTTGGGAAAGACAAAAATAGAGAGTATTTTATCCGTGTTAGGGACTTCCACTGTAGTGCAAGCCTGTAGTAAACAATTGTGGTAGGTATAATAAGAAAGGAAATTTACTACAAAATTTAGATATTTATCTCATGAATGACTGCGACAAGTGTCTATTTTTCTTCTCTGGTCATGAGTGAGATAATTTTTGGTATCCACTCAAAAACACTAGATTTTCTTTTTATTATATACTTTTTATAAGAATCTGATCATTCCTATCGATACTTCCACCCATTTCAACCTTGATTTGATGCATTAAAGTAAACAGCTGAAGCGTATTGATACGCGGAAGTGATTTGATTGATACTTGGAACAGGTAGCATGTTGCAATCTGATTCATTTAGTTGGGTTTCATGCATCAAGTCAAGGTGAATACGTGTTGAATTATTGCTGGAAATGATTGGTATCCACTCAAAAACACTATAGTTTTTTTTCATTATACATTTTTAGAATAAATTGATCATTTCCAGTGATAATTTGACTCATATTCACCTTGAAGTGATGCTTTGAAAGCCGCCATTTTGATTGATACTGTGAAAGTGAAAATGTCTATATCTCCACACTGGGGATTTCTATCTTTCCGCAATTTTTAGTCCCCTACTGGCATCGCCGGAGGGGACTATAGGTTTGCACTCCATCCATCCGTCAGTCTGTCAGTCTGTCTGTTTGTCAGTCTGTCAGTCACACTTTAGTTTTCCGGAGTTTTTTTGGAAACGCTTCAACGGAACGATTTCATTTTTGGTAATCTACTATAGAACGATGACTTACAGATCAAGTTTGAGTTTCATGCTGATTGAGTTACGGCCATTGGAAATATGGAAAAGCACCAAAATATCAGTTTTCCAGAGTTTTTTTTAGAAACGCTTCAACGGAATGATTTCATTTTTGGTAAACTACTATAGAACGATGACTTACAGATTAAGTTTGAGTTTCATGCTGATTGCATTATTCTTGTGTGAGTTATGGCCCTTGGAAATATGGAAAAGCGCCAAAATATCAGTTTTCCAGACTTTTTTTAGAAACGCTTCAATGGAATGATTTCATTTTTGGTAACCTACTATAGAACAATGACTTACAGATCAAGTTTGAGTTTCATGCTGATTGCCTTATTCTTGTGTGAGTTATTGCCCTTGGAAATATGAAAAAGTGCCAAAATATCAGTTTTACAGACTTTTTCTGGAAACGCTTCAACGGAATGATTTCATTTTTGGTAACCTACTATAGAACGATGACTTAGTTAAGTGGAATTTGGTAACTGCTAAGGTAATTTCTCGATGGATCACAAGATTTTTTAAAAGAAAACAGGACTTTGCTATATAACCTTTCTGCAATTAACAGGTCAAATTTGTATTGAAGGTCTGGTAAATGGTTGATGTTTGAAATTTATATTCAATTTACAGGGTTAATCATCTAAAACACGCTATTAATTGATAATAGAATATGTTTTCATTTTTGGAATTCACTTTAAAAACATTTCAACAACCCAGTATAAGTATATCCAATAGTTCCTTAAATCGTGCACCTTACATAACAACATGTAACAAACTAAACCTGTGCATTTTTACAGCCGCAGTCAGTGCATATTTTCATGTAGAATGTCATATGGCAGTTACCAATTTGTATAACCAGAAAGTGTAACTAACCCTGTCACACATTCTGGTTATAAAAAAATTTCATTGTAAACTGATTAACTAACCCTGTGCACTGTACTTTCTTAGTGTAAATCTCATCTATATCAGCTCTTTACACAACGTAATGGGAAAAAAACAGCCAGAACTATTCAAACTCGGCTTAAGACCCCTCGTTGGGTTTTTTCGGTGAATTCCAAAAATGAAAACATATTCTATTTTCAATTAATAGCTTATTTTAAGCGATATCCAATTAACTGGTTGAGTGCTAGAAGTCACTGTAATGGCTCTATTGAAAAGTGATGAAAGCCACTACAGTGGCTTTATCCTGTATCCACTAGCTTGGTGTTTGCTCAGCAGTAGAACAAAAAATGTTTATATAAAATTGTTTTGTTGCAATTTAATGGAGAGTGCCCAATGGCACTCTCCAATAAATTGTAACAAATCATTTATTTACAAACAAAAGTTTGTTAAAAGAAGGCTCCCCTTGCTGGTAGCAATAGATTTTTTAAAAAAGTACGCATCTTACAATTCACTTTTGAAAAATAATTTAGCACTCTACCAGTTAAGTGACCTCCACTGTACTCAACATTTATGCCCTCTGCATACTGATTTTCAGTGGTTAAAAGTTGCAGAGAGAAAGCTCTTCATGGGGAATATGCAGAATGAAAGAGTTATCATAATCTCCATTACAAAGTGAAAAGGTGCATAAATTAAGATGAGTTTTTCAATTACAGAAAATGATTAAAAGCAATATATTCTGTTGATGATGAATATTACTCTGCAAATTACGAGATTAATAATAGTTACTGAGGTGATTTCATAATGTGTTTTGAACTTGAAGTGCATTCAGTGCTGATAATAACAGTATATACTTTCTTTGGTGGTGCAAGCATTGTCAACAATTTATTACAAAATGGTACTCAACAGCATCTGAACATTAACCATTTACCTAACGAATCCCCTGTGGGAACCCCAGGAAGTGAAGCAGTGCTTGTTTACTGTGATAAACAAGCTCTGTTTCACTGGTAAAATAGTACCCAGTCACTAATGCTTGGGGTGCGAGTCCTTTAAAATAGGCAACATGGGGTATAAACGATTGACCATGACTTTATCTCCATGTTATGGTCATGATTAGCCATTGTGCAGAAGTATGTGACCTTAAACACCAATTAATAAATAAATAAATGCCTAACAAATCGGCCACCTGCATAATTTAAGCAGTTGAAAAAACATTATTTTCCACGAAATTTCAACAAAACCATATCATGTGACCTCTCATCAGAACGAGCTTGTCCAGTGCATTTCAGTGGGGGGGGGGGGGGGGGGGGGGGGGGGGAGGGGAGGGTTTCACATTGTATGGTTTTGACAAAAAATTTTGAAAAATTATAGAAAACAATAATTGAAAAAGAAAATATGATATTGTGTGCATTGGGTAAAGGGTTTATCCCAAATATCAGAAAGTCATTTCATTAAATTTGCTCTAAAACAAGTTAGCAATATCAAAACTAAATATATATGTACTGTGGAACCCTGTTAATTGAATAGCTGCTTTGCTGGTGAAAATTATTCAACACCCAGGAGTCTTTAGTTAACCCTTTACCTAACACAGCTGTTTTAAAAAAAAAATTAAATTTGGTATTTTAAAAAAAACATTTCCCGATTTTTCAATAAATATATAAAAATATGGATATCATTAGAACCAGCTCGACATTAGCTGGTTCTTATGATCTCCATATTTGTATGATTTTATCGAGACATTTGTAAAATATTTCAGGCTGTGGTAGGCTTATTTTGGTCAATTTCCTGGCCACTTTTATCCGCTATGTTAGGTAGAGGGTTAACAAATATTTGGTCACTTCCCTGTATTCTAGAGATAAACTTAGCATTTATTCTATTATATCTTGTCTGTCAATCAAGATGTAAAGATTAAATGCCTGTAATGGATGTACTGAGTCAATATAGGTCTATCATAAGGAGAATTTGGGTGATTGTCAGAGTAATTTCTTGACAGATAACAAGATTATTTAATTAATAAGAGTTTACTCTATAGCCAGTTTGCAATTAACAGATTGAGGTTGTACTGAAAATATAGGAAATGGTACAGTGGGGCACACTTAATTGGATATATCTTGATTGAATAACCCTGTTAATTGGATATAATTTCCAATCACTAAACCATTACCATATCTTCAGTACAAATATGACCTGTTATTTGTATATAGGTTATAGAGTAAACTCCTGTTAATTGAGTAAAAATCTTGTGATCTGTCAAAGAAATTTTCTAACAGCAGCTAAATTTCTCATGTCACTAGACCAATTTGGTCACAGTCCACCCATTTAGGCATTTAATCTATCATATCTTGTTTTTACAGAGCTCTAAGAGCTCTGTCAAACAACATATAATAGATTAAATGTTCAATTTATCATAAGAAAGTAGGAAAATGATCCAGTTCTGGTTAATTGTATATTCTTGTTAATTTAATATTTTTCACTGGCAAAGGTTAATAAGGTTCCACTGTATTGGGTTTGGAAGTTATATTCAGTTAACAGGATTATTCAGTTAAGAGATATCCAGTTAAGTAGGCACCACTGTAATAAATATAAATAAGTGATTTTGCTTAGTATTAAAAGAAAATTTTCCTAAAAAATGTTTATGACCTATGCAGTGGAATGAGTTTAACAGTCTTGCTCCAATGTTAAGTTATTTGTCTGTCAAGAAAAAAATTATGAATATTCAGTTGTACCGACCATTTGTTAAGTTTTTTTTTAACTGTAATGGATAAAAGATTAAATCATAGTTGAACATTCAGTAGAAACTTAAGAATGATGTATATAAATTACTTGATATTAGTGTGTTACTGTCCTAAAGAGGGGAGGGATAAATATCTTATCTTTCCTATATTTACAATAATTGGACAAAGATGATGTGAATATTGCTTGGGTCATTAACAAATGTTTTTCTTTGAAGAAATACCATATAGCTCCACTCCTGACTAGAACCTTGATCCTTTAGTTGACTTTATGTAACACAAATTGTTGACAATAGTATTTATTTGCATAAACAGATTCTGGGTTGAAGCATATAGTGGTGCTCTTGTCAGATTGTATGGTTGATAAATGAGGTCTGTCAGATAGAAAAAAAAATGGTTTTGAAAATTTGTAACTCTGCATGGGAAAATAGTGTTTAACCCTTTACCTAATGAATCGCCCACATCCGCCCGCGTAATATGCAAATTCGGCAGTTGAAAAAATATTATTTTTTAAAAAGTTCAACAAAACCATATCATGTGACTCCTCATTGGAATGAGCTCGTTCCAACGAGGGGTCACATGATATGGTTTTGTTGAAATTTTTTTAAACATTTGAAAAAATGTTATTTAAAATAATAAATTTTGATATTGTCTGCGTTGGGTAAAGGGTTAAGGTAGAGGCTGAGAATGACTGGAGACATTGTTCCCACTCAAAATGGAAAGTCTTTGAATTTTGAATCCTTTCTTGAAAAGTGCTTGAATTTGCTCCTATTCTTGAAATATACTTATTTTCAGCAACCTCCCTTGAAAAGTACTTCAATTCAGCTTACATGTAACCTCTCAAGACCAAAAGTTTCATGATAACCCACCCCACATGCATGTGATGATACAAAATTGGTTAGGAATCACATCTCAATCATCCCTTGAGTGGACAAGGTGCCATCTGCAATGCTCTAGCATTGCAGATGGTACCTTGTTGCACTCAGGGACAATATATATCTCACCGTTTGGGTTTTCCAGAAATCAGGTTCTCAAGGCTGAAATTCTTTGGGCTGTTCATGATATTGTAAGTTCATATGAAAATTGTAATAGTCCTTGAAAATTATGGTATGAGTCCTTGAAAAGCACTGAAATAGTGCTTGCATTGGATTCTCTAATATTGGTGGATATCCTGGGGGTAGCCACAAAAAGTGATATTGTTTGTTTGTTTGTATTGGTTTAATGGCACTTCAACAACCTTTTATTAATCCCTCCTTTTGGAGAGTGTTTAAAGTGAGATCTGCAAATATTTGTATCAGAGATGCTGGTTTTCAGGTTTTTTCCTGATTTCAGGCTTTTTAGTATTACCATCCTAAAATTTTTTTTATTAATTTAAGGCCACTCAAAGTAGATCTTCTCTTTCTCAGGCCATTTGTAAAATTTCATGTGGTCGAGCAGTTTTATTTAATTTTTTTTTTCTGAAATTATTTCTTTGCCATCAAAAGTTCATGTTCTTGGTTTATATTTTAGGCCTCATAATCTACGAAATAGCATGGGTGGTGGTGTATTTCGTCCCTTGAGAGCAAGAAGGCTTTGCAGTGCTAAAGCATTGCAGAGCCTTCTTGCAGTCAACAGACAAATTTACCAATTTTTTTAACTTGTGTAAAATACCAGACATAAACCATTTAATTTTCATTTTTAGCTCACCTGAGCACAGCTCAAGGGGAGCTTTACTAATCACTTTCTGTCCGTCGTCTGTCCGGCGTTAACTTTACATTATCGACTTCTTCTAACAAACTACTGGACCAATTTCAACAAAATTTGCTGTGCATATTCCCTATCATATGTCATTTCAAGTTTGTTCAAATCAAGTTGACCCGCCCCTTGGTAGGACTACGCGTAAAAAGTCTGCTTAAATCTTAAAAAATCTTCTTCTCATGAACCAGCAGTAGCAGAGACTTGATATTTGGTGTGCAGCTTCCTTTTGAGGTGTAAGCTCAGATTTGTTCAAAAGAAGTTCGAGGAGCTATATTTGCCTTCGTTATGGGAGGGGCAAGAATTTTTGCCCCGCCCAAAATTTCTATTTTCCAAACCGAGAGGCAGATTTGAACCAGATTTGATATGAGGGCTTATTGGGTCATAAGTACTTAATTTATGCCAAAAAATTTTTCCTGTTGCCCCATGGGAACCGCAGGAGCTAAAAATAGAAAAATATTAAAACGCCCATATCTCCAAAACTACACGGAACTGAGAATTCTTATTTGATGTGAAGATTCCTTAGGACCAACAGAATGAAGTGGTAAAAAAAAATTGCTATTGGTTTTATCATGGGGTACTTTTTTTGGACTTTGAAAAAATGCTGAATCCGCATTTTTATACCCCCCCCCCCCCCCCCCACACTTTCGAAGAAAATGGGGGTATACTGGATTACATGTGTCTGTGCATCCATCCGTCCATCTGTCTGTCCATCCGTCCGTTCATCTGTGCATCCGTTTGTGAGTCTGTCCGAGAATATTCATAACTTAAATAAATTATTATTTTCTATAATATTTGTTGGTCATAGGTATGCCCACACTAGTTATTTTTTTTTTTATTACTTGTTCACTTAGAAATTGTGTCCGTCCGAGCCAAATTTTGTCTGTTCAGCCTATATCTCGGGTATCGAATGTTCTATTGCAATGAAATTTGCTGTGAACACTGCTCATGGTATAGGCTTTAAAAAAAGGATTCAACTATATTTCTCACATTCTCCTTTTTAGAGTTATCCCCCTTTTTTGACTTAGAAATTGTAGGAAATAGACAATTATTTGTCTGTTCAGCCTGTATCTCAGGTATGGGTTATCGGATTTCATTGAAATATGGCATGCAGTTTGCCTATGACAAAGGCTTCTGCCTCATTGCACAAAACTTCCAAACACCGAACAATTTACCATACCTTTTGACTTAAAAAATTGTTGAAAAGTTTCGAAGAAAATGGGGGGGGGGGGGGGGGTGGTATACTGGATTGGGGTTATTGGATTTCAGTGAAATATGGCATGCAGTTTTCCTATGCATCCGTCTGTCAGTCCATACGAGAATATTCATAAACAATATTTGTTGGTCATAGGTATGCCCACACTAGGCGGTACACCACATGGGGGTATGCACCGGTCGAAAGTCCAGCTCTTGTCCAACACTGTGGGTAATGGGAAAAACATTTAACACTACTTTTCTCCCAAACCACTGCTCCAAAAGCTTTCAAATTTCACATATAACATCTTTGGAATATTGTTTCACATGTTTATTGAAATCAATTCCCTGGGTCCATATTTGGGCTCTCTATGGGAGCCCAAATGTTTATATTAGTGCAGTTATTTATTGATGTTTTAAGGTCACATATTTATGCACAATGGCTAATCATGACCGTGGCAGTTTTACGGGTGGAGGAAGCCGGAGTACCCGGAGAGAACCACCGAGCAACGACGAGCAGCTGCCAGCTCCCCAACATCGTAACTCCGCACTGCAGCACAGACAGGGTTAGATTGGTTGAAGACATGCTTACCATCGACGTGCAGTACGCCTTAGTACACGGTGCCATCGTGCCCCCACGCGGGCAATGGAGATGAAGTGTCTTGCCCAAGGACACAACGCGGTTGCCGCAGGTGGGATTCGAACCGAGGACCTCTCGGCTTGCAGCCTGCACCTCTACCTACTGAGCCACCGCGCTCCCATATTAGTGCAGTATGAGGAATATTCTTTAAAAATCTTCTTCTTCAGATCTACCAATAGGAATCTTTTGATATTTGGTATGCAGCATGCTTAGGGAGGTGAGATTCAAGTTTGTTCAAGCCAAATCCCTGGGTTCATATTTGGGCTGAAAATTTGGGGACCCGGTGCGGACTTAGAGAAATTTGGGACCAAAATCCGGAAATTATTTTTTTTGTTTTTTTATCCGTTTTGGTCAATTTTAAGACAACAAAAATTTTTTTTTGGCACTGAAAATTTGGGGTCCGGGTAGGACTTAGAAAATTTTGGACCAAAATCCGGAAATGAGTTTTTTTGTTTTTTACGCATTTTGGTCAATATTAAGACAAAAAAAAATTATTTTTTTTTACACTGAAAATTTTGGGGCTGGGTGGGACTTTTGGACCAAAATCCAGAAATTAGTTCTTTGGTTTTTTATGCGTTTTTGGTCCATTTTAGGAAGAAGAAAACAAAAATTTTAGTCTGAAAAAATTTTGTTTGGGATTTCGAAAATTTCCGAACCAAATTTTAAAAAAATATGTTTTTTATGCATTTATCTCTATTTTGGGACGTACAAGTGCAGGAACTGAAAATAGAAGGAAAATCCTGTGTATTGCGTGGGTACAATAGCTTCGTCTATTTGGTATATGCTTTTCTTAAGAGGGGCGTATGCAGCTTATTCAAGTCAAGTCTCTGGTTTGATATTTAGACTACCAGGTCAGGTGAGCGCCTTAAGGCCCCCTGGGGTCTCTTGTTTTTTAGTTTACATTGGTTATAAAAAGAGAGTTTGCGGCAGCCAAAATGACCATGTGGGAGGGGCCTAAGTTGTTTTTTGTTCAAAAGTATCCTAGAGTATTCTGTTTACATTTGTACTATTCTCTATTTTTAAAGCACTTGGCTTGTGACATATTGCAATTGGCTTAAAATCTACATTAGCTTATACAGTGCAGATCATTTTAGCTCAACTTTACAAAGTCAAGCTAAGCTATTGCCATCACTTCTCATCCGCCGGCGTACGTACGTCCACAGTTTCCTTTGGCACACCTCACAGGTCGCATTTATGATCAGATCGCTTTGAAACTTGGTATGCTTGTTTGGGGTGACCTCTAGATGGGACCTATCGATTTTCTTCCATTTCCGTCAAAACGTTCTTAGAACTGAGTTTAGTCAGACCTCAATATTTCCCTTTGGCACACCCTACAGGGCACATTTATGATCGGATTGCTTTGAAACCTGGTATGCTTGTTTGGGGAGATCTCTAGATGGGCGCTATCGATTTTCTTCCATTTCCGTCGAAAAATCTTGCCGCGGCCAACGTTCTTAGAATTTAGTTTAGTCAGACCTCAATATTTCCCTTTGGCACACCCTACAGGGCACATTTATGTTTGGATTGCTTTGAAACCTGGCATGCTTGTTTGGGGTGACCTCTAGATGGGAGCTATCAAATTTTTTCCACTTCCGTCAAAAAATGTTGCTGCGGCCAACGTTCTTAGAACTTAGTTTAGTCAGAAGACCTCAATATTTCCATTTGGCACACCCTACAGGGCACATTTATGATCGGATTGTTTTGAAACCTGGCATGCTTGTTTGGGGAGACCTCTAGATGGGAGCTATATTTTCTTCCATTTCCGTCAAAAAATGTTGCCACGGCCAACATTCTTAGAATTTAGTTTAGTCAGACCTCAATATTTCCCTTTGGCACACCCTACAGGGCACATTTATGTTTGGATTGCTTTGAAACCTGGCATGCTTGTTTGGGGTGACCTCTAGATGGGAGCTATCGATTTTCTTCCAATTCTGTCCGTCAAAAAATGTTGCCGCTGGCCACGATCTTTGAACTTAGTTTTGTGAGGCATCAATATATTCCTTTGGCATGACCTACAGGGCACATTTATGATCAGATTGGTTTGAAACTTTGTATGCTTGCTTGGGGTTACCTCTAGATGGGAGCTATTGATTTTCTTCGATTTCTGTCAAAAAATGTTGCCACTGCCAATGACCTTTCATGAACTTAGTGCAGTTAAGCATCAATATTTCCATTTGACACACCCTGCAGGGCACATTTAAGATTGGATCACTTGCAAACTTGGTGTGCTTGTGTGGGTGACATCTATATGGAAGCTGTTGATTTTCTTCTATTTCTGTCAAAAAATGTTGCCGCTGACCTTTGAACTTAGTTTAATCAGACCTCAATATTTCCCTTTAACACACCCTTCAGGGCACATTTATGATCGGATCACTTTGAAACTTGGTATGTGTGTTTGGGGTGACCTCTAGATGTGAGCTATTGCTTTTTAGCTCACCTGACTGAAAGTCAGGGTGAGCTTTTCTTATCACTCTTCGTCCGTCGTCCTGCGTGAAGGTGATGTTTGAGCCTCTTTCTCCTAAACCATTGGCCACATTTTAATTAAATTTCATGTAAGTAGTGGTTATATAGGGGCATTTTGATTTTTATGCAAATTGGGTTTCGGCTCATATTGAGCAGAGGGGCGTGGAAAAAATGGCCTTATTTTTTGAAAATCTTCTAATGAACCAGAGACTTGATTTGTGGTATACAGAGTCCTTTTGAGGTTGAGAATCCAGTTTGTTCAAGAAAAGTTTGTGGGGCATTATTTGTTTATGCAAATTGGGTTTCGGCTCATATTGAGCAGAGGGGTGTGGAAAAAATGGCCTTATTTTTTGAAAATCTTCTTCTAATGAACCAGAGACTTGATATGTGGTATACAGAGTCCTTTTGAGGTTGAGAATCCAGTTTGTTCAAGAAAAGTTTGTGGGGCATTATTTGCCTTCGTTATGGGAGGGGAAAAAATTTTGGCCACGCCTAAAATTTCTATTTTCAGAACCGTGATGTCGATTTGAATCAAATTTGATATGAGATGATAATGGGTCATAAGTAGTTGATTGATGCCAAAAAAAATTTTCTCATTGCCCCGTGGGAACCTCGGGAGCTAAAAATAGGAAAAACCTTAAAACTGCCATATCTCCAAAACTACACGGCACAGAGAATTCTTATTTTGTATAAAGCTTACTTTTATCCAGTAGAATAGAATGGTTAAAAAAATCCCTATCGGTTTGATCACAAGGTACTTTTTTCAGGACTTTGAAAAAGTGCTGAGTCAGCACTTTTTAACACTAGGCAATGGGAAAAATATTAAAAATTCTTCTTCTCCAGATCCAGCAGGCAGAATCTTTTGATATTTGGTATGCAACATTATGGGGTGGATCTGATTCAAGTTTGTTCAAATCGGCCCCCTGGATTCATATTTGGGCTCACTATAGAAGCCCGAATTCGAACTTAGTGCATTTCAGGCAAATTTCTTAAAAAATTTTCTTCTCCAGATCCAGCAGGCAGAATCTTTTGATATTGGGTATTCACCATGCTTAGGGGGGGGGTGAGATTCAAGTTTGTTCAAGCCAAGTCCCTGGGTTCATATTTGGGCTCACTGTGGTAGCCTGAATGATAACTTAGTTCAAAATGAGGAATTTTCTTTAAAAATGTTCTTCTTCAGATCCAGCAGTTGGAATGTTTTGATATTTGGTGTGCAGCATCCTTAGGGGGGTGAGATTCAAGTTTGTTAAAGCCAAGTCCCTGGGTTCATATATGGGCTCCCTGTGGGAGCCCGAATTATAACTTAGTTCAATATGAGGAACATTCTTTAAAAATCTTTTTTTTTTAGCTCCTCTGGTCAGAATCTTTGGATATTTGGTATAAGCTTTTGTTAGGAGGAGCAGATGCAACTTGTCGAAATCAAATCTCTGGGTTGATATTTAGGCTACCATGTCAGGTGAGCGCCATCAGGCCCCCTGGGGCTCTTGTTTTCATTTCCATAAAGCATTATTGTCGTTATCTCCAGCCTTTGAACTTACTGCATTTGTGCATCAACTTATCCCTTTTGCACTCTCTGCAGGGTATATTTATGAATTTCCATAAAAAAAAACAAACAAAAAAAACATTGCCAGAAAGCAATGACCTTCTACTCAGTGCATTTGTGCATTAACATCTTCCTTTGGCATGCCTCAGAGGGCACCTTCATTATCAGATTGTTTTGAAACTGTGTGTGCTTTTGCAGGGTGACAACGATAGGAGCTATTGATTTTCTTTTCATTTCCATCAAAAACTGTTGCTGTTAGCTACAATCTTTGAATTTATTGCATTTGTGCATCAACATTCTTTAACATGGCATACAGGCCACATTTATCATAGGATTGTTTTTGAACTTGGTGTGCTCATTAGTCAAGAACTCTAGATAAGAGCTGTTGATTAGCATTCATTTCTGTGAAAAAAGTTGCCATTTACAATAACCTCTGAACATACTGCATTTTGCATTTGTGTATCAACATTCTTCCTTTAGCCAGTCTTGCAGTTTACATTTAAAAATGAATGGATTACTCTGACGTTGTGCACACACAATGCTGTTATGTTGAAATTTCATCAAATAACATTGGTACCAATGATCTTCAATTTTGCCATTTCATTTATAACTTACCAAGTTCAAGTTTGTCAAGTTGAGCTACAGTGTCATTGACACTTTCATTCAGCCCTTTTACTGATATGTCACTAGCATCTCTGTTGGTATGAATGTACATACATCCATTGTTCTATATGTCTCCAACATGCTGCCATGCCTGTTTATTTTCAGTTGCAGTTTGATTGTTTATTGGGGTTTAACAACACTTTCAACAGTCGGGGTCATATCATATCCAACAGGAGAGTGGAGGAGTACAGAGTATTCAGAGAGAACCACTAACTAAGCAGTGTCAGACTCTCCTACTTACTAACTTGGCACAAGCCGATTTTGCTGCAGTTGAAGGCAAATCCACCATCAACATGCAGTACACCTTAGTACTCAGTGCCACCATGCCCCTACAGTAGTCAGGATTAACTGTCTTGCCCAAGGACACAGCACACATGTTGCAGGTTGGCATCAAACCTTTTGGTTCAAAGTTCAATGCTGTAACCAGTGGGCCACCATGCTCCTAGAAAATGTTAAATATTGTAAAATAATGCATCACAACTGGCAAATACAAAAGGCGAGGATATGTTAAAAATCTTCTCATTATACTTTTTATCTTTTGGCTTTAAATGGGGGTTTTTTAGAGCATGTTGTTAATGGTGATTTAAAAGATATTTTATTTGGCATCATCAAACCAACATTATTTGATGTCATCTGCTGGTAAAAGAATAATTGAAAAGCTAGCTTTACCACCAAAGTACTGAAAGACATTATCAGGGTTTTACTTAAAAGTATGGTACTATAATAAACACTTTAATATTCCTCTTCCTCAATGTACTTCACATTTAACAAATATTGCATGAGGTTGTGGACTATATGGTAGTTATAGACGGGCCTTTAATGTGTGTGTTGACCAAAGCAAATGTGATTATTTATGTCATAAACCTGCAACATTTTCATGAAATTTTTAGTCAAAATTATATTGAAATTTCACCAAGTTTCTGTTAAATTTCATTGAAATTTTTAGTCAGAAATTTTGGAGATATAAATGACGAAAAGTTTCACTGAGATTTGGGTGAAATGTCACTGAAAATTTGGGTGACATTTTCTCTTGGGTATTATATTGGAAAATTGAGATTGACTATTTTCATTGTGTCTCATTTTCTCCCAACTTCTTTCACATTTTTTTTCGCTTTAATGTATTGTGATTTATTCAAGTAGACAGTTCAGGGTGGTGTTGTTAATGAAGTATGCTCAGAATATTGACAGGTATGCTCTGGTAACCATAATTATAGCAGATATATACAGAGGTGTTATTGATTACAAAATATTTATGCACACTCAGAGCTATTTCTTGGAGCATTAAGTTGTATCTTGTTTCAACTGAAGAACAATCATCAAAAAAATGATATTTTGTGCTGATGAAGGGCTTTTATGACAAAGGTTTCCAGTGACCATAGAATCTTGAAATGCCAATATTCATTTATGATACGAATTCAAATCCCATCTTCAGTATGTTTTAGATATATTTAACTTTGGAATACAGAGGAACCCTGTTAATTGAACAACAGGAGTATTCAATTAACAGGGAGTTGGTCCCTTTCCTGAATTCCAGAGATAAACTGAGCATTTATTCTGTTTTAGCATGTTTGGCAGATCTAATAGCGCTCATTGAAACAAGATATAATATACTACTCAAAGTTTGCTAAGCACCAAGTATATCCAACTACCTGCTTTACGTTTTAGTTGAAATATTGTAATGAAAAGTCTATATATTTTTAGCTCACCTGAGCACAGCTCGAAGGGAGCTTTACTAATCACTTTCCGTCCATCGTCCATCGTCCAGTGTCCGTCATCTGTCGGGCATTAACATTACATTATCGACTTCTTCTCACGAACTGCTGGACCAAATTCAACAAAATTTGCTGTGCATGTTCCCTATCATATGTCAATTATTCAAGTTTGTTCAAATCAAGTTGACCCACCCCTTGGTAGGGCCACACCCAAAAAGTGAGCCTAAATCTTAAAAAAATCTTCTTCTCATGAACCAGCAGTAGCAGAGACTTGATATTAGGTGTGCAGCTTCCTTTTGAGGTGTAGACTCAGATTTGTTCAAGAGAAGTTCTAGGAGCTATATTTGCCATCGTTGTGGGAGTGACAAGAATTTTTGCCCCGCCCAAAATTTCTATTTTCCAAACCGAGAGGCTGATTTGAACCACATTTGACATGAGGTTGTATTGGGACATAAGTAGTTAATTTATGCCAAAAAACATTTTTCCTGTCGCCCCATGGGAACCACAGGAGCTAAAAATAGAAAAAATTAAAACGCCCATATCTCCAAAACTACACGGCCCTGAGAATTCTTATTTGGTATGAAGCTTCCTTAGAACCATGGAATGGAATGGTTGAAAAGATTTGCTATCAATTTTATCATGGGGTACTTTTTGGGGACTTTTGAAAAAGTGCTGAGTCAGCATTTTTTAACACTGTGGGTAATGGGAAAAACATTGAAGACTACTTTTCTCCCAAACTACTGCTCCAAAAGCTTTCAGATTTCACATATAACATCTTTGGAAGATAGTTTCACATGTTTATTGAAATTAATTTCCTGGGCCCATATTTGGGCTCTCTATGGGAGCCCAAATGTTTAATGTACACATTATTAAATTGTCCAGTGTATAGGGACAGTCTCGTAAAGCATCTCATCAATATTGCTCTTCGTCAAGCTTTCGAAGAGGCCGAAAGCTTGACGAAGAGCAATATTGATGAGATGCCAAATGTTCAAATTAGTGCAGTATGAGGAATTTTCTTTAAAAATCTTCTTCTTCAGATCCAGCGGCCAGAATGTTTTGATATTTAGTATGCAGCATCTTTAGGGGGGTGAGATCCAAGTTTGTTCAAACCATGTCCCTAGGTCCATATTTGGGCTCTCTGTGGGGGCCCGAATGATAACTTAGTTCAAAATGAGGAATTTTCTTTAAAAATCTTCTTCTTCAGATCCAGCAGTCGGAATGTTTTGATATTTGGTATGCAGCATCCTTGGGGGGGGGGGGGGGGGGGGGGGGGGATTCAAGTTTGTTCAAGCCATATCCCTAGGTCCATATTTGGGCTCACTGTGGGAGCTTGAATTGTAACTTAGTTCGAAATGAGGAATTTTGTTTAAAAATCTTCTTCTTCAGATCCAGCAGTCGGAATGTTTTGATATGTGATTTGTAGCATTCTTAGGGGGGTGAGATTCAAGTTTCTTAAAGCCAAGTCCTTGGGTTCATATTTGGGCTCACTGTGGGAGCCCGAATGATAACTTAGTTCAAAATGAGGAATTTTCTTTAAAAATCTTCTTCTTCAGATCCTGCAGATGAATGCTTTTGATATTTGGTGTGCAGCATCCTTAGGGGGGTAAGATTCAAGTTTGTTTAAGCCATGTCCCTAGTTCCATAAAATTTGTCTCTCATGACTTCATTCCTTTGTAGTGTTGATGAACCATGTCTAACTGAATGTGACCCCAAATACTTCTTTGAACCACTTTGTTTGAATCACTTTGCCTGGTGAGCGATTAAGGCCCCTTGGGATCTCTTGTATTATTGTAACATTTTGTAACATTACAAGTTACTGTGATGAATTTTTTTCTGAGGTTTGCAGCTTGGAATTTTTGTTCAACCGAGATGCGATGTTTAATAACAAGTTTAGTAATAAACCTCTTGTGTACCCCACCATGTCTCTGGACATATAATCAAGATCACTCCATCTTACTTCAAATTGTAAACTGATTTGTAATTTAAACACTTCATTCGGAACATCATCTGCTGCACTTGTGAAATTCTTAAAAAATAAAGTGGCTTGCAAGTCACTTCATTGATGAAATAATTACAAAACGGGCAACCTCATTTCAAATTTCTCATGTGGTGACATCAGACATTAATATATGCTGCTGGGCTGTAAACATAGAAGAACCTGCACAAACTCTCAGCAATCAGAGGGCAAGGATTTTAGTCTTATTGGAACATAACTTCTTTTTAGTCCAGGCACATTAGACATAAAAATGAGAAAGTAAGGAAAAAAATCGGAGAAAGCTGATTTTTTTATATGTTTCCGGGACACACATTGCGGATAAAGTGTGAAAAGTCCCCGCGAATCTGAGTTGAGCTTTTTTTAGTTATAGCGTTTTTTTGATGAAAAAAATTTTTTTTTTTTAAATTCGACCCAGCTCCATATTTCTCATTCTTATTCGCCTTAGTAGGGTGAGAATCATAAATATCGTGCTGAATTATATTGAGAATACATATCCCCAACAGAAAATGCCAACTTTGTACCAATCCTCACACTCAATGGTGAAATATTCACGAAAATGTACAAAATTATGAAAAAATTTTTATTGTTTTCATACACACAACGTCCATTAAATCAAATCTATGACTACTTTGGGAGTTAAATTATATATAAAAAATTGCAGAAAAGCAGTGGCTTTATAATGATATATAACAATAGTCGTGAAACATGTGAAATATTAACCATACCCCCTAAACTCAAATTCAAATGGCATCAACTTTTCTCATTCAAATACCGTATTATAGCATCATTGTTTCAATTTCCATGTTCGATTAAATCACATAATGTGGTGTTCGCCTACACTCCAGATGCATTGGCATGTAATGTGTGCACGCCCTTGATGTGTACTGAATGTGAGAAACAGGGACTGAACGTTTGTCCAGTGACGTTTGACCAACCACTTTATATTAAAGCAGTGGAGATTGTGTCTTCGTCAGATAAGTTGACAAAAGTTTTCGTTAGACTCGGCGGCTTCCATATGATTATGTCATATTTAGGGGCAATTGGTTCGATCATGGCTGGTAGCGGCTTGGATGAACTTTGGAGGACTGTTTATGCTGGTGGGTCAATCCATCATTTGATCAGTGGTCATGCATATTCAAGAGCAGTTCGTGCCCATTTGCTAACACAAATTGCCATTACAAAACTTGTGTTTGAAGAAAGCCGAACACTAGATAACATAGACTGCACAGAAGTCAATGAAATATTCTGTGGACTTGCCAGAGGTGACTGTACAACAGCTGACGCTGTCAATCAAGAAAGTGTCAACCATCTACTGTCAAAATTACACGAACTGCTCCAGAATGCGTCCGTAGGATGCACAGGAAAGCTTTGGGTACAATACTACGAGCAAATAGGTCTTCTCCAGTTGTTCTTGAGAGCAGAGCGCACAGGCGACTGGGAACTCCACACATATTGTGTTCGCAATATGATTCCAGTATTTCACGCAGGTGGCCATTTTGCATACGCAAAAAGTTCTCATCTCTATTTGCAGCAGATGAATGAGCTAACAGAAATAATGCAACAGGATGATTTGAAGTTGTTCACTGAGAAAGGTTACTTTACCATAAGGCGCTCAGATAAATTCTGGGACGGGATATATTCTGATCAGACCATAGAGCAGTGTTTAATGAGAATGTTCAAGCTCCCTGGTGGTCTCACACATGGCAGGGAAATGACCGATAGCACTGTTGCGAAATGGGTACATGGACTACCTCTTTGCCTTCCGATATGTAATGCTCTCGAAAATTTTGTTCATGTTCACACTGGTCATGGCGAACAACATCGGGATCTCCGTCAAAGTTCACAATTGACTGATGCCAATGATATCACCAAATTATTGAACTGGCTCAGAGTGCATTCCCCCTTTCAGAATAGAGATCCACTACAATTAGTCTCTATAGCGACCGGGCTTGTGGCCGACGAAACTGTGAACTGTGACCAAGTTCGCAAAATTGGTGAATGTTGCGTATCGAATGTTGTAAGCAAAACGTTCAACAGCATCAAACTACGATGTGTTGACACTGTGAAGTCTTTCGCATCGATGGCAAATAGCATCAGAGTCCGTGGAAGTAAGGTAGTGATTGACCCCACAATTCTGTTCAACCGCATCACATGTGTTATTCAGTCACAAGCAGAGATGGAAGAGTATCTCAAATATGAACTCGCCCCGAAACCACCAGCATTGTTTGATTCTGCTGGAATGAGGAAGACACAGAAAAGCACGCTCGGTAAGATCCTCAAAACATACGGTTCCGAGCAAACTAAAATCCCAGAACATTCTCTGTTTGTTGTAGATGGTGGATTTTTATTGAGGGCAGTTGTATGGCCTAAACAGTCGTCATATAAGGACATATGTACATCATATTCCAATTATCTAGTGAGACATTTTGGGGCGAACGTCGTGATTGTTTTTGATGGTTATGCTTGTACAATGTCGACAAAGGGCATGGAACAAGCCCGTAGATCTAAAGACAGGTATTCCATTGATATCAGTATCTCACCCGAGTTACCAGCCACCACACCCCAATCCGATTTCCTTGCAAATGCCAAGAACAAAACCCAACTGATCGATCTTCTAATGCAGGAGCTATCTGCTATCAATATTCAGTCCAAGCAGGCCGAGGCTGATGCTGATGTACGAAACTGCACTTGACATCGCTCAAGATGATAACAATGTTGTCGTTGTGGGAACAGACACAGACTTGTTAGTCATTCTTACCTCTCGAGTTCAACCGGGATGTAATATTCACATGATGTATTCCATTACCCCAAACTTACTAGTTTCAGTTAGTGAAATAGCAACCAAAATGGGTGACCATAGAAGCAACCTCCTTGTAGCACATTCTATAAGTGGTTGTGACACTACTTCTGCACTCTTTCGAGTTGGTAAGAAGAAAGTATTCAGTACAATTGTCTCCGATGTTACTAGCGACTCACAACAGTATGTCAACACAATTTTGGCGGATGACAGTACACCAAGTGCAGTAGCCGCTGCCGGGGAACAACTTCTCCTGATCTTATACGGAAGTAAAACTGTTTCCTCTCTCGACCAATATAGATATGTCACTTACAAGCGTTATGTAGCAAAATCTAAACTGAATAAACCCATCGACCTAGCCTCACTCCCACCAAGCAGCGATGCTGCACAACAACATGTCTACAGATGTTATCTCCAGGTCCAACAATGGCTGGGCACTTCGCTTCCTCCGACGGATTGGGGGTGGTCGCTAGACAATGGACTTCTTGTACCGACTGCAGCCACAAAGCCATGTGCCCCCGATAACCTACTGAATCTGATCAGTTGTGGTTGCAAGAGTGCTTGTACAAAAAGGTGTGGGTGTAAGAAGGCAGGACTCTCTTGCTCAGGTTTGTGTAATTGCAGTTCGGATTCTTGTAACAACCACAGAAACACTGTCCTGTCGGAAATTTCTGAGTTCGATGAATAATAGGTATATAGGTCATGTCATTTCTGTATATAGCGTTGATAATAGTCAATGTAACTTAATCCATGTTGATTGATTTGTACATTCTGTAAATATTATTTATTGATTTTTGTACATTCTGTAAATATTATTTATTGATCTAATGCTGCCAGACACAGACGTGTCTGTTCGGTCCCAAGCCCGAAAATAGTTGAGTTCTCATGCTTACGAATTTTATGCCAAAAGGGGAACTCGGCCAGAAGCAGAGGGGGTCTTCCATAATGTCTATTTTGTAAGCAATGATAAAAGTCTTCAAATGGTGGTGGATTTTTTATCGTCTGTCCAACTAACATCCCGTTCTGTACTACGACCCTTTGGGCAAATCCGTTAGGAAAATCGTCATTTTTTGCGTAAATCCGATACTTTTTTGTGAATTTTCAATAATTTTTCGCAGAAATTGTCACAGAATGCACATTTTCCTCTAGGTAAATGTATATTAGACATTATGTAGCTCGAAATACGCGTAAACAAAAAATACAGTTGGATCATTTCGAGGTTACAAAGTTCGTGCGATTTTTTAAAATTTTTTTCAAACGCGTTTTCGAAAAAAGGCTGTAGAAAAAAAAGCTCAACTGGGATTTTGTCTAATCGTTCAGTGACATGTACTCGACATTCCCTGAAAAAATCAGCTTTCTCCGATTTTTTTCCCTAGTGAAACCTAATGTTCTTGGGCTATTTGGTGTTTGTGAAATCTGGAAAGAATATACTGTTTTTAAATGATGATAATAAATAATATTACAATGGGACTTGAAACTGTTTTCCCAACTGGTTTGATGAGAAGAATCCTCCTCTTTCACCTCCTTTAATTCTACTTCCAACCCATCCAGCTATGGCTTTTTGTTGTTCTGATAAATGCAATATCCAATTTGTTCAGCAGTACATTTGCTACAGGAAGAATTTATCATCCTGTTTTTTCCAATTATGTGCTTGTGATTTGAATAAAACATGATTTTTGCCATAAGCATGTTTATCTTGTGAGATGAATTAATAAATTGATTCTGATTTGAATATATTTATTGATATTGAGTTTTATTATTTGCTATCAAATCATGTAACTTGAGCTTGCTGATCGAGATTTTGTCATATATCAAGACTGCTTGCATCCCATAGTATTGTGAATTTTGTTGTTACTCTGGTTTGTTCCACACACATTTCATATGGGTCTTCTTCAGTCTGAAAATAACAATACAAAGCACCAGCAATCATGCCCCAGATGGTTTGCAAATGAAAACTAGACTTTGATACAAACAACCTGAAACATAAATACTTGATCAATTTTGTTATCAGACAGCAAAAGCACCAGACGTGGAGGGGGAAGCTGGGGGTGCAAGATGTGTATTTGCTCTCTGAAAATATACTTTGATCCCCCTGTATTTGCTCTCTGAAAATATACTTTGATCCCCCCCCTCCCCGCCCTTGGTACAAACTTGTATACAGTGGAACCCTGTTAATTGATTAGCCAGTTTGTCAATGAAAATTGTTTAAAAAAAACAGGAGTATTTAATTAACAGGGATTGTGTCACTTCCTGTATTCTGGAGATAACCTCAGCATTTATTCTATTATATTTTGTTTGACAGAGCTCCATCAGCTCTGTCAAACAAGATATAAAAGATTAAATACCTGTATTGGATGTACTGAGGCCAAATAGGTCTACAAACAAAGGAAAACTTGGGTGAGTCATGGTAATTTCTGGACAGCTCACAAGATTTTTTATTCAATTAACAGGACTTGACTCTATAACCTACTAGCGGATGAATACCTGGCATTGCACGGGAGAAGACCCTCAGATATGATCAGCTCAGCCGTTTTCGAAATAGAAGGTCAAGGTCACCAATTTCAAGGTCAAGGTCACCCCGCACAGGCACCCCGATAAAGGCAAAATGATCGATGGGTCAATATACCCGCACATATGAAATTTTAGCCCGATCGGCCCAGCCGTTTTCAAATTAAAAGGTCAAGGTCATTAATTTCAAGGTCAAGGTCACCCCGCATGGGCACGGCACCCATCCCATGTTACACGCAGGGACGAATTACCCCCGTGTACAAAATTTGAGGTTGATCGGTCGAGAAACGGAGGAGTTCACCCGGAACAAAGATAGATAGATAGATACAGACATTCGCATTTATATATTAGATATTCAATTAACAGGTCAAATTTGTACTGGAGGGATGGTAAATGGTTTTGTGTTGGGAAATTATATTCAATTAACAGGGTTATTCAGATAAGAGGTATCCAATTAAGTGGGCTCCACTGTGCTAACACACATGCAAATCTATCTGACTGTTGAATAACCTGTCCTGCACACTTGCTCCCCCTCCCTAATGAGCGAAAAGCACCCCATCCTTCCCTGCCTCATTGGCTTTTTGGTACCAAGACAATTTATTTGGCACCAAAATATTCAGCTCAAGCTCATTCCAATGAGGAGTCACATGATATGGTTTAGCTGAATTTTTAGTCCCCTACCGGCATCGCATTATTCTTGTGTGAGTTACGGCCCTTGGAAATATGGAAAAGCACCAGAATATCAGTTTTCCAGAGTTTTTTTGGGAACGCTTCAACGGAATGATTTCATTTTTGGTAAACTACTATAGAACGATGACTTACAGATCAAGTTTGAGTTTCATGCTGATTGTATTATTCTTGTGTGAGTTATTGCCCTTGGAAGTATGGAAAAGCGCCAAAATATCAGTTTTCCAGACATTTTTAGAAACGCTTCAACGGAATGATTTCATTTTTGGTAACCTATTATAGAACAATGACTTACAGATCAAGTTTGAGTTTCATGTTGATTGCCTTATTCTTGTGTGAGTTATTGCCCTTGGAAATATGGAAAATCGCCAAAATATCAGTTTTCCGGACTTTTTCTGGAAACGCTTCAACGGAATAATTTCATTTTTGGTAACTTTCTTTTGAACGATGACTTACAGATCACGTTTCATTTACACTTTGTCCATCCATCCGTCAGTCTGTCAGTTAGTCTGTCGGTCATACTTTAGTTTTCTGAACTTTTTTTGGAAATGCTTCGGCGGAATGATTTCATTTTTTGGTAACCTACTATAGAACGATGACTTACAGATCAAGTTTCATTTACACTCTGTCCATACATTCGTCAGTCTGTCAGCCAGTCTGTCGGTCATACTTTAGTTTTCCGGACTTTTTTTGGAAACGCTTCAACGGAATGATTTCATTTTTGGTAACCTGCTATAGAACGATGACTTACAGATCATGTTTCATTTGTACTCTGTCCATCCATCAGTCTGTCAGTCAGTCTGTCAGTCATACTTTAGTTTTCCGGACTTTTTTTGGAAATGCTTCAACCGAATGATTTCATTCTTGGTAACCTACTATAGAATGCTGACTTACAGATCAAGTTTGAGTTTCATGCTGATTGCATTATTCTTGTGTGAGTTATGGCCCTTGGAAATATGGAAAAGCCCCAAAATATCAGTTTTCCAGACTTTTTTTGGAAACGCTTCAGCGGAATTCATGCTGATCACATCTAGGTAATAACATTTGTATAATTGTTAATGCTCATTAGTCCAGTAGGGGACATTGTATTGCTTCAGTGATATGTGCGCTCTTGTTTGGAATAATTTTTTTTTTCAATTGCTCAATTTCCATTTTATATTGGAATATACCTCCAATTCGTTTGGTAAAGGGTTAACCATATTTTTTTTAATTTTGCAACTCTTCTCTTTGGGTGTTTTAATGCTGTGTTTTATTTTCTCGTGGATTTCCCATCGGAATCTTAGAAAGTGGATCAGTACTTGTTGACTATGGAAGTTCGGTTTTACTGGCATTTGTTTTTACTGATATTGTGTAGATGCTGGAAGTGACCTTGAACACAAATAAACAATATATCGACTGGTGGGTGTTTCTTGAGAGGTCAACTGAGATAAATGGAACTCGTCATCATCTCTTAACTAAGGTTCTGCTGATGGTTTCCACTTGTAATTTGTCTGCCATACTCCAGTGTGTTTGCTGAACTTATTTTTTAAGTGGAATTTTTTTTTTAAATTGCCTTTCGCTTTAGCATTCGTGAAAGCATGGTGCCATTCATTTCTTATACAATCTGCAGTCTCTACCAGTACAAGTAAAAGTCTCATATTTTATTCACGTGTCAGCAATGTATCAGTAAAATTCAATTTTGGTAGTCTTTCATTATGTCCTCTCCTGAGGCAAAATGTTTTCTTGTGTAGAACAGCCATCCACCACCGGATCTCAGAATCATCATTATTACCATCTTTTTGCTTTATCAAATTGTACAGTCAAAGAGCACTTTTATGGAGTTTAGGCTCAGAAATTATTATTAAGCCCCTGACCTCAGAAGGAGGTGTTGGGGGTATCTAGTGAATCTCTCAGTTCATCCATCTGTCTGTCCATCTGTTTGTCCATCCATCTGTCTCTCTGTCTGTCTGTACAAATGTTTTGCATTGTAATTCTAAAACCATTGGTCAGATTTGGATCTCCTTTGGTATGCTGATAGACCTGCATGGGGGAACGGATATGCATAAGAAAGGGGTTCTATCCAATAATTTTTCCGCTTGAAACCTGCTGAGAAAATAATCTGGATTTCCATTGGACAATCTTGCAGGATCAAAGGGACTGGTCAAGTGGTCATTCCCATATTCTTGCGCAATTGTTTTATGACCTAGAGGGGGGGATTCCCTAATTGAGTGAATTTGTACAGTTACTTAATAAAATGGGATTCAGCATGATTAAAATTAAAACTGGACCTGAAAAGGTGGAATCGATACGGCATCGGGAATAGGCAAGTAATGATATCTGATTCCCAGATAAAGTTTGTCGATTGCTTTAATGCATTAAACCTGCTGTTGCATAAGTACAGATAGTTCCATTATTGAAACTATTTGGCTATTTTTTTTATCCCCTTTTCTTTCTTTCTTTCTTTCTTTTTTCCAACACTTTACAGGAGTGGAATTCTTGAGAATGCTATTACAGATTTTGTTAAAACTTTGCAAGATCATAGATGGCTATACTTTGTCTGGACAATAAGCTTTTTAATTCAGGCGTTAACTTTCTTCTGCCAAAACCCTCCCAAAAAACATCCAAATTTTTATTGACCAATATCTTCTGGTCTGAATGGGCTAATTGCCCTGGAATTTTGCAGTTTTGCATAAAATTTTCCTTTGGCACACCCTGCAGGGCACATTTATGATTGGATCGCTTTGAAACTTGGTATGCTTGTTTGGGGTGACCTCTAGATGGGAGCTATTGATTTTCTTCAATTTCCGTCAAAAAATGTTGCCGCTGGCAACATTCTTAGAACTTAGTTTAGTCAGACCTGAATATTTCCCTTTGGTGCGATCTACAGGGCACATTTATGATCGGATTGCTTTGAAATCTGGCATGCTTGTTTGGAGTGACCTCTAGATGGGAGCTGTTGATTTTCTTCCATTTCCGTAAAAAAATGTTGCCGCTGGCAATGACCTTTGAACTTAGTTTAGTCAGGCATCAATATATTCCTTTGGCATGCCCTACAGGGCACATTTATGATCGGATTGCTTTGAAATCTGGCATGCTTATTTGGGGTGACCTCTAAATGGGAGCTAGAAATTTCTTCAATTTCCGTCAAAAAATGTTGCTGCTGACAATGACCCTCAATGAACTTCGTGCAGTTATGCATCAATACTTCCGTTGGTCGGGCGCACCCTGCAGTGCTCATTTTTGACCGGATCGTTTTGAAACTGGTGTGCTTGTTTGGGGTGACCTCTAGATGGGAGCTATTGATTTTTTTCTATTTCCGTCAAAAATAGTTGCCATTGTCAAAGACCTGATGAACTTAGTAAAAACTTAATGCAGTTATGCATCAACATTTCCATTTGACACGCCCTGCAGGACACATTTATGATTGGATCCCTTGGAAACTTGGTGTGCTTGTGTGGGGGTGATATCTATATGGGAGTTATCAATTTTCTTCCGTTTCTGTCAAAAAATGTTGCCTCTGGCAACGACCTTTGAACTTAGTTTAGTAAGACTTCAATAGTTCCCTTTGGCACACCCTTCAGGGCACATTTATGATCGGATCACTTTGAAACCTGGTATGTGTGTTTTGGGTGACCTCTAGATGTGAGCTGTTGATTTTTTTCATTTCCATAAAAAATTATTGTCATTATAACCAGCCTTTGAACTTTCTGCGTTTGTGCAGCAACTTATCCCTTTTGCACTCTCTGCAGGGTATATCTATGAATTTCCATAAAAAAGAGAGAAAAAACCATTGCCACAAGCAGTGACCTTCAAACTTAGTGCATTTGTGCTTTAACATCTTCCTTTGGCATGCCTCAGAGGGAGTATTCATTATCAGGTTGTTTTGAAACTTTGTATGCTTCTGCAGAGTGACAAAGACAGGAGCTATCGATTTTCTTTTCATTTCCATCAAAAACTGTTGCTGTTGGCAACAATATTTGAATTTATAGCATTTGTGCATCAACATTCTTTTACATGGCCTACAGGCCACATTTATCAGGGAATTTTTTTTTAACTTCTTGTGCTCATTGGGCGAGACCTTTAGATAAGAGCTATTGATTAGCTGATTAGCATTCATTTTTTTGAAAAAAGTTGCCATTTATGATAACCTCTGAACGTACTGCAATTGTGTTTCAACATTCTTCCTTTAGCCAGTCTTACAGTTTACATTTAAAAATGCATGGATTATTCAGACGTTGTGCACACACAGTGCTGTTATGTTGAAATTTCACCAAATAACATTTGTACCAATGTTCTTCAATTTTGCCATTTCACTTATAACTTACCAAGTTCAAGTTTGTCAAGTTGAGCTAAGTGTTGACCATTTCATATTGTGCATGAGTTGGATGGATTTTTCATTTAGTGTTTTGTTAACCCTTCAGCCAGGACAATATCGGTATGCACACCTACATGTTCAGAGATATGGGGCTGAAATTTTGTACAATTCCTTCAAAAGGCTTAATGTTTTTGTATGCCAGGAAAAGCCTGTGATTCTACAGAATCGCTAATCTAGTTATTATTATTATTATGTACACCCATATGTGGTGTACGTCCATTATGCTTCATGTCTACCCAGCATGTTTACTACATGTACATCTGTTTGTTTTAGATTGTAGTTAATACTAGGTAAATATTAAAATGAATGAACTGAAGGTGAGCATGAATTTTAAGCTTAGGAAAAAATCACACTCCCTGTAGACAAAGTTGGTTTCTGCTCTTTAACTAAAATACTGCATGGCCAACTGAAACCAAACTTGGCATGTGGGTTAGGTATGATGAGAAAAAGAACACTATTCATTTTGGGATCGTTGTGCCAAAGGTCAAGGTCATAGTGAGCTTGATTGAACTTCATTTTTTATCAGAGTTGGTTTCCGCTTTGTAATTAAAGTTCCGCTTGGCCCACTGAAATCAAACTTGGCATGTGGGTTAGGCATGATGAGAGAAAGAATCTTTTTTATTTTCTGCTCATTGTGCCAAAAGTCAAGTTCACTGTGACCTTGAACTCAAACATTTACCAAAGTTTGCTTCTGTAATTGAAATTTTGCTTGCCCGATCAAAAACTAAACATGGCCTATGGGTTGAACATGATGAAAGGAAGAATCCTATTTTGTGTCAGAGGTAAAGGTCACAGTGCCCTTGAATTTAAAGTTTTATCAGTCAGATTTGGTTTCTTCTTTCTAAATAAAATGTTATTTTTCTGGTCGAAATCAAACTTGGCATGTGGATAATGAGTGGAAGAACCCTATGTACTGTTTAGGTCATTGTACCAAAGGTCAAGGTCACTGACCTTGAAATTAAAATTTTATCAGTCGGAGCTGGTTTTGGCTTTCTTAATTATTAAAATTACGCATTCCTGCTCGAAACCTAACTTGGCATGTGGGTTGAGGATGATGAGAGGAAGAACTCTTATTTTTAGATCATCCCCACTGAAACCCTGGGAAGTGAAGCACTGCCTGTTCACTGTGGTAAACAGGCTCTGTTTTACTGGTAAAATAGGACCCAGTCACTAATGCTTGGGAGGTGCAAACCCTCTCTAAAATGGGCAACATAGCTTATTAACGCTGACCCCTGGTCCTGATTTGATACTCACGTTGTGGTCATGATTAGACATTGTGCAAAAATATGTGACCTTAAACACCAATAAATAATAATAATAATTTTTAGATCATTATGCCAAAAGTCACGGTCACAGTGACTTTGAACTTGAAATTTTATGTCATCAAAATTATTTAATACAGGTAATCTTATCTGTATTATTTGAGTAAATACTACCAACAGTGGCTGTGTTAATGTAATGTAAAATATTACCAAGGTTACTGCATCACGGTGATTTTTCGTGGGGATTGACCACCCCTGGTGGCTACCTCTAGTTTACACTTACAACAGGAAGAGAGATTTTTCACACTCACCCTCTTTAGGTCACTGGACTGAATGTCAGGGTGAGCAATTGCCATCACATGGTGTCTGGCATCCAGCATCTGTTAACTTTGCATATCTGTCTTCTTCTTCCGAACCACTGGACCAAACTTTGCATGAATTTTCTTTGGGGAATAACCTCAAAAGTTTGTTTAATAGAAGTAGTGAAGCCTAATGGGCTGGGGCAGATCACAAAAACCTCAAAATTCTTCAAAAATCTTCATATAAACCACCAGTAACAATTTGAGCCCTGCCAATCAGACTTTTTCCGTTCAAATCAAATTTGAATTGAATTGCATGTTCAAGGTTCAATTTCAAGCAGACTTCAAATTGATTCAGACATTCAGTCGGTATATGTGGTCAGAGATTTTTGTATGTAGCTTTAATAATTCAAAATAATCGTACATATAGGGAAGATAGCGGCTTTTTGACACACTAGATAACACACTAAGTTCACATGGATCGATACGGAAGAGGAAGCGATTGGTAGTTTGTAATAATATGGAATACATCACTGGAATGAAATTGTGGTTAATAATGTCCATGTTTATACAAATAAAAGTTTGTTGGAGCCTCTCACTAACCAGCTAACCATAATATTCTTGATCTTAACATAACTGGCAAGAAATAAAGGCAACATATAATGATATACGTAAAAAGAAAGGGCATAAGTTTCTGTGATTATCATCAGGATATTCAATTTCAGTAAATGGCTGTTAGGTATTTGAAAATCGAATCAGTCAAACAATTCCCAATTCAAAGCAAATTTGAAGATTCACAGCGCTCCAGTAACAATGCTTTGAAATTCTCATGTGCAACTTCCTTATATGTTTCAGATTCATGTTTGTTCAAAGAAACTTTCTCGGTTTGATCAAAGAAACTTTTTCAGGCAATATTTGGGCTTGTGATAGTAGGGGCAATATTTTGGGCCCTGCCCAAGTTTTTTTTATATTTTCCGAACCAGTGTTTGCTAATTCGGACCAAATTTGGTATGCAATAGCATTTGGGGACATGTCAGGTACATGCCCCTGAAAAAAAATTTGTGTCCCCATGGGAACCCTTGGAGCTTGCTAGAAATAAATAAAATTCTAAAGCCCATATTTCCCAAACTGCACAGAACAAAGAATTGTTATTTGATATGCAGCATCTGTAGGACCAGTAGATTCATTTAGGCCCAAAAAATCTCAATGTGTCCTGTGGTGCCATATGGGGGAGGGTGGGGGGAGTGGAAAAAATGGTATTTGGTACACAAGTTAGGTTTACGCAAATCGGGCTCCCCATTTTAGCCTGAATTTTAAGTTGGTGTAATTTGTGGAAAATTCTTTAAAAATCTTCTTCAGATCCACCAGTCAGAATAAAAATCTTCTTCAGATCAACCAGTCAGAATGTATTGATATTTATATTTCAGCAGCCTTATAGGGAGCAAATTCAAGTTTGTTCAAATTAAGTCCCTGTGTGTATATTTGGGCTCTTTTTGTGAATCTACATTTTAAATTAGTGCAGTATGAGGAAAAATCTTTATTATGCCCCCGACCTCCGAAGGAGGATTCTGGGGTATCTAGTGGAGACCTTCATCCATCCATCCATCCATCCATCCATCCATCCATCCATCCATCCATCCATCCATCCATCCATCCATCCATCCATCTGTCTGTCCATCCATCTGTCTGTACAAACTTTTTTTAATTTAATTTCAAAGTCATTGAATCTCCTATGGTATTTTGATAGACCCGCATGCGGAACAAATATGCACAAGGAACAGATTCCATCCAATAATTTTTCCCAGAGTTATGGTAGTTTTTCACTCTTTAGACTTAGAAAATTATGACACTGTTAGGGCATAAGCTTTGTTTTTCTCTTGTTTGGTATACAGAATCCTTATGGCTTAGGTTTAAATTTGTACAAATGGGGTGTATGGATACGTATTTGGGGTCCCTGTGAGACCCCAAATATTGACTTCATGAAATATGCGGAATATTCTTTAAAAATATTCTTCTTCAGATCCACCTGTCAGAATCTTTTCATATACGGTATACAGCATCCTTAGTTAGGGGCTGCATATTTAATTTAGTTAAATTTAAATCTGTAGGTTCATGTTTGGGTTTCCTATTCAGGCCTGAATTTTAGCTTTGTGCAATATGAGGAACATCATTTAACCCTTTGATACTTGTGTACGTCTTATGACATATGAAATCGAACAGCGCTTTGATACTTTGTGGTCATTTGTTTTGTTATTATTTTTTTATGTTTTACAGTTTTAACCTCGATTCCTATTTTCTCCAAAATAGTGCTCAGTGACAACCATTCAGCCAAATGTTATCGTAGCTTAAAATACTAATATAATCCTGCTGTCAAGACTTCTTAACTGGTTGAGTGCTAGAAGCCACTATCAGGACTTTCAAAAAATGAGGATAACAGAGCAAAAACCAGCACTTTTCTTGCTCATATTTCATATTCAGTCAAACAAAAATAATATTTTGTTTACTAGTAGAGTTCTGACGAAGTCAAACTCGACTTATAGTTTGTTGAATGGCGGGTGGGCGGGCAACCATAAATAATTGGTTTCCGGATGATAACTTGATAATGGTTCAACCCACGTTCATGAAACTTCATAGGTAGATTGGTATCAGTGAGAGGAAGAACCCTATTAATTTTGGACTTGCTTGGTCAAAGGTCAAGGTCACAGTGACCTTGAACGTAGTAAATTGTAAACAATTGGTTTCCGGATGATAACTTGACTACGGTTCAACCCACAATCATGAAACTCCATATGTAGGTTGGCCTTTGTGAGAGGAAGAATCTTATTCATCTTGGACTCGCTAGGTCAAAGGTCAAGGTCACATTGACCCTGAACATAATAAATAAAAACAATTGGTTTCTGGACGATAACTTGATAATGGTTCGGCCCACATTCATGAAACTTCATAGGTAGGTTGGCATCAGTGAGAGGAAGAACCCTATTTATTTTGGCCTCACCAGGTCAATGGTGAAGGTCACAGTGACCATTAATATACTAAATTATGAACAATTGGTTTCTGGATGATAACTTGACTATGGTTGAACCCACATTCATGAAACTCATATGTAGGAACCTTATTTATCTTGGACTCGCTAGGTCAAAGGTCAAGGTCACAGTGACCCTGAACATAATAAATCAAAACAATTGGTTTCCGGATGATAACTTGATAATGGTTTGGCCCACATTCATGAAACTTCATAGGTAGGTTGGCATCAGTGAGAGGAAGAACCCTATTTATTTTGGACTCACCAGGTCAATGGTGAAGGTCACAGTGACCTTTAATATACTAAATTATGAACAATTGGTTTCCGGACGTTAACTTGATAACGGTTCAACCCATGTTAATGAAACTTCATAGGTAGGTTGGCATTGGTGAAAGGAAGAACCCTATTTATGTTAGACTCGCTAGGCCAAAGGCCAAGTTCACAGTGACCTCGAACATTGTAAATCGTAAACAATTGTTTTTGGATGATAACTTGACAATGGTTCAACCCACATTCATGAAACTTCATATGTAGGTTGGCCTTCATGAGAGGAAGAACCCTATTTATTTTGGACTCACTAGGTAAAAATTCAAGGTCGCAGTGACCCTGAACATAGTAAATCAGAACAATTGGTTTCCGGATGATAACTTTATAATCGTTTAGCCCACTTTCATGAAACATCATAAGTAGGTTGGCATTAGTGAGAGGAAGAACCTTATTTATTTTGTACTCGCTAGGTGAAAGGTCAAGGTCACAGTGGCCTTCAACATAGTAAATCCATAAACAGTTGGTTTCCGGACGATAACTTGATAATGGTTTGAAAAACATTCATGAAACTTCATAGGTAGGTTGGCCTAGGTGAGTGAAAGACCTCTATTTATGTTGGACTCGCTAGGTCAAAGGTCAAGGTCACAGTGACCTTGAACATAATAAATTGTAAACAATTGGTTTCCAGATGATAATTTGACAGTGGTTCCACCCACCTTCTTGAAACTTCATAGGTAGGTTGGTATTGGTGCAGGAAAGAGCCCTATTTATTTTGGAATCACTAGGTCAAAGATCAAGGTCACAGTGGCCCTTCACATAGTAAATTGTAATCAACTGGTTTCCGGTTGGTAAGTTGATAAAACCCACTTTTTGTGCTGTCACAACTCGACTTTGGTTTTGTGATCCTATCAGCATTTTATAAATTTGTTTATTACAAATTATTGGAGAGTGCCTGTGGGCACTCTCCAATAATTTGTAATAAAACAAGTTTTGAATAAATTCAGACCACCAAAAATAATATAGCCCTCAACCAGATAATCACTAATGTGAAAAATATCTTGTTATTTGTAATTTCCGATGTTTGACGTCGCATTTTGAAAAACATTTTAGAAACTGAATTCCCAGTGACATTTGAACGTCAGGATAATTAACGTCTTTTTCTTTAGTTCCACTAATAAGAAACTTAATATTTGGTATACATCATCTGTATTGGGGCCAGATTCAAATTTATTCAAAATAGAGTCTATGGGTTCATAACTTGATCCCTTATGTGCAGTATGAGAGAAAATAATTAAAAATCTTCTTCATCAGATCCACCTGGCAGAAACTTTTCATATTTGGTATCAGCATTCAAATTTGATCATGTTTGGGCTTTCTATATTTAAATTTTAACTTAGTTGAGTATGATCTACCATATATTTTATTAGCTCAAATAACTGAAAATCAAGGTGAACTGTAATGATCACTCTTTGGCTGTTGTTGTGAGCATGGTGTTCACACTTTTCCTTCAAAACACCGGAACTGATTTCATTGAAATTTGAGGTGATTGTTCAAATCAAGTTACCCCAACCCATAAGGAAAGGGTGGGGGCAAATGCCACCCAAATGTGTAAAAAAATTAATTCTCATGAATCGATTGGTACAGTAACTTGATATTTGCTACTGAGCTTCATTTTCAGGTGTAAAATAAAATTTGTTACTAAAAGTTTATAGGGCAATATTTAGGAGATAAATGTTTCTTTTTTTCCCATCGTTGTATTCCCAAATGTCTTACGAAACAAGAGACATTTATCTCCATTGTAATTCCTGTCATCGTTAAGAGTGAAAAAATTCTCCAAACCCGTTTTATTTGAAGAAAAACAATAAAAAAAATATCATTTTCAATCTCGGTCTATTTGCCATAATCAAATTTACAGGGTGTGATCGATTCGTGACTCGGGTGAGGTAAGAGTTCCTAAGAGAGAAGGGAGATTATTCAGCTTTATTCATAGGTGTGACGAAATTAAGTGACAGAAGAAACAAGAAGTAGTTTTCAAATTGAATATCTGTTCCATTTGTTGATCAGAAAACCAGAGTTTTTGCTTTCAAATTGAATGAATCTTTCACCGATTTTGTTTCTACATGTGATTTACATCACAAATGAGGACTATAATGCAATCTAAAACATGGCATTTTTAAGTTATGGTAATCGACCTACAGTGCAAAGTTTTACTTCAAAAGCCGGCTCAAAGTGTTTACTGATGTGTTTGTGACATTCTTCAAATCATGAGACAAAATATCACTATGGAAAGTAACAAATATTTGGAAGGAACATTCAGAATATGTGAAACAGAATCAAGAAGGTGGGTGATCAATATTTTTCTCTTGAAAATTTTCAAATTAATACTAGATTTTTTGAGTGAATACAGGATTACAGCTAACAACCGTTGCCATAGAAAACAGCTCCAGGGTGTGTTCGATCTGTGATAGGAGCGGTTTAGCCAACCCAGAAAATAAGCAGACTGTCATCTGTAAAATGAGGTCCCCAGAGGGTGAATGTAGTGATGCTACCCTGCACAGCAGGGTAGCATCACTAAATTTACCCTCTGTGAACCTCAATCTGAAACAAGGCCTCAAAACTAAACAGAAAGAGATACCCAGAGGATAAATTGGCCCACTGTATGGGATAGCATCATCAAATTCACCCTCTGGGGACCTCCTTTTGCAAATGTCAGACTGCTTATTTTCTGGCCTGGGTTTAGCACTGTTGCTTATGCATAGCGTGTAGACAGCCTTCATGAGCTAATTCCATTAAAGGGGTCATGTGATATGGTTTTGTTGAAATGTTTTGAAATGGTTTTTTTTTTCAACTGCTCAGTTTGTACAACATGGGCTACGTCAAGTTGAAGGGTTAACAACCAGAATACTACTACATCTTTATTTAATATTATATGGCTATTTGTGGAACAATTTTAAACACACACACATATACCAACCCTCGCCCTTACACACATACAAACAAACCCTTACCCTCAAACAGAAACATATTATACAGGTATAAAATGCTAAAGATGCATAACATTCCATTTTATGCACTTGAATTCGGTTCTCAAGTCCAGTAATGAGTAGAACATAATTTATATACATTTACGATGATAAACTATTGAATGTTGATTTATTGACAGGGGAAAACACTTTTTATTAAGTTTACGGTTGTGATCGATGAGTGAAAGTTTCTAACAGAGCACAAATTCAATTGTTCCACTATTTGTTCCCTGTGGAACCGTTCTTATGGGACATTATTATAAGCCTTGGATTGATTACTTTGGCCTTGGACATTTTTGAAGGTTTGTACTTGTGTAAACTAAATTAGAAGTTTTGGGCACTAATGGGCTGATTTGCTAAAGTTTGTCACACAAGTTGTTTATCGTTTTATGCGAGGCAGATTTTTCATTTTACAATGTTTATCGTTTTATGTGAGGCAGATTTTTCATTTTGCAAATTCTGTTGATTATTTTATCCCTTTACCAAATGAATTGGGTAAGTCACCCACGTAATATACACATTGAACACTTGAAAAAAAAAATTTTTTCCACAAAATCACATCCTGTGACCCCTCAATTTTACTGATCACTTTCCAGCTGTCCATCGTCTGGCCCACTAGTGGACATGAACTTTACATCATCGACTTTCATCATAAACTACTGGACCAAATATTAACCAAATTTGACTTTCATGATCCTTGTATGTGAATTCACTTTTGTTCAAATAATGTTGCCACTTGGTGCAATCTGAGGAAAATTCTTCTTAGATCAACCAATAGGAAGCATTTTAGGATATTTTCAGATTCAGTCGAGTGGAATTCTTCAGTTGGTTAGAAAAGTGAGCCATAGGTTCTCTTTTCCTACCAACTGAAATAGTCCACCTGATTGAATCTGAAATAGGAGATGGACTATTCAGCTGGTCGAGTGCTAGAAGCCATTATGAGAGCTTTGAAAAAAAAATGAGGGTACCAGAACAAAAGCCATTGTTTTCCTTGGTCATGTTTCATGTTCATTCAAACACAAATAATATTTGTTCATAGAAATTTGTCTTATTACAAATTATTGGAGAGTGCCTGTGGGCACTCTCCAATAATTTGTAATAAAGAAAATTTTGAGTATGAAATTCAGACCACCAAAAATAAACTAGTCCTCAACCAGTTAAAAGGTAAACTGATTCCAGGCCATAACGACATTAGAATCTTTTAAGAATTTGAATGGTGACTTGAGAGCTTGCATTCAAGCATGATGTTTTGCAGACAGCTGTCATTTAACTCTTAACCCGCTGAGTATTTTCAAAATATATTTCATGCTATAAATAAATCATTTGTCAAAAGTTCCATTCAATTTACAGGAGAGAAATTTCATTAATTGCCCCAAATCATACTTATTTCAATGTGTCCTGGGCAGGAATATCTGCCAGCAGCATGCAAGGAGTTAATCCTGCCAGTGGTACCTAGTTATGTCTTGGCTGCCTCTTCAGCCAAGACTTGACCTGAAATTGCAGTAAAACTGCTAACCCACTGATTTCCCATTGCAACATCAAGAAGTGAAGAAGTCCTTGTTTCCTACAGTGGACAAGTTCTGTTTTACTGGTAGGATAGGACTCCCTAACCAATGCATGGGATGCATGTCCTCTAAAGGGAACAGTATAGTTAATTGGGAAACTTCATTTTATACTTGTGTTGTGGTCATGATATCACCATAGCTGCCAAAAGTGACCTTAAACCTCAATAAACAAACTAGTAGGATTTAGTATTTGTGGAAAATATGAAAAACTATCCAGCCCTTAAGGGTTAACCCTTAAATCCTAAGTTTCTCAGATTAATTTTACTATAGTAAGATGTGCACAGCTGCAGATGACGACTTAGTGAGTATGTCTAGATTATTGTTGGCTGCAAACACTGACAGTGATCGTTGATGTAAAAATATTGTCAAGATATGAAATGCAGCCTACCAGTCAAGTTCTCGAAGAAGAATACACTTGGGTCAACTTATTCAAAGCAATATATAAGTGGCGGTTTTTGGCTCTATGGTGTCTTAACTGGTTGAGTGCTTGATGCCCATATATGGGCTTTTTTCTGAAGTGCAGGTACCACAATTTAAAGGCTTCATTGAAGTGAAATTATTTCATCTGTACGTCTTTGCATTGTTACAATTTGTAACAAGGCAAAGGCACGTGAACAAATTTTAATGTCCAAAACTAATTTTACACTGTACAAGCTGAGGGTTAATTCCTTGCATGTTGCTCGTGGATATATCTGCCCAGGACAAGAAATCTCTTGCTATTAAAATAAGTAAAATTTGAGGATATTTAACTAGATTTTCCCCTGTTAATTGTATAGACTTTTAGACCCATGGTTTCTGAAGTTAAATTTTCATGAATTTTTCAGCAAATCTAGTCATGGCTGCTCTGAAGCAGCCATGATGAGATTTGATGAAAAATATATTAAAATTACTCCGTGGTTTAAGACTTAAATGCTGTTGCAATAGTCTGATCAAATAACATTTAACTTGCTCTGCTGTTATGTTTGTGTGTTGTCCATTCTTGTCCATCCAAATCTTTGTCATCTATTTGAGGATGAGCTTTTATCCATTTTCCAGTAAAAGACATTGCTTGTAAAGGCTATTGTCTGATAGTGAAACCTTTGAACTTGCAATCAATACCAACCTTTATGTGCAAAACATGTTCGTGAAATGCGTTATATTTTAATGCAGCACATAATTAGAATTGACAAGTACAAGTTTCTCAGGTGAATGACGATAAGTATAGTGCTCTTAACACTACATGCTTGTTCATTTTCAGGATTCATCTGTGAAGCAGAGACATCATGTGTATATGGAACACCCATTCTATATGCTGGAAGTAGTCCTCAGAGAGGGAAGGGATCTAGTTATTAGAGATAGCTGTGGTAAGTTATGTTTAATTTTAATTAACGTTCTGTTACATTCAGAAGCCCTCTACAGCCAGACCGGTGTCCTATGATATCCCCCTCTTTGATTAACTTCTCACCCAGTGGAAGATAAACTAGAGTTTATCTTCCCCACCCTGATTATCTTCCTCCACCCACCACACTTTTTTTATCCTTTCCATTTAAGCACAGAATTTTTTTTTAGGAATTTGGTATGTACCTCTCTGTGATTTTAAACAAATAATGAACATGCCAACAGTAGCATTTAATATAAAGAAAAGAAAATTCTAAATACATCCTAGCACAAAATGCTCTTCATCCAGGGTTAGGTAAAGAAGACAAAAGATAAAAGAAGTTGGGCAGAATAAATCAAGAAGGGGGCTCAAATCATTATTTTGGGAGAGGATTTCATCCATATTCACCATTTTCAAGATTTGTTCTTCTTATTTTGGGCAGGAAATGGTGAGGGGGGGGGGGGGGGATATTGTGACCTGTGTATCTTCCCCCACCTGAAACTTCCAAGTTATGAAAATGTTTGGGGCTCGAATCATTATCATTATTTGGGAGAGAATGTCACATGTATTCACCATTTTCAAGATTCATTGTTCCATTCTTGGGCAGGAAAATACTTTTTTCAGTTTGAGTGGGGGAGGGAGGGGGAGAGATATCATGACCTGCATATTCCCTCACCTGAAACTTCCAAGTCCTGAAAAATGAAAATGTGGGGCTGAAATCATTATTATATATCATCCGTTGATAATAGATAAGATGAGCATTTTCTGTTTTTAAAAGTAGAGTTATTTGTTATAAACACCTTTTATGGAAAACAAAGAGACTTCAAAGATTCATCTGAGTTTTTTCGAAAAAAAACTTCTTTCCCCATTTGCATAATAAAAGGTACTGTTATCTTTCATGTGTCTGGTCAATAGTTCTCTTGAGTTAAAACGTGTTAACAAATAATATCTGATCTGAGTATGTCAGTATTAGTTGGCAAGTCTGTGAAATTTCAGGGGGGGGGGGGGGGGGGGGTAAACTAGGTTATCAACCCCAACCACCCCCACCCACACACCTGAAAATCAGTATTGTATAAATAGAAGTAATTTCACTCTTTAAAATCTAATTTTACTTTCGAAAATAAGAATTTTCTAGTTTTTAAAAGTATGAGTTATCTGCCAAAGACACTATTATGTGAAAGGATAAGGATAAATGAACAAAACATTTTTTCGGGACTTCTATTCACATTAGCTGCAGATCAGGCTTGTGCCATAGTCACCATCAATACATTTTTTGAATCACAAAATGACACTGAATGATAAAAGCAAACTAACTTTCAAGTAGATAATGAGGGAAAAAAAATCCCAGGAGGGGGTTTGGGGGAGATAATCAGGGTGGGGAAGATAAGCTAGATAATCAGGGGAGATAAACTGTTACACCGGGCCTGCTCTCTCAAGTAAATGCTCAGTTTATCCAGGGGGGGGGGGGGGGGGGGGGGAGGGGGGCACCAAAAATTTGCAAGACGTGACGTGGGGGTGGGTGGGTCTTTTGAGTGCGCCAAAAATGTGCATTTCCAACTTGTGCAATTTTTTGAATTTTTATGTGTACCCATACTATGTATGGTACACATAATGCTGGCATCTGGGGTGGCCATCCGTCGTTCGTCCATCCTTTGTCCATCTGTCTGTCCGTCCATCTGTCCATCCGGCATCCGTATCCATTTCTTTGTCATTCGATAACTTGAAAAATATTGCTTGGATTGTCAAGTTACTTTATATTTGTGTTCAGGTTACTGATGTGCCGAGCTGTATAGTTTTTGGTGTAAATCTGATAATTTGATCCTGAGATATTAACCCTTTATCCTTCAAATTGAAAATTCCTCCAATCCCTTTGGCATTCGATAACTTGAAAAATATTGCTTGGATTGTCTAGTTACTTTATATTTGTGTTCAGGGTACTGATTTAATGAGCTGTATAGTTTTTGGTGTAAATCTGATGATTTGATCCCAAGATATTAAACCGTTATCCTTCAAATTGAAAATTCCTCCAATCCCTTTGGCATTCGATAACTTGAAAAATATTGCTTGGATTGTCAAGTTACTTTATATTTGTGTTCAGGTTACTGATGTGCCAAGCTGTATAGTTTTTGGTGTAAATCTGTTATTTTGATCCTGAGATATTAACCTTTTATCCTTCAAATTGAAAATTCCTCCTGTCCCTTTGGCATTCGATAACTTCAAGAACATTGCTTGGATTGTCAAGTTACTTTATATTTGTGTTCAGGTTACTGATGTGCCGAGCTGTATAGTTTTTGGTGTAAATCTGATAATTTGATCCTGAGATATTAACCCTTTATCCTTCAAATTGAAAATTCCTCCAATCCCTTTGGCATTCGATAACTTGAAAAATATTGCTTGGATTGTCAAGTTACTTTATATTTGTGTTCAGGTTACTGATTTGCCGAGCTGTATAGTTTTTGGTGTAAATCTGTTAATTTGATCCTGAGAAATTAACCCTTTATCCTTCAAATTGAAAATTCCTCCAATCCCTTTTGCATTCGATAACTTGAAAAATATTACTTAGATTGTCAAGTTACTTTATATTTGTGTTCCGGTTACTGATGTGCCGAGCCGTATAGTTTTTGGTGTAAATCTGATAATTTGATCCTGAGATATTAACCCTTTATCCTTCAAATTGAAAATTCCTCCAATCCCTTTGGCATGAGATAACTCAAAAAACATCAATCTGACTGTCATGTTACTTTATATATTTATTCAGGTTACTGATGTGCTGTGCTGTATAGTTTTTTTGTGTAAATCTGATAATTTGATCTGGAGATATTAACCCTTTATCCATCAAATCAGACACTCCTCCAATCCATTTCTATATGTACCCATACTATGTATGGTGTACATAATGTCGGCATCCGTGGTGGCCCTCCGTCATACGGCTTTCTATTAGTTGCGCGTATGGGTACACATCTGACGATTTCATCGGCCTATATTTAGCTCAACTTTGGCGAAGCCAAATTTTAGCTTATGCCATGGCCCGTCGTCCGTCTGTCCATCAACAATTGGATACGGCTCGGGCTAGAGGCCGTATTTATGAACCGATCTTTACGAAACTTCTTGGGTACCTTTGTTATGACCGTGGGTCGAGAACGAATGTTTTTGGGTGCGGTCCGAAATTCAAGATGGCTGCCAGCCGCCATTTTGTACCGACAATGCAGAAATCTGTTTTTTGTACAGAACTTCCATATGAAAGCTCTGATTTGAATAATTTTTTGTCTGAATGTTTAGTACCATGGGATACATCACATATAATACGGGTTTTTTTCTCATGCGTAAATTATGCAAATTAGACTAACTTTGATGTTTTTTGGTGTTACTTTCAGCACTGTAAGTGCAAATGCCAATACGGCTCGGGCTAGAGGCCGTATTTATGAACCGATCTTTACGAAACTCCTTGGGTACCTTTGTTTTCACCGTGGGACGAGAACAAGTGTTTTGGGGTCCGGTCCGAAATTCAAGATGGACGATGGCAGCCATTTTGTACAAAATTTGGTGCAATCAGATTTTTGCACAGAACTTCCATATGAAAGCGCTGATTTGAATAATTTTTTTGTGTGAATGTTTAGTATCATGGGATACATCACATATAATACGAGTTTTTTTCTCGTGCAGAAATTATGCAAATTAGATGAACTTTGATTTTTTCAGTGCTTCTTATACACAGTAAGTAAGGGTACCTTTGTTATCACCTTGGGACGAGAACGAGTGTTTCTGGGTGCGGTCCAAAATTCAAGATGGCTGCCAGTGGCCATTTTGTACCAAAATTATAATGGTCTAATCAGTTTTTTGTACACAACTTCTATACGGCTCAGGCTAGAGGCCGTATTTATGAACCGATCTTTACGAAACTTCTTGGGTACCTTTGTTATCACCGTGGGATGAGAACGAGTGTTTTTGGGTGTGGTCCGAAATTCAAGATGGCCACCAGCAGCCATTTTGTACCAAAATTAGTGCAATCAGTCTTTTGTACAGAACTTCTGTATGAAAGTTCTGATTTGAATAAATTTTTGTATGAATGTTTAGTAACATGGAATACATCACATATAGTACGGGTTTTTTTCTCGTGGAGAAATAATGCAAATTAGATGAACTTTGATTTATTCAGTGCTACTTATACACTGTAAGTGCACATGTCAATACGGCTTGGGCTAGAGGTTGTATTTATGAACCGATCTTCACAAAACTTCTTGGGTACCTTTTTTATCACCTTGGGACGAGAACGAGTGTTTCTGGGTGCGGTCCAAAATTCAAGATGGCTGCCAGTGGCCATTTTGTACCGAAATTAGGTCCAATCAGTTTTTTGTCACAACTTCTACACAGCTCATATTTGTGAACTGATCTTCCCGAAACTTCATGGATACCTTTGTTTTCACCTTGGACAGGAATGAGTGTGTCTTGGGGTGCCTTTGTTATCACTGTGCTATGAGAACAAATATTTTGGGGTTCAGTCAGACCCACTCTGGAACTCCAAGATTTCTTTTCTAGTTTAGCATCTGACTGTCACCCACCTTTACAATACTTTACCTATACATTTGTTACAGGCAACGGTCAGTGTTTATGTACAGACCGTTACAATACTTTATATGTACCTTTGTTATCAGGTCATTACCTAGATGTTTGTCATTGCTGTGCCACATACTATACATGTACATGTCTTTGTCTTGACAAGTTGAGCTACAGTGTCATTGACACTTTCATTTAAAAATATATCAGCTAATATATACCATCGTTTGTGTTTCAAACCTGAAAGATGATATTGTACATCACACTCTTAACATAAATACAACATCAGGAGGCTTTATATGTGAGAATATTGGGCTTAATCCTGCTTAATCTGGGAAAATGTCACACGTTAGTAGGGGGTGGGTGTCTTGTTCGAAATGCAGAAAATGTGCAGACAATATTTTGGGAAAATTCTCTCTGATGCACTAAATTCAACCCAAGTTATTTATTTATTAATAGAATTTGTATGGATAGAAGAGGAAAGTAGCAAACACCTGAGAATACTGACAGAACAATTCAAATGAAAATTTGTTCCCGTATATGTACACCTGCTCTGGCCAAGCCTGATAATGAACAGCTTGTCATTTGTAGATTGGGGCCCACAGAGGTTTAAATTGGTGGTACCAGTTTAAGAACATTATGAAACCCCCCTAAAGACAGCTGTGCCTACTAAGTTTATAAGTTTATTTTGGATTTTAATGGGGGGGGGGGGGGGGGGGCGGGGGGGGGGGGGGTGTCTGAGAACGGTAGTAGAAAATTTGCACGTAGGGGGCCCCGGGTGGGTGTAAAAAGGAGCTGAATAAAAAATAGGACGTCACGTCTTGCAAATTTTTAGTGCCCCCCCCTCCCCCCCTCCCCTGGTTTATCACTAGATTTTTTGCCCACTTTTGTAATATAAATTGCCAGATTTTTTTCTGGCTTACCACTTCTATAATAAAATCCCCAGGTTTTGTCGTAAACAAAAGTCGCCAGTTTTATTTATATAGTAAAATCAACAGGTTTTGTCATAAAAACAAGCTCATCGCTTTTATCATAGAAATCAACAGGTTTTGTATGCCACAACTTTTGACATCAGATTATGACAAAATATCAGATTATACACACCTCCGTTTCACAACATTTAGCTGAAATTCTGTCCTTGGATGTAATTTTGTCTTGGGAGTAAGATGGACTGGATTGCAACCATCCTTGACATCATATCTTTACTTCATTGTCATTGATGTCATGTGTTTACAAACTTTGTTGTTCTCCAAGATATTGAGCTGAAGTTTGGCACCTGGGGGTAAGATCGCCCAGAAGGCAAAATCGGTTGGGTCTTGATCAGTGTTGAAATGATTTATTGATTTGTCAAAGTTGACATGCTTAGTAGTAATAGTTGACTGAAAGATTCCTTGTCGACTGGTCATCAATATATTTATCTTACAAGACATTACATGTACGCTTCCTGTAAAACACTGCCAATCGACTCCCCACTAACTGCTCTATGAGGTGGGGTATCAAAACCCAACCACGTGACTTCAATAAGACGTACTATCGGTTATAATTAGCACAAAGTGTTTCCCAGTGTTGTGACAAGGTTATGCTTCCGACCCAAGATAGGATCTCCAAGCATCATTTCTCTGCAAAACGGCCGTTGATAATTAGGGGAAAATACGCTTCGCTCCCAAACTACACAAATAAAAATAAAATCGTTAAAATTTATTTCGAAATATTGTACAAAATGACTTTTGAGGGCAGTTTCGATCTCGCATGAATATTTGTGAAGACCTTCTCTTTACTTTTTGTCGATGTCGGTGTTACTTTGATCCCGAAATTTTTGGATACCAATTAGCACATTTTCCAACCAGTCAGGCAAATACTATTTTTAATATCACAGAGAAATTTTAAAAACGTGTTTCGTTTCGAATATATTGAGTAAAAATCAGTGCGATTTCGTCCTTGAATTTTTACAATCCGACTATTATTAGTGAAGTTACGCCAAAAATGGAAATAATAAAAAAATCTCATTTGTAACAGGTTGAAGAACCTTTCAAAAAGAGTCATTCAAATACACACCTTTTTATTCTGCAGTGGTAGACATATTCCGGGCAATGAAACAGAACTTTACACAATTTGGTTGCGTTTCCAGGTATTCGCATGAAGGACAGCTGAAGTCAACTTAACAGGTTGAGAACAACGTAGTTTCGTTACCAACTAAACGGGCCAAATTGCCACAGTTATTAGATCATAGACATCTGAAAACCTGATCTAAATCACCCCTACCTCAAAACACCTCATTCTTATATGCACCCCTCTCCCCCCCCCCCCCCCCCTGAAATATATAATACACAGATCTGTGTGTTAGTTATTGTGGAAGTGTGTGTGTGGGGGGGGGGGGGGGGTATACAAGAGGGAGGTGTGACGTTGGGGGTGATGTGATATTAATCAGGTCTCCAGACTTTTGTGGTTAGACTAGGCTGTGGGACCTGGGGGCGGGATGCTCAGCAACTCCGAATGACGACATCCCCTTTAATCCGAGGATGATATACAACATTTCTCAATAAAAAAATAAGCGTTCAACGGGTAACGTGGGATTTCAAGGTGTGCAGAGAACGAGCCAGTCCATTGCGAACTCGCCCCAGTGACACGGCAAAGCATCCATGTTTTACAAGGCGATGTTCCCACTCAGCTTGGCGGGGCAAAAATATAAAAAGAATACCCAAAAGACGGATGCAGAATGTTAATCTGCCACCCCCCCCCCCCCCCCCCAAAAAAAAATAAAAGTTCTTGGTAAAAAAAAATGCAGTGGAACACCAGTCGGGTATAGATATCATCTGACTGGTTGGTTGGTTGTTGGGGGGGGGGGGGGAGGGGGGGCTAAGTACAAATTCATAGGAGGGAGAGAGCCAACTGTTATAGGCCTACCATCTTGCCATCAGGGGGTTCAGTTGCATAGACCAAGTTGCCAACCCCACAAACATTTAATGTCTGTGTGTTCTGTCTCCTAATGTTCATTGTTGCTGTAAGCCTACTATTTGTGGGCCTAGGCCTATTAAAAAAATCCCGGTGAACTTGGGTGGGGTGGGAATCTTATGCAGCATCAAGTGGGATATGCAAGTGTGATAATAGGTATTGCTCCTTGCCGTATGGAGTGGAACAAAATTTCCTGACAGACCAAAATAATTTCCAGACTGATTTCAGATGTGGAACCAAATTTGCTAAACAAACCGCGCGTGCACCTACATATCGGTTCCTGGGTGTAAGATGGCGCTATGCTGAAATCGTCTATTATGATTGAATAACGCGTGGGGTGAAAATCTGAGTCAATTCCTTTCCAACACAATTTTGTCCATCATGCGGTTCGACCCATTGTTCAGGTGAACAGAATATTCTTTTACATTGAGCCATGCAGGGCCTTTGAAACACTGTGGATGACCAAGACTGTAATTGTGGATATCCTGGAACCCATCAATGGTACATGGAGAGAAATTCTAAAGAGAAACACTAACAGAGTGGAATTTCCACACATATATCGTCTTAACCCATGTGAAAGAAGAATTTCATTGAACTGAGGGTCGTTTGAACGACAACCTACGGCCCATCTGCAGAAATATGTTGTGTTCGGTGTCCCTTTTCCTCCGAAGCTAAGAGCATATTTTGTGAGTGGAAACCTCACTCCTCGAGTGTTTTAGCAGAGACCCTTCTTTGTGTGGTGAGATGGGACGCGATGTGTCTGAATGTATCTGAGATCAGTTAAAAATTATAAATTGGCAGAATTTGGGAGAGTTTTCAGTTTCCCGTCTGAACTCAGCAAAATTAGAAGAAACATATACATATAGTTTATATTTCGTTAAAAAATGATGCGTATAGCTTGAGGTTTCTTGCTTTGGACCACTGAGAAAAGTAGACCCACGCTGTTGTAATATAACTGAATATAACACAACACTTAACATGGTCAGTTATTGAGTTCTCGCGGCAGCAATAAAATTTGGTAGCAATAACATTTCCTAATCCGAACTAATCCTTTAATTACCCTTCCAAAGATGTAAAACAAGAGCCGACAATAGCTACTGATTGTTTCTGAAACAGCCTCTGATCGCAATGAAAACATTGACTGGTGACAATAGATAAAGCACAGATTACTCCTATGAAGTTTATTCTTTTGAGATTTCCAACATCAGAAACTGGTTAAATTGAATTACAATTATGTATATCTATATACTTTTATATTTGCACTGCGACTTGTAAAGAAAATTTTGTTTCTAACATTCGACCTACCATTTAGCAATTTTATTAGCACTACTACAAATATTGAAATTATTTTGAATCTATTTACAGGAAAAGACAGCGCTCGTGTGGTGTTTTCCAACAAATAGTTGCAACACAATGAGAAAAAATTCAATTTCTAAAATTCGGCCTGTCACTTAAGTTAACCGTGCACATGTATATTAGCACTACGAAAAAACCCTGGGCCAATTTAATCCGTGGACCGACTTAGGGGCATACCTCAGTTGCTGACTTTATTTTTGGCCGACTTCTCCCATGGGCGACTTCATTTGGAGGCGACTTCCCACCATTTAACTCTTTGTAGACTTTATTCCACAACAACAAAGTTTGAATTTTTTTTTTTGCGACAATTTATTGGAAAACATCCAGCGGTATTTTGAATAGATAGTTGCAAAAAAATGAGAAAAAAAACAAAACAATTTCTACAGCCCCATGTCTTGCAGCAAACTGAGAGACCATGTGTTCGAGTGTTGTTTTCTTAATACTGGATAGCTGTCTTTTCCACCTCGGATCGCCATCTGTACATGTGCCGATCCGGACAGTACTTTTTACATGATTCTGTTTCAAAATATTGTTTAGTACCCCTAACTGAAACTACCCCAGTCCCCCAGACTCGTTGCAAAGGAGGGAGCATAAGCTGTATTTCAGAGACAACGATGTAGGCCTTTGTGCAAGAATCTGGACAGTACTGCTGAACTGTTGGGTAAAGGGTTGACCGATAAACCATTAATCTAACCTTAGGTAAAGTATAAGACAAGAGTTGTCAAAATATTTTTACTTCCAAAACACAGCTTATGACCTTCAATCAGGTGTCATAAGATATGCTTTGGAAGCAAAAAAATAAGATAAAAACCTAAAAAAATTGGGAATGACGAATTTTGTGTACAGCGCTGGACGATATTTACAGTTATGTGACGTAAAGTGTTGAATGCAAAAATGAATATTGGACAGTAATTAAACTTGAATATTTCTCCATTTGAATTTTATATGCCAAGATTATTTTAATGTGATTTTTTGTTTTCGTTACAAATTACAATTAATCGAATATATTGATATATATGCATTCCCAATAAATTATAACAAAATAGAGAATAAATTTCAAAAATATATTTAATAACATTTGATAAATAAAAGTTGTCAGAAAGGTTATAAACAACATCTCAAAAGTGTTATGCTTTGTCAAACCAGTGCTGAAAAACCTCAAAAATATTCCAAGATTTTTGATCTGCGACAATTTTAACCAGGTTATCTCCCTTTGACTTAGATTTATTGTGTCTTTCCATCCGAACAAATTCTTGTGTGCACAACTCCTCCTACATTAATGAACCGATTTTGATGAAACCTTTCAAACATCATCTCTATTAAGTGAACATGTGCATATTCCAAACTTTTTGATTTGCGACAATTTTAACCAGGTTATCTCTCTTGAACTTTGATTTAATATGGGTTTCTGCATGAAATTCTTGTGTGCGCAACTCCTCCTACATTTATCAATCAATTTGGACGAAAGTTTACAGACATCATCACTACTAAGTGAACATGCGCATATTCCAAAATTTTTGAGCTGTGGCAATTTTAACTAGGTTATCTCCCTTTAACTTAGATTTATTATGGGTTTCTATATGAAATTCTTGTGCGTGCAACTCCTCCTACATTTATCAATCAATTTGGACAAAACTTTCTTATCAACCTACCTCAATTGTTTACAACAGGCTTGCACTACAGTGGAAGAACCTAACTCGGATAAAATACTCTCTATTTTAATCTTTCCCAAGATTTGGGAAAGAAAAGTGGTGTAAAAACACCACGAAAAAATAAGCCAAAACTGGGCCGAGCGCCATCGGTGCACACCCAGTATGGGACGCTCTTCCATAGTACAAATCCCTGACTTCCGTCACAGTGCGCACTGCATCAATTTGCCATTCTTTTTCTATCCGAAGCACGAGCAGGATGTGTTTCCGCCATATGCATTATGAAACAGTGATAATTCAACTCGTGGATAATGGTTTTCCTGTGACTGGAATTATGGATCTGAAGATCGTATAATAACAGGACTGTGTTTTATATATTCTCGTTTATATTTTCAACCACATTCTCATTGTTTATTAATTACTATTCCGTTTTCGCGAATGTTTTGCGACATCGTGTCATCGTGATTCGACAATGAATTTTTTCGGTTGATAAAAATTTTTATTGGAGTCGGTGTCGGCCGTCTGGGTTCTGCCACCTTCTCTCGTAGTTGAGGGTGTTCTTCTACTTTCTGTTTCTCACCTCTGTTCTTTCCAGTTCGGTTCCTTTAGGGCCATTCCTTTTGCCCTCGCCATTGGTGCGTTCTCGTGCCCGTTTCGTCGGCACACGGGGTGGTGTGGAATGCAGTCGTTTCGGGAGCCTCCCGACTCGACGATGTCTGATGTGTGTTTACCCCCTCCATGGGGGATGTGCAGCTCCTCCCGCACCTGCGGGGGGGGGGGGGCACTGTCGTTTCGGGGCCCCCCCGACTCGACCACATCTGGTGTGAGTTTGACCCCCTCCGTGGGGGATGTGCAACTCCTCCCGCTCCCGCGGGGGGTGGTGAACGCTTTCGTTTCGGGTCGCCCGATTCGACCACGTCTGATGAGAATTGCTCCTCCTCCGTGGGGGATGTGTAGCTCCTCCCGCACCAGCGGGGGGTGGGGACCGCTTTCGTTTCGGGGCTTCCCGATTCGACCATGTCTGGTGAGAGTTATTCCCCTTCCATGGGGAATGTGCAGTGTTTTACCGTGGTGGATACTGCGGGAGCTGTTGGTTTTCTGGTGTAGAGATGCCTGGTTCCGGGACTATGCGCCCTCTCCAGTCGACATCTGAGGCTGTCACTAGGGTTGTGACACCTCCTTTGGAGGCCGAGCTTGGTGGCTCTCTCCACTTTTCCGCCAGTTCCAACAGCTCCCGTTGTATCTGCTGCTACTGCTGTTCCGTCTACAACATCATTGGGCACCGTTTTTAGCCGGCCTCGGCTTCTCCCTGCCAGGGTCTGCAGGGATGTCTGCAGTATGGTTGTGGGGTTTCGGCCTCAGCCTTCCCAGACTTCCACTCGGCGAAGTCAAATGGGGCTGCCGTCTGAACCCCATACTGTGTCCTCTCAGCCATTGAGCACAGTAGTTTTATACCTGCAGTGGTCTGCTGCGGAGTCTGGTTGTGTAGACGTGGGGGTATCGGCCTCAGCCTTCCCTGACTTCAACTCGGCGAAGTTGGAAGTGGCTGCCGGCCGGACCCTCTCCTGTGGTCTCTGCGCCGTCGAGCACCACAGTTGTCATTGGATTCGGTTGTTCTTAGTGGGACACTATGAACTCCGTGGCGTTTCCATCCCTCATTCTGGCCACACGACCAGTTTTGGGGAACCAACGTCTTTTGTGCAGCCTGGACCTTCTGCCCTGCAGAGGTCAGCGGTGACTCTCATGTTGATCCTCGGGGTGTGTCACACCCCTATACACGTCTGGCTTCAGACGTTTTCGGCTGCCGCCCGTCGTCCCATGTCGGGTCTTTTGGAGGATTGTGACCCTTCGCTGGTTCAGAGGGTCAGCGGTGAAGCCACTTTGCCAGTTCGTTCACCTGTCGAACCGGCCAGTACGGGCAGTGAGCTTAGGGAGGCCCTCTCCTTACTCAGGTTCTGTCAACGAGCCTTCCTGTTGCTTCCAGCGAGGCAGCGAGTGGTTTCCAGGCGCCTCCTGTGGCGCCGCCTCCCGGGATTAGAAACAGGCCGCTTTCTGATCCCCTGGTGTTCCGACACCATGGGAGGCGTCGGCTGGTTTGCCCACGATGGGCTGTGTGTCTTCCGACTCAGGGGAAGAGTCACACATGCTTGATGTCGAGAGCCAGCAGTCTTCGGACTTGGGGGCAGCTCTTGATTTCGTGTTTGGGTTCCTTCCGGATCTCAAACCATCTAACTAGCCGACAGTGTTAGCCAGGCCGCGATCATCGGTCGCGCGCCAACAGTCTATGGAGCAACCTGCTTCTGGGCGTCTTCGACTGTGCCCTTCGGTACAGTTGGTTGAAGCATTTTCAGCCTTGGACTCCAAGCTAAGTTCCAAGGCTATGAAGGCTCCGTTCTTCACCAGGGTTGACACCTTTTTGCCTCCGGCGCGTTATCGTTCCTACGATTCCGCCAATCCGTCGGTCTACCAGACTTTGACGGTTTTGGATCAGGACTCCAATTCCCTCGGGCTTTCCAAGTCCAAGTCTGCCGTCATTCCTATGACGACTCTGGAGTCCACATTGGGCTTATCGAGAGAGATGCTTGGTATGCTTTCTCTCTCCCATCACGTCGTCTCAGCTTTTGCTGCTTATCTGCCTTCAGATAAGATTGACGAGGTACAGGCTCCTTTGCGTGTGCTGTCCAAGGCGCTCATGCATCTTACTCACGCGCATGCCTGTAACACAGCTAATCTGGAATTAGTTCGAAGGGACTCTGTGCGGGACACAGGCCGATCCCTTTCTGAGGAGCAGTACGCTGCTCTTCGATCTGCTTTTCCATGATTCTGTGTTGACGGTCCGGGATGACGTCCTACGTCATTCCAACGATGAGCTGCTGTTTCTTCAGCTTGAACAGCCTTCTAGGGTAGGCACGGGCCGTTCCAAGCCTAACAAGTACCCTCTGCTTCCTCTGCGAAGCAAAAGGGGCTGATCCTTCTGCCACCGCCTCTACTTCTTACTCAAGGGGTAAGGGTAAGCGTCGGCAGTCTGAGGGAACTCCCAGGATTCTTCATTCAGTAGAGGTGTTTTCTCCTCTCGCGAGCCTCGTCGGGGTTCGCAATGAAGGTCCTCACCTTGACTCGTCCCAGGTTGGAGGAAGGATAGCAGAGTTCGCAGACCGTGGGCCACCATCACATCCGATCCTTGGATGTTAGATGTTGTTTGGTCCGGGCTGCGAATATCCTTCCGACGGCACTCCACTCTGTCTGGGGTGCCTTTTCCAACCACAGTTCCTTCAGACATTTTACGTCTGGAACTTTTGTCCACGGAGATAGACAATCTCCTGACAAAGGGGGCGATTGAGGTCATCAAGAACATTAGGTCAGTGGGTTTCTATTCCCGCCTGTTCTTGTTGCCGAAGAAGGATGGCCGACTCCGACCGGTTCTCGATCTGAGTTTCCTGAACCAGTCTATCATTGCTCCCAAGTTCAGCATGGAGACTTTCAGGTCGGTCCTCCGTTCAATTCACCAGGGAGATTTCGCTTCCAGCTTCGACCTGCGAGACGCTTACTTTCACGTTCCGATTAATTGGGCGTTACGGAAGTATCTCGGGATCTCGGGTTCATTTTTCTGGGGCGAGTTTACCAGTTCAAGGCCATGCCTTTCGGCCTCAACCTGGTTCCTTGGTCTTTCACCAGACTGATGTCGCATGTGATAGCTTTCCATCGCATACAGTCCAGGGTGACTACTTCGGCGTATCTGGACGATATCCTCCAGGGGCATTCCAATGTTGCCTTCCTGGAGTCGGATGTCGCCACTCTGTTGAGCTTGCTCACGTCGCTACGTTTCAGAGTCAACGAGGAGAAGTCGGACCTGGTCCCTTCTCAGTCGTTTATCATCTGGGGATGGCTTTCCGCACACACTTCAATTTGGTGGCGGTTCCCCAGGCCAAGGCTGTGATTCTCTCAGCTTTTGCTCCGACTCTGTCCAGTCCACATCCGCGACGGCTCGGAATTTTCTCCGGCTAATCGGTCTCTGCTGTTTGGTGACGGATCTCATTCCTCAAGGTCGGCTGCGTGTCAGACCTCTCCAACACTTTCTGCTCAGTCGTTGAAGGCCGAATGTCGATTTTCTGGATCTGGTGCTTCAGTTTCCAGACTATCTTTATCCTCACCTTCTCCTCTGGGCGGATGTCCAGTGGCTTTTGCAGGGTGTTCCGTTGGACTTCCCCACGTCCGATCGCGTTCTGACGGCAGATGCCAGCGATCTCGGATGGGGTGCGACGTTGGATCCTCTAGGTCTTTCCATTTACGGGATGGTGGACCAGGATCATGCAGCTCTACACATCAACCAGAAGGAGCTTCTTGCTCTTCTGCGTTTCAGGCAGTGGATCCCTCACCTATCGAATCGCCAGGTCCTTCTGTTGTCCGACCATTCGACGGTGGTTGCTTACATTCGGAACCAGGGCGGCACGCACTCTGTTCCAATGTACGATTGGCTTGGGATCTTATACTGCTCGCTCAGGATGTCCACGCCGGGGTGGCTGTTCGTCACATTCCCGGTCGCCTGAACGTCCTAGCCGACTCCCTGTCCCGTCGGGGCAGGGTCATTTCCACCAGGTGGATGCTCCAGCGGGTTCCATCGTTCTCTTGTGACTAGTTGGAACCATCAGGTGGACACTTTCGTGTCCCCGTGTCCAGATGCTCTGGCTTTCGCCGTGGACGCTCTGGCCCTCCTTTGGGATGGTCTTGTCGGCTACACCTTCCTACCGGTTCCGATTCTGCCTCAGGTTCTCACCCAGATATGAACCTGCAGTCGTCGAATCCTTTCGATCACACCCGTCGCTTCGGTGGGTGTGGATCATTCTGCTCCGCTCTCTGTTAGCGGCAGTTCCGGCATGTCTCCCTCTACCTCGCGACTTTCTTTGCCAAAGTCGCCCGGGAGGTTTTCAAGCTGATCCGACTTCATTGTGCCTTCGCACATGTCTTTTATCGAGTCCTGTCTCCTCCGTAGTGGTTTTTCGAGACACGCAGTGGAGTTGCTTTTCTTCAAGGAGGCACTCACTCCCCTGGTTTAACCTCTGTGGCTAAGTGGAAGGTTCTTCTGTCGATGGTGTGTAATCACTCTGTTGCTTCTGTCACTCCTTCGATCACACTGCTTGCAGAGTTTTCTGGTATATGTTTGTTTCTGGGGGTCTCCAGCTATGTGTACTTGTCCATGCTTCGGAGACATTTTTTCCTCTGCGATACCGCATTGTTTCGACACTCATCCTTGCCTCTCCAAGCTTGTTCAGCTCTTTTCCTTGAAAAGGCCTAGGACTTTGCAGTTTACTCCAAGATGGTCACTTTCTTGGGCGCTGCTCTGCTTGGGGGTGGGGGGCGTTCACGCCTTTATCCTGGATGAATATGCGTTTTTCCACATGCCAGATCTCTCCTGCATCCATTTCTTGATGGACTTGTCTTGCTATTCGTGCAGCTTCCGCTTGTCTAGCTACTGGTGATTGTATTACCAATTGTTTTTTCTGCCAGGAGGTGCGTGCATTGTCTTCCTCTTTTAATAACTATGTCATGTTGTCGGATGACTGATGTTATTCTGGCAGCCTTCTGGAGAAATGCTACATTCTCCTTTTCTCTGCGACAGTTGCAGGAGCCGACAGAGACCCTTGGGGCCCTCTTTCTTCGGCTCAGGATGTTGTCTATCCAAGCTTTTCAGCTTTTTTCAGGGTCGTTTCCAGCTTTGTGCTGTTACTGCCCTTTTCTGTCTGTGCGTCGCACTTCACCATACGCCTCATCTTTCATTGGCTTTTCTAATGTTTGTGATGCTATGGTTTGATAGGCCTAGGGATCTCTTCCTCTGTCCATGGTCCCAGTGCTATTGAGTTATGTGTGGGTTGGTTATGTGATTCCCTCCAGCCTTTTGTCTATTCAGCCTGTTGTAAACAATTGAGGTAGGTTGATAAGAAGTATAAATTTTATAGTAAATTTCCTTTCTTATTATACCTACCGAAATTGTTTACATGGAGGCCCTCCCGTCTTCTTATTCGGGTAAGAATCCTTCCTCCCCTCTGATCACATAACTCCTGTGTTGTTCGTAATCAAAAGAATGACAAATTGATGCAGTGCGCACTGTGACGGAAGTCAGGGATTTGTACTATGGAAGAGCGTCCCATACTGGGTGTGCGCCAATGGCGCTCGGCCCAGTTTTGGCTTATTTTTTCGTGGTGTTTTTACACCACTTTTCTTTCCCAAATCTTGGGAAAGATTAAAATAGAGAGTATTTTATCCGAGTTAGGTTCTTCCACTGTAGTGCAAGCCTGTTGTAAACAATTTCGGTAGGTATAATAAGAAAGGAAATTTACTATAAAATTTATACTTTCAGACATCATCACTACTAAGTGAACATGCGCATATTCCAAGATTTTTGATCTGCGACAATTTTAACCAGGTTATCTCCCTTTGACTTAGATTTATTATGTCTTTCCGCTCGAACAAATTCTTGTGTGCGCAACTCCTCCTACATTAATGAACCGATTTTGATGAAACCTTTCAAACATCATCTCTACTAAGTGAACATGTGCATATTCCAAACTTTTTGATCTGCGACAATTTTAACCAGGTTATCTCTCTTGAACTTTGATTTGATATGGGTTTCTGCATGAAATTCTTGTGTGCGCAACTCCTCCTACATTTATCAATCAATTTGGACGAAAGTTTACAGACATCATCACTACTAAGTGAACATGCGCATATTCCAAAATTTTTGAGCTGTGGCAATTTTAACAATGTTATCTCCCTTTAACTTAGATTTATTATGGGTTTCTACGTGAAATTCTTGTGCGTGCAACTCCTACATTTATCAATCAATTTTGACGAAACCTTTCAAACATTATCACAACTAAGTGAACATACGCATATTCCCAAATTTTTGATCTGCGACAATTTTAACCAGGTTATCTCCCTTTAACTTGGATTTAATATGGGTTTTCAAATGGGATTCTTGTGTGTGCAACTCCTCCTACATTAATGAACCGATTTTGAATACATGTTGCACATTGTAAATGTGTTTTTCCAAATGTAAACCATATATGTGTGGGCTCTTTAAGTATTCAGTGCTGTTCTGTGGAAGGCCACATGCAAATACAAATTTCAACAACAAAAAATGATCTTTATGTATACATTTCCTTATGGCCTTTGCCTACATGATCAGAAGTGCATTCCTCTAAAAACCCAAAGTGGGGGTATTAATCACCTTCAGTGATAGTTCTAGTTTAATTTTGATCGGGTTGTAAACATGGCCACAATTGCGGCTTATAGTTACTATAGAAACCCTATGGGAAATCACATTTTCATCTTCTTCTCTGAAACTACTGAGCCGACATGAACCACACTTCGCAGGAATGGTCTATGAGAGGATGGAAATATGTGGCCACCAGAGGCTATATTCTGATGCTTAACCCAATGCCCCTCCTGTCTGCACAAAAGATCGGTACTGTCAGCAAAATACTTGCTTTTTGAAAATCTGGTAAGGGTTGGTTCCAGTTTTCTCCACTGAGGACTGGGAAAAAACCCCAAAATATTGTGTATACAGTACAAGTCAAAATAAGCTGTAGCATAACTGCAATAAACTAAGTAAACTGCTGCTCCTGCCCTGACAAGATCAGAATCTGATATTTTCTAGAAAGCTATCAGTGAGAGCTTTCCATAAAATGATGTTAGCTTCAGGTCATGTCAGTGTAGGAAGAGAAAAAAGAAAAAGATACATAATTTTTGGATTATCCTACACAACTTATTTTGACTTTACTGTAAACCATTTTAACTGTACCTTGATTTTTGCATCATTAGTCTTCTGGATTTACAGGCATCTGTCAACTTCAATCTGATAACAGTATTTTCCGATAAGTAACATGAACAGTTTTTGTTTGTATTCTGTTTCAACCATGTCAGCTTAGATGACAGTAATTATTGTTTATCTTTTAAGATTTGACAAATATTGGAGGAAAGTGTGTTTGACTGTAACCCTTTACCTATTCAAAGCTATTATGAAAAGAGAATACTGTCTGAGAGAATTGTAATTTTCAAAATATTTAACCTTCTTTTACTGATTTTTTTTTGTTGAAACAGAATTCATAAATGTGTGCATTTTCAAGAAAAATCTTCTTTGAAACTACAAGGCCAAATGGTTTGAAAACTTAGTGTGACTGATGACTGTAACCCCCTCTACCACTGATCCTCATTTTCATCTTCATTTGGTTGCAGTTATGACTGCAATTGTGGCTTATAGTTACTATAGAAACCTTAAGGGAAATCACATTTTTATCATCTTCACTGAAAATACTGAGCCAATTTGAACCAGACTTGGCAGGCATTGTCTATGAGAGGTTCTCTACAACTGTTACTCATTTTATTCCTGTTGCGTGAAAAAACGTGGTCGCCAGAAGCATTCTTTGATTCTGATTAGTCAATTTTGAAAACTCTTCTCCTCTGAAACCACTGGGCCAAATGTTTTGATACTTTGCATGGTTAATAACTAGGACACCCTCCACGACATTCCTCATTTTAATTTTGATCATATTGCAAACATGGCTACAATTGCAGTTTATAGTTACTATAGAAAAAAAACCTATGGGAAATCACATTTTCATCTTCTCTCTGGAACTACTGAGCCGATGGAACCAAAACTTGGCAAGAATGGTCTATAGGAGGCCATCTACAAACGATCCTCTTTTTGTTCCCGTTGGTTGGGAAATATGGCGAGCAGAGACATTCTATGATTCTGTTTGATGGATTCAAATGTTTTGAAACTTCACGTGATTGAAGACTGGGACACCTTCTACCAATGATCCTCATGTAATGTTGATGTAATGTTGCAAACATGGCCACAATTGCAGCTCATAGTTACCCTGGAAAGCCTGTGGGAAATCATATTTTTATATGTAGTTCCGGGTGAGTGATTACAGGCTCTGTGGAGCCTCTAGTTTTTTTCTGCCACCTTTCTCTCGTAGTTGGGGGTGTTCTTCTACTTTCTACATCTGTTGAGTTCACCTTTTCTTCTACTGCTCTCACCTTGGTTATGCCCAGGACTGTTCCTTGAGGGCAATGCCTTTTGCCCAAGCATGTGGTGCGTTCTCGTGGCCGTTTCTCCCACACCTGCGGGGAGGAGGAACGCTGTCATTTGGGTCCTCCCGATACGACCACATCTGGTGAGAGTTATACCCCCTCTGTGGGGGATGTGCAGTCTTTACCTGTGGTGGATACTGCTGGAGCTGTTGAGTTGTCTGGTGAAAAGACTGTGGCTTGCTCTCTCCACTTTTCCACCGGTTTCAACAGCTCCCATTGTATCTGCTGCTACTGCTGTTCCGCCTGCTACATCATTGGCCACCGTTTCAGCCAGCCTCGGCTTATCCCTGCAGGGGTCTGCAGAGATGTCTGGTAGTGTGGACATGGGGTATTGGCCTCATCTTTCCCTGACTTCAACTCGGTGAAGTCGGAAGGGGCTGCCAACCGAATCCTCTGCTGTGGTCTCTCAGCCATCAAGCCCAGCAGTTTTCTCATTGGATTCAGATGTTCATGGTGGGATCACCATGGATTCTGTTGCGTTTCCGTCCACGCACTCTGGTCCCATGGCCAGTTTTGTGGGACCATCGCTTTTTGTGCAGTCTGGACCTTCTGTCCCTCAGAGGTCTGCGGCGACTCTCCTGAGTTCCCGTACTGTAGATCCTCGGGGTATGTCAAACCCCTATACGCATCTGCCTTCAGATGTATCGGCTGCCACCCGTCGCCCCGCGTCGGGTGTATTTGAGGATTGTGACCCTTCGCTGGTTAAAAGGGTCAGGAGTGAAGCCTCTTTGCCAGTTCGTTCCCATGTCGAACCGGCCGACACAGGCCATGAGCTTAGGGAAGCCCTCTCCTTGCTCACTCAGGGCACCTTCGACCGTGCCAGTCGGTACAGGTGGTTGAAGCATTTACAGCTTTGGACTCTAAGCTGAGTTCCAAGGCTATGAGGACTTCGTTCTTCACCAGGGCTGACACTTTTTTTTGTCTCCAGTGCGTTATCGTTCCTACGATTCCTCCAATCCGTCAGTCTGCCAGACTTTGACTGTCTTGGATCAGGACTCCACCTCCCTTGGGCTTTCCAAGTCCAAGTCGGCCGTTATTCCTATGGCAACTCTGGAGTCCCTGTTGGGCTTATCGAGAGAGATGCTGGGCATGCTTTCTCTCTCTCAGATCACGTCGTCTCTGCTTTAGCTGCTTATCTGCCTCTAGATAAGTTTGATGACATACAGGCTCCTTTGCGTGTGCTTTCCAAAGTGCTCATGCATCTTACTCACACGGATGCCGGTGACATGGCTAACTTGGAATTAGTTCACCGGGACGCTGTGTTGGACACAAGCCATTCCCTTCCTGAGGGGCAGTGCGCTGCTGTTTGATCTGCTTCTTTGGCGGGTCCGTGACTATTCCATGGTTTCGTGGCGAAGGTCTGGGATGACTTTCTACGTTATTCCAAACATCAGTTGCTGCTTTGTCTTCTTGATCAGCCTTCTGTTGGAGGCAGGGGCCGTCCAAAGCCTAACAAGCACCCTTCTGCTTCCTCTGCGTAGCCAAGGGTTGATCCTCCTGCCGTCGCTTCTACTTCTTACGGGGTAAGGGTAAGTGTCGGCAGTTGTCGATTCATCCCAGGATAGAGGAAGGATATCAGAGTTCGCAGGCCTTTGGGCCACAATCACATCCGATCCTTGGGTGTTAGATGTTGTTCGGTCCGGGCTGCTGATATCCTTCCGGAGGCAACCCACTCTGTCGAGAGATCCTTTTCCAACTCAAGTTCCTTTAGACGTTACACGTTGGAAACTTTTGGTCACAGAGATAGACAGTCTCCTGTCAAAGGTTGCGATCAAGGTCATTAAGAACATTCATTCAGTGAGATTTTATTCCCGCCTGTTCTTGGTGCCGAAGAAGGACGGCCGACTCCGACTGGTTATCGATCTGAGTGTCCTGAACCAGTCTATCATTGCTCCCAAGTTGAGCATGGAGACTTTCAGGTCGGTTTGCTGCTCCATTCACCTGGGAGATTTCGCTTCCAGCATAGACCTGCGAGATGCTTACTTCCAGAGGCATTCCAATACTGCCGGTCTGGAGTCAGATGTCGACACACTGTTGAACCTGCTCATGTCGCTAGGGTTCAGAGTCAACGAGGAGAAGTCAGACCTGGTCCCTTCTCAGTTGTTTTGTCATCTGGGGATGGGCTTTCGTACTCAGCTGAATACGGTGATGGTTCCCCGGGCAAGGGCTGTGATTCTCTCAGCTTTTGCCCTGACTCTGTCCCAGTCCACGTCCGCGACAGCTCGCAGTATTCTCTGGCTGCTCGGTCTCTGCAGTTCGGAGATGGATCTCATTCCTCTAGGTCGGCTGCATGTCAGACCTCTCTAACACTTTCTGCTCAATCGTTGGAGGCCAAATGTCAATCCTCTGGATCTGGTGCTTTAGTTACCGAAGTCTCTTTATCGTCACCTTCTCCTCTGGATGGATGTTCAGTGGATTATGCAGGGAGTTTCGTTGGACTTACCCACATCCAATCGTGTTCTGATGGCAGACGCCAGCGATCTCGGATGGGGTGAGACGTTGAATCCTCTAGGTCTTTCCCTTCACGGGGCATGGGACCAGGATCAAGCAGCTCTTCACATCAACCAGAAGGAGCTTCTTGCTCTTCTGAGTTTCCGGCAGTGGATCACCACCTTTCGAATCGCCAGGTCCTTCTGTCCGATAATTCAACAGTTGTTGCTTACATTCGGAACCAGGGTAGCACACACTCTGTTTCCATGTACGAATTGGCTCGGGATCTTCTACTGCTCGCTCAGGATGTCAATGCCGGAGTGGTGGTTCATCACATTCCCGGACGTTCTAGCCGACTCCCTGTCCCGATGGGTCAGGGTCATTTCCACCGAGTGGATGCTCCACAGGGCAGTGTTTCAGTTGCTTTGCAATCTCAGGGGTCGTCCCCACATCGATCTCTTTGTGACTCGTTGGAACCATCAGGTGGACACTTTCGTGTCCCTGTGTTCAGATCCACTGGCTTTCGCCATGGATGCTCTGTCACTCAATTGGAACGGTCTTGTCGGCTACGCCTTCCCACCGGTTCCGATTCTGCCTCAGGTTCTTGCCAAGATACGAACCTGCAGTTGTCAAATCATTCTTATCGCTCCCCTGTCGCCTCAATGGGTGTGGATTAATCAGCTCCGCTCTCTGTTGGCGGCGGTTCCGGCACGTCTCCCTCTACGTCTTGACCTTCTTTTCCAAGGTCACCCAAGGAGGTTTCACGTCGACCCGACTTCATTGTGCCTTCATGCATATCTTTTGTCAGGTCCTGTCTCCTCCGTAGAGGTTTTTCGAGATGAGCAGTGGAGTGCATTTCTTCTTCAAGGAGGCACTCCACTGGTTTAGCCTATGTGGCTAAGTGAAAGGTCTTCTGTTGATGGTGTGCTGATCACTCTCTTGATTATGCCAATCCTTTGATATCACAGATTGCAGAGTTTCTGGTATATCTGTTTGATTCTCGGGGTCTCCAGCCTGTTACCATCAAAGGGTACAGGTCCATGCTTTTGGTGGCATTTTCGTATGTGGGACAGCATCGTGTCGGCACTAATCATACCTCTCCAAGCTTGTTCGGCACTTTTCTTTGAAAAGGTCTAGGACTTTGCAGCTTACCCCAAGATGGAATCTTTCTTGGGTGCTGCTTTGCTTGAGGGTGGGGGGGTGGGGGGGGGGGGGGGGGGTGTGCCGTTCGAACCTTTATCCCAGGTGGATATGCATTTTCTCACATACAAGATGGCTTTTCTGATGGCTTTTGCCTCAGCCAGACGGGTTAGTGAGCTTCACGCCCTCTCGGTTGACCCGGGCTTTTTCAGGAGCTCTCCCAACAGTGTTACGTTTACCACTGATTGCTCCTTTCTGGCCAAGAATCAGATACCAGAAATGACTCCACCTCCTATCTGTATCAGGGCTCTTCCTTCTGCTGAGGGTAATTGCCCTTTGCTCTGTCCGGTTTGTGCACTTTGCATTTATCTCAATCGGACGCAGTTCATTTGGAAAGGCAGGAAACAATTTTTTTTTCTGTCTCTTATTCCTGGTCGACAGAAGATGTCTCCTCAATCCATTTCTCAATGGATTTGTCTTGCTATTCGTGTGGCTTACACTCGTCTAGCGACTGACGATTGTATTACCAATCGTATTTCTGCCCACGAGTTGCATGCATTGTCTACCTCTTGGGCTCATGCTAACTCCGTCAAGTTGTCGGATGTTATGCAGGCAGCCTACTGGAGAAATGCTTCTACTTTCTCCACCTTCTATCTGTGTCAGTTGCAGGAGCAGTCGGAGGACCTTTTTGCTTTTGGCCCTCTTTCTTCTGCTCAGGCTGTTGTCTACTCTAGCCATTAGGCTTCTTACAAGATCAGTTCCAGCTCCGTGCTGTTACTGTCCTTTCTGTCTGTGCGTTGCACAGAACCATACGCCTCATCTTTCATTGTCTTTTACTAATGATGGTGATGCTATGGTTTGATAGGCCTAGGGGCCTCTTACTCTGTCCACGGTTCCAGTGCAATTGGGTTATGTGGGAGTTGGTTATGTGATTCCCTCCATCCTATTGTCTATTCAGCCTGTGGTAAACAGTTGTAAGGAAGGTTGATAAGAAATTTAAATTTTATAGTAAATTTTCTTTCTTATTATACCTACCACAATTGTTTACATGGACGCCCTCCCGTCTTCTTATTTCTCCCTGCTGATCACATAACTCCAATGTTGGCGGATTCAAAAGAATGATTCATTAGTTACTGACTGTGCACTGGTACCGGAAGCCGTGGATCTGTACTTGGAGAAGAGCGTCCCCTACTGGGTGTGCGCCGGTAGCACTCGACCCAGTTTTGGCCTATTTTTTCTTGGTGCTTTTGCACTACTTTTCTTTCCCAAAACCCTTGGGAAAGATCAAAATAGAGAGTATATTTTCCTAGTTAGGGACTTCCACTGTAGTGCAAGCCTATAGTAAACAATTGTGGTAGGTATAAGAAAGGAAATTTACTATAAAATTTAAATTTCTAGTTTTTGTGCTAGATAAACAGCATGATGTTTGATGAAACGAAAGTTGTTACGCTCTCCAGTCTCATTGCTAAAATCTTAAGTATAACAGCGTCATCCAACATCACCAATGAGAAGAGTTACTGCATATTAGGGGTGGCAGGATGAGTTGCAAGTTTTTCCCTAATGTTCCAGCAATCCAGTTATATAAAGATCAGTAGTCTTCATTGTCTTCCATGTCAATTTAAAACATCTCTGCATGGCATCTGTTTTTTCATACTTCACCACTTTCAATTTGACAGCTCTGTTGTTTTGTCCTGGAAATATCATAGACTACATATTTGACCATCGCAGAGATGCAGACATCATCTTTTGTCATCAATTGTATCTGACATCACTGATGTCGCATTTTGTTTACTTCATCATTTTCAAAAGTATTCAGCTGAAATTGACCACCTCATCATTTAATTTTCTCCTTGGAGTAATGAGGAGTGAGTTTCGACCTTCATCCACTTCACCATTTCACAATATGTAAATTACATTTAAGCACAATTTGCCATGTTGGTCTCACCATGCCATTTTCGCTAATCTTTTGTCCTGTGCAAAGCTGGTTGCATCTGCTAGTGTACATATATTGTGTTAGAAACTACTTTGTTAACTCTTAACCCGCTGAGTATTTTAAAAATATTTTTCATCACATCTAGTCATTGCTGCTTTAAAGATGCAAGTTTGTTAAAATGAAGCCCCTTTGTTCATATTTGGGGTCAATAGAGGAGCCCAAATTTTTAACTTAATATAGGGAATAATCTTTAAAAATCTTCTTATTCAGAACCACCAGTCAGAATCTTTTAATGTTTAGTATATATCATTGTTATGAGGTCCAGATTCAAGATTGTTCAAATCAAGTGCCTCGGTTAATATTTGGGCTTCCTATGGAACCCTGAATTTTAAATTAGTGCAATATGGGGGATAATCTTTAAAAATCTTCTTCAGCTCCATCAGTCAGAATGCTTTCATATTTGGTATACAACATCTCTAGGGGGGGGGGGGGGGGGGGGGGGGGGATTCAAATTTGTTCAAATCAAGACCCTGGGTTAATATTTGGGCTTCCTATTGGAGCCCAAATTTTAACTTAGTGCAATATGAAGGAATTTCTTTAAAAATCCTCTTCTTCAGATTCACCTGTTAGAATCCTTTCATATTTGGCATACAACATCTGTAGATGGGTCAGATTCAAGTTTGTTCAAATCAGGTTCTTGGGTTAATATTTGGGCCCCGAGCATGAATTTTAATTTTGTGCAAAAATCTTCTTGTTCAGATCCAACAGTTAGAATGCTTTCATAATTGGCATACAACATCTCTAGGGGAGTGAGATTCAAGTTTGTTCAAATCGAGTGTTTGGGTTAATAATTGGGCTTATGGGAACCTGAATTTTAACTCAATGCAATATGAGGGAATTTCTTTAAAAATCTTCTTCTTCAGATTCACCAGTCAGAATTCTTTTATATTTGATATACAACATCTGTAGGGGAGGGGGGGGGGGGGGAAGGGGGGGGGGGGTCAGATTCAGATGCAAATTTATTCAAGCCAAGTCCCTGAGTTAATATTTGGGCTCCCTATTGGAGCCCAAATTTTAACTTAGTCCAATATGAGGAATAATCTTTAAAACTCTTCGGAGGAAAATCCAGACAGAATCCTTTAATATATGGCATACAGAATCTTTACAGGGATTGGATTGAATTTGTTCAAGTCATGTCCATCGGTTGATAATTGTGCTTTCTGAGGGAGCCCAAATTTTAACTTAGTGCAATATGAGGAATAAACTTTGAAAATCATCTTCTTCAGATCCACCAGTAAGAATCTTTTGATATTCGGTATACAGCATCCTTAGGGAAGTCAGATCTAAGTTTGTCAAAATCAAGTCTTTTGGTTGATATTTGGGCTCCCTATTTTAACTTCTAATATGAGGCATAATCTTTAAAAATCTCCTTCTTGAGATACAATCAGAATCTTCTGATATTTGTTCAAATACAGTCCCTGGGTTGATATTTGCGTTCCCCAAGGGGTGGCATTCTCAAAATCTTCTTCTCCAGAACCACCAGTCAGAATCTTTTGATATTTGGTATACACTATCCTTCAAGTTTGTTTAAGTTAAAGTTGAAATTTGGACTCCCCAGGTTTTTCATTGATGAAAATCTGACATTATTTCTGTTGTAGCAGCCCAATACAAGAGAATAATCATCTGGCATGGACAACAGAGTGAAAATAATTAAATAACTTCATTCCTCTGTAGTGTTAACTAGCCATAGATGCTAATTAAAATTTTCAGGATGACATCAGAGATGCATTCCCCAATGTATCTCATCTGAATTCATCTCAATGTAAGTCCCCACTTAAAAACTCACCTAAGAAAAATATGGGGGTAAACGTCCACCATCAAAATCACCACCCAAACATGGATAATACACCCAAACAAAACATAATACAATGGAAGTGTCGAGGTTTTAGAGTGAATTTTAATAAACTAGGCCTTTTGAGCCAAAAATATAAACCTGCTGCTTTTTGCCTGCAGGATACTCTTTTAAAGAAACCCGAAACTCACCGTTATTCAGCTTTTAAACATAATACTTTGTATAATGCCTGGGCTGATGAAAATGATCGTCATGTTCATGGAACGTCTGCCTTAGTTAAAAATGACATTATTCACAGTTCTGTACCATTACACACAAATTTACAGGCTGTGACGGTATGCCTAACTTTGGACAAAACAGTTGCACTTTGTTCGATTCATGTTTCACGAAGTAAAATGCTACAACTGAATGATCTTGAGCTGTTAGTCCAACAACTCCCAACTCCATACATTTTGTTGGGTGATTTTAACGCTCATAGCCCCCTTTGGGGTAAGTACTGCAGTCAAGAAGATGTAAAAGATAAAACTGTAGAAGAGCTCATTACAAAATTTGACTTGTGCATGTTCAATGATGGGTCAGACACTTACTTGCACCCTGCATATGGTTCTTACACTTCAGTTGATGTTTAAGTTGTATGCCTTTCTTTCTACCTTTCTCGATTTTTCTTAGAATGTAGAAGGCGAATTGTGCGGGAGTGACCACTTTCCAATTGTGTTGGAGAGTGTAGTTCCGGAAGATGATGGGAGGGTGCCCTAGTGGCACTTTAGAAAGGCTGACTGGGACACTTTCTCATCACTCTATTCCGAATGCCTCACACGGAAGAAATTTAGCGAAAGTGCTGACCAAATAGAACATTTCATCACAGAGTTGCTTGATATTGCAAGCAAAGTCATTCCTAAAACCTTGCCCAATCCTAAACGTTTCTATAAACCATGGTTTGATACTGACTGCAAACAGGCTATAAAAGATCGCAAAAAAAATGAACAGAAATCACCAATCACACGTAATTTGGACAAACTTCGTATAAATCGGGCAAAAACAAGACGACTCATAAAATAAAAATAAAAAAATTCTTGGGAAACTTATATTTCTAAACTTAACCAAAACACCCCTTTCAACAAAATTTGGAAAATGATTAGAAAAATTAAAGGTAAAGAAACAAAATCAACTGTACAACACCTGGAAGATAACAACACATTACTTACATCAAAAAAAGTAATTTCAAACAAATTGGCCTCCACATTTTCGAAACATTCGTCTGAAAATTATAATCCAGAATTCATTAGAATTTGAAAATGGCAGGAAAAACAAAAGATTAAATTTACCTCTTATAATTTAGAGGATTACAATGATCCTTTCTCTATGGAAGAGTTAAGTAACTCGTTGCATAGAGCAAAGGATACTGCCACTAGACCTGATGAAATACACTACAAAATTTGAAAAAAATCTGCCTCAATCCTCACTTGAACTTTTATTGTCAATTTTTAACGATATCTGGGTGCCTGACCAGTTTCCACCTTCCTATTTTGCTTTTTTGCTTTCTGGACTATCTTTTCTGCAGGTGCAAAAATTTGGTCGCTCAGTAATTTTCTAAAACACAAAGCTCACAAAAATTTGACGTCAGCGACATCATAAGTTGACATCATGATATTTGAGTCCCAGCACATGTTAATCCCTTGAAAAAAATACCGCAAGAGTCCAGATGTCAGCTCAGTGTATCACAAAATGATGGAGTACATGAAGAACAATAATGGATGGATGGTTGCATCAGTAACAGTCGAAACCTAGTTCATGTTACTACCAAGATAAAATTACCCTCATGTGTCAAATGGTAGTACAATGGCTTTGAAAAAAGTCATAAAAAGTGATGTCATTTGCATCAGCAATGTCAGAACATGATGCATAAGACGATTGAGACCAAACTCATATCTTCTATTCTGGATGATCTTACTCCTGTTGCCGAATTTCAGCTTGAGACAAAGAATGACAAAGTTAGTAAAAACATGATGTCAATGATGTCAAAAGGTGACGTTGGGGATGTTCAAAACTTAACACATATTTCTATCAGGTCAAAATTACAGTTGATTAGTCTGTAAAGTTGCTGACCTGCAGATCTCCATTTCAGCCATTAACACTGGACAGGAATAATAGTAATATATCTTATTTACTGATATAGTAGAATCTGCATGGTAGCCAATGCCTGCTGAGTTGAGATGAGGGAGAGTCCTCTGAAGTGGAAAGCTTGAATGACCAGCTAAGCATGATATATTCTTGTGTTGTGGCCTTGATATAGACACAGCCAAAAACATTAATGCAGGTATTCACTCCATTTGCTAAAAACCAAACTCAGTGCAGGGATTTTTCAGCCCTCTCTTAATAAGAGATTGTATCTTCAAGTTGAACTGGGAACATTAACACATAAGCAGTTGCATGTATACCATATGTTGTAAGTTTTATAACAGTTACACAAATTCATGTTCACTCCAGTCTCTGTATTCTCTCTTCATCTGTCCTTGAACTATCAAAGAAATATCTGTCATTTGACCTTGAATTCAGATGCTTTCTAAGCCTACACATCGTTGGGTTGGCAATTGTTGTTTTCCTAAGAACTTATGACAGCCCAGTTCAGGACACCAATTGTGAATAAAATTTTTGTTTGAGTGGGGACAGGGATTGGGAAATTCAGGGTTGGAAATTGGGAAAAATCAAGCCAAAATGCATTGGAAAAGTGTCCCAGTTATTTGGCCCCTGTAGGTGCCCTGCAGTGTCAAGTAAATTTGGGACATTTAATGTGCCAGGAAAGTTTTTCAAAAGGGTGAAGGGAGTTGCAGTAAGCTATTTATGACCAATCAGTTTCAGGAAGCATAATTCATTCAGTGGAATGATCTGGTAACTTGCTGGTATTGCCCCCCTCCCAAGAGAATTCTTATGCACAACATGAATGTGAGAGATATCCCTTTGTTAGAACAACTTTCAAATGACTTGTGTATGCTTGAATAAAGTCATTTCATACTGAACCGGTTTTTATGATTTGCATCCTTCAGCTCCTTAACAATTGTTTGTCATCAGTCCAACATCCGTCCAACATAAATTAATCATAATGGCTCACATGAATAAAGCGATACTTCATTCAGTGAACACAGACATTTCAGATTCTAAAAATATTTTTGATAATGAATGTTAGGCTCATTAATTCTTTATCTAAAGTAACAGCCACAGCTGTAAACAAAATTATTATCACTTAATAGGGCATTCTCTAGTATATTAACAGACGTTTTGTGACATGGTAAAACAACAGAAAGACCAACATGTCACAGACATTTAGGGCCACTGGAGCTAATGGAAAACTTGAGTCTTTAGCACCCACTGCCTATGACTCAGCAGACTCCCATAATAAATTGATCTTTTCTTCTGGTCAAAACTAGATAGATGGAGCAGGGCAGGGCAGGGCAGGGCAGGGCAGGGCAGGACAGATGGTAGATAGATTTATTTGAAAAAATACACCCGCTCTGGCCAGTATGCAGACATGATACAGTACAGAAATTTTAACATAGAAATACACACAAAATAAAGAATTGCTTCGGCTAATTTTATGATACATGCATACATTCACATGTAAAGATTCTACCACTCGCATTGACACATATTGTTAATACCTCTCTCACAAGCAAGCATCCACACATACATATAACAACTCGCCCTGAAACACACTTTCACACAACCTGAACTTGCACACACCTATCCACCCTCACAATAATAACCTCACCATTGCACACATGCATGCATGCATGCACACATGCACACATGCATGTACGCATGCTTGCATGCATGCATGCATGCATACAGATGACATAGTCATACACACTTATTAACACGCTTACATAAATTAAATAAAATATTCAAATAAATCAGAATAAATAAGGAATTTCGAAAGAATCTGAATGATGATAGGGGAGATATGAACAGTTGCAATACAAAGTACAGGATTCATTAATTTCTGTAATTAAGACTCATAATGACCTCAGACCTTCCTGGGCCCAAAATGAGCCCAGGTAGGCCTGAGGTGATGAGGAAACTTACAGAGATTAAGATTCTTGTAAATCTGAATCTTTGGAAATGCTGTTTGAGAACTTTAGAAACTATTCTCTCAATTGGAAATTCAGCAATTCATTCAGATGAGTAGAATGATGCGGTTACGTTTAGTCTTCATTCTGGACATTCTATATTTGGTAGGTAACAGATCAAAAGGGGGTGCAGTGGCTCAGTAGGTAGAAGTGCAGGCTGCAAGCCGAGAGGTCTTCGGTTTGAATCCCACCTGCAGCAACCACGTTGCATCCTTGGGCAAGACACTTCACCCCCATCGCTTACATGGAGGCACAGTGGCATTGTGTGCTAAGGTGTACTGTACGCCAATGGTTCACGTGTCTCCAACCAATGCTAACCCTGCTTGTGTGGAATTAGTATGTTGGGGAGCTGACAATTGCTCGCCATTGCTCGGTGGTTCTCTCTGGGTACTCCGACTTCCTCCGCCCGTAAAACTGTCGATGTCATAATTAGCCATTGTGCAGAAATATGTGACCTTAAATACCAATAAATAAATAAATAATTAACAGATAAAAAGAGCAAAAGTAATAACAGAAAGAACATGACTTTGTTGAGAGTTGAGTATTAGAATTTGTTAGCGCCCCTCTGGGAATAATGGCAACCCTCCATGTTTATTATTAGCAGCAGCCATCGACTCTGTCTTGTGCCACTAATAATATGTCCGGCCTCTGATCATTCCTAACAGGCTGATAATAACCGCAATGCTCTTAAAAATCATGTCATTGTTATAATGGCCATTCATATTCTTTTTTTTTCAGGTTTTGCCTGTGGGTGAGGGGGGGGGGGTGGCTGGGGAAAAAATGTGTGAACATAGGTGGAAATTATTATTTTGCAGATTTTTTTTACCAACCCACCCTTTCCTGTATATTTTTCCATGACATTTTGGGGGACCCACCCCCTTCTCATACATTTTACATACAAAACTTTAGCACTCGAACACTAACTCGAAACGTATAATGCACACTGATTCAATGCATATTTTTATATATCCAAACATGTTTCCATTTAGTCTATCAGATGCATTTTTGAAGACTTACCAGATTCACATCAGTTCACAAAGACACATTACTGTATAGCTTGAACCCTGTGTGGGCCTGGGTATAATAGGTCTACATTTGGTAGATAGGTTGTTATCGCACAGCAGCGATGGCCTGGCTGTTCATACAGACATTTTAATACTATATTGATGCAGCAAATTCTAAGGAATTTGTTTTATCCTTATACTGAGGTGTCTGTGTGGATGAGCTTGTTAGTTCCTCCAGTGGTTGGTGAACTCCTCAGGCCATCCAGTGGATCTGTTTGAATAATTCTACCTTCATCTTGGGAACTAACAACGTGATATAAGCATCATATAGCCATAGTTGTTGAAAGTGATGTAGAACCCCAATCAAACCAGATCAGACAATTGAGACAAAATAAATGTCTTGCTTATTATATTCTAAGAAATCCAGTTTCTAGGTATTTACCTTGCAAATGAAACTCAATTATTCTTTTTCCCAGACACCTTTGATTTTAAACCAAATTTAAATAAGCTTTTCCTGATTTTATCTCTGATATGTGAGCACTGTGCCTGTTGTGCCCATAATTAATTTACTTCTGCTTACACTTCACCCCCATTGCCCATGTGGGGGCACGGTGGCGTTGTGTACTAAGGCGTACTGCACATCGCTGGTACACTTGTCTTCAACCAATGCTAACCCTGCTTGTGTGGAGTTGGTATGTTGGGGAGCTGACAGTTGCTCGCCGTTGCTCGGTGGTTCTCTCTGGGTACTCCGGCTTCCTCCACCCATAAAACTGTCATGGTCATGATTAGCCATTGTGCAGAAATATGTGACCTCAAAAATACCAATAAATAAATTTACTTCTGCTTAGGCCCCACAAAGTAGATCTTCTGTTTCTCAGGCCATTATTTGTAAAATTGCATGCGGCAAGCGGTTTTTTATTTTATTTTTATGTGTACCCATACTATGTATGGTACACATAATGCCGGCATCCGGGGTGGCCATCCGTTGTTCGTCCATCCTTTGTCCATCCATCCGTCTGTCTGTCTGTCCGTCCGTCTGTCCATCCGGCGTCCGTATCCATTTCTTTGTCATTCGATAAGTTGAAAAATATTGCTTGGATTGTCAAGTTACTTTATATTTGTGTTCAGGTTACTGATGTGCCGAGCTGTATAGTTTTTGGTGTAAATATGATAATTTGATCCTGAGATATTAACCCTTTATCCTTCAAATTGAAAATTCCTCCAATCCCTTTGGCATTTGATAACTTGAAAAATATTGCTTGGATTGTCAAGTTACTTTATATTTGTGTTCAGGTTACTGATTTGCCAAGCTGTATAGTTTTGGGTGTAAATCTGATGATCCCGAGATATTAATCCTTTATCCTTCAAATTGAAAATTCCTCCAATCCCTTCGGCCTTCGATAACTTGAAAAATATTGCTTGGATTGTCAAGTTACTTTATATTTGTGTTCAGGTTGCTGATGTGCCGAGCTGTATAGTTTTTGGTGTAAATCTGTTATTTTGATCCTGAGATATTAACCCTTTATCCTTCAAATTGAAAATTCCTCCAATCCCTTTGGCATTTGATAACTTGAAAAATATTGCTTGGATTGTCAACTTACTTTATATTTGTGTTCAGGTTACTGATGTACCGAGCTGTATAGTTTTGGGTGTAAATCTGTTATTTTGATCCTGAGATATTAACCCTTTATCCTTCAAATTGAAAATTCCTCCAATCCCTTTGGCATTCGATAACTTGAAAAATATTGCTTGGATTGTCAAGTTACTTTATATTTGTGTTTAGGTTACTGATGTGCCGAGCTGTATAGTTTTTGGTGTAAATCTGATAATTTCATCCTGAGATATTAACCCTTTATCCTTCAAATTGAAAATTCCTCCAATCCCTTTGGCATGAGATAACTCAAAAAATATCAATCCGATTGTCATGTTACTTTATATATTTATTCAGGTTACTGATGTGCTGTGCTGTATAGTTTTTTTTATGTAAATCTGATAATTTGATCCGGAGATATTAACTCTTTATCCATCAAATTAGACACTCCTCCAATCCATTTCTATATGTACCCATACCATGTATGGTGTACATAATGTCGGTATCCGTGGTGGCCCTCCGTCGTACAGCTTTCTACTAGTTGCGCGTATGGGTACACATCTGACGATTTCATCAGCCTATTTTTTATTTCTGTAATTATTTCTTTGCCATCATAAGTTCATATCTTGGCTTATGTTTTAGGCCTCATAATCTACAGAATAGCATGGGAGGTGGTGTATTTTGTCCCTTGAGAGCAAGAAGGCTTTGCAATGCTTTAGCATTGCAAAGCCATCGTGCACTTAAGAGACACATTTATCAATTTTTTTAACTTGGGTAAAATATCAGACATAAACCGTTTAATTTTGATTTTTTTAAAGTTTCCATTGGTTATAAAAAGAGAGCATGTGGCAGCCAAAAGGACCATGCGGGAGGGCCTGAGAAACAGATTTTTATTTTTTTTAGGCCTTATACTGTAACTGTGAAAATGTTGCAAATATTGGTTGAGTAAATGGGAACTTGTTTTTGTTCTGGCTCAAGAAGGGCAAACCTTGTGTTTTTATACCCCCCGCAAACAAAGTTTGGGGGGGGGGGGGGGGTATATACCGTAGGAATCACCCTGTTTGTCCGTCTGTCCGCACTAACAAATGACTACGTATGTGGCTACGAGTTTGTAAAACAGAATACTTATGTGGTTAAAGTCTAGCTAGCCACGTAACAGAATCTCTTATTGTGAGAGGTGGTTGGGGGGGTGGGGGGCAGGGGGGAGGGGGTTGGATAAATGTAGAGTATTGTTAGGGCATTCCAGGGTGGGGTTTAGGAGTGGGGTGGGGTGGGGTGGGGTGGGGTGGGGTGGGATGGGATGGGGTTTTCAGTGAAGGGGTGTTAGTTATGTGGCTAGGGTTAGGGTTAGTGTTAGTTTAGGGTTAGGGTTGGGTTAGGGGTGGGTAGGGTTAGGGTCAGTAAAGGTTAGGGTTAGCTGACCCCCCCAAAAATTTTCCCCCAAAAAACTTGTTTTATTAAGTTAGACATGTGTTTTAGGTTAGCCACCTAATATGTCCATAAAATAGCCATATAAGTAGCCATTTGTTAGAATGTCTGTCCGTCTGTCCGTCCGTCTGTCCATCCTTGTAAGCGCAACTCCTCCTAAACCGTTTGAAGAATTTTCATGAAACTTTACACAATGGAAGAACTCCATATGCAGATGTGCATGAAGCAATATAATTCCGTTCTGACATTTCCAAGGGGAGATAATCTAACTTATACATTTCAGGCATTGGGGGGGGGGGGGGGGGGGTATCACTTTGTGAGCTTGCTCACAGTACCTCTAGTTGTTTTTGTTATCGCATCTGCATACCAGGATAGTGATCAAAAAGATTTTTGTTTTTGTTAAATCAGACTTTTTTATTTTTGTTGAAATAAAAATTAATTTTTTCAATTTTTTCATTTTGAAAAATCAGTCCCACCAAGCTATTTTGACTCATTAGACAATATTATATGTACTATGCTTTATTTTAAAGAATGTTCTATTAAAAAAAAAACTTGATATGAATGAATTATCTTGTGAATGGATATTTTTGTTGACTTTACAACAAAATTGTCGGGCAATTTTTTTCCGCTCAATATTGGGCACTCACCACATCCATAAGTCACTTTTGGATAAAATTCTCCAATATTTTTATATTAAGGGGGTTAGTTTTGTTAATAATGCTTCTAAATGGGCTTTTAAGATCAGTTGGTGACATTTTGTTACAGTTTGGGACACAAAAGATGCCATAACAGTGAAAAAGGAAAAATAAATGCATTAACTGTTTTTGCACATTTTTTTGGCACTTGACCACCCACCCACCCCCCCACCTATGTTCATGCAATTTTTTTCTGCCCCCTCCCCCACCCTGCCCCAATCCCCCACCCCACCCTGTTTTGCCTGTAAAATTCATGTTATGACTGGAGATGGGCAATATCCTGAAAAACTGAACTGATACCGATATCATGGGCATACCGAAAAACCAAACTGAACCAACCATTGAATACTGAAACTGTTTTCAACGTTCACCATTTATAAGGCCCTGTTGATGCTTGATAGCAGTTGAAGGGTTCATTTTCATGAAAGAAGTGGCTGATTTTCTTTTCAGTTTTGTTAACCTACAGGGGCATCGGCGATTGTCCTGAATTCTTGCTGGACTAGAACATATGCATGTCCAGCTGCTTAGCAGTGATTTCTAGCAAAGTGTTGGCTGCCTGTTAAGGCAGCCAACACTTGTCTAAAAATCACTGCCCACGTGCTTTGTCTATTGTCAGCAGGACCTCTTGAAGATGGCAAGGTCAGGGTACATGCTCTAAGATTGCACACACCTGAAATAGACTTTTAAAGGTTAAGGTGTGTTCAGAACAAGTCACAAAATTACCATGGGTATGATTTGTGTTGGCAAAAGAATGGCAATGTTGAGCTCATAGGCAGAGGCATTTGTGGTGCTGTGGTAGAATGATACAAGAACAACTTATTCTGTGTTTTCCTGATGTGAATTTCCCTTTGGAACTATCAGCAAATCCCCTTCAAGTCAGATACTGAATACAAAACTGATACCGAGGTACACCCTCTTAAAAATAACGAAACCGATACCAAACCCAAAATTGCAATATCATCCATCTCTAGTTATGACAGCTCATTTGAACAAGGTGGTCATAAGCTTGTTCCAGCGAGGGGCCAACATTTAAAAGGTATGTTTGTTAAACAAGAAAAGAAACTTTTTAGTTATCCAAGAAACAAAATTGTTATGTGTGTTAGGAAAATGGTTAAGCAAAAATTTCCTATTTTGTTAATAATTTTTTTCTCTGCCCCAAAATACTTGATATATCTTGTGTTTCTTTAGCAACTGTTGCCAGTATATTAATTTGGAAAATGTCAAGTAACTTATTGGTATTTGTAGCCTGGAAACAAGCTTTTTAATATCCTAACTAATTAAGATAGCAGCCACAGTTTCAAAGATGACTGTCAACATATATGTTTTCTCATTGTTTATTGTCAAATCTCTAGAAATATATCAAACATACATCATATGTTTCTCCATCAAAATCTTTTAACTTTATTTTATGAAAACAGTTCATTAGGATTTGCCTTCTGACAGTTTATTGGAGAGTGCTTATAGGCGCCCTCCAATAAATTGTGACAAGACAAATCCAAATAAACAAACATCTTTCACTTCTAAAATGTGATGTACATCCATGAAAGAAGAAGCCCTTTAATTGAGGTGCCAACACCTTTTAGTAGAGCCCACGTTTGGACTTCTAACATTCAACCAGTTAGCAAAGTCAATATGAGCTTGTATAATCTGTTGCCAGTGTACAGATCAATTATTATTATACCCCACGCAACGAAGTTGCGGGGGCATAATGTTTTTGACTGGTCCGTCTGTCAGTCCGTCAGTCAGTCCTACTTGTTTTCCGGACTTTTTTTCTACACGCTTCCAGATATTGAGCTGATTTTTGGTATGTTAGTCTAACATGGTGGCCTACAGATCAAGTTTGCATTTTGTTCCGCTCCACTGATTTTTACCGAACTTACGGCCCTTGAACTTTGAAAAGTTCATCAAAATTACAGTTTGCAGACTTTTTTCCTACACGCTTCCAGATATTGAGCTGATTTTTGGTATGTTAGTCTAACATGGTGGCCTACAGAACAAGTTTGGCTTTTGTTCCGCTCCACTGATTTTTACCAAAATGACGGCCCCATAGACTTTGGAAAGTTCATAAAATTACAGTTTTCCGGGCTTTTTCTCTACATGCTTCCAGATATTGAGCTGATTTTTGGTATGTTTGTCTAACATGGTGGCCTACAGATCAAGTTTGCATTTTGTTCTGCTCCACTGATTTTTACCGAAATTACGGCCCTTCGACTTTGAAAAGTTCATCAAAATTACAGATTTCTGGACTTTTTTTCTACACGCTTTCAGATATTATCGAAATACTGCCATTTTAGTATGTGAGTCTACCACAATGACTTACAGATCAAGTTTGCATTTTGTTCTGCTCGGCTGATTTTTGCGGAAATTACGGGCCCTGGACTCTGAAAAATACAAGTAACAGATTTCTGGGTCATTTTCCTAAATATTGCAGTTTTCCGAGCTTGAAATATCGGGGCGCGTGGGGTATGTGAGCATGCTCACTAAGGTTCTATATTTATTATTATTATTATTATTATTATTATTATTATTATTATTATTATTATTATTAGTATTATTAGCTCAACTTTGGCGAAGCCAAATTTGAGTTTATGCCATGGCCCGTCGTCCGTCTGTCCGTCTGGCTGTCTGTCCATCTGTCCGTCTGTCCGTCAACAATTGGATACGGCTTGGGCTAGAGGCCGTATTTATGAACCAATCTTTACGAAACTTCTTGGGTACCTTTGTTATGACCGTGGGACGAGAACGAGTGTTTTTGGGTGCGGTCCGAAATTCAAGATGGCTGCCAGCCACCATTTTGTACCGACGATGCAGAAATCTGTTTTTTGTACAGATCTTCCATATGAAGCTCTGATTTGAATAATTTTTTGTATGAATGTTTAGTACCATGGGATACATCACACATAAAACAGTTTTTTTTCTTGTGCGTAAATTATGCAAATTAGACTAACTTTGATGTTTTTTGGTGTTACTTTCAGCACTGTAAGTGCAAATGCCAATACGGCTCGGGCTAGAGGCCGTATTTATGAACCGATCATTACGAAACTCCTTGGGTACCTTTGTTATCACCGTGGGACGAGAACGAGTGTTTTTGGGTCCGGTCCGAAATTCAAGATGGCCGATGGCAGCCATTTTGTACAAAATTTGGTGCAATCAGATTTTTGTACAGAACTTCCATATGAAAGCGCTGATTTGAATAATTTTTTGTGTGAATGTTTAGTACCATGAGATACATCACATATAATACGGGTTTTTTTCTCGTGCAGAAATTATGCAAATTAGATGAACTTTGATTTTTTTCAGTGCTACTTACACACAGTAAGTACACATGTCAATACGGCTCGGGCTAGAGTCTGTATTTATGACCCGATCTTCACGAAACGTCTTGGGTACCTTTGTTATCACCTTGGGACGAGAACGAGTGTTTCTGGATGCAGTCCAAAATTCAAGATGGCTGCCAGTGGCCATTTTGTACCGAAATTAGGTCTAATCAGTTTTTTGTACACAACTTCTATACGGCTCAGGCTAGAGGCCGTATTTATGAACCGATCTTTACGAAACTTCTTGGGTACCTTTGTTATCACCGTGGGATGAGAACGAGTGTTTTTGGGTGTGGTCCGAAATTCAAGATGGCCACCAGCAGCCATTTTGTACCAAAATTAGTGCAATCAGTCTTTTGTACAGAACTTCTGTAGGAAAGTTCTGATTTGAATAAATTTTTGTATGAATGTTTAGTAACATGGAATACATCACATATAGTACAGGTTTTTTTCTCGTGCAGAAATTATGCAAATTAGATGAACTTTGATTTATTCAGTGCTACTTATACACTGTAAGTGCATGTGTCAATACGGCTCAGGCTAGAGGCTGTATTTATGAACCGGTCTTTACGAAACTTCTTGGGTACCTTTGTTATGACCGTGGGATGAGAACGGGTGTTTTTAGGTGCAGTCCAAAATTGAAGATGGCTGCCAGCCACCATTTTGTACCGACGATGCAGAAATCTGTTTTTTGTACAGAACTTCCATATTTAAGCTCTGATTTGAATAATTTTTTGTATGAATGTTTAGTACCATGGGATACATCACATATAATACGGGTTTTTTTCTCATGCGTAAATTATGCAAATTAGACTAACTTTGATGTTTTTTGGTGTTACTTTCAGCACTGTAAGTGCAAATGCCAATACGGCTCGGGCTAGAGGCCGTATTTATGAACCGATCTTTACGAAACTCCTTGGGTACCTTTGTTATCACCGTGGGTCGAGAACGAGTGTTTTTGGGTCCGGTCCGAAATTCAAGATGGCCGATGGCAGCCATTTTGTACAAAATTTGGTGCAATCAGATTTTTGCACAGAACTTCCATATGAAAGCGCTGATTTGAACAATTTTTTGTGTGAATGTTTAGTACCATGAGATACATCACATATAATACAGGTTTTTTTCTCGTGCAGAAATTATGCAAATTAGATGAACTTTGATTTTTTCAGTGCCACTTACACACAGTAAGTACACATGTCAATACGGCTCAGGCTAGAGTCTGTATTTATGAACCGATCTTCACGAAACGTCTTGGGTACCTTTGTTATCACCTTGGGACGAGAACGAGTGTTTCTGGATGCAATCCAAAATTCAAGATGGCTGCCAGTGGCCATTTTGTACCGAAATTAGGTCTAATCAGTTTTTTGTACACAACTTCTATACGGCTCAGGCTAGAGGCTGTATTTATGAACCGATCTTTACGAAACTTCTTGGGTACCTTTGTTATCACCGTGGGATGAGAACGAGTGTTTTTGGGTGTGGTCCGAAATTCAAGATGGCCACTAGTAGCCATTTTGTACCCAAATTAGTGCAGTCAGTCTTTTGTACAGAACTTCTGTATGAAAGTTCTGATTTGAATAAATTTTTGTATGAATGTTTAGTAACATGGAATACATCACATATAGTACAGGTTTTTTTCTCGTGCAGAAATTATGCAAATTAGATGAACTTTGATTTATTCAGTGCTACTTATACACTGTAAGTGCACATGTCAATACGGCTTGGGCTAGAGGCTGTATTTATGAACCGATCTTCACAAAACTTCTTGGGTACGTTTGTTATCACCTTGGGACGAGAACGAGTGTTTCTGGGTGTGGTCCAAAATTCAAGATGGCTGCCAGTGGCCATTTTGTACCGAAATTAGGTCCAATCAGTTTTTTGTCACAACTTCTACACAGCTCATATTTGAGAACTGATCTTCACGAAACTTCTTGGATACCTTTGTTTTCACCATGGGACAGGAATGAGGGTGTTTTGGGGTGCCTTTGTTATCACTGTGCTATGAGAACAAATATTTTGGGGTTCAGTCAGACCCACTCTGGGACTCATAGATTTCTTTTCTAATTTAGCATCTGACTGTCACCCACCTTTACAATACTTTACCTATACATTTGTTACAGGCAACGGTCAGTATTTATGTACAGACCATTACAATACTTTATATGTACCTTTGTTATCAGGTCATTACCTAGATGTTTGTCATTGCTGTGTCACATACTATACATGTACATGTCTTTGTCTTGACAAGTTGAGCTACAGTGTCATTGACACTTTCATTATTAGTATTCTGCGGTAAACAGGCTCTGTTTTACTGGTAAAATAGGACCCAGTCACCAATGCTTGGGAGGTGCAAACCCACTCTAAAATTGGCAATATGGCTTATTAACGCTCACCCCTGGTCTTGAGTTGATACTCATGTTGTGGTTATGATTAGCCATTGCGCATAAATATGTGACCTTAAACATCAATAAATAAATAATAATAAATAAATATTATTATTATTATTATTATTATTGTATGCTCTGTCCCTTTAAAGGCCAGAAAATTGGTACCTAAGTAAGCTCACAACTGTATCTGAAGATACTAGTAGGGCTTAAGAACCCAATCATTTACCATGAATTCGTGAGGTAACAACATAGTTTTCAGTTCATAGAACTGGAAAAGGTGTGAATAAATTACATAATTAACCCTTTACCTAACATGAAAAGCAGACGACACTTGCAAACAAAATTCTTAAATAATTAATTTTTTGTCTCAAAAACATAGGTTATGACCCCTCATTGGAACAAGCTGGTCGAGCTCGTTCTGAAGAGGGGTCAGAACCTATGTTTTTGAGACAAAAAATGAAAATTAATTGGCGATTTTTGAGAATAGCGCTGGCCGGTTTTGACCATTATGTTGGGTAAAGGGTCAAACACTAGAAAACTGTGATTCTGTGGAATAGTACTGAAACTACCCCTATTCAAGTTACCAAAACTGAGAGAGGGTTTTATCGAAGCTCTAGCTTTATAACAGCAGCTTTGTTTACCAAGAATCTCTACACACCGGGAAATGAAGAGGTTAAAGTTAACCCTCATACAACTGATCAAAAACAGTGACCGAAGTTTGTGAATTTTCTTATTTTTTAAATGATTCCCTTACTCTATCAATCACTGTGCTAAAGAGTTAAATGCCACAAACAAACTTCAACCATAAATTTGTTTTACGACCAACGTGGCATCTTCCTGTACTAAAATTGGGAGCATATATCTGTCACTTTATTGGAATTTTAACTTGAAAGGTCGTGCAGTTTTGCTAAAACTCACAAACTATGGACCATTAACTATTACATTAACGGCCGATGGGGTTAAAAGTGATCGTGATGCTCAGTTATCTTGCTGCATCATATAACACTATAAATATATAGGAGATTTTATCTAGCCTGGACTCAAACTTCGCCATATTTTCTGAAATTTTGCCATATTTTTCTCAAAATTTGGCATATACCAAAAAACTGTTTTCGCTAAAACGACGGTATGTGGAGAAACAACTTCAGATGGGAACAGATACTAGAACTTTCAGAAAAAGTAAACCCATTTCTGAGTTCTATAGGCCACAATATTGAAATGGAATTTGTTAAAAAACTAAAAGACATTTATTCCCATTTTAAGATAACCAGAATGGGTAAGGTTTAAGTCAGAGGTCTCTACTTGCAAAAGCAAGATTATTTAGTTTGCAATTTCTTACAAGGAAAAACAAAAAGTATGAAGTTAACCCTCTTGCAACTTTTCCAAAACAGTAACCAAAATATGAAATTTTGATGTTTTTTAACAGTTCCTATGTTTATGCGGACAGAAGAGGCATTGGGTTAAACATATCAAGATAACCGATAACAGCTAAAATGTTTGTCAGTTAATGATCTATACGCCTGTGCAACAAATTTACATCTATGTCGTTCACAATGCTGGAGAATTGAACAGAAATGGCTAAGGGTTAAGCCTTCTGTCTCGAATTGCAAAAGAAAGATTATTAGGCTTTTCCCTCTGGAAAAGACTATTGTTTTTCTACGGATTATTTTTTTTTCCACACATTTTGTCCTTACAATTCAGAAGCCATTTTCGAATCAGTTTTCACAAACTTTTGCTCATGCATAGAGGGGCACAAAATCTAAAAATGTACTGAAGCGGAATTTTCGATTTTCGATTTAACCCTTATTTCGCCAGAATTGCAAAAAACTGTCAAACTTGGAGTTTATAGGCACTTTCTCAAAACAAGTCTTGTAGATTTTTTTAAACAGTCATCATTGTTAGACCTGTCTGTAACAGGACCATTCATATACAAGAGATTTTCGGCAATGCATATGGTAACCCTCCACATGCTGCCAAACATCAAAATTTTGATGGAGTGGACTGTTTTCGGGACCCCACAGCACCCAAACAATACACGAGAGATAAACATAACTTCACTTATTGGAAGTAAGATTGATCATGGATCATTTTTGCAAGTAATAAGGGTATTCAAGAAACCAGGCTTTAACCCGTTTTGGGCTGGTTAAACTGCAATACCACTCAAAAGCTTAAAAATCCATGTTTTCTGTGGATTTCTCTAAACGAGTCTTGTAGATTTTCAAGAAAAATTGGCCACGCGCAGGTATTGGTGTGACAATACAAGTAGCATGGACAAAATATCCCGGTGAGTATTTGTTAACCCTCCACGGACTGCTAAAAGTAAAAATTGTGATAAAATAGGCTGTTTTTGGACACCAACAGCACCCAATGGGTACGCCACAAGAGAAATGCCTTCTTTTATTGAGCGCAAAATTTATACGGAAACATTTTTATAATTAGTAAGGGTATTCAAAAGTCGAAGTCTTAACCCATTTTGGGCAGGCTAAAGAGAGATACCCCTTAAAAGCTTAAAATTCCCATTTTCTGTGGATTTCTCTAAAAGCAACTTGTAGGTTTTCAAGAAAAAATTCACTATTCGCAGGTCTTTGTGTGACATTACAACTTTCATGGACAAAATATTCTGGTGAGCATTTATTAACCCTCTACAGACTGCCAAGCATCGTAATTTTGTTGAAATGGGCTGTTTTTGGACACACCCAGCACCCAACACATACCCGAGAGATAAACATAATCTCCTTTGTTGGAAGTGGAATTCAGTGAGGACCATTTTTGTAAGTAAAAAGGGTACTCTAAAAACCAAGCGTTAACCCCTTTTGGGGTGGTTAACAGTGATACCCATCAAAAGCTTAAAAAAATCATGTTTTCCCTGGATTTCTTTACAAACATCTTAAAGGTTTTCAAGAGAAAATAGTCATTGATAGGTTTTGGTGTCACATTACCAGTTGCATGGAAAAAATATTCCGGTAAGCATTTGTTAACCTTCCGTGGGCTGCTGAATGTCAAAATTTTTTTGAAAAAATAGTCTGTTTTTGGACAGCAACAACATCAAATTGGAATGCCATGGAGAAACTTAACTTCTTTTACCGGACGCAAAACTGATAGAGAAAAAATTTTGTAAGTAGTAAGGGTATTCAAAAATCGAGGTCTTAACCCATTTTCGACTGGTTAAGGAAATATACCCCTTAAAAGCTTAAAATTCCATTTTTTGTGGATTTCTCAAAAAACTCTAGTAAGTTTTCAAGAAAAATTTACCATTCGCAGGTCTTGGAGTGACATTACAAGTTGCATGGACAAAATATCTATGTAAGCATTTGTTAACCCTCCGGAGGCTTCCAAGCATAGCCATTTTGAGAAAATGGGCTGGTCTTGGACACCCATAACACCCAATGTGTACCTGCGAGATAAACATGACCTCCTTCATTGGAAGTGGAATTCACCGAGGATCATTTTTGTAAATAATGAAGATATTCACAAAACCAAGCATTAAGCCATTTAGGGCTGGTTACAGAGCGATACCCCTCAAAAGGTTAAAAATTCATGTTATCCGAGAATTTCTCTAAAACCATCTCTTAGATTTTAAAAAAAAATTGGCCATTCTCAGATCTTAGTGTCACATTACAAGTTGTATGTACAAAATATTCCAGTAAGCGTTTGTTAACCCTATGCAGGTTCTCAAACATCAAAATTTTGATAAAATGGGCTGTTTGCGTACCCACAGCACCCAAAGTTAAGAGGAGAGATCAACATAAGTGGAAGTAGAATTCACTGAGAATTATTATTGTAAGTTATAAGGGTATTCAAAAACAACCCTTAACCCATTTTGGGCTGGATAAACAATGGTACCCATCAATTGCTTAAAATTCAAGCTCTCCCTGGATTTCTTGGAAAACATCTTGGAACATTTTAAAGAAAAAATGGCCATTCGCAGTTCTTGGTGTGACATTACAAGTTGCATGGAAAAATATTCCTGTTAGCACTTGTTAACCCACTACAATTTGCCTGACATCAGTATTTTGGATACATTTGAGATAAAATGAACCATTTTCAAATAGCCACAACACTCAGTGGGTATGCGTCAAACAAACATAACTTCCTTTGTCATCATTAACTTGTCAGACGACGATATTGATATTAACCCTCTCCACCATTAATGATGATTTTTACCTCAACATTTTTAGCTCAACTTTAGTGAAGCCAAATTTGAGCTTATGCCATGGCCAGTCGTCTGGTCGTCTGTCCATCTGGCTGTCTGTCCGTCTGTTCATCAACAATTTAATACGGCTCGGGCTAGAGGCAGTATTTATGAACCGATGTTTACGAAACTTCTTGGGTACCTTTGTTATGACCGTGGGACAAGAACAAGTGTTTTTGGATCCGATCCGAAATTCAAGTTGGCCTCTGGGGCCATTTTGTACAGACATAGGTGAAATCAGATTTTTGCGCAGAACTTCCATATGAAAGCGCTGATTTCAATAATTTTTTGTATGAATGTTTAGTACCATGGGATACATCACATATAATACGGGTTTTTTTCTCGTAAGTAAATTATGCAAATTAGACTAACTTTGATGTTTTTAGTGTTAATTTCAGCACTGTAAGTGCAAATGCCAATACAGCTCAGGCTAGAGGCCGTATTTATAAACCAATCTTTACGAAACTTCTTGGGTACCTTTGGTATCACCGTGGAACCAGAACGAGTGTTTTTGGGTGCCGTCCAAAATTCAAGATGGCCGATGGCAGCCATTTTGTTCAAAATTAGGTGCAATCAGATTTTTGCACAGAACTTCCATATGAAAGCACTGATTTGAAAAAATTTTTGTGTAAATGTTTAGTAGCATGGGATACATCACATATAATACAGGTTTTTTTCTCGTGCAGAAATTATCCAAATTAGATGAACTTTGATTTTTTCAGTGCTACTTACACACAGTAAGTACACATGTCAATATGGCTCAGGCTAGAGACTGTATTTATCAACCGATCTTCACGAAACTTCTTGGGTACCTCTGTTATCACCTTGGGACGAGAACGAGTGTTTCTGAGTGCGGTCCAAAATTCAAGATGGCTGCCAGTAGCCATTTTGTACCGAAATTCAGTCTAATCAGTTTTTTGTACACAACTTCTATACGGCTCAGGCTAGAGGCCGTATTTATGAACCGATCTTTATGAAACTTCTTGGGTACCTTTGTTATCACCGTGGGATGAGAACGAGCGTTTTTGGGTGTGGTCCGAAATTCAAGATGGCCACCACAGCCATTTTGTACCAAAATTAGTGCAGTCAGTCTTTTGTACAGAACTTCTGTGTGAAAGTTCCGATTTGAATAAATTTTTGTATGAATGTTTAGTAAAATGGAATACATCACATACAGTACAGGTTTTTTTCTCGTGCAGAAATTAGATGAATTTTGATTTATTGTTATCACCCTGAGACGAGAACGAGTGTTTCTGAGTGCGATCCAAAATTCAAGATGGCTGCCAGTGGCCATTTTGTACCGAAATTAGGTCCAATAAGGTTTTTGTCACAACTTCTATACAGCTCGTATTTATGAACTGATCTTCATGAAACTTCTTGGGTACCTTTGTTTTCACCTTGGGACAGGAATGAGAGTGTTTTGGGGTGCCTTTGTTATCACTGTGCTATGAGAACAAATATTTTGGGGTTCAGTCAGACCCACTCTGGGACTCAAAGATTTCTTTTCTAGTTTAGCATCGGACTGTCACCCACCTTTACAATACTTTACCTATACATTTGTTACAGACTACGGTCAGTATTTATGTACAGACCGTTACAATACTTTATATGTACCTTTGTTATCAGGTCATTTCCAGATCTTTGTCATTGCTGTGTCACATACTATACATGTACATGTCTTGACAAGTTGAGCTACAGTGTCATTGACACTTTCATTTTTTATCAAACTAAGTCTTTTGAGACTACTGTACCCACCTTTCTTATAACATCAATAAAGGAGCTTCAGTGAGACAGTTAAAAACAATTCATCAGACATTCTAGGGTCATGAAAAATCATGGAATCTCATCTGGAAAAGCAATGATTCTCCAGAATCATAAAGTCTAGTTCAGTTTGCTATTCTCTGTAATGAAAAACAAAAGTTTTGAAATTAACCCTCTTGCGATTGCCTGAAATCAATAACCAAAGTACCGTAAAATGGGGTATTAAGGGACTGCTGGGTAACAAGGGATGTTTTTCGGGAAAATTATTTTCGCATTTTTTTTGTTTTTGTTTTTGTTTTCTGCCAGATGAACAAGGTAGGTATGGGTTATATAATTTCAGTATATTTTCTATGTATGGGATGCTATGTGGTATCATAACACTCAATGTGGTTTTTATGCAGATTGTTTGAAAAAAGTAGGTAAAATTCAAAAAAAAAAATTGCTGGTCAAAACTTTCTTTTTCCAGAGAAAACTGAAAAGTTCACTAAAGATTGTATGGTATGAACAGAGAGATAATATAATTAGTAAGGGTATATATAGGACCTGGAAGTCAGATTTTAAAAATGAGCTGAAGTAGTTTTCTGTCTATTTTCGGGTGAATTTTGAAGAAAAAGTGGGGTTGTAAGGGACACAATGCCGCGTTATTACAAATCTAAACCAGGATGTAAAATTCGAAAAAAAACATAGTGATTCAGAAATATCTCGTGCAGTAAAAGCTGTGAAAGATGGGTTATCATACAGGAAGGCAGATGAGACATTTAATATTCTAAAATCAGTGATCCAAAGACAATTGAAAGATGAGAATATTGGTAAACCGGGAAGGCCACTTGTTCTTGGAGAAGATGTTGAAAAAATGATCATCGATCGACTATTGAAATGTAGCGAATGGGGTTATCCCATGGATTCTCTAGATTTGAGGTTGATTGTGCAATGCTATTTGGACAGGAAAGGTGTTACATTGCCATTGTTTAAAGACAATATGACAGGAACAGAGTGGGCTGTGGCTTTTTTGAAAAGACACAAAGAAAGATTGACAGTTCGCATGTGCCAGAACATCAAAAGGTCCAGGGCCCAAGTATCCCCAGATATAATTAATGACTATTTCAACAATCTATCAGAGACAATAGAGAATGTGCCCCCTTTAAATATTCTAAACTACGATGAAACAAAAAGTTATTATGAAAAGAGGAACAAAATATCCTGAAAGGATAATGAATAGTTCAAAGTCTTCGGTTTCACTTATGTATGCGGATGGAACTGTCCTTGCTCCTTATGTAGTCTACAAAGCACTCCACTTGCCAGCACTGCCTGATGTGATTGTGCCAAATGTTCATATGGTCGCTAGACAATGTAGAGAACTCAATTTAACTCCTCTATTCTGAATACCGGTATTTTTATCCTATTTTTCAAAGTTTTTGTTCATCAAGAGATGTATTTTCTTTATCATGTTCATTGATGTTCATGTTTATCCAGAGATTTATTTCTATTGCTGATGATGAGGTATCTCTACCACCATTTGGTGCATTTTGTACTGTTTATCAAATAGTTTCTCAAATATTTTGTTTTATTGTTATTGAAAGATTTTTTAAAAACAACTTGTGTGTCCCTTATTCCCCCTGTTATGGGTTTAAAGGGGAAATGAAATAGATATTATGACTATCCCTTATAACCCCAACATTGGGGTTATAAGGGACGGTTAGTATTAAAATAAAAAAAAAATATAGAATGCTGGATTATCTTAACAAATCATATATAGTTTCAAAGGTCTAGTATATAGCAACAAAGTTGCATATAAACATTGGTCAAAGTATTTCTGTCTTAGGAGATATTCATGAAAGAGTCTGAAAATCGTCCCTTGAAACCCCATTTTACGGTATACAAATGTTGATATTTCGAACAGTCTCCATGTCCACACAGGCAATAGAGGCATTGGGTTAAACCTTTCAAGGTAACTTATAACAGCAAAAATGTTCGTCAGTTAAAAATCTGTACACCTGTGCAACAAATTTACATCTACGTCATGTCCAACGCTGGAAAACTGAACAAAATGTGAGAATATTGTACAAAATATGATACCACTTGTATTATTGTTACAAAAACTGGCTGAGGGTCAAGTCTGCTATTTAAACCTTTTACAGCAAGATCGTTGAGTAGACATTTCTGCACATGGTAAAATTAAAATAAGTGTGCAAACTTTCAGAAATAGTCGTCCAGTTTTTAGCTCACCTGACTTTCAGTCAGGAGAGCTATAGTGATCACTCACAGTCCGTCGTCAGTGAACATAGTGTTTGCGTCTTCTCCTCCCAAACTGCTGAACCAATTTAATTGATATTTGAGATAATAGCTTGTTATGACATCACAATTTGATTTTGTTCAAATCAAGTTGCCTCGCCCATTGGTAGTGCTGAAATCTTAAAAAATCTTCTTCTCATGAACCAGCAGTAGCAGAGACTTGATATTTGGTGTGCAGCTTCCTTTTGAGGTGTAGACTCAGATTTGTTCAAGAGAAGTTTGTGGGGCTATATTTGGCATTGTAAAATGGGAGGGGCAAGAATATTTGCCCCTCCCAAAGTTTCTATTTTCCAAACCGAGAGGCAAATTTGGACCAAATTTGATATCAATATGTTTATGTATAAAATGTTGGATAAGAGTCAAGCTCCTAAAGTTTGAAGTTTCGAAGGCCAGATCCTGATGAGTCAAAGATGTGTTGAGATACAGCTTTTGAAACAAGCAATCACCACAGTGTTGAGACTTATTGTTATTGCTCAAAAAAGGTTTTTTTTGTTTTTTTTCTTATTTTTATTTATTTTTTTAAATTTTGTTGGGTTTTTTTTTCCACCTAAATTTTGTGGCCTCTAGATCTCGAAAACTGGCTGTTCGATTCTCCTGAAATTTTGCACACTTATTTGCTAACATCTGAAGGTGTGGGTATATTCCACCATTTTAGTGAAAATGTTTCCGGCAGGCTAAAATATAGCAAAAAAAATGACACTTTTTCCAAACATTCTCTAACACTATCGAAAAGGTGAAGATAAAATTTTCTGTATATTTAGAGTCTAACATGTTGTAACGAAATTACTTATCTTAATATGAGGAGAAATACATGTCCTCTTTTTTAACAAATTCCACTTCAATTTTGTGGCCTGTAGATCTCAGAAGCGAGTCAACTTATTCTGAAAATTCTATCACCTGTTTGTTCCCATCTGAAGTTGTTTCTCCACATACCGTTTTAGTGAAAACATTTTACGCGCCAAAATCTGAGAAAAATATGACAAAATTTCAGGAAAATATGGCAAAGTTTGAGTCCAGGCTAGATTAAATTTTCCACATCTTTAGAGTGTAATATGATGCAGCAACATAACCGAGCAGCGCCATCACTTTTAACCCCCATCGACCGTTAATGGGCCATAGTTTGTGGTTCTTAACAAAACTGCACAACTTCCCAAGTTAAAATCCGTATACAGCGACTGATATATGATCACAATTTTAGTACAGCAAGATGCCACGTTGATCGTAAAACAAATTTATGGTTCAAGTTTGTTTGTGGCATTTAACCCTTCAGCATAGTGATTGACAGAGTAAGGGTACCATTTAAAAAATGCGAAAATTCGCAAACTTTGGTTACTATTTCTGATCAGCCGTATGAGGGTTAACTTTTTAAACTCTTTGTTTCCCGGTGTGTAGAGATGCTTGGTAAGCAAAGTAGTTATTATAAGGTTAGAGCTTTGATAAAACCCTCTCTCAGTTTTGGTAACTTGAATAGGGGTAGTTTCAGTACTATGTTATCAAGCATGGCGAGTCTGTGCTTCTGCAGAATCACAATTTTCTAGCAGGCATATAGATCATTAACTGATGAACATTTTTGCTGTTATAAGTTATCTTGAAATGTTTAACACATGACTTCTTGAAAATAGTCATTGGCAAACAAACCCCTCCCCCCTCATCTGATCAAACCAAGGAACTCCACTGTCAATTCTTGCAACCCAATGGGAACCGCAGGAGCTAAAAATAGAAAAAATTAAAACACCCATATCTCCAAAACTACACGGAACTGAGAATTCTTATTTGGTGTGAAGCTTCCTTAGGACCAACAGAATGGAATGGTAAAAAAAAATTGCTATCGGTTTTATCATGGGGTACTTTTTGGGAACTTTGAAAAAGTGCTGAGTCAGCATTTTTTAACACTGTGGGTAATGGGAAAAACATGTAAGACTACTTTTCTCCCAAACCACTGCTCCAAAAGCTTTCAAATTTCACATATAACATCTTTGGAAGTTTGTTTCACAAGTTTATAGAAATCAATTCCCTGGGTCCTTATTTGGGCTCTCTATGGGAGCCCAAATGTTTAAATTAGTTCAGTATGAGGAATATTCTTTAAAAATCTTCTTCTTCAGATCTACCAATAAGAATCTTTTGATATTTGGTATGCAGCATCCTTAGGGGGTTAAGATTCAAGTTTGTTCAAGCCAAGTCCCTGGGTTCATATTTAGGCTGAAAATTTGGGGCCCCGTTCCAAGTCTGTTTTTATGCGTTTATCTCAATTTTGGGGCGTAAAAGTGCAGGAACTGAAAATAGAAGGAAAATCCTGTGTATTGTGTGGGCACAATCGCTTCATCTAGTTGGTATATGCTTTTCTTAGGAGAGGCGTATGCAGCTTATTCAAGTCAAGTCCCTGGTTTGATATTTAGACTACCACATCAGGTGAGCACCCTCAGGCCCCCTGGGGCCTCTTGTTAGGTTTCATCAATGGTGAAACATAGAGAACTACATGTCAGCTTTAGAACATATACACAAGTCCTGACTTGTGCTTAAAATTATAATTCCCTAAAAACAGTGCCTGTTTGTACCATAGCTTTCGGCCTTTTAAGCCTGGCTTGTGTGTTTATGTTCGAAAGCCGATATGTGGTTCTCTATGCTTCACCACTGATGGAAGCTAATAAAGCCAAAAGCTATTGTACTAATAGGGAATTGTAATTTTATATTGTGCCAAGCTCTGTTTAAATATATGATGTCACCTCTTTCATAATTTGTAGAAGTGTGTGTAGCACCGACTTTTGTTATTCTACCCACATTTGTTACAGGTCACCACTTTTGTTACCAAAATCACCCACTTTTGTTACAGGTCACCACTTTTGTTACAAAATCGCGCACTTTTGTTACAAAAACAGCTCACGACTTTTTGTTACAAAAATCAATAAAATTACACATAACAAAAGTCAGTGCTACTTGTTGCACCGACTTTTGTTACTCTACCCACTTTTGTTACAGGTCACAACTTTTGTTACCAAAATCACCAACTTTTGTTACAGCTCACCACTTTTCTGTCAGAAAACGTCAGCATTTGTTACAAAGGACAATTTACGTTAAATAAGTTGAATAATAAAAAAAAGTATTTGTGGTATACCAAGAATAAATGGAATCGTTTCTACATTCCATCGCATATCTCACTTTTTAGGATGATGATACTTTGGACGTCATATCATTATATGTTGGCATATGCTTTTTATTGGATTTTGCCCTTGTAACCTGCCATCTTGTGATGTCATCACCATGGTGATACGTGTTGTCTTGTGCGCAAGCGTGCACATGTTTCTAGAGTCACACGCCGATTTTCTGGAAGTCCCATAATTTGGCTCAGAATCTTGCGAGATTCCTCTTCTAAAGGGGCCGTCGTCTTAGACACAGATGGCCATACGGATCCCAGCATAATGGACCAAGGTATTCTCAACCATGGCCGAACTCGGCCAACCTTTCTGCTGTGTTTTATCCATAGAACTACCGAATGGAACCGACAACTGGATTGAAACCTGGACAGAATGGCTGAAGATATCTGTATGGGGCAGTGTGGATGGTCTCACAATATGGACCAGAGAGTATTATGCCAACACAAGTTATCTCCCCTGTCTGAGAAGTAGTATAGTAAAGACCTCTGACCTCTTTTTGGGGGCCTAATACCTCGATTGTTGCCTAATTCCCGGAGGAAAAGAGGAAGGAAAGAGTGAAGAGAGGAAGGGAAAAAATTAAAGGAGGGGAGAAATGAAGGGTGGAGGGGGTGGTGGAGTCACTCTGTCCATGTTAATCCTGGGATTGGGATTGAGGGGCATGGTGGGATTAAACCTGGGATTGGGATTGAGATTGGAGGGCATCCCGGGATTGGGATGGGATTGGATGGGAGGATGTAGAGGCGGTGGCAAGGATGAGGGTGGTGATAAAGGGCGGTGGTAAGGCTTGGTGTGCTGTAGGTGCGATTACAGATAGCGGAAGTGGGAATACAGGTAGAGTGGTGGTAAAGGGTGGTGACAAGGGCCGAGGCAAGGATGATGGGTAAAGGTTGGTGTTGTGCTGGCAAGAGTGGTGGAGGGTAGGGCTCTATGGGGTCATGTGCGCCAGAGCTATATAGGCTTGAGACCCCTCGTGTGCGAGGTTATAGACCTTTGAGTTGGTTGAGGAGTCACCCCCAGAGCAACTCCTCGAACGATTTGAAGGCCTATGACCCCTGATACATGAAGGATCTCAAGCCTATATAGCTATGGGGCACATGACACCCATATAACCCTACCCTCCCCCGCTCTTGCCAGCACAACACCAACCTTTACACCATCACCCATCACTCCACCCTTGTTACCACCCTTTACCACAACACCACATGTAATCCCACTTCCACCAACTGTAATCCCACTTCCACCACCTGTAATCCCACCTCCAGCACACTTGACTTGACACACCTCCACATCCTCCCATCCCATCCCATCCCATCCCATCCCATCCCTTCCAGGATTAATCCCAGGATGCCCCTCAATCCCAATTCCAGGATTAATCCCAGGATTAACCTGCTCCAAGTGACTCCACCACTCCTTCCTCCCTTCATTTCTCTTCCTCCTTACTTTCATTTTCCCTCCTTTCATTCCTCTCCCTCGTCCTTTCATTTTTTTCCTCCTTCTTTCCACCTCCACCACCTCTCTTTTCTTCAATCTTAACTTTTAGAGTAATATTAATAAAATAAACAAATAATAGCGAGCTGATAAGGGGAAATAGTAAAAAATTCAGATATTGATCCCCAGATGGGGATCAGAGTGCATTGCTATACTACTTTCCTGGTCTGGGGAGACGACTCATGTTGGTAAAATACCCCTCCACCCCATACAGCGAGACTGACAACTGAGGCTCTTACATATATCTTCAACCCTTACATATATATTCGGCCATTCTGGACTGGTTTCGTTCCACTTGTCGGCACCATTCCGGTATTTCAAAGGGTAAAGCTCAGTGAAAGGTGGGCCAAGTTTGGCCAGGGTCGAGAAATACCTGGTCCATTATGGTGGGGTCCCTATGTCCATCTGTGCCCAAGATGGCGGCTCCATGAGGCTTTAGAAGAGGAATCTCACGAGTTTCCTAGTCAAATAAAGGGAATTCTGGAAAATTGGCATCATCTGCGCTATCAGCGTGTGACACCCTACAAACACATACGCAAATATGCATGAGACAGCACGTTTCACCATGGTGATGATGTCACAGGATGGCGGGTTACTAGGGTACCCAACATGCACCAGGGATATGACGTCACTTCCGGAATGTTCCGTGGGGATGACATCCATCCATGACATCCACCTAATATTGCTCTTTTGGGTCCTCCCCTACTACCCTGGGGAGATGTCATCTTATTTCAGTATCCTGGGGAAATTTTCGTCTATCCTGGAAATATTGCCGACTGGGGACAGTCCCTGGGGAAATGTCCTCTGGGGAAATGTCCTTCTGGGGAATTGTACACTGGGGAAATATCCGACATTCTCATACCACGCAATGAAGTGGTAAATGAGATATCAAGCGTTAAAGTTGGATATTACCCACACAAAGTTGAGAGGTTTTTTTGTTCATTTTCAACATTCTATATCTCGTTTATCACACACGACAGTGGATGGCTTTGTAGTGTTAGTGGCTCACCTATAATAGCTGAATCATGTTCATTTTTAATTTGGGGAGACAAACTATCATAATTCAACCCAACAGACTCAGGGGGCTCTTGGGTTGAATTATGACAGCTCCTCTTCGTTGATTTAATAATTTTAGCGAAAGAAAAAATTACAGTGTTTTGAAATTGAAATAACACCTTGACCCTCATCACGAGTTAACAACCATGCGATGATGCCCCATGTCATGACGAGTGGTGGAACCCAGAGTACCTGGAGAGAAACACCAAGCTACGGCGAGTACCTGTCAGACTATCCATCCTAAGAATCTTGCAATTGCAGGCTTATCATTAGCTCGCCTGACTTTCAGTGATCACTCGCCGTCCGTCCTGTGTCGTCCGTATTCTGTGAACATGGTGTTTGCATCTTCTCCTCCCAAACCGCTGAACCAATTTAACTGATATTTGAGATAATAGTTTGTTATGACATCGCATTTTGATTTTGTTCAAATCAAGTTGCCTCGCCCCTAGGTAGGCCACGCCCAAAAAGTGTGCGTAAATCTTACAAAATCTTCATGAACCAGCAGTAACAGAGACTTGATATTTGGTGTGCAGCTTCCTTTTGAGGTGTAGACTCACATTTGTCCAAGAGACGTTCGAGGAGCTATATTTTCCTTCGTTATGGGAGGGGCAAGAGTTTTTGCCCGCCCAAAATTTCTATTTTCCAAACCGAGAGGCAGATTTGAACCAAATTTGATATGAGGGCTTATTGGGTTGTACGTACTTAATTTATGCCAAAACAAATTTTCCTGTTGTCCTATGGGAACTGCAGGAGCTAAAAATAGAAAAAATTAAAACGCCCATATCTCCAAAACTACACGGCACTGAGAATTCTTATATGGTGTGAATCTTCCTTAGGACCAACAGAATGGAATGGTAAAAAAAAAATTGCTATTGGTTTTATCATGGGGTACTTTTTATAGACTTTGAAAAAAGTGCTGAGTCTGCATTTTTCAACACTGTGGGTAATGGGAAAAACATTTAAGACTACTTTTCTCCCAAACCACTGCTCCAAAAGCCTTCAAATTTCGCATATAACATCTTTGGAAGATTGTTTAACACGTTTATTGAAATCAAATCCCTGGGTCCATATTTGGGCTCTTTATGGGAGCCCAAATGTTTAAATTAGTGCAGTATTTAAAAATCTTCTTCTTCAGATCTACCAATCAGAATCTTTTGATATTTGGTATGCAGCATGCTTAAGGGGGTGAGATTCAATTTTATTCAAGCCAAGTTCCTGGGTTCATATTTGGGCTCACTGTGGGAGCCCGAATTATAACTTAGTTCAAAATGAGGAACTTTCTTTAAAAATCTTCTTCTTCAGATCCAGCAGTCGGAATATTTTGATATTTGGTATGCAGCATCCTTGGGGGAGGGGGGGGGGGGGGTGAAATTCAAGTTTGTCAAGCCATGTCCCTAGGTTCATATTTGGGCTTACTGTGGGAGCTTGAATTGTAACTTAGTTCAAAATGAGGAATTTTCTTTAAAAGTCTTCTTCTTCAGATCCAGCAGTCGGAATGTTTTGATATTTGGTATGCAGCATCCTTAGGGGGTTGAGATTCCATTTTGTTGAAGCCAAGTCCCTGGGTTCATATTTGGGCTCCCTGTGGAGAATTTTTCTTTAAAAATCTTTTTCTTCAGATTCAGCAGTTGGAATGTTTTAATATTTGGCATGCAGCATCCTTAGGGGGTGAGATTCAAGTTTGTTCAAGCCAAGTCCCTGGGTTCATATTTGGGCTCACTCTGGGAGCCCAAATTATATAACTTAGTTCAAATCAAAATGAGGAATTTTCTTTAAAAATCATCTTCACCAGATCCAGCAGTTAGAATGCTTTCATATTTGGTATGCAGCATCCTGGGGGGTGGGGGGGAGATTCAAGTCTGTTCAAGCTAAGTCCCTGGGTTGATATTTGGGCTCCCTATGGGAGCCTGAATTGTAACTTAGTTCAATATGAGGAATATTCTTCAAAAATCTTCTTCACATCCACCAGTCAGAATCTTTTGATATTTGGTATACAGCATCCCACTGAAGGTGAGATTCAAGTTTGTTCAAGCCAAGTCCCTGGGTTCATATTGGGGCTCCCTGTGTCAACCCAAATTATTACTTAGTTCAATATGAGGAATATTCTTTAAAAATCTTTTTTTTAGATCCACTGGTCAGAATCTTTGGATATTTGTTTAAGCTTTTCTCAGGAGGGGCAGATGCAACTTGTGGAAATGAATTCCCTGGGTTGATATTTCGGCTGCCATGTCAGGTGAATGCCTTCAGGCCCCCTGGGGCCTCTTGTTATATGAAGACATTTCTGGCATAAGCATGCGACATGACTTGTTACAAGTTGCAGCCGTACGTCCTAATATGTAATGGAGATGAAGTTTCTTGCTCAAAGATATTAGTCTCATAACCCACACCAGGACTGAGGCCACAATATGCGACAATGAGTTTAATGCGCTAACAAAACCAATGTGACAAAAGTGGTGAGCAAAGCCTCTTATGATTCAAGCATAAAACAGCTTCTGATATAAACTTCTTTATCATAATAATAACTTAATAACTGAAGAATATGTATGATTGTTTTTACTATACAATATGTACCGAATAATGTACCAATAATATGTCCGTAAATAAAAATCTATAAAAAAAAAAAGGAAAAAAAATGTGGTGAGCAAGTTACTAAACCCACTTTTATTACAACTCACCATATTTGTCCCAAATTGACTTTTGTGACAAAAGTTGACGTCTTCTTCAAAAATGTGCTGAGCTGTAACAAAAGTGGGCCCTTTTGGTAAAAAAAGTGGTGACCTGTAACAAAAGTGGGTAGAGTAACAAAAGTTGGTGCAACAAGTAGCACTGACTTTTGTTACATGTGCGATTTTATTGATTTTTGTAACAAAATTTGTGAGCTGTTTTCGTAACAAAAGTGAGTGATTTTGTAACAAAAGTGGCAACCTATAACATAACTGGGCGATTTCGGTAACAAAGGTGGTGACCTGTAACAAAAGTGGTTAGAGTAACAAAAGTCGGTGGAGATGAAGTTTCTTGCTGAAAGATATCAGTCACATAACCCGCACCAGGACTGAGGCCACAATATGCGACAATGAGTTTAATGCACTAACAAAACCAATGTGACAAAAGTGGTGAGCAAAGCCTCTTATGATTCAAGCATAAAACAGCTTCTGATATAAACTTCTTTATCATAATAATAACTTAATAACTGAAGAATATGTATGATTGTTTTTACTATACAATATGTACCGAATAATGTACCAATAATATGTCCGTAAATAAAAATCTATAAAAAAAAACGGAAAAAAAAAGTGGTGAGCAAGTTACTAAACCCACTTTTATTACAACTCACCATATTTGTCCCAAATTGACTTCTGTGACAAAAGTTGACGTCTTCTTCAAAAATGTGCTGAGCTGTAACAAAAGTGGGCCCTTTTGGTAAAAAAAGTGGTGACCTGTAACAAAAGTGGGTAGAGTAACAAAAGTCGGTGCAACAAGTAGCACTGACTTTTGTTACATGTGCGATTTTATTGATTTTTGTAACAAAATTTGTGAGCTGTTTTCGTAACAAAAGTGAGTGATTTTGTAACAAAAGTGGCAACCTATAACATAACTGGGCGATTTCGGTAACAAAGGTGGTGACCTGTAACAAAAGCGGTTAGAGTAACAAAAGTCGGTGCCACAAGTGAACAAACCACAATGAACATGGCTTTACTTTTCAAAGATCTCTCATTGTCACTTTCCAGTATTGTGATTTGTTTTCTGTGCCCCCCCCCCCCCCCCTTTTGGTGTGGGGGGGGGGAGGTCACATGTGGAATTGTTTATGTACAAACATGAAATGTATGTTCAGGAAACTTGACTAATGGTTCTTTGCAGCATTACCGTTTTTTGAAAGATATGACTTTGTGTTTACCATTAACACTGTCTGCCAAGGACATGCATTCATTTCTCACAACATCATGTGACCTTTTGGTCGAGTTGTGTTAACAGCCGAGACCTATGGTTTGGCAACAGTCAGTGTGCATCCGGGCGGTCGTCTGGGTGGGCATCCAGACAGGCAGGTGGGCATCCTCGCACTATTAGCACATTAACTTGAACAAACATTCTCCGATTTTACTAATATTTGCCGTACAGGTTTTTTTGCAATAATATCTGGAACAAGATCGAAAAGTGGCCTGGCCTGATTTTTTGTTATGGGCCTTAATTTGTCAATTTTTATGAATTTTGAGCTTGTTAGTGCAATAACTTGAACAAAGTTCCCCAATTGGACTAATATTTGCCATACAGGTCTTTTGTAAGAATACCTCAAGTAAGTTCGAAAACTGGCCTGGCCCAATTTGTCGTTGCAGAGTTATGGGCCTCATTAGTTGATTTTTTTTAATTTTGAGTTCATTAGCACAATAATTTGAACAAACGTTCTCCGATTTAACTAGTATTTGCACTACAGGTCTTTTGCAGTAATATTTCAAGCCGGTTCAAAAACTGGCCCAGCATGATTTTTCATTACAGAGTTATGGGCCTTAATTAATTTTTACAAATTCTGAACTTTTTAGCATTATAACTTGAACAAACATTCCAGATTTGACAACCGGCATATGATTGATAACCAGGTTATGGACATGCAACACTCTCCAATTACTACCACAACTCGACGCCTGCATCTCCGATGTGCACCTCTTGTATTATTACTGCAATAACGATACAAGACATTTTGGCACCAAAATTTTATTGCTACTGATATTAATGTTAGCAACTGCGATTTAGGTACATGGAAGATAATATATATTTATTTTGTTTGACAGATCTCCAAACAAACAAACACAGTCCCAATCCTGTCAAGCAAGATATAATAAATACTATGTTCACTAGAATACAGAAAAATGACGTCTTTACTATTAATTGAATGCTCCTGTTAACTGAATATTTTTTCACTGGCAAAGAAGCTATTTTATTATACACTAAAACAATAGATTATCGAAGAAATTGTGGTATCGTATCCCCCCACTGTGAAGATATAGAAATTTTCACTTTCACGGTATCAATCAAAAATGGCGACTTTCAAAGCATCACTTCAAGGTGAATACAAGCCAAATTACCACTGGAAATGATCAATTTGTTCTAGAAACGTATAATGAAAAATAAAAATCTAGTGTTTTTGAGTGGATACCGATCATTTCCAACAATGAAACTCGCTAGTCCAAACATGGCCTGAAAAGTCCTTTATGTAAGTTTTTTGGTTTGGTACATCCTTTGAAAGGATGAACCAAACCAAAAAACTTACATTACGGACTATCAGGCCATGCTTGGACTAGAAAACCTGCCAACTGAATCAGATCGTAAGACGCTATCTGTTCCAAGTATCGATCAAATCACTTCCAGGTATCAATGATTCAATGTGCTGTTTACTTTCATGCATCAATTCATGGTTGAAAAGAGTGGAATTATCAGATTCTTATAAAAAAAAAAGATATAATAAAAAAGAAAAATCTAGTGTTTTTTAAGTGGATATCGAAAATGATCTCACTTGTGACCTAGATAAATGGTTATTTTCTCTCGCACTTAAATAAAACATTTGTATCGGTCACTCATGAGATAATTTTGGGTATCCACTCAAAAACACTAGATATCCCCTATACATTACCAGGGTTCTATAACGAATAAGCAATGCCTGGACTGTGAATCCTTGTTGAGGGCAGCAGATGTATAAATGATTGGCTGAACTTGACTCTGTACTTACACTCATATAAAGTCATAATTCTTGAATGTGACCTTAAACAATAAACATCAACATATCCACAGATTTCAGACTTTCAAGAGCTTCTTGATAAAAAAAAACTGCTCTGTATATTTGGTGGCACAACTGATATACATCTGTCGAGACCCCAACATTGAAATAGGGCTTTATTATTCTGGTAAAACAAATTATGTTTGTTTGTTTGTTTGTTTATTGGTGTTTTAATGACACTTTCAACAGCCAGGTTCTCATCATGTTGGACAGTGTCTTGGGGAGAGGAAGCCATAGTACCCAGAGTGAACCACCGAGCTGTGCTGTGCAACTCTCCAACTTACTAAATGAGCAAAAGCAGAGTTAGTAACGGTTGAAGGCAAGTGCATTATTGATGTGTAGTACACCTAAGTACACAGTGCCACCATGCCCCCAAGCTACGTTTTAATTCCTTGCATGCTGCCGGTGGATTTTCCTGCCCAGGACAGGATTTCTCTTGCCACTGAAAAAAAGTAGAATTCAGGCACATTTTATAAAATTTTGTCCCTGTAAAATAAATGCATTTTTTCACTAATGATTTCTTGAGAACAATATGGACAAATTTTTCATCAAAATCTAGTCATGGCTGCTTAACAGCCATGATCAGATTTGATGAAAGATATCTTGAAAATATGGGGTTAAGAGTTATTGGTACATTACATCCTTGTAGCCAGTGCATGGGCTGAGAGTCCTTTAAAGTGAGCAACAGTGTTATGAACAATTGGCCGGATTTTACTTTATGGTTTGGTTATGACAAAGTCACAAAAGATGAAAGTTACCGCTAACACCAATAAGTTATTGAACAAAACAAAACTTCTTGGATATTTTCCCAACTTTTGAAACCCTACATGCCCCAAAACATACTTCTCAAGTAATCTGTGGTGTTGATCCTATTGTATGATGTCATTAACGGGTATTTATTGATGGTAATACTGAAGGTTTCTCAACGGGAACGTCCTGTGGGAACCCCCAGAAAGTGAACCATTGCTTATAACAATGCCTGGTTGCCTGGTCCTTTTACAAACAAAAATTCTAATGTCATATACAGATTGTCGGTAAGATGGGGATCATTGGGGTTGTGTTTGAGATCCAAGGTCGAGGTCACTGCTAACTATAAATAGAATTTTTGATATATTTCAAATATGAATTGCTTCCAAAAAGGGAATATCTGACATTTCTTTTATGGTCAACAGGTCAAAATCTATGTCATTCGTGTGTAAAATAGAATTTCATTTTCCAGACACTAGCATTTAAAATTCCTGTCAAGGTTGTTTTACATTTATTTTCAAGGTCTTGAAAGTGCTTGAAATTTGTGTAGTCTTTGTATTTCAGTTGCCACTAAGAAATTGATGCATTTTTCTTGTATAGCACAGGTGTAATTGCTGAACAAGAATCTATTTGTATCAATGGTTGTGTTGCAGGGAAAATAAACAAAGACTTTCCTCTCAAAACAATCTGTTTACACTAATTGCAGGTCAAGATCATTTACCCAGGGTTATTGATTGATACAGAGAAATGTCTTAAAACTTATCTGAAAGGCACTTGAAAATGGCCAGAAATAGATCCTAAAAAATAAGATAGTCCTTAAATTTTTTAGAGCATTGGGCTTTAACCCTTAAAAGCCTATTTCCGAGTTTTACGACCTCAGAACAGGTGCTCTCAACATGCCATCATAAGGAAGTCCTGCTAACAATAGACAAATTACCTAGGCAGTGGCTTCTAGTCAAGACTTGGCTGTTTGTTAAGGCAGCCAAGACTTGACTAGAAATCACTGCTAAGCCACTGGATTGGATGTGTACAGGCTGTGGTCAGGTGTGAATTCAAGACAATTGTCCAGGCCCTCAAGGGTTAAACTGAAACATCTGAACATCGTTAACTGTGTTGTGTCCATGGACAAGACACTTAATCCTGATAGCCTACACAGGGGGCATGGTGGCACTGTGTACCCTGCATGTCGATGGGGCACTTGTCTTCAACTGCTGCAAAGAATTAGTAAGTTGGAAAGTCTGAAAGTTGCTTTCCACTGCACTGTTGTTCTCTCCCCGAGCTCCAGCTTCCTCTATCTGTAAAACTGTCCAACACGATATGACCCTGGCTGTTGAAAGTGGAAATCTATAGAAGAAATTTATGATCCATGGAAACTCTATAGATGGGTTAACTGGCAGAGTGCTGGAAGCCCATACTTGGGCTTTATTCTGAAGTGTAGGTGCCACAACTTGAAGGCTTCATATTCCCTTGATGTGCTTCATATTATCTTTGAAGTGAATTTATTAAGACTGTGTGGATTTGCCTTGTCACAATTTATGGGAGAGTGCATCTAATTTCACCACATGCAGCTAGCAACTCATTAATTTTGAATATAGTACTTAAATAAATCTAAATATTTTTTTTATAATTTTAATTATAGGAACGAGTGATCCCTATGTGAAGTTCAAAGTTGCTGGAAAACAGTATTATAAGAGTCGAACTGTTAATAAAAATTTGAATCCTAAATGGGATGAAAAATTCACAATTCCTATAGAAGATGTGTACAAACCCGTCCAAATAAAAGTGTACGACCATGATCGAGGATTCCAGGATGACCCAATGGGGTCAACTGAAATTGAGCTTACTTCTCTGGAGATTAATAAGTGAGTTATATACTGTTTAAAAGGGTTTTTTTATTTATTTTCATGCAGAGAGAAAAAAATAATGTTTTTGTTACGTTTTTGAAGCAGAAAACTTTTTTTATGATCCTCTCAAATTGTGATTTATTAACCCTTTACCCAACACAGACCATATCAAAATTTATTATTTTAAATACTATTTTTCCATACTTTTCCAAAAATTTCAACAAAAGTATGTTATGTGACATCTCATTGGAACAAGCTCGATGAGCTCTTTCCAATGAGTGGTCACATGATGTATAGTTTTGTTGAAATATTTTGAAAAATATTTTTTCATCTGCTTAATTTGCATACTATGCAGGTGCATACAACCGATTTGTTAAACAATTAAAGGTTAGCTTTTTAACCCTTTCACTAATGTAACGGTCAAATTCACCTTGCACTGTTCACCTTGCACTATTCATAGAAATGGCCATTGAAGAAAGTTTGTGCTGAGCCTGTTGCAATGGGGCTATCATAAGCTATGTTAATTTTGGAGGCTATCATAAGCTATATTTTGGCATCTAGGCTGATACCCAGAAGCTGTGTTTTAGGAGCTGTCATAACCTATGGTTTGGAAGTTAATTATCATAAGCTTTGTATTGAAGGCTATAATAAACATAAGTTTTGGAAGCAATCATATTAAATTACATTTTGGAGGTTATCATAAGCTGAGTTTTGGAGGCTATCTAATAGTATCTATCCTATTTATTGTGATGCCTATGAGCTATGTTTTTGAGGCTATCACAGGCTATTTCTTATCAACCTACCTTACAATTGTTTACTACAGGCTTGCACTACAGTGGAAGACCCTAACTCGGAAAATAGACTCTCTATTTTGATCTTTCCCAAGGGATTTGGGAAAGAGAAGTGGTGCAAAAGCACCAAGAAAAAATAAGCCAGAACAGGGTCGAGTGCTACCGACACACACCCAGTAGGGGATGCTCTTCTCCCAGTACAGATCCACAGCTTCCGCTACCAGTGCACAGACAGTAACTAATGAATCATTCTTTTTTCGTCCGCTCGTGTGGCGAGACGTCCATTTGCATTAAGAGACAGTGATAATTCAAGTCGTTGATAATGGTTACCTGTGACTGGATTTATGGATCTGAGGATCGTACAATAACAGGACTGTGTTTTAAATATAAACTTTATCATTTTCAACCGCTTTTTCATTGTATTTTATATATTCTCCGTGTTCGCACGTGACTTTCGCGTACCATGCGGTTCGGACATAAAATTTGTTGGTTGATAAATTTATGTTATCCTTTTGGATATCATTATTATTATTGGAGTTAGGTGTCAATGGGTGGGCTGTATGGACAGGATTTCTCCTCTCTGTTGAGGGCAGAATTTCTGTTTTTTGGGTCCCTGTCGACCGTCTGGGTTCAGTAGTTTTCCTGCTGGTCCTTTTTTTTCTGCCACCTTTCTCTCATAGTTAGGGGTGTTCTTCTACTTTCTACATCTGTTGAGTTCACTTTTTCCTTCTACTGCTCTCACCTCTGTTATTCCCAGGACTGTTCCTTGAGGGCAATGCCTTTTGCCCAAGCATGTGGTGCGTTCTCGTAGCCATTCCTCCCACACCCGCAGTGAGAGGGAACGCTGTCTTTCGGGGCCTCCCTACACGACCACGTCTGGTGAGAGTTATACCCCCTCCGTGGGGGATGTGCAGTCTTTAATTGTGGTGGATACTGCGGGAGCTGTTGAGTTGTCTGGTGAAGAGATGCCTGGTTCCGGGACTGTGGTCCCTCTCCAGTTGCCATCTGAGGCTGTCACTAGGGTTGTGACTCCAACTGTCGAGCAGTTTTCTCATTGGATTCAGATGTTCATGGTGGGGTCATCATGGACTCTGTTGCGTTTCCATCCACACACTCTGGTCCCATGGCCAGTTATGCGGGACCAATGCTTTTTGTGCAGCCTGGACCTTCTGTCCCTCAGAGGTCCATGGTGACTCTCCTGAGTTCCCGCACTAGATCCTCGTGGTATGTCGTACCCCTATATGCATCTGCCTTCAGGTGTTTCGGCTGCCACCCGTCGTATGTATGTATTGTATTTGAGGATCGTGACACTTCGCTGGTTAAAATGGTCCGGAGTGAAGCCACTTTGCCGGTTCATTCCCACGTCGAACCGGCCAACATGGGTTGTGAGCTTAGGGATGCCCTCTCCTTTCTCACTTAGGTTCGTTCTAAGAGCCTTCCCGTTGCCTCCAGTGAGGCTACTAGTGGATTCCAGGCACTCCCGTGGCACCGCCTCTCGGGATTGGAAGCAGGCCACTTTCTGATCCCTCAGGTGTACCTACACCATGGGGGCATCGGCTGGTTTGCCGATGATGGGAGATGTGTCTTCCGACTCAGAGGATGGGTCAGACATACCTGACGTCGAGAGCCAACAGTCTTCTGACTTGGGGGCAGCTCTTGACTTTGTGTTTGAGTTCCTTCCAGATCTCAAACCGTCAGACCAGCTGATGGTGTCAGCCAGACCGCAATCATCGATTGCGCGCATACCGCCTGTGGAGCAACCTGCTTCTGGGCGCCTTCGACTGTGCCAGTCGGTACAGGTGGTTAAAGCGTTTACTGCTTTGGACTCTAAGCTGAATTCCAAGGCTATGAGGACTTCGTTCTTCACCAGAGCTGACACTTTTTTGCCTCCAGTGCATTATCGTTCCTACGATTCCTCCAATCTGTCAGTCTGCCAGACTTTGACGGTCTTGGATTAGGACTCACCTTCCTCGGACTTTCCAAGCCCAAGTCAGCCGTTATTTCTATGGCAACTGTGGAGTCCCTGTTGGGCTTATCGAGAGAGATGCTGGGCATGCTTTCTTTCTCAGATCTCGTTGTCTCTGCTTTAGCTGCTTATCTGCCTCCAGATAAGTTTGACGACATACAGGCTCCTTTGCATGTGCTTTCCAAGGCGCTCATGCATCTTACTCACATGCATGCCTGTAACACGGCTAATCTGGAATTAGTTCACCGGGACGCTGTGTTGGACACACGCCGTTCCCTTCCTGAGGGGCAGTGTGCTGCTCTTCGATCTGCTTCTTTAGCGAGTCTGCGATTATTCCATGGTTCTGTGGCGACTGTCCGGGATGACGTCCTACGTCATTCCAAAGATCAGCTGCTGCTTCGTCAGCTTGATCAGCCTTCTGTTGGAGGCAGGGGCTGTCCAAAGCCTAACAAGCACCCTTCTGCTTCCTCTGCGAAACCAAGGGCTGATCCTCCTGCCGCCATTTCTACTTTTTACTCATGGGGTAAGGGTAAGCGTCGGCAGGCTAGAGGGAGGACTCAGGATTCTTCATATGGTAGAGGAGGCGGTTTCTCCTCTCACAGGCCTCGCCGCGGCTCGAAATGAAGGTCCTCACCTTGATTCGTCCCAGGTTGGAGTAAGGATATCAGAGTTCGCAGACCATTGGGCCACAATCACATCCGATCCTTGGGTGTTAGATGTTTTTCAGTCTAGGCTGTTGATATCCTTCCAGAGGCACCCCACTCTGCCTCTTCCAACACAAGGTCCTTTAGACGTTACACATCAGGAACTTTCGATCACGGAGATAGACAATCTCCCGTCAAAGGGGGCAATCGAGGTCGTCAAGAACATTCATTCAGTGGGATTTTATTCCTGCCTGTTCTTGGTGTCGAAGAAGGACGGCCGACTCCGACCGGTTATCGATCTGAGTATCCATAACCAGTCTATCATTGCTCCCAAGTTCAGCATGAAGACTTTCAGGTTGGTTCGCTGTTACATTCACCAGGGAGATTTCGCTTCCATCATCGACCTGCGAGACGCTTACTTTCACGTTCCGATTCATTGGACATCGCGAAAGTATCTCAGGTTCGCTTTTCTAGGGCGAGTTTACCAGTTCAAGGCCATGCCCTTTGGCCTCAACCTGGCTCCTTGGGCCTTCACCCGACTGATGTCGCATGTGATAGCCTTCCATCGCACACAGTCCAGGGTGACTACTTCGGTATATCTAGACGATATCCTCCAGAGGCATTCCAATGCTGCCTTTCTGGAGTCAGATGTTGATACACTGTTGAGCCTGCTCAGGTCGCTAGGGTTCAGGTCGAGGAGAAGTGGGACCTGGTCCCTTCTCAGTCGTTTTGTCATCTGAGGATGGACTTCCGTACTCAGCTTAGTACGGTGCGGTTCCCCGGGCAAGGGCTGTGATTCTCTCAGCTTTTGCCCTGACTCTGTCCCAGTCCACGTCCGTGGCAGCTCGGAGTATTCTCCGGCTGCTCGGTCTCTGCGGTTTGGTAATGGATCTCATTCCTCTAGGTTGGCTGCATGTCAGACCTCTCCAACACTTTCTGCTCAGTCGTTGGAGGCCGAATGTCGATCCCCAGGATCTGGTGCTTCAGTTACCGGAGTCTCTTCATCGTCACCTTCTCCCCTGGACGGATGTTCAGTGGATTATGCAGGGAGTTCCGTTTTACTTACCCATGTCCGATCATTTTCTGGCGGCAGACGCCAGCGATCTCGGATGGGGTGCGATGTTGGATCCTCTAGGTCTTCCCTTCACGGGGCATGGGACCAGGATCAAGCAGCTCTTCACATCAACCAGAAGGAGCTTCTTGCTGTTCTTCTAAGTTTCCGGCAGTGGATCCCCCACCTTTCGAATCGCCAGGTCCTTCTGTTGACCGACATTTCGACAATGGTTGCTTACATTCAGAACCAGGGTGGCACGCACTCGGTTCCCATGTACGAATTGGCTCAGGATCTTCTACTGCTCACTCAGGATGTCAACGGAGTGGTGGTTCATTCCCGGTCATCTGAACGTCCTAGCCGACTCCCTGTCCCGATTGGGCAGGGTCATTTCCACCGAGTGGATGCTCCACAGGGCGGTGTTCCAGTTGCTTTGCGATCTCTGGGGTCATCCCCACATCAATCTCTTTGCGACTCATTGGAACCATCAGGTGGACACTTTGGTGTCCCCGTGTCCAGATCCTCTGGCTTTCACCGTGGACGCTCTGTCACTCGATTGGAACGGTCTTGTCGGCTATGCCTTCCCACCGGTTCCGATTCTGCCTCAGTTGTTGAATCATTCTGATCGCTCCCCTGTGGCCTCAACAGGGTGTGGATCAATCAGCTTCGCTGTCTGTTGGTGGCGGTTCTGGCATGTCTCCCTCTACGTTGTGACCTTCTTTGCCAAGGTCACCCGAGGAGGTTTCACGTCAACTTGACTTCATTGTGCCATCACGCATATCTTTTGTCAGGTCCTGTCTCCTCCATAGAGGTTTTTCAAGATGAGCAGTGGAGTCCATTCCTTCTTCAAGGAGGCAGTCCACTGGTTTAGCCTATGCGGTTAAGTGGAAGGTCTTCTGTCAATGATGTGCTGATCACTCTGCTGATTAGGCCAATCCTTCGATAACACAGATTGCGGAATTTCTGGCATATCTGTTTGATTCTCGGGGTCTCCAGAATGTTACCATCAAAGGGTACAGGTCCATGCTTTCGGAGACTTTTTCATATGTGGGACAGTGTCATATCGGCACTAATCCATACCTCTCCAAGCTTGTTCGGTACTTTTCTTTGAAAAGGCCTAGGACTTTGCAGCTTACCCCAAGATGGAATCTTTCTTGGGTGCTGTTTTGCTTGGGGGGGAGGGGGGGCACCATTCGAACCTTTATCCCAGGTGGATATGCATTTTCTCACATACAAGACGGCTTTTGCCTCAGCCAGACGGGTTAGTGAGCTTCACGCCCTCTCGGTTGATCCACCCTTTTTTCAGGAGCTCTCCCAACAGTGTTACGTTTACCACTGATTGCTCCTTTCTGGCCAAGAATCCGATACCAGAAATGACTCCACCTCTTATCTGTATCGGGGCTCTTTCTTCTGCTGAGGGTAATCGCCCTTTGCTCTGTCCGGTTTGTGTACTTCGCATTTATCTCAATCGGATGCATTTCATTAGGAAAGGCAGTAAATGATTTTTTCTGTCTCTTATTCCTGCTCGACAGAAGATCTCTCCTCACTCCATTTCTCGATGGATTTGTCTTGCTATTCGCGTGGCTTACGCTCGTCTAGTGACTGACGATTGTTTTACCAATCGTATTTCTGCCCATGAGGGGCGTGCATTGTCTACCTCTTGGGCTTATGCTAACTCCGTCAAGTTGTCGGATGTTATGCAGGTAGCCTACTGGAGAAATGCTTCTACTTTCTCCACCTTCTATCTGCATCACTTGCAGGAGCAGTCGGGAGGACCTTTTTGCTTTGGGCCCTCTTTCTTCTGTTCAGGCTGTTGTCTATCCTAGCCATTAGGCTTCTTACAGGGTCAGTTCTGCCTTGACCAAGGACACAATGCAGTAACCCCTGTCAGGGATTGAACCATGGACCTTTAGGTTTGAAATCCAAGCCATAACCATTCAGCCACTCACTGTAGTATTAAGGGATATATATATACTTGACAGAAGCCTGAAAAACATTTTCTGCATCCTCATAGGAACCCAAGAAGCTAGAAATTGAAAAAAAATAAAATGCTATACTTCCCAAACTGCATGGAACAAAGAATTATTATTTAGTATACAGTATCCCTAGGGCAAGCAGAATGGAGTGTGCCCAAGAAATCTCAATCAGTGAAGTCATGGGATGGAGGGGTGGGGGGAGGAGGGGGAGAGTGAAAAAAAGGCTGAGTCAACACTTTTCAAATATGAAAAACAAAATTCTTAGACTTTCCAATCAGAAATTTTTTATGTTTCGTGTACAACATCCAATTCAGGTTTGTGTAATTCAGTTCCCTTGGTTCCTTTTGTCCCCCAAAAATTTTTTAGGGGGGACTATTAAAATAGCGGGTGCATGCATGCATGCAGCCATGTGTTCGTGTGTGTGCACATCCCACATTGGCTTCCTGATGATAACTTTAGTTATAGTTGGCCAAATCAAATGAAATTTGGTATGTAGGTGTATCAACATAAAGTATAGGTCAAGTTCGAATCGGGGTGTGGTATGACAATCTATCCCTGAGTTGTGCCCCCTTTTCAACTTCGAAAATTCATTTTTCTTGGTTTTCTGATGATAACTTTAGTTATAGTTGGCCAAATCAATTGAAATTTCGAATGTAGGTGTATCAACATAAAATACAGGTCAGGTTTAAATCGGGGTGCTGTCCAACAATTTTTGCCAGAGTTATGCCGCTTTTTCAACCTTGAAAAATTCATTTTTTAATTCACCTGGCCTGAAAGGCCATGTGAGCTTTTCACAACACTTGGCGTCCGTTGTCTGGCGTCCATAAACTTTTCACATTTTCATCTTCTTCTCTGTAACCGCTGAGCTGGCATGAACCAAACTTGGCAGGAATGGTCTATGGGAGGTTCTCTACAAACGATCCTGACTTTGTTCCCGTCGGATGAAAAACATGACTTTCAGAGGCATTCTTTGATTCTGGTTGGTCGATTTTCAAAAATCTTCTTCTCTGAAACTGTCAGGCCAAATATTTTGAAACTTCACATAAATGATGACTGGGACCCCATCTACCAACGATCCTCATTTAATGTTGATCGGGTTACAAGCATGGCCACAATTGCGGCTTACAGTTACTATAGAAACCCTATGAGAAATCACATTTTCATCTGCTCTGGAACTACTGAGCCGACATGAACCAAACCTGGCAGGGGTAGTTATGGGTGGTCCTCTACAAACAACCCTCATTTTGTTCCCATGGGTTTGAAAACATGGCCGCCAGAAGCATGCTTTGATTCTGATAGGTGCATTTTGAAAAATTTTCTCCTCTGAAACCACATGGCCAAATGTTTTGAAACTTTGCATGGTTGATGACTGGGACTCCCCTCTACCAATGATCTTCATTTAATGTTGATCGGGTTACAAACATGGCTTCAATTGCGGCTTATTGGCTCATTTTTTTCTCCTAAACCACCAGCCACATTTTAATGAATCACAAGAGTAGAAATTGTTGATGTTTTGTGTACAACATCCTTGTGGGATCCAATTCAGGTTTCATTTAGGGGTTATATAGGGGAATTTGGGTTTTTCTTCAAATTGGGTTTCTGCTCATATTGAGGTGGGTGGGGCCAAAATGCCTCAATTTTTAAAAAAATCTACTTCTCATCAACCAGCTGTAGCAGAGACTTGATATTTGGTATACAGCTTCCTTTTGAGGTGTAGACTCAAGTTTGTTCAAGAGAAGTTCGAGGGGCAATATTTGTCATTGTTACAGGAGGGACAAGAATTTTTGCCCCGCCCAAAATTTCTATTTTCCGAACCGAGATGTCAATTTAAACCAAATTTGATATGAAGTATTAATGAGTCATAAGTACTTGATTTATGAAGAAAAAAATTTTCCAATTGCCCCATGGGAACCACAGGAGCTAAAAATAGAAAAAATTTCAAATGCCCATATCTCCAAAACTACTCGGCTCTGAGAATTCTTATTTGGTGTGAAGCTTCCTTAGGACCAACAGAATGGAATGGTCTAAATAAATTGCTATCTGTTTTATCATAGGGTACTTTTTCGGGACTTTGAAAAAATGCTGAGTCAGCATTTTTTAACACTGTGGGCAATTGGAAAAACATTTAAGACTACTCTTCTCCCAAACCACTGCCCCAAAAGCTTTCAAATTTCACAAATAACATCTTTGGAAGATTGCTTCACAGGTTTATTGAAATCAAATCCCTGAATCCATATTTGGGCTCTCTATGGGAGCCCAAATGCTTAAATTAGTGCAGTATGAGGAATATTCTTTAAAAATCTTCTTCTTCAGATCCACCAATCAGAATCTTTTGATATTTGGTATGCAGCATCCTTAGGGGAGTGAAATTCAAGTTTGTTCAAGCCAAGTCTCTGGGTTCAACTTTGGGCTCCCTGTGGGAGCCCGAATTATAACTTAGTTCAATATGAGGAATATTCTTTAAAAATCTTCTTGTTCCGATCCAGCAGTTGGAATGTTTTGATATTTGGTATGCAACATCCTTAGGGGGTGAGATTCATGTTTGTTCAAGCCAAGTCTCTGGGTTCATATTTGGGCTCTCTGTGGGAGCCCGAATTATAACTTAGTTCAATATGAGGAATTTTCTTTAAAAATCTTCTTCTACACATCCACCAGTAAGAATCTTTTGATATTTGGTATACTGTATCGTTAGGGAGGTGAGACTCAAATTTGTTAAAGCCAGCTCCCTGTGTTCATATTTAGGCTCTCTGTGGGAGCCCGAATTATAACTTAGTTTAATATGAGGAATTTTCTTTAAAAATCTTCTTCTACACATCCACCAGTAAGAATCTTTATTTAGTATACTATATCGTTAGGGTGGTGAGATTCAAATTTGTTAAGCCAGCTCCCTGTGTTCATATTTGGGCTCTCTGTGGGAGCCCAAATTATAACTTAGTTCAATATGAGGAATTTTCTTTAAAAATCTTCTTCTACACATCCACCAGTAAGAATCTTTTGATATTTGGTATACTGTATCGTTAGGGAGGTGAGATTCAAATTTGTTAAAGCCAGCTCCCTGTGTTCATATTTGGGCTCCCTAAGGGAGCCTGAATTATAACTTAGTTCAATATGAGGAATATTTAAAAAAAAAAAATTTACAGATCCACTGGTCAGAATGTTTTGATATTTGGTATATGGTTTTCTTAATGGGGCAGATGCAAGTTTGTTCAAATCAGGACCCTTGGTTGATAGTTGTCAGTGTCAGGTGAGCGCTCTCAGGCCCCTTGGGGCCTCTTGCAGTTACTATAGAAACCCTATGGAAAATCACATTTTCATCTTCTTCTCTGGAACTTCTGAGCCGACTTGAACCAAGCTTGGCAGAAATGGTCTATAGGAGGCCCTCTACAAACGATCTACTTTTTATTCATGTTGATTGGAAAAAATGGCCACCAGAGACATTCTCTGATTCTGATTGGTGGATTTTGCACAAATTTTCTCCTCTAAAACTACAAAGTCAAATGTTTTGAAACTTCACATGATTGGGGACTGGGACACCTACCAATAATCCTCGTGTAATGTTGCAAACATGGCCACAATTGCAGCTCATAGTTACTATGGAAAGCCTGTGGGAAATCACATTTTTATATGTTGTTCCAGGTGAGCAATTACAGGCTCTTTAGCGCCTCTAGTTTTTGTTTCCCAATGATAACTTTAGTTATAGTTTCCCAAATCAAATGGAATTTGGTGTGTATGTGTATCAACATAAAATCAAGGTGAATTTCGAATTGGGATGCAGTCCAACAATTTGTGTTAGAGTTATGCCCCTCTTTCGACTTCAAAAATTCTTTTTTTTTTGTTTCCCTGATAATAACTTTAGTTGTTGTTGACTGAATCAAATAAAATTTAGTATGTAAATGTCTCAACCTAAAATATAGATCAAGTTCAAATCGTGGTTTGGTCTGACATTTTTTGCCAGAGTTATGTCCCTTTTTCGACTGAAAAATTCTATTTTTTTTTCAAATACCTCGAATTGCACACCTTTGTCCAGGGATGTGTGGCCAGGCAGCATTTTATTTTAACTTAGTGCAATATAGAGAAAATTCTTTAAGAACCTTCTCCAGATCCATCATTCAGAATCATTTGATATTTGACATTGACCCACATTTTGAACCTCATTGAGTTTCAACTTGTTGGGTGTCCCAGATTCATAGGTCATGCCATGCTTGAGATATGATCATGACCCACTTTCAAATCACCCCTAGGGAAACCCGAAATTCTCCATGAGCCTGAAAAACATAGATGGCTGAGTACTATTGACTGTCTGTCAGTATGCCAAAAAGCAGCAAGATAAGAAAGATTGGTATTCGAAGTATTGTGTGGATAAGGAAATGGATAGAAGACAGAAGTCCAGGAGAAGAAGAAAAAAAAAAAAGAAAAAAGAAACCATACAAAAATAATAATCAGTGTGTTTCACACAGACTCATTAACAGGACCCACTGTATAACTGTGCCACAGATTCCAAGGACAAGCTTTTGACTGGTCAAATTATCTCGGATCCAGTGAATAAGAATAATAGGACATAGAGAGAATGAGGTTATTGAATTCCAGGTTCTGGTGCTGTGTATAGGAAATCAATGTTTTTGCTCACAATTGATTGTCACAGACAGTATGTCAATAAATTTGCACTGTAAATATGGCAGTGAATACCAACAAAGTTTGAGTGGCACAGTTACAGTTAGTAATGCTCAGTTATATACTTTTACCAAGCTGAGCTTATCTAATTGCTCTTTGTCTGTCGTCCATCAACACCATGTGTTGGTCTTCTCCAAAACCACTTGGCCACTTCAAGTGAAAGTTTGTGTGAGTGATGGTCCCGAAGGGGCATTGCATTTTTGTTCAACTCAACATGCCCAACCCCATAGAAAATGCTCCTAAATATTTTTAAAATCTTCTCATGAACCAGTGGGTACAATGTCTTGATATTTGGCATGGAGCTTCCTTTTGAGGTGTAGAAACAAGTTTGTTCAAATGAAGTTCATGGAGCAGTATTTGCCTTTGTAATGAGAGGGGCAAGATTTTTGGCCTCGCCCAAAATTTCTATTTTTCTGAACCAGTGGTCCGATTTGAACAAAATTTGGTATGTGGTATTGGGTCATAAACACTTAACTCATTCAAACACAAATTTTTAGGAACCCTAGGAGCTAAGAATTGATATATTTCCCAAACCATACAGAACAGAGAACTTGTTATTTGATATGAAGCATCTTTAGGACGAGTAGAATTGAATGGTAAAAAAAATTGCCATCAGTTATGTCAGGGTGTTCTGTGGGAGGGCATCAAAAAACTGCTGTGTTGCAAAAATTGAAAATATTTTTTTTCTCCAGAACCAACGGTCAGAATCTTTTGGTATACTGCGTCCACTTGGGGGTTGGGGTTGGGGGGGGGGGGGATACAAGTTTGTTAAAATGAAGCTCCTTGGTTCATATATTTGGGCTCAATACAGGAGCCTGAATTTTTAACTTCGGGCAGTATGGGGAATAATCTTTAAAAATCTTCTTCTGAACCACCAATCAGAATCTTTTAATGTTTGGCATACATCATTTTTTTGAGGGTCAGATCCAAGATTGTTCACATCAAATCCCTAGGTTAAAATTTGGGCTTCCTATGGAAGCCCAAATTTTAACTTAGTGCATTATGGGGGATAATCTTAAAAAATCTTTTTCAGATTCACCAGTCGGAATCCTTTCATATTTGGTATACCATATCTCTATGGGGTCAGATTCAACATTGTTCAAATCGAGAGCCTGGGTTATTAATTAGACTTCCTATGGGGGGCCCAAATTTTAACTTGCTGAAATATGAGGGACTTTCTTCAGAAATCTTCTTCTTCAGATCCACCAATCAGAATCCTTTCATATTTGGTATACAACATCTTTAGGGAGGTCAGATTCAAGATTCTTTAAATCAGGTCTCTGGGTTAATATTTGGGCTCCCCATGGTAGCCTGAATTTTAACTTGATTCAATATGAGGAAATTTCTTTAAAAATCTCCTTCTTCAGATCCACCAGTTAGAATGCCTTCATTTTTGGTATACAACATCTCTAGGGGTGGGGTGGGTCATTCAGGTCAAATTTAAATTTGTTCAAATCAAGTGCCTGAGTTAATTTTTGGTCTCCCTATGGAAGCCCAAATTTTAACTTAGTGCATTATGGGGGATAATCTTCAAAAATCTTCTTCAGATTCACCAGTCGGAATCCTTTCATATTTGGTATACCACATCTCTAGAGGAGTCAGATTCAACTTTGTTCAAATCGAGTGGCTGGGTTAATATTTGAGCTCCCTGTGGGAGCCAGAATTGGCCATATAGCTGAAGAATTAGAAATATGTTATTAAGTATCCTCTAGAGATGTGTAACTAAGATTAATCCACATAGGTTGTATCAAAGGGCTCCATAGGGGAGCTCCACTTTTTTACATTATGATTAACTTACAAAAAGGCATGATGCTTGGAATATTTTAGTCACTCCTGAAGGGCTCAAGGATTGACGATAGATCCTATGGAAATTGATTGCTTAATGTAGATTCATTTTTGGACTCTGTTTATATGGGGTTCTGTTTAAAGTGAGCGCTGTTGGACCTCTTGCTTGAAATATTACAAAAAATTTGAAAAAAAGATTAAAAAAAATGATGAAAATAACAAATTTTGATATCATGTGTGTTGGGTAAAGGGTTAAACACCAATAAATAGAAAAAACAAAGTTATTTCATGGTAGATGTAGTAAAGATTTGTCAGGAAAGAATAGACTGTCAGAATTGTGAACAGTACCAATATGTACAGGGTTATTTAGTCCTTGACTAACTGGTTTGTGAATATCCAGCCACTCCCTTTTTTGCTTCTATTCCCTGTGGCACCTGCCAGAAGTGAGGTAGTGCTTGTTTACTTGTTTACCTATAATAGGGCTCTGTAACAAATGCCTGGCATGGAAATCTTCCAAAGTAGAGTATAGAACAGTTGCCTTTTTCTTTTATCCTCCATAAGTACAAATGATTGGCTAAAGTTGCCTTGATACTTGTGTTGCGGTCATGATGTAACCAAGATGCAGAAATTGAACTTGAATGTCATTAAAAAAATGTGTTGCTCCTCTTGTAAAAGCTTGATGATTCAGCATGCAAATTAGCAGTGTGTGGGCTCCAATTAAAAACAGCTTAAGAGACATGAACTCTAAACACTGTTGTTAAGAGTTCATGTCTTTCAAGTTGTATTTAATTGTTACAAGTTTGAGTTGATTCTTTTCTTAATATGACTTACAGATGTCGCCAGCAGTATTCTTTCATGAATTATGAAAATTTGTCATTGTTTGCTTCAAAGTCATAGCTTTTAACCAATCATTGGATCATGTTCAATTAGCTTGTATGAGCTTGTTCCATCAAAACTATATTTTTGGAAACAAAAATAGTAGAATAACAAAACTGCCATGGTGAAGAATTTTATCCCAAATATAGATGTTTTTTCAATTAATAATAGCCTATTAATTTTATTAATTTGCTTTAGCCAGAGTGAAGGCAATACATTTTCTCCAAAGATTTAACACTGTCAAGGTTCATTGTTAAATAATTAATCCAGCTTATGGGTAAAAAAATTATTTTTACACCTCATATTATTATGCCCGACTTCTGAAGGAGGATTCGGGGTATCTAGTGGAGACCTCTGTCCATGTGTCTGTCTATACAAACATTTTAATTCTTATTTCAAATCCATCCGTCGGATTTAGATCTCCTTTGGTATGCTGACAGAGCCGCATGGAGGAACAGATATGCACAAGGAAGGGTTCCACCCAATAATTTTTCCCAGAGTTATGGTCCTTTTTCACTCTTTCAACTTAGAAAATTTTTCTGACCCACAATACCTTTAAGGCTACTTGAACATGCCTATGGGTCTGGGGCAGTGGCCCACGCTTTGCTTAGCCCTTGTTATTAATTGTATGCTTCCGCTAAAATATAAGATAATAGCGAAAGCATAGACATAATATTTTTGTCTTGACTGGCACACACATGCAATTATGTTATTTATTAATGTTATTTAACTCTTAACCCGCATAGTATTTTAAAGATATCTTTCATGAAATCTAATAATGGCTGTTATATAGCAGTCATGACTAGATTTCATGAAAACTTCCTCTAAATTTAACTCAACAAATCATTGGAGATAAAATGCATTCAATATACAGGAAGGAAATTTGATTAAATGTGCCCAAATTATACTTATTTCAGTGGCAAGAGAAATCCTGTCCTGGGCAGGAATATCCACCAGCAGCATGCAAGGAGTTAAAGTGATATTTTTCACTATTGGTACAACTGGCAAATCACAGTGAAAATAGTATCAACGAACACAAAATAAACTTGCTAAAATGTTATGAATTTGAGAGATGTTTATTATTTCATGGTGAAAAGTTGTTATTTGTGGAATTAAATTAATATGCATTAAGGTTTCTGTTCAACTTTCTGTGAAAAGCTGAGGGTACTAATTTCATTGCTGAAAGCAGTTCATTGGCTGTTCCCTGATGGCTTTTAAACTGAAATATTGTCACTTTTGAAGCAATTATATTGCATTAATTTGGGATCAGAATGTAGAGTGTTTTTTTTAAAAAAGGCAATACATATAATAAAAAGAATACCAGTCCTATGGTTTTTTGAGTGGTTACCATAATTATTTCATCAGTGACTAGTAGGTAAAATATAAATTTCCAAATTGGTTGCATAAGTATAAGAAACCACTGTTTTACAAGCTGTGTTTTACTGGTAAAATAGGACCTTAATCACCAATGCTTGGGGTGGAAGTCCTCTAAAGTGGACAACATGGGTATAAACGATTGACAAAACTTGGCTTTATCTCCATGCTGTGGTCATGATGAGCCATGGTGAAGAAATATGTGACCTTAAACACCAATAAACAATAATAATAAATAATAATTCTATATTTTCAAATCACAACAAACAATTTAATCAGTTTTATCGTGTTTGACAGAGCTCATTCAGGTCTATCAAAACAAGATGTGATTGGTTAAATTTCCAGTTGCATTATGGGAATATTTTGTTGCAGACATTGATGGTTTTTTGATGTTAGAGCTTGGAGATTAACCGCATCCATGGGTTGGGATTGGTAGTGTGAGACTACCGAAAATAGCAACCGCACTTCAATAAACACAACCACAAATTTGGTTTTAAAATTCCAGCCCGTTCTGACAGAAATAAAATGAATATCGAATTACCAAAATGACCACAATTCACATAAATGTAATACATATGCATTTGCTGGCCACTGCCAACCATTTCTATGTATATGTTTGTCATTTGAATGGAATTAAAAAACAAAACTGCTGTACACTATACTTGCACCAATGACATTTTCAAGACAGTAAGCCAAGATTTCAGTATTGAAACACGAAACTCAACACGATTTCATTAATGACCTGTCAACATCAACGGTGGAGCATTGAAAATGTTCATCAGTTTATCAAATGCATTTTCCTTTGCTGAACTAGAACTTGCCACTTGCTCTTCATTTATACTGTCCGATATATATTTATTTCTACACTTAATTTTGAAAGCTTGAACTCCAAAATTGGTTTCAAATTCACAGTTGAAGTCGGATGGAAAGTTACAGTGTTCTAAATGAGCGACTTTTACCTGATAAAAGCTTTAGGGTTGGCATAATTTTTTGAGCTCAGATTGGTTACCCTAAATGCAGTTTTTTTTCTTTTTTTTTGGCCTGATATTTTACAGTATTACAGGCATAGATATGTTGTAATGATTTAATCAACCTATACAATCAACAGAAGATGCCTTGTTAGTTGTTAGTAGAAGATGATGTACATAACTATAGGGCTGATCTGATAGATATATACGGATGGTTTCTATATGCACATGGACAACCAAAACTGCAACTGCAACTGAGGTTTTTTTTTATTTAAAAAAATGCAACCGCAGTGTAAATCCCACAACCACCCAACTCTATTTGACATTGCATGTCGAGAGACAATTGACCAAACACTTGAGTGAGAAATGATGTCAGATTATGTAGGTGTATGTTGAAGCTAATTGCTAATGTCATACCATTAGTTATTATGATAATGTCACTATATTCATTGATTCAGTCTGAGACAAGTTCATGGCAGGCATTTTGTGAAAACAATTTGTCAAGCCATATGTCCTATACTATATATAATTACCTGCCTTGAAGCAAGATTCATGCTTGTGAACACTAAACATTCATAGAAAGCCTATTTATTGTATAATAGATGAAATTGGTATGATGGATTTATTCTATCTAAATATGTGTTTTAGCAATCACAAATGTCAACATAAATTCTCAATCCATCACATGTTGCAGACGAGAAACTCTCCACCGTCCCCATATTTGTACGGGAGTATATAACAGTTGCCTTGTTCATTTGTTCTCGAATCTCCATCCATCCTTTTGTCTTTTCCACTCATTGTCGCCCAACATTCCTGTGTGTAATCAACTCCTCGTACAGTTTTGAAGTGGAGATTTGAAACTTTTGGACATTGTTATCCACGTATTGAAGATGGGCAACATCTTGTAGATGATGAATAAAATCATTTTTGACATAGTTATTGCCCTACATTGAATTTTATGAATCGCTAGTCATGTTGAATGCCTTCATGGTGTAATTACCTCCTGCTACACTTTCCATTGTAGAGAATTGAAAAGTTAGGACATGGTAACACACTCACTGAAGATGTGCAGCATGTATACAAATGACAGAAAAAATATTTTTTCATAGATTTATTGCCCTTTATCAACTCAAAATTTCCAATGTTATGACATTCTGGATATCTTTATGATGTAATCAACTGCTCTTGTAAATATTGGAAAATATTTTGACATTGTTGCTCACATATTGAAGATGTGCAACATATATATAGATGCTGGAAAAAATACCTTTGATATTGACAGAGTTATTGTCCTTGATTGACTTCGAAAATTTTGAATTGTTGCATGTTGGGTTCTTTCATGGTGAAATCAATTCCTGTTACAGTTTCTTATGTAGAGAACTGAAATTTTAGGGCATGATTCCACACCCATTGAAGATCTGCAATGTTAAACAGATGATGGAAGCACTTGTTTTTACAGATTTACTGTCCATTGTCGACCTTGAAAATTCCCTGTGTTTTTAATACTTGATGTTTGGTGAGAAGCCTTTTATTTCAGAACCCAGTTATTTTTGTATTCAAATATGTAAAACACTCATACTTAGACAGGTTGCCTAATAGGGGCAATCTGCAAGTATACTTTTGGGTCACTAGATCGAAAGTCAAGGTCATTGTTATTATAAAGAGAATATCACTTTCATTGCCATCATAGAAATAATCTTCGGAAAATAACCCTCAGACATAATATAAAGGTTGGTTATAGGGAGTGGGTGTTCTGAATTGCTTTGGGGATCAATGGGTTGAAGGTTAAGGTTACCTACTATGAATAGTGTCTGAACAGTGACTTAGCTTGTTTGTTCAGACAATGCATACATTCACACTGGTAGCTTCCATACAGGAGATATTTGGGTTGCATTTCAGTGGTAATAGGTCAGAGGTCAAGATTATTGTTACTTTAAATACAAAGTTTTCTTTTTCTTTGCCTGAACAATATTTAGACTTTATACATAGGTTGCTTCAAAGAAAGGGATGTTGAGGATTCATTTTGGTGACAGAAGTTAAGGTCACTATTATTATAAATGGAATTTAATTTTTTAGCAAATAACTTGAGTATCTTTGGACCCACAACACTCATACCTTACACACCGGTTGTTTATAAATAATATAAGTTATTGTAATGAAGTGATGGTAACATTGTGTTAGGTTTGCAGATTGAAGCTTATATTCTACCGACATGCGAATATATGTTCCAATAAGACTCTACCCATAGCCCAAAACCTGGATCATGAAATGAACAAGGCAACTTGAATGAACAAGGCAACTTTAACAATAACAAATTTAGTAAATAAACCTCTTGTGTACCCCATGCCATCAGTGGACAACAAAAGATCAATAACTTAAATAAAGGTCGATCGAGGTTACTCCATCTCAGTTCAATTCATAAACCTGATCGAGTATACATTCATAGAATGATCACCGGCCTCAAAACATACTATTTTATGGGCAATATGCACTTTGAATCTCCTCCCATTGTTATCATCGTTTCAAGTACTTCACATGCTGGTGTTAGATGGTAACATATGCCACTAAAGCCATAAATTTAGTTGAACGTAGAAAAAGCAAAGCGAGCTCTCGTCCAATCGAGGATTTAAGTCTTGCTGGAACATAGGATGTTTAGGATTTCTGGTGTCAGTGTAGGTCACAGGTTGAGTCCATTGTTACCTCAAATGGGTCTCAGTTTCTAACCATTAACTTTAGCTTCCTTTAGCCTTTGGTTATGAAGAGTAGATTGATGTATGGGATTACTTTCTAATTGATAGATGCTATTATAAAAAATAATTTCTGTTCAATAACTTAGGTCTCATTGGTCAGACACCATTCCATCTTTCTATGTTGGTGACTTCTGAGAAAACGATATTATAAGTTATCTCTGTCAATATGTATGATATCTGGAGATTTAATACCTGGATGTCGGCTTTTAAACACCGAGCCGCAGGCGAGGTGTTTAAATGAGACATCTGGGCATTAAATCTCCATACACCATGAATGTTGACGGAGATAATGTTTTTGTCCTGTTTGAAACACAATAGGAACACAGTGGAGAAAAATACGTGGACATGTTTCTCACGTTCCGCAATCAGTCACACCAAATTCGTGAATAATGGTTTTGTTTTTACAAACGCAGAAGACAACAGGTAGAGTTGCATCCCTTGGGTCGTTAAGGAAACGAGTAAACAGTATTTTGTTGACATATTTTCCCCCACGTTCCAATGTGTTCTATGTGCCTACTGGCGCATAGAACACATTGGAACTGAGGGGGACGATATTTGCTCTTATTTTATTTTTAGCTCAACTTTGACGAAGTCAAATTTGAGCTATTGTCATGGCCCGTCGTCCGTCTGTCCGTCTGTCCGTCTGTCCGTACGTCAACAATTGGCTATGGCTCGGGCTAGAGGTCGTATTTATGAACCGATCTTTACGAAACTTCTTGTGTACCTTTGTTATGACCCTGGGACGGGAGTGAGTGTTTTTAGGTGTGGTCCGAAATTCAAGATGGCTGCCAGCGGCCATTTTGTACCGATGATGCAAAAATCAGTTTTTTGTACAGAACTTCTGTATGAAAGTTCTGATTTGAATAAAGTTTTGTATAAATGTTTAGTACCATGGGATACATCACATATAATACAGGTTTTTTTCTCGTGTATAAATTGTGCAAATTAGACTGACTTTGATTTATTTAGTGTTACTTTCAGAGCTGTAAGTGCCAAGCTGCTATGGCTCGGGCTAGAGGCCGTATTTATGAACTGATCTTTACGAAACTTCTTGGGTACCTTTGTTATAACTGTGGGACGAGAACGAGTGTTTTTGGGTGCGGTCCGAAATTCAAGATGGCTGCCAGCTGCCATTTTGTACCGATGATGCAGAAATCTGTTTTTTGTACAGAACTTCCATATGAAAGCTCTGATTTGAATAATTTTTTGTATGAATGTTTAGTACCATGGGATACATCACATATAATACGGGTTTTTTTCTCGTGCGTAAATTATGCAAATTAGACTAACTTTGATGTTTTTTGGTGTTACTTTCAGCACTGTAAGTGCAAATGCCAATACGGCTCGGGCTAGAGGCCGTATTTATGAACCGATCTTTACGAAACTTCTTGGGTACCTTTGTTATCACCGTGGGACGAGAACGAGTGTTTTGGGGTCCGGTCCGAAATTCAAGATGGCCGATGGCAGCCATTTTGTACGAAATTTGGTGCAATCAGATTTTTGCACAGAACTTCCATATGAAAGCGCTGATTTGAATAATTTTTTGTGTGAATGTTTAGTACCATGGGATACATCACATATAATACGGGTTTTTTTCTCGTGCAGAAATTATGCAAATTAGATGAACTTTGATTTTTTCAGTGCTGCTTACACACAGTAAGTACACATGTCAATACGGCTCGAGCTAGAGTCTGTATTTATGAACCGATCTTCACGAAACGTCTTGGGTACCTTTGTTATCACCTTAGGACGAGAACGAGTGTTTCTGGGTGCGGTTCAAAATTCAAGATGGCTGCCAGTGGCCATTTTGTATCGAAATTAGGTCTAATCAGTTTTTTGTACACAACTTCTATATGGCTCAGGCTAGATGCCGTATTTATGAACCGATCTTTACGAAACTTCATGGGTACCTTTGTTATTACCGTGGGATGAGAACGAGTGTTTTTGGGTGTGGTCCGAATTTCAAGATGGCCACCAGCAGCCATTTTGTACCAAAATTAGTGCAATCAGTCTTTTGTACAGAACTTCTGTATGAAAGTTCTGATTTGAATAAAGTTTTGTATAAATGTTTAGTACCATGGGATACATCACATATATTCTCGTGCAGAAATTATGCAAATTAGATGAACTTTGATTTATTCAGTGCTACTTATACTCTGTAAGTGCACATGTCAATACGGCTCGGGCTAGAGGCTGTATTTATGAACCGATCTTCACAAAACTTCTTGGGTACCTTTGTTATCACCTTGGGACGAGAACGAGTGTTTCTGGGCGTGGTCCAAAATTCAAGATGGCTGCCAGTGGCCATTTTGTACCGAAATCAGGTCCAATCAGTTTTTTGTCACAACTACACAGCTCATATTTGTGAACTGACCTTCACGAAACTTCTTGGGTACCTTTGTTTTCACCTTGGGACAGGAATGAGTGTGTTTTGGGGTGCCTTTGTTATCACTGTGCTATGAGAACAAATATTTTGGGGTTCAGTCAGACCCACTCTGGGACTCAAAGATTTTTTTCTAGTTTAGCATCTGACTGTCACCCACCTTTACAATACTTTACCTAAAATACATTTGTTACAGGCAACGCTCAGTATTTATGTACAGACCGTTACAATACTTTATATGTACCTTTGTTATCAGGTCATTACCTAGATGTTTGTCATTGCTGTGTCACATACTATACATGTACATGTCTTTGTCTTGACAAGTTGAGCTACAGTGTCATTGACACTTTCATTCTCAAGTTGTTTCATTTAATTATTCAACTATTTAATTTATAACAACAAATTATGATCGAATTGTTGGAAATCTGATAATATTTGTGACTATTTTCAGGTTTTTTTGTTCGATTTTTATATCGAAGCAAGTGGAAGTGAAACACTTTCATTTAAATTGTATACCCCCGATGTTTCTCATGCCCATATACCCTGGATGTTGCATGCTCTCATACACCTTGGATGTTGGGTGCACCATTTACCATAGCTATTTGTCCAAGGCATTCTGACCAATCAAAAGAAAGAACTTATCGGGATATAGGGACAAAAGAAATTGTCTTTGGGGACACATCATCAGTGTCACTATTATCATAATTAGAACTTTAGTTCCTGGGAAACACAAGTTTTCATGGTCATACAGCACTCAGATTATCTTCGTGATTTGACTCCTGCGTACACCCTGATTGTCCACATGGGGGCATGATGATGTCATGCACTAAGGCGTACTGCACGTCGATGTTGCGCATGTCTTCAACCAATCTAACCCTGCCTGTGCTGCAGTGTGGAGTTACGATGTTAGGGAGCTGGTAGTTGCTCGTCGTTGCTTGGTGGTTCTCTGTGGGTACTCCATCTTCCTCCACCCATATAAAACTGTCACTGACATGATATGACCTTGGCTGTTAAAGTGTCATTAACCTTAATAAATAAATAAATAAATAAATATTCATGATTGATTTAGAGAAAGTTAGATCAAAGATCACAGCCATTGTAACTAAAATAGAATTTCAGCCTTAGGCAATAACTTTACATTCCGTGTTTGTGCGGTTCTTGAACACAATACATTGGTTGATTATGAGAAGCAAATATATGGAATTGCTTTTCATTGGTTGTTGGATTTGGGGCCCCAACTAAAGTCTTCACTGAATCACTATCAAAGCATTGTCCTCTGGACATATATCCACAAGAATATTGAAAGTGTCTGTGTCTTTCCACAATTTGTATCAGAAAGTGTAAATTTATCTCTAGAGATTGGTGATATTTCTTCTACCATGAAGCTGGCACTAGGCACCCCAGTGATGCAGAGGTATTCAAAAACTACTGCTCGATATCATATCTCTCTTTTGTTTCAATCCAACTTCATGAACATCTCTCTTAAATGAGCCTATCTGAAGAATTTTACTAACCTAAAACTAGCACTGAGATTGCACTGTAACTAGTCGAGAATGATCTTTTATTAGCAGTGGACCCAGGGGAAGTTTAGTGTTTGGTTTTGTTTAATCTTTCCAACACTTTCAAAATCACTGGTCATGAAATTCTCCTCACATAAAAATGTCTCAACACCTTGGCACAATCTTACCTCTGTAATCTAACTATGTAGGAAATGCAATCAACTGTATTGATCCAAGTTATCAATTTGTTTTTGTGTGTTTTCATATACATTCATTGTAAAGTACAATAAGACAGTTGTGGATGTGTGGCTATGAACATCATCATAATTATTAACATGGAAACACATTCTGGATAGTGATTAATGAAGCCTGTTGTGGATGTTGCTCCACCTGCTAGATGTATGTGCGAGAATCAACTCTACAAAACAGGTGTTTCAATTCAAGATTAGGACTTCAAAAATTCCTGGTACAGTGGCACCCACTTAATTGGATATCACTTAACTGAATAACCCTGTTAATGGAATATAATTTCCCAACACAAAACCATTCATCATACCTCAAGTACAAATTTAACCTGTTAATTGAATATAGGTTATAGAGTAAACTCCTGTTAAATAAATAAAAAATCTTGTAACCTGTCGAGAAATTACCTGACTCTCCCCAGTTTTCCTATGTTTATAGACCTATTTGGCCTCATTCCATCCAATACAGGAATTTAATCTATTTTATCTTGCTTGACAGAACTCATGGAGCTCTGTCAAACAAGATATAATAGAATAAATGCTAAGTTTATCTCTAGAATACAGGAAAGTGACACAATCCCTGTTAATTGAATATTCCTGTCAATTGAATAATTTTCATTGACAAAGTCGCTATTCAATTAACAGGGTTCCACTGTATTACAAAATTCAAGAAAACTTCAATTATTAAGCCTCTGCACATTAGTGTCAAATTTTTCCAATAATGCAACAAGGAAGTTAACCATCTCAATCATGTTTGACATGACTCATTGACTTCTGTCAAACAAAAGATAGAATTGGTTGCGTTGTGGGGAAAACCCGACCTTGAAATTGTGATGTTCATTATCAGTGTGTGGATGGTTAACCCTGAGGTCTCATTTCCTATTAAAAGGTCATATCCAAGGTTATTGGATATCTCAGCCAAATGGCTATTTTGAGCTATAGTTTTATTTTGTGGTGGTGTGGATTTAGTTATTAATGGTGATATGGCCAAAATAATCTGTTGATGGTCTTGATTCAAACTGTACTGTCAAGTGCAGTTCAGTTGGGGTCAAAGTCACACAGGAGTGTTCAATGACTAACCCAGACCTGTTTGGGATCTGACAATTTGCAGGTTACAAATGGGACAATTTTTGTGTAAATTTGCTTTGAGAAAGTCTTCTGAAAAAATGAATAAGAAACCCATATGTTTTTTATTTGTCAGAATGATCATCTTGTGCTGTTAAATTCTCAGTGGAACAGTGAGGAATTCCAATAACACAGTTTTATCACAATCGATGTACGAAAATTGGAAATTTATCCCCAAAATGAGAAAATTTTGACCATTTTAAGCCATTTTTTTAGCCATCAACAGTGTCATTCAGCTGAGTGTATTTGAGTGATATTGTAAGATTTTTATTGTGTTCATTTGTCTCCAGAAAAGGCCATATTCAGAGCTTCCAGAAACTGTTTACACTGTGAGTATTGTGAATAAGGGAGGTAATTTAAATGTGAAATATCCTCGGCCATGTTAATGAGAAGCCGGACATTTCTTGAAAAACCAACCCTTTCACCTGATTAACTATAACGAGACCTGAGTTCCTAAATGGGATTTTTGATGTGTGTGTGTGACATTTTGTTGTGGAGTTATTTCCCTTTATTTTGTTAGAATTCCCATGATTTTAGGTTTTTGGATGACAACAGCTAATCCATACTTAGTAAATGGTCCAATCCAGAGAAAATGAGTTCAGATTCGAAGTTAACATACTTTGGTCCAAGTATTCTGTCACAGTGTGCAAAAATAATAATAGCAATAGAATGCAATTTGAGATCCAGCAACAATAACCCCTATTTAACTATTCTAAAATTTAATAAAAACAATAATATGAAAAGAAAATGGTGCAATATCTGTTACACTGTGTGGTTTATGGAAAAATAAAACAGAAATACTTAACAATTAGTCTGAAATATAATTCAATAGAATCCAGTAATGGGTATGATGAAGAAAGTTTCCAGCCAGTATTATTAAGTCCAAGAATGTGTCTGCAGAAACAACATCCAATAAATTGTTACAAAATGTTCTCTCAAAATCATGCAGTTTCCAGTAAATTCCAATAAAGCACTCAGCTAAATTCAAATGGAAATAATATCCAACAAGTCGTGGCTCCACAGGTAGTTCAAAAATAATCCAGAAGAATCCCAGTTTCAAAGAAGAAGAAATTCTCTTCAGAATTTTGGAAACACTTTTCCAATACAAATTATATATTAATAGCCAGAAAAGTAATACTCCGTAGAATATAACATAATTTCTGCTGTTGTCTAAAATAATGCACTGTGTTGTAATAATAATCTCCAATGTGAATGAATGAAAAGTTTCAGCATGCCAAAGGTACATAGGGACAATATGGGATTTGCGACCCGAATAACTTTATTTGCTTTATAACTTTATTTGTTTACAAATCCGCGAGAGTCAGAAGAGAGAACCAATAATCTTAGTTCGTTTAAGTGTGCACACTGGCAGTAGGATAGTGAGTGAAGATCTCCGAGAACCTCGAACTGGAAGATGACTAGGAATTGTGCATAACTACAAGAATTTTTTTGTTGTGTTTGCTTAGAGACATGGGTATATTTATGGTAATACTGAAACCACAGTTTGTAGGTTGTTTTAGAAAGAAAAAGAAACCCAAAGAGTCGCTGGTGTAGGAGCAGCCCCAGCATGTTATCCATAACAGTTACAACAAGAAGGACGCCAACTAAAAATGTCAAAAAAAATGTTTAAAATGCAGGGTATGAGGGGTTAATCATGGAACAATGATACTGAGGAACATGTATGATGAATATAAGTGCCATGGGAAGAGAAGGAGCACAGCAGCTGACCTAAACACTAAGTTAAACATGAAATTCTGAGCTAAACAGAAAACTAAACGCAACTAAAAATGTCAAGAAAAATGTTTAAAATGCAGGGTATGAGGGGTTAATCATGGAACAATGATACTGAGGAACATGTATGATGAATATAAGTGCCGTGGGAAGAAAAGGAGCACAGCAGCCGACCTAAACACTTAGTTAAACATGAAATTCTGAGCTAAACAGAAAACTAAACGCAACTAAAAATGTCAAGAAAAATGTTTAAAATGCAGTGTATGAGGGGTTAATCATGGAACAATGATACTGAGGAACATGTATGATGAATATAAGTGCCATGGAAGAGAAGGAGCACAGCAGCTGACCTAAACACTAAGTTAAACATGAAATTCCGAGCTAAACAGAAAACTAAACGCAACTAAAAATTTAAAGAAAAATGTTTAAAATGCAGGGTATGAGGGGTTAATCATGGAACAATGATACTGAGGAACATGTATGATGAAGATAATTGCCATGGGAAGAGAAGGAGCACAGCAGCTGACCTAAACACTAAGTTAAACATGAAATTCCGAGCTAAACAGAAAACTAAACGCAACTAAAAATGTAAAGAAAAATGTTTAAAATGCAGGGTATGAGGGGTTAATCATGGAACAATGATACTGAGGAACATGTATGATGAATATAAGTGCCATGGGAAGAGAAGGAGCACAGCAGCTGACCTAAACACTAAGTTAAACATGAAATTCTGAGCTAAACAGAAAACTAAACGCAACTAAAAATGTTTAACAACTCATACCCTGCATTTTAAACATTTTTCTTGACATTTTTAGTTGCGTTTAGTTTTCTGTTTAGCTCAGAATTTCATGTTTTACTCAGTGTTTATGTCAGTTTCTGTGTTTTACTTTTAAGAGGTTGTGTTTAGGTAAGCTTTGTCGCATGTTATGAGCCTGTTTGATACAGTTCTTGTGTTTGCCAAAGTTACTATCAAAGAAAAATGTTGGTGAGCTATAAGGCGTTGGCGTCCTTGTTGAATCTGGGAGTCATCCATCAGCTTATAAGGGAGAGTGGATGCTGAGCCTTGGCCATCTGGTCTGCCTTCAGGGAGAACAGATGCACAGATGCATGGGGTGATGGGCGGACCCCCCCCCCCCCACACACACACACACACACACACACACACACCCACTCACAGACACACACCCGAAGGGCCCTTAAAAGGACTGTTAAATCTTTATTCAAATGTTTACTTATTTAAAATGTACACTCATCCTAACCAGGCAGGCTTGTTTCAATCCTTGCCTGGTGTTTGGTAGTTTCCTGTTTATGTTAACAGAAAGGTAGGTTGTACCAATTCTTCCTACACTTCGTCTACTATTTCCATGCGTCTTCTTGATAAGGGTGTTGCAAGACAATTTGAAAAGTTATAGGTAGAAAGAAAGATAGGTATCCGCCGTTGTATATTATGACTGTTGTGTGATTGTTGCGATGGATGGGGTGAGAGGTGGGTTTCTTCGGAGCCCACTCCCCATGTGCAGAGTTGCGAGGCAGTCCTCACAGACTCGACCCTAGAATTCCTGATGAGTAGAGAGGCAATTCTCACTGACTCCACTTCTCCATTTCATAATTAGAGAAGGAATAGAACAGTGATATTGTATGTTGTGACTGTTGTGTGATTGTTGCTATGGATGGGATGAGGGGTGGGTTTCTTTGGAGCCCACTCCCCACATGCAGAGTTGCGAGGCAATCCTCACAGACTCAATCCTAAAGTTCTCAATGAGTAGCAAGGCAATCCTCACTGGCTCCACGCAGTTTAATTTACTGTGACTTATTTTGTTTTTCTGTTAATTGGTTGGGTGTGGGAAGCCACGATCATGGCTCTCCTGTAAAGTGCGGGGAGCCACAATCAAATTGTGCATGCGGACATGACCAATGATCTGTGTTAAGCTAAATTAAATGATTAATTTTCACGTAATTTTTTATAAAAACGAAATGGGAAATCCCCAACTTGACCCAAGTTTGTTTGCTGTTGTCAAAGATTTTTGAATGGGGTGTTCTGTAAGAGATAGAAATAATTTTACCCCCTTGTCAGTTTTAATACATCCGTAGTTAAATAAAACAATGCATTCTTGTGTGAATATCCCATTTTGATGATTTAGTTGTCATTTTTAGCTCAACTTTGGCAAAGCCAAATTTGAGCTTATGCCATGGCCAGTCGTCTGTCCGTCAACAATTCAATATGGCTCGGGCTAGAGGCCGTATTTATGAACCGATCTTTATGAAACTTCTTAGGTACCTTTGTTATGACCGTGGGATGAGAACGAGTGTTTTTGGGTCTGATCCGAAATTGAACTTGGCCGCTGGTGGCCATTTTGTACAGACTTAGGTGAAATCAGATTTTTGCACAGAACTTCCATATGAAAGCGCTGATTTGAATAATTTTTTGTATGAATGTTTAGTACCATGGGATACATCACATATAATACGGGTTTTTTTCTCGTACATAAATTATGCAAATTAGACTAACTTTGATGTATTTAGTGTTAATTTCAGCACTGTAAGTGCAAATGCCAATACAGCTCGGGCTAGAGGCCGTATTTATAAACCGATCTTTACAAAACTTCTTGGGTACCTTTGGTATCACTGTGGGACGAGAACGGGTGTTTTTTGAGTGCGGTCTGAAATTCAAGATGGCCGATGGCAGCCATGTTGTTCAAAATTAGGTGCAATCAGATTTTTGCACAGAACTTCCATATGAAAGCGCTGATTTGAAAAAAATTTTGTGTGAATGTTTAGTACCATGGGATACATCACATATAATACGGGTTTCTTTCTCATGTAGAAATTATGCAAATTAGATGAACTTTGATTTTTTCAGTGCTACTTACACACAGTAAGTACACATGTCAATACGGCTCTGGCTAGAGGCTGTATTTATCAACCGATCTTCACGAAACTTCTTGGGTACCTCTGTTATCACCTTGGGATGAGAACAAGTATTTCTGAGTGCGGTCCAAAATTCAAGATGGCTGCCAGTGGCCATTTTGTACCGATATTAGGTCCAATCTGTTTTTTGTCACAACTTCTATACAGCTCGTATTTATGAACTGATCTTCATGAAACTTCTTGGGTACCTTTGTTTTCACCTTGGGACAGGAATGAGTGTGTTTTGGGGTGCCTTTGTTATCACTCTGCTATGAGAACAAATATTTTGGGGTTCAGTCAGACCCACTCTGGAACTCATAGATTTCTTTTCTAGTTTAGCATCTGACTGTCACCCACCTTTACAATACTTTACCTATACATTTGTTACAGGCTACGGTCAGTATTTATGTACAGACCATTACAATACTTTATATGTACCTTTGTTATCAGGTCATTTCCTAGATCTTTGTCATTGCTGTGTCACATACTATACATGTACATGTCTTGACAAGTTGAGCTACAGTGTCATTGATACTTTCATTTTAATTGTAAACTTGGAGAATGAAAGTTGAAACGCACGTGTGAATGTCTGTCCCGGATATTTTGGACTATTTTTAACAGTAAATAACAAGACAAGTTTTGTCCATAAATGTTGTTAAAATCAATAATTTTAGTAAATGTTATCCGAATAAATATGATAGGAGGTGGATTATTTCATCAAAAACAATACAGAATTCGAGAATTATCCGGTCAGAAGTGAAGGTCGAAATCCGAGTTAATTTATGCGGGAAATGTGCAATGGCGTCATTGCACTGTTCAAGTCTGTTGTGCCTGTTCGGCGTTCATTCACGCATATTTATTCATGCATTAAAAATGTAGAATTGACATGTCCAACAGAGAACACAATAAAAGAAAGGACCCCCTCCACCAATGCCAGGAACATTATATAAGATATATTTTTATTTAACTGAAGCGAGCCAGCCGTCTTGTTTACAAATACAATACAAATTGTGTCAAACACGTGGACCGGCATCTAAATTGTCAACAGTTCTTTTACACTGCCATTCAGATATATCATTTAAAAATATGTCGAGAAGCTCGACCCCATCCCACCCCTCATACTTTCCTGGGTCTTGTGTATTTTGAAAGAGTGAATAACCCAACGAAGGCCTTGTGAATATTTACACTTGTTAGCTCACCTGAGCGAAGCTCTGGGAGTTTTACTGATTGCATTCTGTCTGTCATCCGTCGTCTGGCGTTAACTTTACATTATCGACTTCTCTTTCAAAACCACTAGCCCAGTTTTATTCAAATGTTGGGTAAACGTTTATTACCTAATGCCAATTCAGATTTGTTCAAATGAAGTTGCCCCTCCTCCTGGGTGATGCCATGCACCCAAGGGGCACCAAAATCTTTGAAAATCTTCTTCTCATGAACCAGCAGTAGCAGAGACTTGATATATGGTATGCAGCTTCCTTTTAAGGTGTAGACTCAGATTTGTTCAAGAGAAGTTTGATGGGCTATATTTGGCGTCGTTATGGGAAGGGCAAAATTTTTGGCCCCGCCTGAAATTTCTATTTTCCGAACCGAGAGGCTGATTTGAACCAAATGTTATGTGAGGGCTTATTGGGTCATAAGTACCTAATTTAAGCCGAATTTTTTTCCCGTAGCCCCGTGGGAACCGCAGGAGCTAAAAATAGAAAAAAATTAAAACGCCCATATCTCCAAAACTGCATGGCACTGAGAATTTTTATTTGGTGTGAAGCTTCCTTAGGACCAACAGAAAGGATTGGTGAAAATAAATGCCATCGGTATTATCATAGGGTACAGTTTCGGAACTTTGAAAAAATGCTGAGTCAGCACTTTTTAACACTGTGGGCAATGGGAAAAACATTAAAAAATCTTCTCCAGATCCAGCAGGCAGAATCTTTTGATATTGGGTATGCAGCATGCTTAGGGGGTGAGATTCAAGTTTGTTCAAGCCAAGTCCCTGGGTCCATATTTGGGCTTACTGTGGGAGCCCGAATGATAACTTAGTTCAAAATGAGAAATTTTCTTTAAAAATCTTCTTCAGATCCAGCAGATGAATGCTTTTGATATTTTTTATGCAGCATCCTTAGGGGGGTAAGATTCAAGTTTGTTCAAGCCATGTCCCTAGGTTCATATATGGGCTCCCTGTGGTATCCCAAATTATAACTTAGTTCAATATGAGGAATATTCTTTAAAAATCTTCTTTTTTTTTTAGATCCACTGGTCAGAATCTCTGGATATTTGGTATAAGCTTTTCTTAGGAGGAGCAGATGCAACTTGTTGAAATCAATTCTCTGGGTTGATATTTAGGCTACCATGTCAGGTGAGTGCCTCAGGCCCTCTGGGGCCTCTTGTTCTCAAGGCACTTGGACGTTTTTCCCCTGGGAGTGGGATGTTTCGGCCTCTACTCTAGACGTTTTGGGCCACATACCATGTGCCTTTCTTGTACAGTACCTCCTCATATAAGTTGTAGGATAACCACATTAAAATTGCGGCGGAACTGTTGGCAAAAATAAGAGATAAGTTGATAACCCAAATTTTTTGTGGTTATCCAACATAACATATTTGAGGAGGAACTGTGTGTGTATCTGCAGGATAGCACATGCAATGTGCAGACAGGGTCACAACCTGTTATGCTACAACTTATTTGATTCATTCACATATATTACCTGTAATGTACCTGTCATAATATGACAAGTTATTATGCTAGAGTTATTTGTACAGGATATGTGCCAGGGTATCTTGTAGGACTCCAATAAAAAAAATTATAATTTTTTTTTTCTTCATTTTTTACCTGGTTGCTAATTAGCTATCTGGAACACCTGTAACACACCTGTAATGTGACCATCTTCAAACAATAAAATGTGGCCTCTGCCTTTGGTAATGAAGTTTCAACTGTTTGTGTTAACATATATCCTGGTAGAACTTTTCCATAATGGTTACAATAATTTGCGATTATTTTTTCTATTTACCTGTTTGCTCATTTAGTACAGGTAATACCTGTTGTGGCATACCACTGAAACAATGCACAGCAAACATTGTTGTTAGCTGTCATAGTATCATATGTCAATGGATACGTCTTGTAAGAGGCTTGTGAAAAACTTCAAAACAAATTTTCTTTAAAAATTGACTTTTATAATGGTTCTTACCTGTTTGCTCGTTAATGATAATATACCTGTTATACACCTACTATGCACCACAATCAACCAATAGGGTTACCTTTGATAAAAGGGTATGTTTTGGGATTGGAAAGTAAACAACAACAAAATCAAAAATCTTTATTTTCCCTTATGTTTTCAATTTTTACCATTTTTCTTGTTAATTAGTTACCTTATTACCTGTGTTACCTGTAATTAATACAATATACGGGGTAAAATAAAAAATGAAGCCTTGAAGAAAATTTAATTACCTTAAAAATATGTATACATTTTGATGGGTTTCATCAAAAGAAAGGGTAAAAAAGTCAAGATATATGAATCATACATTATTTGTAAAACTTCTGAAAAAAAATATACACGTTTCAACTGCACAGTGTAAGAATTGTAGTGCTCATCCAGTTAAGGGTTCGGTGTTCGTTCAGCTCTACCATTGATTCACTATCCCGGAGGCACGCGGTGGCTGTAACTGGTTCTCGTCAGATCACAGAAGTTAAGCAACGTCGAGCCTGGCTAGTCCTCGGATGGGTGACCGTCTGAGCGATCGATTCGAAATCCTGCATTGTGTCCTTGGGCAAGGCACTTAACCCCGATTATCCACATGGGGGCACGATGACACCATGTACTAAGGCATACTGCACGTCGATGGTGCGTATGTCTTCAACCAGTCTAACTCTGCCTGTGCTACAGTGCGAAGTTACGATGTTGGGGAGCTGGCAGTTGCTGGTCGGTGCTCGGTGGTTCTCTCCAGGTACTTCGGCTTCCTCCACCCATAAAGCTGTCATGGTCATGATCAGCCATTATGCATAAGTATGTGACCTTAAACCCTAATAAATAAATAAACTATCCTGGAGTCTGTCGAGGGTTTTGTTATATAGGTTTATTAAATGCATTTCAATCACGCTTCAGCAAAGTTGCGAGGCAGTCCTCACAGACTCATTCCTAAAGTTCTCAATGAATAGTGAGGCTGTCCTCACTGACTCCATGCAATTTATTTATATTGTAGAATTTTTATTTTCTGAAAACTTATAATCTCCAATGTTCAGTGAATGCTGAATGTATAAACAATTGTCATTTCTCAATGAGTTGAATGAGCTGAATGAATTTAATTAATGCCTGAAGTCTGTTGACATTGATTTATATAGTCTTCAAATAGAAGGTTCCAGAATGAGAAATTTCTCCAATGTTCTTTTGTTCCACTAATTGTCAGTTGGCTGAATTAAATCAGCTCATTAAGTTTTTAGATGATTCTGTCCAGTTTCAAGTGAACAAGTGTGACCCAAATAAACATGTAGAGAGCTCTGAGTTATTAAATACCTAGCATTCTGCTTGTTGTCCATAACACTGGCAGTTTTGGGCCATTGGGAAGGGAAACGGCTAGTTAGAAATTGTTATGGTATTCACAAGTGACTGTCGGCACTCTCCCATAAATTCTGACTAAGCAAATAAACACAGACTTAATAATTTCACTTCAAATATAACATGAAGCACATCCACAGAATATGAAGTCTTTTAGTAGCAGCACTTGCACTAAAGTCCAAATATGGGCTTTCAACACTCTACCAGTTAATGAACACAAAAATAAAATGTCTCTTTTTAGTATTGTTCAATTAATCTATCTTCCACGAGTATATTGTGATGTCTCCTCCACCTACCACTTCAGCCTTCATTGACCAAGTATATAATTGGTCAGATGTATAACTTGGGTCTTCAAAATAGACATCCTGTAAGGCAAGAGAAAGTATAATCAAAAATCCATTGAATTCTCGGTAATCCCAAACTACTGGCAAGCAACAAATTTCAAACATGAAAAAACAAACCAAAAAAACAGAAATAGAAAGAGAACATTCGACAGTCGGAAAGAGTTTATGATAAATTTGTTGGAAACTCTAATTTGAACCTGGTGATTTTGGAGGAGTGAGAAAATTTTAGATTTCTTTTGGAGGAACTTAATGTAGGGTTATCCAGTTTATGCATCCTTGACTCTCAGAATTGAACAATTGCCATATTTACAGTATGACAAGGTATAGATTACTACTGAAATACAGTAGGCAAGGATGGAGAGAGAGAGAGAGAGATATATATGTTGGAAGATTTCACGGTCGGTATCACCGGAGTGTGTACAGACCATGATAAACTTTCAAATCAAAAAGACAAATTTACTGTTATTATATTGCATTCACAATCTACTACTTGCATTTTGTCCAATTTAATTTCAATTGTTTCAAACTTGGCATATTTCATCATTCGTTGTGTGACAGCAAGCCTCTCTTATAGAAGTTGTTAACAAGTTGCCTCTATTCTTTGTTTTCCTCCATTGTTTATTTAAGCTCTATTCACTAAGTTAATAACGCATATCATTAAGACCCAGTGAAAACTTACTTTAATCTTTATATCAAGTAAACTTGTTATGACATGACGCATTTATTATATTGTATATATAGCCTTCATCACAAGTAAGAATTCAGTTATAGTTTGGATTTCCAAACGTTACTCTGCTTCATTTTATTGGGAAATCCCATGAGCTATTATTAAGGTGATATTGTTCGGATATCCAACAAGACCAGTTGTCAAATGTTTGTCGCTGTTAGACATTTGGAATACCAGATTCAATATTAAAGTGTTATCATCTTTAATTTGTCTCCGAGTCGTCAGTTGAACACCATTGCTGCACAGCATATATCATAGCAGATATCGACGGTCAATCCCCATGGTTATATTTGGTGAGAGAATCCACGGCTGGATATCTTTTTAGCTTGTCCAAACGATCCAGGTATCACATTCCAATTGTTAGTATAAGGATGTTCAACAAACTGCCAGGCAGTATACAGACAATCCTTGATAATCTTCGTCTGGATAAAATGAAGATGCAAAGTACTCTCCAGACTGGTGAGACTTCCACCACGTTGATTTTGTCATGGAAAAAACAACCAATGCAAAAATCCTCTGCAAAGAAACTACGAGATGAGCGCCGTATGATGGTCTACAACAAAAGAAAAAACATCGAACAGCTACAACAACAGACTTACCTGCATCAGAACAGTCAGTTTCCACCAAGCTCCAACAAATCGGCAGAAGTTAGTGTATGTTCTTCAAGTGCTTTTACGAGAACAGACAAACACATCCACAAGTACTCAGTGAGTACTCAAACTTATTATAACCCCCTATTAAAAGTCCACATCAGTGTCAACGCAGTACCAACTTCCACCGACACGCCTGTTCAGTGTTCACCTCAGATGAAGAGCATTTCAATTCAGATGCCGTGGGAGGAGTGTTCAGCTCTATCCGTCCACAGCCATCCGATAAACTCTGTCCAGCCAAAAAGAGTTACTGAGACTGTGATCAGATATTGTAGGTCCGTGCAATTTGGCCTTCAGTATCTGATTAAATGGAGAGACCATCCAGATGCTGATAACTCATGGGTTAAAGACTGTGAGTTGGACGAAGCAACACGAGAATACATCCAGGACAATCAGAGTAGAATCCCTGGCCTTCTTCCAACTTTGTCAAGACCAGGAACTCCTGAACATAAGAGACACCGGCGGTACAAGCGACCATCATTTTTTTGTATTTCAGAATTTTCGGACATTACGATTTTAATGGTTTAAATGTGTTGCTGCGGGTCGCACCAATTGGAGCGGCAGAGATTATATCACCGGAGTGTGTACAGACCATGATAAACTTTCAAATCAAAAAGACAAATTTACAGTTATTATATTGCATTCACAATCTACTATTTGCATTTTGTCCAATTTAATTTCAGTTGTTACAAACTTGGCATATTTCTTCATTCGTTGTGTGACAGCAAGCCTCTCTTATAGAAGTTGTTAACAAGTTGCCTCTATTCATTGTTCTCCTCCATTGTTTATTTAAGCTCTATTCACTAAATTAATAATGCATATCATTAAGACCCAGTGAAAACTAACTTTAATCTTTATATCAAGTAAACTTGTTATGACATGACACATTTATTATATTGTATATATTGCCTTCATCACAAGTAAGAATTCAGTTATAGTTTGGATTTCCAAACGTTACTCTGCTTCATTTTATTGGGAAATCCCATGAGCTATTATTACGGTGATATTGTTCGGATATCCAACAAGACCAGTTGTCAAATGTTTGTCGCTGTTAGACATTTGGAATACTAGATTCAATATTAAATTATCATTAATTTGTCTCCGAGTCATCAGTTGAACACCATTGCTGCACAGCAGATATCACAGCAGATATCGACTGTCAATCCCCATGGTTATATCGGTATTAAGCAGTGTGCAAAATTTCATAAATGTTTCTAACTGACTTACCATTCACGTGGTTTGGAGATGACGAATGCTCGGCTATGTAAAAATTCGTGGGAAACTGCTTCGTTATTATTAACAGGTATCCATATATTGCTTGGGATTGAAATATATATAGCCTCTCAAGACAAAAGTCTACAAATCTATCACGATACAAGAAAGGCTGGTTAACTGGTAGAGTGCTAGAAGTTCATACTTGGGCTTTATTGTGAACTACAGGTTCCTAAAGTTAAAGGCTTCATATTCTGTGGATATCCTTCATATTACATGTATCTTGTACATAAAATGACTTCATCTCCATCGATTTGCATTCTTACAGTTTATGGGAGAGTGTCTGTAGGCACAAAAATGTGTGAACAAATCTTGAGACTGAGATAAAATTTAGCACTCTACCAGTTAAGTTACTGAGACTTTACCTTTCAAGATGCAACTTTTGGTTAACCGGTCATCCGTTCGCGTAGATTTAAATTTCTCTTCTTTTTTTTTGCACACTGATTATGAAAATTCTGAAGAAACACTTCCAAAATTTCTGACCTTTGACCACAGGTTACAATCCAATTGCCCTTCAGCTTGTATGTTTGTTTGTTTATTGGGGTTGGTTTGATCACAGTGTCAACAGCCAGGATCATATCATGCCGGAAATAGTCCATCAGCTGAAAGATTGATGGTGTTTCTTGTGCTCATGTGTACTAAAGCTTCAACTTCTATCTGGTTGAAAATGCAGTGCTACAGTGTTATAGCAGTAATCAACTCTCCATATTGTACTTCATATTTCTGATATCTGGTGAGTTACTCTGGCTTACTAGAGCCCCTGGTTTGAAAATTGTTCGGTAACACTTAACTATTTGTTAAATCTGTCATTAGATTGAATATAGATTTGTAGGCTGATGCAGCATCATATATAATTAGAATGCCAGTATAGTGAAATAAGGCGTGATTGCTAATTATTTAATAAATCTAAGATGCTTCTCTCCAACTGCCATAATGTGTATAAATCATTGTGTTCATCACAACAAATCAATATAGCAGATATTGAACTTAGTTGAGCACTCATTCAGATTGTGTTGAACAGGTTAAATTGTTTGCCGTGAAATTATTGATGCCTTGTCTCTTTTAATCATTTTTCAAAGAAAGTATGCACTGCTTAGCTCCTTCACACTGACTTGAAAGTTTCAAGCTGCACATTTCCCTCTATAATGCAAGTAGGAATTTAGCCAATTCAATTGACAGAGCTCAGTGAGCTCTGTGGTGACCGAGGTGTACTGGGCTCCACCCTTCAGAGTTGTGGAAGATAGGGGCCCGAGTCCCACTAGACCCATCATGGTTTTGGATGGTGGTAGAAAATTTTGATTTTCTGGTACAAAACTTGTCAAATTTGTTGACTACAGACATTTTGGAAGGCTTGCAACAAATACCAAACTTTTGCTTTTGCTAATGTGAATATTCAATTGGCAGTTTGAACTTCACAAACAGGACACATTTTGTGTGTTACTAGAGGGAATGGATGGAGTATCATAAACAGCAATGCTCCAGTATGCTTTAGAACTTACCCTACTCCAAAGACCCCTAATTATTTGAGAAATTTGTTTACCCCCCCCCCCCAACCCCACCCCCCCCCCCCCTCCCCCACCCCATGGTTTACCATGAGGGGACTGATGGATTGCACAGATGGATTGCATTGTCCATCTGGCTGTTTGTCAGTCTGCCTGTCCTGTTACCACCTGTATCTCAAAGATGCTTTGACACTTTTGTTTCAATTTTACAGCATTGATCAGACATTATGTAAAATTGATGCACGTCATTATTTTTCGAGAAAAAAAATTCAAGATGGCCGACTGGTTGCATTTTTAGCTCACCTAACTAAAAGTCCGGGAGAGCTTAAGTGATCACTTTCTGTCCGTCATCCACCTGTCCGTCCAGCATGAACGTTTCATTATCGACTTCTCCTCATAAACCACTGGACTGAATCAAACCAAAGTTGATGTGCATGTTTCTTATCACATGTCAATTCAAGTTTGTTCAAATAAAGTTGCCACACCCACAAGGGGGCACCACAAAGGGCTTTACTCTGATAGCACCCATAAATTGTTTAACAAAATTTAAAAAATCTTCTTCCCCAGAACTATCAATTAGAATCTTTTGATATTTGGTATATAACATATCTAGGGAGTCTGATTCAAGTTTGTTTAAATTGAGTCCCTGGGTTAATATTTGGGCTCCCTGTGGGAGCCTGAATTTTAACTTAGTACAATGTGATGAAATTTCTTTAAAAATCTTCTTCAGATCCACCATTCAGAATGCTTTCATATTTGGTATACAACATCTCTAGGGGGTTCAGATTCAACTTTGTTCAGATCAAGTCCCGGTGTTAATATTTGGGCTCTCTATGGGAGCCCGAGTTTTTATGCAATATGAAGGCATTTCTTTAAAATCTTCTCCAGAACCATCAGTTAGAATCTTTTGATGCTTGGTATACAATATTTCTGGGGGGTCAGATTCAAATTTGTTCAAACTGGGTCCTTGGGTTAATATTTGGGCTCCCTATTCTATCGACTCAAGTCTCTGGGTTAATATTTGGTCTCCCTATGAGAGTCTGCATTTTAACTTAGTGCAGTATGAGGAAATTTCATTAAAAATCTTCTTCAGATCCACCAGTCCAAATGCTTTCATATTTGGTATACAAGATCTTTAAGGGTGGGGGCAGGGTGGTGTTAGGGTGTGTGTTTGTGTGTCAGTTTCAAGTTTGTTCAAATCCGGTCCGTGTTTTAATATTTAGGCTCTCTGTTTGATGGGATGTGGGTGAGGGGGGTGACATAACAACCCTTGGAAGTTTGGCAGTGCTTGTCTACAGCTGATAGAACTGGAAGCAGTCAGGAAGACCCCGGAAAATAATTCTCTGACATGGATACTAGAGTTATGATTAATTTCACGACTTCATTCCACTGTAGTGTTGATGAACCATGACTAACTGAATGTGACCCAAAATTGTTCTTTGAACCACTTTGTCAGGTGAGCGATTAGAGGCCCCTTGGGGCCTCTTGTTATTGGAAATTGCATGTAATTAGTTTTCTGACCAGAATATCTGAACAACATTTCTGATTTCAATAATTTTTGGTATGGAGATGTAATAGCATAAGATAAATAAAATATTATACTGTTTTTTTTCTCGCGCATAAATTTTGCAAATTAGATGAATTGAGGCTTTTTTTCCAGTCATATTTGTATATATTGTTGGTGTGTTCTGTTACCATTGGTATCTCAGAGACGCTTTGGCACTTTTGTTTCAGATTTTCAGCAATGATCAGACATTATGTAAAACTGATGCACATCAATTGTTTTTTTTAAATATTCAAAATGGCGAACTTGCAGCCACTTTTGTTGAAAATTGCGTGTAATTAGTTTTCCGCCAAGAACTTCTAAACAACATTTCTTATTTCACTAATTTTGACATGGAGGTGTAGCAGCATAAGATAAATAACATGTCACACAGGGTTTTTTCTTGTGCGTAAATTATGCAAATCAGACAAACTTAAGCTTTTTTAAGTCATAATTGTGTAAATTATGTTTGTGGGTCCTGCTACCACCTGTATCTCAGAGACGCTTTGATGCTTTTGTTTCAGCAGTGATCAGGCATTATGTAAGATTGATGCACTTCAAATTTTTTTTCAAAAGAAAATTCAAGATGGCCGACTGGCAGCCATTTTTGTTGGAAATTGTGTGTAATTAGTTTTCTGTCTTGTTCCATGTATGTTTTTATTGAGTTAAAAAAACAACCTGGTCTGGTGATTTCAGGTTGGTCTTCCACTACTTGCAGTACATTTTCTTAAAATGACAAGCCTAACAGGTGCAAGAAGAAAAACTTGACCCTGTATAGGTGATGCTTAACCCTTGTTCTGTCTGTGTCTCTCCATGGGGGACTATTGTCTGATTGCTGGCAATCAGCATTGCACTTGTTTTTTCTTCAAATGTTTCAGGCCCTCCAGGAGCCTGAGACTCCCAGACTTACTCCATCCTCTCCCTATGGCTGTGCCATCACTGATCAGTTAGCTGTCAAACAAGATCGAATTGGTTAAATTCCTAGTTGCAGCATGGGAAAAAGTTACAGCTTCGAATTTTTTTTTATTTCGACAGCAGTGTGCAAAGGGACCCATAGTCAGTTCAAAAGCAGAAATCCATCTAAATTTGAGACATCAATCACCATTGTTAACCTTTTTCCCAGCACTATTTAAGCATTACCCATCACTGTATCGCCAGCAATGTTCCCAAAAAAACACCATTCAGATTTTTTTTTTTAATTTTTGCCTCCAAAACAGAGCGAACAACCCCTCATTTCATCGAGCTCATCAAGATAAGCTACTGTTTCAGTAAGGGGTTATGAGCTATGTTTTGGAAACTAAAATGAAAATTCTCAGTCATTGAAAAAAGGATTTTTGCAACAGTAACAACGCAAAGATGGATGTACAACTTTTGGATGACCAAAAACAATTTATCACTCCACCCGTTAACTCTTTCAACACGAGAAGCCGCTTTTCCGGTCCAGGAACACGATATGTCATAATTTCATTATGTAGGATGGCTACTAAGTGAACGTGTGTGGTAGAGCAATTAATATTTTCAACATGCAGCCTGAAGGCAGCATGTTGAAAATATTTATTGCTCTACTCCCAAATAATGGATGTGGACTCTTCCAATTTCTGCCATTTAACTGGCATGGAAGATACCACCACTGTTGAAAGGGTTAAATACACTAATCTTGTTTTCCTGGTTGTGGTTTCTAGTCAAGGTCTTGGCTGCCTAAACAGACAGCCAAGACTTAACCCTTCATATAATAAATCGACCACATCCAGCTGCGTAATTTAAAAATTGAACAAATAAAAAAAAAACATCAACCAAACATATCATGTGGTCAAATTGATTTGATATGGTTTTGTTGAAATATTTTGAAATAAACTAATTAAAATAAATTACATTTTTTACATTCTGTACATTGGGTAAAAGTTTAACAAGGAATCACTGTCTGGGAACTCTTCATACATTCTGGTGTTGGAGAAATTCTTGAGTACTGTCCAGGATTAATATGAAAGAAATAATAATAATAAAGAGTCCACTGGTGTCACACTCGCAATATTTTGTAGTGGAGAGTCCCGTCTTGCCAGACACAGGACCTTTCTGGTTAAAGTACATTTCCTCAGAGATTTGTGTGGATTTCACTTCCCTATCTAATTGTTTTTGTAACAATATCTATGCATGAAAAGTCTTGGAGCAGAGTATTGGAACAAACAAACTGATATGCAATTAGAAAAAGATGCATTGAGGCAAGAGAAATACGATATCAATGAAACAGGGTTTCAGTTCCATTCCTTGGAGATTTCGTATTGAACAGTTCATTAAAATGTTGCATGGAAAAGTAATGGTGTTCATGCATTATTCTTTTACCAGACAAATTTATTAAGACTTTACCAAACATATCAGACAAAACCAGCCAGCTTACTTCACATTTATTTGTCAAAATATATGTGCAAATTGCAAAATTTTTCGGGAGCATATAGTGTTTGTCATTTCCATCCATCTGATTATTTTGCCTCAGAAGGGAGCATCTTAAATCTGGGTTGTCCATCCGTCCTTCCCTTCATCTGTTCAAATTTTATATGTCCATCCAGAAAATTGTGTCTTTCTCAATCATAACTCCATAATGGCTGGATGGATTTCCATGAAACTTCACACTGGGGTAAAGGATAAAGGAGAGGTGTATTAAATCCAAATGATAAAGGTCAAGGTCACATACTTCTGAAAACTCAAATCTTAAAAAGAAAAATTTTGTCTGTCCTGAAAAATTGTGCCTTATTCATAGCTCTACAATGGTTGGGTGGACGTTCACAAAATTTCACATAGGCCAAAGAACAAAGGAAAGGTGAATTGTCCAGCACCAACAAGTCAGAATGACTAAAGTCAAGGATAACCTGACTATGAAAACTCAAATCATAGAAAAAGTTTGTTTTGACCAAGACTGTAGGTTTGGGGGCATCATTGGCTGGACAGCCACAGTTTGTCTTGTTATTCTAACACATTTCCTGTTACATTACTTGCTTCAAAAGCAAATATTATTACACCATACCTCTTACTGTTTAACTAGAAGTTCACATTGTGAAAAATATTTATGTTTAATTGTGGGCACCACAAGAACATTATCAGCTTCCTCAAATGTCACTATTTTATTGGGTGAAAACAAACAGCCTTTTAGTATTTTATTTTTGTAGTGCATCTGTTCTAGAAAACATCATAGAATGTATTGATGGAGTTATGCCATCCTTGCTAAGAGATTTGATAATGCACTGTTCACCAAACCATATTCAAGCAGAGATGCTCAGTTCTCATCACCTGGCCTTTTACCTAACATGTCTTGTTGATGACACTTGCACAAAAAAAATTTATGAATAATAAATAGTTTCAATTTCTTGCCTCTAAAACAAAGTTTATGACCCCCTCATTGGAACAAGCTGATTGAGTTTGTTTCAATGAGGGATCATAGGCTATGTTTTTGAGGCAAAAAATTGAAATTTTCTGTTTAGAATATTTTTTTTTGGCAAGTGTCATCAGCTCTTTGTGCCTGGTAAAGGGTTAAACAGTTCCAACACCTGTTACTGAATAAAAAGAATTTGTTACTCATGCAGCAACCAGGAGAATGGGGTAAACCGAAAAGTTTTTCATAAATATTGGAAGGTTTTTTGGTTGATTTTTTTTTCAGAGGTTTAAGCAGAGTTTGAATTTCACAACTTAGTACCCCTCATATGGAAGCTTTTATGGCAGTCTTTGATCTTGTGATAAGTATGCTTCTTTTTACCCATCACCCAATAGAATTACCCAAACCAGCCAGTGGTGTTCACAGAAATTGCCATTCCAATTTTTAGCTCACCTGGCCCAAAGGGCCATGTGAGCTATTCTATTGCCATCACTTAGCGTCTGTCATCGGCGTTGTCTGTCGACATCCATAGACTTTTCACATTTTTATCTTCTTCTCTAGAACTGCTGAGCCAGTGTGAACCAAACTTGGCAAGAATGGTCTATGGGAGGTCCTCTACAAACAGTACTCATTTTGTTCCCATCGGATGAAAAACATGGCTACCAGAGGCATTCTTTGATTTTGATTGGTGGATATTTAAAAATCTTCTCCTCTGAAACTTCAAGGCCAAATGTTTTGAAACTTCACATGTTGGATGAGTGGGACACCCTCTAGCAACGATACTCATTCAATGATGATCGGGTTGCAAACATGGCCACAATTGCAGCTTATAGTTTCCATACAAACCTTATGGGAAATCACATTTTCATCGTCTTCGATGTGAATCAAACTTGGCAGGAGCTTGGGGGTGGGGGGGGGGGGGGGGGGGGGGTGTCCTCTACAATTCTCATTTTGTTCCCAATGGATGAAAAACATGGCCGCCAGAGTCATTCTTTGATTCTGATTGGTGGAATTTCAAAAATCTTCTTGAGACTGCAGGGCCAAATGTTTTGAAACTTCACATGATTGATGACGGCGATGCCCTCTACCAATGATCCTTATTTCATGTTGATAGGGTTGCAAACATGGCTACAATTGTGGCCCATAGTTACCATGGAAACCTTATGGGAAATCACATTTTCATCGATGTGAACCAAACTTGGCAGGAATGGTCTGTGGGAAGTCCTCTTTAAATGAATGCAAATTTTCTTTTGTGTACCCTTTGTGGGGTTATCTTAAATTTTCAATCATCCCTGTCTACAAAAGTTGTTACATCAAAGAATAATTTTAACTTGGATTTGCAAGTACAGAATTTGCATAGAAAGATAACATCATTAGGAACTCTGCTGTAGCCTTGATGCAAGAAGTGACGCAAACCACTAATAAACATATTTAACCCTCTGCATTCTGATGTCAAAACACCAAAATTTCAAGCAGCAGATTTTTCCCATAATGCAACTAGCAATTGAACCAATTCATTCTTGCTTAACCATCTGCACACTGGTGTCAAAAATACCAAATTTCAAGCAGCAAACTTTTCCCATAATGCAACTAGGACTTTAGCAATTCGAATCTTGTTGACAGAGCTCAACAAGCTCTGTGAAACAAGATTGAATTGGTTCAATTCCCAGTTGCTTTATGGGAAAAGTTTGTGTCGGAAACCGGGCTTTGTCGCTGCTGGGGGAAATAGATTCACACCGCGTATTCAGCCAAACTCAAGGAGTATCACCTGAATCCGTGTGTGAACATTTGTCTCACCGTGACGAACCCACCCATTTCACTTTTGTTGGGGTGGTTCTTATCCAGAAGGGGGTAATAACTTTTCCTCAAAAAGCATAAATCAACAGGGGTTCACTGAAAACAACAATTTTAATACATATACATATAAATAAATATGATAATTTGTGACTTACATAGAATCCAAAAGAATAAGAAAACAAAACGTCAATCACCCCCAACCCACACAGTTTTTGAGTCACTTGCGGGTCCACATTCTCTGTCGTCAATGGTTTTTCTTCCTTTTCGCTGGTATTTGTTCTTTGGTTCTTCTTCACTTCACCCTTTCACTGCCATCGCACGGCCACTAACGTATTGTCACCTTATCGGATGCCTCTGCCCTAACATGTCACGGAATGTCACTCTACCACTGCCGTTGCACGGCCACTAGCTTATTAGCTCACCGACTGCAAGTCAGTGTGAGGTATTGCCATCACTTGGCGTCCGCGTCCGTTAACTTTTGCAAACCTGGCTTCTTCTTCACAGCCATTCAGCCAAATTCAAACATATATTGCACAAACCATCCCTGGGGTATACCCTTTCTATTTTGTTCAAATGAAGCTGCTGCCTTCTTCGAGCTCTGGTCAATTTATTATATTTAATTAATGGTGTGTAAGGTCACATACTTCTGCAGAATGGCTAATCACGACCATGACAGTTTTACGGGTGGAGGAAGCCGGAGTACCCAGAGAGAACCACCGAGCAATGGCGAGCAACTGTCAGCTCCCCAACATACTAACTCCACACAAGCAGGGTTAGCATTGGTTGAAGACAAGTGCACCATCGACGTGCAGTACGCGTTAGTACACAGCGCCACCGTGCCCCCACGTGGGGGTGACGTGTCTTGCCCAAGGACACAACGCGGTTGCCACAGGTGGGATTCGAACCGAGGACCTCTCGGCTTGCAGCCTGCACCTCTACCTACTGAGCCACCGCACCCCCCCCCCCCCCTCTGGTCAATGATGCTAAAGCCTAAAAATCTTTAAAAATCTTCTCATGAACCACTAGAGATATTGCCTTGATATATGGTATTTAACACTCTTTGGTGTTGAAGATTAAAGTTTGTTCAAGAGAAGTTGGTAGATCAGTATTTGGGCTCTCTGTGGGCACATAACCATTTTGGGCTCCACCCAAATTTTTTTCAAGAACTGACGGGCCGATTTGAACCAAAGGGGCTAAAAATAGACAAAAATTCAAATGCCCATATTTTCCAAACTACACGGAACAGAGAACTTCTATTTGGTATGAAGCATCCTTTTGACCAGTAGAATGGATTTTTAAAAAATGGCCATCGGTTGTGTCAGGGTGTTTTATAGGGGCGTTTGAAAAAAATGCTGAGTCAGCATATTTGCAAAAATTAAAAAAAAAAATTTCTTTAGAACTGCTGATCAGAATCTTTTGATATTTGGTATACAGCATCCATAGGATGGTCAAATACAAGTGTGTTCAAATCGACCCCCTTGGTTCATATTTGGGCTCAACAGAGGAGCCCAAATAATAAACTTGCGGTGCTATGGGGAAGAAGCTTTAAAAGTCTTCTTCAGATCAAACAGTCAGATTCTTCTGATACTTGGTATACAACATCTCTACAGGGGTCAGATAGAAGTTTGTTCAAATTGAGTCCCTGGGTTAATATTTGGGCTTCCTATGGAAACCCGAATATTAACTTAGTGCAATTTGGGGAATAATCTTTAAAAATCTTCTTTTTCAGATCCACCAGTCAGATTCTATTGATATTTGGTATGCAGCATCTCTAGGGGAGTTAGATTCAAGTTTGTTCAAATGGGATCCCTGGATGAATATTTGGGCTCTTTTGTGGAGCTCAAATATTTAACTTGGTGAAATATGAGAAAATTTCTTAAAAAATCTTCTTTTTCAGACCCACTAGTGAGAATCCTTTCATATTTGGTATGTGACATCTCTAGAGGTGTAAGATTTGAATTTGTTCAAATCGACTCCATGGGTTAATATTTGGGCTTCCTATGGGAGCCTGATTATTAACTTGGAGGAATATGGGGGATATTCTTTAAAAAATCTTCTTCTTCAGATCCACCAGTCACATTCTTTTGATATTTGGTATGCAGCATCTTTAAGAGGGTTAGATTCAAGTTTGTCAAATGGGATCCCTGGATGAATATTTGGGCTCTTATTGGAGCCCAAATTTTAACTTACTGCAATATGAGAAAATTTATTGAAAACTCTTCTTTTTCAGACCCACTAGTGAGAATCCTTTCATATTTAGTACGTGACATCTCTGGAGGTGTAAGGTTCAAATTTGTTCAAATCGAGTTCCTGGGTTAATATTTGGGTTCCCCAAGGGAGCCCAAATATTTACTTAGTGCAATATAGGGAATTATCGTTTAAAATCATCTCCTTCAGATCCAGCAGTCATATTCTTTTGATATTTGGTGTACAACACCTCGGGAGGGTTAGATTGAAGGTTGTTCAAATCAAGTCCCTGGGTTAATATTTGGGCTTTTTATTGAAGCCCAAAGTTTAACTTAGAGCAATATGAGAAAATTTCTTGAAAATTCTTCTTCAGATCCACCAGTGAGAATCCTTTCAATATTTGGTATGTAACATCTCTAGGGGTGTCAAATTTAAGTTTGTTCAAATCGATCCGCTTGTTTTTTTTTTGTTGTTTTTCGGGGTGGGGGGGGGGGGGGGTGGCTAGAGAGAACCACAGTAGTTTAAAACAAAACAAAAATTTCATTCGGTTGTTGTTTTTTAATACTTCACAGAACCGAGCTTGCCAGGAAGCTTTCCTAGGACTAGCAGAAATGAATGTCCAAAAAAGTTGCCTTTGGTTGTGTCATAGCAAATCAAAAAAATTGTTCTTGCTGCTGATACACTCATCTGTTTTGACAATTTGAGCCAGGTGAGCGCTTTAGGCTCACTTGAGCCTCTGGTTGTCACTTTACTTGATGCTTTTCACTCAAGCAGTTGCTACCAATGGGGTTAAACTCTCCCCTGCATCTATCTCAGAATAATATTCAAAGAGGCAAAGCCTACTCTGCCTATGTATATAGCTTTCCTTCTAAAACAGGTAATACCGTTTACCTAAATACAAATGAGCTCCCTGAGCTCGAACTACGTGTTTCTGATCCTATTCTCATATATGGCCACCGACTTGGCCCATGACTGCTCCTATTCTAAATATGAGCTCTGTGGCTCCCCTACATCACAACGTGCCTATACTTCCGCACCGATGTGACACCTCCTCTAACCTATAGCATGGGACATCCCCATCTACTCGCAATGACCCACAGCCTTACACACCTTCAGACTGGAATGAATTTTTCGAGGCATCCCCCAATTTTTATTTAGATAGCCAGGACATTAATTCTCAGTTTAATCGCTTCACTTGAACTTGGCCGCTTAGATCTATCTTAATTTAGTATTCGCTTTAAAGTTCCTTTGGAAGACTCGAATTTCAATATTTCCTGACATTCATGACAAGATGCGTAATATGGGTGTGTGTCCAGAACATATGCGATGTACCATTTACACCGTAATTACCTCTTAACTGGCCATAATTACGTAGATAATGACTATAGGAGAAGACTGGCTTTTACTACCTTTAATGTTTTATCCAGACCGCCCATGTGGGTGGTGTTCAACAAATGCTCAATAATGGACATTAAATTTCACGCTTTATTATCAGCGCTCGAATTATTGCTGGTCAGTTTAAACAACAAATCGGTTTTCCGAGACCGCTATATACCTATCTTTACGTTTTATGTTTAACCCAGTCAGAAAGACTATCGAAAATATTTACACTTTTAAACAAGAAAATTGTAACTTTTTAGCTATCACCTTGACAGTTTGTTAATTGAAATTAAAGGAGTTAACAGGGCTCACTGAGCTCTTGTCAAACAAGATTGAATTGGTTAAGTTCCTAGTTACTTTGCAGGAAACATATGCAGATTGAAATTTTAATATTTCAATATCAGAGTGTGAACATAAACAAGACTCAACTAAAAAAAACTTTCCATGATAAATTATATCTCTTTTGCAGACCAACAGAACTGAAGCTCATGTTGAAAGACAAGGGAAAGTCATCTGGCACATACATGGGATTTTTACTGATGCAATGTAACCTGGTACCTAAATCTCAGAAAGACAAAGAAGTTGTAAGTTTTTTTTGTTACTTTCAAAAATTGTTTGTTGTTTTCACACACATATTTAAGAAGTAAGCACAGTATCAAAGTTTGGATGTTAATTTTTTTTCTTTTTCCAACAGTGATGATCTCCCTTGATGTGACAATTTTTTTCAGATAGATTGTCATGCTGTTGCAGTGGAGCCAACTCAGTTGGATATTTCCTAATTGAATAACCTGTTAATTACCTATTTGATATTTCCTAATTGAATAACCCTGTTAATTGCATATAACTTCCAAACACCAAACAATTTACCACACCTTCAGAAATTTAACCTGTTTATTGCACACAGGTTAAAGATTAACTCCTGTTGAATAAAACAATAAAAAATATTGTGATCAGTCAAAGAATTACGCCACTCAGCCACTGAATTCCCCTTGTTTATGGCACTATCAGGCTTCAGTATATCCAAATATATGCACCATGATCTCTTCCAAAGAAAATATGATAGAATAAATTATCAGTTTACCACTTGAATACAAGAAAGTAATGAAATACCTATTAATTGGTACTATTGTTAATTGAATATTTTTCACTGACAAAGTGGTAATTCAATTAACAGGATTCAACTGTATCATTAATTTCACTCAGTATCAAAATCTGTTTGTATATGGGAATAAATAATACCTGAGTATGTCTTTTTTTTCTATTGATCACAAGAAGTTATATTATGCACTGTCAGAAATGCTTCTCTGAACCTCCTTTGCAATAGTTTTAGTTAGTGTGCAGTACTACCATTAGAAAAAACAAACAGAAAATAGTGGCTGGATCTTTATTGGGTCACGATCTTGTCAAAATTCTCTGTCCACTTTCCTGCCCACAGTACTTTACAATCTCCCCTGACAAAAACAGGAAATACAAATGTTGTTCCAGATCTTCTTGATTTCACAGTGTTTGATTTAGGAAATCTTGATTCACTGGTGTTGATGTGATGCTACCAAATCATGATTTGATCAAGGAAGCAGCTGCTTTTTTTAATCTTTCTATAATACATGCAGAATGGATAATCACTAAAACATGAATTGGTTGGTATTTCCATCCTGGCAATACTTGGTACTCATTTAAATAGCATAAAAAGCTCCAAGCTCGCAGGTCGAATTCAACGCTGTTATGCGCCATTTGTTTACCCACATTTGCCATGTATTGGTACAATGGGATTCTTTTCACTTACAAAGATTTTCAGGTATTCTTTCATGCTCCAGCTAAATCATTCCAATCAATAAGTATTTAACTCACCTTGAAAAACATCAATATTTTAACACAGTTAGTGGAATTATACAGCATAATTATAAAACTACAGCTGTAGTGAGTCATAATGTGATTTTACAAAGTACAAAATCTTGTCCTGTTGGACTTTGCCACTTTTTGTCAAATTGACAAAAACTTGTCATGTTGGGACTTTGTCAGTTTTCTAGTGTTGCCAATGACTGCCAAGTAAAAAAACCTGTCCTGTTACTTTGCACAAGTGTTGCCAATGATTGCCAAGTAAAAAAACTTGTCCTGTTACTTTGCATGAGCGAGGAGAATGGCCAGGAGAGCCTGCTTGTATTTGCGAGTTTAGAAACTTGTTACGCTATCAAAGATTCACTCAAATCAACTCTCGATTGAGAAACATTTCTTGTGTTGATTCAATGAAAATGAATGTTTATGCAGTCTTTCGTTTTTTAAAATGGGAGCTGCACTGTATACTGCTCGGTAACATTGGAAGTGAAGCAAGCTATTGTTGAGTTCTGGCATAATTCATGGTGTATTGTTCACATTTTCATGCACACATTGTATTATTTGGTCTATTTCTGACGAATAGATTTTAACCCTTTACAGAAAACTGGTGACATCCAAATTTTTGTTATTTTAATTTTTTTCACCTAATTCTTAAAAGAAATTCAACAAAACCATAGCATGTGACACCTCATTGGAATGAGCTCACCGGGCTCATTCCAATGAGGGATCACATGAAATGGTGTTGTTGAAATTCTTAACAATTTTTTTCTACTACACAATTTGAATATTATGCAGCAGATGCAGCTGATTTGTTAAGTAGGGGTTAGTTGCTCGCTAGGTGGAACCGATAAGTACTGTTATCTACTCACAAAAAAGCAAAAATTGCCGTAAAATCGAAAGACTGGTTTATGGTATTTTTAAGATTCATCCGTTTGGAATATTTCAGTTGGCCGGAAAGGTGAATGGCCATACTGGGTTCACTTTTTTTACCAGCTGAAATATTCCAGACAATTTTATCTAAACATGGGCGATGGAGTTTTCAATGTATAGATTTTTTCAGGCCATAACATCATGAAATTCCATACAGGATTTAAACTGGTGGTTTGAGAGCTTGAAAAAGACAGAGCTATGTATCAGCCAATGCTCTTCTGGGATGCTGTCAAAGATCCATAGACTGAAACATTGCTTGTGGTTCCATGCTTTTCTTGATAATCGATCCCTTCTCCATGTATTGTAGCACCTCGGTGGATGTTTGATGAACAAGGAAGTGACATGCCAACTGTGAGAATTATTTATAAACAAGTATTATGAGTGAATGGTGTGTCATGTTTCATAATAAGATCTGTACCACAAAGGTATAGCTCACAGGACAAATATTTTGTCTCTCTGGGCAATAAAATCTAACATCTTTACTACTGACTATTTTTCAATCAAAACATATCGACATGTTTGTTACAAATAGACAATGTGTCAAGTATCATAATAAGGCATCTCCAGAGTCATTGTCGAGCAACAGGTTTCCCATGGCACCTTTGATTCAAGGAATGGCCTTGAATGTGACTGAGGAACATTTAAGGTCTTGAAATCCTGGAAAATGTGTCAGGAAGCTTTGGAAAGTCTTGAATGTTCACGAAATAAAAACATCAAGAAAGTGTGTTATAATAGCTAAAAAGTTTTCTATGCCATAGTTTGTGAAGGCACAGTCCTAACTAGGACCCACCAGTCATTACTCCTTCATCCTACTTCTCTTTAAGGGAAGTGGGAGGAGGGGGTAATGACTTGAGGGTCCTAGTTAGGACTAGAAAAGAGATGGGGGGGGGGGGGAGGGGGGGGGCCTTGAAAATCTTAGAATTTGGCTATTGTAGGCTCTTGTTGAGAAATGACATCCAGTAGCCTTGAATTTTGTCAGTCCTTACCTGCAGGAACCCTGAAGAACTATATCTTATACATTTTATTATAATTCCTTAACCACTGAGTATTTCTATACCCCTGTAATATAATGGCTGGGTGGCATATAGTGTTACCCTTGTCCCTCTGTTATTCCAAAACAACAGTTTTCCCAGACTTTTTTCCCTATATATTCAGATAATTGGCTGATTTCTGGTATGTGGCTTTGTCATGGGTAAAGCTAATAGTTGATCATGCTTCCTTGCAGGAGCATATGTGTCGTACTGGCACATCTAGTTTGATAAAGCCTTATAAACGTGTGTATTGTGAATAGATGGTGTGCATTGCATCATTTTAAGGTCTGTGCTCCCAAGGTCAAGATTGCTGGGAAACAATTTGTTAAGTTTGTTAAATTTGTAATATCAGTAGGTAGTATGTCATGTATATTTCAAACCCACCCCTGGACATATATAGGGAAGCAGATGCTCACCCTCTGCAAAAAGTTACAAAAAATTAAACAATAATTTTATTTATTTATTTAGTGGGGTTTAACAACCCTTTTGACAGCCAGGCTCACCTTGTGTCGACACCTTCATTGGTGGATGAAGCCTGGGTACTCCGCGAGAACCACCAAGCAGCAGTGAGCAATTGTCATACTCTCCAACATACCAACTCCCTACAAGAAAGGTTCCTATTGATTGGAGGCAAGTGCAGTATACCTTAGTACACATCACCACTGTGCCCCTCAAGTGGCAATTGGAATTAAGGGCATAAACAATAATAAATGGCTTCTTGTAAAACAAAAAACCTGTGACAGAGTTATAATTGACTAACCCTATTAAGCTATTTGTAATTGTTCAGTTGTGTTTGAAGCTTTCATGAGGCTTAATTAACTTTTGTGTAACGATTTCCGGAGGCCCTGGGCATATTGTCATAAGTACACAACAGTCATGCTGTTAACCTTCTACACACTAATGTCAAAATATCACAATTTCAAGCTGCAAACAATTCCCGTCATGCAACTAGTAATTTAACCAATGCCGACTTGTTTGACAGAGCTCATTGAGCTCTGTCAAACAAGGCTAAATTAGTTAAATTTCTAGTTGCATTATGGGAAAACTTTGTTGGTAGAAATTTTAATATTTTGAAGTCTGTGTGCTGTGGGTTAAAGGACAGGCATGTGAAGCCAATGGTACTGACTATGTGTTTGCTTGTTTGTTTGTTTTGGGGGTTTAATGTAACTTCTAACAGCCAAGATCTTATTGTGTCAAACAATATCACAATTGAAGGAAGCTGTAGTACCTGGAAAGAACCCTTGAACAGCAGCAAGTAACTGACAAGACTCTCCAACTTACTAAACTGGCACAAGCAGAGTTTGCATTGGTTAAATGCAAGTGAACCATCAGCAGGCTATATGTTATAATATGTGATGTCACCTTGCTCGCACTTGGACAATCGGAATTAAGTGTGTTGTCCAATCACACAACACAGAAAATACAGGTCAGGATTGAACTGTTTGCATTTTGAGCTGAAGTCCTGCCAACAGTGAGTCACTGTACTCCCACTTATGATTTATAGACAACAATGGTTACTAAATGTCTCTCGCTTGTGCATCACTTAAACTTGCTAAGCATTTGCAGCCCGATCATAGTTTGTCTCACTCTCAAGTTTCATTATGAACCTGAAAACTGCCCTCCCTCTATGAAATCATAGATTCATCCTCAGCGATGAAGTCTGAGTGAGGTGGATGATTAACCGTGTTCTGTTACAAAAGCACATTTCATATCAAACTCTCAGATCACCAGTCTAATTCTGTTTGGAATTCGCCACTGTTATGGGCTGTTTGTTTTCCCACTTTTCGTGGAGTTTGAACACAGACGACTGTTGATATAATGAGGTGTCCCTTCATTCATAAAGATATACAGATATTCATTCATGCTCCAGTTATAGATATCCCAAGCAATAAATATTTATTTTGCCTTGCAAACCTCGAGATATTAACATAATTAGTGGAACTGCATGGCCCAATTATAAAACTACAGCTGTGGCGAGTCTTCATTCATAAGTGTTTAGTTTACAAACATGTCAAACAATATTGTTTTGTCATAAAAATGTGGTCAAATTAATTCTCCATTAAGAAATATTTCTGGCATTGATTTGAAGAAAATGAATGTTTGTGGTATTTAAAGATTCAATTGGTTTGCTTTTCCAATCAACTGAAATATTCCAGATGATTAAATCTTAAAACGTAGGCAATGGACTATTTAAGGGTTAGACTGGTTCCAGGCCATAACAGCATCAAATTCCTTAGAGAATTAAACTTTTGTTCATGACTCCTGACTTCCCATCCAGCATCCCTTGTGTTCCAAGTTGAGCTTCATGGTTTATTCATTTTTAGCTCAACATTGACGTAGTCAAATTTGAGGTTATGCCATGGCCCATCGTCCGCCTGTCCATCTGTCTGTCTGTCCATCCGTCTGTCTGCCAACAATTCAGTACGGCTCTAGAGGCCCTATTTATGAACCGATCTTTACGAAACTTCTTGGGTACCTTTGTTATCACCATGGGATAAGAACGAGTGTTTTTGGGTGCTGTCTGAAATTCAAGATGGCCACCACAGCCATTTTTTACCTTAGTTAGCACAATCAGTTTTTTGTACAGAACTTCTGTATGAAAGTTCTGATTCGAATAAATTTTTGTCTGAATGTTTAGTAACATGGAATACATCACATATAATACAGATTTTTTTCTTGTGCAGAAATTCTGCAAATTAGATGAACTTTGATTTTTTCAGTGCCACTTTCACTCAGTAAGTACACATGTCAATATGGCTCAGGATAGGGGCTATATTTATGAACCGATCTTGGGTACCTTTGTTATCACCTTGGGGCGAGAACAAGTGTTTCTGGGTGCGGTCCAAAATTCAAGATGGCTGCCAGCGGTAATTTTGTACCGAAATTAGGTCCAATCAGTTTTTTGTACACAACTTCTATATGGCTCAGGCTAGAGGCCGTATTTATTGTTATCACCGTGGGACGAAAACGAGTGTTTTTAGGTGCGGTCCAAAATTCAAGATAGCTGCCAGCAGCCATTTTGTACCAAAATTAGTGCAATCAGTTTTTTGTACAGAACTTCTGTATGAAAGTTCTGATTTTAATAAATTTTTGTATGAATGTTTAGTAACATCGAGTACATAACATATAATACGGGTTTTTTTCTCGTGCAGACATTATGCAAATTAGATGAACTTTGATTTATTCAGTGCTACTTATACACAGTAAGTGCACATGTCAATACGGCTCAGGTTAAAGGCTGTATTTATGAACCGATTTTCACGAAACTTCTTGGGTACCTTTGTTATCACCTTGGGACAGGAACGAGTGTTTTGGGGTGCCTTTTTTTATCACTGTGCTATGAGAACAAATATTTTGGGGTTCAGTCAGACCCACTCTGGGACTCAAAGATTCTTCTCTAGTTTAGCATCTAACTGTCGCCCACCTTTATAATACTTTACCTATACTTTTGTTACAGGCTACGGTCAGCATTTATGTACAGGCTATTGCAATACTTTATATGTACGTTTGTTATCAGGTCATTACCTAGATGTGTGTCATTGCTGTGTCACATACTATACATGTACATATCTTACACAAGTTGAGCTACAGTGTCATTGACACTTTCATTTAAATTGGTTTTTGGTTTTTCAAAAAACTGAAACCATTGGTGTGTCAAAAAATCGAAAATCACAGTTTGCACTGATGAGCCAGTTTTCACTGCCAGATTGGTTGCATTTACATTTTACAAATTTACACATTCAGAGATGACTCATTTGACACATTAAGTCTGACTGAATCTACTGGAAAAACATAAATGATTGCACATATGCATTTATTGATTTAATTTCCACCATTTCAAAAACAGAAAAGTAAAATATCGAAAAACTAAGTTTTTTGACAAACCTGAAACTCAAACCGACACCAGGTTTAAAACTGTATGGCTCAGGTAACAAGCTTCACAGACTTGTTTGAGTAAAGGGCTTAAATTAGGCTTTGTTTTGCAAGTTGGAAAATGAAAACTTGGGAGAAGTTTAATGATTGTTTTTTTTTGCATCCTCCACTCCCTGTACTCGTGTCTCAGAATGCAAAAATTTCAAGCAGCAAATGTTTCCTATCCTGGAAAAAAATTGCAGTTTAACGTTTTGATATTTTGATCTCAGTATACAGAGGGTTAAACTGATGAATTCAACTGTTCATCAGATAATTCCTTCTAAGTACTTAATTCTACAAACTGTACCTCAGAAAAAATCAGCGACAGTTGTCTTTTTCAAATTTCCCAGTGCCATAGAATTAAGAAAGGATGCTGGTTTTGTACACAATGGTATGGTGGGGGTTCGAACCCACACCGAGAGAGTTTCCTTTGGCACCAACTGCCTAGCGAAACTATACTGAACCACGTACACCACTCGGCCGAGTCTGTCAGTGGCAATGGTGTATGTGGTTCAGTATAGCTTTGCTAGGTGGTTGGTGCTGAAGGAAACTTTCTCAGCGTGGGTCTGTCGGTCGCTGAGTGGTGTGCGTGGTTCAATATAGTTTTGCTAGGTGGTTGGTGCCGAAAGAAACTCTCTCGACGGAGGTTCGAACCCCCGCCATACCATTATGATGAATTAAAGATTTCAGCAGGGCTATTTCAGATAGAATCAATATGAACAAACTTAATCTTGCAGTGCATGAATTCAGTCTTTCTGTGTCAGAGTGACATTTGAAATATATTTCTTTCATCATAATATTGACAGTTACTACTAATTTTTTTTTCAGCATTTAATCTTCAGTTTCTCTGATTGTCAGTTGTCTACCTCAAGGATCAAACTTAACCATCTATGATGCAGATTCCACAAAAATTTAAAACTTTTTCTCTCCTGAAGATTTTCTTCACCAATAAACTGTTTTCTTCCATTAATTTTGTGTGATACAAACACAAGTATTTTATTACCTTAAACATATTTTAGTCAATAAAATTGACATCAATTTCTAAATTGGAACAAGCTTAAAAATTGTCAGATTGCTAATTTGAAAAGACTCATCCCAGCTTTGATTTTGTGACAGATTGTTCCAGAATGAAATGCCCTGTATTTGCTGACAAAACCAACTGCCCAGTGTGTTCTTTTGGTATTACTGTAATTGCCGGTGCGGGTTGTCATTGGTTTTTAAATTTGTGTATTTTCCCTTTCTATCGCCCAGTCTACTATCACAGACTTTGGAAGGTTTGTTTTTTCTTTCCAAACTGTTCGTGTGGTTTATCTTAAGAGTCACAATAAAAACAAAAGTGATTAAATATTGCTAACAACAAATCTGAAATGAGTTGGAGAAGACAAATGTAAGCATACACAGCTGGTCACATTTGACATTTTGGCCTATACAGGTTCCCACAGAGACTTAGATTCAAGGAACAGCCTTGAATTTGATTAAGGGTCTTTCAAGGCCTTGAAATACTGGAAAATGTGTCAGGCGACCTTGAGGCTGTGTGTTTGCACACGCTGATATCATGAAAGCATGTTGCCCTAAAAATAGTGCTTGAAACGAGCCCTATGTAATTTAAGGTACCTTATTATTTAAAAAAAAAACAAAACCATGCCATTTCTACCTACATTACCATGATAAATACAATGATAATTAGTCCACTGTCACAATATTGTTAACACTTTGAACCCTGATAGTATCACCCATGTTAGTTCAATGACAGCTATTGGAAGTGTCCATATTCGTTATTTAGGGGTAGACCAATTAATATTTTCAATGTGCAGACTTGGGGCTGCACGTTTAAAATATTGATTGTCTATCCCACACATTTGCATTGCAGCCACTCTAGTTAATGAAATTATGACGTATCATGTTCCTGGGCCGGAAAACGGGCCTCTAGGGTTCAGTGGGTAAAGGCATGCTATTTTAGGTGTTGAGGTGTGCTGATGTTTGCACTCAGAATCTAAGGACTGTGTATAGTGTGCATTTCTAGTATAGTAGGATTTTATAGCTAATGTTGTTTTGCGAGTCTGCTACAATGGGCCATAATACCATTATAAACAATATGGTAAACTTGAGTTTAGTTTTGTCAGCGTCTTCAGGATATAGCAAAAGATGATGAAAGTGATCTTGATCCCAGTGAATAAATAATTGGAAAGTTGAAATGTTTTAGCCCTAAACACTTGAGGGTCTAATTCTGACTTTCGACAATATTACTACCTCAGAACATAGGAGCTCAGAATCAAGCAGTCTGAAAAACATGTCGCCTAAAGTCAAAATAATATGACAGTGGTTTCTAGTCCAGTTTTGGCTGCTTTATAATATAAACCTCTACAGACGTTAAACTACTGACATTCTGCTGGTGGTTATTCCTGCCCAGGATAGAAAATCTCTGGCTGATAAATAATGTATTTTACTCCATTATTCTCCAAACTGAATCAGCTTTTTGTCCAGTGATTACTTAAGTAAAATGTTCATGAATTTTCCATCAAATCCAGTCATGAATCAACTTTTTGTCCAGTGATTACTTAAGTAAAATGTTCATGAATTTTCTTATCAACCTACCTTACAGTTGTTTACTGCAGGCTTGCACTACAGTGGAAGACCCTAACTCGGAAAATATACTCCCTATTTTGATCTTTCCCAAGTGATTTGGGAAAGAAAAGTGGTGCAAAAGCACCAGGAAAAAATAAGCCAAAACTGGGTCGTGCGCCACGCTCACACCGAGTAGGGGACGCTCTTCTCTTTGTACAAATCCACAGCTTCTGGAAACCAGTGCGCAAGCAGTAACTAATGAATCATTCTTTTTTCGTCCGCCCATGTGGCGAGACATCCATATTTGCTTGAAGAAACAGTGATAATTCAACTCGTTCAGAATGGTTACCTATGACTGGAATTATGGATCTGAGGATCATATAATAACAGGACTGTGTTTTTTTTATTCTCGTTATTATTTTCAACCACATTTTCATTGAATTTTATATATTCTCCATGTTCGCGCGTGATTTTCGCGTACCGTGCGGTTCGGACATAAAATTTTTCGGTTGATAAATTTATGTTGTCCTTTTGGATATTATTTTTATTATTGGAGTTAGGTGTCAATGGGAGGCTTTATGGACATGATTTCTCCTCTCTGTTGAGGGCAGAATTTCTGTTTTTTGGTCTCTGTCAGCTGTCTGGGTTCAGTTGAGTACCCGCCGGTCCTTTATTTTCTGCCACCTCACTCTCGTAGTTGGGGGTGTTCTACTTTCTACTTCTGTTGAGTTCACCTTTTTCTTCTACTGCTCTCACCTCTGTTATACCCAGGACTGTTCCTTGAGGGCAATGCCTTTTGCCCATGCATGTGGTGCATTCTCGTGGCTGTTCCTCCTGCACCTGTGGGGGAGGGGGGGACGCTGACGTTCGGGGCCTACCGACATGATCACGTCTGGTGAGAGTTATACCCCTCCGCGGGGGATGTGCAGTCTTTTCTGTGGTGGATACTGCTGGAGCTGTTGAGTTGTCTGGTGAAGAGATGCCTGGTTCCGGGACTATGGTCCCTCTCCAGTCGACATCTGAGACTGTCACTGGGGTTGTGACTCCTCCTTTGGAGCCGAGCTCGGTTGCTCTCTCCCCTTTTCCACCAGTTTCAACAGCTCCCGTCGTATCTGCTGCTACTGCTGTTCCGTCTACAAAGTCATCGGTCACCATTTCAGCTGGCCTTGGCTTATCCCTGCAGGGGTCTGCAGCGATGTCTGGTAGTGTGGACGTGGGTATCGGCCTCAGCCTTCCCTGATTTCAACTCAGTGAAGTCGGAAGGGGTTGGCGACCGAACCTTCTGCTGTGGCCTCTCAGCCGTTGAGCACAGCAGTTTTAACCCTGCAAGGGTCTGCAGAGATGTCTAATAGTGTGGGCGTGGGGTATCGCCTCAGCCTTCCCCGACTTCAACTCGGCGGAATCAGAAGGGGCTGCCGGCCGAACCCTCTGCTGTGGTCTCTCAGACGTCTAGCACTGCAGTTTTCTCATTGGATTCGGATGTTCATGGTGAGGCACTCTGGTTCCATGGCCAGTTTTGCGGAACCAATGCCTTTTGCGCAGCCTGGACCTTCTGTCTCTCAGAGGTCCGCGGCGACTCTCCTGAGTTCCCGCTCTGTAGAACCTCGGAGTTTGAGCTGCCACCCGTCACCCCGCGTCGGATGAATTTGAGGATCGTGGTCAAAAGGGTCAGGAGTGAAGCCACTTTGCCTGGTTTGTTCCCACGTCACATCAAACCGGCCGACACAGGCTGTGAGCTTAGGGAGGCCCTCTCCTTGCTCACTCAGGTTTTTCCAAGAGCCTTTCCATTCAGGGTTCCCTTCGGGGCCTTGAAAACCTGGAAAAGCCTGGAATTCGTCAAATGGTCATTCAGGGCCTTGAAAGCCTTGAATTTCCAATTGGAGCCTTGAAAAGCCTGGAAAATTTGAGAATTTTGTGATGCGTAATTTAATCCAAACATATTTTACAGCATTTACAGCAAATGTAACTGTGTGGTTTATTAATCCGGTCATATTTTGGAGTATTTATGGCAGTGCCAATGCATGCATTATTGATAGAACTTTGCAGTGATGTGACACTGAAATCCTTTGAATCAAGCATTGTGAATGGTTTCTATTAATGTCGGCGAGCACAATGGTATATATTTAAGCCAATGGGAAGATTTATTGTAAATTCTGCCTGTTCGAATGCTGAGCACACGTGCGTGGATAATTTATTCATATTGAAAATATTGCAAATGGATGATTGTTCAATTGAACTATTTGAGTATTTCTGAAGCATGTATGTCTGATGAATTTGCCACAACGTCATCTTAAAGTCCTGGCACCGGCAGTCGCCATCACGGTGGATTCCGAGTTGGGATTTCCAAATGAAAGTGTTATTGTCTTATTCACCTCAAATGTTAACATGTGCGATTTTAAGAATGATTCACCCATGTGTGAAACATTAAAAACTTTTCGACCCTTACTACATTTAGCTGAATACCATTCATCTGGAACAGGCAGTAACCAGTTATAGTATGCAGTTGATTTAATTCAAGCTTGTTGGAAGGTACACTTCCCCACAACGGAATTACATTTTGCTTTTCGAATGACATTTCCGGAGACATTGTGGGTTACGAAATGTGTCATTTACATGTAACATGTAGTTTACTCATTGGGAGGAAGGATGACATTAATTTGTTTGCATTCAGTAAGTATTCAGTTAGAATAGCGGTACATGTACAAGAGACATAGCTATTGTGCCACCTGGTAATTACACTGCAGTTGTAGGATAAACACAAAAAAAATGTCTTTCTCAGGCTCACTAATTCTAATCAGTGACATCATTGCTTGGATAGCTTTCAGAAAGAGTTTTCCAAGAAATGATGTCAAGTGTTAGAATTACCAACAAAGGGAAATATAAGAGAAAGTTTCTAGTCGTTATCTGATAATTTAGGGTACTTTGCCAGCCTCGGCCTTGAAAAGCCTTGAATTTCATAAATGGGGGCCTTGAAAATCCACGCAAATTGCCGTGAAATGACCTGGAATGGCCTTGAATTTCAAAGATTTTAACCTGGGGGAACCCTGCCATTGCTTCCAGCGAGGCTACTAGTGGTTTCCAGGTGCCCCCCTGTGGTGCCACCTCCCGGGATTGGAAGCAGGCCGCTTTCTGATCCTTCAGGTGTGCCTACACCATGGGAGGCGTTGGCTGGTTTGCCCATGATGGGCTATGTGTCTTCCGACTCAGAGGATGAGTCCGACATACCTGACGTCGAGAGCCAACAGTCTTCTGACTTGGGGGCAGATCTTGACTTTGTGTTTGAGTTCCTTCCAGATCTCAAACCGTCAAACCAGCCGACAGTGTCAGCCAGGCTGTGATCAACGGTTGCGCGCCTACAGCCTGTGGAGCAACCTGCTTCTGGGTGCCTTCGACCATGCCAGTCGGTATAGGTGGTTGAAGCATTTACAGCTTTGGACTCTAAGCTGAATTCCAAGGCTATGAAGACTTTGTTCTTCATCAGGGTTGACACTTTTTTGCCTCCAGTGCGTTATTTTTCCTACGATTCCGCCAATCCATCAGTCTGCCAGACTTTGACATTCTTGGATCAGGACTCCACCTCCCTTGGGCTTTCCAAGCCCAAGTCGGCCGTTATTCCTATGGCGACTCTGGAGTCCCTGTTGGGCTTATCGAAAGAGATGCTGGGCATGCTTTCTCTCTCGGATCACATCGTCTCTGCTTTAGCTGCTTATCTGCCTCCAGATAAGTTTGACGATGTACAGTCTCCTTTGCATGTGCTTTCCAATGCGCTCATGCACATGCATGCCTGTAACACGGCTAACTTAGAATTAGTTCGCAGGGACGCTGTGTTGGACACACGCCATTCCCTTCCTGAGGGGCAGCGTGCTGCTCTTCGATCTTCTTCTTCGACGGGTCCGAAACTATTCCATGGCTCCATGACAACGGTTGGGGATGACGTCCTACGTCATTCTATAGATCATCTGCTGCTTCATCAGCTTGATCAGCCTTCTGTTGGAGGCAGGGGCCGTCCAAAGCCTAACAAGCGCCCTTCTTTTTCCTCTGTGAAACCAAGGGCTGATCCTCCTGCCTCCGCTTCTACTTACTCACAGAGTAAGGGTAAGCGTCGGCAGGCTAGAGGGAGGACTCGGGATTCTTCATATAGTAGCGGAGGTGGTTTCTCCTCTTGCGGGCATTGCCAAGGCTCAAAATGAAGGTCCTCACCTCCATTCGTCCCAGGCTGGAGGAAGGATATCAGAATTTGCAGATCATTGGGCTGCAATCAAATCTGAGCCTTGGGTGTTAGATGTTCGGTCCAGTGCGGGTATCCTTCCGGAGGCATCCAACTCTGTCGAGAGTGCCTCTTCCAACCCAAGTTCCTTTAGACGTTACACGTCGGGAACTTTTGATCATGGAGATAGACAATCTCCTGTCAAAGGGGGCGATCGAGGTCATCAAGAACATTCATTCAGTGAGATTTTATTCCCGCCTGTTCTTTGTGCCGAAGAAGGATGGCTGACTCTGACCGGTTATCGATCTGAGTATCCTGAAACAGTCTATCATGGCTCCTAAGTTCAGCATGGAGACTTTCAGGTCGGTTCACTGCTCCATTCACTAGGGAGTTTTTGCTTCCAGCATCGACCTGCAAGACGCTTACTTTCACATTCCGATTCATCGGACATCGCCACAGTTTCTCAGGTTCGCTTTTCTGGGGTGAGTTTACTAGTTCAAGGCCATGCCCTTAGGCCTCAACCTGGCTCCTTGGGCCTTCACCCGACTGATGTCGCATGTGTTAGCCTTACATCGTACACAGTCCAGGGTGACTACTTTGCCATATCTAGATGATATCCTCCAGAGACATTCCAATGTTGCCTTTCTGGAGTCAGATGTTGACACACTGTTGAGCCTGCTCACGTTGCTAGGGTTCAGAGTCAACGAGAGGAAGTCGGACCTGGTCCCTTGTCAGTCGTTTTGTCATCTGGGGGTGGACTTCTGTACTCAGCTGAATACGGTGGCGGTTACCTGGGCATGGGCTGTGATTCTCTCATCTTTTGCCCTGACTCTGTCCATGTCCGCGACAGCTCAGAGTCTTCTCCGGTTGCTCGGTCTCTGCGTTCGGTGACAGATCTCATTCCTCTATGTCAGCTGCATGTCAGACCTCCCCAACACTTTCTGCTCAGTCGTTGGAGGCCGAATGTCGATCCTCTGGATCTGGTGCTTCAGTTACCGGAGTCTCTTCATCGTCACCTTCTCCCCTGGGTGGATGCTCAGTGGATTATGCAGGGAGTTCCGTTGGACTTACTCACGTCTGATCGTGTTCTGATGGCAGTCGTCAGCGATCTCAGATGGGGTGTGACGTTGGATCCTCTAGGTCTTTCCCTTCATGGGGCATGGGACCAGGATCAAGCAGCTCTTCACATCAACCAGAAGGAGCTTCTTGCTCTTCTTCTGAGTTTCCGGCAGTGGATCCCCCACCTTTCGAATTGCCAGGTCCTTCTGTTGTCTGACAATTCGACAGTGGTTGCTTACATTTGGAACCAGGGCGGCATGCACTCTGTTCCCACGTACGAATTGGCTCGGGATCTTCTGCTGCTTGCTCAGGATGTCAATGTCGGAGTGGTGGTTCATCACATTCCCAGTCGTCTGAATGTCCTAGCCGACTCCCTGTCCCGATGGACTTCTGTACTCAGCTGAATACGATCTGAGTATCGTACCAGGGTCATTACCACCGAGTGGATGCTCCACAGAGCCGTGTTCCAGTTACTTTGCGATCTCTGGGGTATGCCCACATCAATCTCTTTGCGACTTGTTGAAACCATCAGGTGGACACTTTCATGTCCCTGTGTCCAGATCCTCTGGCTTTCGCCGTGGACGCTCTGTCACTCAATTGGAACGCTCTTGTCGGCTACGCCTTCCCGCCGGTTCCGATTCTGCCTGAGGTTCTAACCAAGATACGAACCTGCAGTTGTCGAATCATTCTGATCGCTCCCCTGTCACCTCAGTGGGTGTGTATCAATCAGCTCCGTTCTCTGTTGGCGGCGGTTCTGGCACGTCTCCCTCTACGTCACATCCTTCTTTGCCAAGGTCACCTGAGGAGGTTTCACGTTGACCCGACTTCATTGTGCCTTCACGCATATCTTTTGTCAGGTCCTGTCTCCTCCGAAGAGGTTTTTTCGAGACAAGCAGTGGAGTGCATTTTTTCTTCAAGGAGGCACTCCACTGGTTGTGGAAGGTCTTCTGTCGAGGGTGAGCCGATCACTCTGTTGATTATGCCAATCATTCTATTTCACAGATTGTGGAGTTTCTGGTATATCTGTTAGATTCTCGGGGTCTCCAGCCTGTTACCTTCAAAGGGTACATGTCCATGCTTTCGGTGACCTTTACGTATGTGGGACAGCGTCATATCGGTACTAATCCATACCTCTCCAAGCTTGTTCGTCACGTTTCCTTGAAAAGGCCTAGGACTTTGCAGCTTACCCCAATATGGAATCTTTCGTGGGTGCTGCTTTGCTTGGGGGGGGGGGAGGGGGGCGCCATTCGAACCTTTATCCCAGGTGGATATGCATTTTCTCACATACAATGCGGTTTTTCTGATGGCTTTTGCCTTCGCCAGATGGGTTAATGAGCTTCACGCCCTCTCGGTTGACCCGGCCTTTTTCAGAAGCTCTCCCACCACTGATTGCTCCTTTCTGGCCAAGAATCCGATACCAGAAACTACTCCACCTCCTATCTGCATCAGGACTCTTCCTTCTGCTGAGGGTAACTGCCCTTTGTTCCGTCCATTTTGTGCAATTCGCATTTATCTCAATCAGACGCAGTTCATTAGGAAAGGCAGGAAACAATTTTTTCTGTCTCTTATTCCTGGTCGACAGAAGATCTCTTCTCCATTTCTCGATGGATTTGTCTTGCTATTCGCGCGGCTTACGCTCGTCTAGCGACTGGCGATTGTATTACCAATCGTATTTCTGCCCACGAGGTGCGTGCATTGTCTACCTCTTGGGCTTATACTAACTCTGTCATGTTGTTGGATATTATGCAGGCAGCCTACTGGAGAAATGCTACTTTCTCCACCTATCTGTGTCAGTTGCAGGAGCAGTGAGAGGACCTTTTTACTATGGGCCCTCTTTCTTCTGCTCAGGCTGTTGTCTACCCTATCCATTAGGCTTCTTACAAGGTCACTTTCAGCTCTGTGCTGTTACTGCCCTTTCTGTCTGTGCATCACACAGAACCATACGCCTCATCTCTCATTGTCTTTTACTAACGATTGTGATGCTATGGTTTGTTAGGCCTAGGGACCTCTTCCTCTGTCCAATGTTCCAATGCAATTCCAATGCAATTGGTTTATGTGTTTCCTTCCATCCTATTGTCTATTCAGCCTATAGTAAACAATTGTAAGGTAGGTTGATAAGAAATTTAAATTTTATAGTAAATTTTCTTTCTTATTATACCTACCACAATTGTTTACATGGAGGCCCTCCCGTCTTCTTATTCGAGTAAGAATCCTTCCTCCCCGCTGATCACATAACTCCAATGTTGGCAGATTCAGAAGAATGATTCATTAGTTACTGCCTGTGCACTGGTTCCCGGAAGCTGTAGATTTGGACGAAGAGAACAGCATCCCTAATGTGTGTGCGCCAGTGGTGCTTGACCCAGTTTTGGCTTATTTTTTCTTGGTGCTTTTGCACCACTTTTCTTTCCCAAATCACTTGGGAAAGATCAAAATAGAGAGTATATTTTCCAAGTTAGGGTTTTCCAGTGTCTTTGTCCAGTGATTACTTAAGTAAAATGTTCATGAATTTCCATCAAATCTAGTCGTGAATTAACTTTTTGTCCTCCATGTTCATGAATTTTCCATCAAATCAAGTCATGAATCAACTTTTTGTCCAGAGATTACTTAAGTGAAATGTTCATGAATTTCCATCAAATCTAGTCATAAATCAACTTTTTGTCCAGTGATTACTTAAGTAAAATAAATGTTCATGAATTTTCCATCAAATCTAGTCATGAATCAACTTTTTGTCCATTGATTACTTCAGTAAAATGTTCACAAATTTTCCATTAAATCTAGTCATGGCTGCTTCAAGGCAGCCATGGCTAGGTTTGATGAAAAATATTTTTAAAATACTCAGTTGTTTTTCAAAGGGTAAGCATAAATTTTTGTAAAAGGATGGAGGATACGAGTAGAGACAACATGATTAACACCTAACTAGACAGGAGGATCAGTGATATTTTAATTCTACAGCCCTTTTGGTTTACATGATCTTCCCACAAATACAAGATAGTATCGCTTATTTTACTGTACACAGTAGTGCATAGGACATTACTGTTAGGGCATCAGTCATGGAAGGGTTAGGTTTTATCCCCACCAGGAGTAACTGCATTGTGTCCTTGGGCAAGGCACTTAATCCTGATTGCCCATGTGGGGGAACTGTCGATGGTGCTCTTGTCTTCAACCAGTGCTAACCCTGCTTGTGTGGAGTTGGTATGTAGGGGAGTCTGACAATTGCTTGCCATTGCTTGGTGGTTCTCTCTGGGTACTCCGGCTTCCTTCACCCGTAAAACTGTCTGACACGGGGTGACCCTGGCTGTCGTTAAACCCCAATAAATTAATAAATACATGGAAGGGTTATGGATTAAAAGTCAAATTTGACAAAAACTTGATTGCAAAAATGAGTGGTCCACAATCGGGCGAGAATGAAACTTTATTAGAACTACAAGGCCTCCTGGTTAATTAGGCAAACAGACCCACCTTTAGATTGGTCTGCAATCTGATGATCATGAAACTTCATGTAGAATTACAAGGCCCATTCCTGGATAAATACAACATCAAGGACCTATAACCAAAGGGCTTATGCATACAGTATCTGCAGTCCTACACTACGAAGCCCATGCACCGATAGCATTGAGGCTAGGTTCAAGCCTTAAAATAAACAATCTGTCATTTGCAAAATGAGGTCCCAAAGGGTGAATTTGCTGATACTATCCCATAAAGTGTGGCAATGTATCCTCTGGGTACCTGTTGCTGTTTAGGCTTGAGATCTTGATTCAGAATGAGATTCACAGAGGGTAAATTTGGTGATGCTGTCTTGCTCTGCAGGGTAGCATCACCAAATTCACCCTCTGGGGTCCTCATTCTGCAGATGACAGTCTGCTTATTTTCAGGCTTGGCTAGGTTACAGGGCAGATAAGCTTACGAGCGCCAAACTACCACAAAGGAAGCAGTACAGTGGGGGAAGTATGCTTGTCACCGCACAAGTTCCACCACAAAGAACTGCAACATCTGCTCTTTACTTCCAAATGGTGTTTGGTTCTAAGCAGCTAAACTTTGAAATGCTATACTGCAAGCCCTACAAAAACTAACTACCGGACCCGCAACTTTTAATTACATTCAGCGGATGCAGAAAACAGTATGTCAGGGAGATTAAACGTCACTTCAAACTCCACGTTATGAAACATATTGCAGACAAGCAACATAAATGGGACACACCAGTACACTTCCATTTTAATAATCATTCAGACATGGTTACAGACGTCTGATACTGCATTATACAGGTACTCAGCTCCTACCCAGATGGACTGAATTCACTACAGAATAATGCTGTCAGACTGAAATTAATTTGAATTACAAAACTGAGCACCCTACAACTATTTGGACTGAACAGGAAGGACTTTAAATTAAATAAATGCCTTTAAAACCTTTATTGCCTCAGCAAAGGTGTCACACCAACAAGCAAAGAAAAGGAAATGCTTCCAAACTTTGCAATGGTATCAAGTCAGGTTTTCCAGACAACTCGTGGAGTTGCAACAGAGTCATTTATCAAGTTATATTTTGGAAGAAAAATTTGATAAAATACAATTTATTAGGAGATTTTTTGTTACAGCAATGTATGGATATTTGCCCTTTCAGTAGGTAGAGGGGTAACATTATGCACAAAATGAAGATTTTACAAGGGGGAAAGGAAGAAATTTATTGAGCACTTAAGCTGATTGGATTCAAGACTCAAGCAAGGAGGTAGTTTCTTCAAGATTTGTTTGAATTACTCTTGTTGTATCATGCTTTAACAATTGACACACATATTGCTTCTCCAGTAATTTTTAGAAAGAAAAACTTGAATCATTTTCAGTTCTTTGACCTTTTGGTTGTTGCCCCAGGCCCTGAATTTTCTGCTTGCATTAAGACTAAACATAATTGACTTTAACTCTTAACCTGATGAGTATTTTTAAATTATTTTTCATCAAACCTAGTCATGGACACTATAAAGCAGGCATGACTAGATTTGATGGACAATTAATTAAAGTTTGACTCAAAAAATCGCTGGGCAAAAAGTCGATACATTTTGTAGGAGAAAATTATGTTAATTGTTCTCAAATTTTTACTTATTTTAGTGACAAGGGATTTCCTGTCCTAAGTAGGAATATCCACTAGCAGCACTCAAGGAGTTAACCCATTTTGGTGGATACCCTTGTAGAATTGATTAACTTCATTGACAGTGACACATATTCAGTTAACAGTAGATTTCAGTTAACTGGTATTTGGTGTTTTCCTGTTAAAAACCATATCATGTGACCCCCCCCCCCATACCCCCCCCCCCCATAAACGCCCCCCCCCCCCCCCCATTGGAATTAGCTTGATGAGTGCATCCCAATCAGGGGTTACATGATATTTTTTTGTTGAAATTTTTTGAAGAACTTGTTTTCCAAGATTCGTTATGTGAAGGGTTTATGTGAGAAATTCTGTTGTTGGCAGAGTAATTCATTGATTGACCATAGTGTTTTTTTATTAAATTAATAGGAGTTTACTCTGTAATCAAAATGCAATTAACAGGTCAAATTTGCACTGAAGGGATGGAAAATGGTTTGATGTTTGGAAGTTATATGCAAACAACCTGGTTATTCAGTTAAGGGATATCCAGTTAAGTGGGCTCCTCATTATATGTATAATTCAAATTACTCCCAAATTACGCCTTCCCACCGGTTCCGATTCTGCCTCAGGTTCTGGCCAAGATCAGAACCTGCAGATGTCAAATCATTCTGATTGCTCCCCTGTCGCCTCAACGGGTGTGGATCAATCAGCTCCGCTTTCTGTTGGCAGCGGTTCTGGCACGTCTCCCTCTACATCGCGACCTTCTTTGCCAAGGTCAGCTGAGGAGGTTTCACGTCGAGCCGACTTCATTGTGCCTTCACGCATATCTTTTGTCAGGTCCTGTCTCCTCCGTAGAGGTTTTTCGAGACGAGCAGTGGAGTGCATTTCTTCTTCAAGGCGGCACTCCACTGGTTCAGCCTATGCGGCTAAGTGGAAGGTCTTCTGTCAATTGTGTGCTGATCACTCTGTTGATTATGGCAATCCTTCGATAACACAGATTGCGGAGTTTCTGGTATATCTGTTTGATTCTCGGGGTCTTCAGTCTGTTACCATCAAAGGGTACAGGTCCATGCTTTTGGAGACCATTTCGTAAAAGTGGGAAAGTGTCGTATCGGCACTAATTCATACCTCTCCAAGCTTATTCGGAACTTTTCTTTGAAAAGGCTTAGAATTTTGCAGCTTACCCCAAGATGGAATCTTTCTTGAGTGCTGCTTTGCTTCGTGGGGGTGGGGGGGTGGGGGGGGGTGGGGGGGGGCTCTGTTCGAACCTTTATCCCAGGTGGATATGCGTTTTCACACATACAAGATGGCTTTTCTGATGGCTTTTGCTTCTTCCAGATGGGTTAATGAGCTTCATGCCCTCTCGGTTGATACAGCCTTTTTCAGGAGCTCCGCCAACAGTGTTACTTTTACCACTGATTGCTCTTTTCTGGCCAAGAATCAGTTACCAGATACTACTCCTCCTCCTATCTGTATCAGGGTTCTTCCTTCTGTTGAGGGTAATCACCCTTTACTCTATCTGGTCCGTGCTATTCGCATTTATCTCAATCGGACACAATTCATACGGAAAGGCAGGAAACGTTTTTTTCTGTCTCTTATTCCTGGTCAACAGAAGATCTCTCCTCAATCCATTTCTCGATGGATTTGTCTTGCTATTCACGTGGCTTACGCTCGTCTAGCAAATGGCGATTGTATTACCAATCGTATTTCTGCCCACGAGGTGTGTGCATTGTCTACCTCTTGGGCTTATTCTAACTCCGTCAAGTTGTCGGATGTTATGCAGGCAGCCTACTGGAGAAATGCATCTACTTTCTCCACCTTCTATCTGTGTCAGTTGCAGCAGCAGACGGAGGACCTTTTTGCATTGAGTCCTCTTTCTTCTGCTCAAGCTGTTGTCTGCCCTAGCCATTAGGCTTCTTGAAGGTCAGTTTCAGCTCTGCTGTTACTGCCCTATTCTGTCTGTGTGTCACACAGACCCATATGCCTCCTCTCATTGTCTTTTACTAATGATTGTGACGCTATGGTTGATAAGCCTCGGGACCTCTTCCGTCTGCTTCACGGTTCCAGTGCACTTGGGTTATGTGTGGGTTGGTTATGTGATTCCCTCCAGCCTATTGTCTATTCAGCCTGTAGTAAACAATTGTGGGTAGGTTGATAAGAAATTTAAATTTTATAGTAAATTTCCTTTCTTATCATACCTACCACAATTGTTTACATGGAGGCCCTCCCGAATTCTTATACGGGTAAGAATCCTTCCTCCCCGCTGATCACATAACTCTAACATTGGCGGATTAAAAAAGAATGAGTCATTAGCGACGTATATGCGCACTGGCAATGGATGTCGTGGAGTTGTACTTGGGAGAGAGTGTCCCGTACTAAGTCTGCGCCGGTTGCACTCGACCCAGTTTTGGCTTATTTTTTCTTGGTGCTGTTGCACCACTTTTCTTTCCCAAATTGCTTGGGAAAGACAAAAATAGAGAGTATATTATCTGAGTTAGGGACTTCCACTGTAGTGCAAGCCTGTAGTAAAGAATTGTGGTAGGTATAATAAGAAAGGAAATTTATTATAAAATTTAAATATCTTTACCCATTAAAATGGCCAAAACCAGCCATTTATATTCTCAAAAAGCATTTAAACTTGACTTTTGACCCCCTCATTGGAATGAATTGAGGAAAGGTTTCAATTCCAAAAATGAAAACCCTTTTCTAGTTTCCATTAATACTAACAACAATAATAATAATAATAATAATAATAATTTTATAGGCTTAAATCCACACATTGTGCTCTGTGGGTGTATAAAATTGCTTTAATGCCCAACTTGAATGTTTCTGGAGAATCCATTTCTTTTACATTATGTAGATGAATTAGATGTAAATTAGAGTTTGTCGCTTTGGTTATAAATTTCTTGTTGTGAGTCGGTCGGGGCAGGGTCAGGCCATGAACATCAATCATGCTGGCATCTGTTCTTGGTGGTGCAGGTGGATGGTGTGTGTGTGTGGGGGGGGGGGGGGGGGATGAACAGACTTGAGGCAGCTTGTCGCTGTTGCCTATCTGTATCCATTCTGGTGTGGCTGCATGTGTGTGTTTGTACCTGTTAGTGAGTTGATCTTGTCAGAGAGTACACAAATGTGGTGTGATTTTTAAGTGTGATTCTCATAATAATAACAAAATATTACAGCATTAAATCCACACATGGTGTTCTTTGACTGCGTAAATTGGCAAAATACCTTATGGAGAAACTATTTTAATACCCAACTTGATTAATTCTAGAGAATTCATTTCTTTTAGATGCATTGGAAGAGAATTCTTTAGCTTTGTCCCAACAATGACAAATGCCCTATCACCAAAAGTACTTAATTTAGATGAGGGCTTGACCAGTTTAAACTCCCCGCGGGAACCCTGGGAAGTGAAGCAGTGTCTGTTCACTGCGGTAAACAGGCTCTGTTTTACTGGTAAAATAGGACCCAGTCACCAATGCTTGGGAGGTGCAAACCCTCTCTAAAATGGGCAACATGGCTTATTATCGCTCACCCCTGGTCTTGAGTTGATACTCATGTTGTGGTCATGATTAGCCCATTGTGCAAAAATATGTGACCTTAAACACCAATAAATAAATAACCAGATTAAATTTATATGATGAGCGAAGAGACCTCTGAAAATCAGGACAACACAGATTAAATAATTTCTTCACTATCCATTAAATGTTTTAAAGAAAAAGAAAACCATTGATGTGTCAACTCTTAACCTATAGTATTCAGATTTAAATTTGGTTAAAGAGAAGTAGGATTATACCAGTCTCATGACGAGTATTGTAGTCCTGGCAGGAATATTTTCCAACAGCACACAAAGAGTAGTCAGACTTTGAGCAAAGTTCAACATGTTGTGTGAACGATTCACCGGAAACATTCCAAGGTATTTCAGACTTTGATAAAAGTGTTAACTGCAAGGGTTTGGATCTATGTGTAAGTAGTCAGATATTACCAGTAATTCTGGAAGTCCAGCTTACTATTTGATACGCATGGAATATTTAAATTGCAGTACAGTGAGTCCCACTTAATTGCATACTGCCTAATGGAATAACCATTTTAATTGCAACTTTTTAGCTTAACTTGACAAAGTCAAGATAAGCTATTGCCATCACGCGTGCGGAAGTCTGTTAGTCTGTTAGTCTGTGAGTCTGTGAGGTCTGTTCACATTTTCCTTTAGCACAGGCTACACCCTGTAGTTCTTGTCTGATTGTGACGAAATTTCATATGCAGCTTTGGAGTCATGTCTAGATGAGAACATCCCCTTTTGGTCATGATCGGTCAACCGGTATGGCTGCCCGAGCCCAAAACGCGAAAACCATTTGCACAGTCTACAGGTCGTATTTATGAAGGGATTTTATTGTAACTTGGTAGGATGCCTCGGTATAATGCCTAGATGAGAACTTCCTCTTTTGGTTATGATCTGTCAACCTTGATGGCTGCGCAAGCCCGAAACCCAAAAACTTTTAGCACAGTCTGTAGGTCATATTTAATATGGAGGGATTTCATTGTAACTTGGTAGGATGACTCCGTATGATGTCTAGATGAGAACTTCCCCATTTGGTCGTGATCTGTCAACCGTGATGACTGCCCAAGCCCAAAACCAAAAAACCTTTAGCACAGTCTACAGGTCATATTTATGGAGGGATTTCATTGTAACTTGGTAGGTTGACTTCGTATAATGTCTAGATGAGAACGTCCCCTTTTGGACACGATTGGGCAAGTGTGATGGCTACAGGAGCCTGAAGCCCGAAAACTTTTAGCACAGTCTACAGGTCATATTTATGAAGGGATTTCATCGTAACTTGGTAGGATGACTCAAAATAATGACTAGATGAGAACATCCCCTTTTGGTCATGATCCTTCAGCCTTGATGGCTGCCCGAGCCCAAAAACCTTTAGCATAGTCTATAGGCCGTATTTATGGAAGAATTTCATTGTAACTTGTTGGGTTGACTCCATACAATGCCTAGATGATGACATCCCCTTTTGGTCGTGATTGGACAACAGGTGCCCGAAGCCCGAAAACCTTGAGCACAGTCTACAGGTCATATTTGTGAAGGGATTTCATTGTAACTTCGTAGGATCACTCCAGATGATGCCCAGATGAGAATGTCCCCTTTTTGGTTGCAATCATGATGGCTGCCCGAGCCCGAATCTCGAGAACCTTTAGCACATTCTTCAGTCATATTTATGGAGGGATTTCGTTGTAACTTGGTAGGTTGACTTCATATAATGTCTAGATGAGAACATACCCTTTTTGGACATGATTGGGCAACTGTGACGGCTACAGGGGCCCGAAGCCTGAAAACCTTTAGCACAGTCTACAGGTCATATTTATGGAGGGATTTCATTGTGCTTTGGTAGGATGACTCCAAATAATGTCTAGATGAGAACGTCCCCTTTTGGTCGCGATCATTCAGCTTTGATGGCTGCCCAAGCCCAAAACCCCAAAACCTTTAGCATAGTCTATAGGTCGTATTTTTGGAAGGATTTCATTATAACTTGTTAGGTTGACTCCATATAATGCCTAAATGATGACATCCCCTTTTGGTCGTGATTGGTCATTTGTGATGGCTTCAGAGGCCCGAAGCCCAAAAAATCTTGAGCACAGTCTGCAGGTCATGTATATGAAGGGATTTCATTGTAACTTCGTAGGATCACTCCAGATTATGCCCAGATGACAACGCCCCTTTTTTTGATCACGATCATTCAACCATGATGGCTTCCCGAGCCCAAAACCCAAAAAACTTTAGTACAGACTACAGTTCGTATTTGTGAAGGGATTTCATTCTAACTTAGAATGACTCAGTATAATGTCGAGATGAGGACATCCGCTTTTAGTTGCACTATTGCTACCGTCATGGCTCTACAGGCCTGAAGCCCGAAAACCTTTACCACAGTCTACAGGCCATATTTATGAAGGGATTTCAATGTAACTTGATAGGATGACTCGTTTTGGAATAATTTCACTGTAACTTGGTAACTTTCGTTGACATACATTAACTGTGAGGGCCACATACATTAACTGTGAGGTCATATTAACCCACCCCTCAGCTCATTAGTACAGTGTACATCTCATATTATTTTTATTAAAAAACAGCATACAGGGAACTGAAATTAACAAATTCCCAATTATCACAATTCTTGTCTTATTTCATAATCCTTTCATAAACATTGAACAGTATCTTTTTTCATCAAACACAACACACAGACAAGTTAAGCTGGTGTCTTTGACACTTTCATTTAATATCAAATGGTAAATACCATTCCTTTTGAACAAATTTGCCCTTTTTAATGCATTTGGGTTATAGAGGAAATCCCAGTTAATTTTAAATAAAAAAGATATTGAGATTTTTTTTTAAAAATTATACTAACATCTCTCAAATTCCCAGGCATTACAGACCTATTTTGGCCTCGGTTCTTCCAATATAAGCATTTATTCTTGGGAGATCTGCCAAACAAGAAATAATAGAATAAATACTCAATTTGTCCACAGAATGAAGTTAATTACCAAATTCTTGTTAATGAATGAATGAATGAATGAATGAATGAATGAATGAATGAATGAATGAATGAATGAATGAATGAATGAATGAATGAATGAATGAATGAATGAATGAAATTTTATTTTTCAGCATTCACAAGTACAATATCAATTAACAAATCCTGCCATTCCCACATGTCAGATTTCTTACCAACCTACCTCACAATTGTTTACAACAGGCTTGCACTACAGTGGAAGTCCCTAGCTTGGAAGTATACTCTCTACTTTGTTCTCTCTGTTTTGCAAAAGCTCCAAGAAAAAATAAGCCAAAACTGGGTCGAGTGCGGCCATCGCAAACCCAGTAGGGGACCCTCTTCTCTGTACTAAATCCACAGCTTTCTGGTACCAGTGCGCAGATGTATAACCAGTGTGTCATTCTTTTTTCTTCTGCCATCTCACCAAGAATCACTGAATCAGTGATACTTACACTCGTTCTTCACAACATTCCTGTGCTGATTTTGGATATTAGCTGTTGCTTTCCATTGAAAAATGCAGGGCTATGTTTTTATTGTATATTCTCTCATTAAATTCACCACTTTTTTGGTCGTATTTATATTCTTCTTCGTGCCGTGTTCAAGCTCGTTATTTGTGTGCCGTGCTGTTCGGTTCTTTGTTCTATATTTATATCCTATCCTTTTGGATATTGCTATTATTGGAGTTAGGTGTCAGTGGGGTGCTGTTGTGGCAGCATTTCTCCCCTCCGTTGTGGACCGAATTTCTGCCTGTTTCGTCCTTTTTGGCTGTTTGGGTTCTTTTGTGTTCCCGCCGGGCCTATATTTCCTGCCACCATCCTCAGGTAGTTGGTGGTGTTCTGATTATTATTTATTAGGGGTTTACCATCTAATCTACTGCTCTCTCATCAGATATGCTTAGGATGGTTCCTTGTGGGGAGTGCTTAATCCCGAGGCATGTGGATGACTCTCATGCTTCATGCGCAACTTTTAATGGGTGTTCATCTGATCGACCCTGTGGGCTCTGTGGGTTTTGGTCATCCAACTTTTGGGCTTCCGTGAACCATGTTGTGCGTTCTCGTGGCCATTCTTCCTGTGCCCACAGGAAAGGAGAACACTGTCATTCGGGGCTTCCTGACACAACCCTATCTGGTGAGAGTTCTACTCCCTCCATGGGGGATTTGCAGTCTTTTCTTGCAGTGGATACTGCGGGAGCTGTTGATGTTTCCAGTGAAGAGATGCCTGGTTCCGGGTCTGTTGTCCCACTCCAGTCGATATCTGAGGCCGTCACTAGGGTTGTGACTCCTCCTTTGGAGCCGAGCTTGGTTGCTCTTTCCACTTTTCAACCCGTGTCAACAGCTACCGACATATCTCATACAGCTGCTGCTCCATCAGTGATGTCTTCGATCTCCATTTCAGCCGGCCTTGGTTTATCCTTGCAGGGGTCTGCAAGGATATCTGCTCGTTTGGATGTGAGATATCAACCTCAGCCTTCCCTGGCTTCAACTTGGCGAAGTCGGAAGGGGTTGCCCAGCCGATTTCTCTGCTGTGGTCTCAGCCTTGGAGCCACACAGGTTTTGCTTTGGATTCAGATACCAATGGTGTGGTCACCATGGACTCTGTAGCGGTTCCGTCCACACACTCTGGTTTGTTGGCCAGTTTTGCGGGACCAGCACATTTTGTGCAGCCTGGATCTTCTGTCCCCCCAGAGATCCGCAGAGACTCTCCTGAGTTCCCGCACTCCAGATCCTCGGAGTATTTCATACCCCTATAAGCATCTGCCTTCAGATGCTTCAGCTGCCACCAGTCATTCCACATCGGGTGTTCTTGAGATCCTGACCCTTTGCTGGTTAAGAGGGTCAGATGCGAAGCCACTTTGCCTGGTCCTTCCACGTCGGACTGGCAGATTCAGGTCGTGAGCTTAGGGAGGCCCTCGCCTTGCTCATTGCAGGCTCTTTCCAAGAGCCTTCCCATTGCCTCCACTACTACTAGTGGTTTCCAGGTGCCCCCGGTGCCAACTCCTGGGATTGGAAGCAGGCTGCTTTCTGATCCCCCTGGTGTTCCTACATAATGGGAGGCATCGGCTGGGATGCCCGAGATGGGCTATGTGTCTTCCGACTGGAGATAGGTCAGACACACCTGACGTTGAGAGCCATCAATATTCTGACTTGGGGGCAGCTCTTGACTTTGTTTTTGAGTTCCTTCTAGAGGGAGCTTAAACTGTCAGACCTTTAGTCAGTTCATTTAGGTCGGCTGCATGTCAGACCTCTCCAACACTTTCTGCTCAGTCGTTGGAGACCGAATGTCGATCCTCTGGATCTGGTGCTTCAGTTACCAGCATCTCTCAGTCGTCACCTTCTTCCCTGGATGGATGTTCAATGGATTATGCAGGGAGTTCCATTGGACTTGCCCACGTCCGATCGTATTCTGATGGCAGATGCCAGCGATCTCGGATGGGGTGCTATGGTGGATCCTCTAGGTCTTTCCCTTCATGGTGTTTGGGACCAAGATCAGGCAGCTCTTCACATCAACCAAATCAGCAGGGTCATTTCCGCCAAGTGGATGCTTCAAAGAGCAGTGTTCCAGTCGCTTTGCGATCTCTGGGGTCTTCCCCACATCAATCTGTTTGCGACCTGTTGTAACAATCAGGTGTCCAGATCCTCTGGCTTTCGCCATAGGTGCTCTCATTCGAATGGAACGGTCTAATCGGCTACGCCTTTCCACCGTTTCTGATTCTGCCTCAGGTTCTAGCCAAGATACAAACTTGCAGTTGTTGAATCATTCTGATTGCTCCCCTGTCGCCTCAGCAGGTGTGGATCAATCAGCTCTGCTGTCTGTTAGCGGCAGTTCTGGTATGTCTCCCCCTATGTTGCGGCCTTCTCTGTCAAGGTCACCCGAGGAGGTTTCACGTTGACCCGACTTCATTGTGCCTTCACTCATATCTTTTGTCCAGTCCTGTCTCCTCTGTAGAGGTTTTTCGAGATGAGCAGTGGAGTGCATTTCTTCTTCAAGGTGGCATTCCACTGGTTTAGCCTACGCGGCTAAGTGGAAAGTCTTCTGTTGATGGTGTGCTGATAACTGTTGATTATGCTGATCCTTCGTTTATACAGATTGTGGAGTTTCTGGTATATCTGTTTGATTCTCAGGGTCTCCAACCTGTTATCAACAAGGGTACGGGTCATTTCCTTTTCATATTTTTTTTAATTAAATTTCAGAATAGTTAAGTTTGTTGGAGTTATTATTGTTTTTTTGATTCTCAGATTTCTTTCTGTTACCATTATTATTATTTTTACACTGTAACACAAGTCATAGTTGAGGCGTCGCTTCCTGGAAAGTTCTGAATGGTATTTGCACAGTTAATAACACATTTATGATTTACTGACGATAAGAAAAATCTTGCCCCTGCCCCCCCCCCCCCCACCGTCCTCCCCCCCCTCCACCCCCCCAACCCCCCAAACCCATAATGTCCCATCACAGAAATCAGTGCATGTAAAAATACTAAAGAAACACCACTTCTAAAAAATGGAAAGTTCGATTAAATTACATGCATTATTACTAATTACACTTTATTGCATGTTCCAGAAGGGAATTATATGCTTAGTGCACTTTGGTCAAATTGTAGCCACAGGTGGTTGTGATAGTGGGGGAGGGGGGGGGGGGAAGGGGCAGAAGCAGAGGAGGGGCAGATGTTAGAAAAATAGAGGGAGGTATGAGGATATTCAGACCAATGGTTTTTAAACATGACATAAGGGACATCAGCACATTTTTAGTCCATTAACCACTGGGTGCAACCTGGTGCCAGTGGTGATCCAAGAGCTGAATTTTTTTTAGTTCTTCCTGCGCATATTGTTTGCGCACATACTTCTCCCTGAAATTCATCCAGTTTCCCTGAAAATCACCCTCAGGTTCCCTGAAAAATATTTTCTGAGATTAACATGCCTGACTGATAAAGTGGGTATTCAGTTAACAGAGCTCCACTGCACTGAACCCTGGACTGAAATGATATTTAATGAGAGTCAAGACAAATTCTCTGCCATTAAAAATTTACTGTATGAAACTGGTGTTCTGTTTGAATCATAGCAGCAGTGCTTGTATGCATGTGACAGTGAAATATTCTCAGTATTACCTATTCTTGTAATATGATCCCCATCCAGGACGACCCGCATTGTGTCCTTGGGCAAGGCACTTTATCCTGGTTGCCTAAATGGGGGCACGATGACGCTATGTACTAAGGCGTACTGCACGTTGATGGTGCACATGTCTTCAACTGCTGTAACCCTGCTTGAGCGGAATTAAAATGTTGAGGACAGTTACTCGTCGGCGCTCAGTGGTTCTCTCCAGGTACTCCGGCTTCCTCCACCCGTAAAACTGCCACAGTCACGATTAGCCATTGTGCATAAGTATGTGACCTTAAACACAAATAAATAAATAAATAATATTCATGTAATATCATTTCCAAATCTTACAAGGACATGTACTCCATTGTAAATTATTATGTTACAAAAATATTCTTCATATGTCTGGTAGAGTGCTCGAAGCCCATATCTGAAGTACAGATACCACAGCTTGAAGGCTTCATATTCAGTGAATGTGCTTTGTTAGGCTTTTCCCTCTGGAAAAGACTCTTGTTAATCTACGGATTATTAATATTATTTTTTTTTTTGAATGGGAGGGGGGGGGGGGTTCCACACATTTTGTCCGCATGATTCAGAAGCCATTTTTGAACCGATTTTCACAAAATTTTGCACTCGGATATAGAGGCACGAAATCTAAAAATGTAGCAAAGCGGAATTTTCGATTTAACCCTTATTTTGCCAGAATTGGCAAAAAACTGTAAAAATTGGGGTTTATCGGAAATTCTTGAAACATGTCTTGTAGATTTTTTTTAAACATTCATCATTGCTAGACCTGCCTGTGACATGACCATTGATACACAAAACATATTCGGCGATGCATATGGTAACCCTCCTCAGACTACCAAACATCGAAATTTTGATGAAATGGGCTGTTTTTGGGCCCCCCACAGCACCCAGACGATACTAGATAGATAAACAAAACTTCCTTTATTGGAAGTGGAATTCACCGAGGATCATTTTTGTAAGGGTGTTTAAAAAAACAAGCGTTAACCCGTTTTAGGCTGGTTAAACCGCAATACCCCAAAAAAGCTCAAAACTTCATGTTTTCCATGGATTTTTCTAAACGAGTCTTGTAGATTTTCAAGAAAAATTGGTTACTCCCAGGTCTTGGTGGGACATTACAAGTTGCATGGACAAAATAATCCAGTCAGCATTAGTTAACCCTCCCCGGGCTGCTAAACGTAAAAATTGTGATAAAAAGGTCTGTGTTTGGACACCAACAGCACCCAAACAGTATACCACAGAGAAAGGGGCCTTCATTTATCGGATACAAAATTGATAGAAAAACATTTTTAGCTTAACTTGACATAGTCAAGATAAGCTATTGCCATCACGCGTGCGGAAGTCTGTGAGTCTGTTAGTCTCACAGTTCACAATTTCCTTTAGCACGGGCTACACCCCGCAGTTCTTGTCTGATCATCACGAAATTTCATATGCAGGTTTGGGGTCATGTCTAGATGAAAACGTCCCCTTTTGGTCGCGATCGGGCAACCGGTATGGCTGCCCGAGCCCAAAACCCAAAAACCATTAGCACAGTCTACAGGTCGTATTTATGAAGGGATTTCATTGTAACTTGGTAGGATGCCTCTGTATAATGCCTAGATGAGAACGTCCCCTTTTGGGCATGATCTATCAACCGTGATGGCTGCCCAAGCCCAAAACCCAAAAACTTTTAGCACAGTCTGCAGGTCATGTTTAATGTGGAGGTATTTCATTGTAACTTGGTAGGATGACTCCTTATGATGTCTAGATGAGAATTTCCCCATTTGGGCATGATCTACCAACCATGACGACTGCCCGAGCCCAAAACCCGAAAAACTTGACCACAGTCTACAGGTCATATTTATTGAGGAATTTCATTGTAATTTGGTGGGTTGACTTCATACAATGTCTAGATGAGAAAGTCACCTTTTGGGCGTGATTGGGCAACTGTGATGGCTACAGGGGCCCAAAGCCCGAAAACCTTTAGCACAGTCTAGAGGTCATATTTATGAAGGGATTTCATTGTAACTTGGTAGGATGACTCCAATTAATGTCTAGATGAGAACGTCCCATTTTGATCGCAATCATGCAGCCTTGATGGATGCCCGAGCCCAAAAACCTTTAGCATAGGCAAAAGGTCATATTTATGGAAGGATTTCATTGTAACCTGTTAGGTTGACTCCATATAATGCCTAGATGATGACATCCCCTTTCGGTCGTGATTGGTCAGTTGTGATGGCTACAAGTGCCCGAAGCCCGAAAACCTTGAGCACAGTCTACAGGTCATATTTATGAAGGGATTTCATTGTAACTTCTTAGGATCACTCCAGATGATGCCCAGATGAGATTGTCCCCTATGGTAGCGATCATTCAGCCATGATGGCTGCCCGAGCCCGAAGCCCTTAAACCTTTAGCACAGTCTACAGGTCATATTTATGAAGGGATTTCATTGTAACTTGGTAGATTGACTTCATATAATGTCTAGATGAGAACGTCCCCTTTTGGACATGATTGGGCAACTTTGACGGCTAAAGGTGCCCGAAAACTTTTTGCACTGTCTACAGGTCATATTTATGAAGGGATTTCATTGTAACTTGGTAGGATGACTCCAAATAATGTCTAGATGAGAACGTCCCATTTTGGCCGTGATCATTCAGCCTTGATGGGTGCCCGAGCCCAAAAACCTTTAGCATAGGCAAAAGGTTATATTTATAGAAGGATTTCATTGTAACCTGTTAGGTTGACTCCATATAATGCCTAGATGATGACATCTCCTTTTGGTCGTGATTGGTCAAATGTGATGGCTACAGGTGCCCGAAGCCCGAAAACCTGGAGTACAGTCTACAGGTCATATTTATGAAGTGATTTCATTGTAACTTTGCAGGATCACTCCAGATGATGCCCAGATGAGATTGTCCCCTTTGGTTGCGATCATTCAACCATGATGGCTGCCTGAGCCCAAAGCCCAAAAACCTTTAGCACAGTCTACAGGTCATATTTATTAAGGGATTTCATTGTAACTTGGTAGATTGACTTCATATAATGTCTAGATGAGAACGTCCCCTTTGGACGCAATTGGGAAACTGTGACGGCTTCAAGGGCCCAAAGCCCGAAAACCTTTAGAACAGTCTACAGGTCATAATTATGAAGGGATTTCATTGTAGCTTGGTAGGATGACTCCAAATAGTGTCCAGATGAGAATGTCCCCTTTTGGTTGCGATCATTCAACCATGATGGCTGCCAGAGCCCAAAGCCCAAAAACCTTCAGTACAATCCACAGGTCATATTTATTAAGGGATTTCATTGTAACTTGGTAGATTGACTTCATATAATGTCTAGATGAGAACGTCCCCTTTGGACGCAATTGGGAAACTAACGGCTACAGGGGCCCGAAGCCCGAAAACCTTTAGCACAGTCTACAGTCCATATTTATGAGGGGATTTTAATGTAACTTGATAGAATGACTTGTTTTGGAATAATTTCTCTGTAACTTGGTAACTTTTGTTGATATACGTTAACTGTGAGGGCCACATACATTAACTGTGAGGTCATATTAACCCACCCCTCAGCTCTTTAGTACAGTGTACACCTCATATTATTTTTATCATAAACATAGCACACAGGGAACAGAAATGAACATATTCCCAATTATCACAATTCTTGTCTTATTTCATAATCCTTTCATAAACATTGAACATTATCCTTTTCATCAAACACAACACACAAGTTAAGCTACAGTGTCATTAACACTTCATTGAAAGTAGTAAGGGTATTCGAAAGTCGACGTCTTAACCCATTTTGGGCTAGTTAAAGAGAGATACCCATTAAAATCTTAAAATACCCGTTTTCTGAGGATTTCTCTAAAAACATCTTGTAGGTTTTCAAGAACAAATCGGCTATTTGCAGGTCTTGCTGTGACATTACAAGTTGCATGGACAAAATATTCCGGTCAGCATTAGGTAACCCTCCCCGGATTGCTAAACGTCAAAATTGTGATAAAATGGGCTGTTTTTGGACACCAACAGCACCCAATGGGTACGCCACAAAGACAAGTGTCTTCATTTATCGAACGCACAATTTATACACAAACATTTTTGTAAGTAGTAAGGGTATTCAAAAGTCGAAGTCTTAACCCATTTTGAGAAGGCTAAAGAGAGATATCCCTTATAAGCTTTAAATTCCCATTTTCTGTGAAATTCCCTAAAAGTAACTTGTAGGGTTTCAAGAAATGTTGACTATTTGTGGGTCTTGATGTGACATTACAAGTTGCATGGACAAAATACTCCTGTGAGTGTTAATTAACCATCTAAAGCTGCCAAGCATCATAATTTTGTTGAAATGGTCTGTTTTAGGACACGCGCAGCACCCAATGTATACACGAGAGATAAATATAATCTCGTTTGTTGGAAGTGGAATTCACAGAGGAATAAGTAATAAGGGTATACAAAAAACCAAGCATTAACCCATTTTGGGGAGGTTAATAGGGATACCCCTCGAAAGCTTAAAAAAATTGTTTTCCCTGGATTTCTTTACAAACATCTTGTAGGGTTTTCAAGAGAAAATGCCGTTGATAGGTCTTGGCGGCACATTACCAGTTGTATGGATAAATTATTCTGGTAGGCATTTGTGAACCCTTCATGGGCTGCTAAATGTAAAAAATTTTGAAGAAATAGTCTGTTTTTGGACATCAACAACATCAAATGGGAATGCCACAGAGAAATGTAACTTCTTTTACCAGACACAAAACTGATAGGGAAACATTTTTGTAAGTAGTGAGGGTATTCAAAAATCGAGGTCTTAACCCATTGTCGACTAGTTAAGGAGATATACCCCATTAAAAGCTTAAAATTCCCGTTTTCTGTGGATTTCTCAAAAAAAATCCAGCAAGTTTTCAAGAAAAATTGACCATTCGCAGGTCTTTGAGTGACATTACAAGTTGCATTGACAAAATATTCCGGTAAGCATTAATTAGCCCTCCAGAGCCTGCCAAGTATATAGACATTTTGAGAAAATGGGCTGTTCTTGGGCACCAATAACACCCAATGTGTACCTGCGTGATAAACATAATCTCCCTCATTGGAAGTGGAATTCACCGAGGATCATTTTTGTAAGTAATTAACCCGTTTAGGGCTGGTTACAGAGCGTTACCCCCAAAAGGTTAAAAATTCATGTTATCCGAGGATTTCTCTAAAAACATTATGTAGATTTTCAAGAAAAATTGGCCATTCTCAGATCTTAAGTGTGACATTACAAGTTGCATGTACAAAATATTCCAGTAAGCATTTGTTAACCCTATGCAGGTTCTCAAAAAATTTTGATAAAATGGACTGGGTTTGCATACCCGCAGCACCCAAAGTTAAGAGGATCTAGAAATCAACATAAGTGGAAGTAGAATTTACTGAGAATTATTTTTGTAAGTAATAAGCGTATTCAAAAAAACAACCATTAACCCGTTTTGGTCAGCATAAACAATGATACCCATCAAAAGCTTAAAATTCATGTTCTCCCTGGATTTCTCTGAAAACATCTCGTAGATTTTAAGAAAAAAATGGCCATTCGCAGTTTTTGGTGTGAAATTACAAGTTGCATGAATAAATATTCCTGTTAGCACTTGTTAACCCTCCTCAAGCTGCCAGATATCAATATTTTGGATACATTTGAAATAAAATGGACCATTTTCAAATAGACACAGCACTCAGTAGGTATGTGTCAAACAAACATATCTCCTTCTGTCGGTTATTAACTTGTTGGACGACGATATTGATATTAACCCTTTCCACCTTTAATGATGGTTTTTACCTAAATTTGAGACTACTATACTCACCTTTCTCTTAACACCAATGAAGGAACTTCAGTGAGACAGTTAAAAACAATTCACCAGACACTGTGGGGTCATGAAAAATCATGGAATCTCATCGGGAAAAGCCATGATTCTCCAGAATCATACAGTCTAGTATTATCTTTGAAGTGATATTATTTAGTCTGTAAGGGTTTTCCTTGTTACAATTTATGGGAGAGTGCCCATAGGCACTCTCCCATAAAATGTAACAAGGCACAGAAATATGTACAAAATTTGATGGCCAAAACTAATTTAGCATCCTACCAGTTAATGATCATATCTAATAACTGGTGTCCTGTTTGTAAAAGGTCCCATGGAAACCCTGGTAAGTGGAACAGTGCTAGTTCACTGTGGTAAACAAGTTCTTCTTTACTGGTAAAATAAGAACCTGTCACCATCTGGGGTGGAAGTCCTCTAAATGGGCAGCATTGGTATAAAAAATTGACTTCATACCTATGTTGTAGTCATGATATAGTCGTAGATGCTGAAAGTGACCTTAATCACTAATAAATAAATAAATAAATAATAAATTTCAACAGTGACCCTGATGGGTGGTATCATCTTGTACAATAATGTCTATGGTAAATCCAGTTAGTATTCATTGAGAGGTTCTCTAAAAATTTAATCCTTTAGTTCTGGAGAGGTGCAGGATAAAGTTATTATGATATTCACCAATAAATTATTGTTCATTATGCCATATGCTCATCAACTGCCCAACTTTGTCTATGCATACAAGATTAAAAGGATTAACATCATACATAGTCTGTATATCATATAATAATTGTTGGAATTGATATCGAATCCAAGTCTCAGGAGTCAATCAATTAAAGCTACAAAATGTGGCTTTCTTTACTGGTGTAGCTGTATGTTGCTTCTAGCATCAAGACTTAATTACATTCAAGTCCATTTGAGACAGAAAATAAGGATAAATTCTTAATATTTGAGTTAATGAATGATGATTTTATTACGAGTGTCAACATCAATAAAACATTTCAGATTACTACTGAAATGTTGTTTCCTCATATTGGTTTTAAGTAATAAGGATTCAACAAGTACAAATTTTACCTTTGATTTATGAAATGGCATTTAAAGGAGGAAAAATTAAGTTTGAAATTCCCTTGGCTCTCCAGAACATAAAATTCTATTCCAAGTACTCTTTTAGAGGAAAATTGCTGAAGTATTTCTGTTCGAACAAATATAATGAAAAGAGTCCATACATTTCTGAATCTCCACAAGCAGGGGAAATATATTGCAATTATCTGTGCTTGACTGTTTACTTACCACACCATTTTGAAATATTTATTGGAATATCAGTAAGTGCTTACTTCAGTTTAATTCGTTCATTGACACTTTTCTTTTTTTGCATTCATTTTTAAGAAAATTATTTCATGAAGACACATGAAGTCATGGCTGTTCTGGGTCTGCTTGATGGGAAGTCTGTGGAAGTGGCATAGCGTAGGTTGGGGAGGTATTTAGATTCATATATTAAATCAGAATGACTTGATGTCCAGTAGAATGAATAACCATGATTTGAAATTGATCACATCCTAAAGGCTTCAGAGCTAAGTAACTTTTAGCTTAACTTGACAAAGTCAAGATAAGCTATTGCCATCACGCGTGCGGAAGTCTGTTAGTCTGTGAGTCTGTTCACATTTTCCTTTAGTAGAGGCCACACTCTGTAGTTTTTGTCCTATCATCACGGAATTTCATAGCAGGTTTGAGGTCATGTCCAGATGAGAATGTCCCCTTTTGGAATCAACCGTGATGGCTGCCGGAGCCCAAAACCAGAAAACCTTTAGCATAGTCTACAGGTCATATTTATGAAGGGATTTCATGGTAACTTTGTAGGATGACTCTGTATAATATCTAGATGAGAACGTCCCTTTTTGGTCATGATCTCTCAACCGTGATGGCTGCCCAAGCCCAAAACCCAAAAACTTTTAGCATAGTCTACAGGTCATATTTATGAAGGGATTTCATTGTAACTTGGTAGGATGACTCCGTATGATGTCTAGATGAGAACTTCCCCATTTGGTTGCAATCTGTCAACCATGATGACTGCCCGAGCCCAAAACCCCAAAACCTTTAGCACAGTCTACAGGTCGTATTTATGAAGGGATTTCATTGTAACTTGGTAGGATGACTCCAGATAATTTCTAGATGAGAACGTCCCCTTTTAGTCACCATCATTCAGCCATGACGGCTGCCCGAGCATAAACTCAAAAACCTTCAGCACAGACTACAGGTCGTATTTATGAAGGGATTTCATTGTAACTTGGTAGGATGACTCCAGATAATTTCTAGATGAGAACGTCCCCTTTTGGTCACCATCATTCAGCCATGACGGCTGCCCGAGCATAAACTTGAAAACCTTCAGCACAGACTACAGGTCGTATTTATGAAGGGATTTCATTGTAACTTTGAAGGATGACTCCATATAATGTCTAGATGAGGATGTCCCCTTTTGGTTGGGATTGGTCAACCGTGATGGCCACACAGGCCCGAAACCCAAAAACCTTTAGCGCAGTCTACAGGCCATATTTATGAAGGGATTTCATTGTAACTTGATAGGATGACTCAGTTTGGAATAATTTCACTGTAACTTTGTTTGACATACATTAACTGTGAGAGCCACATTAAGCCACCCCTCACTTCTTTAGTACAGTCTACACCTCAAATTATTTTTATTGAAAACATAGCATACAGGGAGCAGAAATTAACATATTCTCAATTATCACAATTCTTGTCATATTTCATAATCCTTTCATAAACATTGAACATTATCCTTTTCATCAAACACTTCACATAATCAAGTTAAGCTACAGTGTCATTGACACTTTCATTGTGAGAGTTATGGATTTTTTCAAATTTGATTAAGGAGCAAGCAGAGAATATTTAAAATATTCGAAAATTGGATGCTTTTCTCTTTTTTAACTTGAGTGCTACATTATTTTTTAAAAGTGATTTATTACATGAGTATTTTTTTCAGAAATGCCATGCTACCAGCAAGGCGAGCCTTAGTTTTACAAAATTTTCTTCATAAATAATTGTTTTATTACCATTTATTGGAGGGTGCCCTTTCTGCTCTCAATCTTTCAATGTTTGTTGGATTCAGCAACTTTTGGCATTCTACTTTATCATGGATGAATAAATTTTATGGTAGAACAAAGTCCCTCACTGGAGTATTAAATACAGAGTTATTTCTTTTCAACCTACTCACAATTGTTTACTATTGGCTGTAACGCAAGTGCAAGCCCTACTTCGGAACTAACTCAAGCTTTTAGAGAACTGTTCCAAACAAGTTGGAAAAGTAATAGAGTGCAAAAGCACGAAAAAGATCGAAAAAAGGGTCGAGCGAGACCAGTGCTCGAAATTACAGGTACTCTCTCTGCACACCTCTTACGTTTACCGAGCACATGCGCAACAACCGTGACGTCAAGTCCTTTTATTTCTGCCATTTATACATGGTCGGAAATTTTTGTGACTCGTGCTACTTTGCTGTTATTCTTCATGAACAACTATTTATATGTGCTCTGCATTTCATTGTGTGCAAGTGGATTGTATCCTTTTATCAAGCTCTCCAAAACTGTTTTTGATTAATGTTATTATTGATCATTATTGCTTGTTTCTTCACACTTAATCTTGTTTTTCCCCCACGTGTGAACACGACCTTTGTGCTGTTTTCCGTCGGCGGGAAGCTTGATTCCTTTTTCATTCATATAATGCCAAAGACTATTCCTTGTACCTCTTGCCGACTCTCATTCCACATGTGTCACTTGCAACAATTGCACTCAGGCCCAATCATGTGGTATTTGTGTGGTTTGGTCCTCTAAATTCGGGGCTTCTGTTAACAAGGTGGTTCTGTCCAGAGCTAGAACCCCTCGTTCTCGGGTTAAGGGTAGCCGTGCCGTAGCAGACATTTCTGCTGGTGCACGTGGTGACTGTCACACAGGATTCTGATCTGTCTTCTGTGGCTAGTTCCTCCTACGCCGTCGACAGTTGCTGAGAAGTTGTTACTACAGATCCTATTCTGCCTGATGGTGGCTCTTCCATCTCCTCTGGGGATGGTGTACAGTCTCGGGGGACCAAGGCTGTATCTGCTGGTGTGTCTGTGTGCTCTCAGCCTCCCCTAGCCTCGCGGCGGGGCTGTGCGGGTTTGCTGTCTGCTCCATCTCATCTGGCTAGGTTTGCTCCTAGTCGGTTGAGCCGGTCGGTCGCTTCGGCAGCGATTCCTCGTCCCTCGAGTGAATCATTTATTGTTCCGCCATCCCCTGCTAGTGTGCCGCCTAGCAGGATGGGGTTGGGATGTTTGCATCCAGGGCCTGCTGTTCAGCAGCGGTTAGTGACAGCCCCTGATAGCTGTCACTCTCGGAACCTTTCTCCGGTGATTCCTCACTGTGTTCCGAGTCTAGGTGTCGATCGATGCTTGCCGTTGGTCTCAGAGGATGGGTAGTTGGGGCCGTCTGCCGCACAGAGGAGAATGACAGGTTCCTGTCATTCTTGGGACAATCCTCCGGTGTCTTCTCACCGTGTCCTAGGTCCAGCTACCGATTGACGTGCGCTGTCGGTCTCTTTCGAGGATTTGCAGGCAGGACCTTCTGTTTCACAGAGGTCAGTGATGGCCACTGGGCGTCACAATCGTGACTATCCTCCGGTGTCTTCTCACCGTATCCCTATTCTGTCTGCCGATTGACCTTCGACATCGGTCTCTTCTGAGGATTTGGGTTCTTCTACCAGAACGGTCCATTGGGAGGACTCTGTCGGGCGATGCTGCTGCGACGGATTCTCAGGGTGACCTGCGTCAGGCCGTTTTGGCGCTCACCCGGTTGCTTTCTGGCAACCCTCAAATTGGCCTCCCTGTGCCTCCTGAGGCACAACCTCCTTTGGTCAGTCGCCGAGATGTCTCGCCTGGCCCCTTGGATACTGCTCAGTCTTCCCAGGAGGTTTCTGCTGGTCAGCCTGAGTTGGGCTACGTCTCCTCTGCTATGGAGGATGACGATTATCTGGAAGGTGATGGGCCCCCCTCGTCAGTCTTGGGGCAGGCTTTGGATTTCGTCTTCGGCTTATTGCCGGAAGTTCAACCTTCAGACCAGCCATCTGTGACCATCCGGCTGCGGTCCACTGTGGATCGCCGTAAGCCTGTTGAGCCTTCTAGCTCTGGGGCTTTGCGTCCTCTGCAGTCGGCTCAGGTTGTTGAGTCCTTCCAGGGCTTATACGCCAAAATGCGTTCTAAGGCCCTCAAGGGTTCCTTCTTTTCTATAGCTGATGCCTTTCTGCCTCCATCGCAGTTTCGTGTTTACGATTCCGTCTCTCCACCAGTCTTCCAAGGGATGACTACTGTGGATGAGGTTTCTTCTTCACTCGGGTTAACTAAGCCTAAGTCGGCAGTTCTCCCGATGTCGGTAGTTGAATCTATGGTGGGCCTGTCCTGAGAGATGCTGGGCATGTTATCTCTCGCGGACCATGTCGTCGCTGCTCTGGCTGAATATTTTCCACCAGGGGAGTTTGATGACGCTCAGGCGCCTATTCGCGTTTTGTCACAGGCTCTTATGAACTTGACACACGCTCACGCCTGTAACATGGCTAATTTGGAGCTGGCACACCAGGATGCGGTGTTGGATTCTTCTCCATCCCTTCCTCGTGAGCAACGTGCTGTTCTGAGGTCTGCCTCTTTGGTGGGACCTCAGTTGTTCCATGGTTCCGTGGAAGCTGTTCGTGGCGAAGTTCTTCATCATTCGAAGGACCAGCTTTTGCTGCGACAGCTTGACCAACCTGCTGCTGCGGGTGGTGGTCGTTCCAGGCCTGCCAAGCGTGCTGCTGCATCAGCCCCGTCGGCAACGTCAGCTACTCCTTCGGCTCCGTCTGCTCCTTCTGCACATAAGAAGCGCCGACGTGGCCAGGCTCGCTGGCAGCCTCAGGCAGGAAAGTCTCAGGACTCGGTCACTTCCCGAGGTGGTTTCTCCTCTCGGGGGCCTCGTTGAGGCCGCAAGTGAAGGTTCTCTCCTCGATTTGCCTCCAGTCGGGGGAAGGCTGTCGCTGTTTTACGACCGTTGGACAGAGATAACGTCGGACCCTTGGGTCCTCGACGTCATTCAATCCAGTCTGCGACTGTCCTTCCATCGGCACCCCAGTTTATCTCGGGTGCCCCTTCCGACTCAGGTCCCTTCAGATTCTCTGCGTCGGGACCTTCGGGTGCAGGAGATCGACACTCTCCTCTCCAAAGGGGCGATCAAGGTGGTCAGGTACACCCTTTCACTGGGGTTTTACTCGAGACTTTTCTTAGTGCCGAAGAAAAATTTCGTCCTGTCATCGATCTGAGTATCCTGAACGAGTACATTTTAGCTCCTTGTTTCAGTATGGAGACTTTCCGGTCGGTTCGACGTTCAGTTCATCAGGGCGACTTTGCTGCCAGTATCGACCTGAAGGATGCCTACTTCCATGTACCCATTCATCTGGCATCACGGAAATACCTTCGGTTCTCGTTTCGGGATCGAGTTTATCAATTCAGAGCTCTCCCGTTCGGTTTGAACCTGGCTCCTTGGGCCTTCACCCAACTGATGTCACATGTGCTTGCTTTCCACAGTACTCAGTCGGCTGTGACTTCGTCAGCCTACCTGGACGACATCCTCCAACAGCACCATGATGCTGCTGTTCTGGAGTTAGATGTCCGGCAGTTTCTTTGCCTGCTAGCGTCGCTGGGTTTCAGAGTCAATCGCGAGAAGTCGGATCTCCTTCCTTCTCAGCGATTCCGTCATTTGGGGATGGATTTCGAAACTCTTCACAATGTAGTATTGGTCCCCCATGCTCGGGTGACGATTCTTTCCGCCTTGACTCGGAACCTGCTTCAATCTTCCTCAGTCTCGGCCAGCACTTTCCTTTGGATGCTGGGCCTTTCGTTCGGTGACAGATCTCATTCCGCTCGGTCGCTTGTTTGTCCGACCTCTCCAACACTTCCTGTTGGATCATTGGCGTCCAAATGTAGATCCGCTGGACCTGGAACTCACTATTCCTCGGTCTCTGCTTTGTCACCTCCACCCTTGGGCCAATATTCCCTGGCTGACACAGGGTGTTCCGTTGGATTTTCCTTTGGCCGATCGCATCCTTACTGCGGATGCCAGCGATCGGGGATGGGGTGCGACGTTGGATCCTCTCGGTCTGTCTACTCACGGCGAGTGGGAAGGCGAGCAGGTGGGCCTTCATATCAACCAGAAGGAGCTCCTTGCTCTTCTGTTGAGTTTTCGGCTTTGGATCCCTCATCTGTCGGACCATTTTGTCCTACTTCTTTCGGACAATTCGACGTAGTGGCCTACATACGGAATCAAGGAGGCACACATTCGATTCCCATGTATCGGCTGTCTCGGAATCTTCTTCTGTTGGCGCGGGATGTGAACGCTCGGGTGTCCATTGGACACATTCCCGGGCATCTCAACGTCCTAGCAGACTCCCTGTCCCGATGTGACAGTGTCCTTCCAACCGAATGGATGCTACATCGGTCGGTGTTTCAGGCGATTTGCGAGCAGTGGGGCCGTCCTCAGGTCGACCTTTTCGCTACTCGCTGGAATCATCAGGTAGAGACCTTTGCCTCCCCTTGTCCAGATCCTCTGGCATTTGCAGTCGACACTCTGACTCTGGACTGGACAGGTTGGATCGGCTATGCCTTTCCTCCTGCACCGATTCTTCCTCAAGTATTAGCGAAGATTCGTGCTTGCAGTTGCAGGATCATTCTGATCCCACCTCTGTCTCCACAGAGGGTGTGGATCAATCTGCTGCAGCCTCTGTTGGCAGATCAGCCAATTCGTCTACCTCTACGTCATGATCTTCTTTCCCAGGGTATCCCAGGAAGTATCACAACAACCTGGCGAGCCTGTCCCTTCACGCCTGTCTTTTATCAGGTCCAGTCTCCGACGTAGAGGTTTTTCGAGACGAACAGTGGAGTGCATTTCTGCATCATGGCGACATTCCACTGGCATGACATATGCTGCGAAGTGGAAGGTTTTCTGCCGCTGGTGTGCAGATCACAATGTGGATTACCGTGATCCGTCAATCGCTCAAATTGCGGATTTTCTGGTATATCTTTTTGACTCCAAGGGCCTCCAGCCTATTACGATTAAGGGATATCGGTCTATGCTGTCTGATACTTTCTCTTATGTGGGAAAGCGGTGCATCGGTCGTAATCTTTTTCTCTCCAAACTCATTTGGCACTTTTCTTTGAAGAGGCCTCGCGTTTTGCGTTTTGCGTCTTACACCCAAGTGGAACTTGGCATGGGTGTTGCATTGTTTGGAGGGGGTGCCATTCGAGCCTTTATCTGAGACCGATATGCGTTTTCTCACCTATAAAACGGCTTTTCTTCTAGCGTTTGCTTCTGCTCGACGAGTCAGTGAGCTTCATGCGCTATCTGTTGATTCTGCCTTCTTCAGAAATGAGACCAGCAGTGTTACCTTCACTACTGATTGCTTTTTCTTGCTTCTTCAACTTCCTGACTCAGTACCTCCTCCCATCTGCATTTGGGCTCTCCCTGCTGTCGATGGCCGGAGACCTCTTCTTTGTCCTGTTCGTGCGATCAAGACTTACATTACTCGCACTCAGTTCATTCGGAGGGGTCGGAAGAGATTCTTTCTGTCTCTTATTCCTCAGAGGCAGTCTATCTCTTCCCATTCTATTTCCAGGTGGATCTGTCTTGCAATCAAGCTGGCTTATTCCCGCTTGTCTGCATCGGATTTTGTTTGAAACCGGTTTAATGCTCATGAGGTTTGTGCCATTTCTACATCCTGGGCGTTCTCCAATTCTGTTTCACTCTGGGATGTTATGAATGCGGCTTATTGGAGGAATGCCTCTACCTTCTCCTCCTTCTATATCCGCCATCTTCAGCAGCAAGCTGAGGACCTTTATTCTTTAGGTCCTCTCGTTGCTGCTCAGGCTGTTGTGCACCCTCGTTTAAATTGTTTTTATCGAGGTTGTGCTTTGCTCAGCCTTGTTCTTTTCAGGTGCCTTCTCTCTATCTTCATTACAGGTTTCGCTATTGTTCTCTGCCATTCTTGCCTTTCTTTCTGCTACTCTTGTTGGTATTGGTTATGTGATTCACCTCCTCCTATTGTTTATTCAGCCAACTGTAAACAGTTGTGAGTAAGTTGAAAAGAAATTAAAATTTTTTAGTAAATTTTGTTTCTTAACATACCTACCACAATTGTTTACTGGAGGCCCACCCTCCTTGGGGATATCTTTGATATCGATGCCTCCCCGCTAAATCACAAACTTCTGGTTGGTGGAAATACGGAATTGACATCACGGTTGTTGCGCATACGCTCGGTAAACTCAAGAGGTGTGCAGAGAGAGTACCTGTAATTTTGAGCGCTGGTCTCGCTCGACCCTTTTTTCGGTCTTTTTCATGCTTTTGCACTCTATTACTTTTCCAACTTGTTTGGAAAAGTTCTCTAAAAGCTTGAGTTAGTTCCGTAAACAATTGTGGTAGGTATGTTAAGAAACAAAATTTACTAAAAAATTTTAATTTTCTTCCTTGTTTCATGAAGGAATTTATTCAAAGTGTGTCTCTGCAACATGTTTAACCCTTTACCCAATGCAAATGATATCAAAATTATCAAGTTATCTTAAGTATTTTTTTTCTTCAAAATTTAAAAAAGATTTCTGCAAAATCATATTGTGTGACCCTTCATTGGAACGAGCTGAATGAGCAGATGTGGCAGATCTGTTCAGTAAAGAATTAATGCTCTAGTGGCAATGGACTCCGAGGCGGCAGAACCAGGGGGGCACAGGGCAATGTGCAGTTACACAGTGACTTAAATGGGAACATGCAAATGTGTCAATATACAGGCATTCCAGTAATATATGATTTGCAAATCAAAACAACATTTCGTCAAAGAACCCCACCTTCGGTCGCTTTGGTCAGTTTCTTCTTCTTCAACCATCTTCCAACCCGAAGGCTAGCCTTCATGTTGGAAGATGACTGAAGTAGAAGAAATGGACAGGACAGTGACCAGACGGCAGCATGCTCATCTAAACAAGAGATTATAGTGTGTCATGGTACATTTACGATATACGATTGTAACTTTTCTCCCACTGGGCCGAACCATAGTAGCCTTTAAAATTTGTGCCCCTCCACTTTTATCGAGCTTGACCTGCCTCGGAATAGACTGCTAGAATGAAATAACTTGTCACACTATTCTACCATAGCATGGGAAACACAGTTTATGATAGAGTGGATGCACGTGCCTGAAAATGAGGTACTTTCCCTTGATTCATTTGTGGTTAACAAGAATCTGGTGTTTTTGTCTCCCTCTTTTTGAAAAAAAGTGAGATATTAAATTCGGGGTGTCCTTCCATCATTCCGTGTTTTTCGTTTCCAGACTCTAACTTTCCTTACAGTGGCCGGATTTCGATGAAATTTGGGTAGTAGATCACTTTCATCAATTGTGGGTCCAGGTTCGAATATGGGCATTTTCTGTGCATATTTAATTAGGTTGCTGAAATTTGATTGGCTGATGGTTTCCAGACTCTAATTTTCCTTAAAATCAACCGATTTCGATAAAATTTCATATATGGATTACTTTTATCAATACCTAGGTCAAGTTTGAATGTAGGAAATTTTGTACCGAAAATCTGTCCGTCTGCCCCATGCGTCAACGCAGCTCGTACTAAAAGACGTATTTATGAACCAATCTTCATGAAACTTCTTGGGTATATTTGTTATCATTCTGAGACCAGAATATGTGTTTTGGGGTTGGGTCCAAAATTCAAGATGGCCACCAGCAGCCATTTTCCGAAATTGGGTGTAATCAGTTTTTTGTACAGAACTTCTATATGAAAGTTCGGATTTGAATAAATTTTTGTATGAATGTTTAGTAACAAGCAATACATCACATATAATACGGGTTTTGTTCACGTGCAAAAATTATGCAAATTAGGGAAACTTTGATTTATTCAGTGCTACTGCTAATACACAGTTAGTGCACACCTTCCGTGTTTTTCGTTTCCAGACTCTAACTTTCCTTACAGTCTGTCGATTTCGATGAAATTTGGGTAGTAGATCACTTTCATCAATTATGGGTCCAAGTTCGAACATGGGCATTTTCGCCGCATATTTAGTTAGGTTGCTTAAATTTGATTGGCTGATGGTTTCCAGACTCTAATTTTCCTTAGAGTCAACCGATTTCAATGAAATTTCATATATGGATTACTTTTATCAGTACCTAGGTCAAGTTCGAATGTGGGAAATTTTGTACCGAAAATCTGTCCATCTGCCTATCCATCTGCCAATGCATCAACACACCTCTGACTAAAAGCCATATTTATGAACCGATCTTCACGAAACTTCTTGTTATCTTTGTTATCATTGTGAGACCAGAATATGTCTTCATCATTACTTCAACTCTACAAAGTCAGTCTCTCCCAGTACCATATACAGACCACCATATTATCTGGACATCAATTCCAAGGTTTCATTAACTTCCAATCACAAGCTTTACAGGTTGGTTAACACTTTTCACATCAGTTTAATGTAATATTTCTTATCATACAGTCTTGATTTTTAGTGATTCTCACAGTTATAGTCCACATCACTTTACTTGCTTTGACAGTGACCTCCGTGAAAATATATCTGATAACCACTGTCTGAAGCACTGTCTGTTCTGTCTCTTCTAGATAACTTCCACTTGCAACTCAACTGTATTCCACTGGATGCATTAATTCCATAAACTTCCACTTGCAACTCAACTATATTCCACCGGATGCATTAATTCCCCTTGAAACTGCTACCCAGCGGGAGACATGAATTCACTGAATTTGCTTGTTTTGCTTCATGTTTTTAGCTCACCTGACTCAGTGTGAGTTGTAGTGATTCCTCACCATCTGTCATTCCTGGACATGGTGTCTGTGACTTCTCCAAACTACTGGACCGATTTCAGTTAAATTTGAGAGGATTTTTCTGACATTGCTTTGGATTTTGTCAAATAAACTTGTGGGAGGGGGAGGGAGTGGGGGAAATACTCCCAAATTTTGAAAAATCATCTTCTCATGAACTGATGGGTACAGTGACATGATATTTGGTACTGAGCTTCTATTTGAGGTGTAGAATCAAATTCATTCCAACAATGTTTGTAGGGCAATATTTGCCTTTGTAATGGGAGTGGTAAGATTTTTTGGTCCCGTCCAAAATCTATTTTCTGAACCGATGAGCTGTTTTGAACCAAAATTGTTATATTGTGTTACTGAGTCATTAGTACTTGATTCATGCAGAAAAAATTAACTGCATTCATGTCATGTGGGAATCTCAGGAGCTAAAAATAGAAATATTTACAAATACCCATATTTCCCAAACCACATGGTACAGAGAACTGTTATTTGGTGTGAAGCATCCTTAGGACCAGTTGAATGAAATTGTAAAAATAAAATTGCCATCCGTTGTGTCATACAGTATAAGTCAAAATAAGTTGTAGCATAACCGCAATAAATTAACTTATACGGCTGCTCATGCACTGGTAAGATCAGAATCTGACATAATTTTCAGGAAAGCTATCAGTGAGAGCTTTCCAGAAAATGATGCCAGCTTCTGGTCTTATCAGTGTAGGAAGAGAAATATACATAGTTTATAGTGGTTATCTTACAACATATTGTCCCCCGAAAAAATTGAAATAGCCAGTGTCTGTCCATGTGTGCGTACGTCAGTCCCACTTTGGTTTCCCAATTGGTAACTTTAGTTTTAGTTGGCCAAATCAAATGAAATTTGATTTGGAGGTGCATCAACATAAAATACAGGTCAAGTTCGAATCGAAGTGCGGTCCGACAATTTTTGCCAGAGTTATACCCCTTTTTCGACATAAATTTTTTTTTTTTTGGTTTCCTGATGATAACTTGATGTTATAGTTGGCCAAATCAAATGAAAATTGGTATGTAGGTGTATCAATATAAAATACAGGTCAAGTTGGAATAAGGGTGTGGTCCGATATGTTTGCTAGAGTTATGACCCTTTTTTGACTTAGAAAATTTTTTTTTGGTTTCCTGATGATAACTTTAGGTGCTGTTGACCGATTCAAAAAAAATTTGGCATGTAGGTATATCAACATAACATACAGGTCAAGTTCAAATTAGGGTTTGGTCCGACATTTTTTGCCAGAGTTATGTCCCTTTTTTGACTTTGAAAAATTCAATTTTTTTCAAATCTCGAATTGCACACTTTTTTCGGGGGACATGTGCCCGGGCAGCCTTTTATTTTTTTGACTTGTACTGTAGTGTACTGTAGAAAGAATTGAAAAAAATGCGGAGTCAGCAGGTTTGCAAACATAAAAAAAAATCTTCAGAACCACTGATCAGAATCTTATGATATTTGGTGTAGAGCATCCATAGGTTGGTCAGATACTAGTTTGTTGAAATTGAGCCCTTTCAGTTAGTATTTGGGCTCAATATAGGAGTCCAAATTTTAACTTGTTGCAATATAAGAAGTACTCTTTAAAGAGTCTTCTTCTCTAGAAAACCGGTCAGAATCTTTTGATATTTGGTATATAAGATCATTACAGGTGTTAGATTTAAGTTTCTTGAAAGTAACTCCCTCGGTTAATATTTGGGCTCCCTATGAGGGCCCAAAATTTAAAGTTTTGTGCCACCAGGTGGCTTCTGTGGAGCCTCTTGAAAATTGTGCTAATTTTTCACTTTTCTTTCGAATAATCCCAACCTATATAATTCACAGTTCTATAACTGCTCTAGGGTGTTGCTAAATGATCTGTAGATATGCATGAAGGTTTCAGATTTTTCAGGTGCCATGTGGCTGTGCTTTTCTTAGACTGTTTCCGGCAAAAGGCTCCTAGGGTATGTAATTTGAAAACCATGCTCAAATGTTGCAGTGGGGTCTGTAGATGCACACGAAGGTTTTATTTTTTTCAGGTACCACCGTTGTCACTTTCGTGTTTTCTTAGACCGTTTCTGGCGAAAGACTCCTAGGGTATGTAATTCGAAATGCTAAAACCATGCTCAAATGTTGCAGTAGGGTCTGTAGATACGCACGAAGGTTTCAGATTTTTCAGCTGCCATGTGGCTGTGCCACTGTTGCCACTTTTATGTTTCTTAGACCGTTTCCGGCGTATGGCTCCTAGAGTATGTAATTTGAAATGCTAAAAGCATGCTCAGATGTTGCAGTAGGGTCTGTAGATGCGCACGAAGGTTTCGGATTTTTTGGGTGCCACGTGGCTGTGCCACCGTTGCCACTTTCGTGTTTGCTTAGACCGTTTCCAGCGAAAAGGCTCCTAGGGTATGTAATTCGAAATGCTAAAACCATGCTCAAATGTTGCAGTGGGGTCTGCAGATGTGCACAGAGGTTTCGGATTTTTCAGCTGCCATGTGGCTGCGCCACCGCTGCCACTTTCGTGTTTTCTTAGACCGTTTCCGGCGAAAGACTCCTAGGGTATGTAATTTGAAACGCTAAAAGCATGCCCAAATGTTTCTGTGGGGTCTGTAGATGCACACAAAGGTTTCGGATTTTTCAGCTGCCACGTGGCAGGGTAATATTTTTGTAAGTATTATGTTGTGTACTGTTACCACCTGTATCTCAGAGATGCTTTGATGCTTTTGTTTCAAATTTTCAGGTTTGATGGGGCATTAGGAAAATTGATGCACGTCAAATTTGGGGGGGGAAAAAATTCGAAATGCCTGACTGGTGGCCATTTTTGTTGGAAATTGTGTGTAATTCGTTATACACTCAGAACTTCTGAACAACATTTCCGATTTCAGTAAATTTTGTTATGGAGGTCTAGCAGCATAAGATAAATAACATATCATACGGGTTTTTTTCTCGTGCATAAATTATGCAAATTAGCCTTACTTAACCTTTTTCTCAGGTAATTTTTTTGTGCGTATTGTGTACTGTTACCACCTGTTTCTTAGTAACCTACCCTACAGTTGTTTACTACAGGCTTGCACTACAGTGGAAGTCCCTAACTCGGAAAATATACTCTCTATTATGATCTTTCCCAAGGGATTTGGGAAAGAAAAGTGGTGCAAAAGCACCAAGAAAAAATAAGCCAAAACTTGGTCAAGTGCTACCGGCGCACACCCAGTAGGGGATGCTCTTCTAGTACAGATCCACAGCTTCCAGTACCAGTGCGCAGTCAGTAACTAATGAATCATTCTTTTTTTCTTCCACTGTCCTGGAATGACGTGTGGCCATTTGTATTATGAAACAGTTATAATTCAACTCGTTGATAATGGTTACCTGTGACTAGAATTATGGATCTGAGTATTGTTTAATAACAGGACTGTGTTTTATTTATTCTCGTTATTAATTTCAACCACATTTTCATTGTATTTTGTATATTCCCTGTGTTTGCGTGCGACTTTCGCGTACTGTGCAGTTTGGACATATAATTTTTAGCTCAACTTTGACGAAGTCAAATTTGAGCTATTGTCATGGCCCGTCGTCCGTCTCTCCGTCCGTCCGTCCGTCTGTCCGTCTGACCGTCTGTCCGTCTGTCCGTACGTCAACAATTGGCTATGGCTCGGGCTAGAGGTCGTATTTATGAACCGATCTTTACGAAACTTCTTGTGTACCTTTGTTATGACCCTGGGACGGGAACGAGTGTTTTTAGGTGTGGTCCGAAATTCAAGATGGCTGCCAGCGGCCATTTTGTACCGATGATGCAAAAATCAGTTTTTTGTACAGAACTTCTGTATGAAAGTTCTGATTTGAATAAAGTTTTGTATAAATGTTTAGTACCATGGGATACATCACATATAATACAGGTTTTTTTCTCGTGCGTAAATTATGCAAATTAGACTGACTTTGATTTATTTAGTGTTACTTTCAGAGCTGTAAGTGCCAAGCTGCTATGGCTCGGTCTAGAGGCCGTATTTATGAACCAATCTTTACGAAACTTCTTGGGTACCTTTGTTATGACCGTGGGATGAGAACGAGTGTTTTTGGGTGCAGTCCGAAATTCAAGATGGCTGCCAGCAGCCATTTTGTACCGACGATGCAGAAATTTTTTTTTTGTACAGAACTTCCATATGAAAGCTCTGATTTGAATAATTTTTCGTATGAATGTTTAGTATCATGGGATACAACACATATAATACGGGTTTTTTTCTCGTGCGTAGATTGTGCAAATTAGACTAATTTTGATGTTTTTTGGTGTTACTTTCAGCACTGTAAGTGCAAATGCCAATACGGCTCGGGCTAGAGGCCGTATTTATGAACCGATCTTTACGAAACTCCTTGGGTACCTTTGTTATCACCGTGGGACGAGAACGAGTGTTTTTGGGTGTGGTCCGAAATTCAAGATGGCCGATGGCAGCCATTTTGTACAAAATTTGGTGCAATCAGATTTTTGCACAGAACTTCCATATGAAAGCGCTGATTTGAATAATTTTTTGTGTGAATGTTTAGTACCATGGGATACATCACATATAATACGGGTTTTTTTCTCGTGCAGAAATTATGCAAATTAGATGAACTTTGATTTATTCAGTGCTACTTATACACTGTAAGTGCACATGTCAATACGGCTCGGGCTAGAGGCTGTATTTATGAACCGATCTTCACAAAACATCTTGGGTACCTTTGATATCACCTTGGGACGAGAATGAGTGTTTCTGGGTGCTGTCCAAAATTCAAGATGGCTGCCAGTGGCCATTTTGTACCGAAATTAGGTCTAATCAGTTTTTTGTACACAACTTCTATACGGCTCAGGCTAGAGGCCGTATTTATGAACCGATCTTTACGAAACTTATTGGGTACCTTTGTTATCACCGTGGGATGAGAACGAGTGTTTTTGGGTGTGGTCCGAAATTCAAGATGGCCACCAGCAGCCATTTTGTACCAAAATTAGTGCAATCAGTTTTTTGTACAGAACTTCTGTATGAAAGTTCTGATTTGAATAAATTTTTGTATGAATGTTTAGTAACATGGAATACATCACATATAGTACAGGTTTTTTTCTCGTGCAGAAATTATGCAAATTAGATGAACTTTGATTTATTCAGTGCTACTTGTACACTGTAAGTGCACATGTCAATACGGCTCGGGCTAGAGGCTGTATTTATGAACCGATCTTCACAAAACTTCTTGGGTACCTTTGTTATCACCTTGGGACGAGAATGAGTGTTTCTGGGTGCGGTCCAAAATTCAAGATGGCAGCCAGTGGCCATTTTGTACCGAAATTAGGTCCAATCAGTTTTTTGTCACAACTTCTACACAGCTCATATTTGTGAACTGATCTTCACGAAACTTCTTGGGTACCTTTGTTTTCATCTTGGGACAGGAATGAGTGTGTTTTGGGGTGCCTTTGTTATACTGTGCTATGAGAACAAATATTTTGGGGTTCAGTCAGACCCATTCTGGGACGCAAAGATTTCTTTTCTAGTTTAGCATCTGACTGTCACCCACCTCTACAATACTTTACCTATACATTTGTTACAGGCAACGGTCAGTATTTATGTACAGACCGTTACAATACTTTATATGTACCTTTGTTATCAGGTCATTACCTAGATGTTTGTCATTGCTGTATCACACATACTATACATGTACATGTCTTTGTCTTTGTCTTGACAAGTTGAGCTACAGTGTCATTGACACTTTCATTTGATTGATAAATTTATGTTATCCTTTTGGATATTATTATTTTTATTGGAGTTAGGTGTCAGTGGGGAGGGGGGAGGCGGGGTGGCTGTATGGACAGGATTTCTCCTCTCTGTTAACTGTTAAGGGCAGAATTTATGTTTTTTGGGTCCCTGTTGGCCGTCTGAGTTCAGTTGTGTTCCTGCCGGTCCTTTATTTTCTGCCACCTTTCTCTCGTAGTTGGGGGTGTTCTTCTACTTTCTGCATCTGTTGACTTCACCTTTTCTTCTACTGCTCTCACCTGTGTTTTGCCCAGGACTGTTCCTTGAGGGCAATGTCTTTTGCCCAAGCATGTGGTTCGTTCTCGTGGCCTTCCTCCCGCACCCGCAGGGAAGGGGAATACTGTTGATCCTCGGGGTCTGGTGTACCCCTATCAGCATCTGCCTGCAGATGTTTCGGCTGCCACCTGTCGCCCCGGCGTCGGGTTTTCTGGAGGATCGTGACCCTTTGCTGTTTCAGAGGGTCAGGAGTGAAGGCACTTAGCTGTTTCATTCCCGGTTCATTGCCACGTCGAACCGGTTGCCACGGGCCGTGAGCTTAGGGAGGCCCTCTCCTTGCTCACTCAGGTTCTTTCCAAGGGCCTTCCCATTGCCTCCATTGAGGCTACTAGTGGTTTCCAGGTGCCTCCATGGTGCCACCTCCTGGGATTGGAAGCAGGCCACTTTCTGATCCCCCTGGTGTGCCTACACCATGGGAGGCATCGGTTGGTTTGCCCTTGATGGGCTATGTGTCTTCCGACTCAGAGGATGGGTCAGACATACCTAACTTTGAGGGCCAACAGTCTTCTGACTTGGGGGCAGCTCTTGACTTTGTGTTCCTTCTGGATCTCAAACCATCAGACCAGCCGATGGTGTTAGCCAGGCCGCGATCATCGGTCGCGCGACTTCAGCCTGTGGAGCAACCTGCTTCTGGGTGCCTTCGACCGTACCAGTCGGTATAGGTGGTTGAAGCGTTTGCAGCTTTGGACTCTAAGGCTTCGTTCTTCACCAGGGCTGAACCTTTTTTGCCTCCAGTGCATTATCGTTCCTACGATTCAGCCAATCCGTCAGTCTGCCAGACTTTGATGGTCTTGGATCAGGACTCCAACCTCCCTCGGGCTTTCCAAGCCCAAATCAGCCGTTATCCCTATGGTGACTCTGGAGTCCCTGTTGGGCTGATCGAGAGAGATGCTGGGCATGTTTTCTCTCTCCGATCACATCATCTCTGCTTTGGCTGCTTATCTGCCTCCAGATAGGTTTCACAATGTACAGGCTCCTTTGCATGTGATTTCCAAGGCGCTCATGCATCTTACTCACACGCATGCTTGTAACACGGCTAAATTGGAATTAGTTCGCCGGGACACTGTGTTGGACACAAGCCGTTCCCTTCCTGAGGGGCAGAGCGCTGCTCTTCGATCTGCTTCTTGAGCGGATCCGTGACTTTTCCATGGTTCCGTGGCAGGATGATGTCCTGTGTCATTCCAAAGATCAGCTGCTGCTTCACCAGCTTGATCAGCCTTCTGTTAGAGGCAGGGGCCGTTCTAAGCCTAACAATTGCCCTCCTGCTTCCTCTGCTAAGCCAAGGGCTGATCCTCCTGCCGCCGCTTATACTTCTTACGCACGTGGTAAGGGTAAGCGGCGGCAGACCAGAGGGAAGACTCAGGATCATTCATCTAATAGAGGAGGTGGTTTCTCCTTTCGCAGGCCTCGCCGGGGCTCGAGATGAAGATCCTCACCTCGATTCGTCCCAGGTTGGAGGAAGGATATCAGGTTCGCAGACCATTGGGCCACAATCACTTCCGATCCTTGGGTGTTAGATGTTGTTCGGTCTGGGCTGCGAATATCCTTCTGGAGGCACCCCACTCTGTCGGGGTGCCTCTTCCAACACAAGTTCCTTCAGACGTTTTACATCGGGAGCTTTTGATCATGGAGATGGACAATCCCCTGTCAAAGGGGGCGATCGAGGTCGTCAAGAACATTCATTAAGTGGGATTTTATTCCCGCCTGTTCTTGGTGCCGAAGAAGGATGGCCAACTCCGACCGGTTATTGATCTGAGTATCCTGAACCTGTCTATCATTGCTCCCAAGTTCAGCATGGAGACTTTCAGGTTGGTTCACTGCTCCATTCACCATGGAGATTTTGCTTCCAGCATCGACCTGCGAGACGCTTACTTTCACGTTCCGATTCATTGGTCATCGCGAAAGTGTCTCAGGTTCGCTTTTCTGGGGCGAGTTTACCAGTTCAAGGCCATGCCTTTCGACCTCAGCCTGGCTCCTTGGGTCTTCACCCGACTGATGTCGCATGTGATAGCCTTCCATCGAACACAGTCCAGGGTGACTACTTCGGCATATCTGGATGATATCCTCCAGAGGCACGCCAATGCTTCTCTTCTGGAGTCAGATGTCGATACATTGTTGAGCTTGCTCACACTGCTAGGTTTCAGAGTCAAGAGGAGAGATCGGACCTGGTCCCTTCTCAGTCGTTTTGTCATCTGGGGATGGACTTCCGTACTCCACTGAATATGGTGGCAGTTCCCTGGGCAAGGGCTGTGATTCTCTCAGCTGTCACCCTGACTCTGTCCCAGTCTATGTCCGCAACAGTTCGGAGTATTCTCCGGCTGCTCAGTCTCTGCGGCTTGGTGACGGATCTCATTCCTCTTGGTCGGCTGCATGTCAGACCTCTCCAACACTTTCTGCTCAGTCGTTCGAGGCCAAATGTCGATCCTCTGGATCCGGTGCTTCAGTTACCAGACTCTCTTCATCGTCACCTTCTTCCCTGGACGGATGTTCAGTGGATTATGCAGGGAGTTCCGTTGGACTTGCCTATACATCCGATTGTGTTCCGACACCAGATGCACGCCAGCGATCTCAGATGGGATGCGACGTTGGATCCTCTAGGTCTTTCCCTTCATGGTGTATAGGACCAGGATCAAGCAGCTCTTCACATCAACCAGAAAGAGCTTCTTGCTCTTTCTTCTGAGTTTCCGGCAGTGGATTCCCCACCTTTTGAATCATCAGGTCCTTCTGTTGTCAGACAATTCGACAGTGGTCACTTACATTCAGAACCAGGCGACACGCACTTCGTTCCCATGTACGAATTGGCCCGGGATCTTCTACTGCTAGCTCAGGATGTCAACGCCGGGGTGGTTGTTCATCACATTCCCGGTCATCTGTACGTCCTAGCCTACACCCTGTCCTGAAGGGGCAGGGTCATTTCCACCGAGTGGATGCTTCACAGGGCAGTGTTCCAGTAACTTTGCGACATCAATCTCCTTGCGCCCTTTGGAACCATCAGATGGACACTTTTTGCCATGGATGCTCTGTCACTCGATTTGAACGGTCTTGTTGGCTACGCCTTCCCACCGGTTCCGATTCTGCCTCAGGTTCTGGCCAAGATCAGAACCTGCAGTTGTCGAATCATTCTGATCGCTCCCCTGTCGCCTCAACGGATGTGGATCAATCAGCTGCGCTTTCTGTTGGTGGTGGTTCCAGCACGTCTCCCTCTACACCGTGACCTTCTTTGCCAATGTCACCCGAGGAGGTTTCACGTCGACCCGACTTCATTGTGTCTTCATGCATATTTTTTGTCAGGTCCTGTCTCCTCTGTAGAGGTTTTTCAAGACGAGCAGTGGAGTGCATTTCTTCTTCAAGGAGGCACTCCACTGGTTTAGCCTATGTGGCTAAGTGGAAGGTCTTCTGTAGATGATGTGCTGATCACTCTGTTGATTATGCCAATCCTTTGATAACAATTATTGTGGAATTTCTGGTATATCTGTTTGATTCTCGGGGTCTCCAGCCTGTTACCATCAAAGGGTACAGGTCCATGCTTTCGGAGACCTTTTCATATGTCGGAAAGCGTCGTATCGGCACTAATCCATACCTCTCCAAGCTTATTCGGCACTTTTCTTTGAAAAGGCCTAAGAGTTTGCAGCTTACCCCAAGATGGAATCTTTCTTGGGTACTGCTTTGCTTGGGGGGTGGGGGGTGGGGGCACCGTTCGAAGCTTTATCCCAGGTGGATATGCATTTTCTCACATACAAGACAGCTTTTCTGATAGCTTTTGCCTCAGCCAGACGGGTTAGTGAGCTTCACGTCCTCTCTGTTCATCTGGCCTTTTTCAGGAGCTCGGCTAACAGTGTTACTTTTACCACTGATTGCTCCTTTCTGGCCAAGAATCAGATACCAGGAACAACTCCACCCCCTATCTGTAGCAGGGCTCTTCCTTCAGCTGAGGGTCATCGCCCTTTGCTCTGTCCGGTTCGTGCACTTTGCATTTATCTCAACTGGACACAGTTCATTAGGAAAGGCAGGAAACAATTCTTTCTGTCTCTTATTCCTTGTCGACAGAAGATCTCTCCTCAGTCCATTTCGCGATGGATTTGTCTTGCTATTCGCATGGCTTATTCTCGTCTAGCGACTGATGATTGTATTACCAATCGTATTTCTGCCCACTAGGTGCATGCCTTGTCTACCTCCTGGGCTTATGCTAACTCTGTTAGCCTACTGGAGAAATGCTTCTACTTTCTCCACCTTCTATCTGCGTCAGTTGCAGGAGCAGTCTGAGGACCTTTCTTCTTTGGGCCCTCTTTCTTCTGCTCAGGCTGTTGTCTACCCTAGCCATTAGGCTTCAAGGTTAGGTCTAGCCCTGTGCTGTTTTACTGTCCTTTCTGTCTGCGTGTCATGCAGTACCACATGCCTCATCTCTTATTGTCTTTTACTAATGTTTGTGATGCTATGGTTTGATAGGCCTTGGGAACTCTTCTTCTGTCCACGGTTCCAGTGCAGTCGGGCTGTGTGGGGGTTGGTTATGCGATTCCCTCCTCCTATTGTCTATTCAGCCTGTTAAATAAACAATTGTAGGGTAGGTTGATAAGAAATCTAAATTTTATAGTAAATTTCCTTTCTTATTATACCTACCTCAGTTGTTTACATGGAGGCCCTCCCATCTTCTTATTCGTAAGAATCCTTCCTCCCTGCTGATCACGTAACTCCAGTGTTGGCAGATTCAAAAGAATGATTCGTTAGTTACTGACTGCGCACTGGTACCGGAAGCTGTGGATCTGTACTAGGAGAAGAGCGACCCCTATTGGGTGTGCGCTGGTAGCACTCAACCCAGTTTTGGCTTAGTTTTTCTTGATTCTTTTGCACCACTTTTCTTTCCCAAATCCCTTGGGAAAGATCAAAATAGAGAGAATATTTTCCGAGTTTAATACGGACTTCCACTGGAGTGCAAGCATGTAGTAAACAATTGTGGTAGGTATAATAAGAAAGGAAATTTACTATAAAATTTAGATATCTCAGAGATGCTTTCATACTTTTGTTTCAGATTTTCAGTTTTGAGGGAAAGGGACAAAAGATAAATAACATATCATACAGGTTTTTTTTTCTTGTGCATAAATTATGCAAGTTAGCCTTGCTTAACCTTTTTCTCAGGTAATATTTTTGTGCGTATTGTGTACTGTTACCACCTGTATCTCAGAGATGCTTTCATTCTTTTGTTTCAAATTTTCAGTTTTGAAGGGAAGAGACATAAGATAAATATCATATCATACAGGGTTTTTTCTTGTGCATAAATAATGCAAGTTAGCCTTACTTAACTTTTTTACAAGTATTTGGATGCTTTCAGTACATCCACAGAAATGTGGGTAATATTGGAACTAGTTTGTTGAGTTGTTCCTTTGATATCCATATTTGTTTGGGTTTTATTGAGGAAATATCAATATATTTACAGTAATGCACCTACCGTGGGGGACAGTTGTCTGATCGCTGGCGATCGGCTTTGCACTTGTTTTAAATTGGAGCAGAGGAGATATATTCTTTAAAATCTTCTTGAGTACCACCATTCAGAATGTTTTAATATTTGGTATACATTACCCCAGCCACGATCAGATTCATGTCTGTGGATTCATATTTGGACTCCCTATGGAAGCCCAAATGTTAACTTAGTGTAATATGAAGAATAAACTTTAAAAATCCCCTTCTTTAGCTCCATCATTCAGAATCTATTGATATTTGGTATTCAACGTCCTGGGAGTGAAGGGGAGGGGGAGGGGTCAGATTCAAGTTTGCTTGAGTTAAGTGTCTACGTTGATATTTGGACTAACTAGCCATAGATGCTAATTATACCCCCACTTTCGAAGAAAATGGGGTATACTGGATTACATGCATCCGTGTGTCCGTGCATCCGTCCGTTCGACCGTCCATATGTGTCTTGAGTCCGTCCGAGAATATTCATAACTTTCCTAACATAAGTAAATTATTATTTTCTATAATATTTGTTGGTCATAGGTATGCCCACACTAGTTATTTTTTTTTTTATTACTTGTTTTTTATTACTTGTTCACTCAGAAATTGTGTCCGTCCAAGCCAAATTTTGTCTGTTCAGCCTGTATCTCGGGTATTGAATGTTCTATTGCAATGAATTTTGCCATGAACACTGCTTATGGTATAGGCTTTCAAAAAAGGATTCAACAATATTTCTCACATTCGCCTTTTTTAGAGTTATCCCCCTTTTTTGACCTAGAAATTGTAGGAAATAGACATTATTTTGTCTGTTCAGCCTGTATCTCAGGTATGGGTTATCAGACTTCAGTGAAATATGGCATGCAGTTTGCCTGTGACGAAGGCTTCTGCCTCATTGCATAAAACTTTCAAACACCAAACAATTTACCATACCTTTTGACTTAGAAATTGTTGGAAAATTGGAATACTCCCACTTTCGAAGAAAATGGGGGGGGGGGGGGGGGTATACTGGATTACATGTGTCCGTCCATCTGTGCGTCCATCTGTGCATCCGTCTGTGTGTGAGTTCGTCCGAGAATATTCATAACTTTCATTATTTTCTATACTATTTGTTGGTCATAGGTATGCCCACACTAAGAGGTACACCACGTGGTTGTATGCGCCGGACGACAGTCCAGCTCTTGTTAAACCCCTCTTAAAAACAACTTTGCCAGATGAGCACCTCAGGCCTGTGGGGGCCTCTTGTTTGTTTTATGTTCATAAAAATAAGGGTCTGTATAACCCTTTGCTTAACATGACTAGAGACATCAGTTTGCCAGAAAATATTCTTAAAAACTACAAATTTTCATTTTAAAATATAGCGTCCCCGTTAGAACAAGGGTGGATGAATGTGTTCCAGTGAGAGATCATCAGTTATGTTTTGGAGACATAAATTGAAAACAAAGTAAAATTTGAATGGCATTTTTTGTGAATAGCAATTTGGTGATACATTAGCTAAAGGGTTAATGGTTAAAATTGTAAGATAAAGCACAATGAGGATGAAGTATAGGGGACTAGAATCAATGACCCGAGTTGATGTTTTTCCTGTATTTCACATGGACTGAAGGTGCTGTACTCTGCCTGAATTTTGTTTTATATTTATACCCTGATTTAACTTGAATTAAGTGAATGAAGCTGATATTTTTAACCCTTTACCTGACTTGAAAGATGACAACAGTTGCAAATAAAATTCTTGAATAACTAAAATTTTTTCATTTTTTGCATCAAAAACATAGCTTATGACCCCTCATTGGAATGATCTCAAGGAGCTCATTCCAATGGGGGGGGGGGGGGGGTCATATACTATGTTTTTGAGACAAAAAATGAAAGAAAATAATGACAATTCAATGGTGATTTTTGTGAATAGCGCTGGCCGGTTTTGGCCATAACGTTGGGTAAAGGGTGAAAGAAAAATATCACATTTGGCAGTATGTTTACTTTCTTGTTTGATGCATGTTTGTGTCAAAGCATTTCATTCACTTCATAACCTCAATCAGATGTGTAATGACTTATCAAATGAGTTCTTACATGACATTCTTACATGTAGATAGGATTCCTTGCATGGTGTATTTAGGACATTTCTCAGTGTCTCTTGTATCATGTAAGGTTGAATACAGACTGCAATTGTGGTATAATACATAGTGACCAATGTCTGGTGTGGATGTCTTCAGTATAGGTAAAAACAATTGGCTCATCTTAACTTTAAACTGTTGGGGATTAGATACAGTTATAGATGCAGAAAGTGATCTTAATTCCAATAAATAAATAGATATAGGTTATTACAGTTGAGCCCACTTAATTGGATATCTCTTAATTGTATATCCCTGTTAATTGAATATAATTTTCAAACACAAAACCATTTACCATACCTTCAGTACAAATTTGATCTGTTAATTGCATATGGGTTGTAGAGTAAACTCCTGTTAATTGTTTATAAATTTTTATAATATGTTGAAAAAATTACTGTGACACGCACCACCAATTTCTCCTTATTTATCAACCTTTTTGGCCTCACTACATCCAATACAGGCATTTATTCTATTATATCTTGTTTGACAGAGCTCACAGAGCTCTGTCAAACAAGATATAATAGAATAAATGCCCAGTTTACCTCCAGAAAACAGGAAACTGACCAAATCCCTGTTAATTGTATACTCCTGTTAATTGAATAATTTTCACTGGCAAAATGGATATTCAATTAAGAGGATTGTACTGTACCACAATGTAGGTTTCTGAGATGGTGTATTGAAGTTGAGGAAACATCATCTATGGGCATTCATCGATGGGTCTGTTAGAACAAGTTGATATATAACCCAGAGGCAAGGTCAAGACTGATGACCAATTTATCTTGCAATATTCCCCCCTTTCTTGACTTGTTCACATAATGAAGGGAATGGGTACAGATTTTAGCCGTGTCTGTTTTGACAATCATTCAGCATCTATGAATTGATTTTCTTTTGAATGAATGATGTCATGGTATTTCATTCTTGTGCTGTGCATGATGTAATCCCCATTCATTGTTCTTTCTGTACGAGAACACCTGAAGTTTATAGTAGCATATTAGCTGTGTTCTATTTTTAATGTTTAATGCGTGGTAGGCCTGTTTGAAAATATCATGACAAAAAATGATCTAACCTAATTTATTTCATTGAGTTGGTGATTTATGTATCATTTAATTACTGTTATCAGAAACAGTGGCCTTGACATGCGTAATAACTCAATGCTAATTGAGTACAGATGAAAAACGTTCTCTTTCTAAATCAAATGATCTCACATGCAGTTTTTACCCTCAATACAAATTTGTATTTTGTCTAGATGTTTTTACTTGAGTTGAAGAAAATATGTTCTTGTTGTGAGATAGATATAAATATTTCAATAAACTTTTGCAGGTGATATATCATCTTCGCATGTATTTTGACTAATTCCTTCATGTGATAAATATGGTTATGTTGACACAAGTTGCTTGTTTTCTCATGTTCAGCAATACCCGCTTCTAAACATATTTCACAATCAGCGTCTTTTTATTAGTCGAGTTGTGAAGAAGTCAAACTCAACTTATAGTTTGATGAATGCCGGGTAGGCGGTTGGCTGGTTGGGTAGGCGTGTGCGTGTAAACAATTGGTTTCCAGGCGATAACTTGATAATGGTTTGACCCACGTTCGTGAAGCTTCATAGGTAGGTTGGCCCTGGTGAGAAGAAGAACACTATTTATTTTCGACTTGCTAGGTCAACGGTCAAGTCACAGTGACCTTGCACATACTAAATCGTAAATAATTGGTTTCCGGATGATAACTTGACTATGGTTGAACCCACATTATGAAACTTCATATATGGATTGGCCTTGGTAAGAGGAAGAACCCTATTTATTTTGGACGTGCTAGATGAAAGGTCAAGGTCACAGTGACCCTGAACATAGTAATCAAAACAATTGGTTTCCGGACGATAACTTGATAATGGTTGACCCACATTCATTAAACTTCATAGGTAGGTTGGCCTTGGTGAGAGGAAGAACCCTATCTATATTGGATGTGCTAGGTCAAAAGTCGAGGTCACAGTGACCCTGAACATAGTAAATCGTAAACAATTGGTTTCTGCACAATAACTTTATAATGGTTCAACCTACAATCATGAATCTTCATAAATCTTCATAGGTAGGTTGACCTTGGTAAGAACCTTGGTATGAACCCTATGTATATTGGACTTGCAAGGTTACAGGTCAAGTGACCTTGAATATAGTAAATCATGAACTATTGGTTTCCTGATGATAATTTTACAGTGGTTCAACCCACATATGTGAAACTTCATATATAGGTTAGCCTTGGTGAGAGGAAGAATCCTATTTATTTTGGACCCCACGAGATGAACGCTCAAGGTCACAGTGACCCTGAACATAGTAAATCGTAAACAATTGGTTTTGGGATGATAACTTGATAATGATTCGACCCACATTCATGAAACTTCATAGGTAGGTTGTCCTAGGTGAGTGGAAGACCCCTATTTTGGACTCAAAAGGTCAAAGTCACAGTGATTTTGGACCTACAAGATAAATGGTCAAGGTTACAGTGACCTTGAACATAGTAAATCATAAACAATTGGTTTTGGGATGATAACTTGATAATGGTTCAACCCACTTTCTTTAATCTTCATAGATGGGCTGGCCTTGATGAGAGGAAGAACCCAATTTATTTTGGAATCAGTAGGTGAAAGGTGAAGGTCACAGTGACTCTTCACATAGTAAATCGAAAACAATTGGTTTTTGGATGATAAGGTGATAATGATTAAACCCACTTTTGTGCTGTCAAATTTGACATTGGATTGATGATCCTATCGGCATTTTTTACTTGTTCAAAAAGGAACATATCAAACTGTATTCTACCATGCTAATTTTGTATTGCATAGTTCCAACTTATTAGAAAGAGTTATCAAAGATTAACCCTTTACCTAACGAATCAGTCACATTTACAAATTAAGCAGTTGACCAAAAATTATCTAAAAAAGAATTTCAACAACCCATATCATATGACCCCTCATTGGAATGAACTTGTTGATATCATTCCAATGAGGAGTTATATGATAAGCTTTTTGAATTTTTGGGGGGGAATTTGAAGAAAAAAATAATTAAATTAACAAATTTTGATATTGTGTGCATTGGGTAAAGAGGTAAAATGAAAACAATCTGAAGCACTGTTTTTATCTCTTCTTATGACCTCTCACTGGAATGAGCTCGTTCCAGTGATGGGTCATAAGCTGTGTTAGTTCAGTTTTAAGTTGTGATAACAACACTGAAACTGGCTTGCTTTTTTGGTAAACCTCTTACTTCAACTGAATGAGCTATTATTGGGGTGAAACAATCTGATAGAACTTGATATTTCCAGCATAGTCTTTGTTAGGGTATGCCTTCAATATCATTATGTCATGTGTGACAGAGCTCCATGAGCACTTTCAACCAAAATATAACAGAACAAATAGTGACGATTGTCAGCTTCAAGACTAAAATTGTTGAAAAGAACCTACAAATTGATATTCCCATCTATCTCAAAAGAGTTTCTTCCCTTAGATTGTTAAATGAAGACACAGCAGTTTTTAGAACTGATTGTTACAAAATCTTTTATTAACATTGTAAAGAAATATATTACTACTCATGACAAATTGTACAACTTGGTAGTGGAACCCACTGAATTTCCTTTTATTGATCAACTCTGTTAATTGTATATAACTTACAAACACCAAATAATGTACCATACCTTCATAAAACTATTGGCCTGTTATTTGCATATGGGTTACAGAGTAAACTCCTGTTAATATAATAAAAAGTCTTGTAATCTGGCTAAGAATTTCTCCAAGATCCATTAAATTCCCTTTGCTTGTAGACATTTTCGGCCTCAGAACTTCCAATATGGGGTTTTAAAGTATAGTATCTCCCCATGGGAACCCCGAGAAGTGAAGTAGTGCTTCTTTACTGCAGAAGTATATGACCTTAAACACCAGTAAATAAATAAATAATATCTAGTATAGCTTGTTTGACATCTCCGTGGGATCCCTGGGAAGTGATGCAGTGCTTGTTTACTGTGGTAAACAAGCTCTGGTTTACTGGTAAAATAGGACTTGATAACCAATGCTGTGGGTGGAAGTCCTGAAAAATGGGTGACATGGGTATAAACAATTGACTGTACTTTACTTTATATCCATGTTGTAGTCATGAGTCACCACAGTGCAGAAATATATGACCTTAACTCCTTGCTTGCTGCTGGCGGATATTCCTGCCAGGACAGAATTTCTCTTGCCCCTGAAATAAGTATAGTGTGGGGACATTTAAGCAAATTTCCCCCTGCAAACTGAATGGATTTTTTTACCAATGATTTCTTGAGTTAAATTCAGATGAATTTTTCATCAAATCTAGTCATGGCTGCTTCATAGCAGCCATGACTAGATTTGCTGAAAAATATCTTGAAAATACTCAATGGGTTAAGAGTTAAACACCAATAAATAAATAATTACAAATATAAATAAATCTTGTTTGGCAGAGCTAACCGAGTGCCCACTTCATCTGGCAATATCTGGCTGAAGCTTTACACAACATAACCATTAAAATTTTATTATTTTTTCAATTTTTGGCTCATGACAAGCACTTTTTTGCAGCTTTGTAGTGATATAAAATGAAAGAAAATTGCACAGATTGATGAACATCAAATTTTGAATGCCACAGATCATCTTAGCCCTAACCAAAAAAATACTCTAGTTTCAATCACCAGACTTTTCACTGAATGTGTGATGATTTGTTGCGAGTTCAATAATTTAACATATCACATTAGTTGAAAGTTATTGTCCATGCAGAGGTATAACAGCATCAGGCAAGTAGCCAGGATATCAAAGTTAGGGGACAAGAGTAATATCTAGGGGGGGGGGCTAGTTCTGCATTCTGAACATAGTGGATACCCCCTATGCAGGGGGGTAGCCGCTACGTTGAGATCACTGAACTACTAGGGGGCATACAGAATAGGATGCACAGCATCATCCAAGCCATGTAGCGGCGAGATGAGGGCAAGCACAAGAGATGGACACCCCTCTTGCCTCCCCCAGGAAAAAAATTGAAATTTGAGACAAAGAAAACCTTGCAACTTCCTTCATTCTGGGTCTATTTGTGTCCATAATTTATAAGTTGTGAAAGGCATCAATAATTAGGTCACATCACCTGGGTGGGTGGGTGCATGACTAAAATTGGGGGGTGGGGGGCATGTACAGCACCCCCCTCAGCACATCCCCCCCCCCCCCTGTGCCCCCTGGAAAATTGCACCAAAAAATGCCTAAACCAGTTAATTTTAGCCACCCAGGAGCTTGAAAAGTAGAATTTTCCAACTCTCCAAACTTCCTATCCTCCTACAGCATTTCATCCCCTGTTTCTAAAATGTGAAAAAAATATGCTTCCATCCTATTTTCAGTTACATGCCAGGTAAGAACTAAAAAATAGTCAATATTGCGAAGCCACTGTTTCCCATAATTCTTCTGGTAATTTACCCCAATGTTGCAGACACTAACTCTGTGACCAAAACTTCAAAGTCTGCTGTCCAACAAATAGCTTAATGTAATCATATACTGAGTCAAAAAAGAAAGTATAATAAACTTTGAGAAGCAATTTTTTTTTTAGTATTATCGACTTTCATCTCAAACAAATTATTGTAAATTCATATTTCGAGTCTAGCTGTATGAATTTGCATAATTTCATGTTCTGACTGTTGCCAGCGTCACGTTCTTTTTTGACTCAGTATATATCTAATACTAAAAATGCAACTCCAATTTACATGGCATTAGTTTCAGTATATGTCCTTAGTTCAGAATTTTACCCCTGTGCAATAGTGAAAAACGTTGGAGCGGAACCTAAACTGGACCAAAAAATGTCTTTGGCCATTTTCCTCCCTACCACAAGAAAGAATGTCAGCCATTGAAAAAGAAATGCAACAACATTGAATGGATGATGCTCTGTTCTGCTTGTTTGTTGGCTTTCCTTCCCTCTGGTTTCAATTTATTTATTTATTTATTTATTTATTGGTGTTTAAGGTCACATACTTATGCACAATGGCTAATCATGACCGTGACAGTTTTACGGGTGGAGGAAGCCAGAGTACCCGGAGAGAACCACCGAGCAACGACGAGCAGCTGTCAGCTCTCCAACATCGTAACTCTGAACTCTGCACCGCAGCACAGGCAGGGTTAGATTGGTTGAAGACATGTGCACCATCGACGTGCAGTACGCCTCAGTACACAGCGTCATCGTGCCCCCATGTAGGCAATCGGGGTGAAGTGTCTTGCCCAAGGACACAACGCGGTTGCCGCAGGTGGGATTCGAACCGAGGACCTCTCGGCTTGCAGCCTGCACCTCTACCAACTGAGCCACCGCGCCCCTGGGTTTCAATTCAGAATGTTTTATCTATGAAGTCTTGACCTCCCTCCTGATATTGGTATTTCTGATAGAGAAAAAGACCACTTTTGTTATCACAGTACAATGGAACCCTGTTAATTGAATAGCCACTTTGCCATTGAAAATTAATCAACAAGAGTATTCAATTAACAAGGATTTTCATTTTCCTATATTCTGGTGTCAACATTAGCATTTATTCCATTATATCTTGATTGACAGAGCTCATAGATATAACAGATATAATAGAATAAATGCCGTAGGGGATGTACTTCCACGTGTGAACTCCGGGAAGTTTGGCAGTGCTTGTTTACTGTGGTAAACAAGCTCTGTTTTACTGATAAAATCTGTCCCAGTCACCAATGCCTGGAGTTGAAGTACTCTAAAATGGGCAACATGGGTAGTGAGTATGGTATGTTGGTTTAGGCGCTGCAGGAGTCCATTTTTCTTGTTGCCAGTTATTCTTGATATTGTTGCAAACAAACAGCTCCTTTTGCAGCCCTGCCATGAAAGTTAAATAAATATAAATTGAGAGAAGATGTAGAGTTTGTTGTGGCAGGTCCATCTCCTCCAACTCAGAGGAGAATGTGAGAAAAAGATATGTCCATAACAGTTGGCTCGAGAGGTTTGAAATTCCGAATGAAGGTGAGAAATTTTGAAAAAAACTACAGAAGGAGAGGTGTGTAGGTGTCATGTATGCTTGGTGACTGTTTGTGTGAAAAAAAAAAATCCATCCCCCAGCCCAGAGCCCAACCCACTGGCATACCTGAGTGGTGTTATATTGGTAGGGGCAGCCTATGCTTCACATAGTCTCACTGAAGTGTGTCACTGCCTGTTCCACGTAGGATTTCTCTCGAGTCACTTTGCTGTAAAAAGGTGTATGTGTGAGTTGCCACCCCCACCCTTCCCATCTACCCATTGTCTCTTACCTGTTGGTGTTTTTATTATACCCCAAATTTTGGGGTATACTGGATTGCATCTGTCTGTATGTCCGTGAGTCCGTCTGTGCATCCATCCATACATACATCTGTCTGTCCACACCCGGATGTCTGTTCACATCATAACTTGAACATTACTGCTCAGTTTTCGTGGAAATTTCATACAGATGTTCACCATCATAAGATCTGTAAGGAACATCAGCCATTTTGCTGTTGAAATATTTTTTCTGTGAGTTATGGCCCTTTGAATATACAAAAATAGCCTATTTTTTGTCTGTTCACCTCGGTATCTCAGGTTTGGGTTATCAGATCTCAATGAAATTTGGAATGAAGATTGTTTATGGGAAAGGCTTTCAAATGAGTCTCTAATCATATTTCATACTTTTCATTCAGACTTATCCCCCTTCTTAACTTTGAAAATTTGCTGTTTGCCTCGTAAAATAGCCGATATTTTGTCTCTTCACCTCATATTTCAGGTTTGTCTTATTAGATTTCAATGAAATTTAAAACGAAGATTGCTTATGGGAAAGGCTTTCAAATGAGTCATGTCCCTGCAGTAAAACAAAGAAAATACATGCAAATCACCTCCCCACTTGTGACATTATGTCTTTGTTCTCTGTCTCTTATGTGGATGGTCCAATCACCACTAGACTCCAGTAACAGGTGTTTCTGGCCTTTACAGTTACTACTAGGTGTGGGGGGGGGGGGGGGGGGGGGGAATTAATTTTTGCTGCAAAACAAAGACAATAATTTTACATCTCGTATGTCGATGATCTGATTAACACAACCTATTTGTAACAGGTGTATGTGGATCTCACAATTTCTACTGGGTTGGATTTCTCTCTGCTGTAAAACAAAGATAATAAACCCCTCATGTGCGTATGCTTAGTGTTGAAAATATGTCCATCTTAGCATTTTCTGAGGGGGGAGGGGGGGAGGGGGGGTGGGAGTGGGGGCGGTCTACATATGCCATGCTTAGTATGCGCTTCTTAAAATTACATGACTCTGTAGAGTTACTTTGGTGTTTTGAGTTTTAAAATGGGTTTGTGAACACTTCAAGGATTTTACACAAATAACTTCTTCCCTTTGAGATTTGTTGTTGGGTCGGTCCATTGGGTGAGAGATATTGTCTGTCATCTGACACAGCCTCATCCTTGAAACTGGTATGTCAGCACCTCTGGTACAATCTCTTGTATTGAAATATATCCATATTTCCATCCGTACATCTGTCCGCCTGCACCCTGATGTCTGTTTGCATTGTAACTTGAACATTACTTCTCAGATTTCAATGAAATGGCAGTAAAACAAAGACGATAATTTTGCTGTTTGCCTCAGAAAATAGCCAATTTTTTGTCTGTTTAGCTTATTTGGGTTATCTGATCTCAATGTAATTTGGAATGAAGATTGTTTATGGGAAAGGCTTTCACCGTATCATGGTTTATTTCTTCTCTTGTCATTGTTTGGCGGTATGCACCGTGGGGTATGCTCTGGAGCGTGAACCCCTCTTGTTTATTTATTGGGGCTAGCAACAATAGCGTATCATACCCATAGGTGCATTTACTGCTTCTGAGGTAAGTTGTTTTTATTTTTGGGGACTGTTATTTACGGTGCATTTACTGAATCCGAGGTCAGTAGTTTTTAGCTCACCAACGAAGTTGTGTGAGCTTATGTCATGATACAAGGCGCATCGACGTCGGCATTTATGTTAAAGTTATTGTAAGAGTCCACTTTGACTTTCCCACCTGTTACTATGCACCTCATACTATTTCTGTTGCTTACAATTACTCACAGACCCTTACCCAGTGATATTTTTTCGACTTTTAGAGTGTTTTTGCAATGTTAGACATTTTTGTAAGTATGAACCGGTATGCTGTGACTTTTATATTTCATATATGTGTTAAATGCATCAATATAAAATGACATTAACCCTCTCTTTTTCAGAGATTTTGGACTTTTTTAATGCAATGTTAGACTTTTTTGTAAGTGTGGACCTGTTATGCTACATGTACATGAGGGGAGGCTTCCATCGGTATGCTGTTGCTTTTATATTGCATATATGCGTCAATATAAGATGACATTAACCCTTGGCTGGGCATTTTTCTGAGATTTTGGACTTTTTAATGCAATGTTTGACCTTTTTGGAAGTGTGGACTTTGAAAATTTCTGACCTGTTTTGCTATACACGAGAGGAGGATTCCACCGGTATGCTGTGGCTTTTATATTTCATATATGTGTTAAATGAATCAATATAAAATGACATTAACCCTTACGGACATTTTTTAGAGATTTTGGACTTTTTAATGCAATGTTAGACTTTTTTGTAAGTGTGGACAATTCTGACCTGTAAAACTATACATGTACATGAGTGGAGGCTACCACTAGTATACTGTGGCTTTTATATTTCATATGTGTGTTAAATGCATCAAAATAAAACAACATTAACCCTTGGCCGGATATTTTTTGGAGATTTTGGACTTTTTTAATGCAATGTTAGACTTTTTTGTAAGTGTGGACTTAGAAACATTCTGACCTTTTATGCTATACATGTACATGAGTGGAGGCTACCACCAGTATACTGTGGCATTTATATTTCATATATGTGTTAAGTGCATCAATATAAGTCAACATTAACCCATGACCAGACATTGTTTTGCAGATATGTAACAAGCCTAGGTTTATTGCATGCTATGCATTGGTGAGCTTATGGGGATGGACACCCCCCTCTTCTTATTTTTGGGGAGCACTATTTGAACATACATAGATAGCAACCAGCTACAGTAGCGTATCGCACCCAGAGGTACATTTACTGCTTCTGATTGATGAGTGTTATTAGTTTGGTTTGTATTTATGATTGATTAGAGTATGTAGCTAGAGCTCTGACTGGAGCTCGCTGTTAACTAATTTATTTTTTGTGGATTCCACTAGTTTTGTTAATCTGGTTGTAATGGGTTCAAGGAAGCATTTTTTGTGTAGCCACAAGATTCTAGTGTCTTTTGGCATTCTGATCGTGATGTGCAGGGCATAATTTTGTGCGATTTGCATTTTGTTTAAGTTCGCTCTTCTTGTGTCACATTTGATTATCGTACTGTAGTCAAAGATTGGTCTTACAAAGGTCTTATATATTTATACCCCCCACTTTCGAAGAAAATGGGGGTATATTGGATTACATGCATCCGTCCGTGCATCCATCTGTGCATCCGTCCATGTATCCGTCTGTGCGTCTGTGTGTGAGTCCGTCCGAGACTATTCATAACTTAAGTAAATTATTATTTTTTAGCTCACCTACATCTGTAAGATGTGGTGAGCTATTGTGATAACCTCGGGCGTCAGCGTCGGCGTCCGGCGTGTCCAATATTGTAAGATTTAATGTTAAGGTTAATTTCTCATACATCATTGGGCTCAGGCCTTTGATATTGCATATGTAGGTTGTAGGGGACTATCAGAACAGTATTTAACCCTGATACTACGACTTTTTTCCAAATTTCACCTAAAATTTTCTGCCAAAAGTTGTAAGAATTTGCGTTTAGGTGTTGTAAGAATTTGTGTTAAAGTCAGCTTTTGTGCAGATTGTGCTGCATTAACTTCTCATTACTGTTGATTTTCATATTTCAATAACAACTGTAGGTATTAACCCTACTGTATGCAGAAATTTAACGAAAATTTTCTTTTTTTTCACTCAAAATTTTCATGTTTTTCTTGGACTTAGTAAATTTTAAGTTGTAAAACTTTGTAAACTTTGTGTTTAGGTAAGTTGTATTTCTATGTGTCTTTCCAAGCGATTAATATTCTACACTTGGGTTACTGACCTCCATTGCAGTAATATTTAACCCTCGTTACATGCATATTTGAGGAATTTGAGGCTGATTTTCTGCCAAAACTTGTTGTAAGACTAGCGTTTAGGTGTTGTAAGAATTTGCGTTAAAGTCAGCTTTTGTGCAGATTGTGCTGCTTTAACTTCTCATTACTGTTGATTTTCATATTTCAATAACAACTGTAAGTATTAACCCGACTGTATGCAGAAATTTAATGGAAATTTTCTTTTTTTTTCAGTCAAAATTTTCATGTTTTTCTCGGACTTAGTAAATTTTAAGTTCTAGAAGTTTGTGTTTAGGTGAGGTGTTAAGGTGAGTTCTCAAAGATCAGTGGGGTCAGGCCTTTGATATTGCATATGTAGGTTGTAGGGGACTATCAGAACAGTATTTAACCCTGATACTACAACTTTTTTCCAAATTTCACCTAAAATTTTCTGCCAAAAGTTGTAAGAATTTGCGTTTAGGTGTTGTAAAAATTTGCGTTAAAGTCAGCTTTTGTGCAGATTGTGGTGCTTTAACTTTAAGACTTATTTTAGTTGTTGATGTGATGTATTTTTTTGGGACTTATAGTCACTTTCTTGAACGAATGTTTTTCTGCAACTCCTCTTTAACCAATGAAAGTACTTCAATTACAATTCCAGTGATTTATGAAAGCCTTTCCTAATTCTTATTTATGATTTAATATCTGGCCTCACAATTCATATTCTTAATCATAAACATTTCTAAAAGAAAAAAATGCTTTTATATCCAGTGATTCTATGTTGAATTGATATATAATAAATGCAGAAATATAGACTTTCCAAAGCCATCACATAAACCACATTAATCATTTGATGCCTAGTTAATGATTTTATATTAACTAAATATTAGGCATGTTACATTGGAACGACATTATCAAGCGCGAATGTAGGTACGCGTTGGGATGTAACATCCCTCTTGTTATAATATTTGTTGGTCATAGGTATGCCTACACTAGTTATTTTTTTTATTATTATTTTTTTTTTAGCTCAACTTTGGCGAAGCCAAATTTGAGCTTTTGTCATAGCCCGTCGTCCGTCTGACCGTCTGTCCGTCTGTCCGTACGTCAACAATTGGATACGGCTCGGGCTAGAGGCCATATTTATGAACCGATCTTTACGGAACTTCTTGGGTACCTTTGTTATGACCGTGGGACGAGAACGAGTGTTTTTGGGTGCGGTCCAAAATTCAAGATGGCTGCCAGCCTCCATTTTGTACCAACGATGCAGAAATCTGTAAGTGCAAATGCCAATACGGCTCGGGCTAGAGGCCGTATTTATAAACCGATCTTTACGAAACTTCTTGGGTACCTTTGGTATCACCGTGGAACGAGAACGAGTGTTTTTTGGGTGCGGTCCGAAATTCAAGATGGCCGATGGCAGCCATTTTGTACAAAATTAGGTGCTCTCAGATTTTTGCACAGAACTTCCATATGAAAGTGCTGACTTGAATAATTTTTTGTGTGAATGTTTAGTACCATGGGATACATCACATATAATACGGGTTTTTTTCTCGTGCAGAAATTATGCAAATTAGATGAACTTTTCAGTGCTACTTACACACACTAAGTGCACATGTCAATACGCCTCGGGCTAGAGGCTGTATTTATCAACCGATCTTCATGAAACTTCTTGGGTACCTCTGTTATCACCTTGGGATGAGAACGAATGTTTCTGAGTGCAGTCCAAAATTCAAGATGGCTGCCAGTGGCCATTTCGTACCAAAATTAGGTCTAATCAGTTTTTTTAACACAACTTCTATATGGCTCAGGCTAGAGGCCGTATTTATGAACCGATCTTTACGAAACGTCTTGGATACCTTTGTTATCACCGTGGGATGAGAACGAGTGTTTTTGGGTGTGGTCCGAAATTCAAGATGGCCACCAGCAACCATTGTGTACCAAAATTAGTGCAATCAGTCTTTTGTACAGAACTTCTGTATGAAAGTTCTGATTTGAATAAATTTTTGTATGAATGTTTAGTAAAATGGAATACATCACATATAGTACAGGTTTTTTTCTCGTGCAGAAATTATGCAAATTAGATGGATTTTGATTTATTTGGTGCTACTTATACACTGTAGGTGCACATGTCCATACGGCTCGGGCTAGAGGCTGTATTTATGAACCGATCTTCACGAATGTTCTTGGGTACCTTTGTTATCATCTTGGGACGAGAACGAGTGTTTCTGAGTGTGGTCCAAAATTCAAGATGGCTGCCAGTGGCCATTTTGTACTGAAATTAGGTCCAATCAGTTTTTTGTCACAACTTCTATACAGCTCGAATTATGAACTGATCTTCACGAAACTTCTTGGGTACCTTTGTTTTCACCTTGGGACAGGAATGAGTGTGTTTTGGGGTGCCTTTATTATCACTGTGCTATGAGAACAAATATTTTGGGGTTCAGTCAGACCCACTCTGGGACTCAGAGATTTCTTTTCTATTTAGCATCTGACTGTCACCCACCTTTACAATACTTTACCTATACATTTGTTACAGGCTACGGCCAGTATTTATGTACAGACCGTTACAATACTTTATATGTACATTTGTTATCAGGTCATTACCTAGATGTTTGTCATTGCTGTGTCACATTCTATTCATTTACATGTCTTGACAAGTTGAGCTACAGTGTCATTGACACTTTCATTACTTGTTCACTTAGAAATTGTGTCCGTCCGAGCCAAATATTGTCTGTTCAGCCTGTATCTCGGGTATCGGATATTCTATTGCAATGAAATTTGCCATCAACACTGTTTATGTTATAGGCTTTAAAAAAAGGATTCAATGATATTTCTCACATTCTCCTTTTTAGAGTTATCCTCCTTTTTAGACTTAGAAATTGTAGGAAATAGACATTATTTGTCTGTTCAGCCTGCATCTCAGGTATGGTTATCAGATTTCAGTGAAATATGGCATGCAGTTTGCCTATGACAAAGGCTTCTGCCTCATTGCATAAAACTTCCAAACACCAAACAATTTACCATACCTTTTGACTTAGAAATTATTGAAAACTTTCGAAGAAAATGGAATGGGGGGGGGGGGAGGCAGGGGGGGGGGCATACTGGATTGGGGTTATCAGATTTCAGTGAAATATGGCATGCAGTTTGCCTATGACAAAGGCTTCTGCTGCATTGCATAAAACTTCCAAACACCAAACAATTTACCATACCTTTTGACTTAGAAATTGTTGAAAACTTTCGAAGAAAATGGATGGGGGGGGGGGGGTATACTGGATTGCATCCATCCATCTGTGCATCCGTCCATCAGTCCGTACGAGAATATTCATAAATAATATTTGTTGGTCATAGGTATGCCCACACTAGGCGGTACACCACATGGGGATATGCACCGGACGAAAGTCTAGCTCTTGTTTAGTTAGTGTTTTTTCACTTGCCCCCCATTCAGTACGCCAGAGTTTTCTAAGGAGCCTGATGCATTGTTTTGCTTTGGAGATTAGTTTTTGAATGTGGGTTTGAGGTTTAGTTTTTCATCTCAGGTCACGCCAAGAAACTTTGCTTCAAAGTATTTAGCATCTGGCAGATCATAAAGTTTTACAATTGCATCTTCTTGTATTTTTTTAGTTTGGTGGAAGTTGCCTAGTTGTAATTTTTTTACGTTAATTTTGATGCGCAACTTGTTGCACCAAGACTCGGTGTTGATGACCCTGTTTTGGAGTCATTTCTTAAGAATCTTGTTCTTTTTGTGGGTAGTGAAGAGGGCCATATCATCTGTGAATTGGGAGAGTTCTGTTTTGTCTATTGGGTTAACTTCAATATCATTTACATAGATGAGAAATAGTAGGGGACTGAGGACCAAGCCTTGTGGCATTCCAGCTTTGAATGGAACCAGTTTGGATATTTCGTTATTTAGTCTGACTTTTATGGTTCTGTCAGTCAGGAAAGGGGACAGGACTGTAATGATTTTGTTTGATAGTCCCAATTTATGGAGTTTGTACCTAATGCCATTATGCCACACTGAGTCGAATGCCTTTTTAACCTCAAGGAAGATGGCTGTGCATCTTTCCTGCCGTGAGATTGCCATTTTGATATGTTCTGCTAGCCTGTGGACATGTTCAATACCTTGCTTATTGCTTCGATAGCCTCTTTGCCATTTGATAAAGAAGTTTTTCGATTCGAGGTAGTCTTTTAATCGATTATTCAGGGCTCATTCCTAAAGCTTACCTATACAACTTAGTAGGCTGATGGGTTGGTAGTTGGAAGGGACTGTTTATTCTTTTTCGAGCTTGGGTAACATGATGCCTATGGCCGACTGCCACATTTTGGGGAAGTATCCAATTTTGATACAGGCGTTGAGAATACTAGCAAGTCTGATGAATAGGATTTCCAGAACTTTCTTTAATAGATTGTAACTTATTCCATCCTCACCAGGTGAGGATGTTTTCTTGCATTTACGTAGTGAGTTAAATATTCTGTCTGGCATAAAGAGGTCTCCCAGCTCGTGTTTGCCTCCTGTTTCCACCACATTATCTATATTCTATTCACTGAAGATTGCCGCATTGTCTTCGATGTGATGTATAAACAATTGGCTGAATTTAACTTTACATAATTTGACTCTATATTGGGCAAGTAATGCTGCTATAATTTTCTCACTAATAGCAGCTCTGTTTACACTTCCTGGTAACAGCTTTCACTTTATGGATTAAATGATATATGTCACATTGATTTTGTAATTTGCACTTCTCTGCATGAATCTGACATCTTAACCTAACATGTTATATTTTCTTTGGAAATATTGAACTTATTAACTCCTGGCACTCCAGTGATAATTTTTCCACTTATAACACCTCTGTTTACCTCCAAAAGAATGATAAACCCAACACTTTAAGTCATGTCTAGCAGCACTATATGAGGTTCGTCAGACAAGGTATAATAAATTAGGTTCACAATTTTCTCATTAGACCTAAGGTTTACACCATATGAGTGAACAAATTAGGACTTTGCTGCATGAATCTAACTTGTTAATTTATTGTGTGATATTTTATATTAGAATATTGAACTGATCAACTCCATTTACTCCAATGCAACTTTTTCTGCTAATCACTAGTTATGTTAGCTATGTTAACTGTTAACTGCTAAGAGTGGTGGAAGCCCATGTTTGGACTTTAATGTGAAGTGTAGGTTCTGCAACTTAAAGGCGTCATATTCAGTGGATGTGCATTGTATTATATTTGAAGTGAAATTACTTAGTCTGTAATGATTTGCCATCTTAAAATTTATGGGAGAGTGCCTGAAGGCACTGGTAGCAAGGCAAAGAAATGTGAACAAATTTTAATGGCCAAAAATAAGTCAACACTCTACCAGTTAAGCCTCAAAAGTATAAGAATGTAATTTTTTACATTTTATCTGACAGAGCTCTCTGCTATTAGTTATAGTCATAATTATGTGTGAGATGGGGATTATTACAGATAACCAGAAAATAACCAGACATCAGAAAGCTGGAGTTAATATAGAAATTATGTAATGTTACTCAGAAGGCTTGAGTTCTATTTAATTCTTATTGTCAGAGGAATTAAAACAGATGGACTGTGTTCTACACTTTTCAACAATCAACATAGATCATTTTTCAATGATATTTTGGCATTTGTACTAAATGCAGTATTTTCCCACCAGAAACCATACTCGTGGCATATAAGAACAATAATGGCTTTACTGAAGGTAAGTATTATGGTGTGAAAAGTAGGAATAGAACAATTCATCTTTATGCATATTTACCATTTTTTCAGCCTGATGCAAATGTGTAAGATTTTGGATATGGCATTAACTCTTTCAACACGAGAGGCCACTTTTCTGGTCCAGGAACATGATACATCATAATTTCATTAAGTAGGATGGCTACTAAGTGAACCTGTGTGGTAGAACAATTAATATTTTCAAAGTGCAGCCTAAAGGCTGCATGTTGAAAATATTAATTGCTCTACCCCCAAATAATGGATATGGACTCTTCCAGTTTCTGCCATTTAACTGGCATGGAAGATACCACCAGTGTTGAAAGGGTTAATCATGAACATTATGACAAAGTTTCACGTCTTGAAGTCAGTGTGCAGCAGAAAAATTATTAAAAGGTAGATTGTTGGAAGCCTGTATTTGGGCTTTATTTTCAAGTGCAAGCACTGCAACTTAAAGGCTTCATATTCAGTGGATGTGCTTCATTGTATCTTCCAAGTAAAATTATTTAGTCTCTTAGGATTTGCCATGCTACAATTTATAGTAGAGTAAATATATATGCTTGTTGTGAGATAAAAATATGTATTTATACAAGCTCCTTCCAGATAAGGAGACTGATTGGAATGATTTGTCCAAATGTTATCTTTCATTGATAATTAACAATGTGAATCATATTTTCTAATATATTCAATGTTTTACAAATTTTCAATGGATCCAGTGATGGTTCCTTGTGTAAAAGGACAATTTTGTATTTAAGAAATTTATCTCTGTCTGCAGATACTGTTGAAAGGAGAAGAAAAGGTATTCATTTATTGTATTATTTGATGTGAACTGTATTAACTGTCCCTGAATGTCAGCTGACTGGATTAGGGATTTGTTTGTTGACTCTATCTCAGAAGAATACGCCCATTGGAACTTTAGCAAGTGGAGCAGTTAGTAAATTCTTCAAGAGACCTATTTTATACAACCAAACTTTTAAAAAATAACACAAAAGACATTGCCTTGAGTCTGATTTCTCCAGACAGGGTAACAAATATAAAAGTTGTTGGATGAACTCATGTTAATCCTTTACCCAATGAATAGGCCATATCTGCCCGCATAACTTACAAAACAAGCAGTTGAAAAAATGATTATTTAAACATTTTTTTTTAAACGAAACCATATCATGTGACTACCTCATTGGAATGAGCTCACTGAGCTTGTTCCACTGAGGGGGGTGGGGGGGGGGGGAGGGGAATCACATGATATGGTTTTGTTGAAAATTTTTGAAACATTTTAATAAACAATAATTGAAAATCCCCGTGGAAACCCCGGGAAGTGAAGCAATGCTTGATTTACTGTGGTAAAAAAGCTCTGTTTACTGGTAAAATAGGACCTAGTCTCCAATGCTTGGGGTGGAAGTCCTTTAAAATGGGCAACATGGGTATAAACAATTTACTAAACTTGGCATTATCTCCACGTTGTGGTCGTGATTAGCCATTGTGCAGAAATATGTGACCTTAAACACCAATAACGAACTTACTAATAATTGAAATAATAAATTTTAATATCCTGTGTGTTGGGTAAATTCTGATTTAAATGGGTAAAACATGGATGATGTCATATTGGTCATACAAGACTAACACATTACATTTTGTTAGCGGGTAATATATCCATGGTTTGACCCCCACCAGGGGTAACTGTGTTGTGTCCTTGGACAAGGCTCTTCATCCCGATTGCTCACATGGGGGCATAGTGGCTCTGTGTACTAAGACATAATGAACATTGATGGTGCACTTGTCTTCAACCAATGCTAGCCCTGCTTGTGTGGAGTTAATTTGTTGGGGAGTATGACAGTTGCTTGCTGTTGCTTAGTGGTCCTCTCTGGGTACTCTGGCTTCCTCCACCCGTAAAACTGTCCAACATTTGACCCTGGCTGTCAAAAGTGCCATTAAACCCCAGTGAATAAATAAATAGAGGATAATATTCGATGAGAGTGTGTTTCTTGTCAAAAGGTATTGACAGTCGAATAATTCTTCAACATCGCACTGATTTTAATCATATCTGAGGACAGTATTTCACTGTGGGATCTCTAAGAGACCTATTTTATCACAATGAACAAAATTCTATCATTTCGTAAGGTATTAATAAATTTTAAAATTGTTTTTATTCTTTTAAACTAGACTCTTCAAGTCTCAAATCATTGGGTTGATTTATAAGTTTTTCACTATTCTAGTATCATCACTCATTACTATTCAAACCACTCCCGTCTTTGACCCTGTAATTATTTCCTATGCTTAATCAAACATTTTACTTCGTAATTGACTATGGCCTGTTTACTTTCTACCATTTTTTCCACAATATAGCATTAGCTGCTGACGTGACATTAAGCACCAATAAATAAATAAATGTTGGGTAAAGGGTTAACACTTTCTGTTGCCATATGGCTAAGTGGAAGATGACATTCCTACTCTCTGATATATTTATCATTGTCGATTGCCGAGTGGTTCTGTGTACTGAGGCATACTGTACATCAATGGTGCACTTGTCTTCAACCAGTGCTAACCCTGCTTGTTTTGAGTTAGTATGCTGGGGAGTCCAACAGTTGCTAAGCAGCTTGCTGCTATTCAGTGGTTCTTTCCAGGTACTCAGGCTTCCTCCTTTCTGGGTGCTCAGGCTTCCTCCACCCATAAGACTGTCCAGCACAAGGTGACAGTGGCCATCAAAAGTGTAATTAAACCCCAATAAATAAATAAACAAATTAATAAATAAATAAATTAATAAGATATTTATAACTGAGTTTTCAGGAGCAGACTATTTGAATAATACAATGAAAAATTCAACCAGTTACATGTGTATATCTTTGTCACAGCATCATGAGGTTAGTATGATGGTAAATTTCAAGATTTTTGTATCACTGCCATGAGATAGACCTTATTTAGACCTTGATAGTAAAAAGTGAAGAAACATTGAAAAAGGCTGTATCTGTCTTGTTTTAAGCTGTTCTTCCACTTAAAAAACAGAGATTCATTTCAGTCAGCTGGTCATTTAAAGGGTCAGTTGCATGCATTGATTTAAATTGTTAAAACATGGATGTTTGTTCAGAAAATCTGTCGATGAGCTTTTGAACTACAGCTTGTAATAAAATATTTTCAGAGAAGCTTTATAAAACAAGGCCGCTGGGTATGGAAGGCTTATCTCTTCACCTAACATGAATAGAAGACAACATTTGAAGGAAAGAACATCGTAAACAACTGAACATTTTAGTTTTTTGCCTCAAAAACATTGCTCATGGTCCCTCATTGGAATGAGCTCAGTGAGATTTTTCTAATGTTGTCGATTTTGGCCATTATGTTAGGTGAAGGGTTATAATAATAAAAGCAATGCAATGATATGTTGGAAGAGACTAAATTTTGTGTTGTTTCTGCCGCAGTTACATTTTGTAAGCATGAGTAGAGTAAATGGTTCAGTGTTGAATGAATATTTAGAAAGTTCCTGTTATTGATGTAGCATGCCAATATCATGACTCCCTACCTACTGATGTCAGGGGAAAAAAGTGACAACAGCCCATGAGATATTTATTCCAATCTCACCTGATTTCACCACAAGATAAAATTCTTCCTCTATTCTAACATTACCCTTCTAATATATTATTTATTCTGTATACTGCCATGCAGGGGTGGCACCAGCATTTTCCTGGCAAAGGTATTTGGGGTGTGGGGGAGTTATCCATCAAAAAGCTCATGCCCACAATAAAGACAATTTGGGGAGGGGGAGGGGGGCGTAACACCCAAGATCCCCAAAACCTGTTTCTGCCCCCTGCTGCCATCTTCACTATCTGACACATTCTTACTATCTGACATGAACTGAAGTGATGTTTAGATTTGAAAAACATGGGGACACTGGGAATGCACCTCTAGAGTTAATTTGACTTGCACAATTATTACCACAGGTGCTAATTTTTAAATATGTATGATGTTGTCACTTGCCGTCACTGAATTAAATCAACTTTATTTAAACACATTGGATTCTTACACTATGCTTTATTGAATGCTATTCTACAACTGACTACTGAGTATACATAGAAGATATATCGCCAGTTTAGATATATGGGTTTCCCACAATTCTAGCACCTGATGTGAATTCCTGTCTCATGTCTGTTATTTGTCATAAGTTGACATGTATCAAGTATACATTACACCTCTCCCCTTTTCGAATTAAAAGTTATATACCCAAAAATTAGAAATGGGTCTACTGACTCTTTTTACTAATATGGAAGTTAACTAAACTTAATACTCCATTACTGTGTGAATTTAAAAAAACCAGCACAGTAATATCAAAAGGGGATTATTTTGCCCCAGCACTTTGATGTTACCTGAATCCAATCAGTTACCGAATTCCATTATGACATGAATTAATAATCCATCATAGTAACAACAAAAGGGGATTATTGTGCCCCGGCACTTTGATGTTACCCACTACACAGACACGTGACACACAAAATCATCTAAATGTTTAAGCAAGCGACGTTCATGTGCAGGCCTGACTCCAGAATCATTTGGAAGTACTTTGTCAGAATCGTTTCCAGTTTCATTTTCATTCGTTTCTGGTAGAACTGCTTTTGTCATTTTGAGGGTTGATATTCGTCGATTTACTCGTCGTGCTATCGACATACTTCTTCACATGAGTGACATTCCTTCTGTAAGTAACTCCATCGTGTGATGTAACTGTAACCTGATTTCCGTCACGGTTTGTTACGGTATAAGGTTAATTTTCAAACTTAGAAGAAAGCTTATTTTGCTTCTCGCATTTCAATAGCACTTTATCTCCAACTTTTAAGTTGCATTCCTTTGCGTTTCTATGATAGTCAGCGTAATCTTTTTGTTTCTGCTTTAGTTCAGAGTCCCTATCTCTAAATGCACTTCTATCCTCTCCGTTTATTCTGATTTTCGTGCTTTCAAAGTCAAATACTTCGGGAATTTTAGTTCTCAGCTTTCTTCCAAACATCAACTCAGCTGGGCTAACTCCAGTAGTTGAATGAGGGGTTGATCGATATGCCAAAAGAAAGTTATTGAGTTCCTTTTGCCAAGCCAACCCTTTTGAATTTGCAATTCTTATTGCTTTTATAAGACTGCGGTTTTGCCTTTCTACTTCCCCATTAGCTTGTGGCCATAAAGGTGTTGTTCGTCGATGGGTAATACCACAGTTATTCAAGTATGTAATAAAATCCTGAGAAACAAACTGAGGACCATTATCAGTTCTGAGTGATACAGGATAGCCATGGACAGAAAATATTCTATCGAAACACTGCAAGATTTTCTCTGTTGTTACAGTTTTCAGAATGTCTACTTCATAAAAACGACTGAAGTAATCCACAACAACAAGAATATAATGTCCATCAGGCAAAGGACCAAGAATGTCTGCTGCAATATCCTGCCATGGTCGTTCGGGTAATTTTGTACAAACCAAGGGAGTTGGTGGATCATACTGACTCATGATTTGACAGTCATGACACTCTAGACACTTTCGTTCAATCTCATTGTCTATGCGTGGCCACCACACTTTAGAACGCAGACTTTGTTTAGACTTGACGATTCCCTGGTGCCCTTCGTGAGCTAATTCAATAACACGTTGTCTCAGCTTCAAAGGAATAATCAACCATGTACCACGAAGTACCAGGTTATCCATTACGGCAAGTTCATTTCGAACACACCTGTATGCAACAGGACAAGAGTTCCAGTTACCTGTTTGCACAGCATTACGCACAGCTTTCAGTTCACCGTCCATTGCAGATTCATGTTCAATACCGTGAATCGGAATTGCACATGGAGTAGAATGTTGAGCGATAAAGTTGATATACTCTTCTGCGATGTTTTTCTCAGAAACAGTTTCAGTGGTTGTCAATCTAGATAAAGCATCAGCAATGTTTTTCGTACCAGAAATGTGCTTCACTTTAAAATTACATGACTGTAATCGAAGAACCCACCGTTCAATTCTGCTGAGGGTTTGGATCTAGGAGAATAGATGTACTGAAGTGGCTTACAATCAGTCAATAGTTCAAACTCACTTCTGTACAAATAAGCGTTAAAGTGTTTGCATGCCCACACAAGTCCGAGGGCTTCTTTTTCCGTCTGGGAATAGCGTCTTTCTACGTCTGAAAGGCTTCTACTTGCCTAACACACAACACGCTCAATGCCGTGTTTTTCTTGGATGAATACAGCACCTAGACCTATTGGCGATGCATCAGAGACCACTTTAGTAGTTGCATCCTTATCAAAATATGCTAAAGCAACCGCATTCTTCAAAGCGTCCTTCAGCTTTTCAAAAGGTATTTGCTGTTCTTTTCCCCAGACAAATATCACATTTTTATGAGTTAATCGTCGCAGAGGTTCAGCGATTGTTGCTAAATTTGGTATGAATTTCGAACTGTAAGTCACTAAGCCAAGGAAACTACATACTTCTGTGGCGTTCGATGGTTGTTTTGCATCAAGCACCGCTTTCACTTTTGCGTCGGTCGGTCCAACGCCATGTTTTGATAACAAGCGCCCCATAAATTTGAGTTGTTGCATGCCAAACACACATTTCTCTTGGTTAAGTGTGAAGTTCTTTTCCCTTAATCTCTCAAGAACTTTGACTAATCTTTCGTTGTGCTCTTGAGCATTACGACCGTGTACTATCACATCATCAGAAATGCTGTGCGCGCCTGGACAGTCTGATAATGTCTGTTGAATAACATGCTGATATTTCTTAGGAGCCAAAGAAATATCGAACATTAATCCTTTATAACGATATAATCCATTGTGGCAAGCAAATGTAGTTATTTCATGCAAGTCTTCGGTGAGTTCAATCTGGTGAAAACCCATTTTAAGATCAAGTTTACTAAACACGGTACTTTGATTCAGATCATTGAGTACTTCATCAACAGTTGGAAATCGAAATCTCTCCCGAACAACTGCCTGATTTGCTTGTACGAATGTCACCTGATGCTTTTGGCACTATCACTAAGGGACTAACCCATTTAGCCGGACTGTCAACTTTTTCGATGATGTCCTTTTCTAGAAGTTCCTGGATTTTGATGTCTACTTTTTCACGCAAATGATGGGGAATTCTTCTTGCGTTTTGAATAACTCCTGGTACGGAATTATCAATGTGCAATTTACACTGATAGTCTTTTAATTTCCCCAAACCATTAAACAGGTCTGAATAGTTACAGATAATGTCTTTGGTAGCCAGGTGGTTAACTTGAGCTCCTACTTTCAGAACACCCATTCCTTCCGCTGTTTTACGACCGATGAGTGAACGACCTTTACAGTCTGTTACGACAAATTCTTCATAAGATTTATGATTGTTCATGTCTAACTGTGCTTGGAATTTTCCAAGTATTTTAATGGGTTTTTCTTGGCCATAATATGCATACAGTTCAAGTGTAAATTTTTCTGTCTGACATCTAATATTTTGCTGTTTTAATTTCAACCAAGCGTCCTTACCAATAACGTTACACGTTGCGCCAGAGTCTATGAGAACATTTCGTAATTTAATTCCTCCAACCACTAAATCAATTTCAGCAGAATTCTCGCTTACAGTCTCCACAGAAAAAACATATTCATTGTTGCAGTCAACTGCATTAACTTTAGATTTGTAGGCCGGTTTATTTCTGTACGTGCTTGATAGTCTGTTCGAATGTTCCTTCGTTTTGCATACCCAACAAGTCCGCACTTTTTGCGCTTCAAACCCTTTGCTGGACAGGACTCGTCTTTCGAATAGTGCCCTTCTATGCCACATCAAAAGCCTTTTCCCTTCTTCTGAGTTCTCTCATTTCTGCTCCGGCTTCACAACTCCACGCCCAGCAGCATACAACTCGAACGAGCAAATCCAACGTTTCTATCTGGATGCAATTCCCGATGTATTTAAACAGTCAAATGTGGGAATGGAAGCAACGTCGTGTAATAACACACCAGCCATTGTATTCTGAGGAAAGTTTGTTAATCCTGTCGGCAATTATGATGTTGTCACTTGCCGTCACTGAATTAAATCAACTGTATTTGAACACATTGGATTCTTACACTAGGCTTTATTGAATGCTATTCTACAACTGACTACTGAGTGTACATAGAAGATATATCGCCAGTTTATATATATATGGGTTTCCCACGATTCTAGCACCGGATGTGAATTCCTGTTTCATGTCTGTTATTTGTCATAAGTTGACATGTATCAAGTATAATACATTACAATGTGATTCAGTCCAGCTGATATGAAGTTGGAAGAAATTAATAAATATGATGAAGTGATAACAGTGTGTTTTGTTTGCAACAAATGAAATTTTACATGTTTGTGGTAATATGAGCTCCCCAAGTGGGAAATAATGAAGAGTGCTTGTTTATTGTGGAAAACAAGCTCTGTTTTACTGGTAAAATAGGACCTGGTCACCTATGCCTGGGGTGGAAGTCCTCTAAAATGGGCAACATTAGTATAAACGGTCGGCTGAATTTAACATTATATCCATGATGCAGTCACAATTAGCCATTGTCCAGAAATATGTGACTTTAAACACCCCTAAATAAATAAATAATAAAGGTGAATAGAAAAATTTGATGTGCAATCTGGTAAAAATTTACTGTTCGCTTTTTGATCAAAGCCCAGTATTGTGTGCATTGTGGTTTGTTCAGAAAGAAGCAAATTCATCACTTTGATACCTCTGAGTTATATTATGTACACTGCATCATTATTGGCCAAGACATGTTCAGATTGTACTTTCCTGAAAATGCTCTCAATGGACTTCTATACCTTTGGTTTGTTTGTATTTCTCATGCACTGATACCAATTACCATTGTCCTTTGCTCCAGAAATCATGTGGTAGTACTCTGCAAAAATGGATTTTCCAGGGTCAGAGGTTAATTCATCCAATCAATTCTTTAGAAACACAGTGATGTGAAAGCACTCTCATACACCTCGAATTTGAAAGCTTAACTGAAAGTAGCACAGTTAAGCAGAGATCAAATGGTTTTGCATGCCGAAGGCACGCAGGGACGGTGATGGGCAAGCCCCTTTCGACCCTCACACAGTTAACCAGTAGTATTGTAAGACTATATTACGTAACTCCCAAGTAATGATAATCAGTCATGTGTTGATTGGTGAAGTTGATAAATCAGTTCAATCCAGAATGTCAGTCCTTGTTGTGTCATGAACTCCCTATTCATTCATTGATAGCACCACCAGCAGTCCATTGGAATGAGATTTCTTGTAGGAAATTATGTGTTTTCAACCTTTTCACCCCTTGGCACTCACACTAAACCCCAAAAACTCCAGTGACACTCTCTTGACTGCGGTGAGTACACATGCCAAGATTGGTGGTTATCTGATCAATGGTGTAGAAGTTCAGGTACAAACAGAATGCAGACATTTTTCCCCCATTTCCCTCAATCAACCCCTCCCGTATTGAAGCCCCAATGCCCCCAGTGACACTCTCTGGCCTGAGAGGAGTAGTCCTGCCAAGTTTGGTGGTGATTTGATTGATGGTCTAGGAAGACTGAGGGAACAAACACACACAAACCAACTTATCAACTATGATAGTGTTGCATAGTGGCTTTTTGACTTAGGTGTACTGCACGGCAATAGTGCATTTGCCTTCAACTGTTGCTAACTCTACTTGTGCTAGGTAAGTAAGTTGGATAGTCTGACAGTTGCTTGCCACTGCTCAGTGGTTCTTTCCGGGTACTCTGGCTGCCTTCACCCAAACTGTCTGACAACATATGACCCAGGTTGTTGAATGTATCATTAAAATGTCACTAAACAAACAATGATAGTGTAGCTGAGAACAAATACCACAAAATAGCATGTTGAATCTATCACCAGTTCATATTCTATTACATTCGTTAACTATAGTGTAGCTGAGAACAAATACCACAAAATAGCATGTTGAATCTATCACCAGTTCATATTCTATTACATTTGTTAACTATTTCAGTGTGGTATTCATAAATTAATTTTTGCGTGAAGCAGAATTTTCTAGTCTGAGGGTAGATAACAAAATAAACACTAAATTGGAGAGGAGAACCAGTGATAATTTAATCCCGTAGTCCTACAGGGTTGTTTGCGAGCACGGTAGCTCAGTGGTTACAGCATTGAACTTAAAACCGAGAGGTTCACGGTTTGATCCCCACCAAGGGTAACTGTGTTTTGCTCTTGGGCAAGGCACTTAATCCTGGTTGACCATGTGGTGGCACTGTGTACTAAGGCGTACTGTATGTCAATGGTGCCACTGTCTTCAACCAATGCTAACCCTGCTTGTGTTGAGTTAGTACATTAGGGAGTAGTCTGACGGTTGCTTACCGTTGCTCGATCGTTCCCGCCAGGTACTCCGGCTTCCTCCACCCATAAAACTGTCCAACACAAGGTGACCCTTACTGTTGAAAGTATTGTTAAACTCCAATAAATAAATACAGATCTGTAGAATTAAATAATTACCGAACCTTTCCACAATGTTAAACAGACTCACCCATTTCGCTGTATACAGTAGTGTCTAAGACGATTCCATTCACAGCATCAGTGTTGAAAAGGTTAATACATAAATTAGAGAGAAAAAATTAACTTTGCATCTCATGAACAAAAGAAAAGGTTGTATTTCAATATTTGATAGTCTTTGAGATTTTGTGAATGCTTTGTTTGGAATATTGGGATAAACGATACGCTTGCATGAAGATTATTTTTATCATTCCCTGAACCCATACTATAATATCCTAGTCTTATGAAGATGTGAACTTGAAGATTATGTCATCTCATGAAGATATTCTTCCCCTGTGTATAATGATTTCTTTTCAACCTACTCACAATTGTTTACAATTGGCTGTAACATAAGTGCAAGCCCTACTTCGGAACTAACTCAAGCTTTTAGAATCTTTTCCAAACGAGTTGGAAAAGTACTAGAGTGCAAAAGCACGAAAAAGATCGAAAAAAGGGTCGAGCGAGACCAGCGCTCGAAATTACAGGTACTCTCTCTGCACACCTCTTGCGTTTACCGAGCGCATGCGCAACAACCGTGACGTCAATTCCTTTATTTTCCGCCATTGTTCATGGTCGGAAATTTTTGTGACTTGTGCTGTTTATGATATTAATTCTTCGTGAACAACTTATTAATCGTCTTGAGTGTGCTACTGGATTGTATCCTTTTTCAAGCTACCAAATTATTACTCTCATTTAATGTTAATTTGTATTATTATTGCTGTTCTTTTCACACTTTATCTTGCCTTTCCCCCACGTGTGAACACGACCTTCGTTCTGTTTTCCGTCGGCGGGAAGCTTGATTGTTGTATTTATATCATGCCTAAGACTATTCCTTGTACCTCTTGTTTGCAGGTGAAACATGTGGACGATTCCCATACCACATGTGTCACTTGCAACAATTGCACTCAGGCCCAATCATGTGGTATCTGTGGGGTTTGGTCCTCTAAATTTTGGGCTTCTGTTAACAAGGTGGTTCTTTCCAGAGCTAGAATCCCTCGTTCTCGGGGTAAGGGTAGCCGTGCCGTTGCAGACATTTCTGCTGGTGCACGTGGTGACTCTGTCACACAGGATTCGGATCTGACTTCTGTGGCGAGCTCCTCTGCAACTGTTGACGGTGTTTGTTCTGTGATACCTGATGAGGAGACCGCGGTCTCTTTGTCTTCGGATGTCACTATTGAGGCGTCTGTTTTCGTTGAGAGCTTTTCCGAGGTCAGCTCGGTAACCCTCTCCGATCTGCCTCCTACACCGTCGACCGTTGTTGAGGGGGTTGCTACTCCAGATCCTATTCTGTCTGATGGTGGCTCTTCCATCTCCTCTGGGGATGGTCTACAGTCTCGGGGGACCGAGGCTGTATCTGCTGGTGTGTCTGTGTGTTCTCAGCCTCCCCCAGCCTCGCGGCGAGGCTGTGCGGGTTTGCTGTCTGCTCCGTCTCATCTGGCTAGGTTTGGTCCTAGTCGGTTGAGCCGGCCGGTCGCTTCGGCAGCGATTCCTCGTCCCTCGAGTGAATCGTTTATTGTTCCACCTTCGCCTGCTAGTGTGCCGGCTAGCGGGATGGTGTTGGGACGTTGGCATCCAGGGCCTGCTGTTCGGCAGCGGTCAGTGACAGCCCCGGTTAGCTGTCACTCTCGGAACCTTCCTCCGGTGATTCCTCACTGTGTTCCGAGTCTGGGTGTCGATCGATGCTTGCCGTCGGTCTCAGAGGATAGGCAGTTGGGGCCGTCTGCTGCGCAGAGGTCAATGACAGGTTCCTGTCATTCTTGGGACAATCCTCCGGTGTCTTCTCTCCGTGTCCTAGGTCCAGCTACCGATCGACGTGCGCCGTCGGTCCCTTTCGAGGATTTGCAGGCAGGGCCTTCTGTTTCGCAGAGGCCAGTGATGGCTCCTGGGCATCACAATCGGGACTATCCTCCGGTGTTTTCTCACCGTGCTCCTATTCTGTCTGCCGATCGACGTTCGCCGTCGGTCTCTTCTGAGGATTTGGGTTCTTCTACCAGAAGGGTCCATTGGGAGGACACTCCGTCGGGCGATTCTGCTGCGATGGATTCTCAGGGTGACCTGCGCCAGGCCGTTTTGGCGCTCACCCGGTTGCTTTCTGGCAACCCTCGTGTTGGCCTCCCTGTGCCTCCTGAGGCACAACCTCCTTTGGTCGGTCGCCGAGATGTCTCGCCTGGCCCCTTGGATACTGCACAGTATTCACAGGAGGTTTCTGCTGGTCAGCCCGAGTTGGGCTACGTCTCCTCTGCTACGGAGGATGACGAGTATCTTGAAGGTGATGGTCCCCCCTCGACAGTCTTGGGGCAGGCTTTGGATTTCGTCTTTGGCTTATTGCCGGACGTTCTACCTTCCGACCAGCCTTCTGTGACCGTCCGGCCGCGGTCCACTGTGGAGCGCCGTAACCCTGTTGAGCCTTCTAGCTCCGGGGCTTTGCGTCCTCTGCAATCGGCTCAGGTGGTTGAGTCCTTCCAGGGCTTAGACGCCAAAATGCGTTCTAAGGCCCTCAAGGGTTCCTTCTTTTCTAGAGCTGATGCCTTTCTGCCTCCATCGCGGTTTCGTGTTTACGATTCCGTCTCTCCACCAGTCTTCCAAGGGATGACTACTGTGGATGAGGATTCTTCTTCCCTCGGGTTGACTAAGCCTAAGTCGGCAGTTCTCCCGATGTCGGTAGTTGAGTCTATGGTGGGCCTGTCCCGAGAGATGCTGGGTATGTTATCTCTCGCGGACCATGTCGTCGCTGCTCTGGCTGAATATTTTCCACCAGGGGAGTTTGATGACGCTCAGGCGCCTTTTCGCGTTTTGTCACAGGCTCTTATGAACTTGACTCACGCTCACGCCTGTAACACGGCCAATTTGGAGCTGGCACGCCGGGATGCGGTTTTGGATTCTTTACCATCCCTTCCTTCTGAGCAACGTGCTGTTCTGAGGTCTGCCTCTTTGGTAGGACCTCAGTTGTTCCATGGTTCCGTGGAAGCTGTTCGTGGCGAAGTTCTTCGTCATTCGAAGGACCAGCTTTTGCTGAGACAGCTTGACCCACCTGCTGCTGCAGGTGGGGGTCGTTCCAGGCCCGCCAAGCGTGCTGCTGCGTCTGCCTCGTCGGCGACGTCGGCTACGCCTTCGGCTCCGTCTGCTCCTTCTGCTCATAAGAAGCGCCGACGTGGCCAGGCCCGCTGGCAGCCTCAGGCTGGAAAGTCTCAGGACTCTGTCACTTCCCGAGGTGGTTTCTCGGGGGCCTCGTCGAGGCCGCAAGTGAAGGTTCTCACCTCGATTCGCCTCCAGTCGGAGGAAGGCTGTCGCTGTTTTACGACCGTTGGACAGAGATAACGTCGGACTCTTGGGTCCTCGACGTCATTCATTTCGGTCTGCGACTGTCCTTCCATCGGCACCCCAGTTTATCTCGGGTGCCCCTTCCGACTCAGGTCCCTTCAGATTCTCTGCGTCGGGACCTTCTGGTGCAGGAGATCGACAATCTCCTCACCAAAGGGGCGATCGAGGTGGTCAGGAACACCCTTTTACCGGGGTTTTACTCGAGACTTTTCTTGGTGCCGAAGAAAAACGGCCAATTTCGTCCTGTCATCGATCTGAGTACCCTGAACGAGTACATAATTGCTCCTCGTTTCAGTATGGAGACTTTCCGGTCGGTTCGACGTTCAGTTCATCAGGGCGATTTTGCGGCCAGTATCGACCTGAAGGATGCCTACTTCCATGTACCCATTCATCTGGCGTCACGGAAATACCTTCGGTTCTCGTTTCGGGATCGAGTTTTTCAATTCAGAGCTCTCCCGTTCGGTTTGAACCTGGCTCCTTGGGCCTTCACCCGACTGATGTCACATGTGCTTGCTTTCCATCGCACTCAGTCGGCGGTGACTTCGTCCGCCTACCTAGACGACATCCTCCAACGGCACCACGATGCTGCTGTTCTGGAGTTCGATGTCCGGCAGTTTCTTTGCCTGCTAGCGTCGCTGGGTTTCAGAGTCAATCGCGAGAAGTCGGATCTTCTTCCTTCTCAGCGATTCCGTCATTTGGGGATGGATTTCGACACTCTTCACAATGTAGTGTCGGTTCCCCAGGCTCGGGCGACGATTCTTTCCGCCTTGACTCGGTACCTGCTTCAATCTTCCTCGGTCTCGGCCAGGACTTTCCTTCGGATGCTGGGCCTTTGCGGTTCGGTGACCGATCTCATTCCGCTCGGTCGCTTGTTTGTCCGACCTCTCCAACACTTCCTGTTGGATCATTGGCGTCCGAATGTAGATCCGCTGGACCTGGAACTCACTATTCCTCGGTCTCTGCTTTGTCACCTCCGCCCTTGGGCAGATATTCCCTGGCTGACACAGGGTGTTCCGTTGGATCTTCCTTTGGCCGATCGCATCCTTACTGCGGATGCCAGCGATTGGGGCTGGGGTGCGACGTTGGACCCTCTCGGTCTGTCTACTCACGGAGAGTGGGACAGTGAGCAGGTGGGCCTTCATATCAACCAGAAGGAGCTCCTTGCTCTTCTGTTGAGTTTTCAGCTTTGGATCCCTCATCTGTCGGACCATGTTGTCCTACTTCTTTCGGACAATTCGACAGTAGTGGCCTACATACGGAATCAGGGAGGCACTCATTCGATTCCTATGTATCGGCTGTCTCGGGATCTTCTTCTGTTGGCGCGGGATGTGAACGCTCTGGTGTCCATTCGACACATTCCCGGGCGTCTCAACGTCCTAGCAGACTCCCTGTCCCGACGCGACAGTGTTTTTCCAACCGAATGGATGCTACATCGGTCGGTGTTTCAGGCGATTTACGAGCAGTGGGGTCGTCCTCAGGTCGACCTTTTCGCTACTCGCTGGAATCATCAGGTAGAGACTTTTGTCTCCCCTTGTCCAGATCCTCTGGCATTTGCAGTAGACGCTCTGTCTCTGGACTGGACAGGCTGGGTCGGCTATGCCTTTCCTCCTGCACCGATTCTTCCTCAAGTTTTAGCGAAGATTCGTGCTTGCAGTTGCAGGATCATTCTGATCACACCCCTGTCTCCACAGAGGGTGTGGATCAATCTGCTGCGGCCTCTATTGGCCGATCGACCGATTCGTCTACCTCTACGTCGCGATCTTCTTTCACAGGGTCGTCCCAGGAAGTATCACAACAACCTGGCGAGCCTGTCCCTTCACGCCTGTCTTTTATCAGGTCCAGTCTTCGACGTAGAGGTTTTTCGAGACGATCAGTGGAGTGCATTTCTGCATCGCGGCGACCTTCCACTGGAATGACTTATGCCGCCAAGTGGAAGGTTTTCTGCCGCTGGTGTTCAGATCACAATGTGAATTACCGTGATCCGTCTATCGCTCAAATTGCGGATTTTCTGGTTTTTCTTTTTGACTCCAAGGGCCTCCAGCCTATTACGATTAAGGGCTATCGGTCTATGCTGTCTGATACTTTCTCTTATGTGGGAAAGCGGTGTATCGGTCGTAATCTTTTCCTCTCCAAACTTATTCGGCACTTTTCTTTGAAGAGGCCTCGAGTTTTGCGTCTTACACCCAAGTGGAACTTGGCATGGGTGTTGCACTGTTTGGAGGGGGTGCCTTTCGAGCCTTTATCTGAGACCGACATGCGTTTTCTCACCTATAAGACGGCTTTTCTTCTAGCGTTTGCTTCTGCTCGTCGAGTCAGTGAGCTTCATGCGCTATCTGTTGATTCTGCCTTCTTCCGAAATGAGGCTAACAGTGTCACATTCACTACTGATTGCTCTTTTCTGGCTAAGAATCAACTCCTCGATTCGGTACCTCCTCCCATCTGCATTCGGGCTCTCCCTGCTGTAGATGGACGGAGGCCTCTTCTTTGTCCTGTTCGTGCGGTCAAGACTTACATTACTCGCACTCAGTTCATTAGGAGGGATCGGAAGAGATTCTTTCTGTCTCTCATTCCAAAGCGACAGTCTATCTCTTCCCATTCTATTTCCAGGTGGATCTGTCTTGCAATCAAGCTGGCTTATTCTCGCTTGTCTGCATCGGATCTTGTTTCGAACCGGCTTAATGCTCACGAGGTTCGTGCCTTTTCTACATCCTGGGCGTTCTCCAATTCTGTTTCGCTCCGTGATGTTATGAATGCGGCTTACTGGAAGAATGCTTCTACCTTCTCCTCCTTTTATCTCCGCCACCTTCAGCAGCAATCTGAGGACCTTTATTCTTTAGGCCCTCTCGTTGCTGCTCAGGCTGTTGTGCACCCTCGTTAAATTGTTTTTGTCGAGGTTGCGCTTCTCTCAGCCTTGTTCTTTTCAGGTGCCTTCTCTCTTTCTTCATTACAGGTTTTAGTTTTTGTTCTCTGCCATCCTTGCTTTCGTTCTGCTACTCTTGTTGGTATTGGTTATGTGATTCACCTCCTCCTATTGTTTATTCAGCCAATTGTAAACAATTGTGAGTAGGTTGAAAAGAAATTAAAATTTTTTAGTAAATTTTGTTTCTTAACATACCTACCACAATTGTTTACCGGAGGCCCACCCTCCTTGGGGATATCTTTGATATCGATGCCTCCCCGCTAAATCACAAACTTCTCGTTGGCGGAAATACGGAATTGACGTCACGGTTGTTGCGCATGCGCTCGGTAAACGCAAGAGGTGTGCAGAGAGAGTACCTGTAATTTCGAGCGCTGGTCTCGCTCGACCCTTTTTTCGATCTTTTTCGTGCTTTTGCACTCTAGTACTTTTCCAACTCGTTTGGAAAAGATTCTAAAAGCTTGAGTTAGTTCCGAAGTAGGGCTTGCACTTATGTTACAGCCAATTGTAAACAATTGTGGTAGGTATGTTAAGAAACAAAATTTACTAAAAAATTTTAATTTTTTCCCCGTGGAAACCCCATGAAGTGAAGCAGTGCTTGTTTACTCTGGTAAACAAGCTCTGTTTTTTTCTGGTAAAATAGAACCAGGTCACCAATGAATGGGGTAGAAGGCCTCTCAAATGGGCAACATGGGTATAAATGATTGGCTGGTCTTGACTTTATATTCATGTTGTGGTCACGATTAGCCATTGTGCAGAAATATGTGACCTTAAACACCAATAAATAAATGTACAATGATTTTTTTTCTTTGGCATTTTATTTACAATAGTTAACTGGTTTGAATTTTTTTCAGCATTCCACATACATCCTACTTAAACATCACTTCATTGATAAGTTATTAAAGCATGTTTATTGTTTAATAGACCCAAAATCATCTGGACATAACTGTGATATGATAAGAGAGTTGAAGACCAACTTTGTGCACCCCAAACATTTTGGAAGCATACAGTTACACTTTTTCTGTCCATCCATTTGTCAGTTCTAACTTTGCTTCAGAAAAGAGTATTCAGCAGACCGATCTTGTCCATATTTCACATAAGGCCGATTGTGTGGACAAGCTGATTGCATCTATAAAATGCAGGCTGATTGTGTCGCCTGGTAGGGATCCCACTCAAATGAAAAGTCCTTGAATTTCAGCCCCTTCCTTGAGAAGTGCTTGAATTTGTTTCTAGTTTTGAAAAGTTTTTGATTTTCCACCATCTTCCTTGAAAAATACTGGAATTCAGTTTACGTATAACCTCTGAGATCAGAAATTTCATGATAACCCACCTCTGTCTGGTATGTAGATTCCAGACCATTGCAGTTTATTTTTTGCATTTCTGTCAGTAACCTGATAATATGCTGTGATGTAATACACTGTTGGAAAGGGCTCAGAGAGCATAGCAGGGTAACATCACAAAATTCACCCTCTGTGAACCTCAGTCTGAATCAGGGTCTCCAAACTAAACAGAAAGAGGTACCCAAAGGATAAACTGGCCCACTATATTGGGGCGCATCATCAAATTAACCCTCTGGGGACGGGAGCGCGGTGGCTCAGTAGGTAGAGATGCAAGCTGCAAGCCGAGAGGTCCTCGGTTCGAATCCCACCTGCGGCAACCGCGTTGTGTCCTTGGGCAAGACACTTCATCTCCATTGCCCGCGTGGGGGCACGATGACGCCGTGTACTAAGGCGTACTGCACGTCGATGGTACGCATGTCTTCAACCAATCTAACCCTGCCTGTGCTGCAGTGCGGAGTTACGATGTTGGGGAGCTGGCAGCTGCTCGTCGTTGCTCGGTGGTTCTCTCCGGGTACTCCGGCTTCCTCCACCCGTAAAACTGTCACGGTCATGATTAGCCATTGTGCATAAATATGTGACCTTAAACATCAATAAATAAATAAATAAATAACCCTCTGGGGACCTCATTCTGCAAATGTCAGACTGCTTATTTTCTGGCTTGCAGAGAGCCCTTTTCAACAGTGTGTTACATCACAGCATTTCATCATTATGACATCATAACAGTAAGTTTTATCATCATTACAATGTGGATGATGGTTCTTGGATAGTTAAATGAATAAAATGGCAATTCTAGTCAAAATATTTTTCGAAGATCCAGTAATGTAGTTGAATGAAAATTTTTTTTGGATGAATGGCAGGCAAATGAAATGATTGTTTGTACAATATATACAGTGCTGATAGTCCTTGAAAATCATTGTCAGATTCCTTGAAAAGTGCTCAAATAGCACTATTTGATTCTCTGATATCAGTGGCAACCCTGAGAGGCAGACCTGCACACACAATCGAATTGTAATTGTAAATCACCTTCTGGACACAATTGGCATAGGTTTTGCAGGCATCATTACCTTGAAGTCTATCTGCAGACACAATCAGCTCATTTACAGACATAATCTGCTTGCAGACATAATTGGCTATGTGGACCTATTTGGTTGAGACACGTGTTCAGACTGAAAAAAGACTTGTCTTGCCCAAAAAACACTCAAGCTATAACTTTGTTTCCTGTGTTAAAAATTTAAAAAAATACATTTTTCAAAATCCTGGAAGGGACAACACTGGATCAAACTTAGATGGTAGGAAGTGAAGTTTATTTTTTGCATGGAACATACATCCTTATGAATTAAACACACCAAAAATTAACTTATGGCCAAACCATAGAAGTTTGTGCTAGGACTGCATCGTATCATTCAGATGAGCCACTATGAAAAACTCAGCCCGGTGAGATGATTTCACTCAGTACTTCCGAACAGTTTTGATAAGTACTTATGTTGATTGTCATAAGCATGTGGAGTGCAGGTAAGCATGTGGAGTGCAGGTTTCATCAGCATTGTTGTAAGCATGTGGAGTGCAGGTTTCATCAGCATATTTCAGCATGTGTTGAACTTGAATGAACTTTTGCTTACTAAATATATTTATTTACTTTTTGTCAAATGGTAAAAACAGAAGGTAAGATTTTAACATGCTGTTCAAGAAATCTATGCTTTCAGAAAATTGCTGTTTGATGTTAATTGCTTGCCAATAATGATTCTTACTCAAAAAGGATGACCAGATGAGCAATTTTCCAGAGCCTTGCCTTTCTGAAACAAATTGGCATTTTTATTCCAGTGAAAGTCATTGTTTGTGCTTAGAGGAAGATAACTGTTTTGGAATAATACAGTCCAGTGACTGTGTTTTTCCAATTTACTGTGAATTTGAACTCCATCTGCCAAAAATAGCTTAATTTTATGACCTTACCTGAATAGCAGACAACACTTGAAAAAAAAAAAATTCCAAACTAAAATATTTCATTGTTTGCCTAGACAAACATAGCTTATGACCCCCCCACTGGAATGAGATCATTCCAATGAGGGATCATAATCTATGTTTTAAGAGCAAAAATTTAAAAAATAATCAATTTTCAGTAGTGATTTGGGGAATTTATTTATTTATTTATTGGTGGTTAAGGTCACATATTTCTGCACAATGGCTAATCATGACCACAACAGTTTTACGGGTGGAGGAAGCCAGAGTACCCAGAGAGAACCACGAGCAATGGCAAGCAACTGTCAGCTCCCCAACATACTAGCTCCCTACAAGCAGGGTTAGCATTGGTTGAAGACAAGTGCACCATCGACGTGCAGTACGCCTCAGGACACAACATCACCGTGCCCCCTCGTAGGCAATGGGGGTGAGGTGTCTTGCCCAAGGACACAACGTGGTTGCCGCATGTGGGATTCGAATCAAGGACCTCTCGGCTTGCAGCCTGCACCTCTACCTACTGAGCCACCACGCCCCTGATTTTGGGAATAATGCTAGCTGTATATGGCTGTTATGTTGCATAAAATAGTAATTGATGCACTTCATTTGATTAGCCCTTTACATAACGTAAAATCATAATTCAAATGAAATTATTGTGTTCAATTGTTGCCTCTGAAACATGGCTTATGACCATTCAATAGAATGAGCTCATTGAGTTTGTTTTATTAACCCTTTACCTAACATGAAAGGCAGACGACACTTGCAAACAAAATTATTGAATAATTATTTTTTTCATTTTTGCATTGAAAACATAGAATTGGAATGAGCTCATTCCATTGAGGGCTCATAAGCTAGGTTTTTGAGACAAAAAATTTTTAAAATACTGAAAATTGAATGATGTTTTTTGTGAATAGCACTGGCCGGTTTTGGTTGTTACATTGGGTAAAGGGTTATGAAAATTTGCCGTTATTCAGGAATTCCTTTTGGCAACTGTCATCTGCTATTCATATTAGATGAGGGGTTAAAGAGTTTAGAGTTAAAACTTTGGATCCATTTACATTTAAATAATATTTTTACTTTGCGTGGGTGGATTGCATGATATGTTATGGTTACTACTGATTGGATTCCTGACGTGGAGATTTCATCATCGGCACACATTAAAAGTATAATGGCAAGAACTCTTATATCCGATCACCATTACATCATTTGTCAGTTCCATGTTCTGTATCTTGGTTCAATCAACAATACAAATGGGAAAATTGCATTTGTGTGGCACCGGGATGTGAAGGAGATGGTTATTGATGGACAGTTTATCTGTGTTTTGATAAATGTTCCCTTGTGACTTTTCAAATTTTCTCTTCCTATGTAATTTATTTCTCCCCAAATGAAAGATTTTTGTGCCAAATAGAATCTGATTGTAAATGAGAACAAATTAACCATTTATCGTCCTTTGAGTACAGCAAGGTGCCATCTGCAATGCTAAAGCATTGTAGATGGTGCCATGTTGTACTCAATGCACAATATTATAATTAAGTATTACCTGGCTCTTTTGAGTATTTTAGTTGCAAAAAACACAAATGATGTAAATATTTATCTTCCAAAAGGCTTATAAAAATTAAGCATGATAAAAAAGATTAAGTAACAAAGAAATGTTTTAATAAGACTTGGATTATATGGATAAAATGTTAAGTCAGTTGACCCATAATAAAGAGCCATGGTTACATGTTACCTATAGTACTGAAATGGTTAACCGGATAGCCGGTTTGAAACCGGTTACCTGCCTAGCCGATTGTAAAAAAGGTCAACTGGTTATACAAAATATCGATCGTGATCGTCTTTCCATGGTTAAAACGAAGTAAATCTTCCGCTTCACCTTTGGGATAGATTACATCTTAAAGCCACGTTGTATATATTGAGAAATAATCGACTTTGGCTTCAAGACTTTGTTAATGATCGGCAATTTCTGTGAGTACTGAGTAACCGAGTACTCGACAATGTTTGTTTGTATACACACTACGGAATAATTTCTGAGAATACTGCTTTCCAATTCCTATAGTTTTGATCCCAGATTCGGTGAAATAATGGCTACAGATAACCGGATATTACCCGGTTATAGCTCTTAGTTAGTTGGTTGTGAAAATGAGCCAAGCGTTTCAGCCCTAGTTTCCTGTAGATTACTTGAAATTTATGAATTCTGTCTTATCTGTGTCATCAGACTGTGACTTTATCGAATATAACACACTTAAATAATAAATCCAAAAGCCTTTGAGACCAACTAAAAGTATATTTTTGGTGCCAGATGCAGTATTTTGTGTGCAAATGATTTTTTAAGTGCAAATGGCACCATTGAAACCGAATGGCATGAACACTGGAATTGACGAGCATTATGATGAGTTTAGATCAGTATCTCTGCTCATTTTCGGTATTTGGTGTTTAATTGCAATTAAAACACCACAGTGCATATAAAAAGAATATGATCCATTTTTGAGTAGGTACAGTGGAACCCACTTAATTGCATATCTCTTAATTGAATAAAACCATTTACCTTACTATCAGTACAGATTTGACCTGTTAATTGCATATAGGTTATAGAGTAAACTCCTGTTAATTGAATAAAAAAATCTTGTAATATGTCGAGAAATTACCCCAAAACTCACCAAATTCCCCTTGTTTATAGACCTCTTTGGTCACAGGACATCCAATACAGGCATTTACCCTATTATATCTTCTTTGACAGAGCTCCATGAGCTCTGTCAAACAAGATATAATAGAATAAATGCTCAGTTTTTCTCTGTAATATATGAAAGTGACCAAATCCCTGTTAATTGAATACTCCAGTAATTGAATAATTTTCACTGCTAAAGTTGCTATTCAGTTAACTGGGTTCCACTATACCAGAATTATATCTCATTCATGACTACAAGGAAATTAGTTTTTCCTCAAGGCTTTAAGCTGCTCATAAAAAACTTTTATTTCCTTGCAGTCTTTTGTGAGATAATTTAGGTATCTACTAAAAACAGTTGGTATCTGCTACTTCATCCTAGATGTCCTGGAAATTCACTGGTTACATTGGGTTATTAACATTGTTTTCTTTCAGCCTTCCCATCTTGTATAATTTTTAGCTCACCTGACTGAAAGTCAGGGTGAGCTTTTCTGATCACTTTTCGTCCATCGTCCGTCGTGAAGGTGGTGTTTGGGCCTTTTTCTCCCAAACCACTGGCTGCATATTAATGAAATTTCATGTGAGTAGGGGTTATATAAGGGCATTTTGATTTTTATCCAAATTAGGTTTCAGCTCATATTGAGCAGAGGTGTGGGGAAAAAATGGCCAAATTTTTTGAAAATCTTCTTCTAATGAACCACCAGTGGCAGAGACTTGATATGTGGTATACAGAGTCCTTTTGAGGTTTAGAATCAAGTTTGTTCAAGAGAAGTTTGTCGGGCATTATTTGCCTTCGTTATGGGAGGGGCAAATATTTTGGCCACGCCTAAAATTTCTATTTTCAGAACCGTGAGGTCGATTTGGACCAAATTTGATATGAGATGATAATGGGTCATAAGTAGTTGATTGATGCAAAAAAAAATTTTTCTCATTGCCCCGTGGGAACCTCGGGAGCTAAAAATAGGAAAAACCTTAAAACTGCCATATCTCCAAAACTACACGGCACAGAGAATTCTTATTTTGTATAAAGCCTACTTTTATCCAGTAGAATAGAGTGGTTAAAAAAAAAACCTATTGGTTTGATCACAAGGTACTTTTTTCAGGACTTTGAAAAAGTGCTGAGTCAGCACTTTTTAACACTGTAGGCAATGGGAAAAAGATTAAAAAATCTTCTCCAGATCCAGCAGGTAGAATCTTTTGATATTTGGTATGCAACATTGTAGGGTGGATCTGATTCAAGTTTGTTCAAATCGGCCCCCTGGGTTCATATTTGGGCTCCGTATAGGAGCCCGATTTCTAACTTAGTGCATTTCAGGCAAATTTCTTCAAAAATCTTCTTCTCCAGACTCAGCAGGCAGAATCCTTTGATATTTGGTATACAACATTGTGGGGTGGATCTGATTCAAGTTTGTTCAAATCGGCTCCCTAGATTCATATTTGGGCTCACTATAGAAGCCCAAATTCGAACTTAGTGCATTTCAGGCAAATTTCTTCAAAAATCTTCTTCTCCAGATCCAGCAGGCAGAATCTTTTGATATTTGGTATGCAACATTATGGGGTAGATCTGATTCAAGTTTGTTCAAATCGGCCCCCTGGATTCATATTTGGGCTCACTATAGAAGCCCGAATTCGAACTTAGTGCATTTCAGGCAAATTTATTCAAAAATCTTCTCCAGATCCAGCAGGCAGAATCTTTTGATATTTGGTGTGTAACATTGTGGGGTAGATCTGATTCAAGTTTGTCCAAATCGGCCCCCTGGGTTTATATTTGGGCTCAGTATAGAAGCTCGAATTCGAACTTAGTGCATTTCAGGCAAATTTCTTCAAAAATCTTCTTCTCCTGACCCTGCAGGCAGAATCTTTTGATATTTGGTATGCAACATTGTGGGGTGGATCTGATTCAAGTTTGTTCAAATCGGCTCCCTAGATTCATATTTGGGCTCACTATAGAAGCTCGAATTCGAACTTAGTGGATTTCAGGCAAATGTCTTTGAAAATCTTCTTCTCAAGATCCAGCAGGCAGAATCTTTTGATATTGGGTATGCATCATGGGGGGTGAGATTCAAGTTTGTTCAAGCCAAGTCCCTGGGTTCATATTTGGGCTCACTGTGGTAGCCTGAATTATAACTTAGTTCAAAATGAGGAATTTTCTTTAAAAATCTTCTTCAGATCCAGCAGTCGGAATGTTTGGATATTTGGTATGCAGCATCCTTAGGGGGGTGAGATTCAAGTTTGTTCAAGCCATGTCCCTAGGTCCATATTTGGACTCACTGTGGGAGCTTGAATTGTAACTTAGTTCAAAATGAGGAATTTTCTTTAAAAATCTTCTTCTTCAGATCCAGCAGTCAGAATGTTTTGATATTTGATGTGCAGAAATCAATTCTCTGGGTTAATATTTAGGCTACCATGTCAGGTGAGCGCCCTCAGGCCCCTTGGGGCCTCTTGTTCAGTTAACCCTTTACCCAATGCAAACAGTGTCAAAATTTATTATCTTAATTATTGATTTTTAAAATGTTTTAAAAAATTTCAATAATACAACTTAATGTGACCCATCATTGGTACGAGCGCGTTGAGCTTGTTCCAGTGAGGGGTCACATGATGTGGTTTTGTGGAATTTTTTTTTAAAATGTATTTTTTTTGACTACCTGATTTGTAAATTACATGGGTGGATGTGGCCTATTCATTAGGTAAATGGTTAACTAGACCAGAGCTGTCAAGTTCTGTTGAAAAGTGTGGGAAGCATAATTTTCAGGTATAGGACTTTTCAGATAATTTTATTTCCTGCATTTCTAGATAGACTTGTGTAAAACACCATTTTGAACACATTAAGGATTAAGAGTATTTCCAGGAGTATCTTTTTCATTTATATGTGTGTCAGTATTGGGAAAAGTTTCAGTAATAAAATGGATTATTTGCAAAGTTACTGCAATATGCATAACAAGTATTGATTCATCAGTGTGTCTCTGAGCAAAAAACGGGTAAATCAATTTATAATCAGATATAGCCTATTATTAAATAGACAAGGGTATACATCAAATTCGTATCATTTCAGCAAATGAGAAAATTACATGTTACCAGTGTACTATAGATAGTTCTGGTGTGAGGGCCAAAGGGTTTGCATCATTATGTTTTCATACTTTTTTACTACAATGCCTAGTGTGTAAATGGGATAGACTTATATATACTTAGAACAGTTTTGGTAACTTTTTTTCCACAAATGGTTCAATAAAATTACCCTTTTGTAGTATTACTAATTCTAGATTTCGTGTACACTTTCAGCCTGATATTTATTTGACACTTTGTGAACATATGTGTACAGAAAAAGTTGTCAATCAATATATATCATTGAAGAAATTGTGTCAGCAGCTGACTGAGGGCACTCTTTCCCCGAATCACCCTTCATTTGATGCTGAACAGCTTGGCGCCTAAATTTACGATGTAATACCACTATTGATATCGAAGAAGAAATAAAAGAAATTTATTTTGGAAGCAGAAATTGAAAAAAAATGCAAAAATTTGATCGACTGTCTTTGTGTATTGCACTCACCTGATTTGGACAATTTGTTATATAAAGGCTTGGAAAAAAAGTTCACTTCAGTGGCAGGAGGTGTCTGAGGGATCATTTTGGGGTTAATTTAGCCAATCTTTGTTGTTTAACCCTCTGCACACTGATAGAGTTGGGTGGTTAACCGAAAAATTCTGTTTGGTTTCGGTTATCAAAACCGAAACAGTTTCAGAAAACCTGTCATCGCTATTTTCAACTTCAATGTTGAAAAACTCTAATCAGGTCTTCACTTCTCAGAATAAAGAGAGAAACTAAAGTGAACCTTGTTTTCAAACTTCTGAGTCGAGATACCCTTTTTTCAGAGCAGCTGCTCTAATTGGTATTGCATTTGAGCATGGCATTTACTGCTGAAATAGGTAACAACATTACTTTTTCGCATTGTGTTTTATATGTTCATCTGTTTATCAAATGTGATTTCCTTTGCAGAACTGGAACTTGTCACTTGTTCCACATTTATAATTACAAATATATTTATTTCTACACATAATTGTGAAAGCTTGAACTCCAAAGCCAGTGTCAAAATCACAGTTGAAGTCAGATGGAAATTTAGGGTTACAATGACCGATATGAGCGACTTTTACGCGATAAAATTTTTATGGTCGGCATAAATTTTTAGAGTCAGTTGGGTTACCCTAAACACAGGTATTTGGGGAGGGGGAGGGGGCTAATTTTGCAACAGACACAAGGCAAAAATAATTTTTCTCAGACTTGAAACTCTTGAGATAATTTATGCAAATACATTATGCTCAGAAAATCAGAGTACCGGTATATTACACAGGTGCGTTGCCCTGGAAAGGGAGTCCCTATGACACTGACTGGCACAAAATACATCGTCCTATATCCAAATAAAGTGTAAATCGGAACTGACATGAAATTTGAAAACCGCCCATCTCTAAACACTGATGTCAAAATCTTAAAAATTTCCTGCTGCCAATTTTTCCCATAATGCAACTTGGAATTTAACCAATTCAATCTTGTTTGAATGAGCTCTTGTCAAACAAGGTTGGATTGGGTAACCCTTTTCCCAATACACAGGATATAAAAATTTATTATTTTAATTATTGTTTTTTAAAATGTTTCAAAAAATTTCAACAAAACCATATCATGTCACCCCTCATTGGAACAAGCTCAATAAGCCCGTTCAAATGAGGGGTCACATGATATGGTTTTGTTGAGACTTTTTGAAAGATATATATCTTTTTCAGTCGCCAAATTTGAAAATTACGTGGGCAGATGCGGCCGATTTGTTAGGAAAAGGGTTAAATTCCTAGTTACATTAAGGGAAATATTGCCAGCATGAAATTTAGGTATTTCGACATCAGATTGCAGAGGGTTAAGAGGAGTTCAGAGAGCACTGTCTGGAACAGTGTGATGGTAAAATGTTAATGCTTCTGAGACTAAATTTGGGTTATGTGATATCAGCTTACTTATAGGATAGGAGGTTGACTTGAGATTGGATGCTATAGAGCACTCAAGGAATGGAAAGGCGAATAATCACTTGTGTGCACTCCATTCTCATCTTAAGCTAAAATATAGCAAGTAATCAAAGACTGCCCTGGAAATAGCAGATCTATAATGAGTCTATTTGATGTGGAATTTCTGGACCAAGTTCACTAAAATCAACCTGAGCTGAGGTTTATTGAGGCTCAGATCAGTTTTAGTGACATAGATTCAGAAATTCTATGTCAAATCGTGATGGATTTTTATCACATAATGTGTAATTTAACGTTTTGTTTAACATAATGACTAAAACGGACTCTGTTCACAAAAATCACCAACCAAATTTATATTTTTAGCTGCGACAAGCAGCTCTGTATATGGCAATGTCGGTCGGTCTGTCACCAACGAGTTTAAAAAACACCATAACTCCTAAAATACTTGATGGAATGACACCATACTTGGTATGCAAGCGTATCTTCATGATGTCTACACCCCCTCAATAGTGCATGTCATTCAGATAATTTCTGTCACATTTATGGACTTGTCACCAACAAGTTTTAAAAAATCATTGGCGTTGCACGAATCGTCACAGCTTGGGCACTGTGTGCGTCTTGTTTCTATTTTTCCTCAAAAACATAGCTTATGTCTCTTCATTAGAATGAGCTCAAAGTGATCATTCCAATCAGGGGCCATAAGCTATGTTTATGAGACAAAAAATGAATCATTTTAAATGATACGGAAATGTTTTTTGCAAATGGCTGCAATTCGTATCAGTAAACAGTTAATGAAATATAAGAAAAAATTAATTCAATTCTACTTCGAACCAACTCCCACACTATGTTTCCATGTTGACTTCTGACATCATGCGTTAATCAAATGAGTTGTGAATGATAGTTCTGTAATGAGCTATTTGGTTGTGAATATGTGATAAATTTGAAGGTGTAATATTATACAACCATTTTACCAACTTACTACCCTTAATCAGGTTCAGCAATATTCTCTGACACTGCAACAATGTTTCAACCTTTGTCAGAAACCATACAAATATAGAAGACAGTGGAACAAGCTTGAAGAGTTCATTCCACTGACATCCATAAAAAATTTGAACCCAATATTCAAAGTTTCAGTTCCTTCTCTTTCAAATTAATCATTCCAGAGCCCTGTGCTGTCCAGTGTCTGATAAAGTCTTTGTTCCTGCTCTTCTGTAGACATTGTACAATGTAATACCAAAAGGGTTTATTGTAAATATAATTTAAGTCTTTACAGATACCATGTCATGAAATTGAACATTGCACAAAGAGAGTTTTATGTTGGGTGGGGATTTTTCTTTTCATCATTATTATTTCTGCAGATTACAGAAGATAATGCTCTCATCTACACAATCTTCCTAGTGTTATGAGAAAATCAATTTTTGTCATTTCCAGAATTGCATGTAAAGCAGAAATAATAATATTCATATTATGAATAAGTTCAATAATTTGCTTGTATTTATTAATTCTCCACTGTCATTCAAATGCTTACCTGTCAAAACTGGTGACAAAAATTCTGTTGATGATAAATGTGAGTTTCCTTAATTCTTCACAGTTTTTCAAACGCTCAACTGTAAGGATCGGCGATACAGCCAAGAAGCTGAAGATGCAGATATGGAGTGGAGTAGTGACAATAGTTTTAGTTGATGGTAAAAATTTAGTGTCAATGGATGATAATGGTTTCAGTGATCCATATGTAAAATTTCGACTGGGAAATGATAAATACAGAAGCAAGGTAAGAGTTATTAGCTCACCTGACTGAAAGTCAGGGTGAGCTATTGTGATCACTCACCGTCCGCCGTCTGTCATCCGGCGTCCGTGAACATGGTGTTTGCGTCTTCTCCAAAACCGCTGAACAAATTTAAGTGAAATTTGAGATGATTGTTTGTTATGACATTGCATTTTGATTTTGTTCAAATCAAGTTGCCCTGCCCCTCAGTAGGGCCAAGTCCAAAAAGTGTGCCTCAATCTTAAAAAATCTTCTTCTCATGAACCAGCAGTAGGAGAGACTTGATATTTGGTGTGCAGCTTCCTTTTGAGGTGTAGACTCAGATTTGTTCAAGAAAAGTACATAGGGATACATTTGCCGTCATTATGGGAGGGGCAAGAATTTTCGCCCCACCCAAAATTTCTATTTTCCTAACCAAGAGGCTGATTTGAACCAGATTTGATATGAGGGCTTATTGGGTCATAAGTACTTCATTTATGCAAAAAAAAATTTCCCGTCACCCCATGGGAACAGCAGGTACTAAAAATAGAAAAAATTTAAAATGCCCGTATCTCCAAAACTACACGGCACTGAGAATTCTTACATGGTGTGAAGGTTCCTTAGGATCAACAGAATGGAATGGTCCAAAAAATTTGCTATCAGTTTTATCATAGGGTATTTTTTCCGGACTTTGAAAAAATGCGGAGTCAGCATTTTTTAACACTGTGGGTAATGGGGAAAACATTTAACACTACTTTTCTCCCAAACCACTACTCCAAAAGCTTTCAGATTTCACATATAGCATCTTTGGAAGATTGTTTCACATGTTTATTGAAATCGAATCCCTGGGTCCATATTTGGCTCTCTATGGGAGCCCATATGTTTAAATTAGTGCAGAATATTCTTTAAAAATCTTCTTCTTCAGATATACTAATCAGAATTTTTTATATTTGGCATGCAGCATCATCCGGAGGGGGGGGGGGGGGAGATTCAAGTTTGTTCAAGCCAAGTCCCTGGGTTCATATTTGGGCTCACGGTGGGAGCCGAATTATAACTTAGTTCAAAATGATGAGTTTTCTTTAAAAACTTCTTCAGATCCAGCAGTCGGAATGTTTTGATATTTGGTATGCTTAGGGGGGTGAGATTCAAGTTTGTTCAAGCCAAGTCACTAGGTTCATATTTGGGCTCCCTATGGGAGCCCAAATTATAACTTAGTTCAAATTAGAGGAATATTCTTCAAAAATCTTCTTCACATCTACTGGTCAGAATCTTTTGATATTTGGTATACAGTATCGTTAGGGAGGTGAGATAGAAGTTTGTTAAAGCCAAGTCCCTGGGTTCATATTTGGGCTTCCTGTGGGAGCCTGAATTGTACCATAATTTCTATTTTCCGAACTGTGAGGCCGTTTTGAATCAAATTTGATATGAGGGCTTATTAGGTCATAAGTACCTAATTTATGGCAAAAAAATGTTTCCCGTTGCCCCATGGGAACCACAGGAACTAAAAACCGAAAAAATTTAAAATGCCCATATCTCCAAAACTACATGGCATTGAGAATTTTTATTTTGTGTGAAGCTTCCTTTGGAACAGCAGAAAGGAATGGTCCAAAAAAAAAAATTTTCCAATAGTTTTATCACAGGGTACTTTTCCAGAACTTTTGAAAAAATGCTGAGTCATCATTTTCTAACACTTGTGAGGAATGGGAAAAACCTTAAAGAATCTTCTCCCATACCTCTGCTCTAAGAGCTTTCATATTTCACATATAACATCTTTGGAAGATTCATTCACATGTTTGTTGAAATCAAATCCCTGGGTCCATATTTGGGCACTCTATGGGAGCCCAGATGTTCAGATTAGTGCAATATGAGGAATATTCTTCAAAAATCCACCAATCAGAATCTTTTGATATTTGGTATGCAGCATCCTTGGGGGGGGGGGGGGGGGGGGGGAGGGGAGATTCAAGTTTGTTCAAGCCAAGTCCCGGGGTTCATATATGGACTTCCTGTGGGAGCTCAAATTGTAACTTAGTTCAAAATGAGGAATATGCTTTAAAAATATTTTTCTTCAAATCCAGTAGTCAGAATCTTTTGATATTTGGTATAAGCTTTTCTTAGAAGGGGCAGATACAACTTGTTCAAATCAATTCCCTGGGTTGATATTTAGGCTACCATGTCAGGTGAGCATCCTCAGGCCCTCTGGGTCCTCTTGTTTCATACATGTTCACACTATTTGTGGCTCCAATCACTTACTTGATCAATTAATTTTTTCAATATTCAAAACCTATTCTTGTTTCCCAGAAAGGAATAAAATCATAGGTCTTTTTTGGAATTTGGCAAGAAACTAGGGTAACATTTTTTGGAACCTGTTTCTTGTCATTTATCTAACAATCATCTCAATTTGCACCCAAAAGCTCGAAAAAATAGTTTGTATCAGACAGATTCAACTTCTGGTAAACACTGCACTATCGCATTACACAACATCTTGAAAGCAATATGCAATATAATTATGTATTAATAAATAAAATGCAAATTTTTTTTTAACAATTCTAGCCCAATTCAAACTGAAAAACGGGAAGTGTGGGTGGGGGAGGGGGGGACAGGCTTTATGTAACAGGATTGTTACATAAATATATTATCATGACCAAATGCATGTCCTGGAATTTGTATCAGATTCAAGGTTGTGTTTTCAATCGGATTGCAACGAGCCCTCAGGGCGAGTTACGATCCAATTGAAAACTCAACTGAGAATCTGCTACAAATTCCAGGACATGCACATGATCACAATAATGTGTATTTATCGTACTGACCCGGGAATAAGCATATATGGGTGAGTTTATTTTTGAAAACTTTGATATCATCTTCTTTGGGTAAGGGGTTCTTTTTTATTGTAACAACTTACATGTACAAGCATGATGGTCATCGATGTTGTTATTCCAAAGTGAGGGACTAGGCTCATTTACAAGGAGGGGACTCTGAAACTCAAATCTGAAAAGTTAGTAGGTCAGCTTATTTTTGATTATGTTCTCGAGTCGGTATGGTATCTCACCATAACTTGACTTTTTTTCTTCAACAGCCCTGTTTAAGAGTTTCAGAGAAGTTGTGACTGGAGCTAGTATCTTTGGACATTATGTGATATACAACAGGGTTAGCTTCTCCCATAATTGAGAGTTCACTGGGATTGTTTTACTTTGGTTGTTTTGTTTATGTTTTGTTTTATAGGGGTTTTAACAACAATTTAAAACACCCAGGGTCACATTGTGTCAGTTTTACAGGTTGATGAAGCTGGATTACCTGGAGAGAACCACTGAGCAGTAGTGAGCAACTGTCAGACTCCCCAATGCACTAACTGTGCACAAGCATTGTTAGCAGCGGTTGAAGGTAAGTGCACCTTTGACGTGGAGTACGTATTAGTACCCAGTGCCACTTTGTTTTCCTGTGGGCAATCAGGATTAAGTGTCTTGCCCAATGACACAATGCATTTACTATTGGACCAGATCGAATTGTCGACCTTTCAGTTTGAAGTTCAGTGCTGAGCCACTGCACACTCAGTTTACTTTGGTAAAGTAATTTCTGTTGTTAGTGATCTGGTAAGCGTTTTCACAGGGATGGATATTTATTACATGCCTGTTCTTTGAAATCCCCTTCTACAGCAACACTGAACCATGCAGAAAATGAAAATCCATTCCGCTCACATGTGCGGAACGGAAATCGTTGACAGATACTTTTAAATAGAAGCGGAATTTCACTGGAATTTTCTACAAATCGTGCACCACAATTAAAATTTGAATCGCTTGCAATAGCTAAAAATAGTAACACCGGTTCCCTTCGCAAATTTGGTTGATGATAAAATGTGTTCTTTTTGTTGATAGTTCATCCTCTGAGTTCCAATGTGTTCTATGTGCCTACTTCTACATAGAACAATTGGAACTCAGGGGACGAGTTGTCAAATGAATTGCTGAGTGTCTGAGTGCTGAGTGTCTTTCTAATAATTGCTTTTATAGACATGAAGGCAAGGAAATAAACAAATTTGGTTGACGATAAAATGTGTTCTTTTTGTTGATAGTTCGTCCACTGAGTTCCAATGTGTTCTATGTGCCTACTGGTACATAGAACAATTGGAACTCAGGGCACGAGTTGTCAAATGAATTGCTGAGTGTCTGAGTGTCTTTCTAATAATTGTTTTTATAGACATGAAGGCAAGGAAATAAACACAGAATGACATGCTTGTGAATGGGTTAATCGATATGACACTTGTGCCATTGTGGAAGGATAAAACTCTAGGCCTGTGGCCTCTCGTTTTTATCTTTCTGTGCTGGCACTCGTGCCATATCGATTAACCCATTCATACACGTATGGCGTTCTGTTTATATATGTCATAAGCTTCAAAATTCAGTTCAATTTGAAATCGTTCCAATGATTTGATTTTATTTAAATTGCACTGCATGTTGCATCGCATCCCAAACCTCTTCAAATACAGGTATCACCTGATGGCCTATTCTCGTAGTTTGTTTACACAATGGGTCAAAGCGTGATCAAAGTATAATTAACTCTTAAGAACCTGGAGATTTTTGTACATTTTCACTAGACTTTGAAAATCTACCTCCAGTGCCATTGCAGTTGTTTCTAGTCAGGTCTTGGCTACCTACAGAGAAACCAAATTTTGAGTTTACCCAAACAATGCATGTTGGGGCACTTGTTCCTTTGCATTAAAATGTTATCAAAATCAGAATTACCCCCTTAAGGGTTAAAGTATGAGGGTTTGTAACAAATTATGTAGAATGAATGAAAACAAATTTATTTCCCAATGGAACCTCTTCATCAAACTTATTTTTAGCTTAACTTGACAAAGTCAAGATAAGCTGTTGCCATCATGCATGCTGTCTGTTAGTCTGTTCACATTTTCCTTTAGCACAGGCTACACCCCCTAGTTCTTGTCCGATCGTCATAAAATTTCATATGCAGGTTTGAGGTCATGTCTAGACCTTGACGGCTGTGAGAGTCTAAAACCTGAAAACCTTTAGCACAGTCTACAGGTCGTATTTATGGAGTGATTTCATTGTAACTTGGTAGGATGACTCCATATCATGTCTTGATGAGAACATCCCCTTTTTGTTGCAATTGGTCAACTGTGAAGGCTACAGGGGCCCGAAAACCTTTAGGACATTCTACAGGTCATACTTATGAAGGGATTTCATTGTAACTTGGTAGGATAACTCGGTATAATGTCAAGATGAGAACGTCCCCTTTTGGTCACGATCAGTCAACTGTCATGGCTACAAGAGCTGAAAACCTTTAGCACATTCTACAGGTCATATTTATGACGGGATTTCATTGTAACTTGGTAGGATGACTCCGAATAATGTCTAGATGGGAACGTCCCCTTTTGGTTGTGGTTGGTCAACCATGATGGCTATGTGGACCTGAAGCTCAAAAATCTTTAGCACAGTCTACAGGTCATATTTATGAAGGGATTTTATTGTATCTTGGTAGGATGACTCTGTATAATGTCAAGATGAGAATGTTTTATTTTGACCATGATCGGTCAACCATGACAGCTGCACAGGCATGTGACCTAGATTTGTTTAGCACAGTCTACAGTTCATATTATGAAGCAATTTCATTGTAATTTGGAAGGATAACTTGGTATGATGTCTAGATGAGACTGTCGTATTTTGGTTACGATCAGTCAACCGTTACCGCCGCCTGGTCACTTGACCTAGATTCCTTTAGCACTGCTTACAGGTTGTTTTTATGAAGGGATTTCATTGTAACTTGGTAGGATAACTTGGTATGATATCTAGATGCGACTCTTCTATTTTGGTCATGATCGGTCAACCATGACCACCGAACCGTCACATGAACTAGATTCCTTTAGCAAAGTCGACAAGTTATATTTATGAAGGGATTTCATTGTAACTTGGTAGGATGACTCCATATCATGTCTTGATGAGAACATCCCCTTTTTGTTGCAATTGGTCAACTGTGAAGGCTACAGGGGCCCGAAAACCTTTAGGGCATTCTACAGGTCATACTTATGAAGGGATTTCATTGTTACTTGGTAGGATGACTCCAGATAATGTCTAGATGATAATGTCCCCTTTTGGTTGCAATTATTCAACCATGATGGCTGCCCAAGCCCAAAACCCGAAAACCTTTAGCACAGACTACATGTCGCATTTATGAAGGGATTTAATTATAACTTGGCAAAATGACTCAGTATAATGTCTAGATGAGGATGTCCCCTTTTGGTTGCGCTCAGTCAACTGTGATGGCTACACAGGCCTGAAGCCCAAAAACCTTTTGTGCAGTGGGCAGGTCATCGTATTTATGAAGGGATTTTATTGTAACTTGGTAGGATGACTTCATGTAATGTCTAGATGAGAACGTCCTCTTTTGATCGTGATCGGTCAACCATAACGGCTGTGAGAGCCCAAAAGCTGAAAACCTTTAGCACAGTCTACAGGTCATATTTATGAAGGGATTTCATTGTAACTTGGTAGGATAACTCTGTATAATGTCAAGATGACAACGTCCCCTTTATTCACGATCGGTCAACTGTCATGGCTACAAGAGCTGAAAACCTTTAGCACATTCTACAGGTCATATTTATGAAGGGATTTCATTGTAACTTGGTAGGATGACTCCGAATAATGTCTAGATGGGAACGTCCCCTTTTGGTTGCGGTTGGTCAACCATGATGGCTATGTCGGCCTGAAGCCCAAAAATCTTTAGCACAGTCTACAGGTCATATTTATGAAGGGATTTTATTGTATCTTGGTAGAATGACTCTGTATAATGTCAAGATGAGAATGTTTTATTTTGACCATGATCGGTCAACCATGACAGCTGCACAGGCATGTGACCTAGATTTGTTTAGCACAGTCTACAGTTCATATTATGAAGCAATTTCATTGTAATTTGGAAGGATAACTTGGTATGATGTCTAGATGAGACTCGTATTTTGGTTATGATCAGTCAGCCGTTACCGCCGCCTGGTCACTTGACCTAGATTCCTTTAGCACTGCTTGCAGGTTGTTTTTATGAAGGGATTTCATTGTAACTTGGTAGGATAACTTGGTATGATATCTAGATGCGACTCTTCTATTTTGGTCATGATCGGTCAACCATGACCACCGAACCGTCACGTGAACTAGATTCCTTTAGCAAAGTCTACAAGTTATATTTATGAAGGGATTTCATTGTAACTTGGTAGGATGACTCATTTTGGAAGGATTTTACTGTAATTTTGATAACTTTGGTTGACATACCTTAACTGTTAGAACCACATCAACCCAGGTCTTAATTCTTTAGTACAGTCTACGTTCAAATTATTCTTAATGAAAAAATAACCTACATGGAACAGAAATTAACATATTCTCAATTATCACAATTCTTGTCTTATTTCATAATCCTTTCATAAATATTAGAACATTATCCTTTTCATCAAGCACTACACACAGTCAAGTTAAGCCACAGTGTCATTGACACTTTCAATTGTATGCAGATGAAATTAATTACCTCACATTAAACCACGATTACTGTGTACATTCAACATCACCTGATACAAATATTGAGAAATATGCTAGATACATCACACTTGGAATCTGGCCTACATCTAAGAATGTTGTTTGATTTGAATGAAATGTTTGACACAAAACAGCATCAAACAAGAAAGTAAACAAACAGCCATAAGTCACATTTTTATTCAAAAATATCAACTTCATTCACTTAATTTAAGTTTAATCGGTGTGTAAATACAGAATGCAGAACATTGAAAAGACCATTCTTCAATCCTCACCAGTGTTAACTGCATTGTGTCCTTGGCCAAGGCACTTAATCCTGACTGTCCACATGGGGGCACAGTGGCATTGTGTTCTAAGGTTTACTGCATGTTGATGATGCATTTGTCTTCAATGAATGCTAAAATGCTAACTCTGCTTGTACTGAGTTAGCACACTGGGGAGTCTAACAGTTGCTCGCCACTTCTCAGTGATGCTCTCTGGGTACTCCAGCCTCCTCCACCCGTAAAACTGTTCAACATGATGTGACCCTGGCTGCCGTTAAACCCCAGGTTTAAACCTGTGTTGTTAAAACCCCAGGGGGTAAATAATTAATAGATAAACACAGAACACAACTTGGGTAGAGTATGGTGAATGTGTAATACAGGAAAACCCCTAGCTCAGGTTGTTGATTCCACAGGGCTTATATTTCATCTAAATTTGGGAGAATCCATTTGGATTCTTGCGAAATGGTTGCGAGTATCCATAACTACTCTGAGTGTCCTAGGATCCCATTAGGCCACCATGGTTGAATCCTTGTTGTATAATGATAACACATGTTAGCTCTTTACCGAACATAGCTTTTTGTCCCCTAAAAAAAAAGAAGTTTAGGGGACTATTAAAATAGCCAGTGTCCATCCGTCCGTCTGTCCCACTTTGGTTTCCTGATGATAACTTTAGTTATAGTTGATCAAATCAAATGATTTGGTATGTAGGTGTATCAACATAAAATACAGGTCAAGTGCGAATCGGGGTGTGGTCCGAAATTTTTTGCCAGAGTTGTGCCCCTTTTTGGACTTTGAAAATTCTATATTTTCAGTTTCCAACCAATAACTTAAGCTGTAATTGACCGAATCAAATAAAATTTTTTGTGTAGGTGTATCAACATAAAATACAGGTCAAGTTCAAATCTGAGTTTGGTCTGACATTTTTTACCAGAGTTATGCCCATTTTTCGACTTCAAAAGATACAATTTTTTTTGTGTGGGGGAGGGGGGGGGGACTTGTGGCCGATTGGCCTTTTATTAATTTTTTAAATATAAACTGATTTTGATAATTTTAAAAAAAGAATAAACAATATTTATCAATAAAGCCTTACAAATATGGATGCCATTGGAACCGGCTCATCGCCATATTTGTATAATTCTATTGGCAAAGTGTCAGGATATTTCAGGTCATGTAGTAGCCTTGTATTGGATAATTTACTGTTAGGTACAGGGTTAAATTTACTCAATTCTTTTCACACAAATCCAAGCAGAGGTGCAGCGAGAACCTACATGGATTCTCGCTGGCTTTGTTGCTTGAATCTTTCAGAGAATGTATTCTTGGATTCTCGTCAAAATATAAACCCTGATTTTAGTCTCTCGTACTCCACCCTCATTGCATGCTGTCTTAGTTTCTAACTTGCAAGGTGATTCTTTTTTTTAACAACATAAGTTTGAATTATTTTACATTGCAGCATCAAAGAAAAACTCTGAATCCCCGATGGTTAGAACAGTTTGATTTGAGATTATTTAATGAACAAAGTAATCATCTGGAAATATCAGTGTATGATCATGATGTCACTGGAAGAGATGATTTCATGGGCAGGTAATAACTCTATTTACACAGTTATCTTCCTTGATTAATGGAAATTACACCGAAGAATGCTCTTCAGTTATTTTTAGATCACCTGGGTCCTATACTGTGGTGCCCACTTGACTGTATATCCTTTAATTGAATAACCCTGTTAATTTTATGTACTCTTCCAAAAAAGAAAGTGTGCATGCTAAAAAATAACACTAAAAAAAGATATATATCATTTTCATTCATGGAAATTTTATTCAATCACAGATGAATCAATTTGTAATCAGCACGAGAAATTTCATTACGCTACGACGAATACTCTTGGTGCCATGGAGAGTCAAAGACACTAAGGGTCAAACACAAAAGTCACACACTCAATATCTGGTATGACCTCCATCTGCATCGACTACTGCTGTGCATCTACGCCTCATGGAAGCGAACAAGTTAGCATGGAAGTGTTGTGGGATGTTGTTCCATATTCTGATAAGCTGTCTTTGGAGTTCCACAAGCGTTGACGGTGCATGGGGAAGCCGGCATAGCTGATGTTTCATTTCCTCCCATACGTGCTCAATAGGTGAGATATCGGGCGAATTTGCGGGCCATGGAAGAACATCCACTTGTTGTTGCTGCAGATACTGTTGAACAACACGAGCTGCGTGGGGTCGGGCGTTGTCCTGCTGTAGAATGACGCCGGGGCCGTGACGTTGCAGAAATGGGACAACAACAGGTGTAAGCACTTCATCACGATATCTGGCTGCATTGAGATTGCCATCAATAATGACCAGCTCAGTTCTGTTACGGGCAGTGATGCCACCCCACACCATGAGAGACCCTCCCCCATAACGGTTTCGCTCCACGACACATGGATCTGCGTAGCATTCGTTTCGACGTACACTCTCTGGCGGCCATCTGATGATGAAAGATGGAAGCGACATTCATCTGTGAATAAAACACGTCGCCACCAGTGTAAGGGATGCCTGAGATGTTGTCTACACCCCTGCAGTCGAGCACGACGATGACGTAACGTCAAAATCGGACGAATTGCAGGTCTTCGAGGACGTAAGCCGTATTCTCTCAGCCGGTTGATTACTGTTTGAGGATGTATCCGTCTCAGGTTAGGGATGTTCCTGGCTGTCGTCGTTGCTGTTTGTTGCCGGTTCCGGAGATGGACGACACGGATATACCGATCTTGTGCAGGGGTGCTAACTCGGGGTCTCCCGGAGCGGGGTCGGTCTCGAACGTCATAATGTTGTGCATGTCGATGGACTAGCCTGTCTACAGTGTTACGGTGGCAGTTCAAATGCTGGGCAACCTCTCTGTGTGTTCTGCCAGCTGTAATTATACCCAGGGCAAGGAGACGTTGATTCATTGTCAATCTTGGCATGCTAATGTGGAGTCGTTTTAACAGCAGCGCATGTTTGAATGTGAACGATAGGAAGGCCTTACTTTAGTGTTTAAATACCCAAGGATTCACACTGCTGCATGAATTTTCAGACTCTCCACGTGCAAAACATGCCTTTTCACAAACGTGCAGCACATCATTTAACGTTAATGCAATTTTAATGGGGAAAGCTGTTTTTGTGTTCAATATAACTTATTCATGAACAGTAACACTCTTTACACCTACAAAATTATTTTTTTGGAGTTTGATCAATTTCTGCAATGCACACTTTCTTTTTTAGGCGAGTATATAAATTCCAGACACAAAACCTTTGAGCATACCTTCAGTACAAATTTGACCTGTTAATTGCATATAGGTTATAAAGAAAACTCCTGTTAGCCCTTTACCCAATGCACACAATATCAAAATATGTTATTTAAATTTTTGTTTTCAAATTTTACAAAACATTTCCAACAAAACCATATCGTGACTGCTCATTGAAGAAGCTCAATGAGCTCGTTCCTATGAGTGGTCACATACATAATATGGTTTCATTTAATTTTTTTGAAACATTTATTTTTACAACTGCGCAATTTAGAAATTACGTTGCCCGGTGTGGCCATTTTGTTTGGTAAAAGGTAAATTGCTTAAAAAACTTTAAATGTGTCAAGACATTGGCCTGCCAATCACCAAATTCCACTTGTTTTGCTTGGCCTTAGCACATCAAATACAGGCATTTAATCTATTATATCTTGTTTGACAGAGCTCACTGAGCTCTGTCTAACAAGATATAGGAGAAATGCTCCATTTATCTTCAGAATAAAGGAAATTGGCCAAATCCCTGTTAATTAAATACTCCTGTTAATTGAATAATTTTCACTGGCAAAGAGGCTATTCAATTAACAGGGTTCCACTGAACTATGAAAACTTTTACAGAATTGTCTATTCTGTCTGTGTTAGCAAATGGTTGATATGCATTGGCATTTTGGAAGACATGGCAATTTACCTACCAATAATTTGCCTCATCTTTCAAAATGCTAATGAATCAGTTTATGCATTAATATTTGCACATGGAAAATACAGTTCTGGGAAATACAGATATAAAAGCATTATAGTATTGTTTCCTGACTGAAACTCATGGTGAGCAATTGTGATCACTCTTTATCCATCATACATTGTGAAGGGTCTGTTTGACTCGTCTCCAAAACAACTGGCCCAATTTCAAAAAACCTTTTTGTGGTGAGCGTGATGGAAGGGATGGAGCATAACTGAAATCTGGTTGCTTCCTCCACAGGGAGGAAGCAACCTGATGCATCTTTGTTATGAGATTGATTGAGTCACCTAGCCTCAACTATGCTCCATCCCTTCCAACACTCCAATTTCTTATCAACCTATCTTGCAATTGTTTACTACAGGCTTGCACTACAGTGGAAGAACCTAACTCAGATAAAATACTCTCTATTTTAATCTTTCCCAAGAGATTTGGGAAAGAAAAGTGGTGTAAAAACACCACGAACAAATAAGCCTAAACTGGGTCAATCGCACACCCAGTATGGGACGCTCTTCCATAGTACAAATCCACGACTTCGGTAAACCAATGCGCAGTGCGTCAATTCACCATTCTTTTGATTATCCGCACACGTGGTGGATGTGTGCCATTTTGCTCCGTAATAGTGATATAACTGTGTTTTATATATTCTTGTTAATATTTTCAACCACATTCTCATTGTATATTATTTACTATTCTGTTTTTGCGAATGTTTTGTTTTCGACATCTTGTCAACGTGATTCGACAATGAATTTTTCGGTTGATGAAAATTATTGTTATTGGAGTTAGGTGTCAATCAGGGACTGTCTGGACAGGATTTCTTCACTCTGTTGAGGACTGAATTTCTGTTTTTTTTGGTCCCTGTCGACCGTCTGGGTTCTGTCGTGTACCCACCGGTTTTTTTTCTGCCACCTTCTCTCGTAGTTGAGGGTGTTCTTCTACTTTGTGTTTCTGTTGAGTTCACCTTTTTCTTCTACTGCTCTTACCTCTGTTTTTTCCAGTTCGGTTCCTTTAGGGCAATTCCTTTTGCCCTCGCCTTGGTGCGTTCTCATGGCCGTTTCTTCTGCACCCGCGGGTGGTGTGGAACGCTGTCGTTTCGGGAGCCTCCGACTTAACCACGTCTGGTGTGAGTTTTACCCCCTCCGTGGGGGATGTGCAGCTCCTCCTACTCCTGCAGGGGTGGGGAATGCTGTCGTTTTGGGGCCGCCCGACTTGACCACGTCTGGTGAGAATTGCTCCCCCTCCGTGGGGGATGTGCAGCTCCTCCCGCACCAGCGGGGGGTGGGTAACGCTGTCGTTTCGGGGCTTCCCGACTCGACCATGTCTAGTGAGAGTTATTCCCCTTCCATGGGGAATGTGCAGGTTTTTTTTACCATGGTGGATACTGCGAGAGCTGTTGGATTTCTGGTGAAGAAATGCCTGGTTCTGGGACTATGCGCCCTCTCCAGTCGACATCTGAGGCTGTCACTAGGGTTGTGACTCCTCCTTTGGAGGCCGAGCTAGGTGGTACTCTCCGCTTTTCCGCCAGTTCCAACAGCTCCTGTCGTATCTGCTGCTACTGCTGTTCCGTCTACAACGTCATTGGGCACCGTTTTTAGCCGGCCTCGGCTTATCCATGCAAGGGTCTGCAGGGATGTCTGTAGTGTGGTTGTGAGGTATCGGCCTCAGCCTTCCCTGACTTCAACTCGGCGAAGTTGGAAGTGGCTGCCGGCCGGACCCTCCACTGGAGTCTCTGCGCCTTCGAGCACCACAGTTGTGTCATTGGATTCGGATGTTCTGAGTGGGGACACTATGAACTCCGTGGCGTTTCTGTCCACTCATTCTGGCCACACAACCAGTTTTGGGGGACCAACGTCTTTTGTGCAGCCTGGACCTTCTGCCCTGCAGAGGTCCGCGGTGACTCTCATGAGTTCCTGCTATATTGATACTCGGGGTGTGTCGTACCCCTATACACGTCTGCTTTCAGACGTTTCGGCTGCCGCCTGTCATCCCGCATCGGGTGTTTTGGAGGATCATGACCCTTCGCTGGTTAAGAGTGTCAGAGGTGAAGCCACTTTGCTGGTTCGTTCCCCTGTCGAACCAGCCAGTATGGGCAGTGAGCTTAGGGAGGCCCTCTCCTTACTCACTCAGGTTCTGTCAAAGAGCCTTCCCGTTGCTTCCAGCGAGGCAGCGAGTGGTTTCCAGGCACCCCCTATGGCACTGCCTCCCGGGATTGGAAACAAGCCGCTTTCTGATCCCCCTGGTGTTCCGACACCATGGGAGGCATTGGCTGGTTTGCCCATGATGGGCTATGTGTCTTCCGACTCAGGGGAAGAGTCAGACATGCTTGATGTCGAGAGCCAGCAGTCTTCGGACTTGGAGGCAGCTCTTGATTTTGTGTTTGGCTTCCTTCTGGATCTCAAACCATCAAACCAGCCGACAGTGTCAGCCAGGTCGCGATCATCGGTCGCGTGCCAACAGCCTATGGAGCAACCTGCCTCTGGGCGTCTTCGACTGTGCCAGTCGGTACAGGTGGTTGAAGCATTTTCAGCCTTGGACTCTAAGCTGAGTTCCAAGGCTATGAAGGCTCCGTTCTTCACCAGGGTTGACATCTTTTTTCCTCTGGCGCGTTATCGTTCCTACGATTCCGCCAATCCGTTAGTCTGCCAGACTTTGACGGTTTTGGATCAGGACTTAAATTCCCTCGGTCTTTCCAAGCCCAAGTCTGCCGTCATTCCGATGATGACTCTGGAGTCCACGTTAGGCTTATCGAGAGAGATGGTTGGTATGCTTTCTCTCTCAGATCACGTCGTCTCAGCTTTAGCTGCTTATCTGCCTCCAGATAAGTTTGACGAGGTACAGGCTCCTTTGCGTGTGCTGTCCAAGGCACTCATGCATCTTACTCACACGCATGCCTATAACACGGCTAATCTGGAATTAGTTCGAAGGGACTCTGTGCTAGACACAGGCTGATCCCTTCCTGAGGAGCAGCGCGCTGCTCTTCGATCTGCTTCTTTGGCAGGTCCGCAACTTTTCCATGGTTCCGTGTCGACGGTCCGGATGACGTCCTACGTCATTCCAAAGAGCTGCTGTTTCGTCAGCCTGATCAGCCTTCTAGCCTAACAAGTACCCTTCTGCTTCCTCTGTGAAGCAAAAGGCTGATCCTTCTGCCACCGCTTCTACTCAAGGGGTAAGGGTAAGCGTCGGCAGACTAGAGTCTCAGGATTCTTCATTGAGTAGAGGAGTGGTTTCTCCTCTCGCAGGCCTCGTCGGGGCTCGAAATGAAGGTCCTCACCTCGACTCGTCCCAGGTTGGAGGAAGGATAGCAGAGTTCTCAGACCGTTGGGCCGTTGGGCCACCATCACATCCATTCCTTGGGTGTTAGATGTTGTTCGGTCTGGGCTGCGAATATCCTTCCGAAGGCACCCAACTCTGTCCAGGGTGCCTCTTCCAACCACAGTTCCTTCAGACGTTTTACATCGGGAACTTTTGTCCCTGGAGATAGACAAAGGTGGCAATCGAGGTCGTCAAGAACATTCAGTCAGTGGGGTTCTATTCCCGCCTGTTCTTGGTGCCGAAGAAGGACGGCGGACTCCGACCGGTTATTGATCTGCGTATCCCGAACCAGTCTATCATTGCTCCCAAGTTCAGCATGGAGACTTTCAGGTCAGTCCGCCGTTCAATTCACCAGGGAAATTTCGCTTCCAGCATCGACCTGCGAGATGCTTACTTTCATGTTCCAATTCATCGGGCGTCACGGAAGTATCTCAGGTTCGCTTTTCTGGGGTGAGTTTACCAGTTCAAGGCCATGCCTTTCGGCCTCAACCTGGCTCCTTGGGCCTTCACCAGACTGATGTCGCATGTGATAGCTTTGCATCGCACACAGTCCAGGGTGACTACTTCGGCATATCAGGATGATATCCTCCAGAGGCATTCCAATGCTGCCTTACTGGAGTCGGATGTCGCCACTCTGTTGAGCTTTCTCATGTCGCCAGGATTCAGAGTCAATGAGGAGAAGTCGGACCTGGTCCCTTCCCAGTCGTTGTGTCATCTGGGGATGGCTTTCCGCACCCAATTCAATTTGGTGGTGGTTTCCCAGGCCAAGGCTGTGATTCTCTCAGCTTTTGCTCTGACTCTGTCCCAGTCCACATTCGCGACGGCACGGAGTATTCTCCGGCTGATCGGTCTCTGTGGTTCGGTGACGGATCTCATTCCTCTAGGTCGGCTGCGTGTCAAACCTCTCCAACACTTTCTGCTCAGTCGTTGGAGGCCAAATGTAGATTCTCTGGATCTGGTGCTTCAGTTTCCAGAATCTCTTTATCCTCACCTTCTCCCCTGGACGGATGTCCAGTGGCTTACGCAGGGTGTTCCGTTGGACTTACCCACGTCCGATCGTGTTTTGACGGCAGATGCCAGCGATCTCGGATAGGGTGCGACGTTGGATCCTCTAGGTCTTTCCCTTCACGGGATGTGGGACCAGGATCAGGCAGCTCTACACATCAACCAGAAGGAGCTTCTTGCTCTTCTGAGTTTCAGGCAGTGGATCCCTCACCTGTCGAATCGCCAGGTCCTTCTGTTGTCCGACAATTCGACAGTAGTTGCTTACATTCGGAACCAGGGCGACACGCACTCGGTTCAATGTATGAATTGGCTCGGGATCTTCTACTGCTCGCTCAGGATGTCCACGCCGGGGTGGTTGTTCGTCACATTCCCAGTCGTCTGAACGTCCTAGCCGACTCCCTGTCCCGTCGAGGCAGGATCCTTTCCACCGAGTGGATGCTCCACATGGCGGGTTCCATCGATCTCTTTGCGACTCGTTGGAACCATCAGGTGGACACTTTTGTGTCCCCGTGTCCAGATGCTCTGGCTTTCGCCTTGGATGCTCTGGCCTCCTTTGGGACGGTCTTGTTGGCTATGCTTTCCTGCCAGTTCCAATTCCGCCTCAGGTTCTCGCCCAGATATGAACCTGCAGTCGTTGAATCCTTTCGATCACACCCGTCGCCTCTGTGGGTATGGATCAATCTGCTCCACTCTCTGTTAGCGGCGGTTCCGGCATGTCTCCCTCTACCTCGCAACTTTCTTCGCCAAAGTCGCCCGAGGAGGTTTCACGTTGACCCGACTTCATTGTGCCTTTGCACATGTCTTTTATTGGGTCCTGTCTCCTCCGTAGTGGTTTTTCGAGACACGCAGTGGAGTCGCTTTTCTTCTTCAAGGAGGCTCTCAATCCACTGGTTTAGCCTCTCGATGGTGTGCAATCACTCTGTTGCTTCTGTCACTCCTTCGATCACACCGCTTGCGGAGTTTCTGCTATATGTTTGTTTCTGGGGGTCTCCAGCAATGGGTACAAGTCCATGCTTTGGAGGCCTTTTTCATATGTGGTACCGCATTGTTTCGACACTCATCCTTGCCTCTCCAAGCTTGTTCAGCTCTTTTCCTTGAAAAGGCCTAGGACTTTGCAGTTTACTCCAAGATGGTCACTTTCTTGGGCGCTGCTCTGCTTGGGGGTGGGGGGCGTTCGCTCCTTTATCCTGGATGGATATGCGCTTTCTCACATGCCAGAGCTCTCCTGCATCCATTTCTCGATGGCTTTGTCTTGCTATTCGTGCAGCTTCCACTCGTCTAGCTACTGTTGATTGTATTACCAATTGTTTTTTCTGCCACGAGGTGCGTGCATTGTCTTCCTCTTTTAATAACTCTGTCATGTTGTCGGATGACGGATGTTATACTGGCAGCCTACTGGAGAAATGCTACATTCTCCTTTTATCTGCGACAGTTGCAGGAGCCGACAGAGGACCTTTGTCCTTGGGACCCTTTTTCTTCGGCTCAGGCTGTTGTCTATCCCAGCCATTCAGCTTTTTTCCGGGTCAGTTCCAGCTCTGTGCTGTTACTGCCCTTTCTGTCTGTGCGTCGCACTTCACCATACGCCTTATCTTTCATTGTCATTTACTAATGTTTGTGATGCTATGGTTTGATTGGCCTAGGGATCTCTTCCTCTGTCCATGGTTCCAGTGCTATTGAGTTATGTGTGGGTTGGTTATGTGATTCCCTCCATCCTATTGTCTATTCAGCCTGTAGTAAACAATTGCAAGGTAGGTTGATAAGAAATATAACTTTTATAGTAAATTTCCTTTCTTTTTATACCTACCGCAATTGTTTACATGGAGGCCCTCCCGTCTTCTTATTCAGGTAAGAATCCTTCCTCCCCGCTGATCACATAACTCTTGTGTTGTCGGAATCAAAAGAATGATGAATTGACGCACTGCGCATTGGTTTACGGAAGTCGTGGATTTGTACTATGGAAGAGCGTCCTATACTGGGTGTGCACCGATGGCGCTCGACCCAATTTTGGCTTATTTTTTCGTGGTGTTTTTACACCACTTTTCTTTCCCAAATCTCTTGGGAAAGATTAAAATAGAGAGTATTTTATCTGAGTTAGGTTCTTCCACTGTAGTGCAAGCCTGTAGTAAACAATTGCAGTAGGTATAATAAGAAAGGAAATTTACTATAAAATTTATATTTTTTAAAAATCTTCTCATGAACCAATTATGCAATACTTGATATTTGGTATTTAGCCTATTTTTGTGATTCTGAGTAAAGTTTGTTTGTGGAATGTTTGTGGTGCTCCACTCTAAAGTTAAATTTTCATGATCTTGGGGCTGATTTGAATGAAAACTGGAAACTATATTAATTAGTGACATGAACGTTTCTGTTGAAAAAATTAGCCATCATTTTCATAGGGACCCAGATGGATAAAAGTAAAAACAATCTTTTAAACATCCTTTTTATCAAGAACTGTATCTTCGTCTAAACCACAACTTCGAATGCTTCCATGTTTGAATCTTCTTCTCTCCAGCCATTGCTCTAAAATCTACCATTTTTGATCAATGTATAACATCTGTATTAGGATGATGTACAAGTTTGTTCATAAAAGCTTCTGGGAACATATTTTATCAGTGTCATGAGGCTCTCAGACAAAATTGGAAATGGAGAAAACATTCAAAATTTTGTGTCCACCAAAACACTTTCAAATGCTACATGTTTGGCTTAAGAGGTATTTGTATACAGTATAAATTTGCCCATCCCTAGTGTCATGGTATTAAAGTGGGTGTGGGCAGACGTTTATCAGCAGAAAATGGAGGTAAACTTAACCCTTTACCTAACACATTGGCCACATCTGCCCACGTAATTTACAAACTAATTAATTAAAAAAATTTCAACAAAACCATGTCAATGTGACCCATCATTGGAACGAGCTCAATGACACAGGCTAGGATTTGTTTAGCACAGTCTACATTAACTGTTTGTCTAACGAATCGGACGCATACACCAAATTGAAAAGCTGAAAAGAAATTTAAAACAATTTCATAAAAAAATCAAATGTGACCCCTCATTGGAACAAGCTGATATGGTTTTGTTGCAATTTTTTTTAAATTTGAAAAAACAAAAATTAAAATTATAAATTTTGATATCATCTGCATTAGGTAAAGGGTTAAAAAATGTCTTCTTACAAGCCACTAGTCTAAATTATTTTGCATCTGATATGCCACATTTGTAATGATCATTTACAAATTTACAGGTTTGTAGAAATTAAACACATTTTCAGTGATTCTACCGCCAGCCCCCATAAAAAATCTCTTTTCCCTTAGCAGTTTACAACTTATATCTAGTAAATAATGAATGACAGATTACTTGAAAAAATTCTTTAAATCTCTTTGAAAAATCCACAAGCCTTTGTCGGGTTAGTGCTTCTGGCCACTTAAGGATGCAAGAAAATTTGTAATGAATGACCACCAGCTAATAATCTGCAGGGTGCTTATTAAACCTTCAAGTTTTCTGCTGGGCTAGCAAGTAAGTATTGGACAATATACCCTGTATGGGCAAACAAGCCTTTACTTCCAAGAAACAGCTGTAAAGCCACAGGATGTAGACTCAAAGTGTATAAAAATTTACAGGCCTTTAACCCTTTACCCAACGTAGACGATATCAAAATTTATGATTTTAAATATTTTTTCCAAACTTTAAAAATATTTGAACAAAACCATATCATGTGACCCCTCATTGGAATGAGCTCAAAGAGCTCGTTCCAATGAGGGGGCCACATGATTTAGTTTTGTTGGAATTTTCTGAAAATTAAAATATTTTTTCAACTGCTGAATTTGCATATTACGCGTGCGGATGCAGCCGATTCATTAGGTAAAGAGTTAAGGCTTAAAGCATTAGAATCACAAGCAAGGTTTCAGATAACTGACATCACAGTTCAGATAAGAAGTCTTTTAACTGAAACATTGCAAATATTTTTATGCTTATGCATCAAATAAGATTGAATTGGTTAAATTCCTAGTTGCTTTATGAAACTATAAAGATCAAATACATGTTATTCAACTTTCTTGGCAACCAGATGTTGCACATTCTGAGCTGGAGACGGCTTAAATTAACATTTATGGTTGTTACCAAATCCCATCTTGTTTAGTTTGTATGGCATTATTGTACATAAAACTCATTGAACTTTTGTTTTAAAACTCATTGCACATTTGTTTTTGTAGGTATACTTCTTTTCACAAATAATATACTTTTGAATATAAAACTAGTTGCATTATGGGACAAATTTACAGCTTGAAACTTTGATATTTCGACATCATTGAGCAAAGAGTTGAGAAAAGAAAAGATGGCATTGGAGGTTTGTCCATTCCTTAACTCTTAAACCCACTGAGTATTTTCAACATGTTTTTCAACAAATCAAGTCATGGCTGCTTTGAAGCAGCCGTGATTAAATTTGTTGAAAAATTTATCTAAAGGTAATGCAAGAAATCTTTAGTCAAAAAATCTATTCAATTTAGGGGGGAAAATTGGATTATATGTGCCCAAATTATACTTATTTCAGTGGCAAGAGAAATAATATCCTCAGCAGGAATATCTGCCAGCAGCATGCTAGGAGTTAATCCTTCATCAACCATTGAAAAAATTGTATTACTACTTATTTCAGAGCTGTGATAGACTTGTCGGCTTTAGATAGAGAGAAAACCCACATAATTGATCAGTCTTTAGAAGATGGTGCTGGTTATATAAAACTGCTGCTTACCATCAGTGGTACTACTGGTGAAACTATATCCGATCTCACAAATTACACCTTTGATCCAAAAGAACATGAAGACTTAATCAGGAAATATGTAAGTTTATTATATGGTTTAACCCTTTAAAAATGCACAGGATATCAAAATTTAATATTTAACCCTTACGGGCCTGGGGATTTTTATACATTTTCACTATGCTTTGAAAGTCTACCTCCAGTGGCTTTGCATTTGTTTCTAGTCAAGTCTTGGCTGCCTACAGAGGCAGCCAAGACTTGCCAAGAAACAACTGACAAGGTACTTGGAAAACAAGTTTTGTGTTTACCAAGGGCCCCTCTTCCTTTGCATTAAAAAGTTATCAAAGTCAGAATTAGGCCCTTAAGGGTTAAAATATTATTTTTTCAATTTGTTCAAAAATTTCAACAAAACCATATGATGTGACACCTCATTGAAATGAGCTTGATGAGGAGGGTGTGTATGTGGGTGGGGGAGGGGGTGCCTGATATGTTTTTGTTCAAATTTTACGCAGGTGGGGTGTGGCCGATTCGTTAGGTAAAGGGTTAAATAAATAATTCCCTATTATTGCCGTAGTTTGACAATCAATTCCGGCTTTATGGAAACCAGAGTCTCAATGTTTCCAAATTCAAATCATGCCTGTCTCAAATGTGATTTGTGATGCATTCATAATTTTGAGATCACGCTTCCACAGATATGAAATAACAACTTTAGTGACTTTACGCGGAACATTTGAGGTCTGTTTGAAAATAATTTACTCAACAATTGTCATGAAGCTGTCCACCAAAAACTTGATGTAATAGAATCTGTTTTCTTGAAAGCAATTTGTAATAAAATTTAATTTAAACCTCCTGAGTTGTAAGATATTATTTACAGTACGTATGGAGTGTATTATCACTAAATCACCTGTGGAGTGGAAATTCCACCCAAGCAATAATTGGAAATTTGTTGCATGGCATAACAAGCACAAGTAAAGTTCCAGCCAGTGGCCCTCAGGGTTAAACCCGGAGGTCCATTGGCTGAAACATTACTTGTGTTTTTTGTGTCCATATGTACAGAATTTGAAAGTGATACTTTGAGTGATAACTCCACAGGTGAATTTGTTACAATCCACTCTCCATGTACTGTATTAGATACGATTTGTTTTCGCAGAATTGCCCATTATCAGACTTGGCAGATAATCTTCAATCTCGGCTGATATGATGCCAATCTTGGCTGATGGGAACCAAGCTAGAGTTACTCCCTCAATGCGTTACTGGACACAACCAATTTGTTGAAATTATTCCCAGTTAATCTATCAAAGGCTATCAGGAAAATGGGTTGTTACAAGGCATGATGAAGTGGGTTTGAGGCAGAGCTTTTGTATGATGAGGAATTAATGATGACAGTAAGTAAAGGTTGGGTAGATGAAGAGAAGAAAGAAGAAAGTTGTACAGAAAATTCAAAACAAATTAAGCAAATCATAAGCGGAGATTCATCGAAGTGGGAGAAGAGATAGTTCAGCTATCTGAATGTTGCATCTTCCCCATTCTGGAAGCCGAGACGTTCAAATAACTAAACAAGAAGAAGAGGAAACTTCAGACTTTGTGAAAAGAATGAGAAACAATAACACTGTCAGAAAATTGGAACAGATCAGAGAACATTTTGTAATTATTTGTTTTGGTTCAATAAATATAGAGGTTATTACTTGGTTAGTTTCATATTGGTCGAGATATCAGCCCTTGGTAACTTCACATCAATGCTTGACCTTCAGTCTCGGGCTGATATGAAGCTACCTTGGGCTGATATCTCAACTGTTATGAAACTAATCAAGTAATAACCTCTAAGTATTATGAGATGGATATTTTTCATTTCAGTAATTATATGAAAAATAAATTGTACATATAATTTCATTTTTATTGACATTACAGGTGTCATATTTAGTTTTTAAAAACTCCCTGTCATATAATAGACAAGTTATTGCAACAGTCCAGCAATCTTGGTTGCCGTATTTCATCTCATTGATGAGACCATATTGGCCAGACCAAACTCTATGACAAAAATAAATTATTATAACAGTCAGTTAGTTATTCCATCTAATTGATGATATTAGAACTGCCAAGCAATATGCCTTTGCCATCATGTTAACTCTGCCTCAGGTGGATTTTCCTGCCCAGAACAAAAACACTCAAGTACCTACTAGAGGTATGTTATGGCTCTTAATAAATAAAATATACCCCATTCAGTATTATTTATTTATTCTTGTGTAAGGTCACATACTTATGCACAATGGCTAATCATGACCGTGACAGTTTTACGGGTGGAGGAAGCCGGAGAGAACTGCCGAGAATTGACAAGCAACTGTCAACTCCCCAACATTCTAACTATGTTCAAGCTCTGCGTAAGCAGGGTTACAGCAGTTGAAGACATGTGCACCATCGACATGCAGTACACCTCAGTACACAGCATCATCGTGCTCCCACCTTGGCAACCAGGATAAAGTGCCTTGCCCAAGGACACAACATGGGTCATCGCAGATGGGGATTGAACTCGGGACATCAAGCATAGAAGTCCTAGTATCTACCACTGAGCCACCGTGCTCCCCACCCCATTCAGTAGGATTAATAATGTTTTATTCCAGATGCAATTGAATTTTTCATCGAATCAAGTCATGGCTGTTTTACTGCGTGGTTTACTGGGTGGTTTACTGCGTGGTCGGCGCACACCCAGTAGGGGACGCTCTTCTCCTAGTACAGATTCACGGCTTCCGGTACCAGTGCGCAGTCAGTAACTAATGAATCATTCTTTTTTCTTCCGCTGTCCTGGAATGAAATGCAGCCATTTGTATTACGAAACAGTGATAATTCAACTCGTTGATAATGGTTACCTGTGACTAGAATTATGGATCTGAGTATCGTATAATAACAGGACTATGTTTTATATATTCTCGTTATTAATTTCAACCACATTTTCATTGTATTTTGTATATTCTCCGTGTTCGTGTACAACTTTTACGTACCGTGGAAGGTCTTCTGTCGATGCTGTGCTTATCAATCTGTTGATTATGCCAATCCTTCAATAACACAGATTGCGGAGTTTCTGGTATATCTGTTTGATTCTCGGGGTCTCCAGCCTGTTACCATCAAAGGATACAGGTCCATGCTTTCGGAGACCTTTTCGTATGTGGGAAAGCATAGTATTGGCACTAATCCATACCTCTCCAAGCTTATTCGGCACTTTTCTTTGAAAAGGCCTAGGATTTTGCAGCTTACCCCAAGATGGAATCTTTCTTGGGTGCTGCTTTGCTTGTCTTTTACTAATGTTTGTGATGCTATGGTTTGATAGGCCTAGGGAACTCTTCTGCCCACGGTTCCAGTGCAGTTGGGTTATGTGGGGGTTGGTTATGTGATTCCCTCCTTCTGTTGTCTATTCAGCCTGTAGTAAACAGTTGTAGGGTAGGTTGATAAGAAATCTAAATTTTATTGTAAATTTCCTTTCTTATTATACCTGCCACAATTGTTTACATGGAGGCTCTTCCGTCTTCTTATTCGGGTAAGAATCCTTCCTCCCCGCTGATCACATAACTCCAATGTTGGCAGATTCAAAAGAATGATTCATTAGTTACTGACTGCGCACTGGTACCGGAAGCCGTGGATCTGTACTAGGAGAAGAGCGTCCCCTACTGGGTGTGCACCGGTAGCACTTGACCCAGTTTTGGCTTATTTTTTCTTAGTGCTTTTGCACCACTTTTCTTTCCCAAATCCCTTGGGAAAGATCAAAATAGAGAGTATATTTTCCGAGTTAGGGACTTCCACTGTAGTGCAAGCCTGTAGTAAACAATTGTGGTAGGTATAATAAGAAAGGAAATTTACTATAAAATTTAGATTTCTTGGGTGAAAGTATTTTATGCCTTCATCTAATAAAATGGCCACAATCTCAAGCACCATTCACAAAAATCATTATTCAGATTTTATTATTTTTTAGCTCAACTTTGACTAAGTCAAATTTGAGCTTATGCCATGGCCAGTCGTCCGTCTGTCTGTCTGTCTGTAGCCAGTCGTCCATCTGTCTGTCAACAATTCAATACGGCTCGGGCTAGAGTCTGTATTTATGAACCGATCTTCACAAAACTTCTTGGGTACCTTTGTTATCACCTTGGGATGAGAACGAGTGTTTCTGGGTTTGGTCCAAAATTCGAGATGGCTGCCAGTGGCTATTTTGTACCGAAATTAGGTCCAATCAGTTTTTTGTACACAACTTCCATATGGCTCAGGCTAGAGGCTGTATTTATGAACCGATCTTTATAAAACTTCTTGGGTACCTTTGTTTTCACCATGGGATGAGAACGAGCGTTTTTGGGTGCAGTCCAAAATTCTAGATGGCCGCCAGCAGCCATTTTGTACCAAAATTAGAGCAATCAGTTTTTTGTACAGAACTTCTGTATGAAAGTTCTGATTTGAATAAATTTTTGTTTGAATGTTTAGTAACATGGAATACATCACATATATTGCAGGTTTTTTTCTTGTGCAGAAATTATGCAAATTAGATGAACTTTGATTTATTCAGTGCTACTTCTACACTGTAAGTGCACATGTCAATACGGCTAGGGCTGGAGGCTGTATTTATGAACCGATCTTCACGAAACTTCTTGGGTACCTTTGTTATCACCTTGGGATGAGAACGAGTGTTTTTGAGTGCAGTCCAAAATGCAAGATGGCTGCCGGCAGCCATTTTGTACCAAATTTAGTGCAATCAGTTTTTTGTACAGAACTTCTGTATGAAAGTTCTGATTTGAATAAATTTTTGTATGAATGTTTAGTAACATGGAATACATCACATATAATACAGGTTTTTTCTCATGCAGAAATTATGCAAACTAAATGAACTTTGATTTGTTCAGTGCTACTTATACGCAGTAAGTGCACATGTACGGCTCGGGCTAGAGTATGTATTTATGAACCGATCGATCTTCACGAAACATTTTGGGGTACCTTTGTTATCACCTTGTGACAGGAACAAGTGTTTTTGGGTGCCTTTGTTATACCTGTGCTATGAGAACAAATATTTTTGGGTTCAGTCAGACCCACTCTGGGACTCAAAAATTTTTTTTCTAGTTTAGCATCTAACTGTCACCCACCTTTACAATACTTACCTATATATTTGTTACAGGCTACGGTCAGCATTTATGTACAGACCGTTACTTTGCATGTACCTTTGTTATCAAGTCATTACCTAGATGTTTGTCATTGCTGTGTCACATACTATACATGTACATGTCTTAAACAAGTTGAGCTACAGTGTCATTGAAACTTTCATTTCAATTTTTGTCTCCAAAAAATAGCTTATGACCCCTCTTTGGAGCCACCTTATTGAGCCCATTGCAAGACACTTCATCTCCATTGCCTGCTTGGGGGCACGATGACGCCGTGTACTAAGGCGTACTGCACGCCGATGGTACGCATATCTTCAACCAATCTAACCCTGCCTGTGCTGCGGTGCGGTATTACGATGTTGGGGAGCTGGCAGCTGCTCGTCGTTGCTCGGTGGTTCTCTCCGGGTTCCTCCACCCGTAAAACTGTCACAGTCATGATTAGCCATTGTGCATAAATATGTGACCTTAAACATCAATAAATAAATAAATAAATAAATAAATAAATAAATAAATTGAGCCCATTGAGGGGTCATAAGCTATGTTTTTGAGGTAAAAAAGATAATTTTTACTTAATCAAGAATTGTTTTTGCAAGTGTCATCTTCTATTCGGATTGGTAAAGGATTAATAAGCAGAGAAAAATCAAAACTTACACTCAGCTGATTGTGACCACTCTTGTGTCCATGAAAATTTTGAAGTTTAAAATATTTAATACAGTGTTTTAAAAAAAATATCACATTTTATAGTAACATATATTTAAAAACTAAATCTGGATGAACTAAGTTTTTAAATATTATTGAAATATGAAGGAATTGGTGAAAATGAAATTCTGTGCAGGTTACAAATGGACAAATAGAGGGTTAGATATATTCCCCCAACCTCCTTTTGACTTGACAGACTTCAGACACTGGTTAGGGACAGGGTCATCTGATGCCAACAGTTCATCATCATCACTCAAACTGGAATCCTGGAAAGAAGTAGACACAGTAGATTAAATGAAATGGGGAGTAACACTAAAGTCCAATTCTGTAAATAAGCAAATTATTGCAATAGTCAATCAGTCTGGTGTTGTCATATTCCATTGATGAGGCCAGAACTGCCAGATAAAGCACTATAAATTTGCCATCATGTTTAACTCTTTGCCTGCTGTAGAGGGATTTTTTTAGCTTCCAAGGCACTTAATCCTGATTGCACATGTCGGGCATGGTGGTGCTGTGTTCTGAGGCTTACTGCTCTCATCAACCAATGCTAACCCTTCTTGTGTGGAGTTGGTACGCAGTGGAGTCGGAAAGCTGCTCACCACTGCTTGGTGGTTCTCTCAGGGTACTCCAGCTTCCTCCACCCGTAAAACTGTCTGACACAAGGTGACCCTGGCTGTCAAAAGTGTCATTAACCCTTTACCAAACGAATCGGCCACATCCGCCTGCGTAACATGCAAATTCAGTAGCTGAAAAAAATATTATTTTTCAAAAACTTTCAACAAAACCATATCATGTGACCCCTTGTTGGAACGAGCTCATTCCAACGAGGGTTCACATGGTATGGTTTTGTTGAAAGTTTTTGAAAAATTTGAAAAAAATGGTATTTAAAATAACAAATTTTGATATCGTCTACGTAGGGTAAATGGTTAAAGCTCAATAAATAAAAAAAAAAAATAATAAAAAAAAAACTTCCTGGCAAGAACAAAAATATGTGAGTACCTAGCAGAGGGGTGTTATGGTTCTTAATAAATTTATTTATTTATTGGGGTTTAATGACACTTTTGACAGCCAGGGTAACCTCGTGTAAGACAGTTTTAGCAAGGAGACAGCCAGACAGAGTCCCCCAAAGAGAACCACCAAGCAATAATGAGCAACTGTCAGACTCCACAACGTACTAACTCCACATGAACAGGGTTAGCATTGGTTGAAGACAGGTACATGATTGATGTGCAGTATGCCTTAGTACACAGCGCCACCTTGTCCCCAAGTGGGCAGTCAGGATTAAGTGCCTTGCCCAAGGACACAATGCAGTTACTCCTGGCGGGGATCGAACCGTGGACCTTTCGATTTGAAGTCCAATGCCATAAACACTGAGCCACCGTATTCCCCGCTCAATAAATAAAATATACCCCAGTTAATAGGATTGGTACTCTTGATAATGATTTATTTATTCTCGACTCAATTTAATTTTTCATCAAATCAAGTCATGGCTGCTTTGCTGCAGCCATGACTTGATTTGATGAGAAATTCATGGAAATATGAAGCAGACTAAAAATTAAATTGGCTCACCTGTATTCATCAACTTGATGAAGAATGACGATCCAGAACAATTTACTGTTGTATTAATCTGTAAATACCCAACTTGTTGATCATCGTATGATATGTGAAAAAAAACCCAGACTAATCAAGTAACTGATTCATTTTATGGACAATTCATTTACAATTATGGATGACTTGTTATCATGGAAGTAGCTTTATATTCACAAGTACAGTCAAGATTAATTCGATAAAGATTGAAGAAATAATATGTGGCTTTTGTCTTGAGATTGTTCAATTTAATGAAACAATTATTTGTTTATTTGTTGGTGCTTAATGCCACATCCACTATTTATGGCTATATCATGGCAAGATCATTAAACAGAAAATAATGTTAATAATTACCTACATATACTGACAATTATCTCAAATAAAGCCTATACAGAACAGTCACCATGGATTGGTTGTAATCCACACGTGGGCAGTGATGTCCACACATTGCATTTACCAGATAATAAACATCATCATTAGCAAAATTTTTAATTATGGAATTACTGGGTTGTACCCAGTGCTTCATTAATTAAATTTTTGATGATTACTCCTATAATTTGTGTTTGGAATCTAATATTATTGCATCCGTGGAAATATTGCCCACCCGTGAAAACTGACCAGTGCATGACGGCCATACTGTAATAGCTGAAATAGTTTCCATTTTGAAAGCTTTCAGTGGTATTAGTTGTGCATGTATCAAAGTGATTGGAAACCCTTGGAGAAATAATTTATTGGCAAAGTTAATTACTTACAAGAAATGACAAATCTTTATAGATCAGCTTAGATGTTGATCTCTATTGTTGTCTTTGTCTGGTGTGTGTCTTTATGATACATAGACATGCACTAAGATAAAATCAATGCACATCTCCTCATATTATGTGTCTTTTTCAACAGCCTTTCAATTTTTGTTTATCTTGATTATGTGTCATCCTTTTGAGAAGTGAAGCAGTGCTTGTTTACAGCAATAAACAAGTTCTGTTTAGCTGGTAAAATAGACCAGTAACCTAAGATGAAAGATCGGCCAAACAGCTGGCTAAACTTGACTTTATACTGTGCTGCAAGTGACCTTAACTCTTTGAACCCTGATGGTATATTATACTACTCAAAGTTTACTAAGCACCAAGTATATCCAACTACCTGTTTTACGCTTTAGTTGAAATATTGTAATGAAAAGTGTATATATATTTTATTTAATTATATCTTTAATGATTTAAGTATAGAAATTAAGATTTTATTTGTGTTTGACACTATTTTCTATCTGTTGAATACGGTAACCATGGAAAATGGATATTATTGGTAAAAGAGGAAATTTTCAAATTTTCCAAAATGTTGACGGAGCGAACTGGTATGGGTTCAATATCAAGGATGAGACTCATTACTGTTAATTACAGCTTGACAACACCTTCTCATGCTCCCAGTGAGGTTCCTGGTGGTCCTTTGTGAGATGTTGTTCCATTCTTGGACCAGCATGGCACCAATCTCCTAGACACTTCTTGGCTGGACTGGACGGGCAGAAATTGCAAGCTGCAACTCATTCCAGACATGTTCAATTGGATTGAGGTCAGGGGATCTTGCTGGCCAGTCCATATGCTCAGTCCCATCCCTCTGTTGGTACTCCCCAACAGCATGGGCAACATGAGGACAGGCATTATCATCCATCAAAATGAATCTATTACCCACTGCACCTGCATGCAATCTGGCGTGGACATCCAGGAGCTCATCAATATACCACTGTGCAGTCAATATACCATGTTCAAGGACACAGAGCTCTGTTCGTCCATCCCTGCTGATGCCGCCCCGGACCATGATTGACCCTTCACCATAGTGGTCATGTTCAGCAATGTTCGCTGCATGGAATCTCTCTCCTGGTCTTCTCCATACCCTAGAATGCCTATCTGTGTGGTCAAGGCAGTACCTTGACTCATCTGTAAAAAGGACAGGTTGCCAATCTTCTCTGGTCCATCCAACATGGTCCATGGCCCATTCATATCGTGCCTGGCGGTGGTTCTGGGACAGTAGAATGCAAATACATGGTCTTCTCGGTCGGAGCCCACCTTCGTGCAACCTTGCCCGGATAGTTTGCGTCGAAACATTTGCCCCGGATGCATTCTGAAGGTCACTGCAAAACTGGGTTGCTGTGGCAAAGCGGTTCCTACGGGCCTAAATGATCAAAAACCGGTATTCAACTGCAGATGTTGCCCTGTCTCTGCCACCACCATGTCGTCTGACTGGTATGCCATACTGCTGAAATCTTGCCCAGGCTCTGGTGATCACCGTATGGTGCACATCAAGGGCTTCACCAACCTGACGATGGGTTGCCCCTTGTTCCACCATCCCTACAGCCCGCCACATTTCTGCTTCAGACAAATGTCTTCTTACATTTGCATTTGCCATATTCAATCATTAAATCACAAGGGTTTGTGTTGAAATGAAGATTGAATACCCTACACATGTCATGTACATGTAGACAGTACACGAAAACATCATGAAAATCAAGGAGTACATGCTTTCCATGACTGTCACGAAAAGTCTGCCTATCAAGAGAGCTAATGTAAACACTGGGGACCATCTCAATACATTCCTCAATCATATCCACGAAAAATATCGCAAATATGTCACAAGCAAATTTCACAATGATGTGTCAAATATTTGGTGCTTAGCAAACTTTGAGTAGTATATATACCAATTCAGAGCAATCATCTGGTAGAGTCTATATTCGTTACTTGGGGGAAGACCAATCAATATTTTCAATGTGTCCCATCTTGGAGCTGCATTTTGAAAATCTTGATGTGTCTACCACATAAATTCACTGAGCAGCTATCTATTTTAAATAGCATTTCAGGTCCAAAGGGTTAACCCTTTAAGGCTAAACTCAGACTTTAATTGCCATTTGCTGCAACAATGCATGGTCCCCAAAATGTTGTCTTTTGTAAACTTGCAAGTTTGTTTGTTTACTGGGGTTAACTCCTTGCATGCTGCTGACAGATATTCCTGCCCAGGACCCAAAATCTCTTGCCACTGAAATAGGTATAATTTGGAAACAAGTAATCAAATTTGTCTGTAAATTGAATGGACTTTTGGACCAGTGATTTCTTGAGTTGAATTTGGATTAATTTTCCATCAAATCTAGTCATGGCTGCTTCTCAGTATCCATGACTAGATTTGGTGAAAAATATTTTGAAAATAATCAGCGGGTCAAGAGTTAATGACACTTTCAACAGCCAGGATCAACTTGGGTTGGGCAGTAAGTGCACCATCCACATGTGGGTCACAGTGCCACCAGACCTCCAACACAGGCAATCAGTATTAAGTGTCTTGTGTGAGGACACAATGCAGTTACCACAGGTCAGGTTCGAATTGTTGACCCTTTGGTTTCAAGTCCAATACTCAGACCACTGTACCACTGCACTCCCTACATTCTAAGTGCCTTGTCAGATGTTTTAGGCAAAGCTTGCCTGTCTGTATAGGCAGCCAAGCCTTTCCTAAAAACAACTTAAAAGCAACAGGATGTATCATTGTTTGACCATTGCTTGGCTGTGTTTATTTAACAGGGTAACAAAATATTCTTCCCATGTGTTTTTTTTTTTTTTATTCTTCAAAGGAAAATTTATATATGAAAACACCATAGAACAACCTTTCCATTTGAAATTGAACATTTTTTTCTCTAACAACCATGTTCGATGATCTGGGGAAGACCTGCCTGGAAGTTGCACTTTCACTTTTTAGCTCACATGGCCCAAAGGTCCATGTGAGCTATTGCCATCACTTCGCATCCATTGTCCGGTGTCTGTCATCATCTGTAAACTTTTCACATTGTTGTCTTTTTCTCTGGAACTGCTGAACTGATGTGAACCAAGCTTGGCAGGAATGGTCTAAGGAAGGTCCTCTACAAATGATCCTCATTTTGTCCCCGTCGGATGAAAAACAAGGCCGCCAGAGGCATTCTTTGATTCTGATTGGTGGATTTTCAAAAATCTGGCCAAATGTTTTGAAACTTCAACTATCCTCATTTAATGTTGATCGGGTTGCAAACATGGCCATAATTGCAGCTTATAGTTACCATAGAAACCCTATGGGAAAACACATTTTCATCATCTTTCCTGGAACTGCTAAGCCGATGTGAACCAAACTTGGCAGGACTGCTCTATGTGAAATCCTCTACAAACAATCCTCATTTTTTCCCATCGGATGAAAAAGATGGCTGCCAGAGTCATTCTTTGATTCTGATTGGTCGATTTTGAAAAATCTTCTCCTCTGAAACTACAAGGCCAAATGTTTTGAAATTCACATGACTGATGACTGGGACACCCTCTACCAACGATCCTCATTTAATGTTGATCAGGTGGCAAATATGGCTGCAATTGTGGCTCTTATTTACCATGGAAACTCTGTGGGAAATCACATTTTCATCTTCTTATCTGAAACGACTTGGCCAGTGTGAACCAAACTTGGCACAAATAATGTATGGAAAGTCCTCTGAAAACCATCATTCTGTTTCGCTCAGATAAAGGAGCATGGCAGCCAGCTGCATTTGATTTTGATTAGAATTACTGAGGGATATGTAGTTCTGCCAGGTGAGCAATTACATGCTCTTTAGAGCCTCTTGTTGTAAAAACTCATCATTCTCTTTCTTCTATTAGGGAGATATCAAGTGTTACAACATTAAAACATATTGAAATGGTGTTCATCCATCTGTCCCATCTGGCCATCCGTCCGTCTTGCCATATATCCGTCCATCCATTGCAAACTTTGTCTGCTTAACTCCTACAGTTTTCAGGGGATTTTTTACGAAACTTGGTCAGAAGTATCAGTATCAAGTGTAGATGTGCCAGTGGACTGGAATTTTCGATGCGACAAATTTTGCGTGGTTATGACCCTTGGAAATAGCAAATTTCTATCAAAAAGGCTTATCCGCTTAACTCCTCTTACATGTTTTATTGGATCTTTAAGAACCTTGGTCTGAAGTATCAGTATCAAGTGTAGATGTGCCTGTGGTCAGGAATTTTTGATGCAACAAATTTTGTGTGGTTACGGCCCTTGGAAATAACAAAATTTCCATCACAAAGGCTTGTCTGCTTAACTCCCCCTAGATTTTTTTTTTTATTTTTCCGAAACTTTGTGTGCAGTATGAGTATGAGTTGTACATGTGCATATGGTTAGGAAGTTTCAATTTGAATATTTTTTCCAGAGTTATAGTCCTTGTCGACTTTGAATTTACCAAAATTGCAGGTTTTTGGAAGATATCTTCAGTTGCAATTAAAGAAATTAAATGATATTTGGCGAGTGACATTATTGGGTATGAATTACATGTCCAGGTAGATAATGAGATTCTTCCTACCATAACATAAAAGTTGTTTAACCAACTTGACTTATCCTTGTGTTGTGGTCATGATATTGTGATAGATGATAAAAGCAACCCTAAACACCAGTAAATGAACATTTACACAATAACTAAAACTTTTAACTCTATTTCTCAAAAATATAGCTTATGCCTCCCTCCCTCCCTCCCTCCCAACCCCCCCCCCCCCCCCCCCCATCCCCATCAAAATGCGCTCACCAAGATTGTTCCAGTGACACAGCCCAAGGCATGTTTTAGAGGAAAAAATTTGATCTGCGATTTATATGAATAACATTGTCTGGATATGGCTGTTGCATAAGTTAATTGGTAAAGCATGTAATAAAAATGCATATTATCAGGACTTGAAAGAAACTCCAAGAATTAGATGGATTATTTCAGTTCAATAAGAATGCACTCAACACTGAAACAATTATAAATTGTTCATTTGCAGACATTTGCACTTTTTGTTGATTTTTATACCCCCGCAATGAGTTGCGGCAGGGGAGGGTGAGTGGGTGGATATACTGGAATCATCTGGTCTGTCCATTCATCTGTCAGTCCATCCATAAACATAATTTTGTCCAAGGTTTTCTCAGACATTTATGGACTAATCTGCTCGAAACTTGGTATGAATGTTCACCACCATGGGAACCTGTGCACCTGCGATTATAGTTCTGGTCAGATTATTTTTGCCAGAAATATGCCCCTTTTTGACTTGAAAAAGCAGGCCTAGAATTTTGTCTGGAGATTTTCTTAGATGTTTATGAGTCGATTGGAATCACCTTGTCTGTCCGTCCATCTGTCTGCCAGTCTGTCCGTAGACATAATTTTGTCCAGAGATTTTCTCAGATGTTTATGGACTAATCTGCTCTAAACTTGGTATGAATGTTCACCACCATGGGAACCTGTGCATCTGCGATTATAGTTCCAGTCGGATAATTTTGGCCAGAATTATGCCCCTTTTCAACTTGAGAAAGCAGGCCAAGAATTTTGTCTTGAGATTTCCTCAGATGTTTATGGGTCGATTCCTTTGAAACTTGGTATGGATGTTCACTACCATCTGAACCTGTGCAACTGCGATTATAGTTTCGATCAGCAGACTTTTTTGCCAGCGTTGTGCTCATTTTCATCTTAGAATAATCATGGTAGTGGGGTGGAGGGTGGGGAAGCGGGGGTGGGGGGGGGGGGGTATGGACAGGCCCACGTTGGAGAGTCTTACTTCTCGTTGTTTTTCATTTTCTTAAATTCTTTTGGGTAGAAATTTATTAGTGTTCCAAGGCATCTGAAGATGCATGGTCCATATTCATATGGTTTAATATGACAAAATATTTTCAAGTATGCAACATGATTACACGGAATTTATTGAAATGTAGACTGGGTTTGCAAAGTTTTGTGTCTATTTCAGGGTCTGCTGAACTCGGTTTCTAATTTACGAGATGTTGGCCTGCTGCAAGTTAAAGGTATGGATTTATATATAGTTGATGGGAAGAAACTGTTTTTAGAAAAGGGCCTGACTATATATCTTACAGAACTATGATGACAAAAAAGTGGCATCTATCTCAATCAAATCATGATCAGATCACGACACTTATACACCAGTGGGTGAAAGTTTCATAAATAAAATAATATAAAATTATGACCTGATCATGAAAAACAAGGGAAAATAGCCTCTTGGATTCAGTTTCGTGCATTCCTTTTCCAAAGGGTGAGCTTCTACAATGGTGTGGAGAAAAGCATAAAGATAATTTTACCAGAAAAAACAAATTGATAATGATATCATGGGGATACCAAAAAATGAACCGAAATTATCGGAATTTTCCTATTTTCCGGTATTCACTACTTATAAGATCTTGTTGAGGCTTGATAGCAGTTGACAGGTTCATTTTTTAGCTCAACTTGACAAAGTCAAGCTGAGCTATTGCCATCACTTCTCGTCTGTCGGCACGTACGTACGTTAGTAATTACGTCCACAATTTCCTTTGGCACACCTCACGGTCGCATTTATAATCAGATCGCTTTGAAACTTGCTTGTTTGGGGTGACCTCTAGATGGGAGTTATCGACTTTCTTCAATTTCCATCAAAAAATGTTGCCGTGGCCAACGTTCTTAGAACTTAGTTTAGTCAGACCTCAATATCTCCCTTTGGCACACCCTACAGGGCACATTTATGATCGGATTGCTTTGAAACCTGGCATGCTTGTTTGGGGTGACCTCTAGGTGGGAGCTATCGATTTTCTTCCATTTCCATCAAAAAATGTTGCCACGGCCAACGTTCTTAGAACTTAGTTTAGTCAGACCTCAATATTTCCCTTTGGCACACCCTACAGGGCACATTTATGATCAGATTGTTTTGAAACCTGGTATGCTTGTTTGGGGTGACCTCTAGATGGGTGCAATCAATTTTCTTCCATTTCCGTCAAAAAATGTTGCCACAGCCAATGTTCTTAGAACTTAGTTTAGTCAGACCTCAATATTTCCCTTTGGTACACCCTACAGGGCACATTTATGATCGGATTGCTTCGAAACCTGGCATGCTTGTTTGGGTGGCATGCTTGTTTGGGGTGACCTCTAGATGGGAGCTATCGATTTACTTCCATTTCCGTCTGTCCAAAAATGTTGCCGCTGGCAATGATCTATGAACTTAGTTTAGTTAGGCATCAATATATTCCTTTGGCATGCCATAAAGGGCACATTTATTATCAGATCGGTTTGAAACTTTGTATGCTTGTTTGGGGTTGCCTCTAGATGGGAACTATCAATTTTTAGCTCAACTTTGGCGAAGCCAAATTTGAGCTTATGTCATGGCCCGTCGTCCGTCGGCTGTCTGTCCGTCAACAATTGGATACGGCTCGGGCTAGAGGCCGTATTTATGAACCGATCTTTACGAAACTTCTTGGGTACCTTTGTTATGACCGTGGGACGAGAACGAGTGTTTTGGGGTTTGGTCCGAAATTCAAGATGGCTGCCAGCCGCCATTTTGTACCGACGATGCAGAGATCTGTTTTTTGTACAGAACTTCCATATGAAAGCTATGATTTGAATAATTTTTTGTATGAATGTTTAGTACCATGGGATACATCACATATAATACGGGTTTATTTCTCGTGTGTAAATTATGCAAATTAGACTAACTTTGATGTTTTTTGGTGTTACTTTCAGCACTGTAAGTGCAAATGCCAATACGGCTCGGGCTAGAGGCCGTATTTATGAACCGATCTTTACGAAATTCCTTGGGTACCTTTGTTATCACCGTAGGACGAGAACGAGTGTTTTTGGGTCCAGTCCGAGATTCAAGATGGCCGATGGCAGCCATTTTGTACAAAATTAGGTGCAATCAGATTTTTGCACAGAACTTCCATATGAAAGCGCTGATTTGAATAATTTTTTGGGTGAATGTTTAGTACCATGGGATACATCACATATAATACAGGTTTTTTTCTCGTGTAGAAATTATGCAAATTAGATGAACTTTGATTTTTTCAGTGCTACTTACACACAGTAAGTACACATGTCAATACGGCTCGGGCTAGAGTCTGTATTTATGAACCGATCTTCACGAAACGTCTTGGGTACCTTTGTTATCACCTTGGGACGAGAACGAGTGTTTCTGGATGCGGTCCAGAATTCAAGATGGCTGCCAGTGGCCATTTTGTACCGAAATTAGGTCTAATCAGTTTTTTGTACACAACTTCTATATACGGCTCAGGCTTGAGGCCGTATTTATGAACCGATCTTTACGAAACTTCTTGGGTACCTTTGTTATCACCGTGGGATGAGAACGAGTGTTTTTGAGTGTGGTCCAAAATTCTAGATGGCCACCAGCAGCCATTTAGTACCAAAATTAGTGCAGTCAGTCTTTTGTGCAGAACTTCTGTATGAAAGTTCTGATTTGAATATATTTTTGTATGAATGTTTAGTAACATGGAATACATCACATATAGTACGGGTTTTTTTCTCGTGCAGACATTATGCAAATTAGATGAACTTTGATTTATTCAGTGCTACTTATACACTGTAAGTGCACATGTCAATACGGCTCGAGCTAGAGGCTGTATTTATGAACCGATCTTCACAAAACTTTTTGGGTACCTTTGTTATCTCCTTGGGACGAGAACGAGTGTTTCTGGGTGCAGTCCAGAATTCAAGATGACTGCCAGTGGCCATTTTGTACCGAAATTAGGTCCAATAAGTTTTTTGTCACAACTTCTACACAGCTCATATTTGTGAACTGATCTTCACGAAACTTCTTGGGTACCTTTGTTTTCACCTTGGGACAGGAATGAGTGTGTTTTGGGGTGCCTTTGTTATCACTGTGCTATGAGAACAAATATTTTGGGGTTCAGTCAGACCCACTCTGGGACTCAAATATTTCTTTTCTATTTAGCATCTGACTCTCACCCACCTTTACAATACTTTACCTATACATTTGTTACAGGCAACGGTCAGTATTTATGTACAGACCGTTACAATACTTTATATGTACCTTTGTTATCAGGTCATTACCTAGATGTTTGTCATTGCTGTGTCACATACTATACATGTACATGTCTTTATCTTGACAAGTTGAGCTACAGTGTCATTGACACTTTCTTTGTCGATTTCCATCAAAAAATATTGCCACTGGCAATGACTTTCGATGAACTTAGTAAAAATTTAGTGCAGTTAAACATCAATATTTCCCTTTGACACACCCTGCAGGGCACATTTATGATTGGTTCGCTTGTAAACTTCGTGTGTTTGTGTGGGATAACATCAATATTCGAGCTGTCGAGTTTCTTCCATTTCTGTCAAAAAATGTTGCCGCTGACCTTTGAACTTAGTTTAGTCAGACCTCAATATTTCCCTTTAACACACCCTTCAGGGCACATTTATGATTGGATCACTTTGAAACTTGGTATGTGTGTTCAGGGTGACCTCTAGATATGAGCCATTGCTTTTTTTCATTTCCATAAAAAATTGTTTTCACCAGCCTTTGAACTTACTGCATTTGTGCATCAACTTGTCCCTTTTGCACTCTCTGCAGGGTATATTTATGAATTTCAATAATAAAAAAAACCCCAAAACTATTGCCACAAGCAATGACCTTCTACTTAGTGCATTTGTGCATTAACATCTTCCTTTGGCATGCCTTGGAGGGCACATTCATTATCAGGTTGTTTTGAAACTTTGTACGCTTATGCAGGGTGACAAAGATAGGAGCTATTGATTTTCTTTTCATTTCCATCAAAAACTGTTGCTGTTAGCAACAATCTTTGAATTTATTGCATTTGTGCATCAACATTCTTCTTTGACATGGCCTACAGGCCATATTTATCATAGGATTGTTTTTGAACTTGGTGTGCTCATAAGGCAAGACCTTTAGATAAGAACTATTGATTAGCATTCATTTCTGTGAAAAAAGTGGCCATTTACAGTAACCTCTGAACAAACTGCATTTGTGTATCAACATTCTGCCTTTCGCCAGTCTTACAGTTTACATTTAAAAATGCATGGATTACTTTGACCTTGTGCACACACAATGCTGTTATGTTGAAATTTCATCAAATAACATTGGTACCAATGATCTTCAATTTTGCCATTTCATTTATAACTTACCAAGTTCAAGTTTGTCAAGTTGAGCTACAGTGTCATTGACACTTTCATTTTTGGCACAACTTTTGCAAAGCCAAATTTGAGCTTTTGTCATGACCCGTCGTCCATCATCCGTCTGTCCGTACGTCAACAATTTGATACGGCTCGGGCTAGAGGCTGTATTTATGAACCGATCTTTACGAAACTTCTTGGGTACCTTTGTTATGACCGTGGGACAAGAACGAGTGTTTTGGGGTGCGGCCTGAAATTCAAGATGGCTGTCAGCCGCCATTTTGTTCCGATGATGCAGAAATCTGTTTTTTGTACTGAACTGCCATATGAAAGCTCTGATTTGAATAATTTTTTGTATGAATGTTTAGTACCATGAGATACATCACGTATCATACAGGTTTTTTTCTCGTGCTTAAATTATGCAAATTAGACTAACTTTGATTTATTTAGTGTTACTTTCAGCACTGTCAGCGCAAATGCCAATACGGCTCGGGCTAGAGGCCACATTTATGAACCAATCTTTACAAAACTTCTTGGGTACCTTTGCTATCGCCGTGGGACAAGAACGAGTGTTTTGGGGTCCGATCCGAAATTCAAGATGGCCGCTGGCAGCCATTTTGTTCAAAATTAGGGGCAATCAGATTTTGCGCAGGTCTTCTATATGAAAGCGCTGATTTGAAAAATTTTTTGTGTGAATGTTTAGTACCATGGGATACATCACATAAAATACGGGTTTTCTTCTCATGCAGAAATTATGCAAATTAGATGAACTTTGATTTCTTCTTGGGTACCTCTGTTATCAACTTGGGACGAGAACGAGTGTTTCTGAGTGCGGTCCAAAATTCAAGATGGCTGCCAGTGGCCATTTTGTACCGAAATTAGGTCTAATCAGTTTTTAGCTCATCTTGACAAAGTCAAGCTGAGCTAATCTAATCGCTTCCCGTCCGTCGTCCATCGTCCGTCAACACCATGTTTTGGTCTTCTCCTCCAAAGCCACTGGGCCAATTCAAGTGAAAGTTTGTGTGAGTGATGGTCCCAAAGGGGCATTTCATTTTTGTTCAACTCAGTATGCCCGGCCCCATAGGGAGGGAGTGGGGGAAAATGCTCCAAAATATTTTTAAAATCTTCTTCTCAAGAACCAGTGTGTGCAATGACTTGATATTTGCTATGGAGCTTCCATATGAGGTGTAGAATCAAGTTTGTTCAAACGAAGTTCGTAAAGTAATATTTGGCTTTGTAATAGGAGGGGTAAGATTTTTGGCCCCGCCCAAAATTTCTATTTTCTGAACCGATTGTCCGGTATGAACCAAATTTGGTTTGTGGTAGTATTGGGTCATAAGTACTTGACCCATGCAAAAAAAAAAATTCCCGCATCCCCGTGAGAACCCTGGGAGCTAAAAATAGAAATATTTTCAAACGCCCATATTTCCCAAACCCCACGGAACAGAGAGCTTTTATTTGGTATGAAGTATCCTTATGAGCAGTAGAATTGAATGGTAAAAAAAAATTGCCATCGGTTATGTTAGGGTGTTCTGTAATGGGCATCGAAAAAATGCTGAGTCAGCATATTTGCAAAAATTAAAAAAAATCTTTTCTCCAGAACCAATCATCAGAATCTTTTGATATTTGGTATACAGCATTCATAGGGGGGTCAGATAAAAGTTTGTTGAAATAAAGCTCATTGGTTCATATTTGGGCTCTCTACAGGAGCCCGAAGTTTTAACATAGGGTAATATGGGGAATATTCTCTAAAAATCTTCTTCTTCAGAACCACCAGTCAGAATCTTTTAATATTTGGTATACATCATTGTTATGAGGGTCAGATTCTAGATTGTTCAAACCAAGTCCCTAGGTTAATATTTGGGCTTCCTACGGAAGCCCAAATTTTATCTTTGTTCAATATGGAGGGTAATTTAAAAAAATCTTCTTCTTCAGATCCATCAGTCAGAATGCTTTGATATTTGGTATGCAACATCTCTATGGGGGTCAGATTCAAGTTTGTTCAAATCAAATCCCTAGGTATATATTTGGGCTCACTATGGTAGCCCAAATTTTTACTTAGTGCAATATGAGAAAATTTCTTTAAAAATCTTCTTCTTCAGATCCACCAGTCAGAATGCTTTTATATTTGGTATACAACATCTCTAGGGGGGTCAGATTCCAGGTTGTTCAATTCGAGTGCCTAGGTTAATATTTGGGCTCCATATGGGAACATGAAATTTAACTTAGTACAATATGAGGGAATTTCTTCAAAAATCTTCTTCTTCAGATTCACTTGTCAGAATGCTTTCACATTTGGTATACAACATCTCTAGGGGGGTCAGATTCAAGTTTGTTCAAATCGGATCCATAGGTGAATATTTGGGCTCGCTATGGTAGCCCAAATTTGAACTTAGTGCAATTCGAAGAAATTTCTTTACAATTTCTCTTCTTCAGATCCAACAGTCAGAATGCTTTCATATTCGGTACACAACATCTCTAGGGAAGTCAGATTTAACTGTGTTCAAATCAAGAGCCTGGGTTAATATTTGGGCTCTCTATGGGAGCCGGAATTGGCCATTTTGCTGAAGAATTAAAAATTTTGTATTCAGTACCCTCTAAAGGTACTAAGATTAATCCACATAGGTTGTATCAAGGGGCTTCATAGGGGAGCTCTGCATTTTACTTATGATCAGCTGAAGAAAAGGCATGATGCCCAGATTATTTTTGTCACTCCTGAGGGACTCAAGGATTGACAGTGTAGTCTATGGAGATGGCTTGCTTAATGTAGACTCATTCTTGGACTCTGTTTAAATTGTGTTCTGTACAAGATGAGCGCTTCAGGCCCCGTGGGGCCTCTTGTTTGTACATAACTTCTATATGCCCCAGGCAAGAGGCTGTATTTATGAACCGATCTTTACGAAACTTCTTGGGTACTTTTGTTATCACCGTGGGATGATAAAGAGTGTTTTTGGGTGTGGTCCAAAATTCAAGATGGCCACCAGCAGCCATTTTGTACCAAAATTAGTGCAATCAGTCTTTTGTACAGAACTTCTGTATGAAAGTTCTGATTTGAATAAATTTGTGTATGAATATTTAGTAAAATGGAATACATCACATACAGTACAGGTTTTATTCTCGTGCAGAAATTATGCAAATTAGATGAATTTTGATTTATTTAGCTACTTATACACTGTAAGTGCACATGTCAATACGGCTCAGGCTAGAGGCTGTATTTATCAACCGATCTTCACGAAACTTCTTGGGTACCTTTGTTATCACCTTGGGACGAGAACGAGTGTTTCTGAGTGTGGTCCAAAATTCAAGATGGCTGCCAGTGGCCATTTTGTACCGAAATTAGGTCCAATCAGTTTTTTGTCACAACTTCTATACAGCTCGTATTTATGAACTGATCTTCACGAAACTGCTTGGGTGCCTTTGTTTTCACCTTGGGACAGGAATGAAGTGTGTTTTGGGGTGCCTTTGTTATCACTGTGCTATGAGAACAAATATTTTGGGATTCAGTCAGACCCACTCTGGGACTCAAAGATTTCTTTTCTAGTGTAGCATCTGACTGTCACCCACCTTTACAGTACTTTACCTATACATTTGTTAAGGCTACGGTCAGTATTTATGTACAGACTGTTACAATACTTTATATGTACCTTTGTTATCAGGTCATTTCCTAGATGTTTATCATTGCTGTGTCACATACTATACATGTACATGTCTTGACAAGTTGAGCTACAGTGTCATTGACACTTTCATTGAAAGAAGTCACTGATTTTCTTTTCAATTTTCTTAACCATTAGAAGCTGTGAAATTGTCTTGAATTCCCACTAAACTGCAACCTGTGCATGTCCAGTTGCTCAGAAGTTCTTCTAGTCAAGTCTTGGCTGCCTGTTAAGGCAGCCAAGACTTGACTAGAAATCACAGCTCAGGTGATTTATCTATTGTCAGCAGGACCTCCTAATGATGGAATGTTAATGGTACATGTTCTGAAATCGCAAAAAGACTGAAATGTTTAGGTGTGTTTGGGACAAGTTTTAAAATTACGAGAGATATGATTTATCTTGGCAAACAAAGGCCAATGTTGAGCTCATTGACAGTGACATTTGTTATACTGTGGTAGAATAATGTTAGAACAACGTATTCTGTATTTCCTGATGTGAATTCCCATTTGCACTATCAGCAAATATCAGTGAAGTGATATTCTGAATACCAAACTGATATCAGATATACCCCCTTGAAAAATACCGAAACCAATACCGAACTACAAATTCTAATATCGCCTATCTCTACACATCATTTGTCGGATTCCTAAGAGCTGTAATCACCAGTTTCTCAAACTTGCAGGAAAAAAACTTAATAATCTATACTATAAGTTTAAATGTATGTCATTTATATTTTTGTCTGTCTGTCTGCTACTTATGCACTCCTACATTTTTGGAGATATTGAGCTGAAATTTGGCACCAGGGGATAATGTTTGATCAGGATTAACATGGACAGGGTGAATTTTATGTGCTAAGTCGCATTAACTCTTCAACTCAAGCAATACAAAGTATATTTTAAAGTTAGTAGAATGGAGCCCACTCAATTGAATATCTCTTAACTGAATAACCCTGTTAATTGAATACATTTTCCCAACACAAAACCATTTACCATTCATCCAGTACAAATTTGACCTGTTAATTGAATATAGGTTAGTAAACTCCTGTTAATTGAATAAAAAATCTTGTAACCTGTCAAGAAATTACCTTGACTCTCCCCAGTTTTCCTTTGTTAATAGATCTGTTTGGCCTCAGTACATCCAATACAGGCATTTAATGTATTATCCTGTTTGACAGAGCTCATGGAGCTCTGTCAAACAAGATATAATAGAATAAATGCTAAGTTTATCCCCAGAATACAGGAAAGTGACACAATCCCTGTTAATTGAATACTCCTGTTAACTGAATAATTTTATTTGGCAAAGTGGCTATTCAATTAACAGGGTTCCACTGTTTAATATTGTTAACCCAAAATAGAACAGCTGTAGCTCCTTAACTAAATAATACATTTTTGTTTCAAAAACATCTGGAGAGTATTAGAGGTGTTTTCTATGAGATAAATACTATTAGGTTGTAGTACATTTTGGAACTAAATTTTCCATGAGTGAAATGGTGTAGTATTTTAGAACAAGTTATATATATATGTCATTTTATGACCTGCACCAATCAAGCTAAGATTTCACACCCAAAGTTTCCTGCCTGTTTATTTCTACCTATTGGACACTTGCTAACACCTCCATTTAACCCATTACCCAATGCAGACGATATCAAAATTTATTATTTTAAATATCATTTTTTTTTATTTTTCAAAAAATTTCAAGAAAACCATATCATGTGACCCCTCTTGGAACAAGCTCGACGAGCTCGTTCCAACAAGGGGTCACATGATATGGTTTTCTTGAAATTTTTTGAAAAAATCATATTTTTTCAACTGCTGAATTTGCATATTATGCGGGCAGATGCAGGCGATTCGTTAGGTAAAGGGTTAAAAGGTAGGAATTTTCAGAGAATTTTGAAAAACTCTTAAACAACATCTAGGAATCATATATCTGCATTTCATTGAAAGATCAATCCAGTTCTTCTGCATCTTTAGTAATCAGACTCATAGATTCCAAGCCTTTCAAAGTGAATTCATGCCAAAATGGGAGATATGACTTCTGGAAGCCCCAAACAAAATTAGACATATTTTGGAAAATTGTTCTGGCCATGTGGTTAAAATGGGACAAGGTGTTACTTGTTTTGTCCACATATATCTCTGCCCATATGCTCCACCTCTATTTTTAATTATTAATAGTGACCTATATTCTTAATCTGGTAAAGAAACTTTTTTTTTTTATAATTTATCACAAGCTTGCAATCCTTACAGCACATGATGTTTATTTGTCCACATCTGTCTTTGGCTGGATGGCTTCATCTCAACTTTTGAATTGTTAGTAGTAATCTTTATATTTTATATTTTATCTGGTGAGAAGATTTTTATAAGTTTTTACAAACTTGTGTTATTTACTGCATTGTAAACATCGTGACTCCATATCAAGATAATCCATAATAATATTACCTTCTAGGTACAGGGCTTTGATTGACATATTATTAGTCCCCTACGGGAACTGTAAGGGGACTATAAGATTGCACCCAGTCTGTCCATCCATCTGTCCATCCATCTGTCCATCCATCTGTCCATCCTTCTGCCTGCCTGCCTGCCTGTGTGTTTTTATGTTATCACCTCTCCCTCCAACATGCTTTAAGCTACACCTTTCATATTTGGTACTTTTTAGCTTAACTTGACATAGTCAAGATAAGCTATTGCCATCACGCGTGCGGTAGTCTGTGACGTCTGTTCACATTTTCCTTTAGCACGGGCTACACCCCACAGTTCTTGTCTGATCGTCACGAAATTTCATATGCAGGTTTGGGGTCATGTCTAGATGAGAACGTCCCCTTTTGGTCGCGATCGGGCAACTGGTATGGCTGCCCGAGCCCAAAACCCGAAAACCATTAGCACAGTCTACAGGGGTCGTATTTATGAAGGGATTTCATTGTAACTTGGTAGGATGCCTCTGTATAATGCCTAGATGAGAACGTCCCCTTTTGGGCATGATCTATCAACTGTGATGGCTGCCCAAGCCCGAAACCCAAAAACTTTTAGCACAGTCTGCAGGTCATGTTTAATGTGGAGGGATTTCATTGTAACTTGGTAGGATGACTCCTTATGATGTCTAGATGAGAATTTCCCCATTTGGGCATGATCTGCCAACCGTGACGACTGCCCGAGCCCAAAACCCGAAAACCTTTAGCACAGTCTACAGGTCATATTTATTGAGGAATTTCATTGTAACTTGGTGGGTTGACTTCATACAATGTCTAGATGAGAAAGTCCCTTTTTGGACTTGATTGGGCAACTGTGATGGCTACAGGAGCCCAAAGCCCAAAAACCTTTAGCACAGTCTAGAAGTCATATTTATGAAGGGATTTCATTGTAACTTGGCAGGATGACTCCAAATAATGTCTAGATGAGAATGTCCCATTTTGATCGCGATCATGCAGCCTTGATGGGTGCCCGAGCCCAAAAACCTTTAGCATAGGCAAAAGGTCATATTTATGGAAGGATTTCATTGTAACCTGTTAGGTTGACTCCATATAATGCCTAGATGATGACATCCTCTTTCGGTCATGATTGGTCAGTTGTGATGGCTACAAGTGCCCGAAGCCCGAAAACCTTGAGCACAGTCTACAGGTCATATTTATGAAGGGATTTCATTGTAACTTCATAGGATCACTCCAGATGATGCTCAGATGAGATTTCCCCTATGGTTGCAATCATTCACCCATGATGGCTGCCCGAGCCCGAAAACCTTTAGCACAGTCTACAGGTCATATTTATGAAGGGATTTCATTGTAACTTGGTAGGTTAACTTCATATAATGTCTAGATGAGAACGTTCCCTTTTGGACATGATTGGGCAACTGTGACAGCTGAAGGTACCCGAAGCCTGAAAACCTTTAGCACAGTCTACAGGTCATATTTATGAGGGGATTTCATTGTAACTTGGTAGGATGACTCCATATAATGTCTAGATGAGAACGTCCCCTTTTGATCGCGATCATTCAGCCTTTATGGGTGCCCGAGCCCAAAAACCTTTAGCATAGGTAAAAGGTCATATTTATGGAAGGATTTCATTGTAACCTATTAGGTTGACTCCATATAATGCCTAGATGATGACATCCCCTTTTGGTCGTGATTGGTCAGCTGTGATGGCTACAAGTGCCCGAAGCCCAAAAACTTTGCGCACAGTCTACAGGTCATATTTATGAAGGGATTTCATTGTAACTTCATAGGATCACTCCAGATGATGCCCAGATGAGATTGTCCCCTTTGGTTGCGATCATTCAACCATGATGGCTGCCTGAGCCTGAAGCCCGAAAACATTAAGCACAGTCTACAGGTCATATTTATGAAGGGATTTCATTGTAACTTGGTAGGTTGACTTCATATAATGTCTAGATGAGAACATCCCCTTTGGGACATGATTGGGCAACTTTGACGGCTAAAGGTGCCCGAAGCCCGAAAACCTTTAGCACTGTCTACAGGTCATATTTATGAAGGGATTTCATTGTAACTTGGTAGGTTGACTCCAAATAATGTCTAGATGAGAATGTCCCATTTTGGCCGTGATCATTCAGCCTTGATGGGTGCCCGAGCCCAAAAACCTTTAGCATAGGCAAAAGGTTATATTTATAGAAGGATTTCATTGTAACATTGTTAGGTTGACTCCATATAATGCCTAGATGATGACATCCCCTTTTGGTCGTGATTGGTCAACTATGATGGCTACAGGTGCCCGAAGCCCGAAAACCTTGAGCACAGTCTACAGGTCATATTTATGAAGGGATTTCATTGTGACTTCGCATGATCACTCCAGATGAGATTGTCCCCTTTTGGTTGCGATCATTCAACCATGATGGCTGCCCGAGCCCGAAGCCCGAAAACCTTTAGCACAGTCTACAGGTCATATTTATGAAGGGATTTCATTGTAACTTGGTAGGTTGACTTCATATAATGTCTAGATGAGAACGTCCCCTTTTGGACACGATTGGGCAACTGTGACGGCTTCAGGGGCCCAAAGCCCGAAAACCTTTAGAACAGTCTACAGGTCATAATTATGAAGGGATTTTATTGTAGCTTGGTAGGATGACTCCAAATAGTGTCCAGATGAGAACGTCCCCTTTTGGTCACGATCATTCAGCCTTGATGGCTGCCCGAGCCCAAAAACCTTTAGCATGTCTGTAGGTCGTATTTTTGGAAGGATTTCATTGTAACTTGTTAGGTTGACTCCATATAATGCCTAGATGATGACATCCCCTTTTGGTCGTGGTTGGTCAACTGTGATGGCTACAGGTGCCTGAAGCCCGAAAATCTTGAGCCCAGTCTACAGGTCATATTTATGAAGGGATTTCATTGTAACTTCATAGGATCACTCCAGATGATGTCCAGATGAGAATGTTCCCTTTTGGTTGCGATCATTCAACTATGATGGCGACCCAAGCCTAAAGCCCGAAAACCTTTAGCACAGTCTTCAGATCATATTTATGAAGGGATTTTATTGTAACTTGGCAGGTTGACTTCATATAATGTCTAGATGAGAACAGCCCCTTTTGGACATCATTAGGCAACTGTGTTGGCTACAGGGGCCCAAAGCCCAAAAATCTTTAGCACAGTCTACAGGTGATATTTATGAAGGGATTTCATTGTACCTTGGTAGGACGACTCTAAATAATGTCTAGATGAGAACGTCCCCTTTTGGTTGCGATCATTCATCCTTGATGGCTGCCCGTACCCAAAACCCCAAAACCTTTAGTATAGTCTATTGGTCATATTTATGGAAGGACTTCATTGTAACCCGTAAGTTTGACTCCATATAATGCCTAGATGATGACATCCCTTTTTGGTCGTGATTGGTCAACTGTGACGGCTTCAGGGCCCGAAGCCCAAAAACCTTGAGCACAGTCTACAGGTCATATTTATGAAGGGATTTCATTGTAACTTTGGAGGATCACTCCAGATGATGCCCAGATGAGAATGTCCCCTTTTGGTTGTGATCATTCAACCATGATGGCTGCCAGAGCCCAAAGCCCAAAAACCTTTAGTACAGTCTACAGGTCATATTTATTAAGGGATTTCATTGTAACTTGGTAGGTTGACTTCATATAATGTCTAGATGAGAACGTCCCCTTTGGACGCAATTGGGAAACTGATGGCTACAGGGGCCCGAAGCCCGAAAACCTTTAGCACGAAAACCTTTAGCACAGTCTACAGGCCATATTTATGAAGGGATTTTAATGTAACTTGATAGGATGACTCATTTTGGAATAATTTCACTGTAACTTGGTAACTTTTGTTGATATACGTTAACTGTGAGGGCCACATATATTAACTGTGAGGTCATATTAACCCACCCTTCAGATCTTTAGTACAGTGTACACCTCATATTATTTTTATCATAAACATAGCATACAGGGAACAGAAATGAACATATTCCCAATTATCACAATTCTTGTCTTATTTCATAATCCTTTCATAAACATTGAACATTATCCTTTTCATCAAATACAACACACAAGTAAGCTACAGTGTCATTGACACTTTCATTTCAGAATCCAAGATGGCGGAATGGCAGCCATTTTTGTTGTGTTTTTTAAGCTTTTTTTTCCTTCTATTTTCATGTTACATCATGGTTCAAGCTACACTTCTCTCAATTCTCAATTTTTATATTTGGCACATGGATAGAGGGTTGGGAGGGGATGATGCACGTTCAATATTTTTTTCTTCAAAATCCAAGATGGCGGCATGGCAGCCATTTTTGTTGTGTTTTTTAAGCTTTTTTTCATAATCCTTTCATAAACATTGAACATTATCCTTCTCATCAAACAAAACACACAGTCAGGTTAAGCTACAGTACGTCCAGAGTGTATGCCATATGAAACACAGGACGCGGTGTTTACAATTTCATCAAAACACAGAGTTATCCGGTGAAACTCTGTGTTACAGCAGAGATAACTAACACTGTGTTGGTCAGTGATTTTGTGTGAAAGAGATTAGTGTTGTTGATTGGCAATAAACACTGTCTCGCAGAAATTGCTGCTGTGTTCATTTAAGTATTTTGTGTGTGACGTCCTTCTCGTGGGTTGAATCATAAAAATCGGGTATAAAAAGACTTTTCTGATTTCTGTGGTTTGAATAACAACTTACACGGTAACTGCAAAATTTGCAAGTCAGTATGCATTAATTCGGTAATAACTGTGCATGCAGCGTAATTTTTTGACGACGAGCCACACAAACTGGCGAAGAGGCAATATAAAAACTCAGAAGACGAATCCCGTACCCATCAAACCCTACTGGATGGGGCAAAGTTTTAGAGATGCTGAACACAGATTCACGAGAATAATAAAACAGTCTTAAATAAATTTCCCGAATCTCGCTCGAAATTTCACCCGCCATTTGCCAAACCCACATACAATATGTACCATTACAAATACTGCGAAATAATGCCTAGGCTAGCTGCCTACGTGTCGGCCGGATATAATCGCAGCAGGTCGATTTTATCGGCTTAGTAAATGTACAGAATTTGCATTCAGCTGATGCATTGTAACAGAAAAGAAAAAACAGAAACAAAACAAAACCTGCAGACTTAATCAATCTGGATGTACCAAAAGACCATATTAATATTTACAAGAATGTACCAATTGTACGGGCATGCTACAACAAACTAAACTAGAAAGAAGACCGCTGATATAAAGTTTACAGCATCGGTGAGTGGAGCAGGAAATCACAGCCTCGTGGGGTTCTATCACTACTAGTAAAAATCCTCGAACGAAAGCCCTTCTTATAGCAGAACACTAGAGTCTAGGCTCCTCATAGACTTGCATCCGTATCCGTACGAGGAGTGAATCATGGGTAATGAACTACCAACTCTCCAAACACCACGGCCTCCACCACCTTTCCACCACTAGCTTTGCCTTGGAAGTAAAAGATAACAACTGTTATTCTCGGGTTTTGCAGGTGACCAGTATCATCTTCGATCAAGATTTGTAAGATTTATTCAAGGAATTAACACCAAAAGATACTGATTGTGAAAACACTAACAAGAGAGAGAGAGAGAGAGAGAGAGAGGGGGGGGAGCATGATGGCAATATATATATATATATATAAATACACGTGTATCTGAAAATTGTGCCCCCAACACACCAGGCCCAGGCACGTAGCCTGAACATCAGAGTTAGGGGGGCAAGAGTAATATCTAGGGAGGTGTACTCTGCATAGTCCTAAATCCGTATTCGTACAAAGAGGGAAGCATGGGTAATGAACTACCAACTCTCCAAACACCACAGCCCCCCCCCCCCCCCCCCCCCCCACCACCTTTCCACCACTAGCTTTGCGTTGGAAGCAAAAGATAAATGTTATTCTCGGGATTTGCGGGTGGCCATTATCATCTTCGACCAAGATTTGTAAGATTTATTCAAGCAATTAACACCAACAGATACCGATTGCGAAAACAATAACAATGACAATGAAACATTGAAAAGAAAAAAGATGTTAAAAGAACACAAAAGTAGGTACTTATTTTATTCATCTCAAGTGCCTGTGTGAATTTGCGTGAGAGAGAGAGGTGGGGGAGGGGGTGGGGGGGGGGGGGGGGCAAATTATATATACATGTGTGACTGAAAAATTGTGCCCCCATCACACGAAGCCTGTTGCCAGAACACCACACCCCCTCCTCTTCACCACCAGATTTGCTTTGGAAGCAAAAGATAACAAATGTTATTCCCAGGTTTTGCGGGCAGCCAGTATCATCTTCGATCAAGATGTGTACGGTTTATTCAAGCAATTGATACCAACAGAGAGACAGTCTGCGAAAACAATAACAATGACAGAATGAAACATTGCAAAGAAAAACATGTTAAAAAACAATAAAAATACACAAAAATTTGGGTAATTAATTACGTAGTCTAAGTCGGGGGCAAGAGTAAAATCTAGGGGGGGGGTGGGGGGGGGGTGGGGGGGTGGGGGTACGGAATAAGATGCACAACATCATCCAAGTCGTGCAGCTGCGAGATGGAGGCGAACACAGAAACAGAAGGGGGTGCCCCCCCCCCCCCCCATTTCATTGGCGAGGGCTTGTGATTCCTTGATTCCGAGTCCATTTGTGTACATAATTTATAAGTTCCCAAAGGCATTAAAAATTAGTCCACATCACCACCAAAGAGAATCCGAATAAACTATGAAACCCAGGGGGTGGGGTGGGGGTTTGCAAAATATCTCCCCCCCCCCCCCTCCCATCGGGCCACGCCAGTGCAACACACGTTTCTGTCAGTGGTTCGGTGGTGGTGATATTGTTTATAACTTATGATAAGGGTATGCCTACCATTCACAACTGAACACTTTTTTCTGAAGCCTCCATTCCTACTCTTTCACAAGTGAACAGTCCACTCGAAAGTAAACCACAATTAAACAAACCTTAAAATTTATTTATTTTTGAAAGATGTCCATGAAACCTTTCCAACAATCCTTGTAAACGTTAGTGCAGTGTTCAAAATGCAGAGACAAGTGAAAAAATGGTCTGCATTCTCATGCTAGAAATTGATTGAAATTTGTTTTTCATTTTCTGTCCATGGGCGGCTTTTTTGGGTGAATTGATATTCTGGCACGATATACTTGTACCTCTCTTTGACGGGTTAATATGAGGGAAGACATTTCCAAAGGACCGAGAACAATCAAAAGCATGTAACAACTATTTATTCATGAAAAATATCCGAAATAAAGTTTTAGAAAACTTAGTTTTTCATGACATTGTGGTCAACTTTCTCATTCACACCATGACACGTGGTTCGAAAAGTTTCTGCATCCCCTCTGTTTTGCACCACACGTGGCCCGACCCATCGTTCATGTGAATTGAACATTCTCTGACACTTTGAACTCCTGTGCTTTTGATTGTGAGTATTCTGTAATCTGTCTTAAATCCACCCAAAGTACATGGAGAAGGTTTTGGAGCAGAAGCACCACCAGAGTGGAATTCCCACACACACCAGTCCTGATTATGTTATGTTAAAGGAAACATCAGTTTCAAATGAGCTTCGAACTAATTCCAAAAGCCCATCCACTGAACCATACTGTGTTTGTTTCCCCTCATGTTTACTTTGTCACAGAAACTGAGTATACCATATGGGTGGATATTCCGCCTCAGAGTGTTTTTTGCAGACATCACAATTTCATGATTGGGAGTTCTGTACGTAGTCAAGATTCTATAGTGCTCAGCGAGGGTTTTATTTTTTATTTTCTTCTTCGTTTTGGGTTTTTCTGGTGTGTGGGGTGGGGTGGGGGTGGGGGGTATTCTGAACTCCTTGGTGAGGGGGTGCCACCCCCTCCCCCTGCCCAGAAGCTTTTATGATTTTTCGTTCATTCGCCCTTGTCATAAATACTTTTCTTCTTCAACGAACTGTGGATGTAGACCTACAATTATGATTAATTATTGATGCTCAACGCCACATCAGCAACTGAGGATATATCACCACAGATGTGGCGTTAAGCACCAACTAATATGATTGCCATTCCTCTCATGATTGCCATTCTTCTAGATGGAAACATATCTGAAGGGCATGTGTGCACTCACCCTGCCGGAACAGAGAAGATTTTTCTATCGTCGGGGTGGGGGGGGGGGGTGGGGGGGGGGGGGGGGTCTTTACAATCATGTTGGCCAGTTGTTAACCACTCTTCATTGGAGAAGGGAGGAAATCAGCATTTATAAATTATTTTGACTCTTCTCGGGAATTCTGAAGGTGTGGGTGCTTGGCTTCCTTCCACTTCTTGTCGCCTGGGTGGGTGGTTCATTGTTTCTCAAAGTGGCTGACTTTCTTTTTGCTTCTGACTGCCCTGGCCTAGAATTTGACAAACAACATCACTGCGTCATTCAAGGGTGTCAAGGGGCTCATGTACATCAAAACAGAAAACATGTATATATTAATATGAAACATTAAATGCATGGGCGTCCGGAGGATTTTTTTTTACTTTAGGGTCGGGGATTGGACGAAACAAAATTACTGTTGAAGTATTAAGTTTTATGTAGAATTTATCAATTTTTTTAGTACTATACAGTAAAGACAATATTATTTTATTACTAACACTTTGGCCAACTGCTGATTTGTTGTGGTTTCTTGTGAGAAGACCTTGGTTACTTCTGTGCTTCCAACTGCCTCCCTATTCCCATGTCTCTTGTCAACAACGAGTCCGCATCCGAGTGTCAACATTTATATGAGTAGGCTAGTAGAATAATACAGGACATGATGTGCAAGTTATTTAGATTTCCTGGTACCTACATGTACAACGACGTTTGTGCTGATGTGTAGGCCCGCATGTATTTTTAAGACAATAGATTTGATGAAAACAAATGTCGAATCTGTGAAAAGTGGCTCTAAAATTATTTCTGTCGAATATCCTTGAGAGCTTTGTTGCTATCGGGGCAACTCGGTCCCAATAATGTGACATTTGGGACTGACCAAAACTGCGAAAAATTGTCTGGGTTGAGTTACAACGGAACCACAAAACAGTGGGAGATTTTTAAAAAAAATTCATCGGCAATATCTTATATATTCCTGATTTGATGTTACTTACCTTGACATCATCGCATCGGAGTCTACCTGAGGAAAGGGGGGGGGGGGTGGGGGGGGGGGGGGGCCTACTGTCGATTGTCGAATTAAATTTCTTTTTTTTTCCTTTCTACCTTGTGCCATCCTTTATTCTTTTCGTAGATTTATCCACGCAGGTTTTAATTTCTTATCAACCTACTCACAATTGTTTACTACAGGCTTGCACTACAGTGGAAGTCCCTAACTCGGATAAAATACTCTCTATTTTTGTCTTTCCCAAGCAAGTTGGGAAAGAAAAGTGGTGCAAAAGCACCAATAAAAATAAGCCAAAACTGGGTCGAGTGCAACCGGCGCAGACCCAGTACGGGACGCTCTCTCCCAAGTACAACTCCACGACTTCCGTTGCCAGTGCGCATATACCGTCTCTAAAGACTCATTCTTTTTAAAATCCGTTTCGTGTCGAGATGTTTTTGCACGCTTATCAGTGTTCCACCAGCTCGATGTTTGATGATTCCTGATTCATTATACCACAGTGTATCCTTTGTATTCTCAGGAACAGTGTTTTATATTCTCTTTTTTCTATTAAATGTCCATAATGTATATTTATTTGCTCTCTCTCGGGTCGCGCGCAATTTTCGCGGGCCACGCGGTTCGGACTTAGATTTTCACAATTATTGTTCATGCTTTTTTTGCAAATTTTTCTAATTGTGTTAGAGTTAGGTGTCAGCGGGGTACCACTCCTACAGTGTTTCTTCTTTCTGTTGAGAGTAGTCTTCCTGTTGGGTGGTTCCCGGTCGACCGTCTGGGGTCTTTGTTTCTGTCACCTTTCTCTCTTTGGGGGTGTTCTGTTTTCTGATCTCACCTTCTCTGCTCCTCTCACCTCTTTCATGCCTAGGACAATTCCTTGTGGGCAGTGTCTGCTGCCTAAGCATGTGGACGATGTACATTCGTCGTGTTCCTCCTGTAATGGGTGTTCGGCCGAGCGGCCGTGTGGTGTCTGTGGAACATGGTCTTCCACCTTTTGGGCGTCAGTAAATCGTGTCGTTCGTTCTCGTGGCCGTGCCTCCCGCTCCCGCAGGAAAGGAGAACGTGGTCGTTCGGGGCCTCCCGAGCCGACTTTGTCTGGTGAGAGTTATTCCTCCTCCGTGGGGGATGTGCAGTCTTTTCCTGTGGTGGATACTGCGGGAGCCGTTGAGGGTTCTGGTGTAGAGATGCCTGGTTCCGGGACTACGGTCCCCCTCCAGTCGACATCTGAGGCTGTCACTAGGGTTGTGACTCCTCCTTCGGAGCCGAGCCGGTGTGCTCTCTCCACTATTTCACCAGCCTCAACGACTCTCGACGTATCTACTACTGCTGCTGGTCCGTCTGCTTCGTTGTTTGTTTCAGCCGGCCTCGGCTTTTCGCTGCAGGGGACTGCAGAATTGTCCGATACTGTAGACGTGGGATATCGACCCCAGCCTTCCCTGACTTCAACTCGGCGAAGTCGGAAGGGGCTGCCGGCCGAGCCCATCGCTGTGGTCTCGTCGCCGTCGAGTACCACAGTTGTGTCTTTGGATTCGGATGTTCGTAGTGGAAACACTATGAACTCCGTGGCGTTTCCGTCCACTCACTCTGGTCACACGACCAGTTTTGGGGGACCAACGCCTTTTGTGCAGCCTGGACCTTCTGCCCCGCAGAGGTCCGCGGTGACTCTCATGAGTTCTCGCAATATTGATCCTCGGGGTGCATCGTACCCCTATACACGTCTGCCTTCAGATGTTTCGGCTGCCGCCGTCGTCCCGCGTCGGGTGTTTTGGAGGATCGTGACCCTTCGCTGGTTAAGAGGGTCAGAGGTGAAGCCACTTTGCCGGTTCGCTCCCCTGTCGCACCGGTCGGTACAGGCAGTGAGCTTAGGGAGGCCCTCTCCTTACTCACTCAGGTTCTCTCAAAGAGCCTTCCTGTTGCTTTCAGCGAGGCTATGGGTGGTTTCCAGGCGCCTCCTATGGCGCCGCCTCCCGGGATTGGAAACAGGCCGGTTTCCGATTCCTCTGGTGTCCCGACACCATGGGAGGCGTCGGCTGGTTTGCCCACGATGGGCTATGTGACTTCCGACTCTGGGGAGGAGTCCGACATGCTTGAGGTCGAGGGCCAGCAGTCTTCGGACTTGGGGGCGGCTCTTGACTTTGTGTTTGGGTTTCTGCCTGAGCTCAAACCTGCTAACCAGCCGACAGTGTCAGCCTGGCCGCGATCATCGGTCGTGCGCCAACAGCCTATGGAGCAACCTGCTTCTGGGCGCCTTCGACCATGCCAGTCGGTACCGGTGGTTGAGGCTTTTTCAGCATTGGATGCCAAGCTGAATTCCAAGGCTTTGAAGACTTCGTTCTTCACCAGGGTTGACACCTTTTTGCCTCCTGTGCGTTATCGTTCCTACGATTCCGCCAATCCGTCAGTCTGCCAGACTTTGACGGTTCTGGATCAGGACTCCACTTCCCTCGGGCTTTCCAAGCCCAAGTCTGCCATCATTCCAATGACGACTCTGGAGTCCACGTTGGGCTTATCTAGGGAGATGCTTGGCATGCTTTCTCTCTCAGATCACGTCGTCTCAGCTTTGGCTGCTTATCTGCCTCCAGATAAGTTTGACGAGGTACAGGCTCCTTTGCGTGTGCTGTCCAAGGCGCTTATGCACCTTACTCACACGCATGCCTGTAACACGGCCAATTTGGAATTAGTTCGAAGGGACGCTGTGCTGGACACAGGACGATCCCTTCCCGAGGAGCAGCGTGCTACTCTTCGATCTGCTTCTTTGGCAGGTCCGCAACTTTTCCATGGTTCCGTGTCGACGGTCCGGGATGACGTCCTACGTCATTCCAAAGATCAGCTGCTGTTTCGTCAGCTTGATCAGCCTTCTCGGGGAGGCAAGGGCCGTTCCAAGCCTAACAAGTACCCTTCTGCTTCCTCTGTGAAGCAAAAGGCTGGTCCTTCTGCCGCCGCCTCTACTTCTTACTCACGGGGTAAAGGTAGGGGTCGGCAGAATCGAGGGAAGTCTCAGGATTCTTCATTTAGCAGAGGAGGTGGTTTCTCCTCTCGCGGGCCTCGTCGGGGCTCGAAATGAAGGTCCTCACCTCGACTCGTCCCAGGTTGGAGGAAGGATAGCAGAGTTCGCAGACCATTGGACCACCATCACATCCGATCCATGGGTGTTAGATGTTGTTCGGTCCGGGCTGCGCATATCCTTCCGACGGCACCCCACTCTGACAAGGGTGCCTCTTCCAACCACAGTTCCTTCAGACGTTTTACGTCGGGAACTTTTGTCCACGGAGATTGCCAATCTCCTGGCAAAGGGGGCGATCGAGGTCGTCAAGAACGTTCAGTCAGTGGGTTTCTATTCCCGCCTGTTCTTGGTGCCGAAGAAGGACGGCCGACTCCGACCGGTTATCGATCTGAGCATCCAGAACCAGTCTATCATTGCTCCCAAGTTCAGCATGGAGACTTTCAGGTCGGTCCGCCAATCAATTCACCAGGGAGATTTCGCAGCCAGCATCGACCTGCGAGACGCTTACTTCCACGTTCCGATGCATCGGGCGTCACGGAAGTATCTCAGGTTCGCTTTTCTGGGGCGAGTTTACCAGTTCAAGGCCATGCCTTTCGGCCTCAACCTGGCTCCTTGGGCGTTCACCAGACTGATGTCGCATGTGATAGCGTTCCATCGCACACAGTCCAGGGTGACTACTTCGGCATATCTGGACGATATCCTCCAGAGGCATTCCAATGTTGCCTTACTGGAATCGGATGTCGCCACTCTGTTGAGCTTGCTCACGTCGCTAGGATTCAGAGTCAACGAGGAGAAGTCGGACCTGGTCCCTTCTCAGTCGTTTTGTCATCTGGGGATGTCTTTCCAAACCAAATTCAATTTGGTGGCTGTTCCCCAGGCCAAGGCTGTGATTCTCTCAGCTTTTGCTCTGACTCTGTCCCAGTCCAGGTCCGCGACCGCTCGGAGTTTTCTCCGGCTGATCGGTCTCTGCGGTTCGATGACGGATCTCATTCCTCTAGGTCGGCTGCATGTCAGACCTCTCCAACACTTTCTGCTCAGTCGTTGGGGACCGAATGTAGATTCTCTGGATCAGGTGCTTCCGTTTCCGGACTCTCTGTATCCTCACCTTCTTCCCTGGACAGATGTTCAGTGGATTACGCAGGGTGTTCCGCTGGACTTATCCACGTCCGATCGCATTCTGACGGCAGATGCCAGCGATCTCGGATGGGGTGCGACGTTGGATCCTCTCGGTCTTTCCCTACACGGGATGTGGGACCAGGATCAAGCAGCTCTACACATCAACCAGAAGGAGCTTCTTGCTCTTCTTCTGAGTTTCAGGCAGTGGATCCCTCACCTGTTGAATCGCCAGGTCCTTCTACTATCTGACAATTCGACAGTGGTTGCTTACATTCGGAACCAGGGCGGCACGCACTCGCTTCCGATGTACGAGTTAGCTTGGGATCTTTTACTGCTCGCTCAGGAGGTTCACGCCGGAGTGGTTGTTCGTCACATTCCCGGTCGTCTGAACGTCCTAGCCGACTCCCTGTCCCGACAGGGCAGGGTTATTTCCACCAAGTGGATGCTTCACAGGGCAGTGTTCCAGTCGCTTTGCGATCTCTGGGGACGTCCCCACATCGATCTCTTTGCGACTCGTTGGAACCATCAGGTGGACACTTTCGTGTCCCTGTGTCCAGATCCTCTGGCTTTTGCCGTGGACGCTCTGTCACTCGATTGGAACGGTCTAGTCGGCTATGCCTTCCCGCCGGTTCCGATTCTTCCTCAGGTTCTCGCCAAAATTTGAACCTGCAGTTGTCGAATCATTCTGATCGCAACCCTGTTGCCTCAGCGGGTGTGGATCAATCAGCTCCGCTCGCTGATGGCGGCGGTTCCGGCACGTCTCCCGCTACATCGCGACCTTCTTTGTCAAGGTCGCCCGAGGAGGTTTCACGTCAACCCGACTTCATTGTGCCTTCACGCATATCTTTTGTCAGGTCCTGTCTCCTCCGTAGAGGTTTTTCGAGACGAGCAGTGGAGTGCATTTCTTCTTCAAGGAGGCACTCCACTGGTTTAGCTTATGCAGCTAAATGGAAGGTCTTCTGTCGTCGGTGTGCTGATCACTCTGTTGATTATGCCAATCCTTCGATTTCACAGATTGCGGAGTTTCTGGTATATCTGTTTGATTCTCGGGGTCTCCAGCCTGTTACCATCAAGGGTTACAGGTCTATGCTTTCAGAGACTTTTTCTTATGTGGGGAAGCGTCGTATCGGCACTAATCCTTACCTCTCCAAGCTTGTTCGGCACTTTTCTTTGAAAAGGCCTCGGACTTTGCAGCTTACTCCACGATGGAATCTTTCGTGGGTGCTGCTTTGCTTGGGGGGGGGGGGGGGGGGGGGCGCCGTTCGAACCTTTATCCCAGGTGGATATGCATTTTCTCACATACAAGACGGCTTTTCTGATGGCATTTGCTTCGGCCAGACGGGTTAGTGAGCTTCACGCCCTCTCGGTTGACCCGGCCTTTTTTAGGAGCTCTCCCAACAGTGTTACTTTTACCCCTGATTGCTCCTTTTTGGCTAAGAATCAGTTACCAGATACTACTCCTCCTCCTATCTGTATCAGGGCTCTTCCCTCTGTTGAGGGTACTCGCCCTTTGCTCTGTCCGGTCCGTGCTATTCGCATTTATCTTGATCGGACACGCTTCATACGGAAGGGCAGAAAACGTTTTTTTCTGTCTCTCATTCCGGGTCGACAGAAGATCTCTCCTCAATCCATTTCTCGATGGATTTGTCTTGCTATTCGTACGGCTTATAGTCGTTTAGC